>CM063175.1:4005000-5340000 GCA_031835075.1 Saguinus oedipus | reverse complement strand
GCCCTCCTCTGATAATACGTGGTATATTAAAGTCTGTCTTTAAAACCTGCAATTTGTGCTGGGAGCAGTGGCTCATACCTGTAATCCCAGAACGTTGGGAGGCAGAGGTGGGCGGATCACGAGGGGAAGAGATCGAGGCCATCCTGGCCAACATGGTGAAAACCTGTCTCTACTAAAAATACAAAAATTAGCCAGGTGTGGTGGAGTGCGCCTGTAATCCCAGCTACCCGGGAGGCTGAGGTGGAAGAATCGCTTAAACCCATGGGGTGGAGGTTGCAGTGAGCCAAGATTGCGCCACTGCACTCCAGCCTGGTGACAGAGCAAGACTCCATCTTAAAAAAAAATAAAAATCTGCCTTTTTAATTTTTGGAGGGTACTCTGCTTTTGCTGAAGTCCTTGACCTAATATTTATGTTGCATGTTCTAAGATAAAGACTGAGAAATTGGCTTGGCTGATCATCGGGCATAATCATGAGCGTAAACACGTTTTCCAAATGATGGCAACACTGAATGCCATGAGGGTTTAGTCAGCGGAACTGCAGAAGAATGTTAAGAATGAAGTGTTGACCACACACAGCACACATGCCCTTTACTGCTGGGGAACGGAGGACACAGAGCTCTGATAACAATACTTGTTTGGGGTCCCCCAACCCTGCGTTTGTCTAAGGGACTAAGCGCGTACCTAAGTCTTCTTGGTAGTAAGTGTAGACACATTATTAGGAGCGAACATTGGTTTCAGAAGCGATGCGTCGCATGTTGGAGTTTCAGCTGACTTGACAGAAATGCTATGAAAAAAATACGGAACCAAATTCCAGCAATTGCATTCTAAGCTGTGCCAGGTGGCACAGACTGGGGACACTTTTTAATCAAGTCGGCGATTACCTTAGTGAAGGGAAGCAAGGAAGAAAGTGATTGAAAAGAAAATGTGGTTCTTCTCCTTGAGACTCTTAGAGTCTAATGAGGAGATGAAACAGACTTGACGATTTAAGAACATCATCAAATGATGTCAGTAAATAACAATACACTTAATGGTTACCTGAAATTTATCCCTTTTTTTTTTTTTTAAAGATGGAGTCTTGGTCTGTTGCCCAGGCTGGAGTGCAGTGGCTCAATCTCGGGTCACTGCAACCTCCACCTCCTGGGTTCAAGAATTCTGCCTTAGCCTCCGGTATAGCTGGGATCACAGGCACATGCCACCACACTCAGCTAATTTTTTATTTTTAGTAGAGATAGGGTTTCACCATGTTGGTGAAGCTGGTCTCGAACTCCTGACCTCAGGTGATCTGCCCACCTCCGTCTCCCATGTGGTTCTAACTGGTAGACGAGGCTGGATCTGAGAGCCAAGTAGACTCTCATCTTGTCCCCACTTCTTGCTAGCTAGGTGGATTTAGGGGATATTTCCTAAATGTTCTCAGCTTCAGGGTTTACAAAAACAATCTCTAAAATGGAACTAAAATTAATACTCTCTTTTTCATAGGTTTTTGTAAGCATTTGCAGACCGTAAGGCCACACACAGAGAACACACATCCTTGCCTCCTCTCCAAGACTAAGTAGGGACTGGCGGTTCTGGGCTGGGGTGATGTGGCCTTCCCAGGAGAATCAAGTTTAAACATCTTCACCCACGCCAGCAGCAAAACGGAGGGCTATTGAGCGCTGGTTGAAGCATCGCCCTCATAAATCAACTACTTCCCTTTGCAGGAATTCTGCAGAGAACATCTTCAGCCCCAACCTGGAGGAGGACACGAGGAGAGGCTGTCAGAGCAAAGAGAATTCTGGCAGGGCCTGGAACCCCCTGGAGTCACAGAATGGATGGGAATAGGTCAGCTGAGCTAACCAAAGGCATGGCATGTGCCTACGGGCAGATGCCCTGGGCCCAGTTTGCATGTCGCCTCTTCAGTCATCGCTGCTCATGTTCTGCTAAGATATTTGGCCATAAGAATAGGAAATGTCAGTGAGTCCTGCTATGCAGCCACTTGAGAATCTTGAAAAGCAGTGACCAGGCCAGGATAAACGCTGGGGCTTAAGCCAGAATTCCAACAAGCTCCAGGAAGGTCTGTCTTGAGGCTCCTGTTCTAACACTGGTAGCTGGCTCTGCTCTCGGGGAAAATACTGTGGATGATGCTCTTCTTGTAGCTTTGTGGCATGAAGTGCCTGTTAGCCCCTCCCGGTCCTGGGGAGCATCCCCCCGCCACCCCTTGGGGGATCCTCCTGTCCGACACTGATTTTGAAACCTGGCTTATCTAAGACCTTATTCTAGAGTGATGCTGCCTGACACAGACTCTTCTTACTCCCCCTACCCCACATTCCTAGACTTATTTCAAAACTGTAATCATTACTTTAGAGCAAAAGTTAGTGCAACTCCCGATTGCGAGTCAGGGCGAGCAAAGCCAGATGGCTGCACTGGCTTCTTTAGGGTGTTAGGAATCCAGACATGGAGAAAGGCTGCTTTTGCAACAAAGGCATGATGAATGCTCCCCCCCGGAGTCTGCAGAGCTCTCAAACCTGCCTTCTTCTTCTATTTTTTTTTTTTTTTTTTTTTTTTTGAGACACGGAGTTTTGCTCTTGTTGCCCAGGCTGGAGTGCCATGGTGCGATCTCAGCTCATGGCAACTTCCTCCTCCTGAGTTCAAGCGATTCTCCTGCCTCAGCCTCCCAAGTAGCTGAGATTACAGGTATGTGCCACCATGCCAGGCTAATTTTGTGTTTTAAGTAGAGATGGTTGATCAGGCTGGTCTGTTGATCAGGTTGGTCTCGAAATCCCGACCTCAGGTGATCCGCTGGCCTCGGCCTCCCAAAATGCTGGGATTACAGGTGTGAGCCACCACACCCAGCCAAACCTGCCTTCTGTCATGGTTAAATGACAGGATGGGGTGGCAGAGAAGCTGTGGCTTAGGGTCATGGTGGGTGGGTGGGCTGTCGGGAGCAGGACCAGGACTGTGTTTAGGGGGATGTCCCAAATTAAGCAGTAGCCTTATTTCAGGAAAAAAAATCCTTAAGACTCACCCTATAATAGTCTCCCTCTGAGAAGCAGCTGTCCCTGGGAGGCATCAGAAGGCTGCACAACGAAGCTGTCTGGCTCAGCTTTGCCTCGGTCTAACCTCAGTGTGCGCGAGACATCTTCTCCCACTGTTTGTGTCTTTCCTCGCTCACTCTGGTTAAACGATGGATAAATGGGCTTGGCAGGAACATTATGTTTCTATTCATTTGCTGAGGTGCTGGGCCTGCAGAGCATTCTTGATAGTGCTCAACGCTAATACCGTGACGATCAGGCAAAGCCCTCGAGCCAGGGGTGGCATTTGGAGAAACCAGTGGGAAGGAGGGGACTGTAAATATGTACAAGCTCGGGCACATCGCTCACCTTTGCCATTAAGTGTCTTCCAGAATAGACTGTATCCTCTGAGGGATTTGAATGGAGACATTCCTCCTGAGTGGGAAAGTAGGTGCAAATTGTAGTGAGATCCAGCTGCGAGGATGGGAAATTGTGTGCAGGGGAGCCGACAGAGTGTCAGCAGATGAGCAGGCTAACGGATTGACATACACCAGGGCAGCGTGGACGCTGCCAGCGCAATTATCCCCGGACCTTGTCCCCTTAGCCAGCGTGGCATCTGGGCCATGGCTGCCGGTGGGGGATGGAGCGCAGCCAGCCAGCTGGATACCAGCTTTCCTCGGCTGTCCTGGGTGCTTCGTTTACTCTCATCCTGGGATGAGAGATGGTGGCTCTTGTGAATCAAAACACAAGATAGGAATATCATATTTTTAAAAATGTTTAATTTTTTTTTTTTCAGACAGAGTTTTGCTCTTCTTACCCAGGCTGGAGTGCAATGGCGCGATCTCGGCTCACCGCAACCTCCGCCTCCTGGGTTCAGGCAATTCTCCCGCCTCAGCCTCCTGAGTAGCTGGGATTACAGGCACGCGCCACCATGCCCAGCTAATTTTTTGTATTTTTAGTAGAGACGGGGTTTCACCATGTTGACCAGGATGGTCTCGATCTCTTGACCTCGTGATCCACCCACCTCGGCCTCCCAAAGTGCTGGGATTACAGGCTTAAGCCACTGCGCCCAGCCAAAAATGTTAAATTTTTATGGGTACATAGTAGGTGTATATATTTATGGGGTATATGAGGTATTTCAATACAGGCGTACGATGCATCATAACCACATCAGGGTAAACGGAGTATCCATCTCCTCAAGCATTTATTTTCTCTTTATATTACAGACATTCCAAATATACCCTTTTAGTTACTTTTAAAAATACAAAAAATTGACTGGAGTCACCCTGTTGTGCTATCAAATATGAGATCTCACTCCTGCTGTCGAACTGCCTTTGAACCTGTTAGCCATTCCTCCCATACTCACCCACTGCCCTTCCTGGCCTGGAGTAACCATCTTTCTATTCTCTGTCTCTGGGATTCAGTTGCTTTTAATTTTTAGCTTGCATAGATGAGTGAGAACATTGTCTTTCTGGTCTATTTCACCTCACACAATGAGCTCCAGCTCCATCCATGTTGTTGCAAATGTCAGAATCTCATTCTTTTTGATGGCTGAATAGTACTCCACTGTGTAGTGTACATGAACCACACTGGCTTTATTCATTCATCTGTTAATGGATACCTTGTTTGCTTCAAAATCTTGGCTATTGTGTCTCATACTGTGAAAAATAATACAGTTTAAAATAGATCACACTGATTGGCTGTGAAAGCAGACTTGCCGCCATTAGTAAATAGTGTCATTAAAAAGTGCGTATTTGAATCCTCTAACATGCCTAGCATAGAAGTTTGACTCGTTGTCCTTGGGAATTTAAAAGGCTACACACTGAGGATGCCAGTCTCCAGGGAATTGGTGTGAATTTCTCCAAAAGCCTGTGCGTGTGTGTCTGTGTGTGTGTGTACGTGTTCTCCCCAGGCCCCTCAGTAGGGTAATGACCCCAGATGGCCTACAGTGCTCTGGCCACCTCAGTGTGGCTCAAGCAATAATGGAAAACAACAGGAGGGTGGGCACAGCTCCTGTCCTGGGAGCCAAGGACACTGGAACGCTGGAGTCCCTGGCAAAGCCCCCTTTCATCCCACCTTCCTCAGTGACCTCTGGTTTTCACAGTTCCGAGGGCCCCTCCTTGTGGCTGCCAGGCCTAGGAGAAACTTGAGGGAGGGAGTGAATGACAGCCATGCACAGCGCCTGATTGGTGACAGGCTTCCTGGTTTGCGGGGTGGATGGAGGTTTACCCCCTTATGATGTGGTGGGGAGAGGTGCATCGCAGGGCTTGCAGTAGCGTTTGCAGCATGAGATCTGCCCCTGAGTTCCTGCCCTGCCGATGCCCAGCATGGGCCACTGAACCCAGCTCTGACCAAGTTTCTCCATGGAGGAACTGATAGACGATTGGTCACGGAGGCCAGGTGTGTCCATGACCTGAGGATCCACCGAAGTACAGGTGATCTTCCAAGGCCTTCAAAGCCCGGATTCTTCTGGCTCTTGCTTGTAGCTGCTTCGCTTCAGTTTATGCTGCAGTAGGTAATGATAATTCCTTACGTTTGAAGGGAGAGCATTTCAGAATTTTCATAGTCTTCTTGCACAAGTCATATGATCTTCCTGGCCGGCTTTTTATGGAGGATATTATTTTCAAGATAAAGATACCAAGTCAAGGAGAAGAGAGAGAACTTCATTCATGTGTTTGATGTGTACAAGTTATGACTTGAACCCAGGCTGGCAGGTGGCAGCCCTGTGCCACTGCCCCGAAGGAGCCTGGATGCCCTGAAGCCCTGCAGTGCAGCACAGTGGGAAGGCCTGGGCTCTGCAGCTAGACTGCCACCACCGACCAGCCGTCCATCTGAGACAAGCCTGGCACGGTGGCTCACGCCTGTAATCCCAGCACTTTGGGAGGCCGAGGCAGGTGGATCCGCTGAGATCGGGAGTTCGAGACTAGCCTGACCAACACGGTGAAACCTCATCTCTACTAAAAATACAAAAATTAGCTGGGTGTGGTGGCAGGTGCCTGTAACTGCAGTAACTCAGGAGGCTGAGGCAGGAGATTTGCTTGAACCTGGGAGGTGGAGGTTACAGTGAGCTGAGATGGTGCCACTGCACCCCAGCCTGGGTGACAAAGCAAGACTCTGTCTCAAAAAAAAAAAAAAAACAAACCCACAAAAAATGCTGGCTGCCATTGGGGTTGTTGTTGGTGTTGGGTGGAATGTTATCCGGGCCCCAATGTCCCAAACACCTCCCAGTGGCCGGAACACCACAACCAAGACTTCAGTTTGGCTGAACCGGACTTCCGTCCCCTGTTAAAATGCACAGTCCCCCTGGAAAGGTTTCCATTCAACCTGAACTTGCTTGGAAGCCCTGGCGTCAGTGAGTTCTAAGACTGTGTCTGGGGGAAGTTTGGTGGAGGAGAGAGAGCGAAACTGACCATACTGCTTGGAGAGGTAATGACGGACACTTCTGCTGATGCAAATTTGGGAGAATGAGGTAGAAATTATGTAAAAAGGGAGGATGAGGACTCGTCTATCTAATGCCTTTTCCCAGCTGTTAAAATGATCCACATCGCCAGGACCTCATTAGAGTTCATTCTCGGAGCACTTTTTTCACGAATTGTTTTAGGGCTGCTATGTGTTGGGAATCACAGACTAATAGGGCTTCTTTGACAGACGAGGAATTCAAAGTATGGCTTAGGTCACACGGCGAGGCAGTAAAAATATCCAGAGCCAGCACCCTAGAATCCTGCCTCCCTGTATGAATGCCATTTATTTTCCTATTCTCTGATAAACTGTACAAGGAGCTATCACATATGACCTTTGCAATAAATTAAAAAATTTCAATGTTGATTTTTCTTCTCGGCCTCAGCTTAGCAGTAAGGGTCAGGAGTTCTTCTTTGCTGGTTTTGGCACTGAGGCTGAGCCTTTCTGGTGGAGGGCTTGTCATTTACCGTGTAGTTTCCAATCTCCTCTCCAGAAACCCAGGTTTAATGATGCTTCCCTGCCTTCCAGGTATGTAGTGAGGGTTAATTAGATGATGTTTGCATAGAGCTTTGAAGATGAAAGCACCATGTAATTGTTATTACATATCATCTCTTCCAGAAACTGGGAATGCTTCGACTTCAGGGAACGCTTGAACGTGTCTCCACTTGTATCGTTCACTTTAGGATAAAACTTGTCAGGCTTCAGTGAACTAATGATACTGTGTAGTGCGCCGAGGATCAGACAGTCCAAACACAAGCTCTCAGAACTCCTTGAATCACCAGGAAGCAGCTGTCGCTGGGCTTGGTGATGGAATGAGCCCACCCATTCAGCAGAGAGCTGCTGGCATGTTTTTGCCATAACTGGATACCCAGCATGAGAAAATGTGGGTCGTTAAGAGAATGTCATGGCTCCAGAGACCAGAAAGTGTTGGAACAGACAGGAGAGGCAATAGGTGACATTTTGGAGGGGCTGGGGCAGGTCATGGGAGAGGAGGGTAGCAGAATGAAAGACGTTTCTTACCGTGTTTGAAAATTATTTCAAGAGCTCCTGATGGGTCTCCTTCCCTGTGGTCTGATTTCACTACGTCAGTCTCTGTTCCTTCCACTGCCAGGCTCACTCCAGTTCCATCACCGCTTGTCAACCTTCAGGGCCTTCCTCTTGCTGTGGCCTTGCTGTGACTCTGGATTTTCTGCCTCTTGTTGATTTTCCTTCATACTCTTCCCTGCATGGGAGCTCTCTTCCCAAGCAGCTCATGCTGCCCTGTTGTACTCAGGCTGAAAAGACTTTCCCACCCTGCACTTTTACCATATGAATCCTTGACTTTTGCCCGGCTCCTTTGTCCTTGTTCTTTCCCCGATTCTGCAGATCCCAAGAGCGCCCCCCACTTTTAGTCAGTTCTGTTTTTTATTCATTGACTTAGCATTTATCTGTATTTTGTTACATTGGCACGTATCTGTTAATATGAATATTTCCCTATTTGCTATTTGGACTGCAAAATCAGGGACACCGGGGATTGTTTCTTAGACTCATGTGAAGTACTGGAAAGTTTTTTTTTTTTTTTTTTTTTCGAGATGGAGTTTTGCCCTTGTTGCCTGGGCTGGAGTGCGGTGGCACGATCTTGGCTCGCTACAACCTACGCCCCCCAGGTTCAAGCGATTCTCCTGCCTCAGCCTCCCGAGTAGCTGGGATTACAGGCATTCATCACCATGCCCGGCTAATTTTGTATTTTTAGTAGAGATGGGGTTTTGCCATGTTGGACAGGCTGGTTTCGAACTCCTGACCTCAAGTGATCCACCCGCCTCTGCCTCCCTAAGTGCTAGGATTACAGGCGTGAGCCATCATGCCTGGCTGGAAAGTTTTTATTTTTAGAGTTGGGGTCTCATTCTGTCATCCGCGCTGCAGTGCCGTGGTGTGATCATGACTCACTACAGCCTTGAACTCTGGGCTCAAGCAATCCTCCCACCTCAGCCTACCAAAGCACTGAAAATCAATCACCGTGCGTGGCTATAGTGAGCAAGTTTTAAACTTCATTAGGGGAGGGTCTCTGTGATACGTAACACAGTGCCTGACATACCTTAGGGCCTTTCTCCAGTTACTTACTGCTGTGTAACTGATCTCTAAAATTGAATGGTGTGCAATACCAACAGTGATTTATTATTATTATCTTTCTTGGTCCTGGGGATTGTTGGCTTAGCTGGGTTGTTCTGGCTTGGGACGTCTCATGTGATTGCAGTCGGATGGTAACTGCGCTGGGTTCATTTCAAAGGTCTCACGTGGCTATTTCCTGGGCTGGGAAGACTTGAACAGCTGCAAAAGCTGGTGTTCCTCAGGTACGCCTCTCTATTTGTATTTGAGCTCTCCATATGGTTCCTCTAACATGTCAGCTTTAGGGTAGCTGGGCTTTTGGCATGACGGCTTAGGGCTCCAAAGACACATGCCTCTAGAGAGCCCTGCAGAACTGGACCCCCTTTCTATTGTATCTGGGAATCAAGCAGCAGCGTCTCCACTGCGTCGTGTTCATTCACAACGTCATATGCCAATTCCTATTCAGAGGCAGGGGCATTAACTTCTTTGATGGGGGAAGTGTCAGAGGATTTGGGGGCATATTTTATAACCACTACACTTCTCAATACACACTTGTTGATTGATTGAATGAATGAATGAATGAATGAAGAGCCATTTTTTTTAACATTTCCAACATGAAAGACAGTGTGATAGTGGACCGAAATTTTCCTACTCTCTTCTTCATCATAACAAAGATATTTGTTTATTTTTTAACATGTTTACAACCCATGAGAAAGTATGAATTTATTTTGTCCTTCTTATAAAATCAAATTATGTTATCAACTGGAATTAACGTGTGGACTTCATTTCTCTAGATAGTAATTTCCTTCTGCGGTTGCCTCAGAAGTACCTAACAGTATGAACTTTGAGGAACCTTTGCTGTTATCTAAAAAAATGTTTTTTTTTGAGACGGAGTTTCGCTCTTGTTACCCAGGCTGGAGTTCAATGGCGCGATCTTGGCTCACTGCAACCTCCGCTTCCTGGGTTCAGGCAATTCTCCTGCCTCAGCCTCCCGAGTAGCTGGGATTACAGGCACGCGCCACCATGCCCAGCTAATTTTTTGTATCTTTAGTAGAGACAGGGTTTCACCATGTTGACCAGGATGGTCTCGATCTCTTGACCTTGTGATTCACCCACCTCGGCCTCCCAAAGTGCTGGGATTACAGGCATGAGCCACCGCGCCCGGCCCTAAAAAAATGTTTTTTAAGAGTCCAATATCATTGATACCTCTTATTTCTTATTCATCTCATGCTAACGTACTACTTTGCTAGGCCAAGTTAAGCAAGGTTTTGGAAACTTCATCCAAGTTTTTTCATTGCTCTGGGATCCCCAAGAGTAAAGTGATCGATAAAAGAATGACAATTTTGTTATTGTTGGTTGTGTTGATAATTTTGGTTTCTTTTAGGTTTAGGGACGTAACTGCAGGTTGGTGTATAAGTAAACTCATGTCATGGGGGTTTGGTATAGAGCTTATTTCACATAGTGAAATCACAGCACTTTGGGAGGCTGAGGTGGGAGGATTGCTTGAGGACAGGAGTTCAAGACCAGCCTGGACAACATAGTTAGACCCTTGACTGTACAAAAAAATGAGAAAAAAATTAGCATGGTGTCTTGCACTTATACTCCCCGCTACTTGGAACGCTGAGGCTGGAGAATTGCTTGAGTCCCAGGAGTTCAAGGCTGCAGTGAGTTATGATCATGCCACTGCACTTCAGCCTGGGCAACAGAGAGAATCCATCTCTTTAAAAAGAAAAGAGAACAAGATTCAGGGCTGCACAAGATGAGCTTCCAGGAGCCTTAGGAAACATTCTATCTCAGGCAGGGCGCGTGCAGTCATTGACTTCAAAGGGTCTCCACCATCATGTGGATATAGTAGAGTCATTTTGCCACTTGTCATTCTCTCGTGGTTTCTTCCTCTGCTATTTTTTTTTTAATTTTAAGACAGGGTTTCACCATGTTGGTCAGGCTGGTCTTGAACTCCCGACCTCAGGTGATCCGCCCACCTCAGCCTCCAAAGTGCTAGGATTATAGGCATGAGTCACCACACCTGGCCTTCCTCTGCTCTTGGTAACTTGGTTAGTCAGACTAGGCTCACTCCTGGGAGCTGGTTAGAAACGTGGCCTCCAGTCCCACCTCTGCCCTCCTGAATCGGAATCCTCACTTTAACAAATCCTCAGGTGGTTCCCGTGAGAAGAGCTGCCTTAGAACTCTGGTCTCTCTCACCCTCTACCTCCTTCTTTGTCCACATTTTAGTAACTTTGTTGAAATCTCAAATATGAAAGGGTCTTCTTTTCTTCAGTTTCAGATACTCAGTCCTGGCAAAGCATTCTGATTGGTGATGAGAGACACACTATTCAAATGGCAATCTGCTGATCACTTTCAGGGGTCCTGGCTGGCTCAGGGAGGGAGGGAAGCTCTGTGAGGACAGTGTTGTCGGTAATCATTTCTTCTGCTGGACGCCACCTGAGAAACGATTCCCCAGTCTCTGGGGCAGGGGCAGTTTACAGGGGGCAGGAGCTGCTGCTCATTCTAAAGGCAGCCTTGACCACTGAACATACTTGATGCTAAATGAATTTATTCTTACTAATTTTGATATAATTGGGGCAAAAGCTGCTGCTAAGAATGCACTCATTTACCTAATGTTGTGTTGCTTACAGACTGCCTGCCGTGGTTTCTCTGCATCTTCTGTCACTACCTTCAAGAGGAATGGAAACCTGCTAGGTCAGTTTCCAGACAGTATTTATGCAGTCCCCGCCGCCCCCCCCCCCCCGCTTTTTATGGTTAAATACTCTTCTAGGTTCCTCTGTCCTTACATAAATGGATGCATTGCTTTTTACTAAGGAATTACTTTTTTTTTCATAGTACTGACCTGCAGGCCAATGGGGTGAGTACAATTATTTTACATTGACTGTTGTGGAGGGGATCCCTTCCATGCTATGTGAGGGGGAGTCAAGAATTTTGTCTGTCATCTCAAGGACTAGCAAGAATGCATTTTACAGTCTTCTCTCCTTCAGTACAGCTGAGAGACAGGCTGTTCTCTCTCCAAACACCCACAAATAACTGGGTCTGAGATTCTTTATATGCCAGTCACATTTAGGCTTGATTATTTTTAGTCTGTAACGTATCTAGGAGGATACAGGAAATTTCTAACTGGCCGTTCTTTCACAAATAATGGCAATGAATGTGGTGATTTCTCTCTTGGTTAAAAGATCTAAAATACCTCATGACTGTAATCCAAGCAGTTTCGGAGGCCGAGGCAGGCGGATCATAAGGTCGAGAGATCGAGACCATCCTGGCCAACATGGTGAAACCCCGTCTCTACCAAAAAATACAAAAATTAGCTGGAGGTGGTGGCACGTGCCTGTAGTCCCAGCTACTTGGGAGGCTGAGGCAGGAGAATCGTTTGAACCTGGGAGGCGGAGGTTGCAGTGAGCCAGGATTGCGCCACGGCACTCCAGCCGGGAGCTTGGTGACAGAGTGAGACTCTGTCTCCAAAAAAAAAAAAAAAAAATCTAAAATACAAAAAATGATGTTACTTCCATAAGTAAGGTTTGCTTCCATAAGTCCCCAAAATGTTTTCCCTTGTATCCTTGCAATGAATAATAAAAAAAAGGTCTTTGTCATTTTAGAGGTTAAGAATTTTTAGAAGTATATCATTCTCAGTACGAATCATATTCTGCCTCTTAATAGCATGTGTCTCTTTTGAAGACATTAGGTTGTCTACAAAAATGAAAAACCAAAATTCTAACTTTCTTAGGAGAGAATTCAAGTCAAGTTACATTTCAAACCATTTCTCCTTTTACGACATACCTGGCTATTTGAATTTCATGATTACGTCTTGAAACATTAGCTCAGGATCATTAAAGGAAGCAGCATTTTTAAATAGTTTACAACTTTAAAAATTAGCAAAAAAATTTAATCGATCGTACTGCCACACCACATAAACACACACGTGCGTATGTGCACACACTCCCTCTATCACGCACAGAGTGTAATTCTGTGACAGGCAAATTAGCTGGCTGTGTAGCCATTTAGCCGATAGTCCTAGTTCTTAACATCTGTTTAGACCTAGCTCATTTCCCTGGTGCTTAAGCTGTTAGCCTGCATGCAAATACCTGCTTGGAGAGGGCTGAGGCCTGCACTGTTTTCGGCCTCAATTGATTGCTGAAGTTACGGGACTGAAATGCCTCAGGTAAAAAATTCAGTCAAAAGAAAAACATGAAGTAGGCAGCTCTGTAAAGCATGCTGCCTGACAGCTGGGGATGCTAGGAGGACGGAAAAGCTGCTGCAAATAAGGTCAATGGAATTAACACTCAATTACCCCTTGACTATGGAAGGGCTAGCGAAGGGACTTGCCACTCATCCCAACACATTTCTGACTTCAGCGAATTTGAGGTTACCCCCCCCTTTTTACATTAACTGTCCGTAAATTAAAGACAGCTGATTTATTTTTTTTCTCCTCCTCCCTCAATTTAAAAATCTTCTCTTTAGTATTTATAGCTGTTTTGGCCTTTAAGTGGAGAAAATTGCGTTAATATGACCAATGCTACTCCTTGGTTTGTGCCGCATTAAAAGAATAATTCAAATCTCAGCGTCTTTTTGTTTTTAAATCCTGCTTTGTCTCCTAACCTCATTATCAATTGCCTGGCTTCCCATAGGATACTCATTCTGGAGTGCTTAGTGGGTATCTAAGCACACCGGATAAGTATGTATGAAAATATACGTAATGTGGTTTTATATATGCTCTGAGCTTGACCTAAGTATTATCGTAGAGTACTCCGGGTTGAACTTGCGTATTTTCAAATCAATATTTGTTTTTCCACTGCTTGTCCTTGAAATCAATTATCTTTTGACCCCTGAGTAATAAACCATTGTATGCATAAACCATGCTTTAAAAATATTTTCCCCTTACTTTGCTAGGCTAGTGATCTTAGTAAGTATCTCTGTGTTTATTGGGTTCTCTGGGGGTATATAATCCAGAAATTCCTGTTATAGAATATGTGCTTACAAAATTTTACTGCCTATTGCTAGCTTGTACCAAAATGGCTGTAATAAGTATCTGCCAAGCTGCAGCCTATGTGAGAGTTCCTATTTCCCCATAGCCCTGCTGACGTTGGCTATTATCTGAATGTTTATTTTTTATCAGGGTAGCCATCAACTGTTGCCTGTAAGCTGGAATTTCCTGATGACCTGTCAGTGAGTAGGCATATCTCTTTCCATTGTCCACCCGGTTTCTTCTTCAGAAATCAGATTCAGAAATCAGAAATGGGTTTCCTCTCTTGTTTTCACTAATTTGTGGGCGTTTCTCAAACAGCCTGGGTATTAACCCTTTCTTGGTTATATACATTGGAAATATCTTTTCTCCATCTGTCATCTGAGTTTTGATCTGCAGTGTATTTTGTAGAGCAGAATCCTCAATTTTGATGTCATCAACCTGTTTCATTTCCCCCTTAAGAGTGATACTTTTTCTGACATGTTTGAGAAACTCTTTCCTGAGCCAAGGTCATAAAGCTATTTTCCTACTTCCCTCTCCCTTGGTACTGATTTTATACGAAGGGTTTAAATCCATCTGGATTTATTTTTGCTTATGGAGTGAGGTAGGGATACAAATGAATCATTTCATGACAACGAGCTAATTTTTCCAACAGTATCAGTTAAATGATCCAGTTTTTTCTCTGCTTATATGTGACTCCACTTTAATTACTACCCACTTTTGACAGAGTACAGGGCGGATTTTAGGCCTCCATTTTGTTCTGTTGCTCATTTTTTCTATAACTGGATCAAAAATGTAATATTTTCATTATGGCATGCTCTATGTCTTAATATCTGGTAGGATAATTTTAATAACATGACTCTTGTTGGCCAGAATCCACCTGAGGATTGGCATTTGATTGGCACTGCATTGGTTTAATGTAATATTTGATAGCTTTTTGCATTTTATCTCTGCATGTATAGAATACTTTCTCTAGCGCAGAAACTGCAAAGTCAGTTTCAAAATGTCCAAATTCTTAGAGAAGGGATGAATTTCTGTGCCAAATTAAGTTTTAAACTCTTCAGTGGTGTGAAGAATCACCTATGATGGTGGTTTTGAGAAGCTCTTCTCGGACGAGTCCTCATTCATGGGAACTCTCCTGCTTGCCAAACAGTCATTGAATGCCGGCTATGTGTAAAGCACAGTACTAAAAGCTGCCAGTAAACCTTTCTCAGCTTTCATGTCACTTGCGTGTTTTACATGAAGCTGCTGCACTCCTTCATTGTTAGTAGACTTAACTACAGCTTGAACAGTTTGGGGACCTATATTTTGCATCAAGAAACTCTGCTTGTATTTTTAATAAGTGATGTTGACACTGTCAGAAGTTAACTTTGTCAGATTTGGATCCAGATGCTGATAAATAGTCTCGGGAGGTCTGGACGTTGAGTCCATTCTGTCACTAGCCAAGAGGTCGGTTAAATGATCTGAGCCCCTATTTCCTCATTTATGAGATTAAGACATAGGATCAGATGGTTTCTACAGTCTCATTTACCTCTAAAACTGAATTTATGAGCCTCTGACAAGTGGGGCATGGGGGCTCTTTGATTACACATGAAAGAGTACCTGTGGGTCTTGGTAGTGAAGTGACTGCCTGGCGTGGGATGGAGTAAGATCCTGAGGGAGGTTGATAGGGAGCAGAGGTCTGCAGGAGAAGAGGATGTGGGTCATTGAAGATTGTATGAGGCCAGGATAATGGCAAAGAAATACAACCCCGTATGTGAGGGAGAAGGGTAGATTTTTCTACTCTATATCTGAGCTAAGGCTGAACATCAGTGAGAGGCAAGAGTGTCAATTGTTGGCAGCCCATAAAATAATAAATAACAATGCTATCGATAATTATTATTTATGATATGCTATTAATATTAATAATCCAGTTGTATAACACTATTATATTTAATAATAAGCATAGCATTTGTCTGCTTATGCAATAGACAGTGAAGTCATACATTATCCATTTCATCCTAAGAATCCCATCTTTATTCATGTTAAGTATTCTTGGTATTATTTTGCAGCTGAGGAAACTGAGGCACAGAAGTTCCAACAGCCTGTCTACCAGCTTGTCATAGCAGCGCTGGCACTCCACCCACATATCTTCTGATTCCCCAAACACCACAGTTTCCACCTTATTGCAGTGCAGAGTTTCAATCTGTTGAATAAGCATGCAGAAAGGGCCTACAGTGATTTCTCTATCTCGGGACTCAGAATGAGCTATCTTAAAGCTGAAGGGTTTATTTCACTATCTTAGGTAACCGGGGCTCTGATGGAAGTCCCCCTGATTAAGGAAGAATTACTCTCTACCATGATTTTTAAAACATCTCAGTTTATGCCTGTTGTTGAGAGAGACCTTGCCGTCCCTGGGGGTTTTCAGACTCTTGACTGACCTCTCCAGATCGGATAGTCAGTGTGAAACACAGCAGAGGAAAAAACAAGCCCTGATTTCCTTTCTTCGTATTCATGCCCCTGTGTTTTGCAGCTTCCTGATTTCACCATATAGGAGGGTTTCAATTAGTCAGCATGTAATTGAAATGTTTTTTAGTTCAATTAGCCAAGATGGGCTCTTATTCTGAAAATAGCATTTAAAAACCAGATGGAGACGGGCTTTGAGCCTGGCAAGTCTATCCAAGCGTCTGTTGCTAACCAGGGCAGGGCTGGGACCTGCAGGACGCCTGCCTTGTAGCCTTTATTGCAGGGCTCAGGGCCCGTTTGTCATGACGTACAGAAGGATGGTTTGGATAGCACTTCCCTAGACTTAGCAGGGATTCCAGTTGTATTCATCAGAACTTTAGATGCTTTGAATTTAGATTTCATTTTTTTAAGAGCAAAAGAGATTTTATTTTTTTCCATTAATTCAAGAGCATCTTTCTTTTCAAACCACATTTATTTTTAACATCCTAAGAAATGGTTTCCCAAGAAAATGAAAGAGAAATAAACCAGGAGAGATTCTGTAATTCACAGCTTTAAATTTCCCAAATGTGTTGAGTCCATTCGAGTCACTGTGTTATTTATTTTTATACTACCTGATTCCCTGGGTATCTCAAGGGAGAGACAAAAAGGTGACAACTTTGCTTTCTGTTATGAGAAAGGGACAATTGGTGCAGTTGACAAAAAAGTGCATCTTTATGATTCGGTTATATGAGGTTTTTCTGTTGGCAAACTAGATTTTTGATGGCATGATAAGATTTTAAAAAGTTACTACTGCCTGTCAGCAGAGATTTTGATTTGTTGTTATTAGAATATTGTAGGTGATTTAAATGCTCTACTTGGGTTGAGAGACGTTGATGCCTGGATCATCCCTGACCTGAAGCTGCCCACTTCTTTAGAAACCAAATATGAGAAGTAGACTAAGCAGGACATTTTTAAAATCATTAAAAGTTTAATAAGACTCATAATTTATTTAATTTTATTTTTTCAGTTAATCAAACAGTTTCAGATGCACAGAAAAGTTGAGCAGATCGTATAAGGAATTCCCACACACTCCCCTGCACAGAGTTTTCCTGTGAATAACATGTCCCGTTAGCATGGCACATTTGTAACAAATGAACCAGGATTGGACCGCTGTTAATTAAGTGCATGGTTTATTCAGATTTCCTTAGTTTTAACTAAGGCCCCTTTGGGTTTCAGAATCCCATCCAAGATAGGGGATTCCCACTTTACCTTTAGGCATCACATCTCCTTGGGCTCCTTTTGGCTGTGACAGTTACTCAGATTTGTTTTGGATGACCTTGACTGCTTTGCGTACTGGTCAAGCATATTGTAGGATGCCCCTGTATTGGGATCTGTTTGATGTTTATCTGATGATTAGGCTGGGATTAGGGATTTTTAAGAGGAAGAGCGCAGGGGTAAAGTGGCCATTTTCCTCACATCACATGGAAAGGACATATCAACTGTTGGTGCTGACCTTGATCACCTGGCTGACATAGCCTTTATCAGATTTCTCTGCCTTAAAGTGATTCTGCACTCTCTTTCTATATTGTATTCTTTGGAAGGAGGTTTCAAGGAAAGATCACTGTTAAGAAGTGAAGGGTTATAGTCCCCCATTTAGAATGAAGTATGTACATAATTTATTTGGATTTTTTATGCATGTGAGATGTCTTTATTTCCCCATTTATTAATGTATTAGATTACTTCTTTATGTCAGTATGAGCTTATGGATGTTCACCTTATACTTTGAGTTATAGTTCAATAACAACTTTATTTTGTGTTCAGCTGGTTCCAGTTTTGGCCACTGGGAATTCTTTTCCACTGACTTCTGTCCCTTTCACATGCCCCCTCATTAGGGTGGGATTCTTTTTTTTTTTTTTAAGACATTTTTCCAAGTAACTTGGTTTCTTTTATTGGCGAATGGTTTTAGAATCCCAGATCTGGGAGCTCAGTTTATTTTTAAATAAACTGAAATTCCACTGGGTAAAAACTTCACTTAGTCCGGTCTGCTCATGTGTTGTTCTGTTAAATGGAATATTCGTCTTAACTGGGATTAATTCATTCGTATTAATGACTTTTTTTTTTTTTTGAGATGGAATTTCGCTCTTGTTACCCAGGCTGGAGTGCAATGGCGCGATCTCGGTTCACTGCAACCTCCGCCTCCTGGGTTCAGGCAATTCTCCTGCCTCAGCCTCCTGAGTAGCTGGGATTACAGGCACGCACCACCATGCCCAGCTAATTTTTTGTATTTTTAGTAGAGACGGGGTTTCACCATGTTGACCAGGATGGTCTCGATCTCTTGACCTCGTGATCCACCCGCCTCGGCCTCCCAAAGTGCTGGGATTACAGGCTTGAGCCACCGCGCCCGGCCCATATTATAACTTTTTGGAGGAATTTGTCCTTAATTGCTCTTAAATTATTCAAATATAAATTGTAATGTTGGTTTGTGAATGACACGTTCTCGAACATGTTCAGAAAGTGGAAACAAGTCAGCTGGGTCGGTGACACCCTGCACTTGGTCTAGTATTTGTTTCAAGGTTTGCTTCTATGTAAATAAAATACATTTTTTTAACCCTTCTCCCACCCCCAACTCTGACTCCCCAGTCATGATATAAAATGAGAGGGAAACGCATGGATGAAGTTCTGAGACCTTTGCGTTAAAGAGTCAGAAAATCTCCGGTACCATTTTTAACACACAACCCTATATTTTAGTAAAAAGTGACATTTTAGTGTGTTAGGTCACTGCTGAAGACCTAATAGAATTGCTTGATCATAACTCAGTGTAAATATATGCGCAGGATTTGAAGAAAATATACCGACATGTTAAGAGTGGTGATTGATTTCCTATGACCTACAACTGACTTTCAACATTTTCATTCTCAGTGTTTTTCAAATTTAAAGCAAATGAGAACAAATCGAAATGAAAATGGACAACACCCTTTTTCATTTTAAGAAGCTACGCAGAGGCATCCATGGGACTGTGCCCAGCTGTCCTGCCAGCTTCCTCAGGGTTTGCTGTCCTGGGAGTTTTTATCTGGCACTCTGCTCTTTATCCACCCTACAGAATTGCGCAGGGCTGGAAAATCGCTTGTTCACTTCACCCTTCTCAGTATAATCTTGCACTTTGAAGGTGGAATTTCTCAAATACATTAGTGATAACTGGTAGAATGTGTAACAGAGGAACCTTGTGCTTTATTCTGGAGTCCGTACCTTTTGCTGTCCCATATGCAAAACTGAAGGAGTTCATGCCAGCTACCGTCAACGATGCCTTTTGACCTTGCCCAAACTACCTCACCCCTGGGCCCCTGTTTCCATATTTTGAAACATTAAAAGATTGAACCATGTAAGTCTGTAAAGTCATTTCCATACTGAAACATGATATAAAGGAAAACGTTTTTTGCATGATTTAAAAATTTCATAACAATTTACAAGATAGTTTTGGGTGATTTTTCCGCCTCTTTCACTTTGACATTGTTCCTAAATTTTTGATGAAATGTTTTTCACAATTAATTCTTCCCTCACCAAACACTATGTAAATTTTTCTTTGGTTGAAGGAAATAACATGTTTAATTTTATTTTTTACCTTATGTGCTTGTTCATTTGTCCCTTATTAGGGGACAAATAAGGAGGCTTGTCTCCCTTAGACAGAAGTTTGTAGGGCAGTAATTTTTAAAGATTTTTCGTTCAAGAGTCATACTACTGCCACTGTAAGACTCAAGAGGATCAACTCATTAAGTATTTGGGAGTCAGAAAATGTCAAGCTTGTAGCGAGTCGCTAGCCAGCAGATGAGCATTTTTGCTAAGCTATTACTTTATATCAACAACACTTATAGAATCTTATCATTCAGAAAGTACTAATAACAAAATTGATAGGAGCAAACTTAGAGATCATCTTATCTGACTTTCTCAAGTGAAAGAAGAGACAGAAGGTGAAGAGGTTGGGCAGCTGGTCCAAGATGCTAGAGCTGACTCGTGCTGGAAGTCCTGCAGTCTTCCTTACCTCACTGGTCCAAATCCCACCCTCAGTTTACAGCAGACACTACAACACGGGTGGCGTGGGGCAAGGGACGCAGGGTACGGTCATCACTAGATCCCTATTGCCTAGAGTACTGCTTAGCACGTTGTAAGGATTTGTTGGAGGATTAACACCGAACAACGATCCGTAGATCACTCTGAGAATGCCTTGGGCTTAGCAAATGCACCTTTGTAATACAGCACTCAACGTTCATCCCATTAGTCTTTTTGAGCACTTAAAATATGTCGAACATTGGGCTAGCTGCTAGGGCTACGAAAGGGAACGAAAGTGGATGTGGTCTCAGCCTTTAGGGAGCCTGCGGTCTCATTGGGGTGATAGAAATAGACAGGATATTCTACCACATGTTGAATTGCATGTGTAATTCTACCACAAAAATACGGGTAGAATTACACGTGGAGCGAGTGCTGCAAAGGAGAACAGTCTTTGAGGACCCGTCAAGGACCCATCACAGAAGGATCCGAGTGGCCAGGGAGGACGGGGAAGCTTCTCTGAGGAAGAGGCTCTGTCCTGGACGTCAGGAAGGAGAAAGCATTGGCTGGGTCAAAGAGCAAGGTTCCCTCCAGTTGTACTGGCTTATGCTGAGAATGAAGATAATTGAAGGAATTATCGTCGATTATGCTCTGATGAAAACGCTGTTATGGCTACGCATTGTTAATTTAAAAAGTTTTAATCTAGTCTAATGGTTATAGGCTCTCAAAAATAGAAAACCTCATGTGCTCTGGTCTTTAGGTGGGTTTCCCACTAAACCATGGTTCTGCACTCCCTTTTCCTCTGTCAAAATTTTACTTAATAAAATATCACATACAGAAGTGCCCTCACTTGTGGTCTTCAACCCTTAGAATACATAATGATTGCCTGGGCTGGGCGTGGTGGCTCACGCCTATAATCCCACCACTTTGGGATGCTGACATGGGCGGATCACCTGAGGTCAGGAGTTTGAGACCAGCCAGGCCAACATGGAGAAACTCTGTCTCTACTCCAAATACAAAAATTAGCCGGTTATGGTGGCACATGTATTCTTAGCTGCTCGGGAGGCTGAGGCAGGAGAATCACTTGAACCTGGGAGGCGGAGGTTGCAGTGAGCTCAGATCCTGCCACTGCACTCCAGCCTGGGGGACAGAGCGAAGACTCCGTCTCAACAACAAAAAGAATTGCCGAAGAGGTTCTTTACAATTTGGCTAGCTGGGCCACACCCTCCGAATATTCTGGATAAGTTGATTCGGGGTGGGGCTCACTGATTTGTCATCTGACTCAGCTGTTGTGTCTCCCATGAATTTTTCCTGCTTTCCCATATTGATCTCTTCCGAATTCTCATAATAGTTTGTTGATTTCTCTTCCATAGTCATTGCAGTGAACCTGAAATATCAGAAAGTGTGTATTTGTTTCTTTCTTTTAGTTTTCCAAGTAATTGTCTTTGTATCCTGCGTTACACAGTTACAGCACATTAATAGTGTACTACCTCAATAAATAAAGTTAATTTTGTAACAAGGGATTAAAAGACGCCTTTTGGTGGTGGTAGAGCCCGTAGTATGGGGAAAAGTCAGACTGGATTCGAGCCTCAAGGTGCTGAAGTTCAAGTGCAGACAGTGGAGTTGAGAAAGGCAGGAAGGCTGGCAACAGAGCATAAGAGGAGAGTAGGGAAAGAGAGGTGTCATGGCTTCCTCCTTATTTCTGCCTTGAGCCCATGGATGAATTATGGGGATATGTCTTTTTTTGCAGTAGATGATGCCAGAGGATAATCAGGTCTAAAAGCTGGTGGGAACCACACTGAAGAAAAAGATATTGAAGATCATGCGAACGATGGACTTGAGATTTTCTTGAAAAATTACCTAGATTGACCTCAGTAATTTTAGAATTGACCTTAAGGTATTCTGAAGCATTTTATAGAGTTATGCACACTTTTGTTTTTTTTTTTTTTGAGACAGAGTCTCACTTCTGTCACCCAGGCTGGAGTGCAGTGGCATGATCTTGGCTCACTTCAACCTCTGCTTCCTGAGTTCAAGCAATTCTCCTGCCTCGGCCTCCTGAGTAGCTGGGATTACAAGTGCCCACCACCACGCCTGGCTAATTTTTCATATTTTTAGTAGAGACGGTGTTTTGCCATGCTGGCCAGGCTGGTCTCGAACTCCTGACCTCAAGTGATCCTCGGCCTCCCAAAGTGCTGGGATTATAGGCATGAGCCACCGCGCCTGGCCTACACACACATTTTTGTACCTTCCCACCAGGCCACTGAGTGCAATTACCGGGTGATGGACGTAGGAGGCAAGCAAGAGGGCATCCTGTCCACTTCCGAACTGAAGAAACGGAGCCTGGACATGACTTCCTTAAGAGCCCCAGTGGGTGAGTGACAAAATTGGAAACAGAACCTTCTTCTCAGTGTAGGATCTCTGCATTGCACCAGCTGCCTTTTAATTCCTTTGTTCCTTGTTGCTGAATAAATTTGAATTTTTAACATTAAGTATTTGGGTTGATTTCAGGTTTGGGGAAATCCTATTAAAAAAGAAAGAAGAATCCTTTGCACCTTATTTTTTCCTGGACATCTTTAAGCCTCCCTGAGGAACCTGGAGGCTGATGAGAATCCTTCAATGCAAATCTTATCAGCTCTGTCTGGGGCCACAAGACTTGAACTTAAATTCAGTATTTTATCTCACGTTTCAGGTCTACACTCCAGAAGTGTGTTATGACACATCAGTATGTGGCCTCTTGATAGGGACTGTGCAAAATATTCTCTAGCCATGAAAGATCCCAAGAAATATTCTATTTTGCTGATACTGTAGAAATACATCTACAGTACAGAATTTTAAAACATTGACCATATATTTGCTTTGTTCACATGGTAATATTATTTTGCTAAAAAAGTCGTGTTCCTGTAATCCCAGCACTTTGGGAGGCCGAGGCGGGTGGATCACGAGGTCAAGAGATTGAGACCATCCTGGTCAACATGGTGAAACTCCGTCTCGACTAAAGATACAAAAAATTAGCTGGGCATGGTGGCGCATGCCTGTAATTCCAGCTACTCAGGAGGCTGAAGCGGGAGAATTGCCTGAACCCAGGAGGCGGAGGTTGCAGTGAGCCGAGATTGCGCCATTGCACTGCAGCTTGGATAACAAGAGCGAAACTGCGTCTCAAAAAAAAAAAAAAAAAAAAAAAAGTCATGCTTATCTTCCCCTTTGGCCCTATCTAAACTGGCAGAGTGGAGCGAAATAGAGCTATAACAGGCTGTCATCTAGGTAATTCCATGAAAAGTATATTTACTTTTCCAATAGTTGAAATATTTCATATTTACTAAAAATAAAAACCGTAAGTTAGAATTCCATTGCTATCTCTAGTGGCATACGTTAAACTGAAGGAGTCAGTCCATGACACGGTTGAGCTGATTATTTGAAAGTGGATTGATCCAGTTTGATTATTCACATACCAGAATTTTAAGAAATCACCCAAACAACGGTTAATTTTATCATGTTTTCAGTTTACCTTAGGCAAAAGAAGCAGGCCCACTACAGATGTACAGATTTCATTTGAATGACGTGGGTGTTCAAATGTTCCCGGGGCTTCTCCCTCTGGGCCAAGGTCAGGTGGGGGCGGTACCCACACACTCTCCTAGGTTCCTGCATTCTACACTGAGCAGCTCTAATCTAGTGAGGGGAGCTGAGGAGAACCGGGAGGGCCCCAGGCCCCAAATATCTTCCTGACTTCCTCTTTCCGGGATGCTTGTGTGATGCGTCTCTGGTTCCGATCTTTCCATAAAACCCAATAGATTGAAATCCTATCTCATACCCTTATCAGAAAAGAAGGAGGCAGCGTTTTATTAATTGTAGCATGAGAATTGGCGGTTGATATGTGAGTCCAGTAGGTGGTACTAGGGTGCTGACAGGGTCATTGGGAAGCTGGTAATGTATGAAATGCACCTGGCCCCTCAGTTTTCCTAACGTTGGCCGGCTGAATCTACAATTCCGTACTTTAGTTCGGGAATGCATGTTGGTCGGATACCCCAATCATAGAAATTATGCTTACTCTTCATGGAGGGAACATGTATAGGTTTATTACTGCAGGTCCCACATGAAGCTGTGGGACCCTGTGAATCCCGTGGTGGCTCCAGTGTCGTAAGACAAAGACTAGAATTTGGACTTTCTCAGCCATGTCGCCAATCATGCTTTATGTTTTAATCTCAGCAACTCCAGAGTATGTCATTTTGTGTCATAGCCATAGGGACCACGTATAGGTTTCCAATGTCAAAACTGGGCACGTGATTGAATAGTTGGTCTCATAAGAGAACACAGTGTTTGAAATACTTTGTACAAGCATGTATTCAGGTGTGAACAACAGAAAACTCAACCCTAGAGACCTAAGAGTCAGGGAAAGTTATCCTGTCTCATGGGAAGCTAGGAGGAAGAGCAGGCTCTGAAGAATTTGGTTCGGTGACTCGACAGCACTACCTCAAGCTTTTCCCCGTCCTTTCTCTCTGCCACCCTCAACATGCTGCCTTCATTCTCAGACCTGCTTTTTCACGGTTGCAGCGTGGCCGGGGGGTGGGGGGTGGGTGGGGGCGGAGCTCAAAGTGTCCTGTCTTCATACAACTTTGCCCTAAGGGCAGAGGAGGGAAGGGAGCTCATCCCTTTTCGTGTCCCCCCTTTAAGAAAGAAAAAAGGGCCAGATGCAATGACTCATGCCTGTAAAGTTAGCACTTTGGGAGGCTGAGGCAGAAGGATCACTTGAGGCCAGGAGTTCAAGACCAGCCAGGGCAACATAGTAAGACCCCATCTTTACAGAAATTAAAAAAAAAATCCAGATGTGGTGACATGCATCTCTAGTCTCTGCTACTCAGGAAACAGGCAGGAGGACTGCTTGAGCCAGGAATTTGAGGCTGCAGTGAGCTATGATCATGTAGTGCACTCCAGCCTGCGTGACAGAATGAGACTCTGTCTCTAAAAACGAAGAAAAAAAAGAGAGAGAGAGAGAGAAGAAAAAGAATCAAGGAACTAGCAGGAATCTTGTACCTCAAGGTCCAGAACTGCAACTTTGGCTCTTTAGAGATCACTCCTTGGCTCATTGAAAGTCTGTCTTCCCTGAAGCACATGGCCATGTGACACAGAGCTGAACTGGGGCCCAGGAGCCAGAAGCAGGTGGTTGAATGTCTGCTCGGTGCGCAACTCCCAATCCTGGTAGTCTTGAGAATTTCATGCACTGGGTAAGCTTTTCAGATAAGAGCGTCACTTCCAAGAGCTTCCATTTTGATTAAAATAGGTCCTGCTGGGGACAGAATAAGGAGTCGGGTTGTCTCTCACTTCTCCAGGTCTTGCTTTCTGATTGTATGAAGTGGGAGACTGAGTATATGACCTCTGACATGTCCCTTGGGACTCCCTGGGGCTGGCCTTCCTTTCAAATGATGTAGTTGACAATGAACTCTTCAGACAGGCAGCTCCTGCTGGCCAGTGTGTTGCTGGTGGGGTGTTTTCACCCCAGACGCCACCAGAGGTGACAGAGCACGTGCTGCAGACCCACGTGTTCTGGGTCTTCCTTCTAAGCTGCATCGGTTTCATGCCACGGCCTTCCTCAGTGAGTCTGGTGTCAGTAGCATTGGAGAGCTGCTAATAATATATGAGGTGCTTGGAAATATGACTATTTTAATTTATTATTAATTTATTTTTGACACTGGGTCTTGCTCTGTCATCCAGAGTGGAGTACAGTGGTGGGATCACAGCGCACTGCAGCCTCAGCCTTCTGGGCTCAAGCGATCCTCCCACCTATGCCTCCTGAGTAGCTGGGACCACAGGCATGTGCGTGTACACCCGGATCATTTTTTTATTTTTGTAGAGATGGGGTCTCACTATGTTGCCCAGGCTGGTCTCAAACGCTTGGCCTTAAGTGATCCTCCTGCCTCAGCCTCCCAAAGTGCTCGATTACAGGCTATTTTTTTTTTTAATTATTCGTTTTTGCAGAGACAAGCTCTGATTATGTTGCCCTGGCTGGTGTTGAACTCCTGGCCTCAGGCATCCTCCCACCTTGGCGTCTCAAAGTGCAGGGATTACAGATGTGAGCCATCTTGCTGGGCCTGAAAGTCAAACTGAGAGAAAATTCAGGGTAGAAAAAGGTGTGTCGCTCAGGCTAATTGACTAGAAAGACGCAGTAACTCAGGAAAATTTGCATTTGTGTGGTTAGAGAGCAAACCAGTGAAAACTATGGTATAAATGTGAATGAAATAATAAGTGGGTTTGAAGCTTTACGATGTATGATGGGTTGAATTCTAAAGATTTAAATGAAATTAAGAAAGAAATATATAAAATTTTTAATCTCTCATCCTTTTTTTCTTAAAGGAAACTCAATCTAAATAACAGAAATGGGGAAGAAAAAGAACTCAACTTTTTCAGTAAACAAAATACGCAATGCGTGGTTATAGAATATCTATGACGGTTTGAATTTTTGCAGGGTAATGGTGCGTATTCCCAGACATGTTACCGAATCGTCATTATCTTGGATAGAGTCAGGTTTTTCTTGTGACCGCTTGCTTCTTTCCATGGTATCTGGGGTAAACATCTTAAACTGGATCCTTCGCTTCCTAAGAATAATAATCACAGGATTTTACATCCCCTTTTCATTTCTGATACTAGCTCCATGTCTGTCCTCACAATGCAACTGCAGTTTGAGTAGGACTATATCTCTACGAGAAAGTTTCTTGTCAAACGATTATTTGACAAACTTTGTTTACGGTTTGAGCATTTAGTAGGATACAGAAACAGCTAATGAAAAGGGTACTTGACATTGTGCACTTGTCAATATCTGTATCAAATAGATTGGATTACAACGATGGAATTGATTTTTAGCATAAATCAAGCATAACACCTACCAGTCACTTATCAAAGGAGTGAATAACATTTGAAAGAAAGAGGAGCCTTGTCAGAGTTTTTGTGAATACGTGACTGTAATTTTATTTTCTTTTTTTTTTTTTTAATTTTTAAAATTTTTATTGCATTATAGGTTTTGGGGTACATGTGCAGAACGTGCAAGATAGTTGCATAGGTACACACGTGGCAGTGTGTTTTGTTGCCTTCCTCCCCTTCACCCGCACTTGGCATTTATCCCCAGGCTATCCCTCCCCAGCCCCCCCCGCTGTCCCTCCCCCATTCCCCCAATAGACCCCAGTGTATAGTAGACCCCCTCCCTGTGTCCATGTGTTCTCATTTTACTCACCCGCCTATGAGTGAGAATATGCGGTATTTCTTTTTCTGTTCTTGTGTCAGTTTGCTGAGAATGATGTTCTCCAGATTCATCCATGTCCTTACAAAGGACACAAACTCATCATTTGTGATTGCTGCATAATATTCCATGGTGTATATGTGCCACATTTTCCCAGTCCAGTCTATCATCGATGGGCATTTGGGTTGGTTCCAGGTCTTTGCTATTGTGACTGTAATTTTCTACGTCTACTCATGAGACTATTGGCTCAAGTCTGGGGGAAAAATGCAACCACTTGGAACCACTAAATTCCAGGTAAGTGAGAAGCCAGGGCTGCCATGCTGTCAATAGCAGTCCGGCTGTCTGTCTGAAGCTGGCTGCAGCTGCTGATGTTTTCACCCCTGCTGGATTCCAGATGAAATGTCATGGACACTCCAGTGCACTGGAGCTATCTCTTACATAGAAGCAGATGTAGCAGAAACCAAAACCAAATCAAAGCTATCGCTCGTACACAATTCACAAACATTGCCTCTCTGTGTTGCCAAAATAATCTGTGTTTTGGTGATGTATTGCTGGGGGCGGGGTTAAACATTCTGTGATGTTTATTCCACACTAACAGCTGGAAACTGCTCAAAAATTAGTAAGAGGTTTACATTACTTTTTTAATTTCTTGTTCAATAAATAACTGGTTACTTTCCTAGTAGGCAAAAATCTAGAACTGATCAATATGCTATTATTAATGACTAAAAATATTGTGATCACTAAAAAGACGCTTTTAGTCTGAAAATGTCTTAACCTTTTCTAAGACTCTTTACTAAAGCAGACAGTTGAAGAATTAAAATTAAATTATTTAATTTAAATTAACAATTTAATTAACAATTAAATCATATCTTTGTCTCTATAAGACATTTTCCCTGCAATAATGGTTTTGGTACCAGGAATAAGAATTAAGAAAATTAAACTACTATTTTTAGAGCCTGTTACGCCTCAGTCACTTTCAAATGCATCCTGTGGGTTATGTAGTATTATGTTAATTTTTTTAAACGGGGAAGGTTGGGCGCAATGTGGTTAAATTCTTTGCCCAGGCTCTGACTATTAACAAGTCCTGGGGTTTGCACTCACACTTGCCTGGCTGTGAAGCCTGAGTCTTTGGACATGCCATTCAGACAGGGCATGAGAAATATCTCCGTCACCAACACTCTGAAAGAAAGTCAGCTATTTAAGTCCAACATAAGCTACTGTGTATTACTTTCTTCCAGGAATCTCAAGTTACAGATGGACAATCTGGTGTGATTGTTACTATCTCATGCTTATTAGACAGAGTCACACAGTCTTGGGGCCAGTGGAGACAGGAACAGTGCAGCAGTAGAGGACATTCCCAAAGCGCATTAGCCACATTCTTAGAAGCATGTTGAAAGGAAGATTACGCGGCCTCCCCCACTTCCCAGCAGCAAAGGTACAATTTCTAGGTCTAACAATCACCCCTTTCAGACCTTTCCGAAGCTGTGATCTCTCCCAAAATATTAAAAATTATATACCATAGTGAGAAATAGTTTAAGCTTTCATGATGGACTGTGAAAGTTTCTTTTCAAAGCACGACAGGATCCGACAGTAATGCCCAGCTGTCTAAGTTCAGTACATGTGAAAATCCGAGAAAGTAACAAAGACAGAATGTTTGCCATGTGTAGATTAAACCACAAACAAAAGCAAGCTGTAGAAAGGTTCATGAGCGACGTGGAAGGCAGTTTCCTCTGCGTCTGTACGAAGCGGCTGCGCTGTAAATAAACTCGGTCATCTCAAACTTCTATTTCTTCATCTTTGAAAATGTTAATGATAGGTTCTAGCCATTACTGTGTGTTAGTGTGTGTACGTGTGTGTATGTACCCATGTGTAGGTGTATATTTTGTGTAGGTGTGTTTTCTGTATGTGTGCATTGAATAATCAAATGATTAATTGTTAATTATCCATTAAGTAAGAAAAACTACTGACAACATACAACCTATTCCAACTTTTATAAAATATGAACTAGAAATATGTGATATCATTGAAGACTACATTAAAAATCACACGTTTTTGCTGTATAGGACCTATTGGAACAAATTTTTCCTAGATTTAAAGAAATAGTGAAGGTGATTGTTGATGATGAAATAATTAGAGGCGATAAATAAACATATTATAGCTCTAATATACAAGTTAACAAAATAACACTTTGACATTATGTAGAAGTTAAAACTCTTCAAGTGGCTTTGCTATATAGCAGGTACTCAAGAAATATTTAAATTCAAATTTAATTTTTGAGTGGTTAGTTAGTATTAGACACTAGGTAAGAAATGTTTACATCCAGGATCGCTTAATAATCTCGGTATACGTTTTTGTTCCAACTTTACAGATAAGAAATTGAAAAACTAAAATCTAAGTAATGTTTCTTGCTTTGATTGCTAGGAATCTCAGGAACTGATTAAAAACCCAACTGGTATCATCATTATATGTTTTGTATATTGTTAATTTTGTTCATCTTTTCTTACATTTTCCTGATTCGTGTTCCTTTTTCAAACTGTTGTATGTCTCTCTATAAAGCGTCTCAATTTCTTGTTTTCTCTTTTGTTTGATTTTGTTGTAAAAAGAGAAAAATTAATTTGATGATTAAATGACATGTAATGGTAATATTCACCTGCTGTGTTTTGCTATTTTTTTTTTTTTTTGAGACAGAGTTTCGCTCTTGTTACCCAGGCTGGAG
Source organism: Saguinus oedipus (assembly GCA_031835075.1). Classification (NCBI taxonomy): domain Eukaryota; kingdom Metazoa; phylum Chordata; class Mammalia; order Primates; family Cebidae; genus Saguinus; species Saguinus oedipus. The sequence continues at coordinate 5,310,091 of CM063175.1, read as the reverse complement.
TGCAATGGCGCGATCTCGGCTCACCGTAACCTCCGCCTCCTGGGTTCAGGCAATTCTCCCGCCTCAGCCTCCTGAGTAGCTGGGATTACAGGCACGCGCCACCATGCCCAGCTAATTTTTTGTATTTTTAGTAGAGACGGGTTTCACCATGTTGACCAGGATGGTCTCGATCTCTTGACCTCGTGATCCACCCGCCTCGGCCTTCCAAAGCGCTGGGATTACAGGCATGAGCCACTGCACCCGGCGTTTTGCTAATTTTTGACAGTCGAGGCTGGAGCTCAGGTTACCTGACTTCACTCCTCCAGGGCTGGGTTCTCAATGATCATAAAAGTGTCAGGTGAAATTACCCCTTGTGAAAACTGCAGCTCCGCCCTCAAATAATCAATGAAGTGGTTGGTGAGAGAGAGAAGATGAAAATTTAAAACAGAAAACAGACATACTGATGGACCAAGAAGCCATTCGGGCAGCATCCAGGAGCAGAGGAGCCGGTCCCAAGCTTGCTTCCTTTCTTCGCTTCTGTGGTCAATCCCTTGAAGTCTGCTGCCTTGAAGCAGACTGAGACCAGACCTCAGTGAGCCCGAGTGAAAGAAGAGGAAGCAAGTCTGGCCACGCAAGGCCCAAATCAGAGGGAGTTTCTTTCAAACAGGGTGATTTGGTTAACAAGAAGTGTTTTTCTAGACATCAAAAGACAGACACACATGGAAACAAACGCCAAATGGACCTAATCAACGCTAATTGAGCATATTTTGTCAACACACTGTCATGAGACCTTCTGTCGACACTGGTGATGTCAGGCGGCAATGTGAACTTAGCCAGTGCGGCTGTAAACTCACAGCGTGTGAAGTTTGAAGCAGTGAGCTGGTTCCTGGAACCACACGGAAGATTCAGAGCTGTCATTTGCTGTGGCCTCTCCGTCATTTGTACCTATGTGTTTACGCAACATCTATCAGACGAAATTATTTTCAGTGTATTGACATTCTCCAGAAAAAAAAAAAGAGAGAAATGACTTTACAAAGTGTCTTCCACACAGGTGTTTATTAAGTGTTTGTTGAGCATAGACATATGCAAATGAATGAAAAATGACAAAGTAAATTGAAACGGTGCTCGATGCAAGAATGTTGTACAGTTTTTGTTCAAGAGAGAGGATCCCAATTTGGTGAGAAGCATAACTGCTTCTTTTAATGCTGGAGTGCTGGGTCACAGAGTTTTTGGGTGCAGAAACTTAGAAAGCTATGGCCTTGGATGCTATTTTTGCTGGAGAGAACCAAGATGATATGGGACAAATGATAACACTGAGAATATTCCTCTTAGACGACATAGACTGATCTGTCTTTAATAGATTAGCAAGTAAGCTTGAGCTCTGCATTCAAGCATAGGCAAAACAACGACTTATTAGCTCAACAGAGGAAACGCCGGAGCAGCAGCACGCGGTAAGGGTTGAGCTGTGTTTCTTGAAAAGCTACAGAAAGTCAGAGGAAGGAATATGTGAGTCATGAAATCACAGGTAGCATTTAAATGGCATCGGAGAGGCAAAAGAGGAGAGGGGCTTATGAAAACATTTCAGGGTCTTGGCTGCAGTAAAACCAAAGGAGAGGGTCTGTGGGGAAATCAATCATACGAACTAAATTACAGAGGAAGTAGGAAAAAGCCAAACTGTTGGAGCGCAAGATTTCGTACGTTTTGCTGCAATGCCGTTGACAGTTAGAGGCTACAGGCAGAGGGAACAAAGATGGTTCATAGTGCCACAGCCATTTCTTTGACCACATTTTAGTAACACGAAACTGAGAATGAAAGGAATAAAGAAGGCCTGCTTTCCTGATTTAGCCTCAGATTAGAAACCATTTTGTATTCATTTTGACAATTTTTTTTTAAACAGCATAAAATGGGTGTGTTTAAGCATCATTCTTTTTGGCCACCTCTCCTTGATGGAAGATCCCAGAAACTAGGGGTATCGGAGGAGGGCTGGAGAGGTTGGCAAGACTGGAAACCTGCTGAGGAGAAGCCAGAGAATGGATTTAAATGTTCCTGCAACCCATCATCAGCGTCCACAAGTTTCTCTTCGCTTCCCGCATTCTTTTCTTCTTTGGCTCCTGTGTTCACTCATCAGATACTTATTCTGTTTTAACTATGGGAACCCATTGCTCTGGTGTCTATAAAGAATATAACATTGAGTAAAGGAAGAACTCCCAAGGGGGCTAGGAACTGTGGGACAATTGAGATATATTCGTTTATTTTCCTGAATTCCAGTTGCTTATCGAGTGGAATGTAGAGGCATTGTTTTGTAGCTTTGCAAGCATAACGATCCCTCATTTCGGCAAATTAAATGTATTCGGGGTAAAAATGTGAAGGGATGTGCATCCTTGTAGGGCCAGAAAATCCAGAAGTGGCTTCCTTCTAAATTCCCACTAGACTGCCCTTCCCCCGGTAAAGACAGGGGCCACGCACCACCCACTCCCTCTTTTGTTGTCCTGGTTGTTGATTTTAGAAGAAAGAGTAATGAGGACTTTGAAGGTTTATCATAGTGGGCAACAGGAACTACTCAATTTCATCTGTTGTCCTTTCCCTTCATTTTAAAATTACAATTCTTTCACTTCAAATAGGCTTTTGATCTTTTTTCTAACTAGTCTTTGCAGAGCCATAGTCGGGATAATTTGTGTCTAGTGTACAGCCTACTGATACAAATGTCAGGTGTACACACACCCACTTACTGGGTTAGCCTCATTTATCATTACCGGATTTTCATGTCTAGCCTAGGGCTGGGTTGTAAGAGAGACAGAGTCCTTCCACGTTTTCTTCTCCTTGCCAAAAATTTCCCTGCGTTGTATTGAGTCTTTGATTTGTTTTTTCTCAAATCTTGCTTGACTTTATTTGTGAGTCGCCTTCTTTTTGTATTTTTATTTCCATTTTGTTCTGAGAGACGTTTTAGAAAGTATTCTTTATTTATTTAGGATTTGCAAATGATTTAAGGCAGCATTCTTCCGACGACTGGAGTGCAGTTTTTCCCTTGCGTTTTATGAAAACTCTTTATCTTCAAAAGAAAAAACCTAACCACTCTTTGTATTTACTAGAAAACTGTAGACAAACCATCATGTTCATTAAGTAAGTGAAGATGGTGCAGAAAGCTTCTGGTCCATCTTACGGGCAAGCAAACAGACTCATGGGGACATCTAGCCGCTCGCTCTGGACCCCCGAGCCCGCTGAGCAGAGTGGACTCCCTGACCTCCTTCCCAGGATGCTGCTATGTTCTGCTGCTCCTGCCTGGCTACTGCAGAAATAAGAGAAAGAATTACCTCCTGGATGCCATTGTGTTCTGGGAGGCTAAGAGGCTCCCTCTGGCTTTTCCCTATCCCATGGAGATGTTTTTAAAAAATTGCATCTCACCCACCGTGGTCTGTGCTTACCTCTTCTGCAGTGCAGTCTTAGTGACAACAGGGGATGATGCTCCGACTTCCCTCCCTGGGGCCTCTCTATGTGTCTTGCCTGCTGTGCACTCCCCTGCTCAGACATTAGACTGATACATATTTGGGGAATGGAAGAGGGAAGAATTCTAGAACTCACTGAGGAGGCACGGGTGGACACGCTTTCCCTGAGACTTACTGACCTTAGGTAAACTGTGAAATGGTTAACTGCAAATCACAGAAAATATTGGGGTTTTTCCAGAACTGTGAGTTGTGCTTTGCGTGTGTGTTTCCCCAGCAGCACCGTCTTTCCTGACTTTATTTTCTGTCTTGACTGTATCTTCACTCATCAAGTTGTGACCTCTCAGTCACCCAGACCCGCCCTTGCTGATGTAAGACCTTTCTCTCTTTCTCACCGTGGGGAACAGCATCGCTCAGCTCCATCTGTCCCGTTTCATGCCTTTCCAGCTTGGTTTTAAATTCCTTACTGATTATTTCTGTAATTAAATGATTTAGACGATTTTAGGGATATAGAGGATATACTGTCAATAGAAAGAGATCTCACTGAGCTTGTGTTTAAGAACAAAACTAAATATTAGTAACAATTATGTAGTCTTCCTGGCTTGTTCACAAAGTATCTTTATGAAAATACTTACTCATATGGTACCAAGGCAACCAAATTATGCATATGGTATAAGCTAAAACTTACCTTCACAAGTGCTTATTTGATGAAAACATGTGCTCGAAATTTACATGTAATTTATTCTCTGAGAATCAATGTGGGCTGTGGGCCCGTGTGTAACTGTTTGCGGTTGATCTATTTCTGCAGTTTCCATTGGCAGTGCCTGTGAGCTAGGCTCCCGTGATGTGACATGGGATGCATTTGCCATAACTGATGTCTGGTTCCTCGCTCTTGCTTGGTGACATTTGTCTCTGTGAAAGAAGAGGTCCTCTAAGAATAGCTAATGGCTCTTTAATGGCTGTTTTAGAGAATAATTCCAGACGCAAGGATTCCCAGATAAGGCATGAATACTGAAAGTACCTTATACCTGCAGTGATGCCTGTAATCCATCCCTGGGATAACAGAAGCTAAAAGTGTATTGTGAATTTGAAACGCTCTTTGTCAGAGCATTCTTTTATAACCATTTCCATGTGCATTCAGCAAACATCTGTTGGTTTGTTGCCAGGCACTGCGCTAAGTACTGGAGGTAAAAAGACGAAGAATATGCAAACCCTGTCCACAAGTTTACAAGCAAGTAGGTCAGAAGGTACACAAAAACGATTACCATTCCATGCACCATGTGCCACCACACTCACATATACATACTCACATTCAGGGCCGGCTTAATGGGTGTGTGGTTTGTGTTTTTGCACAGGGCCCTGAGTTTAGTTAGATGGTGCTCATGCCTGGTCTAAGACTCCACTGTTAGCAGGTCGAAATTCTTCACAACTTTCGAACAGGGGCTTTGTGTTTTCATTTTACAATGGGCCCTGCAGATTACGTAGCCAGTCCAGCTTCTTGTCCTACGTACTTTTTTCCCCCTTGGCTCTGTTTCATACTATTAGTGGGCTCAAAGGTTTGAACGATATCTGTGCAATAGAAATAACATATTTAAGATGCTTACACATCAGGCTTTGGGCTTTTATTGATTTCCCAATAGTGAAGCTTTTGCATTTCTATTTTAAGAAAACAACAGTATATCTAAGACCTCGGCCACTTTAAGACACAAAATTAATTTTTTAAAAAGTGTGGTAATTGGCTTTTCTTTTTTCATGGCTTTAATATATATGTTTTTTTCTTCTTTTTTTCCCCCATCAGCTTTTAATTTCCAGGGTACATGTGCAGGATGTGCAGGTTCATGACACGGGTAAACGTGTTTGCTGCACGCATCAACTCATCACCTAGGTATTAAGCAGAGCACCCGTTAGCTATTCTTCCTGATGCTCTCCCTTCCCCACCCCTCCCCAACAGGTCCCAGTGTGGATTGTTCCCCGCAATTGTATCCATGTGTTCTCATTGTCGGCTGGGAGGCCTGTTCTTCTGTATTATGTTATAAATTCGCTGATGCAATGACTAAGATTTCACGTGGTTTGTCAGTTTCTTGGGTAAGAATAGGATCCTGCTCCTCAGTCCCACATTTTTCTGGTTAATAATTAATCTTGGTCAACTAAATTGGAATAAGATGGAAACCCCCAGTTATTTGGCAATCCTTAAACACCATTCAACCCTAGGGATAATGATCATAGTTATAGAAATAATTAAGTAAACCTGACCCACAATACTCTAAGAATAATCTATTTGTACGTGTTTGGGCAATTTAAATAGTGGCCAAATCAAGATGTCTAACAAATAGGCCTCATGATTCGAATTTAAAATACAGTTGATAGTATTGTGCTTTTAAGTCAAAAGTTCTAAGTTTACTAATTGTGCAAATAGTGTTAGTATATTAATAAAATCTAAAATTGGTCAAACATATGCATTAAATTGATTTCATTTATACAAACATATTTTAGAAAGCTTCTAGTTCTAAAAGGCAGTCGAGGAAGAGAAGAGAAATCAAATATATTACATTTAGATATGCAGTTTAAAGCAATTAATGACTTTGTAGAAAACTCCGTAGGAATGGTTGTTAAATTTATCGTATTATAAATAATATGTTCTAAATAATTACGATGTATAAGATTATAAATCTTTAAAGATCTTTATTTAACTATAAATTAAATTAAAAATCTTAGGTAAACCATAGAGTTTTAATAGTAACTTTAATAAATCATAATGATTTTAAAATCCAAAGTTACCATAAATAGTTTTTCCTATGCCTAAAAACCTACCCTTAAGGACAGCTGGGTTAATTCCACCATTTGAGCTAGAGACAGTGATAGCAGTTCAGTCTGGGAACCCAACTTGTAGTTTTTTAAAAGGCCTAACTTGCTCTTTGCTAATTATAAGACAAATAAGGCAGGGCTGGTGAAGCTTCTCTGCTGCTTTTAAGATGCGTGGTTACGAAGGATTTTTCAGAAACTAAGAAGATTAATTTTTTTTTTTTTTTTTTAAATTTTTATTGCATTATAGGTTTTGGGGTACATGTGCAGAACGTGCAAGATAGTTGCATAGGTACACACATGGCAGTGTGTTTTGCTGCCTTCCTCCCCCTCACCCACACTTGGTATTCATCCCCAGGCTATCCCCCCCCAGCCCCCCCCACTGTCCCTCCCCCATTTCCCCCAACAGTCCCCAGTGTATAGTAGACCGCCTCTCTGTGTCCATGTGTTCTCATTTTTCTCACCCGCCTATGAGTGAGTATATGCGGTATTTCTTTTTCTGTTCTCGTGTCAGTTTGCTGAGAATGATGTTCTCCAGATTCATCCATGTCCCTACAAAGGACACAAACTCATCATTTCTGATTGCTGCATAATATTCCATGGTGTATATGTGCCACATTTTCCCAGTCCAGTCTATCATCGATGGGCATTTGGGTTGGTTCCAGGTCTTTGCTATTGTAAACAGTGCTGCAATGAACATTCGTGTGCATGTGTCCTTATAGTAGAACGATTCACAGTCTTTTGGATAGATACCCAGTAATGGGATTGCTGGGTCAAATGGAATTTCTATTTCTAGGTCCCTGAGGAATCGCCACACTGTCTTCCACAATGGTTGAACTAATTTACACTCCCACCAACAGTGTAAGAGTGTTCCTATTTCTCCACATCCTCTCCAGCATCTGCTATCTCCAGATTTTTTAATGATCGCCATTCTAACTGGTGTGAGATGATATCTCAATGTGGTTTTGATTTGCATCTCTCTAATGACCAATGATGATGAGCACTTTTTCATATGTTTGTTGGCCTCATGTATGTCTTCTTTTGTAAAGTGTCTGTTCATATCCTTTGCCCATTTTTGAATGGGCTTGTTTGTTTTTTTTCTGTAAATCTGTTTGAGTTCTTTGTAAATTCTGGATATCAGCCCTTTGTCAGATGTGTAAACTGCAAAGATTTTTTCCCATTCTGATGGTTGTCGATTCACTCTAGTGACTGTTTCTTTTGCCGTGCAGAAGCTGTGGAGTTTGATTAGGTCCCATTTGTCTATTTTGGCTTTTGTTGCCAATGCTTTTGCTGTTTTGGTCATGAAGTCCTTGCCTACTCCTATGTCCTGAACGGTTTTGCCTAGATTTTCTTCTAGGGTTTTTATGGTGTCAGGTCTTACATTTAAGTCTTTAATCCATCTGGAGTTAATTTTAGTGTAAGGTGTCAGGAAGGGGTCCAGTTTCTGCTTTCTGCACATGGCTAGCCAGTTTTCCCAACACCATTTATTAAATAGGGAATCCTTTCCCCATTGCCTGCTTTTGTCTGGTTTATCAAAGATGAAGAAGATTAATTTTTATCCAAATAGTACTCCAATGCTTGAGATTCCTATAATTAAAAATGCATTCATTGAACACAGGCAGTCTGAGACTTTTGAGGGATAAAAAGACAGGTTCCTTATCCTACTGGATTTTATAGTCTTTTTTCTTTTCTTTTTTTTTTTTGAGATTGAGTTTCGCTCTTGTTGCTCATGCTGGAGTGCAGTGGTGCTATCTCAGCTCACTGCAACCTCTGCCTTCTGGATTCAAGTGATTCTCCTGCCTTAGCCTCCTAGAGTAGCTGGGATTACAGATACCCACAACCATGTCTGACTAATTTTTGTATTTTTATTAGAGATGGGGTTTCACCACGTTGGCCAGGCTGGTTTCAAACTCCTGACTTCAAGGGATCTGCCCACCTCAGCCTCACAAAGTGCTGGGAGTGCAGGCCTGAGCCACCGTGCTTGGCCGGAGTTTATAGTCTTCTTGGGGAGACAGGTGTATTTAGTACTGACTAAGAAACAATGAAGAATATGCTAAGTGCCAGAAGGAGAAGCCAGGAAGGATCCAGGAGGAGCAGCCTTTGAGTTGGATGTCAGAGGATCTTTGGGGTACCTACAGGTAGAGGTGAGGTGGGAGGGCGAGCAGCCACACAAAGCAGTGTGGCCAGAGATGCAGGGCCTGGGATGTGAGAGGCATGTGTAGGGAAGGATGAGTGCGAATGGTGTGGCTGGAGATAGGGATGGGAGGGGCAGTCAGGTTGGATAATCCTATGTTCGCTTCCAGCTTCCCCAAAGACGATTCCACTCCCTCCAGTCCTAAGAAGGCCTCTTCCTCCATTCAAATCCTCCCTTTGAGACTCAGGCCCATTTTGTTCCGTTGCTCCAGTATGGTACCTTCCCTAAGATTCTTGTCCACACTAGTTCTTTGTCAGCTAATCACATATTGTGTTAGACAGCTTTCATGATGAATTACAATGGGAGAGGAACACTTATTCTCAGCTCCTCTTGTTTCCAGGAGGGAGAAATTTTTTCCTGAACACTCTGGCCTCTCTCCCTGATTGGTGACATGGGATAAAAACCTGGGTGGGCATAGCTTGGCCCTTTCCCCTCTCCTCTTCTCTCGGGAGCCAGGCTGCCAGATACATTATAGTTTGCTTCTCTGCTTGAGAAGGTTCCTGGGGACAGCTCCAACACGTGTTCACAACTAGGTGGGTTTGTCTTATTCTGGGGTTTCATGTTAGAAAGTCCATTATTGCCTCACAGCACACGTTTTCTAACCCAGTCATTCTCAGCAGTGAATGTACTCTTGATTTCCATCTTCCTGCTCCATGCCTGTTTCTTAATGGATTTAAACATGGTTGTGAAAACTCTAAAATAAATATTTTACCTCCGGAATGAGACTGCTCACACAAATAGGGAAACAATAGGCCAGGCACAGAGGCTCATGCCTATAATCCTAGCACTTTGGGAGGTTGAGGTGGGTGCACCACGAAGTCAAGAGTTCAAGACCTACCTGGCCAAGATGTTGAAACCCTGTCTCTGCTAAAAATGCAAAAAATTAGCCAGGCATGGTGGTGGGTGCCTATAATCCCAGGCACTTGGGAGGCTAAGGCAGAGAATTTCTTGAACCCATGAGGCGGAGGTTGCAGTGAGCTGAGATCATGCCACTGCACTCTAGCCTGGGTGATGGAGCGAGACTCTGACTCAAAAAAAAAAAAAAAAAAGGGAAATAATATGTGCCTTTTTTAACCCCCTGGTTCACTCTCCTATTTGTTCATTCAGCAAACATTTAAGGTTTGTCTTACACATCTTCCGTTGATAGATGCTTTTGTGTGTGTGTGTGTTTGGTTATATGATACATTAGGGCCATATGATAAGAATGTTAAGGGCTCAAATGCGTGTCGATTAAATTTTAAGTAATTTGGACTTTACTCTGTAGGCAAAGAAAAGTAATCAAAGGTAAATAAGACAAGGTCAAAGTCTCCCTCTCCCTTCTTCGCTTAGCGATCAGGTTGAAAATGCAGTGGAAACAGGGATCACATTGGCCTAACTGCACATTTATGTGGAAATCACTGGGTGTTCCCTGTGTGTGGGTTTTCCAGGACTGGCATGAAGACACTACAAGGTAAATCTAAGGAGCAGAAGGGGTGATGGCGGGTGCAGACAGGACAGGTTGAGAATACTTAAAGCACATTCCAATTAAGTGCGTTTCAGCAGGGAACAGTGGGACAGTTAGGCATAGAAAGTGACAAAAAGACCTTCCACGTGTCTGCCCTTTGCTGTTTTCCTTATCTCTTTGCAAGGCACCCTAAAAATTATGGTAACTGAACAAAACGTCTATTGAGTTTATACTGCTTGCCTCTTTAAGGCCGTAGCACCAGTCCCACCAGGCTGTTCATCCGCACAGCCCAGCTATTTTGACAGGTGGACCCAACTAGATCTAGAGTCTTAAATTTATTGTATCAAGATATGGATCATGACACCTGATACTTGACAGTAACACTATAACCTGGAAGGCTCGCATCACTGGATTTATTTACAACTGAGGAATGCCACATGTCAAATAGCTGCCTTATAGATAAATGGAGCCAGAGATGAGGGGAGATCATCATTTTTTCCTCTGCCTGGGAAAATGTGAGCCCTGCTGGGCTATGTCTGCGAACAGATTCCCATTCTGGCTTCCTGCTGCTAGGAGGGTTGGCCTAACTCAAGGCAGAATTCAGCTCAGAGCATTGAAGAGTGGCCCGTACAGACCCTCCAGGGAGGGTGCACGGGGCTCCACCCCAAATCTGCAGTCCGATACTGCATGATGCTTAAAAAAAAGCTCTCTCTGTCTAAAACTTTTTTGACCAGAGGCATTTCATGTAATCAGAACCAAAGGCTTTGTGGTTCTGCTCAGGATGGTGTGTTACTTGTCACAATGTGTTTGCGAAATCAGAAGGAGCCGGAATGAACATGTGTGTGCTTAATTCCCCCGGCCAAGTCCACCACCACAGCAGGGGCTGGCGCTCAGTGTGATATTGGTTTTCACCAGCTGTTTGGGGAGCGAGACACATGACAGGTGGGGAAGGCTGGCAGACGCAACAGCTTGCCTTCTGGTTGCCAAGAAATAGATTGGTCAGCTACAAATGTGGTCGGTCTGACGAGTGGGATGCCTTTTGCATGGCAAGGACAGGATGGCCACCCTGACAGCGAAAGATGCCAGTGGATCCTGGGTGCGCTTGGGTGGTCCCAATTTCAACCACTGTAGGCGCTGTCAGGCCACGTGACAGGTCAGTCAAACCCTGGGTCCTGATACATCCGTGGACCAGGAGAGGCTAATTAACAGGCATCAAGGAACACCTGTTTCCTCCAAATTGAACTCAGTTGTCACACGGTCTAAATTCCACGGTTAGGAATTCACTGCTTTGGTCTTGAAGCCCTTTGTACAAACTTTTAGTCGTCTCCATTAAAGTAGCCGAGTTCATAAGTAGTGGCTAACGGAGATCAAAGCTCTTAACACGAGGTGAGTGGGTATCAGGAGTGGAAGCAGTCACTGAGGGTTTCTGAGGCTCTCCTCCAGGGCAGCACTTGTACTAAATGCAATTTCTAGTCTTCCTATTAGATTATGACCTGCATAAGATGAAACACTAAATCTTTATTTTTGCCTCTCTTGCTGCTACCCACCACTGTATTGACATAGATAAGAAACTCAATGAAGAGCTGGAAGCTGAATGCAGGAAGGCCCGTCCTCAGTTGTGTAAAGTGGCTGCACAGTCACATGCCCAGACGGTTCTCCTTCTCATCTCATACCCTCGAATGTAAGCATGGTGTTGACCGCACAGTTCCTTCTGCAGCCAGGTTGGACCAATTTTAGATGCACTTAGTCCACTGAAGGGAAAATGATTGAAGTTGTTGGCTCCAGGTGCCCTCTGTTTATTTGGGGAATTGGGTAAAATTAGGTTATCCCCCATCATTACACTTCACTGCAAGCATGCCGGTTCCCATTCAACGTATTCCATGTGTACAGTTAATCTAAAGAAAAATTTACCCTCCCGCAGACCTTAATTCTCTCAGCTGATGACCACACCGTTTGCTTTACTAGAATAGAATATGCCTATTTCCAGGAGCACAGACTGTTAACTTCCTCCCTGCCCAATCTTGCATGTCAAATTCATTTCTCATTTCATCCATCTTTTCCTGCTTCCTCTTTCTCCCATACTTTCTACCCCTTTTCCTCCTCATTCTTCCTTCCTTTCTCATTCTTCCTTCTTCTCCGTCTACCCTAGTATTCTACTTCCTTCCACCTTTCTAATTGACCCTAGACTTGACCAAAAACTTTCAAAAAGACTTCCATATATTATACCCTTATCTGATGGTCCCATCTTTTATTCTCAAATATGTTCACCTCTTCCATCTTAAAAACGTTTCTCCTCCAATGTGCCCTGCTTCAAGGCCTCAGCCTAAAGCCCATTCAGAATTGCCACGCTTCTAGAAAGAGAAGTGTGTGGCTCCCTGAGTGCCCAGCTGCCAGTCATCACCTCCCTATGGCCTTATCATTCTGCAGATGCTGGGTTTGCTAACATCACCGCAGTTACCTCTTCCAAGATCTCATTTTCTTTGACATTTTGTGAAATGAGACATGGCGGACCACACCTTCCCACTTATTTTTGATACACTTCCTCTTGCTTTCATTTCTAACTTTCCAGCGTTTGCACGTTAGCTTCTTGAACAGTCTTCCAGGGCTTCCATAACCCTGTAACACAGACCATGTGAGTTACATAACCTAGACTTATTTCCTCTCAGTTCTGGAGGCTGGAAGTCCAAGGTCAAGGTGTCAGTAGGGTTGATTTCTTCTGAGGCCTCTCCTTGGTTTGCCGATGGCCATCTTTTTCTGATATCTTCATACAGTCATTCCTCTGGATATCTGTGTCCAAATTGCTTGCACATATGGGGACACCCATCACATTGGCTATCTAGGTAACCTCATTTTGCTGTAATTACCTCTTAAACGGTTGTATCTTCTAATACAGCCACATTCCCAGGTACTAGGGGTGAGGACTTTGATGTGAATTTGGTGGGGGAGGTCACTGAGTCCACAATAGCTGCCTATTGCGGGATTCTCCTTTGCCTCTCTTATTTTCTCGTCCCCTCTGCAATTATCTCAGATAAATTAACACAGTTTCCTTGTGTTTTGTCTACCTCTGTGTTTCTTACAAACATGGTTGTAGACTTCTGCTTACAAATATTCATCCCTTTGCCACATCCCTGACCTCTGGCATCAGAATCTCGGGGGAGAGATTCAAGGAGTGTGCTTTCTGCAGCCTTCTGGATGATTCCTGTGCACCCCAGTCTGATGCCCGATTACCTCATTTACTGCCATAATTTCTGCTACCATCTCTGCAGATGTCTTTACATTTAGGGCTCTTTACCTACTTTTTAAGCTTCAAATCCACATTTCTGACAGTTATGTGGACAAATCCGCCCTGGTGTCTTGTCGATATCTCAAATTCCACACGTCTGGGGCGAAACGCCTCCTCATTCATGTCCAAGGCAGTTCTTCTGAACACTGGACCCCATCTAATGGCATTTCTGTCTCCTTAGGCTTCAGAGCTGGAAACCGTAGTGTTAGTCTTTATTTCTCTTATTTCCCTCACCTTCTTCCTTATAAAAGTCAGGTGATTCTTCCAAAGAAATGTCTCTTCAGCCTGACTCTCCTCTTCCCCGTAGAATGGTGTTCCTGGTGCGGAGCCTCCCCATCGCTGCCTTCCTGGGGTCACTGCACCAGCCTTACCTCTGGTTTCTCATTCTCCCCACTCTTCCATGCACCTCCGCACTGCTGCTGGGCTCACTTTGCCAAAATCTCGATGTCATGCTTCATTTTCCCTATTTTAAGCCCTTCCGTGAGCTCCCCTGTTAGATGGCGCTTTGCCGCCCAGCATGGCTGGTCCTCAGAAGAACCGGAGTAGTTTTTAATAACTCAGACTCCCAGGCTCCAAGGCACTCCTGATTCATTGGTCTAGGCTGACATCACGGCTATCTGAGGATCAGCCAAGTCTGGGAACACCTAGCAGCTGGATTCTAGCCCGCAGGATAAAAACCCAACCACTCAGGTGGTTCCCATATGACTTAACCAACCTCCCAAGTCTCACCTCCCTCTGCCTTCCTCCACATCCACGTAAAAGAGGGCTTAGGTTTCTCTAAATCTGATCTACTTTCTCACCATAACTTTGCAGTTTCTTTCACTTGAAAGTCCTTTTTCTACTATCCATTGGCAAACTCCTATTCACCCTTAATGACCCAATTTAAAGATACCCTCTTTTGCCAAGCTTCCCTGGCCCTTGGTGCCCTTCAGCTTGTTATTCTTATTTCTGCAGCACAATTATTACATTACAAGGCAATTTACCTATGCGTAGATCCAATCTCTCCAAAAGATCAGAAACTCAAGTATCTATCTAGAGACATGTAGCAGGAGCCTAGTAAATACTTGCTGGATGAATAATCTTTTAACATGTAGCTGCCCTGATCTTCTGGATAAAGAAAAAAGCCACAGTGTTTTTGTCACGATCAGGACAGGCTTCTTTTTGGAACAAGATTCCAGCCAGGCTCTAGGGGTACAGTTGTTCTCTGAGGAACAAGGGACAGCCAGAATGCAACAGGCTGTGACTCAGAATAGGACCCTAGACCCAGCAAATTAACCAATGTCCATCAGAGGATAGATTCACTATAGAAGTTAAAGGATGTGGCTACATGAGGCCTGGCACTGCAGCTAATGACTGTAATCCCAGTGCTTTGGGAGGCCAAGGTGGGAGGATTGCTTGAGGCCAGGAGTTTGAGACCAGACTGGGCAACATAGCACGATCCTGTCTCTATAAGAAATTAAAACATGAGTCAGGTATGGTGCTGTGCCCTGTAGACCCAGCTACTTGGGAGGCTGACGCAGGAGGATTGCTTGAGGCCAGCCTCTAATGAGACTGTAGTGAGCTGTGATTTTGCCACTGTACTCCACCCTCTGCCATAGAGTGAGACTCTATTTCTTAAAAAAAAAAAATAAATAAAAGGATGTAGACATACAGAGCAGAGGCCATGATCCAATGCCGTAGCTCATTGGGTTAGGTTAAAAATGTCCACATGTTCTTTGAGGCCCCTCCCACTAGGAGGTGGAGCTTCTTTTCCCACCCCTGAATCTGGACTGCCCTTGTGACTTGCTTTATGTTACAGATGACATGAACATTACGGGGCATGACTTCAGAGTAAGCTCTCACGAGCCCTTGTGGTTTCTGCTCTTGCCTTCTTGAAATGCTTTTTCCACCGTGAAACAGAGCTCTGCCCAGCCTCCTGGAGCATGAGCGACCACATGGAAGAGAGGTGAAGTGCCATAGCCAACAGCCCCAGGTGGCTACCAGGCAGGTGAGTGAGGCCACCTAAGATGAGCCTGTCCCCAGCTGGGCTGCCAGCTGACTGCGGATGCACAAGGACACCCAGCCAATACCATGTGAGCAGAGCCCAGCTGTCCCTGCCACACCCCACTCTCACTGCAAGGACCTAAAATCATAACCAAATAAATGAGTGGAGACTTTGCACCACTGAGTTTTGGGATTTTTTTGTGTGTAGCAATGATAACTGGTACACGGGTTGGTGGACATAGTAGTGGTATTTTTGGAATGGGAATTATGAACTGACAAGACATTTTCCACAACCTCCATGAGATAAGGGAGGCCCTGATGTTCTGTAAGTCTTAGGCAGGATTGGCTTAGGGACCAGGTGGAGCTGAACCTGAAGCTGAGACCCAGATCTCACTCTTGGCAGCTGAGAGACACCAGTGGGGGGGAACGGATGGGCCAGAAAGGAGACTCACCAGTAACCACCACTAAACTGCACAACCGCGTTTTCCGTGATCACCTAGTGTGCTTGAACGTGCGCTGTGTGACATGGATGCCGTCACTGTCAGATACGTAAAAACGTAGCTGGAACGATAATGGAGTCTCACAATGTGATCTTTCCTGAGAACTCCTGAAAAATGAGATGCTTTTCAAAGTTGTCTTATATTGTTAGTTTCTTTCATGGTGTTGCCTTAAGCAGCTTCCTAATGCCACATAAATCCTGAATGGTGTGGTGGGATAATTTGGAGTTATAGCCTAATTTATCTGAAACAGAGTTCTTCTGAAACCTCAGTCCTACGGTTCCACAGCTGACACAGACGAACTGGTGATAGCCGCCTGAACACATCAGCACACTCCGTAAAGGTGTGGGGGTGTTTGGCATAAAGGGCCCCTTGGTTTTGGGGACCTGCTCTTCCTCAGATACAGTGCGATCCTCCCCTGCACTCACCCCCTCGATGGCTTTTGTCTGTCATCATATCTCAGTGCATTTCAGAACTCAGCTTCTGTTGTCATTTTTTCACTCTTCTCTTTACAAGATTTCATTACATTTTCCATGTTTTAATCCAAACAGCCAGTGCCAAAAAAAAAAAAAAAAAGTAGGAAAGAAAGTACAGCTGTGGTGAGTCATTAAAGTGATTTTTCCAGCTGTTTAACTATTATGTCTGGCCCCACAGCAGCCTCTAAAAGGCTAAGAAAATGTTCTGCTTAAACTTTCTAGGGCTGAGAGTTTACAGATCACGGATTTTTCTTACATTAATAAACCCTTATTACCACCTCTTGGAGCAACGGAGCAGAGGCACACAGTGAGGAAATGCAGGGTAAAAATGTTTTAGTGTAGTCATAAAAATCGCAGGCGCTGGAGTCAACAGACCCGGGCTTCAATCTGGGATCGGGGCTGCTGAGTGCAGGACGCTGAGCACATGACTTAGCCTTTCTGCGTCTGTGTCTTCACTGGTATAGGAGGGTATTATCTCAGTTACAGCGTCATTCAGGAGAGTAAACAGACGGATGTAGAAACGTTGAGTTCTGCAGTAACTGCCGCGTGGCCCGAGCTCCGACCTGGAGGCTGCGATGGTTTTGCTACCCTGGAGGCTTTGTCTGCGGCCCTGGCTCTTCACTCCCTGGTGGGCCGTGGGCTTTGCCTTGTGCTTCTCCCAGCAGTTGGGGTGTGGAGGGGGAGAGCACAGCAGGCTTCAGTGTTGCGCCAGATGGCCCAGGTGTATTGCTTTCATGAAATTTACAACATGGGGTATTTACACCTGTCACAGCTGTCACTCACCGCAGGCAGATCAGACAGCACTCCCTGAGAGCTGAGCAAGAATCCGTCATAATCTAGCCCTGCAGAGAAGCCAGGCTCTCTTCCCTGCCGCCTCGCAGGTGCGGAGGATGCTTTTCCACCTCCCCCACTCAGGCAGCTAACAGTGCGAGGAGAGTCCCGTTTTGTCCTCTTGCTCCCTCTTCCCCTAACACCCCTGGGAATTTAGGTATCTGGGGGGAGGGTGGTTCTACCTTTAAGAGATTGCTGAGCGTATAAGAAAATAACCTGGTGCAGCTGGGCGGGTCTGGGACTAGAGTCTTGCTGGTGAGCAGTGGCTTCTCCTGCATAGGAGTCACTGAACCTCTTCAGACGCCAGCTCCTTGTTGTTAGGAAAAATAGCATGCATTTGAATAAGAATCATCTCTAAGAAACCTACTATCTCTATATACCTCTGACTTTCCTATCAGGAAGACCTCATCCCAGGTTGCTGAATGAAAATATTAGATGCAGCAATAAAAGGAAGGCGGTCTGAGTGACACACTGATCCCTTGGCTTTACCAAAGTTCTCATCATCGTGGCTGCAATTGATCATGGACTTTTGGTTCGCGATGAGAGGAACTGAGAGAAATCCAGTTCAATATCAGTTCTTAATAGGAGCATGAATCTTTTTGTCCATGAATGTGAAGCCAAATGTTCGTATGAAAATAAGAAATAAGGCCGGGCGCGGTGGCTCAAGCCTGTAATCCCAGCACTTTGGGAGGCCGAGGCGGGTGGATCACGAGGTCAGGAGATCGAGACCATCCTGGTCAACATGGTGAAACCCTGTCTCTACTAAAGGTACAAAAAATTAGCTGGGCATGGTGGCGCGTGCCTGTAATCCCAGCTACTCAGGAGGTGGAGGTTGCGGTGAGCTGAGATCATGCCATTGCACTCCAGCCTGGGTAACAAGAGCGAAACTCCATCTCAAAAAAAAAAAAGAAAATAAGAAAAAGTATAAATGGTAGAAGCATACATGTTCAGAAAAAGTTATAAAATTATTTTACCAGAAATTAGTTGAATGCTAACAAAAGGGAGACACGTTTTTTATTAATTTGAAAGTGAATAAACACAGATTTTATTTCTAATCATTATCTTATCTCAGAAGCAGTAATATTATGGAAATATATTATAAAAACTCAATGTTCTCAAGCATTCTTGACTAATCATAAAATTATGGAGAAGTCCAAATGAGTTACTTAAATATTTGTATACTATTGGGGATTTTGATTAGGAGAAAGGAGTTAATTCTGGTCGTCGACTGGGATATTATTTAACCTTATGTTTTACATTGCACATTAGGAAAGATGGTGGAGCATTAATCATTAGACAAGTTTAGCTGTATTAATCAGTATTAGCTCAGTATTAATCATTAGACAAGTTTAGCTGTAGCCCCAATCTTCACAGAACTTGAAGTTTTAGTGGCTTGTGGTTCAAAAGCTTTATGACCTCATGAATGGTAGGATGCTAGGTCCATAACAATGAATGGAATCCATACAATGCATGGTTATAGGTACATGGCTGAAATGACATCCTCCAGCACCCTTTAACCCCTTGCTTTCCTAGTCCCCAGCAGTGCTGGTAGCAGAGAGCAGCTGGTTATGCTCCACAGAACAAGATGGCTGTGATGTCATTTAGGAAGCCATCTGGAGGCTTGGTTAGGAGCCTGTCACAACTTCACCTGTGCCATGACGAAACGCTGAAATATCACAGATTTCTTCTGGGCCTTTAACTTCTGCTCTAGGGACACATTAGGACTTTGAGGATCTCATAAAATATTTCTTCCTTCATCCTGGACTCACTTTTTATCCAATCCGATGGGTCTAGTGCATCCTGGGAGAATGACTCAGCCTGCTCTGGTGCCTCTTTCTTTCATTTTGGGGTCTGAATTGAATAAAGTGATTGACGTATCCATACATTTGGTATATTTGTATTATTGTGTATTTAGCTTTCCTGTAAAATAAGATGTATACCAGCCGGGTAAAGTGCTCATTCCTGTAATCCCAGCACTTTGGGAGGCCAAGGTGGGTGGAACTCTTGAGCTTATGAGTTCGAGATAGGCCTGGGCAACATGGCAAAATCCTTTTTCTACAAAAAATACAAAAGAATTTAGCTGGGTGTGGTGATGTGCCTCTGTAGTTCCAGCTACTGGAGAGGCTGAGGTGGGAGAATGGCTTGAGCCTGGGAGGAGGCTGCAGTGAGTCAAGATCGGGTCACTACACTCCAGCTTGGGCAACAGAACTAGACATTGTCCCAGAAAAAAAAAAGTAAGATGGGTCCTACTGTGATCAGTGGAGAAATAAGCAAGGCATTTGGGTAGAAATAACTGTTGTGGGATGACGCATGATTCTCATGAAGTGACATATTAGTGGCTTATTTTAATACTTTCAAAAATTTTTAATTGTATCAAAAATCTTAAAAGTCCATAAATCTTAAAATATTAGGATTAAACTGATTCTCCCAACTGCCTTTTTTTTTCCCTTGAGGATTCTTGAAATCTCAGGGATTTTTTTAAAAAGCTGGTATCAGATGATTGTGGGAATCAGTTTATATGAGTCAAATACGAATGTATAGATGTAGGTAACCCCCATTTCTATTAAGCCCTAAAATAGCCTGAGACCTTTTTCCCTCAGCACATTGGCAGAGCCATTTTTTTTTTACCTGTACAAATTTTCATGACAAAATGGAGTTTGATTAATTAGTGACGTGATTTATAAACTGTAGATATAATTCTCAGCTCTAGGGAGATTTCTAGTCATTGAGAACGCCCCTTTCATGTAGGAAAAAAAGTCATTGCACATTGTAGCCAAGAACACGTGGCTACCTTCCAAGTTGGCTAATTTTGTCTATCATGGTGGTTGTGAGCCATACTGCAATATATTATTATTATTACTATTGTTTTGAGATGGAGTTTTGCTCTTGTTGCTCAGGCTGGAGTGCAATGGCAAAATCTCGGATTTTTGCCTCCCAGGTTCAAGTGATTCTCCTGCCTCAGCCTCCCAAGTAGCTGGGATTACAAGCACCCACCACCACACCTGGTTAATATTTTGTATTTTTAGTAGAGACAGGGTTTCACCATGTTGGCCAGGCTGGTCTTGAACTCCTGACCTCAGGTGATCCACCTACCTTGGCCTTCCAGAGTGTTAGGATTATGGGCGTGAGCCACCACACCCAGCCTGCAACTTATTTTGATGGGCTCCTTGATTTCATTTTTTTCCATGGGCTCCTTCCCACCGCTGTTTGCTTAGTGATAGTTAGATTAATTTTTTCACATTTGATATATAATTTATTATTTTAGCTAATAGTTAAAAAGTATACATCACTAATGATCCTTTTTATCGTTGGAAATTCCTTAGGAAGACATAAATTTGATATTGTAACTATGGAACTGTTAAGACTCTACCGCATTTTCCTTCATGTAAACCAGTTTTTTTTGTTTTTTTTTTTTTTCCTGCAAATCAAAACCACAATGGAATACCATCTTGCACTGGTCAGAGTGGCTAGTAATAAAAAGTAAAAAAAAAAAAGCAGAGGTTGGTGAGGCTACAGTGAAAAGAGAATGCTTATACACTGTTGGTAGGAATGTAAATTAGTTAAGCTACTATGGAAAGCAGTTTCGAGATTTCTCAAAGAACTAAGAAAACTATCACTTTACCTAGCCATCCCATTCCTGGGTGTATATCCAAAGGAAAATAAATCATTCTACCAAAAAGATACATGCTCACACCTTTATTGCAACACTATTCACAATAGCAAAGAAATGAAATCAACCTAGGTGCTCATCAGCACTGGTGTGAATAAAGAAAATGTAGTAGTATGCACCATGAAATACAATGCAGCCATAAAAATGAATGAGATCCTGCCCTTTGCAGAGACATGGATGCAGCCGGAGGCCACTATCCTAAACGAGTTAACATAGAAACAGAAAACCAGATACTACATGTTCTCATTTATGAGTGGAAGCTAAACATTGGAGACGCATGGATATAAAGATGGGAATAATAGAGGCAAGGGACTACTGCAGGGGAGAGGGAGGGAGGGAAACCCGGGTTGAAAAACTGTCTATTGGGGCTGGGCGTGGTGGCTCACGCCTGTAATCCCAGCACTTTGGGAGGCGGAAGTGGGCCGATCACCTGAGGTCAGGAGTTCCAGACCAGCCTGGCCAAGATGGTGCAACCCTGTCTCTACTAAAAATACAAAAATTAGCTAGGCATAGTGGTGTATGGCTGTAATCCTACTACTCGGGAGCCCAATGCAGAAGAATTGCCTGAATCCGGAAGGTGGAGGTTGCAGTGAGCTGAGATCGCACCACTGCACTCCAGCACAGGCAGCCAACAGCGAGACCCTGTCTCCAAAGGAAAGCGAGAAAAAGGAAAGAAATACTACCTACTGGGTCCTACTGTGGTCAGTACTTGGGCGATGGGTTTAATAGAAACCCAAACCTTAGCATCATGAAATATCCCCTGGTAACAAAGTTGCACATGTACCCCCTGAATCTAAAATAAAAGCTGAAAAAAGTAAATCCAGATTTCCTGACACTGGCACCATTGGCATAGCTGGCTGCATTATGATTGTGGGGAGGAGCTGCCCCGTGCATTGTAGGACACTGAGCACCCATCTGGTCTTTGTCTGCCTGCTGTCAGTAGCGTTCCCTCCCCCAGTTCTGACAACCAGAAGTATTTCTAGGAATTGTCACATGGTCCCTGAAGGGCAAAATCATTTCTGATTGAGGATCGCTAATTTGAACAGCTGCTTTTATAACATCATTTGATAACAGGCAGTTTCTTAGAAATTTAGCTCTCATATTACAGCAGCATAGATTTTTAGTGCTTACAGAAGTATTTTAATAACATGTACAATTTGTTTCATCAGCACAACATAAAAGGAAGGTGTTTTAAATATTTATTCACCTATTTGTCACTGAAACTTACCACTCTACTGCTCTAAAACCTTAAACATTGAATGTTTATTGGTCAAGAAAATTAAGACTCACTGTGTCAGATGACTGGGATTTTTTTTTTAATTATTTTTTGCTTTCTTCAATTTTTAAATATTATTTAAAAATGTTTACAAAGTCAATTTAACAGCCTTCCCCATCCCTTCAGTTTTACTGCTTTAAATTCTGTGAGATACTCCAGTTTTTTGGGGATTGTTTTCAACATAAACCTATGTAGACTCTAAGTAAGAGTTTGAAGCTCTCTTTATGAAAATCATGCAAGAGCTTTAGGTGGGAATTTTGGGAAAACCCGTATAATTGCTCAAAAGTTTTCTGGATCTTGACTCTGTGCTAAAGAGTTGAGGTTACCAAGTAATGAAACTTTGAGTAAGTAAAATTTACTGTTCAGAGCTAACTGGTGCTCTGAATTTTAGGAGGTTCTCTTTAGACTGAATCTCCAATAACCCTCTATCGTCAGAATAGCTACTAATTTTTACGAAGGTATTTCCATGACGACCAGCTTACAACGTGACGCCCCGTGTCTTGTACATTTGCCAGGCCTTTGTCCCTCTGTTTCCATCAGATTTTGCCTTTTTAAATGTCTCTTCACCTTTCAACAGACTGTTCTTTCTCCTAGAGCTGCCTTCCCTCTTGTATAGCAAACTCCTACTCACACTTCAAAGCCTAACTCCTGCAGAATTCTCTCCTCAGCAGGCTGGGCACTCCTGGGGGAAGGAACTTCATCTTTTTCAATATTGGTGGCTTTGACACTGGTTCTTTCTGTCCGGGACTGTCCTGATTCTGGGCACACAACTATCTTAAACTTCTCGCCAGTTACTCTTGCCTTTGCCGTTCAGGGCAGGACAGGGTCCTCATGCTGATTCATGAAGGACACTCTCTTTGCTGGGCAATTTCCACAGTGGTTACGTTAACTAATGGTCCCTACTGTTTCTGTTTGATTAAAATAGAGGCAGCCTTTTCCCGTCATTCCTTTCCAGAGACTACCTGTCTGTAGAAGAAATGCCATGGAGAAATTGCAGAGTGACTGCAAGCGCGCTAGCAGGGATTAATCTGAATCAGACCATCGTATTCTGTTATAGTAATGGAAGGAGAAGGGCTTTGATATTCTTGCTGGTGCAACACAATGAGAACAGGGACCAGATGGAAGCCTGCACACATCTGGTCGTTTAATCCTTTTTGTAATGTATCAGGGACAATCTGTCTCGTGTTTGAAGATAACTGGAGAGAACAGATCTGGAGGAAGATCTAGACCGACAAACAGAAAACAAAACAGGAAACAAAGCAACCAAAAAACCAACTTGAAAATGAAAGTTACACAAGAGAATATCCGCCTACCCTGGTCCTAAAGAAGTTCATTCAAGGGAGGAATGCTTAAAACACAGGAAGGAAACTCAGACTTCCCTGTTCATGGAATGCAGTTCTAGCTGCTGACCAATAGTCTTGAGACAGAGTGAAAGACACTGAAATACACACCTGAGCTGTTTTCTCAGAGGTTTTGAGTTTGCAGCGTGTCTGAGATTTCATTTGCTCTATAGCTCTGACTTCGAGGTTGCAGGGAACGAGGAGACTTTGGGGAGGTTGGAGAGTTGGGAAAAACTGGCAACCAAGCAGCTTGCAGGCTTCAGTCTTCTTTCTTCTTCTTCTTTTCTTCCCTAAAGGGAGTCCTGGGAAAGGAATGTGCTTTGACTGGGGAAACGTTGGCCACATTTGACCTGCTTCTCCTTGCAATTTCAAAGAGCCCTGCTCTCACTCCGCCTCACCCTAAGGCCAGCCTTAGACTGCATTGTTTAAGTCTGCAACAGGAATGGAACTGTCACAGCACAAGGGAATGGCTATTTTCTTCAGAGTCCAACCCCAAGCACAGAAGACTAGGATTTCCTCAAGGTTCATCCATATTGGTGAGCGTTATGGGTAACATTAATGATCTCACTTACTCATAAATTTCAGGTTGACTAAGAATCAGGAATTTGAGGGTACTGTATGGCCCAGTACAAATATTGTAGGGCAAGAAAATGCAATTGTCCTTCCTTTCTTTTTTTCTCACAATTTAGCTCTTTCTCCATGTCATGCAGTGAAACTGAGCCACGCGTTAGTGGTGGGGATAAAACTAACCCTGGGATCACTCTCTCCGTGCCCCCAGCTTCCTTTCTTTTCATGTGCACAGCCCCAATTCATACAGTGTCATTTTTGGAAACAAAATTCTCCAACCAACATGTTACCAACTAAAATACAATTAAGTAATTTTTTTTTTAAGATAGAGAAACAGTGTCCTCCTCTGTAGGACTGCGGGGCTCAAGCAAACCTCCTCCTCAGCCTCCCAGCTACCAAACCTCGTTTTTTTTTTTTGGTAGAGATGGAGTCTCACCAGGTTGTCCAGGTTGGTCTCAAACTCCTGGGCTCAAGCAATCCTCCTGCCTCGGCCTCCCAAAGTGCTGGGATTATAGGCATGAGCCACTACACCCAGCCAGGACTAAGTTAACACTTATGGTAAGTCTATAAAGACAATTAAGGGGGTAAGAAGCTCTTTGGGGGTATGTAGTTCACCGCTGAAGAATCATGACTTGCCATGATCTTCTTCCACAGCACAATGGAGGCAGCCGTGCAGGCTGAAACCACTCACTTTGGAAAATCCTTGTTCTTCCCCAGGTCTTACATTATTCCCACAGGTTGAGTCCTGAGCTCGAGCTGTTCTTGACACATGAGGGGTCTTTTCTCCTGGCTTGGAGTATAAGTTGATTGTGCAGGTGACCGAGGTCCAGGCTTCATGTCTCTGTGCTTCAAACACCCCCCATGCCCGCCTCTATTTTAACACATTTCCCAGTTGATTCCAATTGCCAGCTCATTCATCTCTTTTCCCACTAGACAGTGAGCCTGATCTTGCTCACTCGCAGTTAGCTTCTGGACAATTTGTGGCATCTAATAAAGTTTGCTCAACAAAATTCACGAAGTGAATGTGTCTCTCCAATTTGAATCCAAACTTTCCTTGTTATCTTGGAAACTGCCGTGGGAGCTGTGTCTGAATGTGGTGGTGGGCGAAGGTGCGCTCCGCCAGGACACTTCCCCAGGTACCGAGCCATGCTGGGGCTGCCTTTACACTGAACTGGTTGCCATACTGGCTTCTGGTGGGCATGTCTAAGCTGATACGCTCCAATCTCCGCAAGAAACACGCCGATCTTTACGTTTACAGGAGGTTAGGAGGCTTGACTGCGCTGGGGACGGAGCTGGTCCCCATGCGGTTGGAGTGTGCAGACTCATACTGCCCATCCACCTGTCCTTCATTTCCCTCTTCCAAGCAGCCTATAGACTGAGATCAGAGCCACAACCCAGCCAAACGGTGTCCCCTCTGCCTGTTTTTGTCACATTTCTGTGACTTTTTTTCCCCTCAAAAATTAACTTCCAAGACTTAGAGCACCGAAGAACCACCCAATGGAAGGTGATAAGATGGCATGGGTGCATTTAGCAACTGAGACAATTGTAGTGGCTCCTGAACCGTTTCAAATGTAAACTGGGATTAGAATGTACAGGGCTCACTAATCTGAGTGACTGATCACCCTCCCTTGCCCAAAAAGAAGGGGGCTTATTAGAGGCAGTAGTTTGCCTTAAAGAGTGACTGTTGTTCAGCGTATTTCCATCAAGCATGTAACACACACACACACACACTCACGCACACACATTCACACACACTCACACACACACTCCTGAATTCCATCGTCTCTCAACTGTTTGATTCAATGATTGTCAGTAAACAGTAAACCCACACCAATCGTGCAGGCATTGTGCTTCTAAAAAATGTAAATGTCACTTTTTTGGTCTTTAAAAATTATTAAGCAGAGAGAAAGATAGCAATTTCCAGTGTTTGCTTGGATGGTAAGATGCAGGAGAATTCGCATTACTCTTGAGAGCGGCCATTGGTTAGCTGGAGGGAAAAAGGATATCAATTATACATAATCTAAGAAGCCTCTGCATAATAATCAGGCCCAGTAGGGGCTTTGGGGCAGCTTCGTTATTCTCTTGTAAACACGAGAGCCCAGATAGACACGTCAGTCAGGAGGAGCGGCAGCAATTCTTCCTTTTTAACACCTTCACATTCTATTGCTTCAATATGCAAACAAGGCTGTTTAGCTGAGGGTAGAGCGGTGCTAATGAGCTCCCTGCACTAACCCTGAAGTAAAAAGGTTCTGTTTCACAGCTGCTCAGAGACAGCTCCCCTGGGCATGCTCAGGTATTGGAAAATAATGCCTTTTAAACAGAGAAATGCCAATCAGGATTTTGCGCATACTTTCCCCTTTCTCTATGTGCTAATGCAATTACCTCATAACTTGTGAACCTCCAGTGCATGTGTCTGGTGTTTTCTCTCTAAATGATATGTTTGGAATGTGCATGTGGAAGGAGAACGCTTGAAAAATGCAAGGACTGGCAAAAAAAAAAAAAAAAATAGGCACTCTCATGCCTCAAAGTGAACGCTCACGTTTCCGCCTTCGAGGTGGACCATTCTTTTATCTCTTCCCCCACCCCCCAAATATTATTATTCCTTTTCTTCTCCGGGTCACTTTAATGACGTGAATGGACAATGCAGATCAGGACAGGATTCTCAGGCCACAGGGTTTATGCCTCACCCTCTGTGGTCTGGGATCTACCGTGGATCCCGGGCTGTGGGCTTTGCTTCCTGGCAACTCCATAATTGGCTGGGCAAAGACACACAGGATGGAGGAGAGGGGCAGGGAGGGAGGGGGCTTCACATAGCAGCTGACAGTTTCAAATCAAGATACCATACTTGATGGCTTTTCAATATCCAATTATTCTCATGAATAAAGAAATCTCCTGCACAGAAATATTCTTCCAATCCCCACTGGGTTAATTTACCATCTACAGAAACCACTCAGCTTTGCTGGCTAAATAGCACAGCCTGTGATTTCTTGTGTAATTATAGGACCTCCTCCTTCTCACCATTAATTCAATCTCAGGACCATGCCTTCTAGGTGCCTGACACAGGAGACAGGGCCTGTCCGTTGTGCCTGATAAATGGATGTTAATACCAGCACGAATATCCTCCACTCTTAACCAGCGTTTTAACTCTTTCCCATAAAAAGAGGTGCCATATTTCCCATCCCTTAGTTAACCAATCAGTGGGCAGGTTTCTAACCACTGTCTCCGTTTATGACAGTACAGTCAGGTACTACATAGTCAGCGAGAAAGCCTTCCTGCTGGAATATTTCAGCATTTCAATTATTTATTGCATTAGCTTTATGGCGTATCACAACCTATTTGAGACAGGTGGAGTCAACTCTCTTCTGCCACATGGAGGCTCATTAAGTGGCCATCATGACTGGTCAGACTTAATTGTTTTACACCGGGTAGTTCTCTGTCATGATTTAAACCCCCTGGTAAAGCAGCTGACCCCAATTCTCAGGGTGATTTGGTTTGCCCCTCCTAACTCGGAAAATCAGAGCCAGCTGAGAGTTGGCTGGCACATTTTAGCATCTGGTAAAAGCGTGCAGGGAACAAGTCATTGGCAATTGTGTGTGAAAACAATCAACTGTTTATCTCAGTTAATTTGTTTCAATGATCATAGAATTGTTCTCATTATTTGAAGATGTCTTCTTCATGTTTATAAAGCTGTTTTCATGTCTTCCACATGTTAATAAAAGGGAGTTATAATCATTTACCAACTCATTCTTTATGATTAGAACCTAATGTGTGGAACCAGATTAACAAGGCTATTGTATCCAAATTCAAATGCCAAGTGCTTTTGGCTATGATTGCATGCACATCTGACTGATAGAATAGATAGACAGATATATATATATTCATATATATATATTCATATATATATATATATATATATATATATATATATATATATATATATAATCGAGAGAGAGAGAGAGTGGGGCGGGGGGTTCTTGCTCTGTTACCCAGGCTGGAATGCAGAGGTGTAATCACAGCTCTCTGCAGCCTTAACCTCCCGGGGTCAAGCAATCTCCTTGCCTCGGCCTCCCAAGTAGCTGGGACCGCAGGTGCGTTCCATCACAACTAGGTAATTAAAAAAAAATTGTAGAGATAAGCTCTCACTATGGTTCAGGTTGACCTTGAACTCCTGTCCTTAGGCGATCCTCCTGCCTCAGCCTCCCAAAGTGCTGGGATTACAGGTGTGAGCCACCGCGCCCAGCCTGACTGATTTTTGAAGGGCATGCTGTTGGTTCTGAGTAAAATGATACAGATGTGCAGCCAGGTGAATTTTAGATTTGTGAATGTTTGCTAGGCATGGTGTTTAGTAGCCTGTGGATGAGAATGCCTTATTTTGAGCTGGACTTTTTGAATTCTGGCTCTGACTTAGTGGCTATGTGATTTGGATCAGGTTAATCAACCTTTCTGTATTTCAGTTTCCTCATCTGTGAAATAGGTAAAGAAACAGTGCCTACCTCATATGGTTGTTGGAAAGATTAAATTACTGAATATATAAAAAACTTCTTTTAGGAGAGAGATCCAAGATGGCTGATCGCTAACAGCTCGGGATTGTAGCTCCCAGTGAAAGCTCGGAAAACGTGAGGACGCCACATTTTCAGAGAACTTTTTGTTGCCCACGGACCAGAAGATTTCCAGTGGAGGAGCCCCGTGGGTTGCCAGCGCGACTTCTGTGGCCGGTGCAGCGGTTTTGCCGTCGCCTCTGTGCGGCAGCTCTTCGTGCACAGTGAGCGGGACTGGTTCCCCTACTGACTGGTGTTTGGAGCTCCGGGAAGGCAGAGCCGCTTGTTGCGGACTCAAGAAGGAAGCCAGACCGGAGATTCCCAGGCAGAAGAGCACCATCAGTCTTATCGCTGCTGTTTTGGCCGGCGCAGTGGGTTGCTCGGATTCCAGCACTGGGAATCAATAAATTGGACATCCTCTCAGGAACTTAATGAGAAAGGCGCTAATTGTAAAGATATCAGATGGATAAAATCACAATAAAGGGGAAAAAACAGCCTAAAAAGGCCGAGAAAACTGAAAGTCAGAACCCCTCTCCCTCTACAGGGGATAGTAATTCCTCATCAGCAACGGAACAAGCCCTAATGGAAGAGGACTGTGTTCCAGTATCTGAAGGAGGTTTTAGAAGGTGGATGGTAAAAAACCTCTGGGAATTGAAACAAATTGTTCTAAACCAATGCAAAGAAACTAAGAACTTTGAAAAAAGGTTAGACGAAATGTTAAAAAGAATGGACAATATAGAAAGGAATATAAATGAACTAATGGAGTTGAAAAATACAACACGAGAACTTAGTGAAATATGCACAAGTTTGAATAGCCGAATTGATCAAGCAGAAGAAAGGATATCAGAGGTCGAAGACCGACTTAATGAAATGGAACGAGAAGACAAGAATAGAGAAAAAAGGATAAAAAGGAATGAGCAAAGTCTCCAAGAATTATGGGACTATGTGAAAAGACCTAATCTACGTTTAATAGGTGTACCTGAATGTGATGGAGAGAATGAATCCCAGCTGGAAAATATTCTTCAGGATATTATCCAGGAGAATTTTCCCAATCTAGGAAAGCAGGATACCATTCAACCTCAGGTAATACAGAGAACACCACAAAGATATTCCTTAAGAAGAGCAACCCCAAGACACATAATCATTAGATTCACCAGGGTTGAAACAAAGGAGAAAATACTAAGGGCAGCCAGAGAGAAAGGTCAGGTAACCCACAAAGGGAAGCCTATTAGACTTACAGCAGATCTCTCAGTAGAAACCCTACAAGCCAGAAGAGAGTGGGGGCCGATATTTAACATCCTCAAAGAACAGAAATTTCAGCCCAGAATTTCATATCCTGCCAAACTAAGCTTCACAATTGAAGGAAAAATAAAATCTTTTATGAACAAGCAAGTACTCAGAGATTTTATTACCACCAGGCCTGCTTTACAAAAACTTCTGAAAGAAGCATTACACACAGAAAGGAACAACCAGTAATAGCCTTTCTAAAAATATACCAAAAAGTAAAGAACATCAACAGAAAGAAGAATTTACATCAAAAAATGGATAAAATAGCCAGTTAACATCAAATGGCAGTAATCTTAAATGGAAATCGACTAAATTTTCTAATTAAAAGATACAGCCAAAATCTAACAGTATACTATATCCAGACCTATTTCATATCCAAAGATATACATAGACTAAAAACAAAGGGTTGGAGAAAGATTTACCAATCAAATAGAGAAAAAAACAAATAAATAAACAAAAAGGAGTTGCAATTCATGCATTTGATAAAACAGACTTCAAACCAAAAAAGATAGAGTGGTATAAGGATCAATGCATTCTAACACCCAGATACATAAGACCCATAAAGAGATTCAGACTCAACGAAACAGAAAATTAATAAGGATATCCAGAATCTGAACTCAGATCAGTAACAAGTAAATTTAATAAGCAAACTCTCCACTTTAGATAAATAAAATACACATTCTCCATTTTAAATACATAAAATAATGATTGGCCATTATTAATAGCCATTTATAGAATAAAGCAATATTTCTGTTCTCTCTCCCTCTTTTTCTTCCTCTCTTTTTCTTTCAAAAAAAAGACCCTCTATATCCTCTCTTTCTCTAAAAAAACAAAACAAAACAAAACAAAACAAAACAAAACAAAAACAGTTTACTTGATTTACTTCCAATCCTTATCTTATTATTCTTTTCTTTATTGTCTAGGCTCTGTATTTTATACAGTATTAGATAAGAGTAGTGATAGCAGGCATTCTTGTATTTTCTTTAAAATAATGAGACAATTCTACAATAAAAAAAAAAAACTTCTTTTAATGCAAAACACATTGGCTGCTGTTGTTGCTCGTTGCTGTAATATACAATAGCCTCAGGGTTGTTTACGCGGTGGAGACTCCTAGGCTTTCTCATGTGATTATCACCATATAGTAATCTGGATTCACAATTTGGTGATCAAGTGCTGCATCAATAGTTTGTCTTCCTGACAATAATGTATCCAACCTCATTGTCGGTAATATTGATATCTGTAGATCTGTAGTGCATTAAGGTCTGCATCAAGATGAAGCATCTATTAATGGATTCATCCATTGCTTCATGCTAAGCTCTTTATGATGGCTAGAAGAACCACAGGCTGGCCGAGCGCAGTGGCTCACATCTGTAATCCCAGCATTTTGGGAGGCCAAGGTGGGCGGATCAAGAGTTCAAGAGATCGAGACCATGGTGAAACCCCATCTCTACTAAAAAATACCAAAATTAGCTGGGCGTGGTGGCACGTGCCTGTGGTCCCAGCTACTCAGGAGGCTGAGGCAGGAGAATTGCTTAAACCCAGGAGGCGGAGGTTGCAGTGAATGGAGATCACACCACTGCACTCCAGCCTGGTGCCTGGTGACAGAGCAAGACTCTGTCTCCAAAAAAAAAAAAAAAACAAAGAAACACAGGCGATTCCCATTTACTTCATTTTATATCATTTATGCACCCCTTATCATGCTAGATATAACATATATTGATATAATTTAAAAAAGAATAGTGGTGCTTGTTTCTATGACTTCATTTTCTCTCATTCTATAAAGTGGATACATCTTTTGATCATATGTTCTGGACTGGTGGACACTCTTAGCAGAATAGGAATTATAATAACATACACAACACGTTCAAGTCTGCTTTGAAGGAAGTAGGAAGCAGGTTTTCAAGACAATGCAATTTGAACGAGCTGCAGCTCAACTCCCCTCTTTTGCTGTACCCTGGATGTGAACAAGGAGGAACCAATGAATCTCGAAAAACTGGTGTAATTTGTTGCGAAAAAAAATTATTGTCCTTTTTCATTATGTGCCACTTGCTCTATAATTTAAGGGGTTGTTATGCCCAGAAGTGAATTTGGGGATTCAACAGTCTTCTCCATAAAGGTGAATCTCTGACAGCCTTATAATTAGCTGGATGATAAAGTAAAGGTGTGCTGAGATTAACATACTTTATTCCAACTATCAAAGGGAGGGAGGGAGGGAAAAAGGGGAAACACTTCTGTTTTGCATTTTGATCAGCTCAGGGAGCTTTCCTTTAATTGGAGGACGGAGATAGCGGGAGGGTTGAAGAACTTAGAGTGTAAATGACTATTTTTGAAACACATCTTCAAAAATAAGAGAGTCGTGTTGAATGATTTGGAAATCCTTTTTTCTGGCATCTGGAAATTAACCATGTGTGTAATTCCACAGGTTGATTTCTTTTGGTTCCCACCCCCCGCCCCGCAACCCACCCACCATGAGATTGGGCATCTCTGGAGGTGATGGATCTTCTAGAAGAGTTGCAGTTAGAGCTGGCTTCATGAGTGTGCACAGGGGTCCCACACGTGGTTGAATGCTTTCCTTCACTGTCTTAACATTCTTAATAGTGTTTGAACAAGGTGTCCCACATTTGTTTTCATTTGCACTGGGCCGCATAAATTATGTTGCCAGATTAGGTTGCAGTCAACATTTGGACAATATCCACTCTATTTATTGCACACTATTTGTCTAAGATAATTAGGAAAAATGCTAGCATGTCAGAAATGTTGTTGTTGAAATATCTGAATACTCAAGCTTTCTTACATTTCGGCTGATTTCTCTCCTTATACCTTTTCTGCCATTAAAGGTAGGGGTTGGATAGACAGGTTAAACAAGGCAAGGAGATCTCAAGAAAATCCAGTTTCCAACACTCACTTCAGTGAGAATCAAATGAGAAACATCCATGCAGATATGGAGGAACTCTAGCCTGCCAGGTGAGGGGACATGGCTTGGAGGAGGTTGGTGACACCTAGAGACATGTTAGCCTTTGAGTAGAGCCTGTCTAACCTCATGGGGAACTGATGGGTGGGATAGGACAGCGCTCCAGGCTCCCCCTGGCACATACAGGGTTGCAGATAATGCAAACATTATTGTGTGCTCACGGCGGGGAGGCCAAGCTTCTGAGGGTGGAGGTTAGGGTCAGAACAGAGAGGCTGTCATGTGTGTGAGGGACTCTGGGATGGGAGGCTGAGGGTTAGGACAACGGGCTTTGCCCATGGAGCCTGAATGTTACTCTGTGAGAGTGGCTGACACTGGGCTGTATCTCAGTGTTCAGATTCAGGATCTCAGCAGGCACACACGTCGATCAGGGATTGGATAATGGCAGGCGTGCTCAGCAAAGGCCCCCACAGTCCAGGAGACACGGGCAAATTCTGCATCATCTTCACCTCCATGAGCCTGAGGACCGTGAGAGCCAAGATAAGGAGCTTGGCAGCCAGATTAGTTACCAGGAGGAATTCTTTGCACAATGAATCATTCTGAATATGTTAGATTTGTCTAAATAGAGCTCATCTGCCCTGGTCTATTCTTGTCCAGTAAGAAGGCTTACATAGAAGATTAGATCTGCTATCAAAAATAAATTTTAAATAAAAGCCACATTATTTTTGCATATTTTGTGACAAAATATGGACCTCCATAATGTTAAAGAACATTATATTTAAAACAAATACTGTTTTAAATCCTGTCTCCCCATTTTCTCTCTCTCTTTCTCTTCCTTCTCCCTCCTCCTCCAATGCCCTGAATTCTGGGAATTACTCTGAAAATAAGTAGGAAATCTGTGATCTTCATTTACTCCCTATTATTATTATTATTATTTTTTAGACGGAGCCTGGCTCAGTTGCCCAGGCTGGAGTGCAGTGAGGCACTCTGTCTCTCGGGTTCAATCGATTCTCCTGCCTCAGGCTCCCGAGTAGCTGTGATTACAGGCACCTACCACCATGCCTGGCTAATTTTTTTGAGTTTTTAGTAGAGATGGGGTTTCACCAAGTTGGCCAGGCTTATCTCAAACTCCTGACCTCAGGTGATCTGCCTGCCTTGGCCTCCCAAAGTGCTGGGATTACAGGTATGAGCCACTGCACCCAGCCTACTCATTTTTTGAAGAAAAATTGGCTTTGTTGTATTTGTTTGCAGGCAGATGTTAGTAGGGCAAATATTTGCATATTTTTGGTTTCTTCCAATTATATCCTCAGCTCTGTCTGCAGTGTATCCCCCGCTACACCTGGTGGAATATTTGTATGAGGTTACGGAAAATCAGTGGTTCTCAAACTCTGCTGCACATTAGGATCACCTGGGGAGCCCTTAAAAGTACAGATGTCCAGGCCTTGTTCCATTCCAATTAAGCCAGAACACGGGATGGGGAGCAGACACCGGCATCAGGGGTTTTAAAACTTCCTGAGAGATCCCAATATGCAACCAAGCTGAGAACAAGAGTTCAGGACGGCCATGCTTTCCAAACGCGCTTGATTATAAGAATTACCCATCGTCTTTTTAAACTGGGAAAATTACCTGGCCTCATCCACAGAAATTTGGATTCAGTAGGTCTAGGTTTGGGGCTAAGACTGTGTATTTTTTGTTTGTTTGTTTGTTTGTTTGTTTGTTTGTTTGAGACGGAGTTTTGCTCTTGTTACCCAGGCTGGAGGGCAATGGCACGATCTCGGCTCACCTCAACCTCCGCCTCCTGGGTTCAGGCAATTCTCCTGCCTCAGCCTCCTGAGTAGCTGGGATTACAGGTGTACGTCACCGTGCCCAACTAATTTTTGTATTTTTAGTAGAGACGGGGTTTCACCGTATTGACCAGGATGGTCTCCATCTCTTGACCTCGTGATCCACCCGCCTCGGCCTCCCAAAGTGCTGGGATTACAGGCATGATCCACCGCGCCCGGCCTAAGACTGCGTATTTTTAACTAACAGGCCAAAAGAACTGGAGGAAGCGGTTTGTGTCGAGTGCATATGAGTTTTGGGGGGATTGGTGAGAGTTTCTAAAGTTGTTTTCTAAGGGAGACAAAATAAGGACATCAGAAAACAGAAATGGATTAAGTCCAGCAATAAGTGATGCAGGTGGATTTCCTTTTTACCTTCGGAGAGAAACGCAAGTGAAGGACTGAAGTTATTTTACGATTTCTTGGGGAGGTGGACTATGTTTTACTGAGTAAGACATTTCTCCCAAACTGGGCTATATGAGTGTAATGCAGTTTTAAGGCAAAAGGAGGCAGAGACATCTTTGGATGAAGAAGGCTACAGAGAGAAGTTTGGGGGTTTTAGGTACACCAGGAAAGTTTGAAGTAGGTCCCCGGGAGAATCAGGGAGGGACCTCATCACAGATATGGTACTGGGCACTCATCTGTGTGACATGATGACTGAGCTAGAATGTCCTCAGATTCTAATAGACACTGTCTGAATGGTTCTGTGATTTTTTTTCCCCAGGCTTACTTAGCCACACAGGTGTAGCAGTGGAGGAAGCAGAAAGCTAGATGAATTAATGGATGGAATTTTTCAGGAGGGTAACGCCAGGTGTGAAGGCGAGAGAACTGAGCGCTGGAAAGAGGATGAGTATTTGGGGGTGGAGATTGCTTTAGTTCTCTGTCGCCACAGTGATGGTGTGTAGCAGATCACACAATCCTCAACTGCATGCCTTGGTAAGCTCTTTTGCTCATGGGTCGGGGATGTAGGAAGAGCTCTCGTTGCTTGTGTGTCTGTGATGCAGGTAGGTGGCCCTGCTGGTCTTGGCTGAGTTTCTTCGTATGGGGATTTGCTGGCTGTCTGCTAACTCCGGAAGTCCTCAGCTAGGGTGACAGAATCAAAGTATGACGTTGATTCAAAGGTACATGACAGAGTATGAATGAATGGCAGGTGGAACACGGGGGCTATTTTTCCTGTCTGTCACAGCAGCTGCCAATTCATTTTAGCCTCCTTTTGAAAACATTTCACCTTTCGCTTTAGATTCCGGGGGGACATAGGCAGGTTTGTAACATGGGCATATTGCATGATGCTGGAGTTTGGGGTATGGATGATTCCATCACCCAGGCAGTGTGCATGAACCCAATAGGTCATTTTCCAGCCCACACCCCCCTCCGCTTCTTCCTTCTCTGGTGGTCCCTGATGTCTGCTGTTGCCACCTTTACGGCCACATGTGCTCCATGTTTAGCTCCCACTTATAAGTGGGAATGTGCAGTGTTTGGTTTGCTATTCCTGCATTAACTCACTTAGGATCGTGGCCTCCAGCCACATTCATGTTGCCGCAAAGAACATGCTTTTGTTCTTTTTTATGACTGTGTAGTATTCCATGGTATATATGTATTACATTTTCTTTATCCAATCTGCCATTTATAGGCATCCATGCTGATCCCATCTTTGCTATTGTGAATAATAGTTTTAGTATCCTTTGAAAACATACTATATAAGGGAATACTTTGTACAGATAAAATATAGAGAAAACTCATTCAGATCTTTCTTTAAAATGCTTGATATTACTACCTAATGGTAGTACTAATAAAACCTCAACCATTTTAAATATGGAGAAAAATCATTCAGATATTTTTTCTTTAAAGTGTTCAATATTACTACGTAATACAATTTCAACTGTCTTAAATAAAACCTCAACCATCTTATGTAAACCAAAAAATACTAATTTTTTAAGTAAACCAAAAAATACTGTTTTTCCATTGTTCCTTTTTTTCATGGTCCATGTGTACATCTCTCTCTTTTTTTATAATTTTTTTTTTTTTTTTAAGATGGGGTTTCACCATGTTGGTCAGGCTGGTCTTGAACTCCCGACCTCAGGTGATCCACCCCCCTTGGCCTCCAAAGTGCTTGGATTATAGGCGTGAGCGACTATACCCGGCCAGTGTGTACATATCTCTTTTATGGATCTCAATCAGGATTCACTCAGCATTTTCAAGATACAAAATGTGAGAGTTAAAATTAAATTCTGCCTCTCTAAAATCATTCCTGGTATTAAGTTTCCTTCAGGACATTCTTTTTTGAAATATGAGTTAAGATATGCAAAAGAACTTTGTACTTTGTCTTCACTATAAAAGTGCCTGGAGTGAACTTCTCTACTCAAGCTAAATTGTTAATTAGTTCAAGGTACACTAGAGATGTGATCTTGGAATCTTCTGACACCCAACATTCATTAAGACAGTAATCATTGGTCTTGATTAGATTTTTGTGTTTGTGTGTGGGGGGGTGGGAGTGGGCAGCTTAGAGTAATTTCAATGTGTTGTAAAGACTAGTGTTGGCTGGGTGCAGTGGCTTACACCTGTAATCCCAGCACTTTTGGAGGCCGAGGCAGGCAGATCACCTGAGGTCAGGAGTTCGAGACCAGCCTGGCCAACCTGGTGAAACCCGGTCTCTACTAAAAAAATTTAAAAATATATCAGCTGGGAGTAGTGGCAGGAGGAGCCTGTAATCCCAGCTACTCAGGAGGCTGAGGCAGGAGAGTCACTTGAACTTAGGTGGTGGAGGTTTCAGTGAGCAGAGATGGCACAACTGTGCTCCAGCCTGGGCAACAGAGTGAGACTCATCTCAAAAATAAAAAATGAAAGACTAGTGTTGAAGGATTTGACAATACTTGGTTACCTAACAAAGCCCACTAATACTCCTTTGCATCAGAATTTTTGAAGGGTACGGTCTCATCTTGAGACATGTTCTTTTTCATCGTCTTATGCACATTTGATGTCTCTTTAGGAGCCTTATTATATACTTCCGTAAGACCTTATCCGTCCTCTGTTACAGAAGTTGCTTGCAATTCTTGGTGTGATTGGACTGGGTTTCCTTCCGCACTGGATGGTGAGATTCTCGCGGGTCAAGCTCTGTGAGCTTTGCTCGTGTTGCTGGAGTCTCAGCCACTGACACAGAGCAGGGCCCCAGTGAACGCTGCTGTATGAACAGGTGCATGAGATCCTTCTTCATAAGGACAGAGAAGGTACCTGCCTGCCTTGAGTGATTTAAAGCATTTTAAGTCATGCTTTGCTACCTCTAGAGATTTCTCTGTTTAGATCCCCACAAAGATATCTGTAACATTAAGCTGAAAGACCATCTGAGAGCAGACTAGCTGTTCAGAGATTCCTGAAAGAAATGTAAAACCTTTTCTCTGGCCCCAGGTACTCAGCTTACTTTTTCCGCCTCTGTCTCTTTTTGCACTGCCAACATGGAAACTGGAAACTCCATGGAATTGTTTCTCCCAGCTCTTGTCTCTGAGGGGAGAACTCAATCACTACCCACCCTTAGTTTCTGGTTCTGAAGACCCAATCAGAATAGAGAAGAATAACATTCATTTGCATCTCTAGGCTTCTGTAACCCGGATGCATGGCATTTTCTGAGATTCTGACCTCAAGGGTGCACAGCTCCCCTGCAGGCTGCCCCTCTGAGTCCCTGCTGGGGTTCAGGCTGGACAGCTCTGCCTCCCTGGCCCTGGGGACAGCCCTGTGATCCACATAGTCTGGCTTCAGTGAAAAAACACTGAAAACAGTGGTTTTTCACTTTAGTTTATTTTTTACCCTTCCTTTGCAAACGGAAGAAAAACTATTTTCCTGTTATGCGTTATCAAAAGATATACATACATATGTTTTAGTTGACATATGTAAAGGAAGGGAATAGGATCACTCTTCCCAGAGCCTAGCAGCTTGTCGAGAGGGCCTTTTTAAGTATCCATGCTTTTAAAGATATATGGAAACACACACCTACAAAGACAGGTTTTTCAATCCTCAGATTTTCTTTCTTTCTTTTTCCTTTTTTTTTCTAATCTGCCGCCAGCATTGGCCCAAGCCTTCCCAGAACCCGGAGTGAACATCACTGGAAGCCCCAGGAGAGAGTCTCCAGCTGGATCTGCATTTGTACAACTGTCGGGATTGTGCCTCCTTTCAAGTCTTAAATCAGCCATTGACAGGTTTGCAAGGTAAAGCCAAGATGGAACCCTCCCAGGTATTCAAGCCTGGAAACAAGCCGAGACAAACAGAGACAGTAGCGTTTGAGGCGAGGCACTGTCTTTTTTTTTTTTTTTTTTTTTTTTTTTTTTTTTTTTGAGATGGAGTTTCGCTCTTGTTACCCAGGCTGGAGTGCAATGGCATGATCTCGGCTCACCGCAACCTCCGCCTCCTGGGTTCAGGCAATTCTCCTGCCTCAGCCTCCTGAGTAGCTGGGATTATAGG
The DNA here is from genome assembly GCA_031835075.1 of Saguinus oedipus. Taxonomy (NCBI): domain Eukaryota; kingdom Metazoa; phylum Chordata; class Mammalia; order Primates; family Cebidae; genus Saguinus; species Saguinus oedipus. Next base: position 5,271,307 of record CM063175.1, on the reverse strand, counting down.
CACGCGCCACCATGCCCAGCTAATTTTTTGTATTTTTAGTAGAGGCAGGGTTTCGCCATGTTGACCAGGATGGTCTCGATCTCTTGATCTCGTGATCCACCCACTTCGGCCTCCCAAAGTGTTGGGATTACAGTCGTGAGCACCGCGCCTGGCAAGGCACTGTCTTTAAGCTAGACTGGAGTCCATTTTGGCGAGTACTTTTCCAGGCTTTTGTTAGTGATCTGGGGAAGGCCAAACACTTTCAGATCTGTGTGTCTTCTTCTCTGACTTTTATAAATAGGGAACATCCAAACAGGATGTCAAGGAGATTTCCTGTCAGCAGTAATTCAGCGAAAGGGATGGGGTGGAAGGTTTTCATTCCTTAGCCCTTGACCTGGGCTTACATATCTCTGTCCCCCGCCATAAAGGCCCAAAGGGAAAGTTCATCTCCTTGGTGCTGGGTTGGGGCAGATAGTCAAGAAGTAGGTGGTGAGATTAAAGAGAAACAGCCTTAAATTATTTTCCCTTCCTTCCTTCCTTTCCTCCCTCCCTCCTTCCTTCCTTCCCTTCCTTCCTTCCCTCCTTTCTTTCCTTCCTTCCTTCCCTCCCTTCTTTCCCTTCCTCCCTTCCTTCCTTCCTTCCCTTCCTTCTCTTCCTTCCTTCCTTCCCTCCTTTCCTTCCCTTCCTTCCTTCCCTCCCTTCCTTCCCTTCCTTCCTTCCCTCCCTTCCTTCCCTTCCTCCCTTCCTCCCTTCCTTCCCTTCCTTCCTTCCTTCCCTCCCTCCCTCCTTTCCTTCCTTCCTTCCCTCCCTCCCTCCTTCCCTCCCTCTCTCCCTTCCTTTTTCCTTCCTTCCTTTCCTTCCTTCCTTCCTTTCCTCCCTCCCTCCTTCTTTTTCTTCCTTCCTTCCTTCCTTCCCTCCCTCCTTTCCTTCCTTCCCTTCCTTCCTTCCCTCCCTCTTCCTTCCTTCCCTCCCTCCCTCCCTCCCTTCCTTTTTCCTTCCTTCCTTCCTTCCTTCCCTCCCTCCTACCTTCCTTCCTTGCCATTCCTAGTTTCCCCCACAAATCATCTTGTTCTTTTATTTTTGGAGGTGGTCGTTATTATTTAATGAAAACTGTCTTTTATGGTAAGATTAACAGCAGCATGTCAAAAGGGTTGCCTACTAGGTGCTTTGGTTGAGATGACTTCAATATCCTGAACCCCCTGTGTATTGTTACAGGAGAATGCACTGTTAATTATCAGCTCATAACGTATTTATTATGTACTTACTATAATGTTTGTTGAGCCCTGCAGGAAATATGTAAGTGAATAAAATACAGTTCCTGCCTTCAAGAAACTTCTAATTTAGGGAAGAAAAGCAATGCACCTCTAAAAAGATAGCTAGACCAAGACAATTAGTAGCATGTGTGGCCTAGACGGGGAGGCGTTGAAGGGCAGCGCTGGCGCAACATGGCCCCTCACAGCTGTGCTGACTATTTTTTCTGTGCTTGTGATCACTGACAGTCTGGCCTGGAGCTTCTGTAAGAGTGTTAATCATAAATATCAGATTCCTGTTTGCAGCAAAGCTGTGAAATTCAGCACTAGCAATGTATTTCAAAGTTCCAGATGGAATCCCTCGAGGTAACATGTGAAAAGGACCCATATTTGCTAAAGCGACTTGGAGTGAAATTCAATGTCTGGCAAAAGATCCCCTCTGGGTGAAGTGTGGGAAGTGCTCTCTCCTCTCCCCTCTCCTTTATTCTCGTTCCCTTTTTGTCTCACCTCTCCCTCATTTCCTCTGACCCTTTTGCTCACTTTAGTAGCTTTCCCAGTCTAATTGGGATCCCCTGCACCAGAGGGTCAGCAAAGGCTGGAACAGAAAGGAGGGATATTCTGAATGAGGAAGGCAGGATCCTATTACAGAGGCAATTTGCCCATAAGTGAAATTTCATGTCTAACAAATATACTGCTCTATTCCAAATTCACTGCAATTAAAACTCAACCACATCATCTCACTGTACTCAGCGAAGTAGAGTAACTCTTGGGATATAGTTTTGAGTGTTCTCATTATAATTGCTAAATCATAAAATCAGTCAATTCACACTGGGTCTGTAGAGCATTAATAACTAATAACGAAGTTCTACCATAGTGGGAATTCCACTCAGTTCTTCCTCTTCCAAGATATTTCCATTAACCCTTGATGAATGAAATACGTAGAGTCTCAAGGAGTCAGACTCTCTGGGTCTTCTGGATACTCAATTGTTTGTGCAAGTTAATATTTAAGATGATTGGGCAAGGCTTTGTAGGAGTGGAAGAAGCTGAAAGAATCAGCAGAGGACAGGATGGAACGGTTGTGGGTTTATGGGCTGGTTGGTTTTGATTTTAGAACTTTGAAGACAGCATCGCGGGGCAGGAAAAAGGGGACACAGGACACAGGATAGGTAGATACCTGCTGGAAAGGTATGACTTCTTTTGGGTTGGCTTTGATAGGCAATTACAAGTGCTAGAATTACACTGTAGAACTTCGAAGTCTAGTTATGAGGTGAAATAGGTGGAAGTGAAATGTAAAATGTGACTCTTTTTGACACCATTGATTGTTGTTGCAGATAAAATCTAATTCTCTTTTTGTTGGCGATACTATTTATGTAGAGGTTGGTTTTTCTGACACATCTTTTTCTTTTTTTTTTTTTTTTTTTTTATTAGGTAATTTTTTTTTTTATTGCATTATAGGTTTGGGGGTACATGTGCAGAACGAGCAAGATAGTTGCATAGGTACACACATGGCAGTGTGCTTTGCTGCTTTCCTCCCCTTCACCCACACTTGGTATTCATCCCCAGGCTATCCCCCCCAGCCCCCCCCGCTGTCCCTCCCCCATTCCCCCCAACAGTCCCCAGTGTATAGTAGACCGCCTCTCTGTGTCCACATGTTCTCATTTTTCTCACCCACCTATGAGCGAGTATATGCGGTATTTCTTTTTCTGTTCTTGTGTCAGTTTGCTGAGAATGATGTTCTCCAGATTCATCCATGTCCCTACAAAGGACACAAACTCATCATTTTTGATTGCTGCATAATATTCCATGGTGTATATGTGCCACATTTTCCCAGTCCAGTCTATCATCGTTGGGCATTTGGGTTGGTTCCAGGTCTTTGCTATTGTAAACAGTGCTGCAATGAACATTCGTGTGCATGTGTCCTTATAGTAGAACGATTTATAATCCTTTGGATAGATACCCAGTAATGGGATTGCTGGGTCAAATGGAATTTCTATTTCTAGGTCCCTGAGGAATCGCCACACTGTCTTCCACAATGGTTGAACTAATTTACACTCCCACCAACAGTGTAAGAGTGTTCCTATTTCTCCACATCCTCTCCAGACACATCTTTTTCTTATACTTTTCCTAGCTTTGGGATGTGTGATTTTTTTTTTTATTTCATAATGTAAACTCAGTGGTGGTGCAGTTCCCAGATCCCCTGGGAAGGAGGTAGAGACCTTAATCTACTCGAAGTTAAGTGGTAAGTCATTCTCCGTGTCTCTAGTCATAGCTGTTTCCAGAACTCTGGGCATGGGAGAATCCACAGTGATCTCAGGACAGGAAGTGGCTCGCCCTTAACTGAAGCCATCATCACCGAAGGTGAAAAATGTTAACTTTAATAGTGGAAATCACATGGTTGTCATGTTTTCAGGAAAACAAAGAGGAGGTTAAATGTGCGGGTGGCATGGGAACGGTGAGTTGGTATGGGTCAGGAAAGGCACAACCAGCTTCATTTCCCTGGGCAGTTTCCATATTGGAATCTACGTGCTGGGCCAACACCAACGTCTTCAACCGAAATGAAATATTTAACGCATGTTTCTGTCAGCCTCTGAATATGCTTTGCCCTGTTAGGGTTACATTCGCCAGTTGGGGGTCTGGGTTAGGCCCAGAACTAGTGGTCTAGCCTTAGGCCAACCTCTTCCATGAGTTTTATATACAGCTTTGGGTGGAGCCACAGTCTCTGAGGACCTAATTATATTAAGTTTTCAGAAGTCACACGAAATTCAGGAGAGTGAGCAGAGGAGAGGCTCCATATTCCCCTTCACTGTTGCCCTGGTCCTGGGGAAATTAACATGGTGGACAGTTATCTCTGAACTTCTCTAGGCAGTTGACTGTACAAACTGGGGTAGTGAGGCATAATGACAGGTTCTCTTCCTGCAGAAAAAAATCTGGAAACGGATCCTCTCTTTTATGAAAATATTCCACGACGACCAGTGTGAGGAAAACTTACGAGAGCATGCATTCTCAGCCGGGGCAAACCTACCACCCCCAAGGGGCAACAACTGCTTCTTGAGGATGGGACAAAAAAAAAATCTCAGATACTCAGTGGTGCATAGGGGGCCACAACACACAGCGCTGCTACAGAGCACATCACCAGCATTCGAATGTTCTGGATTGGGTGAGGTTGCACTTAAGAAAAAAGAAATCTCTAGAAAGGCTCCTTGAGGGTACCATCATAAAAATATGTTTAAAAAGCACTGGTCCAGGGTAAGGTATGATTTTAGGGGCTACAGCATTGATATCTATCTGGGGACACTTCTCCATGGAACATTAACATAATTTGTGACATTTTCAAAGGAAAATAGAATCCAGGAATTTTTGATATATAAAGAGTTCAGTATCTGAAACTAACAGAAACTAACAGTAAGAAAAACCTTTAAAAATATATTGTCCTTGGAGCACAGGAGTCTTACCATCTCTGAATATTCCGTCCAGCACATTTAAAAAGAGGACAATGCTCAGATCCAAGAGATGGACGTAAACAAGAGCCTGTAATTCTTCTCGATGTGTTTACAGGGAGGATGAAGGTGAGCTGACCGTCCTGGTATCCATGGGAAAAGATAGATTATCTGTTACATAGTTCTGCGTGGGTTTCTGAAAGTGGACACATTTTACTCTGGATCTAGACTTTCAAACTACATATTGGTAAATGTTGACTATTGAGAACACTGCTTCTGTTTTATTATGTAGTATAAACTAAGAGATTTGTCTGTATTTCTAGAAGTTCTTTTCAGAGGTAACCAAATTAAACTCATTAAAAATATTGCCATTTGCATTTCCAATGATTTTAATTAATTTAGTTTAATATTATCTGTTTTTTATTTTATAAACTTGATACACAATATCCAAGCTCTGTAGATTTTACTCACTATTATTTTGCTCACACAGAATGATGAAATTGCATTATTTTTAAGTATATTCAAAACATTGTTTAGAAATGATAATATTTTTATAAGAAGGTGTTTGGTTCTTATTAAAACCTAGTAGTAATTTCTAGAAAAATTATCAATAATGTTATTGGAGAATAGTATTAAAAATAGAAGATTATACCCCCTGATTTCACATAAGAACTTGAACTTTGATAAATGAAGGCTTGGCTCTACTTCTGCAGAAATTGCAATATAGGCAATTCTGGCCTAAAGTGAAGGGAACGTTGTTTCTGTTTAGATTAAAAAAACTGTGAAGTGAAATCTTGTGGGCCTAAATAGGAGTTAAAATAGACTACTCTCTTTTGCCCAATAGATCTCATAAAAATAATTGGACAGGTACTGAAAATAATATTCTTTATTGTCAAATTTCAATCTTGATCTTTAATAAGTTTATAGCAGGAAAACCTTGAAGGGCCTTAAGAAAAATCATTCTGAAAATAAATCAGACTTCTGATTTCCAGTCTGGTATGTAAGAAGCTTGGCAGCCATACCATAACCCCATCCTAATACCAAGTAAAAAGCTGAACAAACTGAAAATCAACAACTCTTTGTATAACCTTCAGATATGGGAGGACATAGGGCAAGCCTCTGCATTCTAGATTAGAGACAGCAGGCAAATACAGAGAATCACAACCTGCCAGAGTGGACAGCCACAAGCAGAAACGTCTGGGGAAACCAGCACGAGGGCATGGAAACCTGAGCTGTAATTGGTGAATTGCTTAAGGCTCAATGTGGACAAGTCTGAGAGTTAAGAACTCCAGGGGAACTCAGTCATAGGGCCACCCTCCTATCCTTGCAATTTTGTGAGTTCACCTCTAGAAGCTCAGCCCTTCTAACTTCTCACAGTGACTACACCTCTAGGAGCTCAGCCCTTCTAACTTCTCGCAGTGACTATCTGATAAAAATCCTCTCATGCTTCCAGCAGAGAAGAAAAAGTAACCATTTTGAAATACGTCACAAATGTCTGTTCTTGAAAAGGCCTGCCCACAGGGGAAACTATCTCATCAGTGCCTAACCAACCTGAGGGAAGGTAAATACCTATTTCCAGCCCCTTCTAGCAATTCTGTCCTTGTAAGTGGGGAGAAAACTGAGAAGCACTGGTAAAGTCCATAGTCCAAGGCACAGGCTTACCAAGACCTAATCATAAAACTATAGAGCACTTTCCTTCGCTCTGCCCCTTACTACTACATCACTACATGCCTCATTACCAGACTTTCTTAAAAAAAGAGAAGAACCAGATAGTCTTGCTTTGTCCCCCAGACTGGAGTGCAATGGCATAATCATATTTTACTGCAGCCTTGAACTTCTGGACCCAAGTGATCCTCCTGCCTCAGTCCCCTTTGTAGCTGGGACCACAGGTATGTGCCACTATGCCTGCCTGATTTTTTTGTTTTTATTTTTTTGTAGAGATAGGGTCTTGCTATGTTGGCCAGGCTGTTCTCAAACTAGCCTCAAGCCATCCTCCCCCTCAACCATCCAACATGCTGGAATTACAAGTGGGAGCCATTGTGCCCAGTCCAGAGTCACTTTTACCCAGTATATCATGTCAATTTCTAACAAAAAATTACAAAGAATACTAAAAGGCAAAAACAAAACAAAACAAAAAACTGAAAACAACAAAAAGTTTCAAGAAACAACGCTAGCTCACAGGACCATACTCAGATGTGGTAGAATTATCAGACTGGGAATTTAAAACAACTATGATTAATCTGGTGAGAGCTATGATGGAAAAAAATAAACAATTTGTAAGAACATATAGGTAATATGAGCGGAGAGATGGAAAGTCTAAGAAAAGATCAAATAAAAATTCTAGATATCAAGAAACTAACAAAAATGAAGTGTGGCTTTGAAGTCTCATTAGCAGACTGGATGTGGCTGAGGAAAGACTCTTGTGTTTGAAGGATATGCCAAGAGAAACTTACAAAAATGAAAGCAAAGGGAAAAAGACTGAACAAAAAAGGAACAGAATATCCAAGAACAGTGGGACAGCTACAAAAGATGTAAAGAAGCATAGTGGAAGCCCAGAAGGTGAAGAAACAGAGAAAGGAATACAAGAAATATCCAAAGCAGTAATGAATGAGACTTTTTCTAAATTAATATGTGACACGAAACCACAGATTCAGTAAGCTCAGAGAACACCAAGCAGGATAAATGCTGAAAAACGACATCTAAGCATAGCATATCTAAACTGCAGAAAACAAAGGATAAAAGAATGAATATTTGAAAGAAGCCAGAGGAGGGAAAAAGAAACCTTACTTATAGAGGATTAAAGATGCAAATTACAGCTGTCTTTTCAGAAACCACACAAGCAAGAAGAGAGTGGAGTAAAAAGTATTGAGAGGAAAAACCTATCAACCTAGAATTCTGTATCCTGTGAAATTATATTTCAAAGGTGAAGGAGAAAGACTTTCTCAGACCAACAAAAATTAAAGGAATTTGTTACCAGTAGACCTGCCTTACAAGAAATGTTAAGGAAAGTTCTTTACAAAGAAGAAACATGATGTAGGTCAAGGAAACTCAGCTCTACATAAAGGAAGGCACAACGTTAGAGAAGTAATGAGTGAAGGTAAGATAAAAATTTCTATATTTTAAGATTCTTGGTTGATCTAACAGGCAACAGTTTGTTCAGAATAGTGATAGCAACACTATATTTGATGATTATAGCTTATGTTTAAGTGCAGAGAATGGCCAAAATGGTACAAGGGACAGAAGGGAGGAATTAGTAATATTTTGTTATACCCCTAAACCTAAAATCAAAGTTTTTTAAAGAAGATATCTGCCCTACTTGTGAATCATATGGTACTCTTTGAAAGTGGATTCGGGTTAGTTATAACCATATATTGGAAACTGCAGGATAATCACAAAAAATGTAAGAAAGAAGAAGATTAAGCAATATGCTAAGAAAAGAGAGAAAATGGAGTCATATAAAATGCTCAGATAAAGCCACAAAAGGAAGGAAGAGTGGAAAGCCAAGGTAGAAATGAAGAACAAAGGCAATGAATAGAAAACAATAACAAACACGGTAGATATAAATCCAACTATATCAATAAGCCCCAAATACCTGGAGATTAAACAATATAATTCTAAGTAACATATGGCTCAAAGAAGACATTTCAAAAGAAATTTTAAAAATTGAACTGCATGAACACACACCTGATTAAAATTTGTGGAATACAGCCAAAACAGTGTTTAGAGGAAAATTTATAGCAATGAATGCAAATATTAGAAGAGAAGAAAGATCTAAAATCAATAATCTATACTCCCACTTTAGACACTAGTAAAAGAAAGCAAATTAAATCCAAAGTAAGCTGCAGAAAATAAGTAATAGAAATTAGAGCAAAAATCAATGAAATTAAAAACAGAAAATTAATAGAGAAAAATAAATGAAATAAAAAGATGTTTTGTTTCTGTTTCAAAACCATTTTTCTATGAGGTCAGCATTGGCTTAAAACTAAACAAAAGACATTACAAGGAAAGGAAACTACACACTGAAATCTCTCATGAACATAGATGAGAAAATTATCAATAAAATATTAGCACATTTTATCCAACAATTACAAAAAGAATTATATACCATGACCAAGTAGGATTTATCCCACATATGCAAGGCTGATTGAACAATTCACAATCAATTTAAGTAAGCCATCTCAACAGGCTAAACAAGAAAAACTGCATGATCATGTAAACAGAACCAGAAAAAGCATTTGCAGAATTCTACACTCATTCATGGTATATTTTCAGCTTGACAAAGACATCTAAAAAAACCTACAGCTAATAACACACTTAATGATGAGAAACTAGAAGCTTTCCTGCTAAGATCAGGTAAGAGGCAGAGATATTCTTTTCTCATCACTGTTTTTCAACACTTTTGGGAAGTTGAGGTAATACAATAAGAAAATAAAACAAAGGTGTACGAATTGAGAAAAAATAAAACTGTCTTTGTTTGAAGAACACACGATAATCTAAGTAGAAAATCTGAAAGAATCAACAGAATACTCCTTGGTTTTAGCAAGGTTGTAGGATGCAAGGTTAATATACAAAAGTTATTTTCCTGTGTGCCATCAAAGAACAAGTAAAATTTCAAATTAAAAACACAAAATCATTTTCATTAGCACTTCCAAATATAAAACACCTAGGTATAAATTAACAAAATGTGTACAAGATCTGTATGAGGAAAATGACAGAACTGGAAGAAATAAATACATTGAGAGATATTCCATGTTCATGGATTTAAAGACTCAGTATTGTCAAGATGTCACTGTTTCCCGACTTGAGGTATAGAGTCAACACAATCCCATTCAAAATGCCAATGAAACAGTTTTTAGGGGTAAGAACAAACTAATATTAAAGTTCATAGGGAGAGTCAATGATCTAGAAATAGCAACGTCACTTGAGCCCAGGAGGCTGAGACTGCAGTGAGCTATGACCGTGCCACTGCACTCTAGCCTGGGCAACACAGTGAGGTCCTGTTAGAAAGAAAGGAAAGAAAGGAGAGAAAGGAGGAGAAGAAGGGGAAGGATGGAAGGAAGGAAAAAGGCAGAAAGGCAGGTAGGAAGGCAGATAGGCAGGAAGGAAAGAAGGAAGAAAGGAAGGAAGGAAGAAAAGAAGGAAGGAAGAAAGGAAGGGAGGAAGAAAGGGAGGGAGGGAAACAGGAAGGAAAGGAAGGAGGGAGGGAGGGAGGGAAGAAAGGAGGGAGGGAAGGAAGGAGGGAGGGAGGGAAAGAGGAAAGGAAGGAGGGAGGGAGGGAAGAAGGGAGGGAAGGAGGCAGGGAAGGAGGGAGGGAAGGAGGGAGGGAAGGAGGGAGGGAGGAAAGGAAGGAGGGAGGAAGGCAGGAGGGAGGAAGGTAAGGAAGGAAGGAAGGAAAGAAAGAAGGATCTGTATATAAATAAGTAAATAGGATGTCACTCTTACGGGAAATCCAATAGAACAAATGCCTACACAGACTTGTGTGTAAATGATCATAGCTGCTTTCCTTCCTTCCATCATAGCCCAAAATTGGGGGATAATGGATCTTTTGGACTATAGATCCCAAAGAACTGTAGAAAAAAATGATAAAACAGCTACTGTTAGATTCTAAGCAGACAGCGCCCTTGGTGGATATCCAGCCTGAATGAGAATCATCAATGAGGGTGATCTGCATGTTCCTGGGCTCATAGAGGTGCTAGGGCTGAATCGGGCTTGAGGCCGGCTGTGGAGATGAGCTCTGTGGATGAAAGGCTGCAGCCCGTGCTGGACGTGAGGCTTTGCTGAACTTGCTGCATGTGGGCAGCTGAGCAGCGGCACTTTATCCTTGGGGTATACCTTGTGCTCTCCCGCAGAACATGCGATTTGCTTTTCTGTATTTTAATTCTCGTCGGGCCAGCACCGGATGGTTAGAAACCTCACCTTGTCCCTTACTGAACGTGTCAAAGGCTTGTTTCAGTCTTTCAAACTTGGATTTATTTTTGGCCTCTTTCTCCTTAGTCTTGCCCTCTCAGTTTATCTTTTACCAAACGCTTCTTGACATTTTCCAGCTCATTCTGTCCCTCCCTCTCAGCCACAGCCACCTCAGGCAGAGCTGAATGCATCGTGATGGTCCCACCTGCCCTCTACCTTCCGCTTTATTCTGCCAGCTGGACCAGGATCATATTGTTCATGCTGGTGTTGATCACGCCCCTGCGATCCAGTAATTCCAGACCACATCCCAACTCCCGTTGGAATCCAGTTAAACTTGAACACGTGGCCTCTTCCAACTTTCTCTCTTCTCCTTCTCTCCATTCCTATGTCACTGCTGCTGTTCTGTGATCAGGTAGATCCAGTCCTGATTATTCTTTAAACACACCGCCTCTCAAATCCAGGACACAGCACACAGCACTGCACGTGGCCTGTAACACCCTCCCCATTTCCTAGGCAGTCAGCTGAAGAGATTGTGCCATGAATGTCACTGCAGAGGGTTGTCCCTGGAACCTCAGAATGTGATCTGATTTGGAAGCAATCTTTGCAAATGTCATTAGTTAAGATGAGGCCATACTGAATGATGGAGGGGCCCACAGCCAAGACTGCTGTCCTTGTAAGGGGAGGAGAGGACACACAGATACACAGAGAAGGTCACGTGTAGATGGAGACAGAGATGGAGTGAAATAGTCATGTGCCAAGAGATGCAGGAGTCACCAGAAGCTGCATGGGGCAAGGAAGTGTCCTCACTCAGCGCTGTCTACAAGGTGTGGTCCTGTTGACACCTTGATTTTGGACATGTGGTTTCCACAACTGTGAGATAACGAATCTCTGTTGTTCTAAGCCAGCAAGTGTGCTGTGATTTCTTACCAGCTCCAGTCATCAGGTGCAATGCAATGAACATGAACGTGGACACTAGTGTAGCTCTGGTTTCAATTTTGGACGTTCTTATTTACCCTTTAACCTTGTGCTGGTAACCTCACTTCTCAACCTCGTTCTCCTCATCTGCTTAAATAGGGATAATCATACAGATACGCTGCACGGAGGGTGTGAAGAATAAACCAGGTCAAATGCCAAGAGAGAGAATATCCTTACCTCCCCTCCTCACATTCTTATCTTGGTCCACTGAAGAGGAGGAGCGGTGTCTGTTCCCCTCCCCGCCCAAGGAGCAGTAGAGTGCTTCTTCTCAGCCTCCTCATTCACTCCTCCTCAATCGCTGGGCTTCTTCTGTTCCATTGGGGCTCAGGGCCTGACTTTCACTGGCTCCTGTCTTCCTGGTGCCCCTGTGTAGAAGGTAAAATCAGCCTGTCTTTCCTTCTCTCCCACTGTCTCCTCCTTGGGAAAAGTTGGCCCATCTGTTTCTTGACCCCCTGATGCAGTTTGGATGTTTATTCCCTCCAAATATCATGTTGCAACATATTTCCCACGGTGAGAGGTGGTAGGAGGTGATTGGATCGTGGAGGCAAATCCCCCATGAATGGTTTTGGGTCGTCCCCTTGGTGATGAGCAGGTTTGTGCCCAGTTCAAACAAGATGCTGCTGTTTAAAAGAGTGTGGCACCTCTTGCTTTTCTCTCTGGCTCTGGCTCTCCGCATGTGATGTGCCTCCTCCTGCATCACCTTCCATCACGATCCTGGATTTCTGAGGCCCTCACCGGAAGCAGATGCTGAAGCCATCCTTGCACAGCCTGCAGAACCATGAGCCAGTTCAACCTCTTTTCTTGGTAAATTACCCAGCCTCAGGTATTCCTTCATAGCAATGCAGAAATGGACGGATCTATCCCTCCACCCGCTGGGCGTGGGAGGCGGGCCTGGATTCCACAGCCCGCAGTTGGTTGGACCAGCCTCTTTGGAGGCTTCTAGGTCTTTGCCCTACCTTTATAGACCTGACCAAGTAGGCCGATTCCAAAAAAAAAAAAAAAAAAAAAAACCTCAGGAATAACCAGTCCTAAGCTATGTTTTCCCAGCTGGGATTCGGCAGAGATTCCTGTAGCTGGAGTTGCGGATTCTTGCAGGACGAATGAACGCTGGAGTTTATTTCCTGTTCATGTCTATGCTCTAAGAGGGGAAGGCATGAGTGGCCCTGTGAACCCCAAACAGCCACTAAAGTTCTCAGACAGCACTCATTCCCCTACAGTCCTCACTGGCTTGCTCCTGGAAGAAAGAATATAATTTATAAACGTGTTACATAGAAATACATAGATGGCAGTGATAACACCTGTTCATTTAACCTAAAAATATAAAAAGGGAAAGAGACTTGATGGAAGACTCACTCATCCTGCAAACTTGGAATTATCAATTTATCTTATTTTCAGTGGACTGGCTTCTCTGTAGAGTGCATCACAGTGAGGTCCTGGATAATGACTAATGGCCTCAGCAGGTGAAAAATGCCTCTATTCATGAACAGAGGTTCATTATACTGCTCCTGACTAGGCTGAAAATTTTTGTTGGCTTCCAGTAAAAGATTCTGTCCTGATAAATCCCACTGGTAAGAGAAAAAGTTTGTATTCTCATAGTGTGCTGGAATATCACAACATGTACGCTCCACAGCAGGTCTCAAGCTCCAAAATAAGAAAAAAACCAATGTACCCGAAAAAGGCCATGTGATCAAATTTGCAAAGATGAGTCTGTCTTTTTACCTCCCGTTATCTGCTAGTCTTTCTCTACAGGGAGCTCTTGTTTTCCTCCCCATGTTGATAGCCTGTTTTCCATTCATGCCCCAAGCAGCACACTACATGCTGAGGGGTTCAGGGGGTTCAGGGTATGCCAGCCCCTCAGACGACAGGAAGTGCTGGGGGTTCAGCCTCGTCATAGACTTGTGGGGCCTGTGCTAGCCCATTTTTGCATTGCTATGAAGGAATATCAGAGGCTGGGTAATTTAGAAGGAAAAGAGGTTTATTTGGCTCATGGTTCTGCAGGCTGTGCAGGAAGCATGGCTCCAGCATCTGCTTATGGGGAGGCTTCAGGAGGCTTCCAGTCATGTCAGAAGGCAAAGGAGAAGTTGGTATGTCACATGGTGAGAGCAGGAGCAAGAGAGAGAGGCAGGAGGTGCCACACTCTTCAAAAAAAACCAGATCTCGTGTGAACTCAGAGCAAGAACTCACTCATTACAGTGAGGAGGGAACCACACCATCCTCGAGGGATCCACCCACATGACTCAAGCACCTCCCACCAGGCCCTGCCTCCCACTGGGGATTACCTCTAAACATGCTATCTGGAGGACACAAACATCCAAAGCATATCAGGGCCATTGACTCATTGACTTATCAACACTCCTTCTGGCTTCTGTGCCCGCTCTGACACTGCACTCCAGCCCTTGTTCTTGCCTGAGAGCTGGGCTTTTGCCCTGCAAACCCCCTTGTATCCTAATGCAGAAGCCAAAACCCTACTTTATTCTCTTGATCTGTACTCAATACCTCTCCTTCCTCAGGGACCAATTTTGCCTTTCTGAAATGAGCATTGTGTTCATGTACCTGATTCCCTCTATGTGATGCTAGGTCCAGCCATGGCTGATTTCCCACCCACGGCTGACTTCCCACCCACCGAATCTACGGGCTGTCTGTATGCTGTGCTCTGACACCCTATTTTCTCTACTTCATTTGTCATCATGGTGCAATAGAGGTATAATGAAGGCTCAGGGGCAAAGAGGGTTTCTGCAAGAGGTGAGGTCTCAGCTGATGGGCTGTTTTTGCTTCCTCCTGTGATTTTTCCCTGAAGCAAGCTCTGTCTTTGTGGAAGCTTCAGCATAGGGGATATCTGAGCATGACACTCACGGACCTTCAGGACTGATGCTTTGAGGCTACTCTCCGAGGCTCCTTTCCCAGCTTCATTGCACACTGCCCCGGTGTTTCCTTTCCAAGTTTTGAGGTTCCGCTGTACTGAGCTGCTCGCCATTTCTCGAGCATTTCATGCTTTCTTACATCTTTGCATCTGGCATGATGCACTTGACAACATCTTTTGTTTATTCTTTCCTGATCCCTCACCCTCCAACCCACCAGCAAGTCAGATGGTGGCCTAGAGGTGTTCTGCAAAAATCCTATCACTGGGAGTTCTCTGGTTTCTTGGTCCTACCCATTCTGTTCTCACTTGTTCAGATCGTGATCAAGCATCAGGTTTTGAAATCATCTTTCCCTCTAGTCCCCAAATGTCTCCTTTCTCAATTATAGTAGCTGTTGTCTTGACTACATATGTCACATTGAATCATAACTCTCAATGATGTGTGTACATGCTTTCTGGTGGCAGGGACTCTGGCTATAATCTATTTCCCTAAGACACTAGAATAGTGAGGGGTGGGGCTCTTGATAAACTGGGTATGAGAAGCTTATTTTTCTTTCTTTGGGAGGGACATGTTTCTAGTTCCAGGAGCCCCCTTGACTCAGCATCTGATGCCTTACACACTATCCCTCAGGGCTTCCAGGACTGAAGAACTCACACACTGCCTGCTCTAGTGCTGACAGATCCTACTGTTAGCCTGTCTTTATCACTTGCAAGTTAATCTAACACATCAATAGGGACAATTTTCCGTACAAATAATTGTCCAAAAATGAACTCGATTGCATTGATCTACAGTTATGCTAAATCTCTCCATGACACGTGCAGTATTTTAGAAGTCATGGTGATTTACAAGAAGAATATTCTGCATTTGATGGGCCAGGGTTTCCTGGAGTTCTAATCCAAGCCCTATTCACCACAGATCAGGCCACTGTACCTCCTTTTCCAGAAGGGTAGGAAACAAAACTCAGTCTGATGTGGTTACGCTCAAGTAGACGAACACACGCCTTACTTAGGGGCCCAGAACAAGTAAAAAACAATTGAGTAACAGGCAATTGTCCTTTCTATTTGCGGTGGAATGACTGATTTAACAGACGTCTCTATCGGGACCCTGGGGACTCCTGGTTCGGTGCTGATGCTTTAGTTACCAGCCTAATGGCTCCTTTGTAAATTGTTTTGATTTGCTAATAATTCCTAATGAGGATAATTAAGAAAACAAAGCAATGGGTAGAGAATAGAGTGTGTAAATACAGATCCATTTAATGATGTACTGACTGACGACTTCTGTTCATTGGTTGTTAACTGTGAGAATCTATCCCAAAGATGCTTGAGGTGTGAGCAGACAAGGGACGCTGTGCAATATACATACACCAATACACAAACAGTAGAATGGATCTCTCTCTTCTCCTCCCCTGCCTGCACACTCCCTCCACTCTCGTTTATTTCTTTTCTCCTTCCCTCCCTCCCTTACTCCTTCCTTCCCTCCCTCTTCTTCCCTCTCTTCCTCTCTGTGGGAGTCGGAGTTAGGTCAGGTCAATACATTGGCTGGGGTTTTAGAAAAAGAGTGGCTATTCTCCATGAATCTAACCAATTAGCCTTCTTGCATGGATGTAGAGTTTCAGGGGTCGATGAGTTAGGCAGCAGTGTAACGTGGCAACTGCCTAGGGACTGGGGGAAGAGCCCACTGGGAGGACTGCTGCTCTGACTGGCAAAGGCAGTGGAGTTGAGCGTCAAATGAGGTGTCAGGACAGGTCTGTGACAGACAACCCCCCAGCAGAAGCACTTGGACTCAGGAAGCGATGAAACGGAACTTCGGCAAAATGAAATGATTTCAAGTTCAAGAACTTCACAGGGGATTTTGGAAGAAAGCTCCTGTGGAGATCTGGGTTCTGTCCCTTCACTGTGGTCAGCGCATCTCACCTGCTCATGGGGTGTAATTTTGTTGAGTCAATGACATATCAGAGTCCGCCTGTGTGTGGAGCAGGACCTAGGCATTGTGCAGCGGAGAGAGTGTGGGTTTGGGAAAGAATAGAGTGTAGTTGAATCTGCGAAAAGAGCCACTGCAGGCCTTAGGGCGCTTCTACAATCATGAACACAAAGGAAGGAGTGCTGCTCAGCCACCAGGAGACCCGTCTGGTCAGGTGAGCTACCTGAGCTTGTGTGTATGTGGGTCATAGTCATCTATATTTAACATAGTATAGATTAACACAGAGAAACATGTGAAGGATAAGAATTCACAAGCACATCTTCTATTAGTCAAAGGAGAAACGATCTCATCACACACAGTGGAGCTTCTGAAAAACTCCTCTGTACCTGGTGAGAGGATGAAGGTGAGTGAGACAAGGCAAATAATGTCTCAGGACGATTACAAAAACTGTTTCGACTTTGTTGACTCCTTAGAAAGATCTAGCTATCCCTGTGGGTCCCAATACTATGCTTTGAGAATTATTCTCAAGAAAGAGAAGATGAGTGTAGGTTTCCATGTAAGATGAGAGATGAAGAAAATAAGAACCGTAGTCTATTGTTTAGAAGCCCAATTACAATTTCCTTCTTGCACCAGATCAGCCTTGAAAACAGAAAGCACCACTAAGGCTGTTTCTTAGCCACTGTCACTCACCAACTCCCTTGCTCTAGGTTTCCGGGGCTCTGTCTGTGTCTCTGTCTTTCTCTTCCCCTGTGTTGCTATTCCCTTTTTCTCAGTTCCTCTCCCTCTTTGACTCTCCCTCCTCCTACCATCTCCTCTTTTTTTTTCTCCTCCCTGCTTCTTCAACTCTCTTGCTGAATGTCTCTATCTCTGTACTTTTTCTTTCTCCAAAAGTAACCAGTATCCCCTCTTCACTTCCAATGTTGTTCGTTTGGCCCTTCCCGTAAATTTTCTTGATATATCTTGCCAAAGTTGAAAACTTTCCAAACCAACTTTTGGCCATTAAAAATATATGCATCAATGACAGACTGGATAAAGAACACGTGGCACATATACACCATGGAATACTATGCAGCCATAAAAAAGGATGAGTTCGTGACCTTTGCAGGGACATGGATGAAGCAGGAAACCATCGTTCTTAGCAAACTGACCCAAGAACAGAAAATCAAACACCACATGCTCTCACTCATAAGTGGGTGTTGAACAATGAGAACACATGGACACACATATCACACACTGGGGCCTGTCTGGGGTTTGGGGGGCTAGGGTTGGGATATCAGGGGGGTAGGGGGCTATGGGAGGGATAGCATTAAGAGAAATACCTAATGTAGATGACGGGGTGATGGATGCAGCAAATCACCATGGCACATGTATATCTATGTAACAAACCTGCATGCACTGCACATGTACCCCAGAATTTAAAGAATAATAAAAAAAATTACTTAAAAAAATCCTCTTCAATGACATTGATTTCTCCCCCTTATGCTTCTCTTTCTTCTACTTTCTTTGGATATATTCCAATAGTCCTTTTCTTCCCCTAAATTTTTAAGTGATATGCTTAGCTTATTTTCAGTCCTTCTTTTCAAATATATTTGTGTAAGGCTGTAACCCTCCAGCTATAATTTTATCCTTTTAAAATTTTCATTAAAATTTTGGACTCAGGGGATATATGTGCAGGTTTGTTGCAAGGGCATACTGCATGATGCTGAGGTTTGGGCTACTTCTATTGAATCCATCACCCAAGTAATGAGCCTGGTACCCAGTAGAAACTTGTCAACCCTTTCCATTCTCTCCCACTCCCCATTCTTGTAGTCCCCAGTGTTTTTTGCCTTTATCTTAATGTCTGCGTGTACCCAAGATTTAGCTCCTACTCTTAAGTGAAAATATGTGATATTTGTTTTTCTGTTTCTGTGTTATTTTGCTCAGAATAATTGCTTCCAGCTGCATCCATGTTTCTGCAAAGGAGAGGATTTCATTCTATTTTATGGCTGCATAGTATTCCATGGTGTATATGTTCCACATTTTCTTCGTGCAGTCACCATTGATGGGTACCTGAGTTGATTCCACATCTCTGCTGTTGTGAATAGGGCTGTGGTAAACACATGAGTGCAGGTATCTCTTTGGTAGAACAATTTATTTTCATTAAATTTTGTAAAATTAAAATATAATTTCAAATGCATCTCACAGCTTTGATAAACAGTATTTTTATCATCATTCAGTTTTAAGTATCTATATTTTTATTTATTTGACCCAAGAGATATTCTGTTGTGTTTTAAAATTTCTAAATATGCATGTGTGTGTATATGTACATTTTGACGTTATACTTTTTATAATTTTTTATCCTAATTGTGTTCCAGGCAGACAGAACATGTGATCTATATGATACAAAGTCTTTGACATTTATTGAGACTTCATTATGGTTTATTACAGTCAACTTTCATAAATGTTTCATGGATGCTTGAAAATAATGTATATTCTTTATTGATTGAGTGTACATGCACATGAGCTCAAACTTATTAATTTTGTTGTTGATGATGATGTATTGTTCTATATCTTTTCTGTTTTTTTTTTCTTGCTTGATTTATCAAATCCTGAGAGAGATATCCTGAAACTTCTCATGTGATAGAGGATTTCTCCACATTCTGATAATTTTTGCTTTACATATTGTCAAATGTTATAATGTGCATAGAAGTTTAGGCTTTTTATATATTTCTGGTGAACTGAAACTTTGGTTAGCATAAAATGACTTCTATCAAATGACTTGCACCCACCTGAGGGTGTTCTCATTAAGGACTCTTGGCTATTTTAAAAATGCCTGACCTAGCTTCATATTCTTCTTAGAGATCCTAGCATTATTTCATCTTTTTGGAGAAGTCGTGGCCTATTTAAACATAGATTTCAGGGTTTCAGAGATTAACAGAGGCCACAATGAAAGCTTCAGTCTTCAGACCTTATTCATTTCTCCAAATTCATGCTTGCTTTGTTTGCTGTTTCTTTCTCCAGGGAAAGAAGTCCCATTCTCAATTCTTTGCACATGCATAGTGTGTGTCTCTGTGACTCACCCGAATTCCTTTACTTCATCCTTTCTCTTATTTAAACTACTAAGACAATGGTTTCTTTTTTTTACTGATTATAAAGTAATTCATATATATGTGGTAGACAGTTTGAAAACCAATGTAAAGTATTGAGGATAAAAAACTACTCATAATAACCAATTAGAATCACAGCATTTTGGGGGGGCCAGGTTTATTGATATATAATTTATATATCTTAACTCATAAAATTCACCTCTTGTAACTGTATAAATAGATGTTTTTGAAAAATATTTAGTGCAGTGTAACCACCACCACAATGATGATCTAGAACATTCCAGATACCTCAGAAAGTTCTTTTATGCCCTTTTGCAGTTAATTCTCTCCCTGCAAGTCCTGACCCCTTGAAACCATTGATATGCCATTGGTAATAGTTTTCTCTGTTCTAGAATTTTACAAAGATATAATCATATAATACGAGGTCTTCTGTGTTTGCCTGCCTTCACTTACCATAACGCTTTTGAGAGTCAATGCTGTTGCATTTATTTAGTAGTTTCGTCTTCATTTTAAATTCTGAGTAGTATCATATTGTATGGATATTTAAAAACATGTTTATCCATTTATCATTTGGTAAAAATTTGGATTGTTTTTAGTTTTTGACCATCGTGAGTAAAAAAGCTACTTTGAAAATTTATATATTGTACAGGTGTTCTTTGGACACAAACTTTTATTTCACTTGGGTAAATACTTAGGATTGGAATTGCTCAGACATGTGGAAAAGTTTATTTTTAACTTTACATGAAACTGCCAACTTTTTTCCAATGTAGTTGCACCATTTTGGATTTCCACCAGCGCAAACACTTGGTATTGCAATGGTTCCTTGGTGTCCACCAGGGACTGGTTCCAGGACCCCTGTGTATTCCAAAATTCATACTTGCCCAAATCCTGCAGTGGGCCCTGCGGAACCTGCAGATACATTCAGCCTCCCATATACACAAGTTTTGTATCCCACAAACACTGTATTTTCAAACCATGTTTAGTTGAAAAAATCCACATATAAATGGATCTGTGCAATTCAAAGCTGCGTTGTTCCAGGGTCAGCTGTATTTTTAAATATTAGCCATTCTCCTTTATGTATATTAGTGTCTTACTTTAGTTTTAAATTTCCATTCTCAATAAATAATAATTTAGAGCACTGCTTTCATATGGTTCTTTGGCATCTGCGTATTATTTTTGGTGAAGTACCCATATCTTTTGCCCATTAAAAAACAAGTTGTTTGTGTTCTTAGTATTGAGTTGTGCTTATATATTCATATGTATTTACATATTTTGTAGATTATCTCTCTATTTTCCCAATAGTGTTTCTTGTAGAGCAAAATATTTTAATTTTGAACAGATCAAATTTACTTTTTCTTTCATACTGAGTTGCATTTTATTTTAAAAATAAATGTTTAATCCGAGATTATTAAGATTTTATCTTATGTTTTTAGTAAAAATTTTATAGTTTCCCCCCTTATCTTTAAGTCTATAATCCATTTTGAATAAGTTTTCATGTATGATGTGTGAGATGAGTTGATGTTTCTCTCTGTCTCTGCATGTGTATATCTAACTCTTCCAGTACAATTTGTTAAAAGTTGATTTCCCCTTTGAGATGTCTTGGCACCTTTGTTGAAGAGCAGTTAACCTTATTTGTGTGGGTCGAGTTCTACACTCTACATTCTGTTCTCTTGCATAATAATTATGCCAATATCACATTTTTTAATGACAATATGGCTTTCTGGTGAGTATTAGGTAGTGTAAGTCCTCCAATTATGTTCTTTCTTTACAAAATTAGTTTGGCTGTTCTCGGGGACCTTTGCATTTTCATGTCTATTTTAGGATTAGTTTGCCAATTTCTACAAAAAAAACCTGCTAGAATTCTGATGGGAATTACATTGAATATATAGATAAATTTGGAAGGAATCTCCCTCTTAACAACATTGTGTGTATTTCTTCATTTATATAGATCTTTTAAAATTTCCCTCAGCAATACATTGCAGTTTTCCGTGTATAGTCTTGCATATCTTTGTTCAGTTTCTAACTAATATTTCATAATTTTATGAAAGGCATTGCTTGAAAGTTTTCTTGTTTTCCATTGCTAGACTTTAAAAATAAAATGATTTTTAGATCGAGACCTTGTATCCTGTGACTGTTCCAAAGTCAATTATTGGTTCTAGTAGATGTTTTTTAAATTTGTTATTATTATTATTTTTAATTGCATTTTAGATTTTGGGGTCTAGTAGATTTTTCATAGATTCTTTGGGTTTACTAGACAGATCATCAAGTTGTCTCTGAGTAAAGATTGTTTTACTCCTTCCTTTCCAGAATATGTGCGTTTCAGTTCTTTCCTTACCTTATTACACTGGTCATTCATTATGACACCGAGTAAAAGTGATGAGAACATTTTTGTCTTGTTCTTTATTTTCAGGGAAAGAAAACCAGTCACTCTATTAGGACTATTAAATAGAATACAGCTTTTTTGAATGTCATTTATTAGGTCAAGGAAATTCTCCTCTATTTGCAATTTGCGGTTTTTCAATCATGAATGAGTGCTGAATTTTTATAAAATATTGTTTAATTGTGTCTATCAATATTGTCATGTAATTTTTTAGTTTGTTAATACAATGAATTGGATTGATTGCTTATTGAATGTCAAGCCAATCCTGAATTCCTAATGTAAACCCCATTTGGCCATGATATATATTACCTTTTATGTATTGCTGGACCTGATTTGCTAATAATTTGTTAGGGATTTTGTATCTATGTTCACAAGAGATATGAGCTTGCGGTACCTTCTATGCAATGTCTGTGTCTGGTTTTGACATCAGGGCAATGCTGGCCTTGTATCCAGTTAGGATGTTGTTCTGCCTCTTTTCTAGAACAGTTTGTGCAGAATTAGTATAATTTCTTCTTAAGTGTTTGTTTGAATTAATTAGTAAAACCTGGTCCTAGAATTTTCTGCAAGAGAAGAATTTTAACTGTAATTTAAAGTAAATTAATTTTCTTTTGTCTTTGTTTTCCTTTGAGATTATAGACGTTATGTCTTACCTATTTTTAAGTGACTTGTCTATAAATACCAACTCATTTATCTATTTTATCAAAAGTGTTGGATCCATTAGCTCATAATATTCTTTATTATTATTTTAATATTTGTAGGCTCTGCATTGATGTCTCATTTCTCATTTCTGCTATTGGTAATGTATGGATTTCCCTTGTCTCTCAACCCCCGACAGACCCCAGTGTGTGATGTTCCCCTCCCTGTGTCCCTGTGTTCTCATTGTTCAACTCTCACTTACGAGTGAGAACATGTGGTGTTTGGTGTTCTGTTCCTGTGTTAGTTTGCTGAAAATGATGGCTTCCAGCTTCATCCATGTCCCTGCAAAGGATATGATCTTATTTTTATTTATGGCTGCATAGTATTCCATGGTGAATATGTGCCACATTTTTCTTATCCAACTAGATTAGATTTAAAAAAATCCCCATCTAACAATCTCTGATTTTTAATGGGATTATTTATATCATTCACTTTTCATATGATGATTGGATGCTTGGCTTTAAATATTTACTTGTAGGGTTATGTTGAGGGCTGATAACTTCATATATTAATATATACAATCATTAGGGTAGTGCCTAAAACATATAAAGTTCCCACTAAATAACTGCTGTTATTAAATGACTCTTCCAGGGGCAAGCATGTAGTAAACATCAGAGTCTAAATTCAACCTCTGCTCTCCTAACTTGAATATATACCTTTTCCTTTATATAAAGGTGATATGACTATTTAAATTATGACTATTAGACATCTTAATGAATTCTTTTTTATTTCCTTCTTGGCTGCTAAGCTCATAATTTCAGTTTGAGCTGTCCAATGATGACAGATTCCTTACATACCACTCTGTTACACATTTCTGAAATAATTCATATTTTTATTGTCCCTGGGGTATCAGATATTCCCTTGGATGTATTTGACACCAAGTTCATTTTCTTCTTTCTCGTGATGGCAGAGAAACTTTTTGTATATCACTAGAAATACAACTGTCACACTTCCTGGTGGAAATTAATGTTTAGTGTATGCTTGGGTATACAGGAGAAATGATGACAACTCAGCATAGTTCTGAGGGTTTTGAGCATCTCTGAGCTTTCATGGTATCTTCTTTGTTACTAAAGCAGGGCATTGACCTGAAATTTTCTTTTTTAGTTGTGTCTCTGCCAGGTTTTGGTATCAGGATGATGTTGTTCTCATAAAATGAGTTAGGGAGGATTCCCTCTTTTTGTATTGTTTGAAATAGTTTCAGAAGGAATGGTACCAGCTCCTCTTTGTACTACTGGTAGAATTCAGCTGTGAACCCATCTGGTCCAGGACTTTTTTTGGTTGGTAGGCTATTAATTACTGCCTCAACTTCAGAACTTGTTATTCGTCTATTCAGGGATTCAACTTCTTCCTGGTTAAGTCTTGGGTGGGTGTTTTAGTGTCCAGGAATTTATCCATTTCTTCTAGATTTACTAGTTTATGTGCATAGAGGTGTTTGTAGTAATCTCTGATGTAGTTTGTATTTGTGTGGAATCAGTGGTGATATCTCCTTTCTAATATTTTTATTGCATCTATTTGATTATTCTCTCTCTCTTTTTTTTTATTAGTCTGGCTTGCAGTCTATCTATTTCAGGCCAATATCCATGATGAACATTAATGTGAAAATCTTTTTTTTTTTTTTTTGAGACGGAGTTTCGCTTGTTACCCAGGCTGAAGTGCAATGGCGCGATCTCAGCTTACCACAACATCCGCCTCCTGGGCTCAGGCAATTCTCCTGCCTCAGCCTCCTGGGTAGCTGGGATTACAAGCACGTGCCACCATGCCCAGCTAATTTTTTGCATTTTTAGTAGAGACACTGTTTCACCATATTGACCAGGATGGCCTCGATCTTTTGACCTCGTGATCCACCCGCCTTGGCCTCCCAAAGTGCTGGGATTACAGGCATGAGCCACTGCGCCCGGCCTAATGTGAAAATCTTCAGTAAAATACTGGCAAACCAAATCCAACAGCACACCAAAAAGCTTCTCCATCACAATCAGGTCAGCTTCATCCCATACGCAAATCTATAAACATAATTCATCACATAAACAGAAACAAAGACAAAAGCCACATGATTATCTCAATAGATGCAGAGAAGGCTTTCAACAAAATTCAACAGCCCTTTATGATAAAAACTCTCAATAAACTAGGTATTGATGGAACGTATCTCAAAATAATAAAAGCTATTTATGACACACCTACATCCAATATCATACTGAAAGGGCAAAAACTAGAAGAATTCCTTTGAAAACTGGCACAAGACAAGGGTGCCTTCTCTTACCACTCCTATTCAACATAGTATTGGAAGTTCTGGCCAGAGCAATCAGGCAAGAAAAAGAAATAAAGAGTATTCATTTAGGAAAAGATGAAGTCAAATTGCCTCTATTTGCAGATGACATGATTGTATATTTAGAAGACCCCATCATCTCATCCTTAAGATGATAAGCAACTTCAACAAAGTCTCAGGATACAAAATCAGTGTGCAAAAATCACAAGCATTCCTACACACCAATAACAGACAGAGAGCCAAATCATGAGCAAACTCCGATTCACAAATGCTACAAAGAGAATAAAATACCCAGGAATATAACTAACAAAGGATGTGAAGGACCTCTTCAAGGAGAACTACAAACCACTGCTCAAGGAAATAAGAGAGGACACAAACAGATAGAGAAACAGTCCATGCTCATGTCTGGGAAGAATGAATATCTTGAAAATGGCCATACTGCCCAAAGTAATTTATAGATTCAATGCTACCCCCATCAAGCTACCATTGACCTTTGACCTTCTTCACAGAACTGGAAAAAACCACCTGAAACTTCATATGGAACCAAAAAGAGGAGCCGACATAGCCAAGGCAATCCTAAGCAAAAAAAAAAAAAAAAAAAAAAACCAACAATAAAAAAACAAACAAACAAAAAATCCCCCACAAAGCTGGAGGAATCACACTACCTGACTTCAAACTATACTTTAAGGTGACGGTAACCAAACAACATGGTACTGGCACCAAAATGGAGATACAGACCAACGGAACAGAACACAGGCCTTAGAAGTAAAGCCATACACCTACAACCATCAGATCTTTTGACAAACCTGACAAAAAGAAGCAATGGGGAAAGGATCCCCTATTTAATAAATGGTGTTGGAAAAACTGGATAGCCATATGCAGAAAGCTGAAACAAGATCCCTTCCTTACACCTTATACAAAAATTAACTCCAGATAGATTAAAAGATTTAGACATAAGGCCTAACATCATAAAAATCCTAGAAGAAAACCTAGGCAATACCATTCAGAGCATAGGCATAGGCAAGGACTTCATGACTAAAACACCAAAAGCAATGGCAATAAAAGCCAAAATAGACAAATGAGATCTCATTAAACTTAAGACCTTCTGCACGGCAAAAGAAACTATCATTAGAATGAACTGGAAACCAACAGAATGGGAAAAATCTTTGCAATCTACCCATCTGACAAAGGGCTAATACCAGAATCTACAGAGAACTTAAACAAATTTACAAGAAAAAAACAACCCCTCCAAAAAGTGGGCAAAGGATATGAACAGACATTTCTCAAAAGAAGATATTTATGCAGCCAACAAACATATGAAGAAAAGCTCATCATCACTGGTCATTAGAGAAATGCAAATCAAAACCACATTGAGATACCATCTCACACCAGTTAGAATGGCGATCATCAAAAAATCTGGAGACAACGGATGCTGGAGAGGATGTGGAGAAACAGAAACACTTTTACACTGTTGGTGGGAGTGTAAATTAGTTCAACCATTGTGGAAGACAGTGTGGCGATTCCTCAAGGACCTAGAACTAGAAATACCATTTGACTCAGCAATCCCACTACTGGGTATATACCCAAAGGATTATAAATTATTCTGTTATACAGACACATGTACATGTATGTTCACTGCAGCACTGTTTTCAATAGCAAAGACTTGGAACCAACCCAGTTGCCCATCAATGATAGAGTAGATAAAGAAAACGTAGCACATACACACCATGGAATACTATGCAGCCATAAAAAAGGATGAGTTTATGGCCTTTGCAGGGACATGGATGAAGCTGGAAACCATCATTCTCAGCAAATTGACACAAGAACAGAATACCAAACCCTGCATTTTCTCACTCATAAGTCATTGTTGAACAATGAGAACACATGGACATAGGGAGGGGAACATCACACACCAGGGCCTGTTGTGGTGGGTAGGGGAGGGATAGCAGAGGGTGGGGGGACTGGGGAAGGATAACATTAGGTGAAATACCTAATGTAGATGTGTGGGGGTTGGATGCAGCAAACCACCATGGCATGTGTACATCTATGTAACAGTCCTTTATGATCTGCATATGAAACCCAGAACTTAAAGTATAATAAAACATAAAATTAAAGCAGGGCAAAAAGCCATTAATTATGTGATTTTGTCTAAGCAAATATTTAATTTGTTAAATTGTAGATTTAATTTTGTTGGGGTCCAATGATGCTTTCCATGGTGTTCTTGAATTGGATTGGTGTAGAGAATTCAGTGTCTCTGTCACTAAACCTTATCCAAACTGACAAATGAGGTACTTTTTGAAAAATATCTAGAAGCAACGCTGGCTTATTTTTGACTTTGGATATATTTACTTATTTCCTTTGTTTTTAATTAAGAAAAAGGACATCAATGTCTTCCATATTGAAAGGAGTGGAAAGCAGGACTAATTACATATATTATCTTTTACTTCCATGATTTTTTTTTCTCCTTTTTGGGAGTTTGCAAATAGTTTTTGACTATGGCAAATACTCTTTATTGGTAATTTTTGGTGGCAGAGAATATTGTCTCTCTCTTCTTTGGGAAATAGCAGGAGGGGAAGCCCTCTCTTCAAATTTGAGTTAGAGTAGGTGCTTCATTTGTTTGCGAGGCACAGCCCTTGGGGATCTTTTCCTTTCCCTCTTTCCTAGATTAACAATGGTACCAGCATGTGCAGAAAAGGGAGAGTCTCTGCTTGTCTTTGTCCGGTTCTTCTGTCCTCTCCAGGGAAGTTACATTTTCTCTAAAGGATGGGCTGAAAATTCACCTGGTAGCTGTCAGTTGAACTCCTCCTGTGCTCTGGGAAAGCATTCTCACTCTGTTCAGTTTGTCTAAGCGCAGACATGGATGTGTAGGTTTGCTGGAACCTCTGGAGGATGGGCAATGGCTCTGTTCATGCCCTGCATCAGTTCCTTTTGGAGTGGACGTTCTTCCTCTCCCTCGTACGTAGCCTCAGGCACATGGCATCAGCTATGGTGGCAAGCAGTCCAACCATCACCCAGGTACGCCCCTTCCCTAAGAAGAGGTTCAGTAGGTTACACTCGGTACTGTCGTTACCTGGCTTATTGTCCATAGGATCACCATAGAGTCCAGAGGTCAGTTCAGACCATCAAACCAGGGATGTTACTTATCATTTGAAACTTGCTTGGAAAGATAATCTTGGGTTGTTTGGTGGGACTTTGACGGGCAAATTTCCGGAGTATGTGGGGTCAGTTCTCTCCGGTTTAGGAAGCATGTAACGTCTGTAAGATTCACTAATTTTAAAAAAAGACACATGCATAGAAAAATAGAACAAAATAAATAGGACGAAATGGAAAGCCTTTGTTGAATACCTACTACGGGTTATGTGCCAGGGCGTCCTCATCATTCTGGGACATGTGAGAATAAATAAGACAAGGCTGTGTGGCCAGGCGCTTAGTGAGTGGCTCACACCTGTAAGTCCAGTGCTTTGGGAGGCTGAGGTGCAAGGTGCAAGGGTTACTTGAAACTGGGGTTTTGAGACTAGCCTGGGCAACATAGGGAGACCCCGTCTCTGCAAAAAAAAAAAAAAAAAAAGAGAGAGAGAGAGAGAGAGAGAGAAAAGCTGGGAAGTCAGGGCGTGGTGGTGCATGCCTATAGTCCCCACTACTTGTGGGGCTGAGGCAGGAGGATCGCTTGAGCCCAGGAGATAGAGGCTGCAGTGAACTGTGATTGTGCTGGTACATTCCAGCCTGGGTAACAGAGCGAGACCCTGTTTCTACAAAAACCAAAATGAAATAAAGCAAAACAAAACACAAGGAAAAGACCAGCACATGTCTTCATGAACTTTGCAGTAGAGTGGTAGAACGTGTGAGGGCCTGATCTGCTGTGCTTCTTGGACACTCTGTGGGTTTATGAAATGTTACTGGGGAGCTCTGAACACCATCAGGCCTTAGCCTGAATCTCTATAAAGTACAACTGCCAGCGACGGTTGTGCTGAGTAAACTCTAGTGTTCTACACACAGACTTACAGGTATAACTCATTTGGGGTTGAGAAGAGAACATGTTATTTGGCTTCCTGTCTCCTGATCCAGATGTTACATTTTGCCGAAGGCATGGAAAGCCCCCAAACTCCCCAACACAGTACCTGGTTCATTCTGGGAGTTTCCAGATGTCCTGTCTTTCATATTTCCAGAGGAGGTAATGAAAGAGTGTCGAAACCCCGCTCTCTATCCTGTAACTTCCTTGTTACACAAATTAATTTGGGGTTAGATATTGTACCTCTTGACGAAGTTTTAGTGTTTTGTGAGACAAAAACTCTACGTTGAGGTGGAAATATTATCCTATCACGGGAAATTACTCAAGGTGCAATAAACTGTGTTTTGCTTGTGGCAAAATTTGCAAACCTTCGCTCAGTGAAAAGTACATGCTTTTCTTAGCGATGAAGCCAGTGAAAAGTCAAATTTACACAATTCTCTCCACATGGGTAATTTTTTGAGCATTGCACTCCCACTTACTTCATGTGCTCTGTTTTCCTCCAGGGCTATAATTAGACCAACAGAGGTGACTGTTTTAGCAAAAACATAAAGACTCGGGAAGATAAGTACCCCAGGATTGCACGAATCTAAATCTGGAGTCAGTTCTTAGTGCGCCACTTCCTTTACATTTGAAAAGTATGAACTTATTGGAAGTTTTATATAAACTAACACCTAAAGTTCTCTCAACCCAAGGTTGATTTGTGCACATCGGTGTAAGTGTGTGGTGATGTCTAGTACCAGCTGATCCTGTCTAAAAGCCATTTGCCGTTCTAATTGGTAGGACAGCCGTCAGGTTAAAATATTAATTATAAAGCTGCCATAACTTATCAGGAGAAATCAGAAGCCTTCTTAATTCAAACGGCTGCTAATTAATTTGCCCTTGCCAACTCTAAGAAATAATAGAGCAAAAGAAATAATTAGAATAATCGGAGGCTAATCTGATGAAAATAGCTTAGATTTCATTTGAATCCTTTGAGGAAAAGTTACACTAAAAATAAATAGCATAAATTATTAAATTGTCTAGCAAAAATGAGGACTTTTAGCAAGTTGCCGACACGGCTATACCATTTAAAAATAATGTTTGGGTTGTTTTTTTCAGGCCAGTCAATGAGAGAGACAATATTTAGACAGGAGTACTGGAAAATTCTCACACTCTGTGATGTGACATGGAGAATTGATCAACTATACTCCATTCTTGGTAACTGCCCATTAGGAAGGATTTCTTGCCAAATCTATCACTAATTCAGCTATTGTTCACATGGGAAGTAGAGGTAAATGATAGCAGCTTGATCATTGGTTTTTGAGTTAGATGATCAGTGATGTTCAGAACAGTGCTTGTATGTGTGAGCATGGATTTGTACATGGTGTGTGTGTCTGCGTATATGTATATGTGAGATGTGTGTGTGTGTGCATGTGTGTGTGCAGGGTAAGCATCACCACATTCCCTGTGGTGGTGTATCTCTGAGATTGGTGCTTCTGGAATGTTCCACCTTTTAGAACCACTTTAAGATATTTATTTATTCTTTCCAACCATCCTGCCAATCTTTTTATCCTTAAACAGGACTAGATTTTTACAGCTGAATCTATTCAGGATTTCTGTGTGTATGTCTGAAAATTTATATGATGCTCATTCCTTAAAAAAAAAAGTTTATTCAAATGACTTTAAAAGTAAGACACCTTTGGGAGGCCGAGGCAGGTGGATCACGAGGTCAAGAGATCGAGACCATCCTGGTCAACACGGCGAAACCCTGTCTCTACTAAAAATACAAAAAATTAGCTGGGCATGGTGGTGCGTGCCTGTAATCCCAGCTACTCGAGAGGCTGAGGCAGGAGAATTGCCTGAACCCAGGAGGTGGAGGTTGCGGTGAGCCGAGATTGTGCCATTGCACTCCAGCCTGGGTAACAAGAGCGAAACTTTGTCTTAAAAAAAAAAAAAAGTAAGACACATGGTATTTTACGATAAAAAGTGAGAGATGTTTGTCCACCTAATTTCTTGCTTTCCCGCATTTGCATCCCTAGATTACCTTAGCCTCTGTTTCCAGCTAGCGGTGGAAACCCCAAGGGTGAGGGTCTTAGGAGTCAACATGTAACACCTATTACTTCCCTTTCAAGTTCAAAACCAATTCAGAGTTAAGAGCCAAGAGACACAAAAATAGAGATCTAAATTCAGCTTAATTACTGATAAAACCAACTGGAGAATGTGTTTTTTAATTTGTGTGCAAATGGCTTACTCAAATGCCCTGACTGGATTAGACAGATTCATACCCCCAGCCATGGGCAGCTCTGGGCGTCTCCAGGCACCACCATGGGGCAGGCCCAGCTGCTAGGCAGAGAGAGAACCACCGTGGTTTGCAGAATATACTGTATACTGTAATCAGTTTCCTCTACTAACTCCTTTAGTTAGAAAACTTACTCATCACCTGATGACAGAGGGGCCAGAAGGGCGTGTTACATTCAAATGCCTCCCCATGGAAACATGAAGAGAGGGGAAAAACTGTTTCTCCCTAAGAGCAAGTAGGATTGACTAATCCCTTGAACCATGATATGCAGTGAGACGAGTAATTTATGTAGGGACTGAGTTAGTCTACGTACCTCTGGTAGGAGGCATTCCTTGTTTTTAAGGCAGTCCTGTTTGTGCCTGTTGGCCTGTTGTGTTTAATAAAGCTCCTTTCACTCTCAAACCTGTTCTAGTATATCCGGCCTAGTGTGGATAATTAATTATATGGTCCCTGTAGAGTCTGCAGATAAAAGGTCAGTAGATTGAACCTCCTTAGCTAGCCTGACAGTAAACTCATACTTGTGTTGTTCTTGGAGTTTGAGATTGTTTTCCAGGATATTCATTTGGTGGAATTTCATATCAGTGAGAACTGAAACTATTCATCAGTGTGAATAATAACGACTGTGTTTGCAGCAGTGAGAAACCACCACTTCCCGTGTGACTTTGTTGAAGACCTTTCCAGATTGCATGTAATGTCCTTCTGGACCACATATATTTTTTTTAAATTTCAGAGATGGTGATTTAAAGTGAATTTCCTCCCTTTCCAAGACCACAGCTGCAGCATTTACTGCAGGTTTTGTCTTTTATGACACAGGGATTATGATGGTATTACGTGTCCAAAAAGTGAGGCTTTCCTGGGGCGATGGCTAACATACGAAACAAACTGAGGAACGGAGGTTAGCAGTGGAACCTAGGAGGACTCCAGGACATGTCCTGGAGAAGTGAGATTTATAGCAGGATATAGAAAATGATTCCAGCCCCGCAGCACGGGAAGAAATGGCTGTGTGACCGGAATCCAAGGCAAACTATCTGCCTGCTCTCTTCTGTTAAGCTATGAGAGGGCAAATTATTATCAGCAAGACTGCACATGCTCAAATATATCGCCCCTGGTTTCTAGAGGAAACATTTAAAATGTCTATTAAAAGTGTTCTGATTCAGGGTCAGGATTTGAGTTTCTTCTAGTAATTGATGAAAATTCGCAAGGCTCTGTCAGAAACCGTTTTCTTTGTCAGAGCTCCAAAGTAAAAGAGGTGTTAGCTGCGTGGCTGGGTTGCTATTCTTAGTAAACCCCTCTCCTCCTGCTGTGCTGACTTACTAATATTTTACTAAGCATTTAAAAGATACTTTGACTGCAATTAAAAGTTCTGTAAGTTTGAAGGCGTATATAGAGGGCTAGAGTAAAAGTTAAGTATTTGCCTCACACACGTTTTTTCTTTTCTTTTCTTTTTTTTTTTTTGAGACAGTCTTACTCTGTCACCAGGTGCCAGGCTGGAGTGCAGTGGTATGATCTCGGCTCACAGCAACCTCCGCCTACTGGGTTCAAGCACTTCTCCTGCCTCAGTCACCCGAGTAGGTAGGACTACAGGTGCGCACCACCATGCCCAGCTAATTTTTGTATTTTTTTTAGTAGAGAGGGGGTTTCACCATGTTGGCCAGGATGGTCTCGATCTCCTGACCTTGTGATCTGCCCACCTCGGCCTCCCAAAGTGCTGGGATTACAGCCTCACACACATTTTTTTTCGAATATATGACTCTTACTGTACTGAGAAAGTCAAAGTATAGTTCAGATATCAATACATTTGTTTAAATAGAATTATAAACATATAAAGCCTGAAGCACTTCTAAATGCAATATTTTTTCAGACTTCATTTTTCTGAGGAGAGAACTGCAGAGCCCAAGGAATGAATGAATTATTAGATAGAAGAGGAACTAAGTGTGAAGACCAAGGGGTCAAGGTAGTATATTCTATTTAACATGTAAGTGGAATTTCAATATTTAAAGCACGAAGTTTGAGAGAAAGCGAGTGGTGGGAGGTGAGTCTGAAAAGATGTAGGAACAAAATTTCCATCTACGGGAAGGTTCTGGAAGCCATGGTAAGGATGGTGATGTTTCTAAAGGTGTCCAAGAGAGCAGGAGAGAGTAGGAGAGGTGAGAGGTGCTCAAAAAGGGGTCTGCGTCCAGAGGGCTAACTGAGCACGCAGGTCTGTTCCCCTCTCGGTTCCACTCCTCTTTCAAGACATACAATGCACCATGGAAAAGAATATGTCTGTAAGAGAAGTGGATGGTTAGAGAAGTTATCATTGAACCAAAACTTGTGAAGAATTCTTAGAAGGTAGAACGAGGACCCAAAGTCCAAGATGTCCATAGGAGAAAACAGGGAGGAAGGTGAGAACACCCAGCTCTCTCAATCAGGGAAACACATTTTGGGAAAACAATGCTGCATAACTGTAGACAAAACACATGACAGTCATTTGGACTCGTTAACCTAGTTAACCTCATTTTCCAGTCATCAAAATAAGCAGATAACGGCCGGGCGCGGTGGCTCACGCCTGTAATCCCAGCACTTTGGGAGGCTGAGGCAGGTGGATCACGAGGTCAAGAGATCGAGACCAACCCGGTCAACATGGTGAAACCCCGTCTCTACTAAAAATACAAAAAATTAGCTGGGCATGGTGGCGCGTGCCTGTAATCCCAGCTACTCAGGAGGCTGAGGCGGGAGAATTGCTTGAACCCAGGAGGCGGAGGTTGCGGTGAGCCGAGATCGCACCATTGCACTCCAGCCTGGGTAACAAGAGTGAAACTCCGTCTCAAAAAAAAAAAAAAAAAAAAGCAGATAACTGCAGATTATTAGATCCTCAAGGAAAACTAAGATCATGGGGGTGGGGGAACAACTGACTAATCCCAGAGAAAACAATTATTTAACACTTAATGATTGCCAGGGACTCTTCTAAAACCTTTTCTTAAGTTAACTCATTCAATCCTCAACAACTCTAAGAGAGAGGTACTATTCTTATCCTTAAGATGAGGGAACTGAGGAACAGAGAGGTTAAGCAATTTGCCTTAGGTTCACACAGCTAATAACATAGAGATTTGAACTGAGGCTGTTTGACTCCCGAGCCTAGGTTCTTAACCATTTGGAGAAATAGTAAACATAATTTCCACAGCGCAAAGGCAGTTAGCAGCCTTAAGGAGAAAAGATGCTGCAAGAACCATGCCTGGTGAGTGACGGTATCAAGGCTGTAGAGCCCAGTAAAAGCACACGTTTTCAGCAAAGAGGGAAGCAGGCAATTCGTACAAAGTTGTGAGAGTCACATTGACACCAGACTTCTCACTGGTGGGAAAAAACAACTGACCAGTTCTTTGACCAATTTGGTCCTTTTGAAAAAGTCCAGAGCCCTTTTCAAAAATGGGTCAAACTGGCTGACTGAGCACATATCCCTCCTTCTCTTTCTGTCAAAAGATGGGATATTGTCTTCAACTTCAAATGACTTACAACAGCAAAACAGAATTCAAATTTACGGAGAGAAATAAAGACAATTTTAGACATGCCGGACTCATGGTTTACTATACAACCACCACCTCAGGAAGAATTATTTGATAATAGCATCAAAATGAAAAATATCAAAAAAACAAGGTAGTAATCGAAATGAGAGTTAAGTAACTACTGATGCATAAGGAAAGTAGTAACCACTCGGAACTAAAATCAATGCTGTCTGTTGCCGGGGGAGGGCAGTGTGGGGAGGACGACTATGATGGCACACTGAGGCTCCTTTTTGTTTCTGGAGAAAATATAAAAGTAAAGCTTAGTTTTGTGTGTATCTTCTTTTAGAGACGGGATTTTATTATGTTGTCCAGGTTGGATTCAAATTTTTGGGCTCAAGCAATCCTTCAACTTCAGCCTCATGAGTAATTAGGACTCTAGGCACATTCCACTGTGACTGGCTGCATACAAAAATTTGAAGAGGAAGTATTACAAACACAGTGTTAGGATTTATCTCTTCTAGACCACTAGAGGGGAAAGTGGAATAAAGAAAAGATAACCAATAGAACCAAAGACGAGGACGTAAAATAAATAAAAATGAAAACTAAACACAGGAAACAAACAGAATCAACAGGGATGTAAAATAGAAGCAAATAATATGGCAGAATTAAGTTCAAATATAACATTAATCCCCATTAATGCAAACAAATTAAATTCTGCTCTTCACAAATGGGTACTCTGAGAATAGGCAAGCAAGTCAAAACCCTCAAATCCCTGTAACAGAGTTTGAAAAATAAAAGTAAGTTTTTCCTCAAGTAAATGATACTCCAGTGTCATGCACAAATCTTAATGCTGTACTTTTAAATAGGTATTAAAAAATTATTCCTCATTCATTAAAAGAAAAATCTTACTTGATCATGATGTGTTTTACTCAGGAATACAAGCATGGTTCAACATTCAGAAATATATTACTTTAACTCAGTCTAACAAATAGATTAAAGAAAACATCACCTTCACTCATAAAAATAGCTGTATTCTTTTAATGTATCACTTTCTCTTCTCATTGATTTATAAAAGCTCTTTATATATTGTGGATATTATTAATAGTCCCTCTGATGTTTATATTGCAATGATTTATTCTTTTTAAAATAATAGTCCCTATTTGGAATAATTTAGAATATTATTTTTTCAATACTCTAAATATTATTAGTAGTGTTATTTTATCTTTTGGATCATTAAATCTTGTTGAAGATGGGCTTTCCTCATCCTAGATTTTTAAACCATTCTTACATATTTTCTTCTCCTACTTTTTGTAACTTGGCTACATGGCTGTTTATAAGAGCAATAAACTGGGAACCAACTGAAGGTCATTGGTGAAATCGTGGTACATTCATATGATGGGATACTTACCGTGAATTCAAATGAATAAGCAGTTAAATAAAATCATACGGAAAGAGCTCCCAAAAAAAGTAGAAAAAACAAATCACACAATAAAATATAATGACTATATTAAGGTAAGAAAGTCTTTAGGCCGGGCACGGTGACTCACACCTGTAATCCCAGCAGTTTGGGAGGCCGAGGCTGGCGGATCACGAGGTCAAGAGATCGAGACCATGGTGAAACCCCATCTCTACTAAAAAAAAAAAAAAAAATACAAAAATTAGCTGGATGTGGTGGCGTGCGCCTGTGGTCCCAGCTACTCGGGAGGCTGAGGCAGGAGAATTGCTTGAACCTGGGAGGCGCAGGTTGTAGTGAGCCGAGATGGCGCCACTGTGCTCCAGCCTGGTGCCTGGCAACAGCAAGACTCTGACTCAAAAAAAAAAAAAAGTATTTATAGAATACAAATGCACAGAGAATGTCTAAAATGGTATATACCAATGCATTTCAAAAAGAGGAATTCAATTGGTTCACACTCTGAATTCTATATTATTAGAAATCACGAAGATTATGTTAGAAGAAATATTTTAAAAGGAGGGAAAGATAAGGAAACAGGGCAGCTGTTGATCAAGCTTTTTACAGCATCTGACTCAGTCGAGGCTTCTGTCTTCTAGGCTAGTGCCTCTCTAGGACTTAACCTGGGCAACTGTAAGAATCCTGGGCCAATAAAATAACCAGGAGGGCTGGGGTAATGCCGCTCCTGGGCTCAAACCATCCCCCGTCTCAGCCTCCCAAAGGGCTGGGATTACAGGTGTGAGCCACTGCAGCCATCACATAAGGTTCATGAACCTCAGTGGACGCTAGGAGAGTCAGCCTAGGGCAGGAACCAGCTCTCAACAGCTATATGGACCAGAGAGACCTGGGTTCAAATTCAGGCTCCACCGTTGTGCATATATTTGCAGGAAATGGACTATGATTCAATTCTTAAGGTGCAGGTAGATTAAATGGGATGCATTTTCTAGCACTGTGCGTGGTTACTTGCTTTTATTTTTGATTCTAAAATGACGATTTCTAAGGCTCTTTATGGTTCTAATATTTTATGTGTCTTTTGAATCTGGGAAAGGTGGCTGGGGGAAGAGCTTTTGGCCATTTTTGTCAGGTAAATGAAGAGCATTTTCTATAGTAGCTTCTCACTGAGGCCTGCTGGATTAGATTAATTATTTGCTATGGATTAAACTGGATTTTAATTATGAGCTCAAATGGGATCCTGGTGTGATTCATCCACGTTAATGTTAAGACTTTTCTTTTTCTAATGGCTCTGACAGAAAGAGGGAAAGGAACATGAAAAAGGCATAAATAGCCACAGCTGGTTTAATTACAACCAGGAAGAGATCAGAGGGAAGAAAAAGAGAGGAGGTATATGATCCCATGATATGCTAATTAGAAATTTTCATATATGTAGGTTTGCCGAATACTACTGAACACGCATTAGGTATTTTTGCAAAGACCTTGAAGAGAAAAATCGCACTGTTTTATGAGCCTCGAGTCTCTCTGAAGATAGCAACTTTCCAAACCACACTGGTCAGGATGAAAACATGACTCTCTGCAATTGTTCTACAGTCAGGACCTTGCAATCACAGGGATTGAAGTGAAAGTGCTGATTAAGGGCTCTGCCGGAAGGTGACATGTGCAGAATTATAATAAGGTGGCAGTGATTCAACCATTGGGTCATATACTTTGGCAACTATCATTAGCAGGTGACAGGCTGCGGTGAAGGGGAGAATCATCCCAATTATGTCCCATCGCTTTTACCAGTTCCTCCAATTCCATGCCTTTCTCAATTTGGTTTTTTTTTTCTTCAGGGTCTCACGCTGTCATCCAGGCTAGCTAGAGTGTGGTGGCACAATGACAGCTCCCTGCAGTCTTGACCTCCTGGGGTCAAGCAAATCCTCCCTCCTCAGCCTTCTAAGCAGCCAGGACTACAGACACATGTGACTATGTCCAGCTGATTTTCTTATTTTTTTTAAGAGACAGCGTCTCATTAAGTTTCCCAGGCTGGTCTCAAACTCCTGGACTCAAGTCATCCTCCCACCTCAGCCTCCCAAGTGCAGGGATTATAGGTGTGAGCCATTGCTGGGATCACAACCAGAAATTTTGCTTTTCAGTGTCGTTGTTTGCATATTTGCCTCCCCCGTAAGTTTTGAAGGTGTGCAAAGACATAAACTAGACACACATTTATCATGATTCCTATATCACGTAGCAGGATAATTTGCGGGAATACTCTGCAGTAATAGCTGCTTAATAAATGCTGATTGGATTATTTCTTCAAATATCTGGTCCCGTGGATTTATTCCATAGAAGCTGGTTTAAACATTTGGCTATCAGCATAAACAGACATGTGGGGTAGCCTTTGTGGTTGGCCTGAAAGAGTTTCACTCTTTTTAAAACATTAATTGTTTTATTTTTTGGAGACAGACTCTTGTTCTATCACTCAGGGCTAGAGTGCAGTGATTCGATCACAGGTCACTGCAGCCTCAAATTCCTGGACTCAAGTGATCCTCACACCTCAGCCTCCTGAGTTGCTGGGACTACAGTTTCGAGCCACCATGCCCTGCTAATGTTTTCATTTTTTAATAGAGATGAGGTCTCGTTATGTCTCCCAGGCTGGTCTCAAACTCCTGTCCTCAAGCAATCCCCCACCACCTCAGCATCCCCAAATGCTGGGATCACAGGCATGAGCCACAGTACCCGGCAGGAAACAGACTCTTCATTAAATCAGAGAGTTCCATTTTGCTTGTCTTGACAGAACTACTGGAGTGTATTGCTGGTCAGGAGTCGTGGCCGGGGAGCTGTGTTCCAAACCAGTATTATTATTATTATTATTTTTTTTGAGACGGAGTTTCACTCTTGTTACCCAGGCTGGAGTGCAATGGCGCGATCTCGGCTCACCGCAACCTCCGCCTCCTGGGTTCAGGCAATTCTCCTGCCTCAGCCTCCTGAGTAGCTGGGATTACAGGCACTTGCCACCATGCCCAGCTAATTTTTTGTATCTTTAGTAGAGACGGGGTTTCACCATGTTGACAAGGATGGTCTCGATCTTTTGACCTCGTGATCCACCCGTCTCGGCCTCCCAAAGTGCTGGGATTACAGGCTTGAGCCACCGCGCCCGGCCCAGTATGATTTTTAAAAACTCCCGGAAAGAGGAATCCAAGGAGCTGAAACCAGGTTTAAGCTGACTGGTTCTAGTTTCGAACACCTCTTGGTATCAGTAAATCCTTTGAACTTCAACCTTGAAAGGTGTGCTTTAATTCCCCGTAGTCTTCCTTTCCTCACGGGAAGCATGGATTTTGGCCACTCTGCTATGTTATGTGGAAGCATTTACGCTCCTGACAGTGGTGACCTCTTAGCTTTGGGTGAGGTTCGAGCCAAATTATGCACTGGTCTGTTTTTCCCATTAACTGGTGAACTGTAGCGTTAGAGCCAGGGATGTAGATTACATTTTGAAGCTTGGTCGTCATCAAGAGCCTGATTAATTTCTTCAGCTCTGATGTTAGTCCAAAGCCAGAGCCTTTCAGTTTGGTGAAAAACATTAACTGCTTCTTCATTTGGGCTGATTGATTGGTGACTGAACAGAAGGCATTTCTTCCAGCCCACAGTGAATGGGAATTCTTCAGATGCTCGCACTGAAAGCATAAGCTTTGGTTACGCATTCAAGGAGTGAAAAGATCAGGTTCCTTTTCTGCTTCACTGTTCTTAACAGCTTTTTCAGAATCTTCGTTTTCCTCTTCTCCCCGCAGCCAGCAAGGAGAGATGGTGACGAGACGCTGACTTTGAATCGGGGGATGGGATTGAAGACTGACTGCTGCTGCTGCTTCTCTGGCCAATGCATTAATAACCAGCTCGGAAAATAACATGTCAACTCAGATTTCCTCTCTCAGCAGCGAATAACATCTCAGAATACCTTGGAGATGCTCACAACTGCGTGTGTTATTTACGATTGGACCCTGCTTCCCCTCTCCAGTGTGCGGATTCACATCCTCTTCCTTTTCCTTAGCAGAGCTGAAATGTTTCCTGCTTGCCGAAGTATGAAGGGATCAGATCTTCATCTCTGTGTTTCAGCTCTGCAATATAAATGCTTGATGGAATCATTTAACAGGATTGAATTTTATCGGAACCATTTAAAAGCCTAGAACAATGAAAATGACTAAAATAGTTAAATTACCTTCTAGTCTTAGTAGCAACTTAAATGGCAGTTGGGTCAATTTGATGTAAACATTTTTGTTTTAATGAAGATTTTTCTTTTTTTTGGTAGTGATGGGGTGGGCTCTTTCTGTTTCCCAGGCTGGTCTTGAACTCCTGGGCTCTAAAAATCCTACCACCTTCAGCCTCCCAAAGTACTGCGTTGCAGGCATGAGCTGCCATGCCTAGACTATTGGTAAATTTCCATTGCCTGCTACTTGTGCTGAAACCAGAATTATTGAAAGGGATGATTATTATTTTAGCCAAGAATTAAGCTTACAATCTGAATTAAGGTCAAAGTATAATAATCCTAGTTAACATTAATTGAGTGATAATGAGTAAGACATTTGCTAGTTATTTTATGTGTATTATTTCACCTATTTTTAGCAACAACCCTAAAGGATAAGTGCTATTGTTATTATTATTACTCCTGTTTTGCAGTTGAAGTAATTTTAGGTTAGAGAGTTAAGTACTTTACCCAAGATTACATGGTCAGGAAATAAAGAAGGTGGGACTCTAACCGGAGTCTACTCTTTTCCGGGTGACTGCGGTATGCCACTATGCTGTATTTCCAGGTAGACTGTGAATGGTTGAAATATGCCCCTGTTGTCTGCTAACTTCACAGCAGCTTCTGGGATGCTCTTTTCTCGAAAGATGTAATTGGTCTCAGGATGTCCCTTCTCATCTTAATGTTTGATTTCATGTAGATTCTAGAATGTTTGCAAATACCTGTATCTCAGTCGATAGGTAGGAGATTGTTTTAGCAGAAAAGGACTTAAGTCACTTTTTGGAAGCTTAGGGATTTAAGATTGCCCTTGAAGAATGGGCAGGGCTTGGAACAATTAAACGGAGTGATGATTGTCACCTGAACGCTCTATCTACTGCCGTGGGCTGTGGTCTAGATGAACTGAGCCTTTTCGGTGTTATCTTCAAAAGACATGATTTTCTTTCTCTGTGAAAGGAGAACGTATTTATTTAACTCGTTGCAATGAATTTTCTATCATTTTTATGGATGACCCTGTTCTGTGCTTGGTTTTCTACAGTGCCATGGTGGAATTAGCTAGTTTTTGGCTTTCTAGTATTTGAACACTCTCTTGCCTGGGGATGCCCCTTTGTAAGGCAAGTCTTTGTGGGAGGGATGGTAACATCCCCAACAGAAACAAAAGAAGAACAAATATCCTCTCTCAAGTTCTTTGCTGCTTGAGTAACCTGGGCTTGGCCAATCGGATGCTTCTGTGAAACACTGTGAGGTCATCTGTGGAAATTTCTAACAATGTAAGTATCCAGGGGACGTGGCACCAACATTGGCGCCCTAGCCGGACTTTCTGATGCAGACCTGACTGGGTTCTGAACTGCCAGGCTTCCTCGGTTTTCTGCCTATATGCCTAGAGTACTGTCCAGGCTTCCCAGAGTTTTTTTGTGAGCTCCCACTACCCAATATTTCATAATACATTGTATTAGCGTTCTCCATAGAAACTGAATGAATGGAAGGACTGAATGAACAACAACAACACAGACACACACACACACACACACACACACTAGTATTAGGAATTGGCTCAAGTGATTTTGGAGTCTTGGAAATTCCACCATCTGCCCCTGCAAGTTGAAGAAAAGCCGCTTGCTTGCAGGCAAGCCAGTGGTGGAATTCTGAAAACTGGAGGGATGGTGTACATTTAGTGTTGGGGCAGGAGACTAATATTCCAGTTCAAGAAGTCAGCCAAAGAGAGGAAACTCTTCCTTCTTCTGCCTTTTTGTTCTATTCAGTCCTTGAGTGGATTGAAGGCTGCCTTCCCACATGGGCAAGGGTGATCTCTCAAATGTTAATCTTATCAGAAAACACCCTCACAGACATACCCAGAAAAAATGTTTAGCCCAAAATCTGGACGCCCCATGATCCAGTCAAGTTGACACGTAAAATAAGCATTATGTATCTATTCCCACCAAGTAAGCCATAATACATGGAATCAGAAATTCCACTGGTACAAGTCCCTTTAAGAAATGTACAACTACGGTTGGGTGTGGTGGCTTACACCTGCAATCCCAACACTTTGGGAGGCTGAGGCAGGGGGATCACTTGATGCTGGAAGTTACCAGCCTGGGCAACATAGTAAGTCTCCATCTCTACAAAAAGAAATATACTAGATTTTAAATATGTAATGGAATTATAGAAATTAATGTCAATAACATTACAGAAGTTTGTGAAACAGAAAAAATTCACCCATAATCACACTATTCTAATATAATATCACATTTGTGGTTTTAAATGTTCTTTCTTGACCTATGCACATTTCCATAGTTATTCTCGTGTCTCACCCAGATTCTTAAGGTGCTCACTTTGACATAGCTCTTTCACAGAATGCAGTGGGCCACGAGATGCTGGGTGAGCTCAGTGAGAAGTGTTTAGTAATGAAGAATGAGGATCAGATGTGCCTCACCCCTAGCCCCAGTTAGCATATATTGAGTGAGGCATCATCTCAACTTAAGAAAAGTCCTTTGAGCAGGTAAGGGAAAATTGTGTATAGACGATTCTCCTTTTATACGAAGCTCAAAAGGTAAGGCCTTGAGAGAAGACGGATTTTTCTGTGTCAAAAGTCTGTTACAATCTGTTCCGATGCTCACATTCAAGTTGGAAGATCATATTTAAACCTAACTATGCAGATATGTATCTAATGTGCTGGGTATAGGGAGACACAGAAGAGCTTTGCAGAGTTCCCACTCTCAAAGATTTTGCAAACAACTTGGCGTAATAAGACCTGCAACATTAGACAGTCAAAGGACATAGTATGAGGAAGTGAAAGTTATGGATGGTGAGGGCTGCGTGCCTTATAGCCCTAGGAATGGCTTCTTGGATATAGTACCACTTCAGATATGCCTGGAAGAATGGGCGGAGTCTGGATGGATGAAGAGAAACAGGGATAGCAAATTGAGAGGCCAATATTAGCAAACAGAATGGCACAGATGGAATGCTACTTTGGTGGGGACCATTTCCCAGTTCTTCTTCAGTTATATAATAATGAGAAATCAGATTTGCAGTTCTCAAACTTTATAAATCCGGGATCAATTTACACTCTTAAAAATTACTGAACACATCAAAGTTTTCTTATGTGTATGTGGGTAATTTTTATTGGTATTTACTAGATTTGAAGTTAAGTAACCTAGTTTTATGAAAAATAACTCTATTTTCAATAACAAAAAGTTTTTAGCAAGAAGGCTGGTATTGTTTTTGAAAATCTTAATAGAAGACAGCTGGCTTGTTTTATTCGCTTCTGCATTTAATCTGTTGCAATATGTTGTTTTGGTTGTAGGAGCTAAAGGAAATCTGGCCTCATGAAGATATGTGGTCAGAAAGGGGAGAGGTACTTTAACATTACTTTCCAAATTGTTTTGAATATTCTTTGATACTATCCTAGAATTTGGCAAGAAGAGATTACTTAGACGTTGGTTACAATGTAGAATCTGAAATCTTATCAATAAACCTTCATACTCTGCTGCATTATAATCCAGCCCTTCATGCAGTGTGGGTAGATCTTTTACCTGTGTGTGATTTTGTAACATGATGCATTGGCCATTTGGAAAATATTTGTTCACTGAGTTGTGCAGATCTTCCTAACCCTGACACATTTCATTAAACCACAGCAAAAGATCACATTTAGGCCGGGTGATGGCTCAGCTGTGTAATTCCAGCACTTTGGGAGGCCAAGACGGAAGGATCGCTTGAGCCCAGGAGTTTGAGACTAGCCTGAGCAACAAGAAAGACTCCATCTTTGCAAAACTAAAATGAAAAAATTAGTTGAGTGTGGTGGTGCATGCCTGTGAACCCAGCAACTCAGAAGGCTGAGGTGGGAGAATCTCCTGAGCCCAGGTGCAGTGAGCCATGAGTACACCATTGCACTCTAGCCTGGGCGACAGAGTGAGATGCTGTCTCAAAAAAAAAGAAAAGCCA
This sequence comes from Saguinus oedipus, assembly GCA_031835075.1. Lineage (NCBI taxonomy): Eukaryota > Metazoa > Chordata > Mammalia > Primates > Cebidae > Saguinus > Saguinus oedipus. The sequence goes on along the minus strand of CM063175.1, from coordinate 5,227,227 downwards.
TGCTTGTTAATATCATCCCCCCTTCGTATTAGAAAAGTCTCTAAGTATTTCGAAGCTATCAAGCTCATGGTGGCAGATACAAGCTTTCCAACATTCTAACGTTCATTTGAAATCTACAAAGAATTTACACCATTGATAGCAAGTTCTGTCAGTCACTTTTCTTGGAATGCCTACAAGGTAAGGCCTTTTGTCATATAATTCATTTTAAAGAGAATGCCTGATAAATACCCAACTCTGAATAGCTATAGTTTGTCTGTCAATAGTTCTTCCATGTAAAAATGTATTTCATGAAAAAAGTGGCTAGTTTTGCTCACAACTTGAATGAACGCACAAGTTCTTGAGTTTCCCTGGTATGCAGCAAATGTGCTTTATGTATGTTTCCTGTTTAGTTACAATGAATATTAGAAACTGTGCACTCACACGTTGAGATTTAGTAAAATTAATAAATTACTTCATTGCATCAAGGACGTTCTTAAGTTCTTAGGTGACACTGACTTCTTCTTTTTTTTACTGCAGCTGTGTGGCAGCAAAGACTGCAATGAACGACCACCACTAGTACAGTGTGTACTGTGCCTTGATTTGTGTGATGGTGTCAGCATTCTACCCACCTTGATTTTTACACCACCCATGCAAACGACCACAAAGTGAGAGAAAAGCAAATAATGTCTTTTTGTTATTACAAAATCATTTTGCCTCATGCAGTCCCTGGAGGGGTTCTGGAACCCTCAGGATTCTGTGAACACACTCTGAGAACCACTGAATTAAATGTATAAACAGTCGAGGTGGGTGGATCACTTGAGGTCAGGAGTTCAAGACCAGTCCGGCTAACATGATAAAACCTCATCTCTACTAAAATACAAAAATTAGCCTGGTCTGGTGGCAAGTGCCTGTAATACCAGCTACTCGGGAAGTTAGGGCAGGAGAATCACTTGAACCCAGGATGTGGAGGCTGCAGTGAACTGAGATAGTACCACTGCACTCCAGCCTGGGTGATAGAGCAAGACTTCATCTCAAAACAACAAAAACAACTATATATATATATATATATATATATATATATATATATATATATATACAGTGCCTTATATACTAGGCATGTTTCCTTTGATTTAAATGTATTCAATTTTTAATTCTCACAACTCTTTTTAGGACATAAGGTTAATATTCCCAATTTACACCCGAGGACACTGAGACTCAGAGGTTTCTCAGGTCACACAGGTGTGACGTGGCAAGGCTCACTCTGGCTTTAGCCCATGATGTGTTGACCTTGCTTATGAGCTCAGCTGGATCATTGCCATTTGTGTAGAACCCAGGGCTGAATGAACCCAGCTCAAGTCTCATGTTCAGAGTGTCCTCTGAATGAAGTGGTTCTGTGTCAGTCAACATCTTGATGGGATGGAGAAACCATTGACCAAGGCATGGACAGTGTGTAGGGAACCCTTATAGATTCCTCATGCTATACGCCTTCTGCTCGTCACCTTTCTCCATCCTTGTTGACTTGCAAACAGGCAGTTTCCCAGGACAAGCAATGAGGGGCAACCTTGTGGCCCTGAGCCTGGAAAGAAAGAGAGAAAGGGCTTTGTGCAGAAGGTCACCTGCAGAACCTTGGGTGTGGGTGTTGTCAGTCGGCCTGCGGCTACATTGCAGGGTGGAACTCTGGGGATTGCGTTCTCATCTGCTATAACTTGGGCGTGGTTTGTTTGTTCCCAGCAGATCTCATGTGGAAATTTGGAAGTGGAGCCTAATGGGAGGTGTTTGGGTCATCTGGGCAGATCCCTCATGAGTAGGTGCCCCACGTCAAGGTGAGTGCATTCTCTATTCTCACAAAGGCTGGTTGTTACAAAGAACCCAACATCTCTCCTACCACGTGATTCCTCTCTTACCACGTGATCTCCTCACACACTGGTTCCCTTTCACTTTGTGCATGAGCAGAAGCCCTCACCAGAAGCCAAGCAGATGCTGGTACCTTGCCTCTTGTACATTCTGTAGAACTGTGAGCCAAATAAACCTCTTTTCCTTGTAAATTAGCCAGCCTCAGATATCCCGTCAGAGCAACACAAAATGGACTGAGACAGCAAGCTCGTGATTTTCCCTCCCTCTGGTCCTGGCTCCATCTCCTACTGGAAGGCAGAGTGCGGGGGCTGAGTCCTTGAGCTGTTCTCTGATGTGGATGATACTTGTCAGCCAGAATATGAAGGAGTGAGGTGTGGGTCTACAAGGGGAAGTAGAAGGTATCTAGCACCGTGAACTTGTAAGAGTTCTTTCGTTTGATTGCAATATCTTATATTTCAACTTGGGATTAAAGTCTCTACTTTATTCATACAGCTGGAGGGTCAACTGGAATTGGTTCACAACTGTGTTGTGGACATATTTCAGACATGACAATGATTTTCATTGGCCTGTCATGCCAAGCAGAGCTTCCCCTATAGATGTGGCACTGGCTCCCTGCTTCAGGGTTTGGAATGGAGTTATCCCGCCACTGAGTGTGGTAACCTACTTACTACTCCTTCCCTATCTACAGGAATCCCAATCTTTATGTGAGGCATTGCCTCAAGATGAAGAGCTTCCAGCTTTCCACCTGGTGTCCCTAAGTGGCAGCAGAGTCTGCTGCTGTGTTCCTGAATCCGAGTTTCACGCATACATTTGTCTCAGATCTCATCAGTCCTTCCTCTTCAATTGATTCAAGGCCTCAACCCCAAACGCTTCCTGCATTGCTCCATGGCACCCTCCAGCCCTACTGATGCCCATAAAGCCATGGGAATGACACTTGTCCTTTATGGAGACCCAAACACTAAATAATTAAAATAATGAGAGAAGATTTGGGAAGCACCGTGGATGCACTTTTCTGCATAGACACAGAGCTGAGTCATCTATGCTCTGTACAGATTCATCAGTTGAAATTGACTGTGATGGTTAATTTTCTGTGTCAACTTGGCTTGGCAATGGTGCCCAGTTGTTTGGTCAAATATCAGCCTACATGTTGATGTAAAGTTATTTTTTAGATGTGATTAACATTTAAATTGGCAGTCTTTGAGTAAAGCCGATTACCCTCCACAATGTGAGTGGGCCTCACCCAATCAGGTGAAGACTTTAAAGGAGAAAACTGAGATCCCTCAACGAGGAAGGAATTCTGCCTGCACCTCGCTTTCCTTTGGGCTTGAGCTGCAGCATTAACTTTTTCCTGGGTCTCTGGCCCGTTGCCCTGCCCTGCGTATTTAGGACTTGCCAGCCCCTATAATCCTGTGGGTCAATTCCTTAAAATAATTCTCTCCCTCTTTTTCCCTCTCTCTGTACACACACACACACACACACACACACACACACACACACATTCTATTGGTTCTGGTTCTGTTTCTCCGGAGAATCTTGACTCAGATGGGTTGTGGTTTACTTATTTTGATTCTAACTTTCCTAGGAAGTTATTCCTAAAGAATACAATTTAATTTTTCCTCATTGGTTAAAAGATGTGCAAATCTCTTAAGGAATTTTGATTAGTTCACCATTTGTAGACCTTGACTGCACATTAGAATCAACTGGGGAGATTGAAAAAAATACTGATGTCCAGACCCCACTCCAGATCAATGAACAATCTCTAGGGTGTGAGCCGGCACTGGAATTCTAAAAGGCAGGGTCAAGGACCAGTGAATTAGGCTGTCTCTGAGAAGAGGAAACGCATCGCTGAGAAATCAGAGAGTGAGCCTTCTTCCCAGGGCGTAAAACGTAGCCACGAACGAGGGGCAAATTAACCAGGAACAATACTGATTACACCTCTTCACCCCTGGCATTCACTGCTGGCTCACTGGAACTTTGAGTTGCAGGCAGCCTATAATTTATGGGATTCCTTTGAAAATGCCTCTGTGAATAATGCATATCTCTGTCTACTGTCCATCAAATGATTTTGTCATTCCAAGTGGTTATGACCAATATGAATAGTCGGAATTGAGCTCCCGCTGGACTTGAAGGAGGATCGCCCCTCTATTCATAATTACCTTATGTCATTGGAAGAGAGCTTTGCCCTGGATTCACAAAAGACTTTCGCTTGACACGGTACCTTACCTTAACCATATGCTACTGTGCAGGCAAAAAAAATAGTGCCTTTTGAACGCTGACTGGAATTATATTCATTCCCCCCAAGATAAATAGATTCTGTGGAACATATTCGCTTTTCAAAGCCCATTCACTACTGAGGATCATGCGTCGGATCTTTAGGTGGGTGGTACTCTCAGAGCCAGACGAAGTGAGTTGAGGCAAATTAGCGAAGGTTCTGCCCCCGGGACTGACCTCCCCTTGGTCTGAGGGGCCATCCCATTGTCTCTACGAAGGATCCCTCTGCTAGGACCTTGGCCTCTCACCCTTGTCCTAATTTGTTAAGGTGAAGCTTGAAAGGGGAGCTATTTTTACCGTGGGCACAATGACAGCCAGCGCCACATGGATATGGAGTGAGCTTGACAGCAGAGAGCACGAGGGATGTGAGCCTGGCTTTGTTCTTTGTTCATTGCATGGCTCCCAGGCGCGTTTCCCACCCCAGGTGAGGTGCCCTGGCCCAGGAGGATGTGTGTGCATGCGGTCCAGGATGGTGCCCCATCCCGCCCACCTGCACAATGGGACCGTGTGTGGGCACGAACGTTATGCTTTGCAGAGCGCGCTCGCTAAGATGACCTCATGCCAGGCTCATTCTGTTCAGGCCACTGTGAATACCACAAAGAAAATCACAGGGAAATAATGACCTCCCGTTCCTGTTGACGCACCTTTCGGAAATGGCAGTCCCATCTCCTAGTGGCAGGCTGGAACCCTGTCCCTCTATCCCAGCAATCTTAAGGCCAAAGCAATGTGTATCTACTTCTCTTTATCAGGAAAGAGGTATCTGGGCCTGCCTTTAGGAAAAGAAGGAAGAAAAATCCTTTGGAGAGAGTGGGAAGTTGGGGGTGGCTGGCAATGCCCCCTGCTTTGGATACGGGGAGGTAGGCAGAATTCTAGTCTCCACACCTGCAAAGCACATTGAATGGGGGGTGGCCCAATGCGCAGAGGCCAAACAGGCAGAGGCAGGAGCAGAGCAGCCCCAGACTCCTGGGGCCGCAGGGCTCTGTGGCTGGCAAGAGGGGTCCCAATGCTATATCCCAGCCTCATGTGGCCCCAAAGCTGTCAGGCAACGTGGTAGCAGATGGTCTGGGCCGTGTCTGCTCCATGGAGAGGCCCAGGCAGGAGGATCCTTGCTGCTGGAAGGGGCCAGAAGAAGGCTGATGTTTGCTGCTGCCCTGAAAGACATGCATGTAAGTGGGGCAGATGGACAGAGAGAGAGTCAAGAAAAGGGGCTTGTAGCCCCGGTGCGGAGCTGTGACAAGAGTGAGATTGGGTGTCTTTGCTGTGTTGGGCATGTGTGCATTTGCATGGCTCAGAAACTGGGGGACCTGCACGTCTTCCTAGGTCATCTGAACAACATTATTTTAAGCACCAACCGCATCATCAACAGCATGAAAAGGAGAACAAATTTTCAAATGATAGAAAGCCAGCCCGTACACCCTTGGTCCAGGCCACACTGTCCTGAGGCCTCACCCTTATCACATATGCCAGGGTCTGCGGCCCCTCGCATTCCCTGAGGAGCCATACAAACAAATCCTTTTTTTTTTTTTTTTGGCCTATCAAGATAGCCAAAAGGAAAACATGGCATTACACAATGGTGGTAAGGGCTGTGTGTGTTTATGAAAATGCATCTTCAAGGACAGTCACTGCGGCATTATCTATAGTGGAGAAAGGTAAGAACAAGCTAGGTGTTCAAGCAGACCAGCATGGTTCATTCCTATGATGAAGTTTTCAGAAACAGTGAAGAATATTGAATGATATGGAAGATGCTAAAAATCAAGAAACAATGACGTAAAGCTATGTGATCAGTGCATTTCCAACTTCATAAAATGTGTGCGCATGTGTCTGTGTGTGTGTGTTTAAAATTATTTTATTTTACTTTTCTATAAGTTATTGGGGTATATACAGATAGTATTTGGTTACATGAATAAACTATTTTATTTATTTTTTATTGCATTTTAGGTTTTGGGGTACATGTGAAGAACATGCAAGATTGTTGCATAGGTACACATGTGGCAGTGTGGTTTGCTGCCTTCCTCCCCATCACCTATATCTGGCATTTCTCCCCATGCTCTCTCTCCCCACCTCCCCACCCTCCACTGTCCCTCCCCTATTTTTCCCCCACAGACCCCAGAGTGTGTGATGCTCCCCTCCCTGTGTCCATGTGTTCTCATTGTTCAACACCCGCCTATGAGTGAGAACATGCAGTGTTTGATTTTCTGTTGTGTCAGTTTGCTGAGAATGATGGTTTCCAGGTTCATCCATGTCCTACAAAGGACACAAACTCATTATTTTTTATGGCTGCATAGTATTCCATGGTGTATATGTGCCACATTTTCCCTGTCCAGTCTATCATCGATGGGCATTTGGGTTGGTTCCAGGTCTTTGCTATTGTAAACAGTGCTGCAATGAACATTTGTGTGCGTGTGTGTGTGTTTTTATACAATATATGCAGAGACACTTCAAGGAAACACCTAAATAATGTTAGAGATGATTGCCTCTAGAGAGTGAGGTTAAGGATGATTTTCTTTCTAATTTTTTTCTCTTGTCTCTATTTCCCAAATTATACTGGGTGTATTTTTATTATCAGAATAAACTCAAACTGACTAAAGTACACGAAGACCCCATGGAATTTGTCCCACTAGTTTTGAGTCAGAAGCAAGGTGAGGTAGGCAAAGGCTGACATAGTTCTCACCTCGCTCTTTCATTCATTTGTTCATTCATTTATTGAGAGACTAGTGTATCCTAAGGTTGTACAAACATTTGGGGCCTAATGTGGAACAAGCCATGGGCCCCAGTGTGAATTGTTAGCCATTGAATGGAAAAGTCTAGGCACGTGTAGTGAGATGAAATTCAATAGGTGCCAAGGAAACTCAAAGGAAATGGCGTATCTGGGTGGGTAAGTTGTCAGAAAACCCTTACTGAGCTAACATTGAAGATTGACTACTTAGGGAAAAAAAAAATAGAAGACTATTCCAAGGGACTAAGACAGAGAGAAAAATGCCTGGGGGCTGGTGAAGCATTTCCTGAGACCAGAGAATAAGATTGATGGAGAGAGAACAATGGGAGCTGGAAATAGAAGATTAAGCTGAGCCCTGATCATGCTAAAGAATCAAGGCTTTCTGCCCTAGGTCAGCAGTGTTCCAATTGTGGGTCTCACAATCTTCTAAGAGGCCATGAAATCATTAGGGGGTCACAGCCTGTATTTAAAACAACAATGAAGTATCCAAAGGAAGAGAACAAAAACCTACTGGAATGCATCATCTATGCTATGGCTGAAATTTATTTTTGTTTATGAAATGTATTTTTCTTTTGTTAAAAAACTTTAAAAATGTTTTATTTCAAGTCATTTATAGATGCACAGGAAGTTGCAGAGAAATGTACAGGGAAGTCTCTTGCACCCCACCCCAAGCCTCCTCCAATGTCAGCAGCCTTCACAATCACAGTGCATCAGAACCAGAGAGTGGACGTTGGTGTAACCCATGGATTTCATGAAGATTTCAGCAGCTATACACATGCTCATTGGTCTGACTGGGGCTACGTAGAGCCATGTGATTCCGCTGCATGTGCAGTCTCCTGGAATCCCACCACAATCAAGTTACAGAGCCACACCATCACCACGAGGCTCTTTGTGCACGCCCTTGGTAACACACCCACCTCCTGCCATTCTGCATCTCCTGGCAACCACCAATCTGCCCTCTAGGAAACCGATTTTTGCTTGTGTGTGTGACTATGCCTGTGCACATGTGCATATATACCAGATCAAGATGTAAAATGTATTTCTTTCCTTTTCTGTTTGTTTGTTTTGAGATGGAGTTTTGCTCTTGTTACCCAGGCTGGAGTGTAAGGGCATGATCTTGGCTCACTGCAACCTCCACCTCCAAGGTTCAAGCGATTCTCCTGACTCAGCCTCCTGAGTAGTTGGGATTACAGGTGCTCACCGCCAAGCCCAGCTAATTTTTGTGTAAAATGTATTTCTTCCTGTGAGCCCCAGTCCAAAAGAATTGAAAGCTACCACTGCCTCCTGCAGAAGGATTTTAGGTGTGTGTGGGGCCATGGCCTCATCAGATTTATTTTAGAGATCATCCTGGCAGCAGTGTGGAGGTTGCATAGAAAAGAAGAATGAAGTCGGGATGGAGAGACCAGCTCTCTGTGTCACCATATGAGCTCTCAGGTCATGGGTGAACCTTCCCTCTCTCCCTCCCCCTCCATTCCCTCTCTCCCTCCCCCTCCATTCCCTCTCTCCCTCCCCCTCCATTCCCTCTCTCCCTCCCCCTCCATTCCCTCTCTCCCTTTCATCATTACATATACCCCTATGAAATATGATGTTTCGGCTGATCTCTGCTTGTCTTAGCAATTCTCTACTGCACTCCTCAAAATATTATATTTTATAATGAATAATGCTGCATGCCTACTGGTTAACTAGGATGGAGATATGGCTACTTCTTTTTCACAAACTCCATCCATGTGAATGACAGTGAAATATTATGATTCTGTTACTGTAACTTGTTCTTGATTTCCTTTACTATTTTTTAATTCTACACTGTGAGAGTTTTTAAATTCAATGTACCATAGCTGGTCAATTTAACTCGCTTTTCATTACCAGTGAAGGGTAGCAAGAAACCTAAACAAAGACCGTGGTTCCTAAGGCGTTAGGACATGAGGCACTTCCTGGAGGCAGAGGGCTCGGGCTCTGACTTATGGCATGTCCACTCTCAGCTTTCTCTGCCTTACCTGGGTGGGGAGGAGTGGACTGAGGGAGGGTGCAGGGAAAGCCGTGAGGAGATAAGAAGCTGGCACACACGCACGCCACCCAGACGGTTTCTGTTGCTGTTGTTGTTAGCCTGGGAGTGCACGGTGAAGCCACATCTGGAGGACAAGGACAAACATGAGCCACTGGACAGCGACCAATGAGATCGAGGGTCCTGCTCATGAGATGCTACTCAGGAATTTAAAAAATAAAATGCTCAGGACTCAGGATCAGTGAGCAGGTGGGACATTAGCTGGGACGCCAAGGAAGGAGACGCTGACCACTCAGGAAGCCAAGATGATCATTGCTGAAAAGATCGGTGGAGAATCCGCTGCAGGAGGAGTGGGCAGTGGGCGACAGTCGGTAGGGATGGGGAGAGTCTCTCACAGAAGCAGGGAGAGTCTCTCACAGAAGCGGGCAGACTCGCCGCTATCCCATCCCACCTCCCTCCCTTTCATCTGAAATTGAACTTTAAGAAGCCCCTTTTTTTTTACAATCATTTTCTTAATTGTTAAGCGGGAGTTGCAATATTTCCTAGGTCACATTGTTGCTGTAGGGATCGAATATACCAGGTAAGTGCTGGCTTTGTTGTAACCATTAAAATGCTGCTGAATAAATAAATGCATCTGTCTTTTTTTTTTTTTTTTAAAGAGCAAAGGCATAGCCAGAGGTAGGTGTGAGGTGGTGGTAGTGGACAGCTGCTCTGTTCCTTTCTCTTCATGAAAGGGATCCTTGGACTGTGGTGTGTAGCAATGAGCTCCACAGCCCATGTTCAAACTCCGTTTCCCACCCATCACCGTTTGGACGAATTCTTAAGTTCTGGTCTCCACCTGTTCTTCTGGTAGATCCCACCTCCATAAAGTAACGCTTCGATATTTTTAAAGCTTTTCCTTCGTAGGCAGACATTTTTCTTTTCCTTGTTTTTTGACTCTGAATCTATGGTGGAATTCCAAGCATTTCTCTCTTTTCTCCTTAAGCAATGAGCCAGTCAGAAGCACTAAGATTCACTGTCATGAAGAAAGTTTGCTCAGCCCTAAGATGCCTGGAGTAGCGACCCCGGCTTCCCACGGTGGTGAGAGGGGCAGTGGTCTTTTTCCCCTTTGACAGGAAATGGAGAGTAGGTCATCCCAGAGCTCTTCCTGCCCTTCTGGTCTGGGATTCTCTTTAAGTGTGGAAATGTGAAAAAAAAATCAGGGTGTATGTTTTCTTATAGACAGCGTCTTGCTTTTCAGACTGACCAGCACTCTTACCTTTTCCTTTCCAGGATATTGAATGTTCACTTAAACGTATCAGCTAGAAAATGACTGATTGGAGGCTGGATCTATTTGGCACAGTCTCTAGTTGTCCTCTCCAAATGCGGGAGCTGCGAAAATGCTGAATTCTTCCATTTGTCCAGAAAAACTGGGGACTGCGATTTTTACCTAAGTGAGCCTAAGTGAGTGACGCCTCACCAGAGCGCCAGATTCCCACGTGGCCAGCTCAGGTGGGAAGGAGGCAACCAGACAGGGGCAGACACCTGGGTTCTGGGAGCCGAGACCACCTTATCCGGGGTGAGTGCCAGTTGTTTTGAAAGATTGGAGTCAAAACAACAGCGCAAAGCAATAAACAAGAGAACTGACGGCTTGGCGGAATTGTCAGTGAATTTACTTTAGCGGAAGCTTTGAACTCACAGGATGGATCAGTCTCCCTTCCCTGTCTTTTCAAAAAGTGCTCTCTAGAAAAAATGTCAAAAGCTCCTAGTAGGGTAGGACTATGAAGACAGACCTTGGGAGCAGGTAAAGCTCTTGGGCCTCCCGGTTCACTGTCACTGCCAGCCCTTCGCAATGAGGAGACACCGATGTCGCCAACAGAAAGGGGAGAGCGACGTTGCTCATGACACCACTTAGCCCTGCGCATGCAACGACTGTCTTTGCTCTTTGTTTTTTTAACCATTAGTCTGAGATGGCATGAGAAGGGCCTACAGGGCATGTGGAGTGGAAATAATGACCAGGTTTGAGCAGTAACAGGAGCACCTCTATTCTCTCAAAGAACAGAAGCTGCGAGGGCTGTGCACGGTTTGACTGTGTGGTCCGCTTTCCAGATAGATGCAAATAGCCAGAAATGGAGACTAAACTGCCTGCAGAATTAGGACACTCCAGTGTCCCTGGACTCTGTGCCATCTTAATGAACGGTGGGAGTCAGAATAATCAAATCTTGAAGCTGTGTCCAAATTCTCTTAAGAGAGACAGCCCGAGGCAAAACACCGCAGGTTTCAGGACGGAGCCGCCAAGTAAGTATGGAGGATCGTTATTGTTAGGGAAGGAAGAGGTGACACTGAGCCTGTCACCTGCCTTGCCTGAGCAAGCCGGGCTGTGTCAGTGTGTGGAAGCAGAATGAGCCTATTACTTTTGAAAAGTTAGCCAAAGCCTTTCGTTTCCCCTAAAATATCCTAAAAATAGAGTCAATGATGACATAGGGAGTGGGGAGAGGTTTTGGAAGAGAAGCTCACGTTAACCGGATAATTGAATTAGCTGTCCATTTTACTTAGCAACTTGAGTGTAATTAGGCCTGTGTGTGTGGGGGGTGGGGGGGTGGGGGGAGGGCGGGTGTTGATTTTCCAGATGATATTCCCAAAGTCGTACCAAGAAGGTAATTATATAAAATTCTTCAAACTCACATTTGCTCTTTTAGTGGACATATCATTTGAATATTGAGGCTAGTGAATTTCTATTGCTTTTCCAACTTTTAATTTCTCCATTAGGTGTTTTTCTCTGTAATTACGATCTGTGCATCTATAAAAGTCTCTCGCGTATGCAACATATTCTACTTTTTTCATGGGGACGTAAAATATTTTTATTATAAAAAATAAAAAATAAACTATATTAAAAGGAAGATGTATGAATAGAAAAATTCAAGAATTGCATCATGATGAATTTTATCATTGTGAAATATTAACTCTTGGTAAGATTTTAGCTTTCTGCATTGGTTTTTAGCTTGTATGATATTATTTATGTTGTGACATTGTACTTCCTTTTATTATCATTTTCTGGTAAAAATTGTTTTCTGATTATTTTTAACATTTATTATTAGTCTGCTGTTTCTTTTGTTACATCATACCATTCTTTGATTTTCTTTTTGAAATCCTTTAAAAGGCAAAAATCAATCTATAGGTGTGATATACGAAATGAAATAAAAGTGACCTTATTTTCTTGTTTTTCCTAATCTGTTCTTCCTTGTTCTCTTGACATTCATGAACAGGTTTTCCTCTTACCTTGAATGCATCCTCATGCTGCTGCCAGAGTAGCTTCTCGTATTACGCCACTTCTGGAACACCACGCCACTGTTCAAAAAACTCCAGTGACTCTGTCAGTTTCCCCATTACCTCTAAACTACTCTTCCTTTCTTTCAAAACCAAGTTGGCTTTGAAAAATTGATACGGTTTGGCTGTGTCCCTACCTGAAACCTCGTCTTGAGTTGTACTCCCCACCATCCCCATGTGCCAAGGGAGAGACCACGTGGAGGTGACTGATCCACGAGGTGGTTTCCCTCATGCTGTTCTGGTGATAGTGAGTGAGTTCTCACGAGATCTGACAGTTGGATAAGTGTTTGGTATTTCCTCTCGTGTTCTTTCCCCCTTCTGCCGCCTTGTGAAGAAGGCGCCTCACTTCCCCTTTGCCTTCCGTCAAGACTGTCAGTTTCCTGAGGCCTCCCCAGCCATGCGGAACTGTGAATCAGTTACACCTCTTTCCTTTAGAAATTGCCCAATCTTAGGCCTTTCGTTATAGCAGTGTGAGAATAGACTAATACAGAGTTGAATAAATCAATGCATAGCCTGGTTACTCCTCATTCTAATTAGACTAGAACATAGAACATGCAATCCCTTTACTCATGTTACGCTTCTCAAAATTTGAAGGAGAGACGAACTTTCCAGTGGAAACAAAAATGCGGTGTGGATTTGACATTCACTCCAGCCCCAACCTGTCTCAGTCTGTGTTCAAGGTCCGCTTCACTGACTGAAGCTTCCAGGGAGTACTTCTCTCCTCTAGATTTCAACATGTTTTCTTTATCTCACCACGAAATCTACACACTTGCCTTCAATTGTTTACCAGCAATGCACGCATATCAGCTTTGTTCTCACCAGTTAGACTACAGACCATGTTTATGTCTCTTTAATACTCATAACATGCAGTTGACTATTGGTTGTATGAGCATTGATTTCTTTTTAACCAATAAATTAACTTCCAAAAAAGTCACTTACCAGTCAGTTTTGTACAGGGAACTCGATATATGAGCTAAGGACTGCTTCTATGCGATTTATTTTGCTTGAAAAAAATGTATAAATATTTGTTGAATAAAGAAAAATTATTCCTGAATATTTTTTGAATATTTTTAAATATAGATTTTAAAAATTATATTTTGAATAATAATTTTTCACAAAGTTATTCTGAATATTTTTTTGAATCTGTAAGCAAATGTTATTTCTGAATATGTTGCTTATAGATAAGGTACTTTTGATGGCTCTTTAAGAGCCATATTTTGCAAAATTAAAGAAAAAATTTGTTACTTGATAATCAGCATGGACATGTAGAAAATTAAAACTTATTATTCTCTCTATTATTAAACTACGTAAGATTTCCTTCTTCCTGCATATGGCTTTAGGAATTGAAGGTTCTGTGCTCTGTTTAACTTTGTGGGAATTTATCTGACCCAGTGGGGTGGATTCTTTGTATCTCTCATGCAAACTCAAGATAATGATTACTGTATTTTACTTGCTTGCCTGGCTATTTTATATTCTGCAAATAAAAGGGATATAATGTAATGAGAATATCACAGCAAGCAGCAAGCTGTCAGAGAATATCATCTTCCACCCAGCTGATTTTGAGACAGAAGCTTCTGACCCAGGCTCTAAGACAAGCTATCTAAAACACGCCCCTAAATATGTTTAAAAGTACAACATCAAAAGAAGCCTCTTCAGAAATGGAAAAAAATGTAGAAAGATGCTACCTTGTTTTTCCCTTGAATTCTGCATTTTATTAATGCCCATGTCAAGGCATGTTCATTTATTCTCCCTTTAAGCTACTTGATTCATAAAGAAATTATCTGCTTCATCAGCAGTTAGCCAGACCAAAGGTGGAGTTAGAAAATGTCTATATAGGCCAGGCGCGGTGACTCAAGCCTGTAATCCCAGCACTTTGGGAGGCTGAGGCAGGTGGATCACGAGGTCAAGAGATCGAGACCATCCTGGTCAACATGGTGAAACCCCGTCTCTACTAAAAATACAAAAACTTAGCTGGGCATGGTGGTGCATGCCTGTAATCCCAGCTACTCAGGAGGCTGAGGCAAGAGAATTGCCTGAACCCAGGAGGCAGAGGTTGCAGTGAGCCGAGATTGCGCCATTGCACTCCAGCCTGGGTAACAAGAGCGAAACTCCATCTCAAAAAAAAAAAAAAAAAAAAAAAGAAAAAAAAAAGAAAATGTCTATATAAAAATTTTAATCCTATTCCTTCAGATGGAGTGTGTTAGCATGCTGGGGAACACTTGTATCCTGAAGCCATCCTCACTGAACCCCAGAGAGCTCTGGAGAGTCCCAGTGCAGCGCTTCGAAGACCTTGGCATCACGACCATCCAAGTGGAAGTTGTCATTCCCCGGAGTAGTCGTCTGCTTGATCCGGCTCAGCCCTCTCCGGCCTTTACTTCCTCCATGCTGACACCATGTCTTTCAGTGGCTCTTCAGCTCCCAAGGCCTCAGCTACTTGGACCCCACTGTCTGTCCCAGCGATTGTTCTTACTGTGTGACAATAGATGGTCGTCTTCTTCCCGCTCCTTCCTCTACATCAAGGTTAAATTTCAAGATCTGTCCTCTATAACAGGGGCCCCCAAACCCCCAGGCCGTGGATGTGCACCTCTTAGGAGTCTATGGCATGTTAGGAACTGGGCTGCACAGCAGGAGGTGAGCAGCCAGTGAGCCACCCTTACTGCCTGAGCTCTGCCTCCTGCCAGAGCCTGGTGGGGCATTGGATTCTCATAGGAACGTGAACCCTAGTGTGAACTGTGCATGCGAGGGATCTAGGTTGCGTGCTCCTTATGAGAATCTAATGATAATTACATTCAGTTAATGTGCTTGAATCATCCTGAAACCATCCCCCCACCTTTGGTCCCTGGAAACTTTGTCTTCCACAAAACCGGTCTCTGATGCCAAAAAGGTTGGAGACTGCTGCTCTGCAAAATATGTCCCTGTTTCCACCTCCATCCAGCTTCTCTTTGATGTCACTGCAGAAATAGAGTTTGGTCACGCTGCCCCTAGCATCCTACAAGCTTCTAGGGCCACATCTACGCTGTCTTACATTCTGTACCTGTTGAAAGTGCACCTCTTAGGAGTCCAGGATTCATATGGGGCCATACTTAGCAATGACAGTTTTCCCCTTCCCCTCAAAAATATCTTCTATTTGTGCACAGGTGAAAATAAGAGCCTCAAGGCTTAAGCTGCTAGAAGGGACAATCCATCCATCTCACTAGTCACCTGAGTGACACCTGGGTTGGCAGATGTCACCTGCTTTGGGGTTTATCAGTGGATGTATGTGTACTTCCAGCCCTAGCAGAGCATAACCTTCACCTCTCCCAAGGGCGATCTCCCTACAGACTCTAGGGAGAGTTACTTTCCAGTCTCAGGCAAGAGCAAAGGTCAACATCCCCTTGGCTGTGCTGCCTTTCTCTGCCTCTTACCCTGAGGCTGTCTCTGAGGACAGTCAACCACTCGGCAGCATTTAAAAAATGATATTGGAGAATTAAAGACTACACTGCAAAATACTGAAAAGTTTAGAATATTATCTCAAAACCTGGGGATGCTTATATACTTAGAGTTGTGTGCAGCGGGGGTGAGAATAATACCTGCTGAAGTTAAATGTGGCTAACATTTTTAAGAGTTCCTTTTAATGTGTCAGGCATTGTTCTGATAACTTAATTTGTATTAACTCCTTTAAACCTCATGCCTACAGAGTAGCTAACACTATGATGCCCGCTTTACAGATACCAAAGCTGAGGCACAGAGGACAAGCACTTTGTAAGTGGGAGAACTGGGATTCAAACCCAGGTCATCTGCTCCAAAGTCATGAAGGTCCACACTTTGCCTCTAACACATTGCACCAGATTGTGGCTTAGGTCAAATTATTTCTTCGGCTCTGATTTAAAATATTAGTATTCACTGTTATATTATTGAGGAAGATAAAGACAGAAACATATGCCATGTCTGTCAGTCTCTTCCCGACGAGTATCTGGTTGTGTTTTGGGAGGGTTTGATTTGATTGATTCAAATGTGTAGAAGAATGAGCCATGTGGTAATAGAATTGTAAACATCCTGAGATGTGGCGTTGAAGAAGCAAAAGCAATCTGCATGTTGGAGATGAAGGTTACACCTTTTCAGCAGTGAAATTGAATTGCCTTTCAATTTCAGCCAGAGGCTCCTTGAGAGGCAGCTGGGGCAGAGTCATGAAGGAAGGGGGTTTGACCTCTCTTCTGCCCTGTTGTTAACTCTATCACTGCAGGTATGTCACTTGGTCCTGTCATTTATAAAATGGAGGCAATAGTGTCACCTTCCTTTCAGGGCTGGGATGGGGGTGACGAGTGTGAGTGTAGGAGCAGCAGGAGCGAGGGACAGAAGATGTGACGGAGACCATGGGCTGTACATGCATTGGGCAGAAACTCTTTGAGGACGGTGAGAGTAGTGGTCCAGCAGGGAAAAAATGAAAATGCATTTTGAGGAAGAAAAGAAACTCCCAGTTAAAGATTCTAAAAAGAGTCCCTAAAAGCCCAAGGGCACATCCCCAGCCTTTCCCAGGACAGCTTCAGACACAGGTGTGAGCCGACGTGGAAGGCAGGCGCCCACCGCGGGCTGCAGCCTGGAGAACGCCGTTCTGACTCTCTCAGAGCAGCAGAGGCTAAATTCCACTGCATTTTTCTTGACATTAGCCAGACTTGTTCAAGACAGATGTTCAGGGTTCTACCAAATAAGCTTATTTTTCATGGCAGCCATGATCTGAGGTAAGTACATTTCCAGACTCAGCAGGAAGACTTCCACGTGCAGCTGTAACTTACATTTCTTTGCATATCTACAAGTGTCCGAGCCACTCTTCATAAGACGTTTCCTTCTTAGCATTCTATTGTTAGAAGTTTGGGTTCAAGGCTGAAACACCAGGTATTTGAGGGGTTGTGGAAGAAAGTCAGCTTGAAACAGTGAATCAGTAAAACTCTGTATTAGCAGAAATTTTTAGCATTAATTGTTTCTGGCACAAAAAGAGACATGAACTCTCATCCAAGAAGCTTTAGACCATATAACTCTTGTGAGGCCTCAGTGAAAACATTATGGTTTTGAATTTTGCATAACCAATGTCTGTAAAAGCGATCACATTTTATGATTTATGATTTATTTATTTTTCTGAGACAGGGTCTCACTGTCGCCTAGGCTGGAGTGCACTGGCGCTATCACGGCTCACTACGACCTTGACCTCTGGGGCTCAAGCGATCCTTCCATCTCAGCCTCCTGAGTAGCTGTGACTACAGGCACACACTGCCATGCCCAGCTAATTTTTGTGTTTCTTGATGGGGTGTCATCATGTTGCCCAGGCTGGTCTCCAACTGCGGGGCTCAAGCAGTCAACCCAACTCAACCACCCAAAATGCTAAGATTATAGATGTGAGCCACAGCGCCAAGCCGAAGGCTATCACGTTTTAAATGAAATCTCATTTATACCATTGGTTTGTTTAATAAGTTTAAACTTTGTGATAAGCTTAATGATTATCACAAATTCTGAATAATGAGGTTAATATTCATATGATTTTATGTGTGTAGCAAACTGGTCAGGGCCTCTGAGTAGCACATAGTTTAAAACAGATGAATGATGCCTTATATGAAATTAGGTTTCTGAACTGCCAAGCTTTTTCTTAAGGTTCTGTGTGCTGTTTGCGAAAAGGCCGAGAGGCAGCGGGACAAAAATAGGAAAGGTTTCAGAGTCAGACTGATTGAATTTAGAGTCCTGGCTCTATCACTGTCTAGCCTTGATGTCTTGGACATATCCGTAGATCCTCTGAGATTTTTGTCTCCTCATCTGTAAAATCCTGATGCATTGAGACATTATCTCAAATGAGATAATGTCCATAAAGTAGCTAGTGCAATTCTTGACACCTGTTGGGTACTCAAAAGATGGTGAATATCATTAGCAATTCTGGTGGTTTTAGTATTTGCCTACAAATACTCCAACACACCTCCCTTAGGAAGGTAAAATATCTGCTTCTTCTCCCTCTGAATGTGGGCTGGATAGTGACTCGCTTCTAATGCATAGACTACGGTGAAGTCATAATGCGAGACTTCCAAGATTGTGTCATGAAGAGGAAGCACATTTTGCTGCCGCCCTCCATGTTGTGAGGATGCTCAAGCAGCCTGTGGAGGGGCCCACATGGGAGAGCCCAGTGTGGAGGATCTGAGGCCTTCCAGTGGCATCCAGCACCACGTTGCTGTCTGTGCGAAGAAGCCACCTTAGAAGTGGGTTTTCCAACCCCAACTGAGCCTTCAGAAGATTGCAGTCCTGGCCAACACCCTGCCTCATGAGAGACCTTGTGACTAAGCTGCTTAGCCCACTTGCTCCTGATTCCTGAGACAGTAAGTGTGTGTTGTTTTAAACCACTACACTTTGAGGTAATTTGCTATATAGCAATAGATAATTATTATTACAGTAAATATTGCAGTTAAAACTCACCCCAGAGTAGGATGAAACACCTGAATCAGTCAGCAGCTACTGTTTCTGTCCAGGCGGTTGCAAAGGAAACCAAAAATCAATGCGGTAATGAATTTGTTAAGCATTTATTTCTTTAGCAAATTTGCAGAGCCATGCCTGGGGTGTGGGCCCCATCTGAGCTGCTAAAAACCAGGATCTGTTACTGGACAGAGACAAAGGCTCTCAATGTCCTTCTTCCCCAGAGCTAACCCAGGCCTCAGTGATACCTCCTAAGGTTCTTCTCTTCAGCTGCTGCTTCTCCTCTCTCTGCCACATGCCATGGGCAGGTCTGTCTTCTCCTGGGACCACTGGTAGAGCAGTCTCTTAACTGGCTTTCCTGCTCATGTTCTTGTCCAACTATAAGACACATTCGTAATGATCAATTATAAGGAGGCACTCTGAACTATGTAAACCAGATCAAATAATTTTCCTGCTTAAAACTTACGGTGTCTCCCTGTCCACTTGCAAAACAAATGGACGTCCTCTGGTCTATAAGGAAAGACTGTGATTTAAACCCTACTTACCTACTCCTCGAACGTGCTCCCTCCTTTCTCTCTGCCCTTCCTTGTCTTCCTTCAGCTTGTTGTTGGGTCTTGTTACAGGAGGACACCAGTGAATCACCCGTCCTGGACCCATGCCCTTGTGTGGCCCTCCCACATTAACGCCAAGCTTGGCCATGTGACTTGCTTTGATGAGACAAGAGCAAAGATGATTGATGATGAGACCTAAAAAATGCCGCAGATCTGGGATTTTTTTTTTTCCTCTGGCTGCTTCTGAAAGAAGGTTTAACTACTCTGCTGCTTCATGGGACACACGGAGGTCACTTTCCTCCACCTCTGCCAGCCTCCAGACATGATATGAGCTCAACCATCATGGGCTGAGCCCAACCCAAACTGCTGAGCCACAGAGTTGTGACAAATACAGGATTGTTGGGCTGAGTCACTACGGTTTGAGGTTGTTTTGTCACTTAGCAATGGATAACTGATAAACACACCAAACTCACTCCTGAGTCCTGGGACTCCTTGTTCCTCTGCTTGGCCATATTCTCTCAAGGAAGGCGCCTTTTGGTCACTTAGATCTCAGTTGAAATCTCAGCCCACTCTGAAAGGGCTACCCTGGTTACTCAGGCCAAAGTGCTCTTGTATTCACTGTAGAAAAAGAGAATTTTACTTCTCTGCTCGCATCCCACAATATTCAGCACAGAATCCTTTTGTGACTAGATGTATGTGGGGTTTTCTTCACCCACCAAGCCAGTCGCTGATTTGTCAGTGGATGCCAGCTGAAAGTCCGCTCATGCAATTCGATTCTTGACACTATCTAAGTGGAGACAGAGTCAGATCATACAGGGTGAGGGCTCAGTTTTAAAAGAGGGATCCCCACCTTTGATGCTGATTGGAAGCCCTAGGTTGTTTTGCCTGTGCTTCTGACCAATCAGCTACAAACCTGGGTTCCCAAAACCTCCTTCAGTTTGAAAACTTTACAAGAGCAGCTCAGAGCACTCGAGGAAATACTTACATTTATCACATTTATCAATTCATTATAAAGAATGTTACAAAGGATACAGATGAAGGGACACATAGGGCCAGGTGTGGGGAAAGGGAATGGAGCTCCCATGCACTTCCAGGGTGCACCACCCTCTAGAAGCCCACACGTTTGGCTATCTGTTTTGTTTTGAGGCAGGGTTTTGCTCTTCTTGCCCAGGCTGGAGTGCAATGGCATGATCTCGGCTCACTGCAACCTTCACCTCCTGGGTTCAAGCAATTCTCCTGCCTCAGCCTCCCAAGTAGCTGGGATTATAGGCATGCACTACCACACCCGAATAATTTTGTATTTTTAGTAGAGACAGAGTTTCACCATGTTGGTTAGGCTGGTTTTGAACTCCTGACCTCAAGTGATCCACGCAGTTCAGTCTCCTAAAGCGCTGGGATTACAGACAGGAGCCACCATGCCTGGCCGTGTTTGACTATCTGGAAGCTCTCTGAATCCTGTTCCTTTGGGTTCTTATGAAAGTGTCATTACACAGCTGTGACTATTAAATCATTGGCCATTGGTGATTGGCTTAACCTTCAGCCCCTCTCCCCTCCCTGGAGGCTGTGGGGGTGGGGTGGGAAGTCCCAACCTTCTAATCTTGCCTTGGCTTTTGGGTGACCATCCCCATCCCGAAGGTGCGTAGGGGGGCTGCCCGTCACCACTCTACTTATTAACATACAAAAAAACACTTGCCATTTTTATAGGTTTCAAGAATTTTAGGACAAAGACCAGCTATACAACCTCACATCCACACTCTGTCATATCATTTCTCCTCGTACTGTAGAAATTCTCATGGCTGATGTTTTCTGCTTTACCAAATTTTATCAAATTGAAGAAACTGTAGATTGTAACCCACAACCCAACTTCAGAAACTAAAAAAATGTGAATAAAAAAGAGTGGTTTGAGAGGCCAGGCTTCGTGGCTCACGCCTGTAATCCCAGCATTTTGGGAGGCCTAGGTGGGCGGGTAACTTGAGTCCAGGAGTTCTAGACCAGCTTGGCCAACATGGCAAAAATCTTGTGTCTGCTAAAAATACAAAAAGTAATTGGGCATGGTGGTGCATGTATGTAATCCCAGCTACTCAAGAGGCTGAGGCAGGAGAATCACTTGAACTTGGGAGGTGGAGGTTGCAGTGAGCCAAGATCATGCCATTGCACTCCAGTCTGGGCAACAGAGCAAGACTCCATTGAAAAAGAAAAGAAAGAAAGAGTGGTTTGAGTTGATGAAATACAACATTTGATGATTGATTCCTTTTTGTCTCTCTATGGGAAATCTATGCCCCCTGGGGGGCGTCCCCCTCCTTGGGTTGCCTCCTCCAGTTATTCTCCATATTGGAGAAAAAGTAAACTTTCTAAAATGCTAACTAATCTAATCACACCACTCTTCTCAAAGTGATTTATTGGCCCCTCACTCCATTTAGGACAAAATGAAAATTACTTCCATGACTCACAAGCCCTCTGAGACAGAGCTCTTGCTGACACACCCACCCCGAATCCGGTCACCCTCTTCTTCACTTACTCCAGCAGCACCCTCCTGCTCTGGTTCCTGATATAATCCTGCCACATGATCACCACCACGCTGACCCTTCTGGATATTCTCCCTCCTCTCCTCTCGGCTAATCCAAGCAAATCACCCTTCCTCAGCTGTCACATTCCTGTCCAAGCCTCCTCTGCCCCTCCCGACTGCTCTCACATCCCCCATTATGAAAACTTACACCAATAACTACTGCAATTCTAAAATATTTGTATAATTGTTTACTTGTTTGTCACATATTGTGTTTTTTTAAATTGTGTCTAACACCACTGTGGGCCCATTAGAGTTCTATGTATTGAGGTAACATTAGTAAACAGAACAACAAAACTTTCCACCATAATGAAGCTTTGGCTTCAATGAAGGTAGACAGACAACAAGTAAGATGGATATAAATGAGGACGTCACATACTACTGAATGCTGTGGAGAAAGTTAGGGAAGAAAAGGGAAAATGGCTAATCCTAACAGCTGGGAGGGGCTGTGATTTTACATAGGATGGTCAGAAAAGGCTCCAGTGAGAAGAAACATTTGAGTAAAAACAGATGAGGAAATGGAATTAGCAGATATTTCAGGAAGAACATTCCAGGAGGTGAAAACAGCAAGTTGAAAGCCCTGAGGCAGGATGCTGGTCACTGGTGGTAGATTTTTAGCTGACATTCTTAAGGAAGTCCCTGTGGCTGGAGCACTTAGGAACAGAGAGCTCTGAGACGGGAAGTGAAATAGGCCATGGAGGGGATGATTTAGAGCCTCGTAAGCCTTGTTAATAGGAGAGTGACGATGAGTTCTCAAAGGACGGCTTTGTTTCATATGTTAAGAATTGACTTTAGAAGACGCAGAGCAGAATTTGAGATGTCACTGGGAAAGTTGCAATCATTTGAGCAAGAGACAATCACGGTTTGTGAAACGTGGTGATGAGAAATGGAGGAGGTGAGAAAAGGTCAGAGTCTGACTGTGTTTTGGAGACACAGCCAATGGGATTCCAGATGCCTGGAGCGTACAGTATGTAAGATCGAGAAAGGTGTCAGGAATTTTGGCCTCAGCAACTGCAGAAATGGAGTGAGCATTGACCAGGATGGGGAAGGCTGAAGGTAGAGAAGGGTCTCGGGGAAGGAATGGGAATCAAGTTTTGATGTGTCAAGCTTGTGATGCCTTCTAAATAGCCAAGGTATAGATACTCAAGTTGCATATATAACCATAGCATTCAAAGAAGATGGCTGAGCAGGAGATATCAGTCTAGGAGTTGTCAGCATATAGAAGATACTTAAAGACTTGTGCCCAGGTCACCAGGGAGGTAGCAGAGACTAGAGGAAAGGTCAGACCAGAACTCTGGGCACTCCAACTGTGGTCAAGGAGATGAGGGGATAGGAGAGATCAATCAGGAGAATGGAAAGCTCCATCAGCAAAAAGGAGGATGGAATCAGCCTCCTTTGATTCCAGTGTTGGGGAGGAGATCATCAACACCATCAGATGCTGCAGTGAGATCAAATCGGCTGAGCTTTGGCCGCTGACCATCTTGACAGGGTGGTTTTGGTGTCAGGATGGCGAATTCATGTCTGTCTCTCTCACTAATCAGAATGAACAGCCACATTTTCTGTCATCGGCACACTGTATTCCCAGCATCTAGCACAGTTTCTGATACAAACTACATATTGCATTAATACCTGTTAAGTGAGTGATTGGAAACTGATCATTAGATACCTGACCATGGTCCTTAGATTAAAGTTTTCAGGCAAATTTGCAAAACAATTCCCCTATAATTTGGAAATTTAACTGCTTTTTTCAGTGGATAAGAGTCATGGAAAGATGAGATTATGAGAGCATTTTTACCTTAATAAATGTTAGCTTTTCTCAGAATCATTGTAAGCCCTCTTTACTTTGAGTTCCTAAAGAAGAACCATGCACAGAGCAGGTGTTTCTGTCTTGCTGGGAGGGAAAGAGGTCTGCTCATTGTTTTGGGAGAGAACAACCTTCAACTTGGTCTCAGAATGGCCTTTGCTCATTGGTGGGGAAAAGTGTTGCCTGGTGGGAATGCCTGATTGGAAATGTTCCCAGGAACCCTCAAACTAGTCCCCTTACCCACTGGTGTCAGGAATTCCTTTTATAGGATCAAAACTTTTTATCCTATAATTTTCATGATACAGTAGTCCAAGATATAGAGAAAAGGCAGCTAATTTTTATTTTCAATGCATGAGCCTTTACATAAAGGCACAGCGTACTGCTGAGACACAAGCATGTTGCCATTATTTCTGTCAAAGTGTCCATTGCTCAGCCATCTGTCAGATTCCACGTGTGCAGATGAAGGAAAGAGGCAGGCGGAGTCATTCTGAAAGGGTCTTCATGGAAACCAGATATTGACCGCTCAAAGAAGGAGCAAGCCCTTCTTCAGCAGGTCTCCAAAGGAGCAGCAAGTTAGGACCTGGCGTATGTCCTGGGGCCTTAGGCTGGCCTTAGCTATAGCTGTTGGGCCTTATGTACCTTGGAGCCAACTGCATGTGCTCCTGACTGGCTTACCTCTGGTGAGAATGGCCAGCTGTCAGGGTTCAGATTGTCCAATAGCATCTGCTGGGACCACACAGATAGTTACAGAACTGTTTTTTCTCATCAGTGGGGTCTAGGCATTGGAGCTGAGGCTGTTCAGGTGAACATAACCCACCAATGCTTTTAAAAACACATAACTAAAAGTCAATTATACAATCCATTTCAAACAGAGCATTAGTGTCTAAACTGCTGCATTCTAAGCAAGTCTCCTCAACCGGCTTCGGAAACATCTGAGGCCCACAGGTATCCCTCTGGAGTCAGATGATGACCAAAGAACCCGACTACAAAGCGGGAGGAGATTATCCAAGCTAAATCTCACCGAGACACCTGGAAAGAGAAACAATGAGCTGAATTCATGTCAACATGTACATGACAGATACCGGATACTTTCTGAAAGCAGATTATTGTTCAAAGTGGGAGGGAATGGGTGGGTCCTGAGTGTTTGTGAAATTGAGAGGGGAAAGGGAAGGATGCAAAACACAACTCCATCGTTTGCTTTTCCTAGAGACAGCATCTGGCTTTGCAGCCCAGGCTGGAGTGCAGGGGGACGATCCTAGCTCACCGCAACCTTGAACTCCTGGGTTCAAGCCATCCTCCCACCTCAGCCTGCTGGGGTGCTGGGATTAAAGATGTGAGCAACCACACCCAAACCCCATTATTTTCTAAAGATTATTCGAGAACTAGTTTGCTTTGTTCATTTCTCTTCCCAGAGGATCTTGCCCCACAATATTCTAACAGAGATTTCCTATTCACCAAGGATGCCGATTCATCGCTTTTCTCTCAGATGAAATGTGTATGACTTTTATGATCTTGTTCAACAGTGCACTCATTTATTCATTTATATTTATCCAACAAATAATTAGTATTCACTGCAATAAATTCTGCAGAGATGGGTAAGTAAGGGCACTTGTCCTGTAAACCACACCTGTCTTCCAAACATGGCAGAGAATCAAAAAGGGAAATACATACAGTTAATAATAGTTTAAACACTATGGTATTTATATAATTAAAACATATGACTCCTGTAAGTTAACATTTTGGTTAACACCCTTCCAGAAACATTGCTATTTTCTTGCTTTCTCTATTTTTCTTACATTGCTTTATTGTTTAGGTAGTTTTAAAGTATATTTCCATAGGAAGATAAGGACTTTCTCACTACAAACAGTAAAACTGTGTATTAGAGAAAAGTACATTAAACACCCAAAATTCTCAAGAAAAGCATATTGTTTTTGTTTTTGTTTTTGAGAGAGTTTCCCTCCATTGCTAGGCTGGAGTGCAGTGGCACGATACCAGCTCACTGCGACTTCTGTTTTCTGGTTTCAAGCAATTCTCCTGCCTCAGCCTCCCTAGTAGCTGGGACTACAGGCACGCACCACCAGGCCTGGCTAATTTTTTGTACCGTTAGTAGAGACTTTTACCATGTTGACCAGGATGGTCTCAATCTCTTAACCTCGTGATCCGCCCGCCTCGGCCTCCCAAAGTGCTGAGATTACAGGCATGAGCCACCGCGCCCTGACGCAAAGTGTAGTTTTATTCAATTCTTAATTTAACCAAGTGGCAGATTTGGATTGGTTTTGCTATGTCAAACAACACTATGTCTAACACCTTTATGCATATATATTCTGGATGCTGAACTGTTAAACTGCCCTGTAGAAAGGTTGCATGTGGTGGCATCACACAAATGCTAACTGAAGGAAAGCATGTTACATACAGCACGGTGTTTTGTGGTGGAAGTAAAATTGACGACTATCGTTTTGTTTTGTTTTGAGACAGAGTTTCGCTCTTGTTACCCAGGCTGGAGTGCAATGGCGCAATCTCGGCTCACAGCAACCTCCGCCTCCTGGGTTCAGGCAGTTCTCCTGCCTCAGCCTCCTGAGTAGCTGGAATTACAGGCAGGCGCCACCGTGCCCAGCTAATTTTTTGTATTTTTAGTAGAGACGGGGTTCCACCATGTTGACCAGGATGGTCTCGATCTCTTGACCTCGTGATCCACCCGCCTCGGCCTCCCAAAGTGCTGGGATTACAGGCTTGAGACACTGCGCCGGACCCAATGATTATTGTTTTGTTCTTTGTGGGTTTCTGTAGATATGTTAAGCAGAAATTTGAGACGGGACTATCTAGGGAAACATTTGCTCTGTTAAAGTTTATTGCTACTTCTACAACAGCAACTTCATCTGAGTGGACAATGGAAAGAAATAACATGTCTGATTCTGGGCACAGGCCCATACTGATTTTTGAGGCTTAGCCTCTGAAAGTGAAAAGCTGCCAACAGCAGCTAATGGTGTGGGCCAAGGCCTGTCTGGTTCCCTGTGCGTGGGATATTACCTTATCACCTACTTTGTTTCGCTAAGGAAAACAACATCGGCAAACAAAAATAGCAGCTGTCATGGTATCGGGCTGTATACTTCACAGTAATTCTCTTATCTTACACTCACAATTCTCTAACAGGAAGTAACTTGAAGTGACAGAGAAGTAACTTGAAGTTACAATGGAACACAATGATCTGATGGAAAAGGTTGGACTCCAGAGCCACGCTCTTCATCAGCCACCTTGACTTGAATAGCTCACAGGTAACAATGGAAATAAACTTTAAGGATATATACGATGAAATCAATTGATTTGAATAAGATGCTTAATCACAGATAACTATATGATATTTTTCTAAATTGAAAATACACGGTGATTATTTATTCAAAAACTTTTACAAGTACCTTGTATCTGCCAGGCACTGGGATACACAATGGTGAGCAAGGCAGATGGGAACTTTGTCTTCACAATGTTGGACTGTGAAGGAGACGAACAGGAAAACAGGCGTTTGCAAGGATGTGAGGTACAGCCTTTAAGAGGGAATCCCAGGGTGCTGTGGGGACATCAAGGAGAGGACCCCAACTTTGGACCTTAGGTCCAAGGTTTACTCCCAAGTAGCTGTGACTGCAACTACTTGGAAATTAGCACCACACTTGGCTAATTCTTTGTATTTTTAATAGAGATGGGGTTTCACATGTGGACCAGGCTGGTCTCAAACTCCTGACCTCAGGTGATCTTACCCACCTTGGGCTTCCAAAGTGCTGGCATTACAGTCGTGAGCCACTGTGCCCAGCCTCAAAGTTTACCTTTAAGGTGGATTAAAGCTGACTAGAAATAGTTTGTCTTCACATAGCCTACAAACAAAATTTAGTCACATCCATGAATTCTATTGAAAATATTAGACAAGTGGGACATTCAAGGGTCATGGATGGGTTTTCTAACCGGCTCATGGTGTGACCACATTTCAGATAAAACTAAAACAATATGTAGTTTTTAGAAACTTGGCAGTTTTCTTTTGTTTAGTGCATCTCGTAATTTATGGGTCTCATGGGGAACTCGTTTAGCTCTGGTTTCTGGGATGTGCTAGAACTTTATAGAAATCCTCTGACAGGCAGCTTTTAGGGAGATAGAAGTTTCTAAAATTTGTATTTCAGTCTTGTCACTGAACTCTCTTGATACCTGATTTCCCAGCTGCTAAGCCCGATCTGTTTTGATAGGCTTCACTGTGAAAGCTGAGGGTGTCCCACGGTGATGATCGTGTCTAGCCTGACTCATAGGAGCACATTAACGGAGTCGCCTGGACACTCAGGCACCAGTGATCTCGTGAAAGGGACTACCTCTGTCTTTGCTCACTGTGTCTCTTCAGCATGTGCAGTGCCTGACGCAGAGTAGTTAGTTACTTGATGATTGGCTTTTTTTTTTTTTTAAAAGGAGAGAAATGTGTCTCTGGGAAACCTTTAAAATGTAGACAGAGAAGATAGGTGGATTGATCCTAGGTTGTCTGCTAAACTAGCCCATTTTCTAGGTTGCAAATTCCCTTTGTCTGTTTGTTTTGTACATGTATAGTATCTGAAAGAAGGGTCAGCTTAAATGAGCAAAATATGTTGAAATAGCGAAACATTTTCACAGTGTGTATTTCATTCCCCAGCGTCAAGTAACACCTCTCACTGAGAGGTATCACCACATCTCTAAATCTCCTGGAGATGCATTTGGAACACATGCTTTTGAGCAAATGAGTTTGTTGTTAAAATATAAAGTATATTTTCTAAGTTATTATGTCAAGGGGAATATAACTGAGGAAAGAGAGTATGTTCTAATTATCTTCAAAATTTGCCCACCTTCCATCAAAATTTATTGTAACTGAAAGGAGCAACCTCTGAAAGAGGGATTATTGGCTCTTCTGCTTTCAGCGGCTGATCTCAGAGGGAAACAAATGGCATTTGCTGAATCTGAGCACAGAATGCGTACAGCACTTCAGCATTAAGGGAGATATTATCAGGGAAAGTATGTGATATTCACCATCTGATTCTTTTCACTTCTTTCAGGAAAGACACTGAAGGAAGAACTGATTTTAATCTGAGACTACCTCTTTCAAAGAAATCTCAAGAGATTTAGTGCTACTGGAGAAGCTAAAAGATATGAAAGTATTTGTTACAAGCAAGACAAGCTTTAAAACAATGTCGAATAGGAAATGTACATCTGGTGACCTGTCCCCTACCTGGAAAGACAGTGAAAGGGATCTGATAGGGACAACTGTCACTGGGTACTGATGTTACACTCACTTTCTAATGGAAAGACAGCAAAGACCAAGCTCAGTGGGTATTCAATGATCAGACAGAACTCTCGAGAAGCATGAGGGTCTTACCTGAACACAGGTTCAAAGAAGTGTTCTAGCACCAGGAAACACTTAACAATATACAGAGAAAGGAAGCTCGGACTGATGTTTGGGTTGGCTATCTAAAATGATCCCAGGAGAGGCATAGATGGAAAACTGTTCTGCACATTTTTCCCCCAGAAATGGAGTATTAGATTTATAGTGTACCTTTCACCTAAATAGTCAGACTGAACCTCTAAAGCAATGTATTCTTTCATCTAATCACCTACATGAGGATGCCTGGAGAAATTGTGTCTATACACACACACACATGCACACACACACGCACACACATACACACATACACACACAGGTGCACACACACACAATTTCTGTTTTGAGTATGCTTGCAATTTTTAAAAACAAGCTTTAATTCAGTTGAAATAAAAATTATGAAATATTAAAAGTGATGCAAATAGAATACATGTAAGTACATGTGTAAAGTAAGTTGCTGAATGTGATATGTAAACTGTGCTTGATTCAGTATGATAGCTGTAATTACAGAAAAATAGAACTAGTAAGACTCAAGTGACTTGATTCGAATAGTTAACATTTGTGTAAAATGAGCGACTTATTTGCTTTAGACTGATATTCGTAGTGGTATAAATTGTCCTCCTATTAATACTGTTTCTAGTGGGGTACCAATGTGTGTAAGATAAAATATATATTCCGAAATAGTGTATTTTCTGAATGATCTAATAATTAGTAGGCATCTTACTGAACCATTTATAAGTGGAAATAATTGATGAATAATATGCCGGAGAACCTTTTATGCTAGGAGCAATATAAAATAGAGCAAAGTATATCGGCCACAAAAGCCAAAATCCCAGGAAACGTAATTATCCGTTAACCATCTCTTTTGCTTTTTTATTAATGGATAAGATAAGAAGCTCTCCCAGAGAGTGGGAATGACTCTGTGGGATCCTCGGAGGAGTGAAAAATATAAGGGAAATGCTCTCAGGAACTGCATTCTTCTAATACGTCTATATCATACTTTCCCACATCAGGTTCATACAAATCAGGCTCTGTTTATGAGATAATCCACAGTTCTTATATTAAGTTGATGTACAAGATTTGTTACCAATCACGAATCAGTTTTACTATATCTGAGCACATCAATTATAGTACATTATGTTTTTATCTATTTTAAAATATAGTCATATTTTTCAGTTGGAGTTCCTTTTGGAGTTCCTTTCTTTCTAATACTTTATATTACAATGCTATAGTTTATAGAAAGCCTAAGATGATAAAAAAATCTTTGTCCAAAAAGAGAAAAGTCCCATGATTCCTTTATGGCAGAGTTGTGTATCTTTAATTCAGTTTAATGTGTTTATGTGAGTAAAGCCAATTGGAAAACATGCTTCACAAAAATAAATATATTTACTTTACTAACTACTTTCCTGTCAGAGCAGAGAAGCATAAATGAAATCCCTACATTTGTAGACAAATTCTTTTCCAGGACCCTTTAAAAACGATTTCATGGTTTCTTAGGGTTTACAATTACGATGGAGGAATACTACGTCAGTTTGAATCTCTCATCTTGGTAAATATTTTTTTTTTCTGGAAAATTGGATTCTTCTATTTATAGAATTTTGGTGAGGAGACATCTATAGGTATATTTTTAAAATTTTTCTTGTCCAGCAACTTGGTAAGCACTTTTCTTTTAACAACTCAAGTTCATCTTCAGCTTGAGAAAGTTGTTTTTATTTCTTTGTGGATTCTCTGTAATTTAGTGCAGTCTTTCTTCAAGGCACTTGCTGGGCACTTTTGTCCTAGTAAGTCCAGCTTCAGCTCAAGATATTTTTTTCTCCCTCTGTCTTTTCTTTTGAGCCAGAGTCTTGCTCTGCTGCCAGGCTGGAGTACAGTGGCATGATCTTGGCTCACTGCAACCTCCACCTCCCGAGTTCAAGCGATTACCCTGCCTCAGCCTCCAGAGTAGCTGAGACTACAGGTGTGCACCACCACACCCAGCTAATCTTTGTATTTTTAGTAGAGACGGATTTCACCACGTTGCCCAGGATGGTCTCCATCTCTTGACCTGGTGATCCGCCCACCTCGGCCTCCCAACCACCATGTCCAGCCTTTTTTTTTTTTTTTTTTAGTTCTTTTCCATCTTTTACTTCATTCTCTTCTACTGATGCTTCCATCAACAAATGGTGTACTTTAGGATTCATCTTTCTTCACTGTTAAGCTTCCTCCCATATTTTCCATCTGATTTTCTTTTCTCTTTAACTTTTAAGTTCTGGAGTACATGTGCAGGCTGTGCAGGTTTATTACAGAGGCAAACATGTGCCATGGTGGCTTGCTGAGCAGATCATTCCATCACCTAGGTATTAAGCCCAGCATCCATTAGCTATTCTTCCTGATGCTCTTCCTCCCCAGTCCCTTGACAACACACCCTAGTGGGTGTCGTTCCCCTGCTATGTGTCCATAATTACATGTGGGGTGGTCTCATCCTTCTGCTCCCACTTGTAAGTGAGATCATGCAGTGTTTGGTCTGTTCCTGTGTTAGTTTGCTGAGCATAACAGCTTCCAGCTCCATCCAGGTCCCTGAAAAAGACATGATCTTGTTCCTTTTTATGACTGTATAGTATTCCACGGTGTATCATCTGTACCACATTTTCTTTATTCAGTCTATCGTTGACGAGCATTTGAGCTGATTCCACGTCTTTGCTACTGTGAATAGTGCTGCAATGAACATACGTGTGCCTGTATCTTTATAGTAGAATGGTTTATATTCCTTTGGGGATATACTCAGTAATGGGATTGCTGGGTCAAGTGATATTTCTAGATCTTTGAGAAATCACCACACTGTCTTCCACAATGGTTGAACTAATTTGCACTCCTACCAACAGCATAAAAACGTTCCTTTTCCCCCACAATCTTGCCGGCATCTGCTGTTTTTTTTTACTTTTTATTAGTAGCCATTCTGATTGGCCTGAATAGATCTCATTGCCGTTTTTATTTGCATTTCTCTAACGATCAGTGATGTTTAGCTTTTTTTCCTTACGTTTCTACCCAGTTTTCTTTTTAAGCTGTAAAGAATTGCTCAAGATGACAGTCCAAATTAGCAGCCCAATTCCTGGAGCATCATGAAATTATATCCACTTATCGATGTTTAAATTTTAGTGAGTACATTTTCAAACTCCAAGAGGATTTTCTGATTCTCCAATTGCTTTGTTGGCATAGGAGCCTGCCCTTCTTTCAGGGATGTGAGAAGCGTTCAGATTCTAGACGTATTTGAAGACAATGGGATTTGGCAGCATATTACATGTGGGGTGGGGAGAAAGAGGGGTCAGGATGACTACCAGATCTTAGGCCTGAGTGTCTGAAAGGAAGAGCATCCAAGAGCGTGTGTGATTGAGCCGAGGAATAATACCACGGTGTGGGAGCTTTTAGGGAGAGGCAGGAGTTTTGTATGTGTTATAGCCGAAATACCCATTAGTCGTCCAAATACAGATGTCACTGAGACATTTGGATATGTGCCTATGCAGCTCACAGGAGACATCCACGGCTGAGATGTAAGTTTGTGAGCCACAGTCTTAGAGCTGGCATTTAAAGCTGCACACTCCTCTAACAAGTAAGTGTAGCTGGAGAGGTCCACTGAGCCTGGAGGCAGGTTTTCCTTGGATGTGCGGATAGCTGTGTTTCTGTGTAGGATGTGTGAATGCAGAGCACATTGCCAGTTCCTGATGGAGTGAGGAAGCGGGAGGAAGTATCCCTACAGATGGAACACAGTAGGAGATTTCTTTACCGTCTCTGGCAGGTTATTGCTGATTTTGGGGCAGGAGAATGAAAAGCCTAAAGTTAGGTGGAGGACTGCCTTGTGCCTTCCCAAGCCTTAAAGTTCATACCAGGAGTTCACTGTGGCAGGTCTCTTATTTCCCTGAAAGGAGCGGTTTTGCCAGGAGAAACACAACAAATGCCATCCCTGCACCCTGTGTGCATAGAATGCAGAGGAGCATAGCCCTGGGCTTGCAGAACGCTCCCTGGCGTGCTCAAGTTGGAGGTTTTGCTGTCGTTCAGTTAAGAAAATGCATCCATGTAACTTATCAAGAGGTTCCTTCCTTTACCTAAATTGGAAGTTAGACACTCATTTATATTCAAGATTCTGGTAATATTTTATTTTATAGAAAATAAGCAGTTTCTCAATCATCAATATGATTTACTCCATCTATTTTTTTCTAGTCCTATAGTAGACTGTGTGTGTGTGTGTGTGTACGTGCACGTGTGTGGGGTGCTTGTGCACATCCACACATATTAGAGATGCCGAATGGTACCTTTACACACCTTGAATGATGAGATTTGGGGAAAGAGGAAAGGCGAATGTGGATTTGTTTTGAAATGGAAGCCACTTTAAAAGTTTCATTGTGTTTCAGGTAACGACGTGTTTAAATTACTACGTAAAAATGTTCTCTGAAGGCATGTGAGATTATAAAACTAGCAATCATAAAAGAATCAGTGTAAACGCTGAAAATGTAAAACGTAGTTGACTTTTAGTCCTAGATGCTACAACATTAATAAAAACTATCAAGAACCTTAAAGTCTCTGGAGTCATTAGAGTTACAACTGGGTAAATAGCTTACTTGAAAATAATATCAAAAGAAGAGTTAACTTTATTAGATGTAGCTCTTGAAGTAAAAGGCATGAAGACAATTTTGTATGAGGAGATTAAACTAGAGGAATATTGTCCTAATAAAAGCCAAAACCCAATGAAACTTTATTTGGTAAAATTTTCATTTGCAATGCAATATTTTCTCATATGCATTATCAAATTCACTTTACTAATATGACTGATTTTTGGAGTCTATAACCAATTTTTCTAATGTAAAGTGAAAAGACATTTAAAATACCTTGTTTTAGAGAAACAAGGCATTTGACCGCAGGGAAAAATTGTGATTGATCATATTATTTGTGGTGTGACAGATACAATGAAACTGGAGTGGAAGGAAGTGTATAATTTTCTGCATACTAAACAGGAGAGAAAAGGCCACACAGACTGCCCCACCCCCCGCCACCATGCTTTGATGCTAAGTTGTAGTACTCCATTTGTATTTACAGTGATTTTCATAAACAATAATCCCACTGTTTCACAATAATAAGTACCAGGCTGGGCAACACAGTGAGACCCCATCTCTACAAAAAGTAAAAGAAAGAAAATTAACTGGGCATCTATAGTAGTTCTAGCTACTCAGGAGGCTGAGGTGAGAAGTTACGAAATTTTTCAAATGTCAATATAACGCTCTTTATGCTATCTTTTCCAGTTCTATAGGAGAGTGTGTGTGAGAGAGTTGTGCACGAGCACAGATACACACATATTAGAGGTGCTGAATGGTACCTTTACATACTCCCCAAGAGTCTTTTTTTAAATATTATGGATAAGACAGAATGAAAAGTATACCATGCATGTGTGTTTAATGTAGAGAAGTTCACATAAATAGATTGTATTCTTAGTACTTCTGTGACTGAACCAGACTATTAGCCCTAACATGGAATCTATAATGCTGTTTTCAGATCTGACTGGGCATTTGTTATATAACTAGTAAAAATCTTTCAGCATTTCTGTCATTGAACCCCTTTGGTAAGAATCCAAATCTAGCGTTCTCTCAATATTACTAAGTAGTTTAAGCAGGTTCCTATGGAGAGAGGCTGGGCTGGTTACTTTCCATCGTATGTCTTGCTCCTTTCCAGCCTATTCCTCTGTCTTACAGTGGGCCAGGCAGGTGGACCCGCATGTGTTAGCCTACTTAAGTGCCTTTGCTCCTGGGAAGGGTGAGGTATGCCCAGAGGGAGGCATCTGCCAGATACTAGAGGCAGACAGAGACAGAAGTAGCTGGGGGAATGCACCCCCGCCCCACATCTCTTGTTTGGAAGTAGCTGTGTCCCTCTGTGACTGACATCTGCCTGGCAGGCCTTCCCGCAGAACTCCAGCTCACAGGGTGACCACATTATCAGCACCTCCCACTTTCCTTTTCTGCCCTAAAAGTGGTGATAGTTTCCCATAACTGAAAACTTCTGAGCGATTCGACATCCTTCATCGGTTCCCTTAATGCTCACACCTCTGAAATGGTCCCTTCATTGCAATCTCTTCAATTGAGTCATTGGAGTGGAACTGTTTCCCTGCTGTGAAGCTGGCTGATACAGGCACAATGAAGTTGATGTTGTGTGACAGACCAAATAGCATGATGTACTCCATGAGTACCCCCTACCTCTCAAGGCTGCAGGCACAAGAGAGTCCTGAGTCTATTCCGCCATGACGTCTGTGCTGGTTAATAACAGAGCCTTAGTTATTATGGCAGTCATAAGGTAACGGCTGCTTAGCCTCATATTTTGAGAGTAAACTGGGTAAAGGTGTGAGAAATGGTTATTTCAGGTATGGGCAGTAGTCTCAAGGAGAAAGGAGAGGCTGTGGCCTTTGAACAGAACCCTGTGGTGGCTGAGGATGCTTTGCTCTTGCTCCAAAGGAGATGACCACCCGCAGCTGGTTCTCAACGACCTGACTTCCTTGTCTGATTGAACATTCTAATATTCAACCCAGACCCCATCAAAGGAATGCCAGTGTGCCTACTTGAACTTCCAGATCTTTTCCATGGAAAGTTATAACTGTGTCGTCTATATCCATTGAGAATCACCATGAAAGAAGGGGTCTTCACCAAAGGTGAAATTGTGAGGAGATAGCAGAGAAAAATGAAGATTCTGCTCATCCTTGGAGACAGCTCTTGGAGGCTATCCTGCTTTTGCAGAAGAGCTAAGAATTGGTAGCTGCAGCAGGATCTTAGGTATTTGGTCCAAGGATGTTTCCTCAGATGCCTGGGTTCTGTTTCCCAAGTACCTAGACTAGCGTGCTCCACATTTGCCTCCACAGGAAAATTCCCAGTCCAGCTCTTTCCTCCTTAAGCATAAAGGAGCTGACTCCTGTGGACTTCATTCCCAGGGCTCACTGGCTGGAAATCAAAGACCAGAATGCAGAGAGAGACAGAGAAAAAGAGGAGAGCCAGAGAGATTATCTGGGACAGTTCCCTCCCCACCCCCAGCCCCCTGGCTCAGGCAGTGTCCGTGTCCCTCAGTGATGGCAGCTCCCGCTGGGTGACCCTGGCCTCCAGCCTGATGCTCTCACAGAGTTCCAACAGCACGTTTTCATCTCCCTGCCCTCCCAGCCCTACCGGTGTTGACAGTTTCTCACCATTCCAAGTCAGGCTGTCTCAACGGCCCTTGTCAGTTACCTGAACATTTTCGACAACTCTCTATATCACTCCCTCATTAAAGTTCTTTTATTTGAAACATTTGTGTTGGATTTCTTTTTGTTCCTCAACATTCTTTCTTGAATTGTTATTCTTTCGGTGGTGTTAGCTCTGAAACAGTACTCAGTTGGTTTTATTGTTGCAATTGTAGTCAGAGCAATGCTTATCATATCATTTTTGCAATCACGTTAAATAATGTCATTAGAGAAGAAGCAAGTCCATTAGCAGCATTCCCATATAGGAGCTGAACAGTGGATGTACTTTCTTTCTTTCTTTTTTTGTAATCAGGGAAGGTAAAGCCAAGAGCAAACCCAAGGCAACTATCTCAGTAGCTGAGATCATGAGTAACAGTGTCTTCTTGGTTGAAAGGTCTCTGTAAATGTCCAAAGAATGGAGAAGACTACTTGGCAAAGAGCTGTGCTGCGTGTAGTTTTTTTTTTTTTTTTTTTTTTTTAATCTGGTGTGAAAGGCTCAGGGAGACAATTTTTTTTTGTTGTCAAGGACCAAGAAACAAAGTGTAGAAATACTATGCACAGTGGTCATAAGCTACAAGATAGGAGTGGGGTGGAGGGGAGACGTGGTAACACGGCATTATTCTGAACGAGCTCCAGCTCTTCATTCTAACACTTGAACCCAGGACAGACAGCTGTCCCTTTTCAGTAAGGCTGAAGCAGAATGCAAATGTGACTCAGTTTATCAGCTCCCACAGGGCAGGCAGCGCAAGAGGCTATTGTAAGTTGGCTTTGGGAGCCTCCATCTCAAACACAGAGTGGATGCTGAAGGTGGTCCCTGGCCGCTGCTGGTGGCTGGTCCCGGCTCGCTAGGTCCTGGGCATGTCTCGATTCTCAATAATCAGCTTGTCAGTTGAATACAGTTGGCCAATGTGGACCTGTCGACGAATTATTCCAAGGTCTCTCTCGGCTTTATTCACCAGGGTTTGAATTTCTACAGGATCCTTTACATTTTTATTTTCTCTGAAGGCATCTCCTGATGCCTTATCCTCCTGACAGCATACGTTCTGTAATTGTAGGCCCTGAAATGCTTGCTTTCTCTCAGCATAGCCTGGTACAGGTCTAACACTTGTGCGCGGCTGGAGGCTGCCATTTTGGAAAGAAAAAAACAAACGGGTCCGCGTGTAGTTTTATAGGCTGAATAAAATCAGACGTTTTCATTGTTTATACAAAAGTAAACCATGGACCTTTTGGATTTCTGCTTTATTTTTTCATACCCGTTCTCTTTAGTTTAGAGTCCTGTTTTTAATACAATTTTTAAAAATGATGTTATTGCTGAATAGAGTTACATAATAATTGTATATAAGTATGCCTATAATTAGTCGATAAATGTTAAAATGTTATTTTAAAAAACAAATGTAAAAACATGTCCTGGAGAAACTATTTGAATAATAATGTGCAGAATGACCTGAAAGGCTGACTGAGAAAGAAAAAAAAGACCAAAAAACTAAAGAAAACCCATGTAAGTCTCTGGACAGCAAAGAAAAAGGACAAAGAGAATGAAAAAGGATTCAGTTTTAGGATAAGACAATTTACTTACTCTCTTATCTCAATAAAATTAGTAGAAGTTTAGTGGTTGTGGACTATAGATTTAAAAAAGCTGATTTAATGGCCTGAAATGAAAGAATGGGCCATGGATTCTTGGGAGGTGGCCACAATAGCTGTTAGCAGATCAAACATTTGGGAGATGAATTGATTGCTGCAGAGAGGGCAAACGCACAGCCCTGTGGGGCATTTGACAAGGCCATTTTGAATGATCAGTTTTGACATAACTGCACGAAAATGATCCTATCAAAGAGCAAAATTATGTTTTAAAGTTACGTCCCTGCCTGTTACACTGCCCCACCCACCAAGGCTATGGGACCCTCTTATTCACTTTTGTATTTCTTACGTGTTTTATGGGCTGGTATTTTATTGTTGTTGCTCTCATTTTTTAATTTATCTATACATTATTTACTTTAAAGCTGTTTATAATTATTGCTATTCTTATGACACTAGTAAATAATATAACTTTTATAATCAGAAAAGACTATGAAGTTACTGTTAGTCTCTAGATTTTCAAGTTTAATTAAGGAATCTTTATATATCACAAAATGCGCGCATTTGAAATGCACAATCTGATAGTTTTCAGTATATTCAAGATACGTGCAACTGTTGACAGTTTTAATTTACAAATTTTCCATTACCTCAAAAGGAAATCCCTTCTTTTTAGTGATAGCTCCTCATCTCATTCTCTCAAGCCCTGAGCAATCACTCATCTACTTTTTCTTTCTATAAATAAAATTTAATAAATTTCTTTCATTCTGGAAATTTTATATTATCAGAGTTATATAATATGTGATCTTTGTAACTTGCTACTTTCACTTAGAATAATATCTGAAAGGCTCAGCCACGTTGTAGCATGTATCAGTCCTTCATTACTTTTCATGGTGAAATGTGCAGCATTTGATCTGTCCATCCCTCGGTTGATGGACATTCAGATGGTTTCCACCTTTTGGCTATTCTAAATAATGCTGTTATAGATATTTGTGTTTCTGTGTGGAATCTAGCAATTCCACCCGTAGATGTATACCCAAGAGAAATGCTGTTATAGATATTTAATAATTCTGTTATAGATATTTGTGTTTCTGTTGGAATTACTAGATCTTCTGATAACTCTATGTTTAAATAACCATTTAAGGAATGCTGTGGACAGAATCGTGCCCGTCCCCTCCTCCCCCAGATTCATAAGTTGAAGTTCTAACCTCCAATGTGATTGTATTTTGAGAAGGGGCCTTTGGCAGCGAATTGGATTTAGATGAGGCCATGAGGGTAGAGACCTCATGTTGGGATTTAGTGTCCTTATAATAAAAGGAAGAGACACCAGAACTTACTCCCTCTCTCAGTCATGTGGGGAATCAGCTGACACCTTAACCTCAGCTTCTCAGCTTTTCCAGAACTGTGAGAAATATGTTTATCTTAAGCCACCCAACCTCAGCTGACTAAAACAAGGAACTACCACACTATTTTCCAAAGTGGCTCTAGTGTGTGAGGGCTGGGATTTCTCCACCTCCTTGCCAACATTTGCTGTTGTCTGATATTTTGATTATAGCTATCATAGTGGGTATGAAGTACCATCTTATTGTGGCTTAGATTTGCACTGATGACTAGTGATGTTAAGATTCTTTTACGTATTTGTTGGCCACTGGTATATCTTCTCGGAGAGGTGTCTAATAATTTTCCCATTTGTATTGGAGTCATGTGGAATTTAATTATTCAGCTGGAAGAGCTATATAGTATAGATGGAAATAAATGCCTTATGGAGTATATAATTTGCGAATATTTTCTCCCATTCTGAGGATTGTGTTTCACTTTCTTGATGGCGTACTTTGGAACACAAAAGTTTTGGCTATTCCACATAATGCTGTTATAGATATTTGTGTATAAGTTTCTGTGTGGATGTGTTTTCATGTCTCTTGAGCATATGTCTATGGGTGGAATTGCATACCATACCAATTCGATTAACTCAAATCATCTACTTTTTCTTTTGTTGCTCATGTTTTTGATGCCATAGCTAAGAATCCATTGCAAACACTAGGTCATGAAGATTTACCTTAATGGTTTCTTCGAAGAGTTCTATAGTTTAGCACTTACACTTAGGTCTCTGATCCAATTGAGTTAATTGTAATATGCGACAATTTGGATAGTCAAATGAGGCTATCCGGTTGTCTGATACCATTTATTGAAAAGACTAGTTTTCCTCATTAAATGGTCTTGTCAGAATCAGTTGAAGGTAGACATATGGCTTCATACCTCAACTTTCAATTCTATTTCATTGATCTACAAGTCCCTCATTAGGACTACACTGTTTTGATTACTGTTTCTCGGCAATGTAAGTTTTCAAAGAGTTGGAATATGAGAACCCTCCAACTCTGTTCTTCATTTTCAAGATGATTTTGGCTGTTCTGGCTGTCCTACAATTTCATATGAATTTTAGAATTAGCTTGACAAGTTTTAAAAAAAGGTAACTGGGATTCTAATAGGAATTACGTGGCTGATTAATTTGGGAAAGATTGCCATTTTAACAATGTGAATCTATAATATTGTTTTATAAATATGAGATAGTTTTCCATTCATTTCTATCTTTAAAAATTTTATTTAAACATTTTGAAAGGCCGGGCGCGGTGGCTCACGCCTATAATCCCAGCACTTTGGGAGACCAAGGCGGGTGGATCATGATGTCAAGAGATCAAGACAATCCTGGTCAACAAGGTGAAACCCCATCTCTACTAAAAATACAAAAAAATAGCTGGGCATGGTGGTGTGCACCTGTAATCCCAGCTACTCGGGAGGCAGAGGCAGGAGAATTGCTTGAACCCAGGAGGCGGAGGTTGCAGTGAGCTGAGATGGTGCCATTGCACTCCAGTCTGGGTAAAAACAGCAAAACTCCGGCTCAAAGAAAAATAAAAATAAAAATAAAAAACATTTTGTAGCTTTCAGGTTATAAATTGGTACCTCCTTGATTAAATTTATTTCTAAGTATTTTGTTCTTTTTGATGCTATTGTAAATGAAATTATTCTCTTAATTTCATTTTCTAATCATTAATGGCAAATATGTAAAAATGCAACTGATTTTTCTGTATTGATCATGTATATTGCAGGTTTACTCTTTTATTAGTTCGAATAGTTTTTCGGTGGATTCTTCAGAATTGACTATATATAAGATTATGTCACATGTGAATGGAAATTGTATTACTTTTTCCTCTCCAATCTAGATGTATTTTTATTTATTTTTCCTGCCTAATTGCCCTTGCAATTGCCTCCAGCACAACGTTGAATAGAAGTGGCTGAAGTGGTGAGATATGACATTCTTGTGTTGTTCTTGGTCGTAAGGGGGAATAATTCAATCTTTAATTATTAAGTATTATGTTAGAAGTGCATTTTTCATACATGCCCTTATCAACTTGAGAACTTTTACTTGTATTTCTAGTTTGTTGAGTATTTTTTATCAAGAAAGGATGTTAGATCTGGTCAAATGTGTTTTCCCTATCTGTGATAGAATCATGTGATCTTGGTGTTTTTCCTAAATTGATAAGATGTATTGCTTTAATCGATTCTTAAATGTTAAGCAAACCTTACATTCCTGGGATAAATCATACTTGGTCATGATGTGTATTTCCTTTTATTTGTGGCTGGATTCCATTAGCCAGTATTCTGTTGAGGATGTTTGTGTTTGTATTTATAAGGTATGCATGCTGGTGTATACTTTGTTCTTGTTATGTTTTTGTCTGGTTTTGGTATCAGGATAATACTGTGTAGAATGAGCTAAGAAATGTGCTCTTATCTTCTATTTCTTGCAGGAGCTTGTAAGGAATTGGTATGAAATCTGTAGATATTCAGTGGAATTCATTGATGAAGACATCTGAGACTGCACTTTTCTTTGCGGGTATTTTTTATTACTAATTAAATTTCTTGTTATTGCTATATTAAGTTTGTATATTTCTTCTTGAGTCAGTTTCTGTAGCGCATGGGTCTTCCTAGAAATTTTCCATTCATCTAAGTGATCTAATTTATTGGTAAATAAATTCCTTTAGAATCCTTTTTATTTCTGTAGGGTGGTAATAATATCCCCTTTCAGTTTTTTATTTCAGTCGTTTGATTCATTTCATGTTTGCTCCCCTTATCAATCTAGTTAAGGTTTGTCGATTTCATTTACCTTTTCAAAGAATCAGATTTTGTTTTCATGAATTGTCTCTGTTGGTTTTCTATTCTCTAATCTTTAGCAGTACTTCCTTTCCTGCACTTGCTTTGGGTTTAGCTTATTCTCTGCCAGCACCTTACGGTGGAAAGTTAGGTTACTGATTTAAGATCTTCCTCATTTTTTAGTAGAGGCATTTATGGCTATCGGTTTCCATCTAACCTCTACTTTACTCGCATCCCCTAAGTTCTTATGTTGTTTTGTTACATTTTTCATTCATCTCAAATTGTTTTCTATTTTCCCTTTTGGTTTACCTAGAAGAGTTAATTTTCACGTATTTGTGAATTCCCCAAATTTCTTTACGATATTTATTACTAATTTCATTTCACTGTGGTTAGAGAACATGCCATTTACCATTTCTGTCCTTTAAAGTTGATCAGGGTGTGACTTATGGCCTAGCATATCCTCTGTCCTGAAGGAGTTCACCAGTGTGCACTTGAGGAGAGCATGGGGTCTGCTGGTGTTGGGTGGTGTAGTCTCTAGATGTACGTCAGGTCTGATTGGATGAATGTGTTTGAGACTTCTGTTTCTCTGTAGATCTCTGCTTAGTCTTTCTATACGCTCGTGAAAGTGGGGCACTGAAGTCTCCATTTAGTATTGTTAAATTGTCTAGTCCTTCCTTCATTTCTGCCACTTTTAATTCATGTATTTTGGTACCCTGTTGTTACAGGTACTCATGTTTCCAACTGTTATATCTTCCTAATGAATTGACATTTTTATCATTATAAAATACTCCTGTTCACAGCTAGCAATATATACATTTTTTGTTTTAAAGTCTATTTTTTTTCTGATATTAGTATACTCAGTCCAGTTTCCTTGTGGTTGCTGTTTGCATGACACACATATGTGTATACACACATATACATATTTTATATTTTCAATCTCTTTGTGCTTGTGAATTTAAAGTGTGTCTCCTAAAGACAGTATGGGATTGGGTCTTCTTTCTTTCTCTGTCTAGTCCGACAATATCTGCCTTTTGATTGGATTTTTTAATCCATTCATACTTAAGTTTATCATTGATAGAGTTGGATTTTCATTTGCCATTTTATCTCTTATTTCCTATATGTCTCATGCCTCTCTTGTTCTTTTAATTTTCACACATTACATAAAGCAAATATTATCAAATGTAGCATTTTTATTTATTTATTTTTCTTTCTTTTTTTTGAGACGGAGTTTCGCTCTTGTTGCTCAGGCTGGAGTGCAAATGGCACGATCTTGGCTCACCGCATCCTCCATCTCCTGGGTTCAGGCAATTCTCCCACCTCAGCCTCCTGAGTAGCTGGGATTACAGGCACGCACCACCGTGCCCAGCTAATTTTTTGTATGTTTAGTAGAGACGGGGTTTCACCTTGTTGACCAGGATGGTCTCGATCTCTTGACCTCGTGATCCACCCGCCTCGGCCTACCAAAGTGCCGGGATTACAATCTTGAGCCACCACGCCCGGCCGCATTTTTATTTCTTAATGATTTCTTCTTAACTTTTTGAGTTATTTTCTTAGCAGTTGCTCTATGACTTAGCTTGCATATATTAACCTATCATAATCAGCTTTGAATTTATACTAACTTAATTCCAGCATAAGAAATACTACTCCAATAGAGTTTTATTCTTTTTTCCTTCATTTTATGTTATCCTTGTTATATTTAGTACATCTATAAATGTTACAAGCCCAGTATTATATTCCTATAATTATATTATATAGATTCAACTTTAAGATGCTAAGAGAAGAAAACAGGATCTCTCTATATTTTATCTTTTGTTAATTACCTTTCATTTGTGTGATTTCTGTATCTCTTCCTTTATTCCCATGGATTTCAGTAACCATGTAGATTGATTTTCTTCGCTTAGAACAGCTCCTTTGTCCTATTATTATAAATATATTTCCATATGTTATAGATATAAAAATAAATTATATGCATTTTGTTTGATCAAATTGCTTTTAAATTAGTTGAGAAAGGAAAAGAGAAGACATATGTATGCTTTTTAAAATATATATATATATATATATATATATATATATATATATATATATACATACCTAATCATTATTGCCAAGGCTCTTTGTGTTTTCATGTATTTGCTCTCTGGGACTACATACTTTCAGCTCGAAGAAATTTCTTTAGTACTTTTTCTAAGACAAATTGGCTAGCAACAAGTTCTCTCTTTTCATTTACCTGGGAATGTTTTATTTCAACTTAATTTTTGAATGATAGCTTTGCTGGGAATAGGGTTGTTTGGCCATCAGCTTTTTGCTATGAGTGCTTTGAATATGCTATGCCACTGTCTCTGGCCTTCATTGTTTCTAGTAAGTACTCAGCTGTTAACTATAAAGATTCTGGAAGATAACCTAAACAATACCATTCTAGACACAGGAACAGCAAAGATTTCATGATGAAGATACCAAAAGCAGTTGCAACAAAAGCAAAAGTTGACAAATGAGATTTAATCAAACCCAAGAGCTCTGCACAGCAGAAGAAACTATCAACAGAGTGAATGGACCACAGACAAAATGGGAGAAAATGCTTGCAAACTACGCATCTGACACAGGCCAATATCCAGCATCTGTAAGAAACTTAAACAAATTTACAAGAAAAGAGAAAAACAAACAACCCCATTAAAAAGAGGGCAGAGGACAAGAGCAATTTTCAAAAGAAGACATATGTGTGGCCGATAAGCATATGAAAAAAAGCTCAACATCACTGATCATTAGAAAAATGCAAACCAAAACCACAACGAGATACCATCTCACACCAGTCAGAATGGCTACTGTTAAAAAGTCAAGGCCTGGCGCGGTGGCTCAAGCCTGTAATCCCAGCACTTTGGGAGGCCGAGGCGGGTGGATCACGAGGTCAAGAGATCGAGACCATCCAGG
Organism: Saguinus oedipus; assembly: GCA_031835075.1. Classification (NCBI taxonomy): domain Eukaryota; kingdom Metazoa; phylum Chordata; class Mammalia; order Primates; family Cebidae; genus Saguinus; species Saguinus oedipus. The sequence goes on along the minus strand of CM063175.1, from coordinate 5,182,513 downwards.
TCAACATGGTGAAACCCCATCTCTACTAAAGATACAAAAAATTAGCTGGGCATGGTGGCGCGTGCCTGTAATCCCAGCTACTCAGGAGGCTGAGGCAGGAGAATTGCCTGAACCCAGGAGGCGGAGGTTGCGGTGAGCCGAGATCGCGCCATTGCACTCCAGCCTGGGTAACAAGAGCAAAAACTCCGTCTCAAAAAAAAAAAAAAAAAAGTCAAAAAATAACAGATGCTCGTTATTTTTTGTGGAGAAAAAGGGACACTTATACACTGTTGGTGGGAGCATAAATTAGTTCAACCTTGTGGAAGACAGTGCGGCGATTCCTCAAAGACCTAAAAACAAATACCACCCATCTCAGCAATTCCATTACTGGGTATGCACCTAAAGGAATATAAATCATTCCACCATAAAGACACATGCATGGGTACGTTCACTGTAGCACAATTCACATAGCAAAGATAGGGAATCCACCTAAATGTCCATCACTGGTAGACTGGATAAAGAGGATAGTACATACACACTATGCAATACTATGCAGCTGTAAAAAACAATGAGATCATTGTTCTTTGCAGGAACACAGATAGAGCCAGAGGCCATTATCCTTAGCCAACAAAGACAGGCACAGAAAACCAATTACTGCATGTTTTCACTTATAAGTGGGGGCTAAATGATCAGAACACGTGGACATATAGAGGGGAGCAACACACACGGGGGCCTGTTGGAAGGTGGAGGGTGGGAGAAGGGAGAGGATCAGGAAAAATACCTAATGGGTACTGGGCTTAACACCTGGGTGATGAAATAATCTGTACAACAAACCCCTATGACACATGTTTACTTATATAACAAGCCTGAACATGTAAAATAAAAGTTCTTTTTAAAAATTGTTAATAATACAAAAAAGCATTATGTTTAAAAATTGCATCAAGCATGATTAAATAGTTGAATCCTATTTTTAAAATGTCTACACATGAAATGGTTGTCAGCAGAAATTTGGAAAACCCTAGGAACTGAAGCCTAGAGATATTTGACTGGATGCTTCAACTCTGAGTCACAACAGACATAGATAAATCCCTTGTGTCTATAGTTTAGTCATTCAGGTCAAACCATCTAAAAAAAAAAAGTGAGGAGAAAGAAGGATGGAGGGGCAGGAAAAGCCGTAAAAAATAAATCAGCTATTGTTCTGACTGGGTTTCCTACGTTAATGAGGAGTCACTTTTACCTGGCTGCTTTTAGGGCAGCGTGGCATTAGGGCTTTAAAAGCCTAGTGCTCAATGCAGGGATGTGGCAGTGGCCTTAGGTCTTCTCAGCCTTCTCTGAGTGTGAAGCCTCTACCTTTCCAGCTGAGACCAAACTGGGGCCAGATAATTTTCAGCAGTGCCAGACCCAAGGCAGAACCTCTGTCCCACAAGTCGGGGCTGAGTGGAAGAAAGAAACCATTTCTCAGCCTCACTCGCCTGGAACTTAGCCTCACCAATAGGTAGCTGAGGGCTGCAAGAGGAATGGGGATGTCCTGCCCCTCCAGAGACGATAATCCTTTGAGGAGCTGGGTGAGGAGCAAACCTCGTGTTCTCTGGGTGGATTTTCCATCTCATCGAGCTAGGATGGGAGAGGGAGAGAGTGGGTCTTGGCACAAATATTATAGATTGTTGCTGTTCTTACTGAGGTTTAGTACGTTTTCTTGAATAAATGTTTCTTCATCTGCTGTATGATCTTAGGATCATTTCCAGAGCTTTTAATTTTTATTTTTATAAAAATAATTTTTACCAGTTTTGCTAGGAAGTGGATCTGCAGAACTTCTCATGCTGCTGTGCTTGGAAGTGGAATCTCATTTCTAAAGTGCATCTGCCTCCAGATGGGCCATTAGTCCCATTCTCCAAAGCCAGAGATCTCCTACATAGGAAATATATTATCTGGAGGAATGTAACTGCAGATTTTCTGTGCAACCTGCATGACATTGCTGCTTTATATGATTCCCTCTGGTTGTGTATTATTGACTCTGGGAACTCACAATGCAGGTCTTTCAAACTAGAGATGACTTTTCAGAAAAAAAGGCAGAGTCTGCTCGGTGGTCTTGCTTGGGGCTGAGAAGTTGGGGGTGAACATGACCTCTGGTTCACTAACATCTGCCGCATCTTCTGCTCTGCCTCTTCAGCTCCTGTCGCTTTGCTGATGTCCCCTCTTGACTCTGGGGATCCGTAATGCCTCTGGCTCAAGGATGCAGTGAGGGTAAATACCTCACACACAACTTATGAAAGCTCATCTTACAACATCTTATTTTACTTTTTTAGGTTATGTCAAAATGTGGAGGATCAAAATAGTCCAAGGGAGGGTCTCAAAGAGTCCCTGGTATTGAAATGGCTGCAGTGGGAACACCAAGTCAACAATGTGGCAAACGTGTTCCAGGATTTTTTGGTGGCCTCTAGATTTTGGTGGCTTGGATGAGGGAGGGGAGGGATGAAGGAGTGCGTGCTGACGAGACGTTCAGGTGCCCTGTGAAGAGGACGAGTTTCAGGAAATTCAGGACAGTCTGGAAGAAGGAACCAAGGCACACATCACCAACGCCACACAACGCAGAGTTCACAAATGCAAAGTGGGATGGGTTTTGAGAATTATGCCATCCAGGGATTCTCAGTGATTCCTCGCAGTCCGTGACAAATGTTGGAAGATGGTAGTATCTTAGCTCTCTGTTAAGAAGACCTTTGAATGTAACTTTTTACGTATTTTGAATATTTCTAGGAGGGCTGGAAGAGGAGAATATAACATATACCATGCAGTATTCCATAGAACTAGTTAATGTGGAGAACTACTGAAAAAAATGTAATGAGTGACATAATATTACTTTTATTTATTTAATGCAAAAAATCCAAACTGCCCATCAGTTACTCATTGAATTAGAATAGACCGGATGTTGCCCTCCTGAGAACGGTTGTATCCACTTGGAGGGCTCAAGCTTTGAGTTTGACACACACTGCTTTGGACCATTTGTATTACTTCATTCCTCAAATGCAGACTCCCAGGAGGTCAGATTTTTCAGAAGGAGAAAATGAGGAGGTACAGGCATGCTATCACTCACTGCTTTCTTTAATTCGAATGCACTGCGTGTCCTCTTATGTTGGATGCTTCAGTGACATTTTATCAGCTGAAGTATGCATGGTCTCTTTGCTTTCTGGCACTAAACAGAGAAATATCTAGAATAAGTGAGTATTTTCTTGAAAGTTCTGCTTGTATATAATGGAGTAAGTAGATTAAGAGAATTACACTGGATTTCTGTAGCTGGAGTAGAGATGCATTAACATTTGTTTGGAGATCTTAGATCTTCTCAAACGTAGTTCATCTATTGAAATAAAAACACTTTCAACTGATAGTCTAATATATACATATACATACATCCATTATGCATATACAAACATATACAAATACATATGCAAATATGTGTGCATGGCTGTAGGCTAATGAAAGGCCCACAGTTTCTAAGTGACTACTAGTTAATTCATAGCTAAAATATTGCTGTCACCCTTTTTAAGTTTTGTAACGCTTAGTAGCAACATGATAGGTACTGTACACGGAAAGGTTATGCAGCACGCTTCATTCTGTAGTTGTGACAGTGACTCAGTAAAGTTACAGGATGACAATGTGAGAATAATGACAACTGAAAACGCTGCAGTCCATTCAAAGCACGATTGTCAAACTGGGATGTCTTGTATGGTTCTCAAAAATTTTAGGGAAACGTTAGGAATCATTTTAATGATTAATTCATGGTAAAGCAGCCAACATTCTCCTATTCCTGGTGCTCTGAAAGGTCATTTATCAATCTATTTTTATTTTAAAATAATGTGTGTACAGCATATACTTCATTAGGAAGGACATTCAGAGAGGTTTCTAGATGAGAATAAAATGAATTCAGGCATTTATTCAGAATGAGGCCAGATGTTTTCCCAGGAGTCTTGCATTCCTAACCACAGGCCAGTGTCTGCCAGATTTGAGTGTTAGGTCTCAAAAACTAAACGCCCTGGGCTTAATGCAAATTAAATTAGAATGAGAGAAGTAATTATCCAGGACGTACTGTGGCCAAGTAAAGAAATGGGATGACTGCCCTTCAGACAACGAGGTGCTGCTGATCCGATATTAACAAGGTAAGTTCCCTGAGATATTTTTCTGGGGCTGCAGTTGTGAGGGGCAGTTCTGAGCTAGCCATATCTTCTCAGGCCCGCCGTTCCTTTTTTCCTAAAGGTACACTTGAGAAAACAGCTGGATGGGCTTAAGGAATAACTTCCTCTCCAGAAACTGCCTAACAGGAGATGCGGCTTAGTGCATCTACAAAAATAAGCATTGGCCTATGTGCTGAAAATAGTTCTGCGAGGTGGGAGGGCAGCTGGAGGCCAGGCTGATAAAATGTAGGGCAATCTTGGTCAAACAAATCATGTATTGGGCCGAAAACATTTTCTGCTTTTCTTTCTCTTCCGACTTTTCTGTTTGTTTGTGTCCATAGGAATTTGGCAGAGAAGGGAGACTGAGGAGAGACCAGCTGACGATTTAGTGCATTTGCTTAATGTTGATCATTTATGTATCAGAGCAAGTACTGATCTCACATCCTGAAGATTTACTGTGCAGTTGAGCAGGGTGGAGGAGACTCAGGCGCATTCTGGTGGAAACCCATCACAACGCTGAAATCTGAGGCTGGATCTAATTCCCGTGTAAATCAAGCTTACTCTGGATGTGGCTTTTTGTGCAGTGGGGAGACATGGCTTTGTCTGGGTTATATTTGAACCACACTGTATCATAATAACAAGCCAGGATTCAACTTCATCTGCAAGAAGGCATTCGTTCTCAGACTCAGGTATAGAATTTTAGAGCTGGAAAAGATATCTGGTTTGAGTGCCTGATTTTATACATAGGAAACTGAAAGACTTGTTCAAGGTCACGCAGACGTTGGCATCCCTCCCCAGATAACACAATAGCTTTTAGTACCTTTGGAGACATTATTTTTTAGCCAGACTGTGCAAAACATCAGTTTTGAAAGAGCTGAGCTTTCTTTGGCTTTGATCCTCATTTGAACAGTTTCTCTAATGCCTGTTTTTTTTTTTTGCCAATCAATGAGAGCTTGTAAGGTTGCTGAGGTTGGTTGGCCTTGAACGCTTGGCCTCGCCTTCGCAAGCGCCATGACATCCGGCCGGAGCCACTTTGGGCCCCGCCTGTTTTTTTTTTTTATTGAACAAGGATGAACACATCAATCAGATTTCTTGAATCTTTTAGCCCTGCCCAACACACTAGGCACCTTGTAGCAATTACGAATCTCCAACAATACGGCCATCGGACTTCTTTTCTGATAGTGTAAAACATGACATAATGTTCGAACATGACATACAAAGCATCTGAGTTTGTTGTGGGAAGTATATACTCCTAAAATGTAAATTTCTATGCGAATAGTTAAGGATCCCTCAGAAAATGCAATTGCATATGTTTATAAGTTTATATTCCTCCTTTGGAATCTTCCACTCTTCTTAGTTCTTATGAACTTGAGCACAGTAGAATCTGGTGAGAACCTCTGCTCAATTTTTTTGTATGTGAAGTAAGTGTTCATGAACTGTTTGCTGATTAGCGTAAAACATGAGGGTGCACCAGACCCTCAATTTTACCATATGAGATTGTGAGACTCAAGGCCGAAATGACGGGAGTGTGTTTTCCAGAGAAACCAAATTTTAGAGCAGGAAGGGATCGTCAAGATCATGAGGCCACTCATGCAAGATGCAGAAATGGGACCAGAGTTTTAGTGTTCAGCCTGCATTCCATTCCACCACACCTGAGCCTCCCTTTAGTTTGTTATCTACTTACAGGAGACATGATTTCATGAGTGATCATTTAAACGACAGGTTTAGGACAGGTTCTATTGACTTGGACAAAAGGCATCTTGTTCTTGATAAGTTGGCATTTCAATGTGATTTGTAGGCATGTTTTTAAAACTAAAGACCTACTTATAAAAGTGAAAAAAAATGATAATTTATTTGAATTTGTTATTAGGAAGACAGTAATAAAATCGTGTAAACACATTTCCAAAGAGGACAGAAAAATAGAGAATCATCAGTGTGAGCCTGTTTCGCTGAGAAAATGAAATTTAGGTTGTGACCCTTCAGGTCTTGCCATGTGGTCTTACTCCTGAATGTGCGTGGAAAAGCCTTTTAGCATGGGAGGAGACTTACCTGCTGTCTTACTTAGCCCTTATTTCATAGATGAGAATAGGGAGTCCCATATGAGTTGTGACTGACTCAAGATCACATGGCCATTTAGTGGCAAAGCACATTGTTTCAAGCCTCTGATGTCCATTCAGCTGTCAACCCATGCAGTCAAATATTCCAAGACTGTCAAAAATGTGAGCTACCCGAACATGTGACCATTTTGGTCTGAATCAAAGGAGCTCTGTAATAGTCCTGATGTTAGAGGGTGAATTTGAAACTTGAAATCTCCGGGTGCCTCCTTCCAGTCCCAGATCCTTGTTTCTTGTCAGACTCCCTTTACTGAGAAACTCAAAACTTTTAAGTAATATTGACTACATTTAATTGTTCTGTAGAATTTAGTCAGATTCCTCCGTAGAGAATGTGAATCCCAGCAGGTATCTTGACCAAACTACAATCTTTGCCTAATCTAAGCTTTCATTTAAAGTTTTTCTATAAAATATGAATTTGTGAATGGGAGTTGATGGCTGGAGGCTGGAGAGTTTCAGGATATTGAATGAGCTGTCACATTACCATAACCTGATTTAGATTCCCCAGAAGGCAATTGTGACTGGAATTTTCTGGGCTGAAATGATGATGGGAGAGTTTTACGTAGAGAGGTTGTGGCAGATTCAGCCTGAGGAGTGACTGTGAGGGCAATGAACTGTGACTGGAGGTGAGATTCATGGGGATGTAAAGGAATGCTTTGGGGTGGGGGCTACATTGTGGGGAAAAAGGGAGAGTTAAATTTGGAATTTTGAGGGCATAGAAAATTTTAGGATCAGAATTACTTGTAGTGAGTGGATGCATCGAATCACAAGTGATGAAGTTTTAAAAATACAGTCACACATCAGCCATTGCACTGTAGCTGAGGTTTTTAAAAACAATGAAACCATTCTAGAACTTTTTAGGAACACAAGCTTAAATCTCCAATGCTAAGGTCAATCTTTGGTCTACACTTTAAATTTCCAAACGAAGGGGAGAACTAGTTAGTGGTAGATCTCTTGGAATTGAATTATCTCAGGCAGTGGCTCAAGAAGCTTTCTTGTTCATAGGGAAATTCTTGCAGGGAATTCACAATCTTCCTTGCTTTAATCCACTTCTGCTGGTTGTAAGGAGTGCATCGACAATGTTCCTTAGTATTTACTTGCTCTGCTGTCCCCAAGGTCACTTGTTCTGTTTCACAAATGTGACTCAGGGCTGCCTCACTGTGTCATCTTTATTGGGCAAATGAGATCCAGAGAAGCCAAATTTCCCTGAGATCTCGAGCCCACCAGGCCTGGAGAAACAGCTAACGGTGTGTGAGGGCTTATACTATGCCCAAAGCTTTTACATGGATTAACCAACTGAGGTCTCAGGATTCCCCTTGGCAGCGCCCCCTCTGAAATGAGCAAAGTTAAAAAAATTGCTGCAGGCCACTGCCACTCAGGTAGGATATGTGGTAGGTCTGAGATTTGAAGTCAAGATATCTTTTTTTTTAATTGTGGCAAGAACATTTAACATGGTATTTGCCCTCTTAAGAAAATTATAAGTGTATGATAAAGTATTGTTAGCTGTAGGCACCATGTTGTACAGCAGACTTCTAGCACTTAATCAGCTTGCATGGCTAGAAATTTATACCCATTAAATAGCAACTCCTCACGGACCCTTCCCTAAACCCATGGCACCTCTATTCTAGGCTCTGCTTCCACGTGTTAGAATATTTTAGATTGATCATATATGGAATCATACAGTGTTTGTCTTTCTGTGCCTGGCTTGTTTCACTTAGCGTAGTGCCTACCAGGTTTATGTATGTTGTTGCATACGACAGGATTTCTCTCTATCAGTCCTGTCCCATTGTATGCATATACCACTCTTTCTTTATCCAATCCTCTGTCCCAGGCATGAGTGGTATGATTGCACAGCTCCTAATTACATCCAGTACCAGCTTTCCTGAATCCTTTCATTTATACCTAGCTTCTGTTTCTTCAAGAAGTTTCGGATAGGAATTGCTTCCCCTTCCTTCAGAAGTGGGAGTAATGGTTCAAATCACATTTGTCTTATTTTCCCACATTTACATCATACCCTGGAATTACTAATTTCATTGTAGGCATTTCCTTATTAACAATTGAGTTTTCTAGGCTGTGCCCTTGAGTAGCTTAATTTACAAAAGATCTGCCAGTAGGTTCTCTCCCACCCTTAGATTGAAAATACAAAGATTAAACCAAAGACTCGTGTAGAAATGGGGGTGGGGAATTTAAGAGTTTGCTCCAAAAAAGTTCTAAAATTGAATTGTTTCATTAATGCCTCAACTACCTGATACATGTGACTGTACTTTTTAACTCACGATTTTTTGTTTAATGCACCCTCCACATGATCTTATAATCTTGAGATTGCCTATCCGCTCATATTTCCAAGTTAAGCTCACAATTGTTGGTTCTAGAATTAGTCCATTCTTCTCATCTCTACAGTCAACCTGTTTGAAGAATAAAGACTAAAAAACAAAAAAGGGAGAACAAATACCAGAAAATATGAAACATATTCACGTCCCAACTGGTCATTCTAAAGCAAATAAATTAAGCCACATGTGGCTGCTTTTCATTGCCAGCAAGAGCCAGAGATAGTCCATGGTTTTCTCTGAGGTCCAGTCTGAAAAATAAATGCATATAACTATGTTACTGAGTAAGAGACCCAGATTAGATTTTATTCACTCACATTCATTTATTAGTTTGATACATTTACTAAATTTCCAGCCTGATTTGTGCAGGACAGGTCACGCTCAAAGAGTACAAGTCAACGCCAGCCTAGTGCCCTGGAGCAACTGGGGAAGATTACAAACAGGAAGTTATCGCTACAGTTTTTATTGGTTTACTTTTGTAGCTGGGCAGCAGAGTTGGGGGGAGTAGGATTTCCTCAATTTAAGAGCAATTGTATGCCAATATCTTATTTAAACATTGGCTATTTTAGAGCCAATATGGAGCCCAGCACATATTTTCTTCCTTAGAAACAATGGCACACATGTCCATTAGGCTCGCCAGGTGGGATCACGGAAATGGCAGCTGTACAATGTTGTTGTGTGGATATTGTTGCCTCCACTTTTGAGTCCTGGTAGCAGCGAAGAGGAGGGCAGTAAGAAACCCAAAAGGAAGAGGATAAGAAAGAGGATGGAGTGGAGCCTGTAGTGTTACAGGTAACATGATCCGACCTCAACCCTGGGTAAGTCCCTTTACCTCTCTAAGCCTCAGTTTCCTCATCTGTGAAAGAAATATTACCTAATCTTCAAAAGCATGAAATATCAGGCAAAGTGTCTGGTCCCTCCTTTCCTGGGTATGAGGGTAGCTCCAAGCAGTTGAAAATAGGAAACTGACATTCTTAAAACACTTCTGCAACCTCTCTGTTTTTCAGTGTCCCCAGACTTCTCCATCTCCATTAACCAAAATTAGCCCATTGCCTAAAATTATCTTTCACCAAAATTACCTACCTACCCTTTACAGCTTTTCAAAACTCTGACTAACTCAGGATTGTTGATCTCAGCTGGATATCAGGAGGAAGGCAATCTGATTGAACCAACCCACACAGGTGCATGAAGCGTCTGACAGTCTCTGAACTCTCCTAGACTTAGTTGCATTTTTGGGGAGGGGGAAGCCTTCTGCTTATTATCCAGAAAGCATATCCCAGTGATGTGATTTTAGCCAGAGTGCCAAAGTGTAGTCAAAACTTCAGGCACAGTGGGGGGAAGATATTTTTGGGCTGGGGAAGGTCAGCTCGTTCTGTGCATCTGTCCCTGGCCAGCTCCATGCTGCCTTGCCTTTTTCACAGTATCTTTCCTTTCTTTACTTCTGAACCTCCAATTCCTCTCATGCTTTTTGCCTACCCAGAGTGGCTTTTTTTGGCAGCCACACCAGGGATCCCAGAGGTGAGGAGCTGATGGGAGGAAGGGGCATTTGCACAAGCTGTTCATTTTTCTGAGTCATTTCTAGGTTGGGGTTGTTTCCACTGGCATTTTGGATACTCTTTATAATGCTGTGATAATAGCTATGTGGTTGTTTAGATGTGAATCTCAATAGAAATATTCACTGATAGTGAACATACAAATTAGTGGAACCTCTAAAGATTCTCCAGTGGCCTTAGAAGTAAGTTTTTTAAGAGTGATTGTCTTACAAATATTTTTACCAGACAGCAAACCTTTTGTATTTGAATTGGTATGGGTCTTGGGGACTCATTTTCTCTTCTTCCTTAATTTTAAATACAAGAAAACCAAATCCCAGAAAGGTAAACATGAACAGCCTGTATAGTTACTCTTGTTCTCATTTTGAGAACAGATGTGGGATGACAGTGATGAAGTTGGTCCATATTGTTTATACCGACTTGAAAGCAGGTTCCTCCCTAGATGTTAAGCTTCAAAAAAAGGTTGGTGGGTCAAGGAAATCAGACAGCTAGTTAAATGGCAAGTTGTCTGAGGTTTGAGGCAAGGAATCAGGAAGGGAAACCCCCGCATTTCCATGCCCAGAGCTGTTAGCAGAAGGTCGTGATAATATCACTGAACTCCTTGCTCACGGTAGCTGTATTAGTCCGTTTTCATGCTGCTGATAAAGATATACCTGAGACTGGGTAATTTACAAAGAAAAAGAGGTTTAATGGACTCACATTTCCTCATGGTTAGGGAGGTCTCACAATCATGGCAAAAGGCGAAAGGCACATCTTACACGGCAGCAGACAAGAGAGAATGAGAACCAAGCAAAAGGGGTCCCGTCCTATAAAACCATCAGATCTTGTGAGACTTACACACTACCATGAGAACAGTATGGGGAAAACTGCCCCATGGTTCCATTTTCTCCCACCGGGCCCCTCCCACAATACATGGGAATTATGGGAGCTACCATTCAAGCTGACATTTGGGTGGGGACACAGCCGAACCATATCAGTAGCAGTGGCTGGAAGATGTAGAAACAGCACTGAAGGAACCCTTCTGGGATCTCACCCCTTCTCTCACAGGGTTACTGCACCACACCCTTTTGCTGCCTGACATTCCTTCTTTGTTTGCTAATTTAAAAAAATTGCAATTTGTCAAAAAGGGCTGAAAATACTTCACTTCCAACCTCACAGAGTGAATGGGAGAATCAAGCAAAGTCATCTATGTAATAATATTTTAGAAACCAAGAGTGCACTCCACTGCAAGCTGTTCTCATCATGCTGACCATTTTATAAATGGCTTTTTCACTCCATCTTTTCTCCATCCGAATTAATTAAACTCTTTTCTTCAGGCTGGCATAATTCTCAGGATGTCAATCCACTAGTAGAGGTTCCATTTTTTTTTTCTTTCTCTTTTCCTTTTTTTTTTTATGGCTGGGACTTAAATGCACTGCCAGGGGGAGTGTGGAGGTCAGAATCAAAGCTTAGTAGATTTCCAGTTATCACTGCTCCTTCACATTCCTCTGAAAAGTGCAGGTCATTGGGCAAATGCTCTTGTGCCTGCTGGGGATATCTGACCCTGAAAATAGTGAAGAAATTAAATTAAGATTTTTTATTGTGCCTCTAGCAAAAACAGTCACCAAACCAGTTAAGTGTTGGTGTGACTGGCACCTGCAGTCGTAATTGGGATTCTAGGAATGTTCTTAGAACATTTGCCTTTTTTTAATAAAATGTTTTAATTATATTACATGATTCCTGATCTTCCACAGGGAAAAAAATTCATCATTTTTCTTGGTGAGTCCTTGAACCTTCACTTCTCTCTTACTTGCCATTTTGAATTTAGTCAAATATTAATCATTTCAAAGAACTTCGGGAGGAACAAACTCATTTTCACTGCTGTGGCCTTTACTGTAACTTGACCTGCGCTGTCGAAATATCATATTATAAATGATGATAATTTCCACATTATTTGAGAACTGTATGTATGTATGACCCAGTCAATTATGAGAACTACCCAAGAGTGTATTTTCACTGGCTATAGCATTTTTGGGAATATGCTCAGTTTTAAATTTTACTACTACTATTGTATTAAATACACACCAGATTTGACTTCCTCATGATTCATTTTAAAATTATCCAATTAACAGACATTGTATTAATTTTATTTTCCAAAGTATGTGAGTTAAGAAATTTAAAAACAAATTATAATCAGTCTAATGTTCTGCTTAAATGTATTTCAGTGCTTTATAGAAGTAATTCACAATGTCTGCATTGACCTTGAGGATGCATATTGTAAAAATCTATCCATGTATAAATACTTTTAACAGCTCGCAATCATCCTGTGGTGGGGTAGGATTTTCCAGTATAATACTAGGTGGAATGAAACAAGGGATAGTGTGTATCATGGAGGAGGGATCAGCTGTCGGAAACAATCCAGGCAAAGACAAGGCAAGGGTGAAGGGCATAGAGTAGCTGGGACCCAGATAGAGGGGAAGAGCCTGGGGGATACAGGGACGTGCATCAGGGAAGCAAAAATAGATCAGTTACGTTAATGAGGGAAGTAGGTCAAGACCCTTGTGATCGCATCACACCACTGGAGGTGTTTTTAACCTGGCTTCAGCTATAGTGCAAGTTTAATGAATGCTATGGGGCTTCTCCCCAAACACGTACAATTCACCTGCCGTTTGTGGACATTCATGGCTTTTTGACAGTGATCTGTAAACCACTAAGTGTCCATAAACCCCCAACATGAAAACTGTTATTGTTTAATGCAAGATCTTTTTTACTTAGTTAGTTTTGTTAGTCCATTCTCAGAACTCTATAGAGAAATACTTGGAACTGAGTAATTTATAACAAAAAGAAATTTAATTGGCTGGTTATGCAGGCTGTACAGGAAGCATTGTGGCTTTTGGGAGGTCTCAGGAAACTTTCGATCATGGCGGAAGGTGAAGGGGAAGCACATCCGACATGGCTGGAGCAGGAGGAAGAGACGGAGGGGGAGGTGCTGCACATTTGTAAACAATTAGATGTGGTGATGACTCACTCTTGCCATGACAACATCATGGGGGATGGTGACACACAAGGAGAAACAGCCCCCATGATTCAATCACCTCCCACCAGGCCCACATCCAACATTGGGGATTACCACTGTACGTGAGAACTGGGTGGAGACAGACCCACAAGATATCGGTAATCTACTTCTTAATTACTGCATGGCCAGTGTTGAAGGTTGATTAGCCTGTGCTGGATAGGTCCAGTCCTTAAGATAAATCAGGCACAATCTGAGGTTTCTGGGTCCCCTCGTGACTTCTGTAACCTCTTGCTGTTCCTTTCATTCATTTGAAACACCCGAAACAAACCAGAACTTAACAACCCCGACATAGAAAAAGACCGATCGTTTCCTGAGACTGCTCGGTTGCAATCTCTTCTTTTTGAGCCTCCATTAGCAATGTGAAAAATGAGTGTTAGGAACGTGAGTGGAATTTTGAGGATATTTTCTATTTTGTGTTATTCAGACTGATGTTGCAGAGACCTTCATATACATTCTGGGCATTCACATGTTTCTCTACAGCCAGGCCTCAAAAAGATCTTCAGTAACCTACATAAGCTGTGTTTTATGATCATTCAGGCCTGGACTGCAGGAGGCCTCTCAATATGAAAGTGACAGGGCCAATATTTTGAATCTACACTTTGGTTAGATTCTAGTTTTCCTATAATCTATATTCACTTAACTGAAGCAGGAAAATGAATAATTTATTAAAAATAATTGAGATCAAGCATGCTCTTTCACTTGAGATACTTCAGCATAATTGAGTGAGTGGCTTAATTTTATTCAAATATTTTTATCATCTCACATACAGGCTTTTAGAAATAGCTCATTGTATGCAATACAGTAAGGACAATAATTATGTTATTTTTTTTCCTTCTGAAATTGGAGAATGCTCATTTTGAACTTGTGACATTTACATTGAAAAGAAACTGATATTTGTGTTTTGCAACACATTAATTTTATCAATTGCATATGGAAGTAACATTCTTTACGATTTTTAAAGAATTTTCAAAGATATCATCTCATTCGAACCCAAAAGGCTTTGTGAAGTAGGCAGCAGAAAGAAATTACAGATTGCAAATAATTCAGCAAGTGGGTATGGACGCAACACTGTTTATGTAATATTCCTGTAAAAAATGCACTATCTAGATCTAAGCAGAGGTTGTTTCTTCAAAATGCTTGATCTCTGCTCTTAAAACATGCCACACGGAAAAGATGGAGACTCATGAAGTACTTTAAATTAAAGATGATTAAAGAACATCACTGCAGTTGGAAAATCTGAATATGGACTGCAGTGCAGAAGAGGTGTGCTTTTGGGAGAAACTGCTTCAAGCACGCGTACGACCATTCTGGTTTTCACTTTCATACAGTATTCAAATAAATCACAAGATATTCAACACTTTATCATAAAATAGGCTTTGTGTTAGTTAGATCACCGGCCCCCAACCTTTTTGACACCAGGGACTGGTTTTACAGAAGACAATTTTTTCACAGAGCGGGGTAAGAGGGAGGATGGTTGAGGGATGATTCAATCACATTACATTAGATGCACACTTTATTTCTATTATTATGACATTGTAATATGTAATGAAATAAGTATCCAACTCACCATAATGCAGAATCAGTGGTAGCCCTGAGCTTGTTTTCCTGCAGCTAGACAGTCCCATCTGGGGGCAACTGGAGGGAGTGACAGATCATCAGACATTGGATGCTCATTGGGAGCACGCAGCCTGAATGCCTCGCATGCGCAGTTCACAATAGTAGCGAACATAGGGTCCACGCTACTCTGAGAATCCAATGCGGCTGTGGATCTGACCGGAGGCAGAGCTCAGTCATCATGCAAGAGATGAGGAGTGGCTGTAAACACAGCCAGTACACGGACCAGTAGTAGTCCACGGCCTGGGGTTTCAGGACCCCTGTGTTAGATGATCTGCCCCAAAGTAGGCTAATGTAAGTGTTCTGAGCACATTGAAGGTAGGCTAGGCTAAACTGCGATGTTTGGTAGCTTAGACGTATTAAATTCAGTTTTGACTTAACGGTATTTAAAATTAATGGTGGGTTCATTGGGACTTAGCTCCGCTGTAAGTCAGGAAGCATTTGTATAACAGCATAGTATCGATGGTAACCTTCCTAAATGTATAATCGTACTGTAGATAGATGATGACATGTCTTTGTGTTGAAGAAATGGATATTTGAACTTAAAGTCCGAAAGAACTCTTAAGGGGTTCAGAACCAACCAATAATTTTTGTGTATGTGTACGTCTGTGTATGAGAGAGAGAAAGCAAAAATGTCAACAATTGATAAGCAAAATGTCATTTTTCAACTCTGTAAATCTGAAATTACTTCAGAATAATACCAATTGAAATATTTAAACAACTATTTGAAATAAAAAAGTTTTTAAAAAAGATTGGGCACAGTGGCTCACACCTGTAATCTCAGCACTTTGGGAGGCTAAGGATGGCAGATCACCTGAAGTCAGGAGTTCAATACCAGTCCGGCCAAAATGGTGAAACTCTGTCTCTACTAAAAACTCAAAAAAAATTAGCCGGATGTGTTGGCCTGTGCTTGTAATCCCAGCTACTTGGGAGGCTGAGGCAGGAGAATTACTTGAACCTGGGAGGCGGAGTTGCAGTGAACTGAGATCATGCTGCTGCACTCCAGCCTGGGCAACAGGAGTGAAAACTCCATCTCAAAAAAAAAAAAAAAAGTTTTAAAAATGCCAAACTAGCATCTCTCTTAGGGACCTCTAGATTTCATGTGATACTCTACAGTATTCACCTGAATAAGAGGGCATCTTGTTTTTCTTAATTATCTTTCTCAAAAAGCGTGATCACCCCAGGATTCAACCCTGTGCCTACCTCAATCCCTAGCCATGTTCTTGTTACTATTCTTACTACTGTCACATAAATTGTTCATTGTGCTCCTTTCTTAAAACTTTTATGTTCCAAGTTTCAGTCTACTTGGAACTAGGAAAAGGTTTCTCTTCTATTGAGTTGTGGTAATTTTACCAGCAACCCTCTGTGCAAAAGTCCATTTTTGGAATCACAGTTCCGAGTTCTACTCTAGGAATAGACCCACTGAGTTCACGTCCTGCTCTGTTTCTTAGAAATCATGTAAATTATTTAATTGCGTTAAACTCTCCTTCTCACATCTGGATTAAGTGAGATAATGCATGTTGAACATTTAATAGATGCAAACACTCAAAAAACAGAACCTAACACAATTACATTTGGTGAACAATTATTTCCTTAGTTTAGGCTTTGTTTCATTGCTAATCTCACTTACCTATGCCTTTTGGGGAACAGACATTTCTTTTTACTTTTTTTTTTGAGATGGAGTTTTGCTCTTGTTACCCAGGCTGGAGTGCCATGGCGCGATCTCGGCTCACCGCAACCTCCGCCTCCTGGGTTCAGGCAATTCTCCTGCCTCAGCCTCCTGAGTAGCTGGGATTACAGGCACACGCCACCATGCCCAGCTAATTTTTGTATTTTTAGTAGAGACGGGGTTTCACCATGTTGACCAGGATGGTCTCAATCTCTTGATATCGTGATTCACCCGCCTTGGCCTTGCAAAGTGCTGGGATTACAGGCGTGAGCCACCGTGCCCGGCCTCTTTTTACTTTTTGAAATAATCACTAACAGTATTTGTCAGGACTGGCTGGGATATGCCCAAACTCCCCTCAAATTTCTGTGATTTAGTAGAATCAACAAAAAGGCCTGAGCAGTTTGGCAGGGGCGTTGGCAGGGATACTCCTTCAGAAGTCCCGGTGGAGGTGGGTTCCAACCCCTCATCCTTGGGAGTACACGCCGTCCTCAGTAGAAGAGTCAGGGGAGCAGAGAACCCAGCCTCACTCATGGGATTTTCACTGCCTGCACTAGGACGTGGCACATGTTGCCTTCCTTCGTATTTCATTAGCTCATACGAGTCACACAGCGTCAGTCAGCAGCCCAGGGCTGAGAGCAGAGTCCTCCGCATGCTCGGGAGGAAAGCTGGCGAGGTAGCCTAGGCAACGCCACCCTCAAAGCCTTGCATGACACGCCTATCTTCTCAATCTTACTTTTCTGTATTATTTTCGTCTTATTGTGTGTGTGTTTTATTGTAAACTACTTCAAATCTTTTTCATGAAAAGAGTATATGGAAAACAACCTCCTGAGATTTTTACTGGGAAGTTGGCTTTGTTGACTGTTTTGCCATTTCGACTTCATATGATTGTATTATTTGAGGCTAATTTCTTTGACACTTGGAGTTTATTGTGTTTTATTAGACATAAAACATCTATCGTGTTCTATTAGATGCAAGTGACTTATGCCGTGAGAATTTAACCATCTTCCAGAACTGTTCCACCAGAAACTCATCCTCAGATTTTCTAGAGTTAATAGTAATGGTTTACATTCTTTGTAAAAAACCAAAAATGAATACTTTCTGAACATTAAAACTTAATGGAAAAAGATTAATCTCCGTGTGTGTCTTAAAACCAGTAGGCTCAATGTTCATGTAATCAGCAGAATCCAACCTATTTTGGTTGTGGATAGACACCATGAAAAAACAAACAAGCTTCTAAAACCCCCAAAGAGCATTGATTGTAAAATACGCACTTGAATAATACCAAGAACAACTAGGAAATCCTCGCTAGCTCATGGTTTTGAAAATACAGATCATGTGATTCAGTTCAAGAAGAGATTCCAAGCATCAAATGCCTCATCTGTTTTCTTCTTTTTTGTTTCAAGCATGGATCCGTAAACATGTTCACTCTCAGCCTGTCTTATTATTTTTGCTTCCATGCGGTCAGAAACACAAGGGGAGTCTTATTTCTCAGGATATTTTGAAATGTAAGTTTCAAATCCTACTGTGAAATGGCACGGTAGAAACAGACAAAAACAAAGAGTTTATTTTAGTAACTTTTTAAAGTTTTTTTTTTTGAAAAAAAAAAAAACAAAACTTTAAGAATGATTGAATCATGTACTTGATTTAAATTTGGGTACTGGCCGGGCGCGGTGGCTCACGCCTCTAATCCCAGCACTTTGGGAGGCCGAGGTGGGTGGATCACGAGGTCAAGAGATCGAGACCATCCTGGTCAATACAGTGAAACCCCCATCTCTACTAAAATATACAAAAAAATTAGCTGGGCATGGTGGTGCGCGCCTGTAGTCCCAGCTACTTGGGAGACTGAAGCAGGAGAACTGCTTGAACCCGGGAGGCGGAGGTTGCAGTGAGCCGAGATTGTGCCATTTCGCTCCAGTCTGGATAACAAGAGCCAAACTCCGTCTTGAAAAAAAAATTTTGGGTACTTAGGAGGTAAGAGCTATTCCAAGGCATTAGGCAGCGGGCAGCTGGCCTTAGTCCCCTCACCTCCTGTGTCCAGGACTTCTGCTCCTTCCACAGAGAGGGTGAGCATATGAACAGGGCAGAGTGGTTTGAGCCTGTCATGAGCAGCGTGAGGTTCTGTAGAAACACTCAGAAGCCCCCGGCTTCTCCTTCTCCCTTACACCCACACATACAGCCTATTTACAGATGATGTGGATTTTGCCTCCGAAGCCCCTCTTGAATTGCTCCCGTTCTTTCCATGGCCACCAGCCACGTTCAAATCACCATCCAGTCTTTTCCAAAACTGCTCATACAGCATCCTACGGACCAATCAGTGACCCACCCTGGACCCCGCACTGATGGACTCCACTCGGCAGCCTGAGAGATCATGTAGAGACACTGCTCTCAAGGTGCCCCTGCCACGTTTACCCCCTGGGATGTACTTCAGTTGTTACATCTCGCCCAGAGGATGAAGTCTGGCACCCTCCACAGGACCTTGCCAGGCTGTCCTCCTCTTCCACCACCTGCCTCTTCTGCGCCTTCCATGACCATATTCGCTATGTTTTTCTGCATCTCAGCTGGGCTCTCCCTTCTCACATAGTGAAGGGGCCCTGCCATCTGGGTCCTTCAATGTGTGTGCTGAGGGAGAACAGAAGGGGAGAAGAAGGATGGGAGGAAAACTGAGTACAGATTCTCAGCTAGTGGCCACGCACAGTAAAATGAGCACATTAAGACATCTGCTCTTCCTCAGTTGACACAGAACTTACCCGATCCTTGAATAGGCCTCGACTGGGCAAATCCTGTAGAAAGTGTTTATAATTTGAATTGTTTCTGTCTGGAAGAGGCCATCTCTGCAGAAAGCGACCTTAGTGACAGAAGGGAAAAGGGATGACTGGGTTCCTGTGCATAATGCGCTGCTGTAAATTCATGACCTGCTTTCATAAACGCTCCCCTTTATAGCACAACTGTGCATTTTTATTTTCAGGTCAAGCCCTCAATATCCTTTTCCTTGTTTTTAAGGCATGCTAGTTCAGGCTACTATATACAAGCCCTGAACTGGGAATTGTTTCCTTACTCACCAATTCATACAGATCTGATCTGATCTCAAAAGGTGACCATCATCAAACAAAGGTCAAGAATTTTTATTTGGGAATTGTGCAAATGGGATAATTGGTGAGAAGTAAGGAATATGGGGCTGGCCCTTAATTTGCATTTGCATGGCAAGCCCATCATTTCTTGTATAGATTTTATGTTTATTTCAGGTGACTTTACAGGGAGCTGAATGAGATTACTGGGAGACCCTTGACAGGCATTGCTACATTTAGCAAAGCGGTTGGACATTTCTCGTCCTGTGTATCATTGCCGTGATATCACTGTGACCTGTTTTCTCACTGATGGTGGCGGCAGACCATCTGAAGCAGCCGCTGCAAGGATGCCTGCTGCAGCTGGGGCCATATGCTCCACAGAGCTGGTGGGGTCCAGGAAGAGGTGGGAGTTCTGCACCCTACTGAGTTGGTTGGGGAGGAGCCCCATGCTCCCAGGCACAGCTTCAGCCACCAAGCCATGGCCCCAGACCTGGGCATCCTTGTACTCTCGGGGTCTGGGAAGACTCCTGCCCTAGCAGGCTTGGAAGTGCCTGCTCCGACTCCCTGGCCTTTCCCCATTCCTAGAGCCCATGCCAGCATGGAGCAAAGTTGTGGTTAAGCCAGAGCAAAGTCGTGGCTGGCTGTGCTTGTGCTCAGGGTGGTGCTAACACACCAGCCCCCTGCTGCCCCAGCCCCCTGTGAAACTTTGGGCACCAATGAGCTCAGGGAGAATGGCCCAGAGGGCTGAGAGTGGCTCTGCGTGGACCTGCAGGGACCCCTCAGCATGGACAGCCTGGGCACTGCAGAGAGCATGTTGATGGTGGTAGGTGGTAGACAGGTTTCTAGGTGGGAAGAGGTGAGTCCCCGGTGAAATCACACCTTTAAGCCAGGGATGGGCTGAAGCCTGGGGGCCAGGCTGCCAGTTCGAGGTGGAGTCCACAATCTGGAGTGAGAACTTATGCTGCTTTTCCCAGGGCCAACCATGGCCAGCCATGGACCAATTAGCATGCACTTCCTCCCTCTGGAGCCCATAAAAGTCCTGGACCTAGCCAGACTCAGACACTCTCTGGAACAACCTACTTACGGACAGGAACTTCCCACTTTGAGCCTCCTCTACTCTCTTTGGGACAACCTGCCCATGGATAGGAGCTGCCCACTTCAGGCCTCCGCTCTGCTGAGAGGTGTTCTGTCTCTCAGTAAGGCTCTTCTCTGCCTTTCTTACCCCCAAGTAGTCCACATAAACTCATTCTTCCTGGACATGAGACAAGCACTCAGGACCCACCAAATGGCTGGAGTGAAAGGAGGTATAATGCTTTCCTGGCTGGCTTGCTGAGCTGTGGGTGGTGACATACTCCCAGTCTGGGAATGAAGAGCTGTGGCCCTTCTGGGAGCACAGACATGGGGACTTCCGGAGCCAGGGCTGTGACACACTGTAACACCCTCTGTGGGGATCTGTGGCTCCTGGTGCTCTGAGCTTTCAGGGCCACTGTATTCCTGTTGTCCAGATGCTGGCACCCATGGCAGAAGCTGCGTGTGGTACATCTGGTTCAGCCACAGCCTCACACTGAGTTAGTGCCTGTGCCGGCACCTGGAGCTGCCTGTTGTACCACAGCAGCTGACGTGTCTGGCTGTGCTCCGTGGCCAGCCCCTGCGCTCATTCACTCATACACCTCTTGTCACTCCATGCCTGGCTTGCCTTTGGCAGGTGTGGGACCCAGGCTGGCAGCATTAGCTAAGCCTGGCCAGGCTGAGTGGGCAGAATGAGCCCAGTGGGTGTGACTGAAACTCAAATAGAGGTGCCACCAGCCACAGAGGTTTCCGGCTGGCGCAGTGACACCTGAAGGATCCTGTGACATTACTTGTCCAGCATTGTTCTTTCCTCTTTACTGGGGTGCTTGTCGCCTTTCCCTGTGTGTGCTGTCGGCAACTCCAGGGAGGGGTGGCACGTCACACATGCCTATCTTAGCATCTATGACTATATTTTATATTTGATCAAATATCAGTAACTAATTGACAGATAAAATCGCAGTGACTTTTCAATGTGTCCAGTCAGCAATAGCACTTGGTTAGTATTCCATGTGCTGGCTGGGTGTGTCAGCGTTGAAAACAGTCCCAAACGGGGAATTTAAATCATAGTTTATTTCTTGATTATCTCATTTTTGGCATGTAATTTTAGGTTGAGGCCTTATTACAGAAGTCATGAAGATTAGTCTCAAATAATTCTAACCACTGAGAGCCAGAGGGATCTTAGATAATTAGTCAAGTGGATGAATTTGGAAGTGGAGTGCCTGAGAGGGGGTGCAATGGTTTCCAGTCCCAAAGCTTGCTGGTGTCCAGGATGGAATGAAGAACCCGAATCTTGATAGCATTCTTTTTGGTGCCCTTTACGTGATACGAGAATCCTTTCATTTCAGTTCTAGCTGCCGCTGTAGTTTTCCACCAGAGACAGCTAAAAATATAATTTCAGATTTGATTATATTTTCAAAGTATACTAATTAAAATCCAGGCCACATGGCAGAGGCTGCAGAGTGGTAACGACTATTATTATAAGTTTGTGAATTCAAAGAACAGGATCCCATTCATTCTAATACTCAAAGACACACAGTCATTGGAGCCCATCTGCCTCTAAACTGCAGGGAATAAGAAAAAAAATCTATTTTGAGGAAATGTCCCAGTTTTAAAACTTAATTAATTTTATTTTTCATAATTAATTAATTTTATTATTTAAAAATTATGTCATATTTTTAGTCTATTGGGCAGTTTTGCTCTGAGATTTCCTTTACTTATTTGTAAACCAGAATGGTTCAATATGCCTTTCTTCCCCGGGGCTTCTGACCTCAGCCTTGACATTCTCCACAAGAATAGATACTTACTCTCAGTTTGAGAGCTGTCGACCAGGACACCTGCCCTGTAAAATGTGTCTTTCTTTGGTTCTGAAATTATATCGGTTCAGTTATTTTCAGTGTGAAAATGATCGGCAAATACAAAGCAAATTTAGAACTGAGACTTGTTTCCTCCTCAATTCCTTCATCGGGTTTTATAGAAACATGTGAAAATGACATGAAATAGTAGTTGAATATGTTGATGTTATAAGATGTGGCAAGCTTAACTTTTGAAATGAGAAATCCTCAGCACATGCATTTTGCTTTCTACAAACTCAGTTTAACCTTAGGCTGGTCTTATTTTCCATGCTTCCTGTCTGTTTTTGCTACTCTTTTAGAGCTCTAAGTTTTAGTCTCCCTGCATGTAATCCACTATAATTCTTTCTAGAAGTATCAGAAAAGGGGTATAAATATTGCATTATGTTTCTTCTTTTCTGGGTTGAGCAGTTTCTTTCATATGCTCACCTCTGTGGGGACATTTAAGTGCTGGGCTAAATTTTCACTATTATTAAAAAAAAAGGATTTTTTTAAAATTGATAAAAGCCTAAATAGCCCTCCACACAACGAGTTTTGCTAATTAAAAGGCTGTGATTCTCAGTCAGTGTCAACGCCTGTCGAATACCGAAGAAACATCTTAGTGTTAATTCAGGTGGTGGCATATCAGCCGATTGCAGAAATAGTTCGTGAGGCAGAAACAAGAGGCAAAAATTAATTGTTACCTATTGGGTTTGTATTAATAATTACTCTAGTTTCTGTCAGTTTCAAATGAGAATCATATTTAAAGTGAAAGCGTCCAGAAAAAAGTCTCAGTGACTTTGGGGCATGATTTTTTTAAGAGGATGTAAAAGGAGGATGTTTCTTTTTAACATCCATTATTTTCACTCATATTTAAAATTGCGCATATTATTTGCTTAAATCACTGGCCCTTATCTTTTCCAAGAGATAATATTCGTAGGAGAAGTAAACAGGTAGTACAAGTGGCCTGATGACATTTTTAAGTCTGGCATCTTCATGAGCATTTCCTCTAGATATGGTTGTATTTATTTTATTTACTCTATTTATTTATCGTGCTCCTTATTTCATAAAAGATTTGCTTAAGAATTATTTCATCACGTAATGAAAAGGATAATATATGCTCTATATGTTTTTTTTTTTTTTTTTTTTTAGACGGAGTTTCGCTCTTGTTACCCAGGCTGGAGTGCAATGGTGCGATCTCAGCTCACCACAACCTCCGCCTCCTGGGTTCAGGCAATTCTCCTGCCTCAGCCTCCTGAGTAGCTGGGATTACAGGCACGTGCCACCATGCCCAGCTAAGTTTTTTTGTATTTTTAGTAGACACGGGGTTTCACCATGTTGACCAGGTTGGTCTTGATCTCTTAACCTCGGGATCCACCTGCCTCGGCCTCCCAAAGTGCTGGGATTACAGGCTTGAGCCACCGCACCCAGCCTATGTTTTAAGCTGTAAAGTTTTTAAGGAAGAAAAATCTATACCTGCTATCATGTTGGGTAAAACCCATCCAGTACTTATGAAAATAAGTAATTATCAGGTACAGCCACTGTCATGGTTTGGAACACATCTTTGAAGTTTTTGCACACACAGCACTTTCAAAATATGGTGTTCAATTTCCCTCTCCTCCTGTGGACTGAACATAGGGACGTGCTTCTGATGAACAGAAAATGGTGGGAGTGGTACTGGGCCACCTCTGGGTTGGGTTAGCAAAAGTGACACAACGGAGCCCTGAGCCAGTATGTCAGAGGGCCTGCCACCCTGAAAAGTCTGCCAAAGAGAGATTCCAGAGAGAGACACAGAGGGAGGTGCCTGAGCATCTCAGCTGTCCAGCCTCTGCTGTTTGAGTCATGACAGCCCCGGCAGCAGAGGAATGAGAGAAGAAACCTGGCAATGTCCCCAGCCTGAGCCGTCACCAGATCCGTCCTCCTGCGGGCCCCTGAGCCAGCCTCACAGCTGAACGCTCTGAAGGACCTACAGAGACGGAGAGATGGTAAATGATGGTTGTTGTTTTAAGTCACTATGTTTTGGATGATTTGTTAAGCACCTTAGACACCTAGGAAAACTATCACTACTGAGTTGGATAATTGCAGAGGGTTTTAAAGGCCAAAGGCATGCATGTTCCTACCCTGGCAGGGTCAAATCATCAGGAAATTGTCTTTTAAACTCAACAGATCTTCAATGCCCCTTTGCTAGGGCTGAAGAATAATCTGGTATGTATCTGATAGAGCCTCTTCAAAGCCTCTGTCAATAACTGCTGGCTGGGTCTGGGTCAACCCTGACCTGGTTTAATTTCAGTCAACTACGGCTACTCACCTTCTGTTTTAGGTCCTGGCCTGTACCGATCTTTTGATCAGTGACTCTGTGTGTGTGTGTCTGTGTGTGTGTGTGTGTGTATTGTCTGTTTTTCCATTTTATCTGAAGAGGCTAAATAATAGTGCTGTGCTTGCTTTATATACCAAAAGAATTCCTAGGAAGAGAATATTGGTTGTCAATTGTGAGACAGTTAAAACAGATGCGACAGAACACTGAGGAAAGGAAAGCATGAAACCAAGAGGCAAAAATTAAAAAAAACCAAAACCTTGTCATTTCCCCCATTACCCACATGAATTTTAAACTAAGTTAAAAACGATATTTAGGAGTCTAAAGGCCTAACTGAAGCTTTCGATTATGTTGTTGGGAATTGTCACAATTACTTACGTGGCTGTGCTATAAACTAAGTTTGTAATAATTGTTTAAAACTTAATTTAATTGACATTTGTCGCCAAATCTTATTCTCCAGGGGTAGGCTAGTCTGTGTTATGCTGTTTAATTCACTCTAAATTAAAAACAAAATCATATTTTCCCCCAATAAAATTATTTATAGTATGAGTAAAGACTGTTCTACTTCCTGAGTTGTGTAGGATTTCACTGCACAGTTTTGATGCCTCCTGGGGAAATTTCCATAGAACATCAAGGCAGAAATCCTTCCTCCCCCATCATCCGGGAATGCACGTGTTCAGGCATTAAGGAGAAAGAACATCCGATCCCACCGCTGTCCTGAGTTGGTTCCCACGAGCAAGCAAATGTGCTGCGTTAATGACGATTAAAAATACATATATATTTGTATGTAAAAACATACGAATATATTGATCAAGAAAACACTATATTCCCGAATTGCAAAACAAAAATATTATTTTCAAATTTATTTTTATTATTTATTTATTTTAGGAACACCATCTCCCTCTGTCACCAGGATGGAATACAATGGCATGATCTTAGCTCACTGAAATCTTGAACCCTTGGGCTCAGGAGATTCTCTCACCTCAGCCTCCAAAAGCTCTGGGATGACAGCTATGGACTACCTTGCCCAGCCTCGATTTTAGATAAAAAGGCTAATGAATTTATTGTAAACTACACACATCATCAGTACGCTGACAGGAAATGCAGAGAGCTGAAAGGATGCACTGAATATTTGCCATTGCGGATGAGGCTGCTGGAGCACTGGGGATCCATTCATCAGGCCAAAGTGTAGCTCAGTGACTCACCTCTATGGAAGATGTGTGCTCTCCAATCGTGGCTGCCAGTGGCTGTGGAATTCCATCCTGAAGCACCTTCTTCTTCTGTCGCCATCATTCTGGAAAAGGCACAACCCACATTCCCCATTTTACTAACTCTAAAGAAGAAATGTTATGCCTTTGTCTATAATTGAAATTGTAGTCATTTAAAAAATCAAATATTGCTAAATTTTGATGTTAGAGGCATAGATGATCAATAATTGGGTTGAAGGAATACTGTCATTCATTAAGCAAAATGAAAATGTTTTCAAGATTTGTGAAATGTTTTGCTATGAGGACTCTTCACTGCAAAGCACCCACTTTGTTTAAAGCAGTAAGGCAATGTGCTGGATGAACATAAAGAGATTTTCCACACAGAACCTCACAACTTATTTCGATGGTGAGAAATGCCACAAACCGCGGAAATCGTGTGGTGAGGGTGTGTTTTATAAAAGTGGCTCGAGGAAATGCTTCGGGTATCTCTATTAATTATAGCCAATGTTCATGGATGTGTGCTGAGTACACACCCAGGCATTTGCATTTCATTACTTC
This sequence comes from Saguinus oedipus, assembly GCA_031835075.1. Classification (NCBI taxonomy): domain Eukaryota; kingdom Metazoa; phylum Chordata; class Mammalia; order Primates; family Cebidae; genus Saguinus; species Saguinus oedipus. The sequence goes on along the minus strand of CM063175.1, from coordinate 5,156,000 downwards.
TTTGGACTCTTTCAAAAGTCCTGAGGTCTTTAAGATTATTTCCAGTTCACAAATGATGACACTGAGGAACAGGGAAGGCAAGGCAAGTGATTTGCTGGCTCTCATCGAGCCATGTTGGGGAGTCAAGATTCAAAACTCAGGCAATTGCGTTCCAGGACCGCATAGTGGTTGCACACTGGATGGATGGGGTCAAGTAATTCCCTCTGCTGGAGGTAGCGGTGGTGAGGATGCAGAAAGGGTGATTGCTACGAAAATAAAACGCAAGCAGGGAGGCTTTCCTCCAGTTAGTTTTCAGTTTTTCTTTTATAGAGAGAGCAGGGGAAAATTCATTCTCTTCTTCCTTGGAAATACAGATTCTGTGTATGAAGACATCCTTTATAATCCCAATTTAGCAACAGCCTGGAGCTGTTCTTAACTGGGGAATGCTATGTGGCTGAGTCAAACTGACAGTGATGAACATATATTGGCTGACACTTTACCAAAATTTGGGTTTATTTATTTCAGTAATATTTTTCTTTAGGCAAAATATATTTGTCATGCCCTTTCTATTTATAATGTGGAAATGTTTCCCGTTTAGAGTCAGATGACTCTTTGTGACAAGCCACCAAGAAGCAGAAGACAGATGGTTTAGATGCCCCTTTAGCACAGTTTAAAGAACTCAATCTCTTTGTAATGGGATACAAATCTGATTTGGGGCCTCACTCCTTGTGTGCTCTTTGTGTTTTTCTGAATGTTTCAGTTTGAGCAGAAGATGCCTGTGTTCAGAAAGCAGGGTTCCTCTGTACACCCCTCAGCCCTGAACGTGGCTCCTAATAGAGAGGATGTGACTAAGCTGTCACATTGGGTTCTTTCCCACTAATGGAGCTTCTCAAGATCTGAGATGAAAGCTCCAACCTAGCCCCAAGCCAGAGGTCTGGGATTCTAGTGCTATAGCTGTTCTGTTCTTTCTAATAACTCCCCTCATGGGCTGTCTTATTCAGAATCTTGTAAATGAGCCATGCCTTGTGATACATTTCTTCTATCCAGAAGATTCAAATACACTGCACATCCAAAGATGAATTGTGAATATATATACCTAAAAAATTTTTTTTTGAAAAAGGGTCTTTCTCTGTCACCCAGGCTAGAGTGTCATGTGTGCTCACAGCTCATTACAATCTCGACTTCCTGGGCTCAAACAATCCTCCCACCTCAACCTCTTGAGTAGCTGGGACTATAGGTACATTCTACCGTGCCAGGCTTTTTTGTTTTTTCTTTTTGTATTTCTTGTAGAGACACAGGATTTTTGCCATGTTGTCCAGGCTGGTCTCAAGCTTCTGAACTTAAGTCATCCACCCGCCTTGGCTTCCCAAAGTGCCAGGATTACAGGTGTGGGCTAAAAGTATTTCTTCCTTCAAAGCAGAGTTGCTACTTACCAACAGGCATGGGCTTGTGCTTCTCGGCATGAACATGTCCAAGCAGGAGGCAGATGCCTATGGAGATTAGCTTAAGGGAAGAAAAGCATCATCATTCTTGAGAAGGAAAATTCCCGAAGAGGAAATGATTTAGTGAGTTCTTAGGAAAAGTTTACTCGTCCAGATGCCTCATGTGACAAATGTCAAATGCATCTCAATTACCTGGATAAATTAGCCAGAAGTATTTTGCAGATCTGAAATCATGACCTCGCTTTATGTTACTTACAGGTAAATATTGGTAATCACAGACCTAGAGTACTGCTTTTTCTTAATAATGTCTTTTCCAATCCCTGGCACCAGTCGGTGTCTTCCACCTTAGGACAGTCTTGAAAATTACAGACCGGTGATTATCATCTTTGGGCCAAACGGTATGGAAGATTATATGAGATTCACAAAGCACTAAACAAATGCGTGTCATTTCCTTCAGGGGCATTTCTTGGAGTTCAAGAGGAGATGAGTAACCATCCTCAGTGTGTATGTTTGAGAAGGCAGTCTTGTGGGCACATTGCTTTATGCCATACGCACAACACTTCTTTCTCTGTTGGTGAAAACGACAGACTCACAGCACTGACTGCATGGGTACTGGTGGTCTTTCAGTATCTTGGTATATCATGAACCAGATAGGAACTTGCTAAGTTTGAAGCGTGAGGTTGCCGGGATTTTGTGTGTGGGAGAAGGGGAGGCTTTCTTCTATGGCTTCTGAGATAGAGACGGGAAAGAAACAAAGTCAGGGAGAGAAGAGTGAGGCCATGGGGCTCACGTGCAGGGGTCTCAGGAACTGAAGCCTGTGGTGAGAGGTGCAGAAGAGAAAGGGACAGTAAGGTGTCAGAGCACTTAATTTCCTCATCATCAGCTTAAAATTTGGTTTCCCACACTGGCTTTAAAGAATGGCACCATTCAGAGCTGAGGTGGGGAGTGTCAACTTGACCTCTGCTGAACCTCTGAGGATGTGAGGGCTGCAGGGAAGGGAGCAGGTGAAGGAAATGCCATATAATCAAGCAAACAGAGTATCACACACACAATTCTCATTAACAAAACTAGGGGAAAAAAAGCCTTTCTACCACAGCTACAAGGTATCAAATTTGTAATCTGTAAATGCCTTTTTTTCAAAAAAGAAATAGCTTTTCTTCTGGGACCTTATTAGATGCCAGGCCGGTGCCAGGTGTGTTATGTACATTTTCCTTTGTGTTCACATAAGTAACTCCTTGCATTTATGAAAGCAGTGACTGAATCCTATTCCTTTGGGCCCGAGTGACCAGGCCTTCACATGGGAGAGGATCTCCTGCAGAGTCCAGAAGAGAAGGTGGTTATGTCTCTCTAGGCTCATTGGACAAAATCAGTTAAATGGTGTCCCGAAAGCTGTGTGACTGCAGACACTGTGAACAGCAGGAAAGCCTTTCCACAGTTCAAGGACTCTTGCTGCCTGAGATGAGAGCTTCCAGGGATGGCAAAATATCAAGTGCTTTTTTTTTTTCCATGACTACTTAGTATTGAAAAAAAAAAAATTGCCCACCAATCCATCTCACCCTGATGTTTCAACAAATAGCCTGTGTTTTAATATTTGCATGGGAGGGATGTGCTTTAAAAAGTTATAGTCTATCAGATTCTGCACTCTTTTGTATCCAAATACACAAAGGGAAGACTGAAATTCTAATGGAGAATGTTTTCCGTTAAAGTCTGTCCCCAATGATAAAACTAGGTAACCTTTTTCTTTTCATGGACTATTTTTTTTCCATGATCACACAGGAATTTTCAAATATGTTGTCTTAAATGTCAAGTTTAACTCTTTGGTGCTATGCTAAAGACAAGACTGCAGCAATTAGAAAAGTGTTCAGATAACCACCTACGAGAAGACAAACGGCTCAGCCTTGGAATTGAAAAGATTAAACGACTATGCACATTTCATCTGAAAAGAACGGTTATTTAATGATGATCTTTATATACTATGCATGATCGCTATGCAGAAATTGGCCAGTATTTCCCATCTTTATTTGAAAAAATAATAGGAAGAAATAAAATTAGGCAACAGCACACAGGATTCAACTCAGGCATAAGGAAGGACCTTGACAGGGGGATTAGTACATATACGGGAGAGAGACAGAATGGTTACACAGAAGTAGGGGAGGCTGTTGTCCATTTACCCTTTCTAGATATGATCGTGCCTAATGGCAATGAGATCAAATTCAAACATTTATTCAGGTTTCTGACATTTTGTCTTATATATTTTGGCATGTCAAGTTATTAAACGTAATACTGAAAAGCATTAGAGCATAGGGTATAAATTATCATCCAAAACTACAAAAAAAAAAAAAAATCCTTAAATATATGGCTGGTTTGAAACATTCTCTTCATTTTATAGGAGTCAGAGTAACCTCTGAGAGAGGATATGTGTCATTTTTATATTTTTATTTGAAATGAATATTTTTTAAATCTCTGAAAAATTTGGGAGAAACGATGAATTAATCACTGTGATGACTCCTTACAACAAATAACATAAACTTACTTATTGTGATATTTATATAATACATTTCAAAGTAGAATTTTTGGATAACATTTCTAACTGTAGTGGAATCCTTGGAATAAACCTTAAAGGTGACATAAAACTAGATGAGACTTTTATCTTTTTGTAAATATTTTTTTCTTTTTGTAAATAACTTTTTTCTCTAAGAACAATTTTAAATTTGCATAAAAATGGTGAAAATGGTACAGAGAGTGCCTATAGTCTCCACACCCAGTTTATCCTACTATTAATATTGACATGCGTTTGGTATATTTGTGACAATTAATGAACCAGTATTGATACAGCATTATTATCTAAAGGCCACACTTCATTAAATTTTCTCAAGTTTTTGTCTAATGTCTTTTTTCTTTTCTAAGATTGCATCCAGAATACAGTACATTTGGTCTCCTGCCTCCTTAGGAGTTCTTGGCTGTGAGTTTCTCAGATGACTTTCCTTTTTTTTTTTTTTGAGATGGAGTTTTGCTCTTGTCATTCAGGCTGCAGTACAATGGTGCGATCTCGGCTCACCTCAACCTCCGCCTCCTGGGTTCAAGCAATTCTCCTGCATTCAAGCAATTCTCTTGCTTCAGCCTCCCGAGTAGCTGGGACTACAGGTGTGTGTCACTGTGCCCAGCTAATTTTGTATTTTTTTTTTTTTTTGAGACAGAATTTCGCTCGTTACCCAGGCTGGAGTGCAATGGCTCGATCTTGGCTCACCAATACTTCTGCCTCCTGGGTTCAGGCAATTCTTCTGCCTCAGACTCCTGAGGATTAGCTGGGATTAGAGGTGTGCGCCACCATGCCCAGCTAATTTTTGTATTTTTATTAGAGACGGGGTTTCACCATGTTGACCAGGATGGTCTCGATCTCTTGACCTCGTGATCCACCCGTCTCGGCCTCCCAAAGTGCTGGGATTACAGGCATGAACCACTGCACCCAGCCTACTGAGTCTCAGCCTACTGAGACTCTTTAAGTTGACCCTGGTGGTTTTTTGACATACCCACCATTAACTCTTTTCCTTTTCAGTTTATAAGTTCAGGGGTACACGTGCAGATGTCCATAGGTAAATGCGTGCTATGGTGTTTGCTACACAGATCATCCCATGAGTCAGGTATTAAGCCCAGCATCCATTAGCTAGTCTTCCTGATCCTCTCCCTCCTTCCACCCCCCACCCCCTGACAGGACTGTTTGTGTTGTTTAGCCCCCTGTGTTCATGTGTTCTCATCATTTAGCTCCGACTTATAAGTGAGAACATGTGGTATTTTGTTTTCCATTTCTGTGTTGGCTTGCTAAGGATAATGGCTTCCAGCTTCATCCATGTCCCTGTAAAGGATGTGATCTCATTCTTTTTTACAGCTGCATAATATTCCATGGTGTATATGTACCACATTTTCTTTATCCAGTCTATCACTGATGGGCACTTAGGTTGATTTTTTTTTGTCTTTGCCATTGTGAATAGTGCTGTGATATATATGAGTGCATGTGTCTTTATGATAGAACAATTTATATTCCTTTGGACATATACACACTAATGGGATTGCTGGGTCGAATGATATTTCTGTCTCTAGGTCTTTAAGGAATTGCCACACTGTCTTCCACAATGGTTGAACTAATTTGTACTCCCACTCACAGTGTAAAGGAGTTACTTTTTCTACACAACCTCACCAACATCTGCTATGTTTTGATTTTTTTAAATTATAGCCATTCTGTCTTGTGTGAGATGGTATCTCATTGTGGTTTTGATTTGCATTTCTCTAATTATCAGTGATGTTGAGCTTTTTTTTTATGTTTGTTGGTCAATGTATGTCTTCTTTTGAGAAGTGTCTGTTCATGTCCTTTGCCCACTTTTTAATGGGGTTGATTTTTTTTTTCTTGTAAATGTGTTTAAATTCCTTGCAGATGGTGGCTATTAGACCTCTGTCAGATGGGTATTTTGCAAATATATTCCTGCATTCTGCAGGTTGTCTGTTTACTCTGTTGATCATTTCTTTTGCTGTGCAGAAGTTCTTTAGTTTAATTAGATCCCATTTATCAATTTTTGCTTTTGTTGCAATTGCTTTTGGCATCTTCATCATGACATCTTTGCCTGTGCCTATGTCCTAAATGTATTCCCTCAGTTTTATTCTAGGGTCTTCATAGCTTTGGACTTTATATTTAGGTCTTTAATCCATCTTGAGTTGATTTTTTTTACATAGTAAGGAAGGGGTTTAGTTTTTATTTTCTGCATATGGCTAGCCAGTTCTAGCACTATTTATTAAGTAGGACATCTTAGTAAATTTCCAACCTGTGTGGTCTTATTACTGGGTTTTCTATTCTGTTGCATTGGTCTATGTGTCTGTTCTTATACCAGTATCATGCTGTTTTGGTTACTGTAGCCCTGTAGTATAGTTTGAAGTCAGGAATCATGATGCCTCCAGCTTTGTTTTTTTGCTTAGGATTGCCTTGGCTATTTGGGCTCTTTTTTGGTTCCATATAAATTTTAAGATACTTTTTCCCCCTAATTCTCTGAAGACTGTCAATGATAGTTTAATGGGAATAGCATTGAATCTATAAATTACTTTGAGCACTATGGTCGTTTTCACAACAGTGATTCTTCCTACCCATGAGAATGGCTATTTTTCCATTTGTTTGTGTCATCCTGACTTACTTGAGCAGTTGTTTGCAGTTGTCTTTGAAGAGGTCCTTCACTTCCCTTGTTAACTGTATTCCTAGGTGTTTTATTCTTTTTGTGGCAGTTGTTAATGGGAGATCATTTGTGATTTGGCCCTTGGCTTTCCTGTTATTGGTGTATAGAAATGGTAGTGATTTTTGCACATTGATTTTGTATCCTGAGGTTTTGCTGAAGTTGTTTACCAGCTTAAGAAGCTTTTCAGTTGAGATGATGGAGTTCACTAGATAGAGGATTATGTCATCTGCCAACAAGGAGAGTTTGACTTTCTCTCTTTTTATTTGAATATCCTTTATTTCTTTCTCTTGCCTGATTGCTTTGGCCAGAACTTCCGACATGATGTTGAATAGTGGTGAGAGACGGCGACCTTGTATTGTGCCAGTTTTCAAGGGGAATGCTTCCAGCTGAGGACTGTTTTACTTCCAATTATGTGATCAATTTTAGAGTAAGTGGCATATGGCAAAGAGAAGAATGTATATTCTTCTGTTTTGGGGTGGAGAGTTCAGTAGACATCTCTCAGGTCCACTTGATTCAGAGGTGAGTTTAGGTCTTGAATATCTTTGTTAACTTTCTGTCTCAGTAATGTCTAATATTGACAATGGGCTGTTAAAGTCTCCATTATTATTGTGTGGGAGTCTCAGTCTCTTTTGAAGGTTTCTAAGAACTTGCTTTATGAATCTGGGTGCTCCCGTATTGGAGGCATATAGGATAGTTAGTTCTTCCTATTGAATTGAACTCTTCACTACTATGTAATGCCCTTTCTTGTCTTTTTTGATCTTTGTCGGTTTAAAGTCTGTTTTGTCAGAAACTAGGATTGCAATCCCTGCTTTTTTCTGTTTTCTATTTGCTTGGTGAATTTTTCCCCATTCCTTTATTTTGACACTATGTGTACCTTTGCACCTGAGATGGGTCTCTTGAAGACAGCAGACTGATGTGGCTTGACTCTTTATCCTGCTTACCATTCTGAGTCCTTTGATTGGGGCATCCAGCCCATTTACATTTAAGGTCAGTATTGTTATATGTGGATTTAATCCCATCAACATGATGCTAGCTGGTTATTTTACAGACTTGTTTATGTGGCTGCTTCATAGTGTCACTGGTATGTCTACTTCAATGTGTTTTTGTAGTGGCCAGTAATGGTTTTCCCTTTCCATATTTAGTTCCTCTTTCAGGAGCCCTTGTAAGGCAGGTCTGTGGTAACAAATTTCCTCAGCATTTGCTTGTCCGAAGAGAACCTTATTTCTCCTTCATTTATGAAGATTAGTTTGACAGGACATGAAATTCTAGGTTGGAAATTCTTTTCTTTAAGAATGTTGAATATTGGCCCCCAGTCTTTTCTGGCTTGTAGGGTTTCTACTGAGAGGTCTGCTATTAGTCTGATGGTTTCCCTATGTAGGTGACCTGGCCTTTCTCTCTGGCTATCATTAACATTTTTTCTTTCATTTTGATCTTGGAGAAGCTGATGATTATGTATCTTGTGGTTGATCTTTTCATTGAAATATCTTACTGGAGTTGTCTGCATTTCCTGAATTTGAATGTTGGCCTGTCTTGGGAAAGTTCTCCTGGGTGATATCCTGTAATATGTTTTCTAAATTGGCTCCATTCTCCCTGTCTCTTTCAGGTACTCCAATCAGCTGTAGATTTGATCTCTTTACACAGTCCTGTATTTCTCAGAGGTTTTGTTCATTCCTTTTCATTCTTTTTTTTTTCTTTCTATTCTTGTCTGCCTGTCTTATTTCAGAAAGACAGTCGTTAAGCTCTAAGATTCTTTCCTCCACTTGGTCTAATCTGCTATTAACACTTGTGATTGCATTGTGAAGTTCTTGTGTTGTGTTTTTCAGCTCTGTCAGGTCGCTTACACTCCATACTGACTATTTTGGCTGTCAGCTCCTGCATTGTTTTCTCTGGATTCTTATTTTCTTTTCATTAAGTTACAATATCTCCTTTAGCTCAGCAAAGTTTGTTTTCATCCACATTCTGAAGCCTAATTCTGTCATTTCAGCCATCTGAGCCCCAGCCCAGTTCTAAGCCCTTGCTGGAGAGGCGCTGCAGTCATTTGGAGGAGAGGGGGCCCTCTGGATTTTTGAGTTTTTCAGCATTTTTGTGCTGACTCGTTCTCATCTTTGTGGGCCTGTCTACCTTTGGTCTTTAAGGTTGCTGACCTTTGGATGGGGTTTTTGATTTTGTTGTTGCTGTTTGTTTTTCTTTTAATAGTCTGACCACTCTGTTGTAAGGCTGTTGAAGTTTTCTGGGAATCCACTCCAGACCTACTTGTCTCGGTTTTTCAAGTACCTGGAGGTATCGCCAGTGAAGGCTGTGAAACAACAGAGATGGCAGCCTGCCCTTCCTGGGAAGCTCCATCCCAGTAGAGTGCTGACCTGTCACCAGCCTGAACATGCCTGTAGGAGGAGGCTGGAGGACCCCCGTTGGGAGGTCTCACCCTGTTAGGAGGAAGGGGATCAAGAACTCACTTAAGGGAAGCTGAGGCAGGTAGATCATGAGGTCAAGAGATCAAGACCAACTTGGCCAACGTGGTGAAACCCTGTCTCTACTAAAAGTATAAAAATTAGCCAGGCGTGGTGGTGCATGTCTGTAGTTCCAGCTACTCCGGAGGCTGAGACAGGAGAATCACTTGAATCTGGCAGGCAGAGGTTGCAGTGAGCCGAGATTGCACCACTGCACTCCAGCCTGGGGGCAGAGTGAGACTCTGTCTCAAAAAAAAAAAAAAAGTAGTCAGGCTGCGTTTTGGTAGAGCCCCTGTGCTGTGTTGGGGACCCTTCACTGGGTCTCTTCAGCCCCCAATCAGTTTGGTCTCTCCAAGGCCCATAGGCTGAACTGGCTGAGAGACCCAAACAGTCAAGGTGGTGGCCTGCCCGGCCCCCTGGGCACTCTCCCAGGGAGAAATTAGAACTCAGTCAGCCTTAGAACCTGGGTGGGGATGGTCAGAGGCCCTGGCTGGGAGGACCCACCCAGTGAGGAGAAGTGGATGTGGGCCTCATTTACAGAAGCAATCTGGCCACGCCTTGACAAAACAGCCCTGCTGGGGAATTGCTTCTTCCCTGGTCAGCTTGGGAGTAATAAACCCACAGGCTGGAATGGCTGAGTTGCCCAAGCAACCAAGGTGATGGGCCTTTCCTCCCCGCAGGCATTCTGTCCCAGGGAGAGATCAGAGCTCTGTCAGCAGAATATGGGTAGGCAAGGGTAGCTGGAGGCCCTGGCTGGGAGGTCCCACCCAGTGAGGAGGAATGGGTTGAGGTCCCACTTAAAGAAGCAGTCTACTTTGCAAGGCTGAGTCAGGTGGATCACGAGGTCAAGAGATCGAGACCATCCTGGGCAACATGGTGAAAGCTGTCTCTACTAAAAGTAAAAACACTAGCTAGGCGTGCTGGCACGTGCTTGTAGTCCCAGCGACTCGGGAGGCTGAGACAGGAGAATTGCTTGTACCCAGGAGGCGGAGGTTGCGGTGAGCTGAGATTGTCCCACTGCACTCCAGCCTGGTGACTTCGTCTCAAAGAAGAAAGAAGAAAAGGAAAGAAAGAAGGAAGGAAGGAAAGAAGGAAGGGAGGGAAGGAGGAAGGGAAAGAAAGAAGAAAGAAAGAGAACGAAAGAAAGAAAAGAGAGAGAGAGAGAGAGAGAGAGAGAGAGAGAGAGAGAGAGAGAGAAAGCAGCTTGACCACGTTTAAGCAAAGCAGCTGTACCGCATTGGGGGAGACCTCTCGTCATCCGGACCATCTGGACCCTGCAAAGCCCTCAGGCTGGAAGGGCTGGGTTGACCCCCCAGCCCTCCCCACAGGGGCTGCATCCGTCTCAGGCAGGCCCCACGCTCTTGCCGGTAGCCGGCTGCAGTTCTGAGCCAGTGGGTCTTATTTTGTGAGGTGCCACAGAAGCGGAGCCTGCAGACCAACACTGCTCGGCCTCGTGGGTTCACCCCCTTTCTAGGGTAGGCACGGACCTCCAGCTTGCTGGGGATCCCGGGGCGGAGTCTGTAAAGCTCCTGGCTCTCTCTGTGCCTGAGAGTCCGCTGCTGTGTGCCAGACCCAGCGCCCGGGTGGGGTGGGCTCGCGAGGGGGTCTGCTGCCCTGAGGGTGGCAGGAATCCACGGGAGAAGCGTGGTTTCCCCGAGTCGCACATCCGCTCACCATTTTCCTTGGCTGGGGTGGGGGTTCCCTTGACGCCATGTCACTCTGCGGGTGGACCATCGCCCTGCCCTAATTATCTTCATCCTCCCAAAGAAAGGGTTCAGTCAGTCCCAGTGAGTGCCTGGACATTCCAGTCGAAGATGCTGCATCCCCTCGCCCTTTCCTTCCTCTCTGTGAGCGCCACGGACCACAGCTGCTTCCATTCGGCAATCCCGGCCCCTCCTCCGTGTGTTTTTTAAACACTCTTTCTTACCTTCTGGGACCACGAGATGCTCCACACTCATCTCGTATATTTTCTGCCTCGGTCTTACAACCAGTGGTTTATCCAAGCAGCTGCGGTTCCTTTTCTTGGACGGTAGGCCGGGCGCGGTGGCTCAAGCCTGTAATCCCAGCACTTTGGGAGGCCGAGGTGGGTGGATCACGAGGTCAAGAGATCGAGACCATCCTGGTCAACGAGGTGAAACCCCGTCTCTACTAAAAATACAAAAATTAGCTGGGCATGGTGGCGCGTGCCTGTAATCCCAGCTACTCGGGAGGCTGAGGCAGGAGAATTGCCTGAACCCAGGAGGCAGAGGTTACGGTGAGCCGAGATCGCGCCATTGCACTCCAGCCTGGGTAACAAGAGCGAAACTCCGTCTCAAAAAAAAAAAAAAAAAAAAAAAAAACAGAAAAGAAAAGAAAAAAAGAAATCAAGGTCTGGGGGCCAGGTATGTGCATTGCTAATGGGTGTTTTTCTTCTCAGCCCAACAAGATGAAAAGAAGAAAACATATGCACCAGATGTACGTTTACTGCTTAAATACACTTGTGTCTTACGTATTTCTACGTGAGCCCATCTCTGTGTGTGTTAAGCTAAATACGGGTTCATACTTATGTCTCCAACTCCGGTCCATTACCATATAGATCACTGCAGCCTGCTCTCCTAGCACGCCTGTAAACCCACACTCCCACTGCTTCCTAACCCACCGTTCAGTTACTCAGTTGTTCAATTCGAGTATACATATATACCAGTATCAGAATCGTTCACCTGGACCCCGTGGGAAATAACTGTGTTAACTACAGCTCACTGTTCATGTGAAACGCTTTTTGCCTTCAGGCTTATAGAGTCCACACATTTCCAGAGTTACTAAGGTCAGCACCTTCCCCCTTCCCAGTCCCTTCAGTGCAGTGATTTCATGCATTTGTAATATAATTAGATTCATTTTCTTTTCTCTCCAGGCTGCGTTCTGTCCTGATATCCACCAAACTCCTAAACAACTTTTAAAAAATCACACACTGGGGTCTATAGGGGGGAAATAGGGGAGGGACAGCGGTGGTGGGGAGTTGGGGAGAGATAGCATGGGGAGAAATGCCAGATGTAGGTGATGGGGAGGAAGGCAGCAAGTCACACTGCCATGTGTGTACCCATGCAACAATCTTGCATGTTCTTCACATGTACCCCAAAACCTAAAATGCAATGAAAAAAAAGAATTGTGAAATAACAAAAAATCTGTACTCATGAAGGCATTTAAAAATGGGGCAACACCCCACCTCTTCTGTCCTGGCAACTGCTGATCTTGCAACTGTTATTACTATAGCTTTGCCTTTTCCAGAATGCAATTTAACTGGACCAAACAACATGTAGCCTTTCAGTCTGGCTGTTTTTCAAGATTCTTCCATGCGTTTTCATGACTTGTTAGTTCATTTGTTTTTATTGGTGGATAACATCCCACTGTATGAAGGCACCACAGTGAGTTCATCCATTCACCAAGCGAAGGACATCTTGGTTGCTTTCAGTTTGGGTGATTACGAGTAAAGTTTCTGTAAACGTTTGCGTGCAGCTGATTGTGTGGACGTCCATCTTCAAATCGGTCGGATAAATATCTAAGAGTGTGATAGATGGATCGTATGATAAAACGATGCTTAGTTTTGTAAAGAAACTGCCAAACGGGCTCACGCCGGTAATCTCAGCACTTTGGGAGGCTGAGGCAGGTGGATCACGAGGTCAAGAGATCGAGACCATCCTGGTCAACATGGTGAAACCCCGTCTCTACTAAACATACAAAAAATTAGCTGGGCATGGTGGCGCATGCCCGTAATCCCGGCTACTCAGGAGGCTGAGGCAGGAGAATTGCCTGAACCCAGGAGGCGGAGGTTGCGATGAGCCAAGATCGTGCCATTGCACTCCAGCCTGGGTAACAAGAGCGAAACTCCGTCTCAAAAAAAAAAAAAAAAAAAAAAAGAGATTAACATTTAAATTGGTAGACTGAACTATGCAGATTGACCTTATCCAATCGGCAGAAGGCCTGAATAGCAGAAAATGGTGGCTTTCCCTAAGTAAGAAAGAATTCTTCCTCTGTGTTGGTCAGGAAAAGCGGGACATCACTTTTCCCTGCCTTTGGACTTCTCAGGCCTTCAGACTTGGATTGGGAACCACACCATCTGCTCTCCTGGATCTCCAACTTGCTAGCTCACCCTGCAGATCTTGGGGCATGCCAGCCTCCATAATTCTGTGAGCCAATTTCTTATAATTACTCTCTCTCTCTTTTGTAGAAAGTGATTTATTTAGAGAGAGAGAAACAGGAGAAAGAGAGAGAAAGAAACATCTAACTCTCACGCTGAGTGAGAGAATCCAGAAAGATGGAATCCAGGAGAGAAAAGCAGCTTCCACACTGAGTGGAAGGGAATAGAGAGAGAGATGGAGTTTAGGAGGGAAGACAGGCTTCCATGAGAGAGTGTGGAAGGGGACCTCAGAGGGGATAATGACTCTCTTTGTACATAAACACATCCTATCCATTCTGTTTCTCTGGGGAGCCCTGACTAGTAAGTACATCAAGTTTCCTTTTAGTTTTCTGTTCTGTAAACATACATTTCCACTTTGTGGAAGAAACACATCATCTTGGCAGAAGAGGATTCTTTTTGGTCAAAAGGCTGAGTCTACAACCAGACCATAATCCCCTCATCCCTCTCTTACCTGATATCCTGGGACAGAAAACCACAGCCATACAGGCTGGGGAAGACCAAGTCACACACCTGAGTGTGTTTTGGTTTTCTGCCACTGACCTGCCTGGGCGGTGTTAATTTGCAGTATAGGCTAATCCAGCAAGGTTTTTCTGAATAAGTGAATCAGGCGCAGGATTCCCACAGGGCAATGTGAGATGGAAGGTGGACCACTACCTTGCCTCTCTCCTACTCTTGTGAGTGCCGGACTTGACTGATTTTAAAGTTTCCATGAGAGAATTTAGCCTCTGCAATTCAACAGGGTCCCAGATTTGGAGCCTTGGAAATGAAATTTGCTCAAGGCAAAGATCCAAGTTTTCATTTTGCTTGAACGGAAGAGAGAGATTACAAGAGAAAAATGGCTGCATTGAGGACAGAAGACAGACTCCATTTCACCTCTGTCTGCCTGAGCAGTTAATTTCTTCTCAAGAGGGACATTAAGTCTTTTTACCTGGCAGACAGGCTATGGCTGTTTCAACCCAGTGTGGGCCATGGAAAGGAATGAATGATTAGATTTTGCATTAGTCATAGAAAGACAAGGTGTGTATTATTTTCCCTTGCATTTCATCATGAAATATAGGCTCTCCTTCCACTGAGTATTTGCTTAACCAGGTCATAGGAATTCTTAATTTGGAAGGAGGAAAAGCAACGTCTAAATGTGAGGACTGCACATTTGAGAACATTTGCAGGTGATTCTGGACAGGAGGAATGGACTTGTTTACTCACTGGACCTCACCAATATCTTTGCTCGCGTTCATTAATCATTCCAGCCAGTCCTCACCTTCTGCTATGACAAAGAATTATTGTGAATTTTACACTTCAGAAGAAAATTGTACATTTCTATAGATGGTGAAAGGCCATTTGCTTGTATTTCGTAAACTTCAAACATAGTTTAAATGTTGCACTGTGAAAATAACTAGAAATAAACTATTTGGTGAATGTTTAGGCTTTTACTTATATTTGAATTTCTAGTCAAAAAGTAGCTTAAAAGTGTTATGAATTGGGGAGGCAGAGGCGGGTGGATCATGAGGTCAAGAGATTGAGACCATCCTGGTCAACATGGTGAAACCCCGTCTCTACTAAACATACAAAAAATGAGCTGGGCATGGTGGCACGTACCTGTAATCCCAGCTACTCAGGAGGCTGAGGCAGGAGAATTGCCTGAACCCAGGAGGCAGAGGTTGCAGTGAGCCGAGATCGCACCATTGCACTCCAGCCTGGGTAATAAGAGCGAAACTCTGTCCCAAAAAAAAAAAAAAAAAAAAAAGTGTTGTGAATTGAAGAGAAGACCCACAATGTCCTCAGCTCTTGGCAAGGTTCAGACATTTTGACATTAATTTTTACATGTAGAAACACATTTTTAATGTATCTGTTACATTCTTATGATCACAGAGCCTTACAGAGAATTGTTAATTTTGTTTCCTCACTTTGCCAGTGATTGTCCATTTACATTGTTGTTCAAAGTTATGCTGTCCCTGAAGTAATGAAATTTACATTCTAGAGAACAGAAATGTCTAGAATGAAGAGTGTTCCAATCGAGCGTGTGATCCTAAGTATAACCTTGGCATAGAGTTGACCCAGCCCAGTGCCTAGTCATAGTGTATAATGCCTAAAACATAGCAGAGCACAGGGACTCATCAGTCAGCACCTGTTGAATGGGACTTCTTCTTCCCTCCGCCCACCCAGAATCAGTGGGAGAGCTGTAACCACTTTTTATCCACTTATACATAGCTAGGGCACTGTAGATGTATCAGACTGGCTCACATTACAGGGAAACGGGCTGAAGAGTTTGAGGAAAATGCTGGTGGTATTTCAGAAAAATGAGAACGTATTTTTGAATGTTAAAAATGAGAAAATGAGTTTCAGAGAAAATGAAATCTCCCTCCTATCACAATTGCAAGTTTTATAGCTGAAAAAATACTATTCACCAAGTTTCAATATTATGTCAGTACCAAGAAGGCTTTTCCTGCCTTGATCAAACTCTGAATTGCTCAGAGCCTTACCACATATATTATAAAAAGGTAAGAAGGGATCTCCTTGTGATATTCTTTTAAAAAATATCATATATTTTCTGTATTCACCAGGACTAATGAATGTGTGCCAGGTGCCACACATTTGGTGCCAGGACTAATGAATGTGTGACTCTCTGGCTTCAATAATAAAGCTTCCTTGGTTGGTTTCTTTAATTGGTTGATTTTAAATAAAGTCACTGAGAAGCTCCAAGTATGGTTATTGGTTGAAGACAGATATTTATCCCCTAGAAAATAAGGAGCTATCTCCTTTGTGGAACACGTGGACCCATTCTGAGACCGATACAGCCTTAATGTCTCTATAAAAATCCATAAAGCATTCAGAGTGGAAACTATTTTTGGTTAGTAGCATATTAGGTCTCAGTTCCTGCATGTGCTTTTGCAGCATGGTTACTGGTCTTTTATTAAGAGCTAAAACTTCACTTAATTACATTGGGACACATTCAGAGCATGATTTCTGATTACCCAACATAGTTCTGAGATTGAAACCATTGTAGTTTCAGTTATACATGATCAAATAAATAACACTCTCAGGTAACATGTTTCAGGCCGCCTCTTCATTTCCTTTCCATGCAGGCATCTGGTTTTAAATTTGCCTTCACGTCAGTCTGGAAGGGCAGTATTCAAAAGACCAGAGCCTGGCCCAGCTGCCGACCTTAGCCGGGGGATGTCAGAGCAGCCGAGCCATGGTAGGCTTGCTTTCACAGCCTTATTTAACTTTGCTTGTTGGCTCAGCTTGCTCATCAGAAACTGCTATTTCCAGCTGCACTGCAAGCTCTCCCACAGTTTAATTCTTTGCTTATTTTTTTTTTGAGAAATCCTCCATCCAAGTACCACAATCATGTGCCAGAGGATGAGGGTGACTTCACACCTCAGCTAATTCACATCTGCAAAGAGAGAAAACAATTTGCAACTGAATCCAGCCTCACTAATACCATCCTAGCAAAATCCCCCGTCAGCCAATCTGGAGACTGCTGGGCAAACCTGTAGATGTGTTATAATACACAAATGCAACATGTTACTCGTTTACCAATTTGTCTGACGTGCTCTTATAGTCTATACAGCTAATGAATTCAATT
The DNA here is from genome assembly GCA_031835075.1 of Saguinus oedipus. Classification (NCBI taxonomy): domain Eukaryota; kingdom Metazoa; phylum Chordata; class Mammalia; order Primates; family Cebidae; genus Saguinus; species Saguinus oedipus. Next base: position 5,139,156 of record CM063175.1, on the reverse strand, counting down.
GAATCTTGTGCTAAAAAGCATCTAGTAGAAAAATTTTGTATACTTAACATTTATGCTGTTATGATATACTCACCTTGGACATGTATGTAATAGAAATGCTTTTACCATTCATATATTTATGAAGTAACACAGCGGGATCAATGTTATTAGTGTTAGCTGATGTTAGTATTTAAAGAGATCCTCAAATAACTTGTCAGACAGAAAAATAGAAAGATTTATTGTACACTCAGCATAGAGCAAGCACTCATCTAGACTTGGAAGAGACAACAGGCCACAAGATGGGCGGAATCTTTGCTTTCATGAAGTTTGGATGTCTCTGTGTGTTTCAGTATGTTTTGAAGGGATGACAGTCAGTAAACAGTGAAGTAAACACTTGTGTATAAAATTAGTGACAAGAATCATCCAGAAAATTACGATCAGGTCATGCGACAAGGAGGAATGGGCGTGTACTTTGGATTAGTGAAGTATTCGGGGAAGAGGCTTTTGGACAAGAAGTCAAGCATCGGGTGGATCTGGTACAGGAACATTCCGGGTGGGGAGAATAGCTTGTTTGAAAATCCCAAGGCAGGAATGAACTTGGCTTATTCAAAGAAGAGATGACAATCTGTTTAGCAGCTGGAGAGTAGCAGGTGATAGAGAGAGGGAAGGAAAAGAGGAGAGGGAGGGAGAAGTGAAAGAAAATGTTAATTGCACTAACACTGTGAACTGTGTCGAGAGCCATGCCAAGCATTTTGCATCTATGAACCCATTTCATCGTTGTAACAGCCTGAGAGGTGGGTTCTTGCATTCTCTTCATTTTGTAGATAAACAAACCAAGGCATACACACACGTATATATGGTTTGTCTCAGGTCACCTAAGGGCGATTGGTCTTCAGACCCTCCACTAAGTAATGAGTTTGGATACCTTTCTAAGTGTGCAGAGAGTGCTGTACCTGCGGGTTTCACCTGGAGGGAGAATCCATCTGCCTTACGTTTAAAACGGTCAGTCTGATTGTGATTTGGAGATGGATGGTGGGGGGCGGCCATGTGTGAAAACAGGGAGACTGCTGGTCGTCGGGTCTTTGCAGTGGGAACATGGATGTTGTGTGCATATGTGTTGTGTGCACATTTGGAATATGTTCTGAGACAAGCTCATAGGACTTATTGATAGAGTCAGAGTGAAGGGTATAGGAAAGAATCAAAGATAACTTCTAGCTGTTTGATTTAAATAATTAAAAATATGTTGATGAGTATTTATGATCACGGCGATAATACAGAACATTCATAGAGTGCGCACTCTATGCACCAGGAGCTGTTTAAAGCATTTAGATATATACTGCCTCACGAACTCCTCATCACAGCCCCAGAAAGTAGGTACTATGATTATCTCCAATCTTTACAAATGAGGGAGCAGAGGTAACAAGAGACTAAGGAATTTGCCCAAAGCCACCCAGCCAGTAAGTGATGGACTTGAACTCAGTTTGAATCTATACCACGGCTGTGCGCTCGGTCTGTGTAAATGCTCTCTCATGCGGACTCTCACTTGCTATCACTTGCTGCAGTGGTCCCTGGCCTTTTTAGCACCAGAGACCAGTTTTGTGGAAGACAATTTTTTCACAGACCTGGAGTGGGGGGGGTTGATTTCAAGATAATTCAAGCATATTACTTTTTTTTTTTTTTTTTTTGAGATGGAGTTTCACTCTGTCACCCAGGCTGGAGTGCAGTGACGCAGTCTCCGCTCGCTGCCCCCTCTGCCTCCTGGGTTCAAGTGATTCTCCTGCCTCAGTCTCCTGAGTACCTGGGATTACAGTTGCTAACCACCATGCCCAGCTAATTTTTTTTTTTTTTTTAGTAGAGATGGGGTTTCACTGTGTTGGTCAGGCTGTTCTCGAACTCCTGACCTCAGGTGATTTGCTTTCCTCAGCCTCCCAAAATGCTGGAATTACAGGTGTGAGCCACCATGCCTGGCCACATATTACATTTATTGCACACTTATTTATTTTATTTTTACATTATAATATATAATGAAATAACTCTACAACTCACCATGATGTAGAATTAGTGAGAGACGAGCTTATTTTCCTGCAATGAGACAGTCCCATCTGGGGATGATGAATGGAAGACAGTGACAGATCCTCAGGCAATAGATTATCATAAGGAGCGTACCACCTAGATCATGTATATGCACAGTTCACAATAGGGTCTGCGCTCTTATGAGAATCTAATGCTGCTGCTGATGTGACAGGAGGCGGAGCTCAGGCAGTTATGAGAGTGACCGGGAGCGGCTGTGAACACAGAGGAAGCTTCATTCGCTCACCTGCTGCTCACCTCCTACTGTGTGGCCCAGCTCCTCACAGGCCACAGACCGGTGTCATCTGTTAGGTTGGGGACCTCTGATTTACTGGTCTACAGGCTGAAGTGCTAGACTTTTCCTTGCGGGTAAGGGAGGAAGTAGAGTCCTGCTGACGATGTTAATTTTGAGTTGGCTGCATTAGATGTCTATGTGGAGATGAAATCAGGCAATCGTACCTACGAATCCGAAGTTCTACAGAGAGTTAACGGCTGGTGACCAAGATTTGGAAGTCATTGGCATATAAATGGCATGTAGAACGATGGGTCTGGATGAACTCACCTGTAGTATTAGCAACTAACACTTCAGAGGCTTTTTCTATACATTGGACACAGCACTCAAGACTTTCCACACATTGACTGATTTTTTTCTAATAATAATTGCTTAAGTTAGAACCATTGTTTAACTATAATCAGCCTCATTTTTACAGATTAGAAAATTGAGGCATAATTTTCATTGTGAGAGTTAAAAGAGATAATTTGTTTAATACCTAGATCATAGTAAATACTCAAAAATATTAGCTATCATTGTTAGTAGTAATCATAGTTTCATGGAGATCTTATTCTTATGGATGTACTCCGAGCTTAGCATCATACCCAATAAATGAGGGATAAGCCATGCAAAGGGCTAAAGTTGGTGAAAGGAGAGCAGAACAAATGAATTTATTATTCATTATATCCTTGTTGCTAACTTACAAGAGGAAGTGTAACTGGAGAAAGGATCATTCTAGAACAGGAGAAGCAGAAGTTGAACAAAACATGATGATTTAGGACACATTGTCCTGCCTTGCAGCTTATCATGTGGATGATTAGAACAAATATATTTCCTGTGATTACTGCAGGACAGGTCATTTTCTTTTTTCTTTTCTTTTTTTTTTTTTTTTTGAGGCGGAGTTTTACTCTTGTTACCCAGGCTGGAGTGCAATGGCAAGATCTCGGCTCACTGCAACCTCCGCCTCCTGGGTTCAGGCAATTCTCCCGCCTCAGCCTCCTGAGTAGCTGGGATTATAGGCACGCGCCACCATGCCCAGCTAATTTTTTGTATTTTTAGTAGAGACGGGGTTTCACCATGTTGACCAGGATGGTCTCGATCTCTTGATCTCGTGATCCACCTGCCTCGACCTCCCAAAGTGCTGGGATTACAGGCGTGAGCCACCGCTCCCGGCCAGTACAGGTCATTTTCTTATCTTGCTCTATAGCCCCTGAAAATTATCTTGGGTTAAGGGTCTTATGGATTTTTCCTTAACTCCCCATCTTGCCATGACCAACTTCAATGTAGGTGAAATGGCACTGAGTTTACAACGGAAAAAAAAAAAAATGTTCCTTATGTTATTCTGTCTTTCCTTCCTGGGAAATGACATGGTATGCTGGTGTCAATGGATACTTGTTCGGAGACTTTTGTTTCCTTGTCTCTCTTTTTCCCTCAAGAGTTGTTCCCGTTTCTCAGCCCATCTGGCACATCTGCAGGATAGCATCACTGCAGGTGCTCCGTTGCTAGCGCAGGATAGATTTCCCTGGGTAGCAGTGCTGAGTGACCCGCGTACTTGAGTCATGCAAAACCAGACTGGCTGTATAACCCACTAGAGAATAAATCCTGTAGGAAACAAGATTACCTCATCACCTACTGCATCTCTATTTTCTGCTTTTCCATAAACAGCTGGTAACATGAGGAGTTGCAGTGATGGAGTTCATATTTTTCCATAACATATTTGCTGTTGGGTTTGGATTTCTCAGGCAGTGAGAGTGAAGTTTTTTAAAAAAACAATTTGATGATTTGAGATTTTGAGGCTGAGTTCTTCTGACAGATACAATATTTTCTGGATGGCGCTGAACGACATTAACAAAGCATGCCAGGAAGTGGAAGAAGACTCATGCCTCATGCGTAGGTAGTTTTATGTCAATGTTAGGTGTAGCTCCGGTTTAGGTTACAGAACCTGCCTGAAGTGAAGTCAATTCTTAATTTCATTTTCAGGGTAAAATTGATTTTTATTGAAATACTATACATTAAGGGTTTAAAGTAGTCCTTCAAAATTTCTCATTCGAAAAAGTCTCCATTCCTTACCATTAAACTCCCTGATATTGCTTGGATTCATGTCCCCACCCAAATCTCATGTTGAATTGTATTCCCCAATGTTGGAGCAGGGGACTGGTCGGGGGGTGATTCAATCATGGGGGAGGATTTCCCCCTTGCTGTTCTCATGATAGTAAATGAGTTCTTACAAGATCTGGTTATTTAAAAGTATGTATTTTAGTTTAACCATTGTGGAAAACAGTGTGGTGATTCCTCAAAGATATAGAACCAGAAATACCATTTGACCCAGTAATCCCATGACTAGGCATATACCCAAAGGAATATAAATCATTCTATTGTAAAGATACATGCATGTGTATGTTCACTGCAGCACTATTCAAAACAGCAAAGACATGGAATCAACCCAAATGCTCATCAATGATAGACTGGATAAAGAAAATGTGGTGCAGATACACCATGGAATACTATGCAGCCATAAAAAGGAAGGAGATTGTTTCCTTTGCAGGAACATGGATGGAGCTGGAAGCCATTATCCTCAGCAGACTAACATAGGAACAGAAAACTAAACAGTGCATGTTCTCACTCATAAGTGGGAGCTGAAGTATGAGAATACATGGACACTAAGAGGTGAACAATACACACTAGAGTCTATTGAGGGGCAGGGGTGAGGGGAGGGAGAGCATCAGGAAAAACAACTAATGCATTCTGGGCTTAGGTGATAGGTTGCTATGTGCAGCAGACCACCATGGCACATGTTTACCTATGAAACAAACCTGCACGTCCTGCACATGCACCCTTGAACTTAATAATAACAATTAAAAAGTGTGCAGCATCCCTTCTTCATGCTCTTCTTCCTGTTCCAGCCATGTAGGACATGCCTGCTTTTCCGTCACTTTCCATCATGATTGTACATTTCCTGGGGCCTCCCCAGCCTGTGGAATTCTGAGCCAATTAAACCTCTTTTCCTTATAAATTGCCCAGTCTCAGGTAGTTCTTTATCACAGTATGAGAAGGGACTAATACATTCCCAAGTCTTTCTCTCTAGAGGCAACCATATTCCATCTTTTATCTGATTCTTTTTGTACCTCAATATTCCTAAATAAATATTAGTTTTGGACATTCTCATTTAACTTGCCATTGTGAAGACAAAGGAATTACTTCTTTAACACAAACTCTACACTACAAAAATATGTTCATTCTCCATCCTCGCAATAAGAAAATGCTGAACATTTTGATTAAACACTCAGTTTTTATGACTCTACAGCTATTATTGAAGGGTGAGGAATATATCCATGCTTGTATGCAATGATTGTATTTCATACCTTTATAATTTCCTTCTTAGCATTAATGTCTTCTTAAAAACAAGTTGATTATGTTTTATTTCCTTCATCAAAAATTTTAGTCATTCACATTTTTTTCAGGTATCGAATATAATACATATGAAGGTATACAAAACCCCAAGTGAGAAATTTTATAAATACCACTTTTTTATAAATACATTGATAAAATGTTTTTTGGTCACATTTCTCTTGTGGCCCATTAAAGGTAAATACCAGAAAATTTTTGGTTATTATTCCAATGAAGTTTTTATGGATTTACTCTATATTATTATATTTCTAATCAATATATTATGTGTTTTAAACTTTACGCAATTACACTGTGCTGCATATGTTTTTGTAAACCTTGCTTTTCCCCATCAATGAATTTTTGAGATTCCTAATGCATGTAGTACTAACTCATTTTATCATTAGAAATATTCCATTGTGTAATCCAGTCACAGTGTATTTATTTATTACAAACCTGTACAGCATGTGACTGTACTGAATATTGAAGACAATTGGAATATAATGGTAAACATTTGTGTATCTAAACATCAAAAAAGGACAGTAAAAATATTGTATGAAAATAAAGCATGATACCTCTGTATAGGGAACTTATGAATGGAGCTTGCAGGACTGGAGGTGGCTCTGGGTGAGTCAGTCCGTGAGTGGTAAGCGAGTGAGAAAGCCTGGGACATTGCTGTGAACCACTATATACCTGTCGGACACCGTACATTTAGCCTACACTGAGTTTCTAATTTTTCTTTTAAAAATAATTAACATTAGCTTACTGTAACTTCTTAACTTTCTAAAATTTTAACTTTAAACAGCTTAAAATACAAACACATGGGACAGCTGTGCAAAAATATTTTTTTATATCCTTATTCTATAAGTTTTTTCTATCTAAAATAGTTTTCATTTTATTTTACTACTTTTTAAACTTTTTTGTTAAAAATTAAGACACAAATACACACATTAGCCTTGGTCTACACAGGGTCAGGACCATGAATATTACTGTCTTTGACCTCCACATCTTTTTCCACTGGAAGGTCTTTAGGGGAAATAACACGGAGGAAGCTGTCAGCTCCTATGATAAAAATGCCGTTTTCTGGAATACCTCCAGAAGGACCTGCCTGGGGCTGTTTTATAGTTAACATTGTTTTATAAGTAGAAGGAGAACTCTCTCAAATAATGAGAAAAAATACAGTAAATGCAAAATCAGTAGTAACATGGTTGTTTATTACATTATCAAGTATTATATACTGCACATAATTGTATGTATTATGCATTTATAAGACTGGAAACACCGTAGGCTTGTTTACACCAGCGTCGCCACAATCAAGGCAGGAATACATTGTGCTACAACATTATGATGTCACTAGGTGAGAGGGATTTTGCAGCTCCATTTTTTTTTTTTTTTTTTTTTTTGAGACGGAGTTTTACTCTTGTTACCCAGGCTGGAGTGCAATGGCGCGATCTCGGCTCACCGCAACCTCCACCTCCTGGGTTCAGGCAATTCTCCTGCCTCAGCCTCCTGAGTAGCTGGGATTACAGGCACGAGCCACCATGCCCAGCTCATTTTTTTTTTTTTTTTTTTTGTATTTTTTAGTAGAGACGGGGTTTCACCATGTTGACCAGGATGTACGGGACTACTGTCATACATGCAGTTCGTTGTTGACTGAAATGTTGCTATATGGCACACAGTTATATTGGAAACATCTCTAGATTACTTATAATACTTAATACAATGTAAAAGCTATGTTAATAGTTTTTAATGCAATACTGTTCTAAAATTTGTATTGTTTTTAGTTCTGTATTTTTATTTTTTACTTTTTTCCCCCAAATGTTTTCAGTCCATAGGCGGTTGAATCCATTAATGTAGAACCCACTGTATTTGGAGGGCTGATTGCACTCAACATTTAGCTGTAAACATACTGCTGTAAGAATTTTGTTACATGTCTCTCTGCACACAAAGATGAGAGTTTTTTAAAAATAGTGTTTATACCTGGAAATAAAATGAGTAAGTCATGGAGCTTGCCCCTTCAGTGTTAATAGATAGGGCCAAATAGTTCCGCTAAATAGCTAAGACAATTTTAAAGCCCTCAGCACTTTATAAACATTCCGGCGTTCTTTACCTACAGTTGGTATAGTCAAACTTGTTATTATTTATTTATTTATTTTTTGCCAATCTTACTGTGTAAAATAGTTATCATTGTTTTATTTTGTATTTTCCCAGTTATTAGTGAAAATTTCTTTTCATGGGTTTATTGGCTTTGGTTTGTTTTCTTTTCCAAATTGCCTATTTGAAGATCTTATTTACCTTTCACTTATTAATTTTAGAGAGTTATGTATATATTTTGGCAGGGATGGGGAAAAGAAAGCAGCTTGAAATAACTCAGAACATTCTGTTCTTAACAAGGCCTGCCCTCAGAAGAAACTGTTTTACCACAGCCTAACATGCTGAAGTCATATCAGAGCCTAACCTACCGAGGTAAAGGGGGACACAGCTAACCCCCTCCAGCCTCCCTGTCTCACTTAAGGGAGAAGAAAGAAACCTGATTAGCACTGATGAAGCTCACAGTCCAGAGGCACAGTTCATGAAAGACTGAGACCTAATCGCAGGACTACAGAGCTCTCTCATACTCACACCTTTTACCCCATCACTAAAGGCCCCTTTAGCACAATTCCTCTTATCCATTATGTCATGTCTGCCTTTCAACAAAAAATTACAAGGCATACTAAAACAAGTGGATCAATTTGAAGACTCAACAAGCATCAGAATCAGAGTTAGATATGTCATTGTATGTTTGTTAAAACCCACAGAATGTACAACACTGGGCCGGGCACAGTGGCTCACACCTGTAACCCCAGCACTATGGGAGGCTGAGGTGGGTGGATCACCAGGTCAAGAGATTGAGACCATCCTGGCCAACACAGTGAAACCCCGTCTCTACTAAAAATACAAAAAAATTAGCCAGGTGTGGTGGCACACACCTGTAGTCCCAGCTACTTGGGAGGCTTGAACCCAGGGCACAGAGGTTGCAGTGAGCTGAGATTATGCCACTGCATTCCAGCTTGGTGACAGAGCAAGACTCTGTCTCAAAAACAAAAGAAAAAAGAATGTACAACACTTAGTGAATCCTAATGTAAATTACAGTGACAGTGATGTGTCGATGTAGGTTCGTCAACTGTAACAAATATACCAACCCAGCAGGGGTGAGTTGATAGTGAGAGAGGTTGTGTGTAGGTATGGGGGTAAGGGAACTCTTTGTACTTTCCACCCAATTTTGCTGTAAGGCTAAAACTGCTCAAATAAAGTTTATTGACTAAAATGCTCAGTAATCAACATAAATAATACTTTATTTTATTTTATTTTATTTTATTTTATTTTGTCAAGATGTCTTCACTTTTATTTATTTATTTATTTATTTATTGCATTTTAGGTTTGGGGGTACATGTGCAGAACATGCAAGATAGTTGCATAGGCACACACATGGCAGTGTGTTTTGCTGCCTTCCTCCCCTTCACCCACATTTGGCATTTCTCTCCAGGCTATCCCTCCCCAGATCCCCCCCACTGCTGTCCCTCCCCTATTCCCCCCAATAGACCCCAGTGTGTAGTACTCCCTTCCCATGTCCATATGTTCTCATTTTTCATCACCCACCTATGACTGAGAATATGTGGTATTTCATTTTCTGTTCTTGTGTCAGTTTGCTGAGAATGATGTTCTCCAGATTCATCCATGTCCCTACAAAGGACACCAACTCATCATTTTTGATTGCTGCATAATATTCCATGGTGTACATGTGCCACATTTTCCCAGTCCAGTCTATCATCGATGGGCATTTGGGTTGGTTCCAGGTCTTCACTATTGTAAACAGTGCTGCAATGAACATTCTTGTGCATGTGTCCTTATAGTAGAACAATTTATAGTCCTTTGGATATATACCCAGTAATGGGATTGCTGGGTCAAATGGAATTTCTATTTCTAAGGCCTTGAGGAATCACCACACTGTCTTTCACAATGGTTGTTTACACTCCCACCAACAGTGTAAGAGTATTTCTATTTCTCCACATCCTCTCTGTTGTCTCCAGATTTTTTAATGATCGCCATTCTAACTGGCGTGAGATGGTATCTCAATGTGGTTTTGATTTGCATCTCTCTAATGACCAGTGATGATGAGCATTTTTTCATGTGTTTGTTGGCCTCATGTATGTCTTCTTTTGTAAAGTGTCTGTTCATATCCTTTGCCCATTTTTGAATGGGCTTGTTTGTTTTTTTTCTGTAAATCTGTTTGAGTTCTTTGTAAATTCTGGATATCAGCCCTTTGTCAGATGTGTAAACTGCAAAGATTTTTTCCCATTCTGATGGTTGCCGATTCACTCTAGTGACTGTTTCTTTTGCCGTGCAAAAGCTGTGGAGTTTGATTAGGTCCCATTTGTCTATTTTGGCTTTTGTTGCCAATGCTTTTGGTGTTTTGGTCATGAAGTCCTTGCCTACTCCTATTTCCTGAATGGTTTTGCCTAGATTTTCTTCTAGGGTTTTTATGGTGCCAGGTCTTATGTTTAAGTCTTTAATCCATCTGGAGTTAATTTTAATGTAAGGTGTCAGGAAGGGGTCCAGTTTCTGCTTTCTGCACATGGCTAACCAGTTTTCCCAACACCATTTATTAAACAGGGAATCCTTTCCCCATTGCTTGTTTTTGTCTGGTTTATCAAAGATTATATGGTTGTAGATATTTTGATTTGCTTCCGATGCCTCTGTTCTGTTCCATTGGTCTATATCTCTGTTTTGGTACCAGTACCATGCTGTTTTGATTACTGTAGCCTTGTAGTATAGTTTGAAGTCTGGTAGTGCGATGCCTCCTGTTGTGTTCTTTTTGCTTAGCATTGACTTGGCTATGCGGGCTCTCTTTTGGTTCCATGTGAAGTTCATGGTGGTTTTTTCCAGTTCTGTGAGGAAATTCAATGGTAGCTTGATGGGGATAGCGTTGATTCTGTAAATTACTTTGGGCAGTATAGCCATTTTCACGATATTGATTCTTCCTAACCATGAACATGGAATGTTTCTCCATCTGTTTGTGTCCTCTCTTATTTCGTTGAGCAGTGGTTTGTAGTTTTCCTTGAAGAGGTCCCTTACGTTCCTTGTAAGTTGTATTCCTAGTTATTTTATTCTCTTTGTAGCAATTGTGAATGGCAGTTCGTTCTTGATTTGGTTCTCTTTAAGTCTGTTATTGGTGTATAGGAATGCTTGTTATTTTTGCACATCGATTTTATATCCTGAGACTTTGCTGAAGTTGCTTATCAGTTTCAGGAGTTTTTGGGCTGAGGTGATGGGGTCTTCTAGGTATACTATCATGTCATCTGCAAATAGAGACAATTTGGCTTCCACCTTTCCTATTCGAATACCCTTTATTTCTTTTTCTTGCCTGATTGCTCTGGCTAGAACTTCCAGTACTATGTTGAATAGGAGTGGTGAGAGAGGGCATCCTTGTCTAGTGCCAGATTTCAAAGGGAATGCTTCCAGTTTTTGCCCATTAAGTATGATATTGGCTGTTGGTTTGTCATAAATAGCTTTTATTACTTTGAGATAAGTTCCATCAATTCTGAGTTTATTGAGGGTTTAATCTTATAACCGTATTAAGGAACATGTTTTTACATTAATAATTTCTCTTACCATCAGTTTTAATAATTGTGTAGCATGATAATCTGTTACCATTCTATTGTTGAACATTTATGTCATTATCCAATATTTATTCATTTGTCAATTCCTCAATAAAGACACATTTGGATGCACTGAGTTAATTAGAGAAGAACTGATAGATGAAAACCATCGCATAAAATTTACTTCATAATAGCTATTCTGACTGATGTAATATGACATCTCTTTGTGGTTTTAATTTGCATTGCTCTGATGATTAGTGATGTCAAGCATTTTCTCATGTGTTTCTTGGCCACTCATATGTCTTCTTTTGAAAAATTAGACACAGTTTTTGATGAGGAGATTTGAGCCGGAGTCCAGGGCTAGACTGAGTTTCCTCCAGTCTGGCTGACTCGTTCCTCTAGGGTACCTGATTGTGGAATGACTTGACTCTGACCCTTTTTTCTAATGTTTTATTTCCATGTCTTTATTTCTCTTTAGCCTTAAAGTAAGGGAAATACTAGCTCCTCCACCTATTTTACAGGGCATTATGTCGTCAAAAAAGCAACGTATTGAAATACAAAATACTCTCGCAGATATATTATTATTTATTCCTTAAGAATGACTTTCTTAATTCTAAGAATAAATTACTTAATTTTTTTCAGATTTCTTGGGAGAAGAGAATACCATTTTCAAATGTCAATTAGAATTGTATGTAGACACTTTCACCTAAAATCTAATGTCGAAACGATAAATATGATATTTGATAGATAAAATATATAAACATTATAAGTAAAAGTTGATGAGCATAACAAACTTAAATCTTCAGATTTTACAAAACCCCAGAGAACTGAGGTTATTCTTTCTGGGCATAAATTTTAACCATAGTCATATGGAAACCTATAGGGTAAAAGTTATTTGGGTTTTAAGAGTTTGGATTTATTGCTAGTTTCCTCCTCAGTATGTTAAAGAAAAGGGTGTTTTTTAAAATGTGCCTTTGTAAATGAAGATTATAATTAAGGGTTTCTAATGTAGATATAGTCATCTACATATACATGTATGTGTACGTGTTGTATGCAATTACAATAAGTACATTGTGCCAAGATCATTTTTCATTTTATCTTATGGATGTTTTACAGGTTTATGCTCATTCTATTTGCAATAGAAATCATGAAAAATATATTTGAGTATGTCTAAATGTTAGCAGAATAACAAAATGCAAAGACAGAAGCATTTGCATGTAGTTACGTTTTTGTAGACTCTTTAATGAAAAGATATCGGTCAGTACCATTGTCTCTTGGGGAGCATATATTTTTTAAATAACATGAAGTATTAATTAGCTTGATTGTGGTAATCATTTTATGATGTATGTGTATACCAAATCATTATATTGTACATCTTAAATACAAATGTATATATTATGTATAATAAAACAGACACCTCTTTTCAAAAATAAGTTTTTTTAAAACACTTCATGGTCCCACTTACAATCAGAATGGAAAATGCCAAAAGAATAGTTTAAAAATATTTGAGGGATACTTCATAATTGGATCTGTGAAGAAAACCCCAGGATTTCATCGTGGGAAACCAGCTCTGCTTTGCAGATTTAAGTAGGTAAAATAATTGTGATAACTCTGTAGTAAGCATCCTTATGTTTCAGTGCTTGTTGGAAACGAGCCTTCTCCTCATGGCTTGGGTCTGCTGGAGGAACTCCTTCTTCTTCTGTCTTGCAGAGCCATAACCCATGGGCCTGGATACCGTTAGCTATACCCAGGGTAAGAAGTTGGAATACTTGAGGGCACCTCATCGGATTTCTTTCAATGTATACTCAGTCTCAAACAAAGCCTTTTTAGATAACTGCATGTGAAAATTCAGACCCAGATGTAATGCACTTGTTTTTCTTGCTCAGCTGTTCGCCCACTGCATCACTGAACCGCACAGATAGATTTGCCTGGCCTTTGGACTATGATAATAGATCCAAATTAATAATTCTCCTGGCCCAAGCCTCTAGGATTTCATAAAAGTGACTTTTTCTTTTCCTTTTAGTCATCTTTTGGTATACCGGTCCACAATCCCAGCAAATACAAAAATGTAACTAGAAGAAAATACACAGCAGGATTTGAAAAAGGATATCAGGATCTCTCAGTGAGAGCAAAAATACTCCCAAGAAAACCCTGAAAGACAAATGAGGACATAAGTTAAAACATTATTTGAGACTTGTAGAGAAAAAGACAAGCTAGTTGATTATTTTTTAAAAGTCTGAGTAACTAACGTTAGTCAAAAGGGTTAATAGAAGGTGGATAAATCTTTATAAATATAAAAAGAAGAATATGTACTATAGAGGAATGCTAGCACCACTTAGCAATTTCAGAGTGCTTTCATCTTCAAAGAATCTTGCATGTTAACTAATTAATCTTTCCAACACCCTTGTGACGTAGACATGACAAACAAGGACAGAAGCCAGCCTAAAATGACTAAGCTACCAAACTCACTGGTTGAGGAAGAATTATGAAAGCATGGCAATTTCTAATGAGGAGGATCCTGTCTATTAATGATAGGGATTTTATGGTTGTAATTTTGGTTTCCTTCGTGTTTTCTGTTTATTAAAACCAAGCTACAGCAGGATATTATATGTGTGCCTGTGCGTGTGTGTGTGTGTGCATGTGTGTGTGTGTACTTTTAAAACTTGTTCATACAAATACAGAGTCCATAGTAAGATATTAAGGGAAGAACTGACCCACCTTGAGCTCAGTTAATTCTTTACTAATGTGAAATTCTCAAACAACACAAACATAAACCATCAATATTAGCAGCAGTTAGGTAGTTGTTTCCTATGATGGTAATTGACAAATGTAGATGAGAAGCACCAACTGTAAATTTCAATGCGGTAAAGGAAGTAACACATAGGGGAAGCTTATTGTCTGCCCAATCTTGTGACATGCAGTTTACAAATTCTTTCTTAGTCCTCTGAACACCAAGACAAGTATGTAAGGCCTGGTGAAATGAGAGGTCTGAAAATTTTAATTTTTAATCAGCAAGCATTTATTTTGGAAACTTACCACTGAGGTTCTAGCCGACTACGAATGCATCAGGATTGTAATAAACTTCTACTTCTTCCAACATTCTAAACTCATTCTCAGTGGCAGGTAAGAACCTCATTCCTGTTTCTCTTACATGATGACTAGTGCTAAAACTTGAATTATTTTGAAGTAGCTTAAAAAGAACCAAAGTACCTAGAAACTCTGGCTTTATACCTGGAAATATCTCTAGGTAACTTTATTCCCCAAAAGGATCTATATAATCATCATTTCTGATAAAAAGGAGAGAAAGAAAGAATTCCCCCTGTGTAAGCGCTTGGAAAATTACCTCTAACAACTTTACGTTATCTCTGCCTTTGCAAGCATAGAAATAGCACATTTTAATTGATTTAAAAATAATTTAATATTAGTTAATGGAGCTTTTGGTTTCTCTTAAAGGTATTAATTTTCTTCAAGAAAAATGATTAAGAAAATATATTTTATGTAATGTATCTGTTACAAAAACCTGGGTAATGTTATCTATTAATAGAACATCTGTCAATGTATGCTAACAAAATTATTATGAAACAAATGTAGGTGGTTAATACTCATGAAATTATAGGAGATTAGTTGTTCTTTTTTAGTTTTCATCAACTTGAAAATAAACTCTATAGTTTTAAGATTTAATTAAATACAGAAAATTATGTTTTGGTCATTTTATTTGTTTCATCTACAAATGTTCCCCATCCTACTTCCAACATAAATGCCTTTTCCATATAATTTGGTTTTAGTTTTAAATCTTAGTAATCAATGCCTGTAGCTAGCTTGTTAAAGACCCCAATCTGTTTCCCTTTCTCTGCCTGTCTCTGTGGTACTGTGACACTTGTCTATTAATTCCCCTGCTGTGACACCAACGTATCTTTCCCCAAACTCGCAGAAAAAATAGCATGAGCTCGTGACCGCTCGGGAATGACACCGGCAGTGCTGTGCTGTTGGCACGCTGAGGTGATGGTGGCAGGGAGTCCCCTTATTCACCTGCAGTAACAGCCATTCCATCTCAGCTTAACAAGGATAACAGCGGCGAGTCTCACCAATTAGAAACCCGCTAACATATGCATCATCCTTCCTTTCCTTTCCTTTAGGATAATCCTCATCGTGGGCATAAAGGCTAAAAGCCGTATTGTGTTGCTCTTAAAATTGCTGCTAAGACCCAAATGATAAATGACTAAATATATTTCCAAAAAGAAGCTTGGCTGCCTTTTCTGACCACTGCTACAAGATTTTCCTTCCAATAGCTTAGGAGCAGAGAGTGCAATTGGGTTGAGCTCTCACCCTGATCCTTCTCTGTGTTACTCCACAATATTACAAGTTTCCTTTCCTCTCTCTTTTCTCCCTGTCTTTCCTTCCCCAAAAATAAGCATTAATTTTTGTCTCAGTCCGTAATCTCCTTAACACTGGGTCTGGGTAACTAAGGTCATGTCTATTATTGCCCCCAATTTTTAAATATAATGCAGAGTTGAAGACAATATTCATTCAGTTATTCAGTTAAACAGATGTTTGTTGAGTGCCTACTGTATGGCAATCACAGTTTTAGGCACTAATGTAACAACAGAAAATAGGAGTAACGTCCTGCCCTGGTGGTGGAAGTCTCTGGAGAGGCTGACACCGGAGTATTGTTAATGAACAGCTGTCCACTTCTGTCTTGTCACAAAATCCAATCCATCTACTAGATTCCAGTCACTCACATGCTTTCTGCTGTTTTTAATTTCTTCCTGCATTTTTTGTGTTGCTACCTGAGATTATTTTCCTTCTGCCACATCAAATCTATCATACAGCATGGTTACTGTAGCTTGTGACAATATATTGTATTCTTGAAAAAGGCTGAGAAAGTGGACGTTAAGTGTTCTTGCAAGAAAAATGACAACAGCGTGAGGTAATGCCTTGTTAATTAGCTAAATCTCACCATGCCACAATGAATATGCACTTGAAAACATCGTGTTGTATACAATAAATACATGCAATTTTATGTGTCGATTTTTAAAATTATTTAACAATTATTCCCCTACTGTGACACAACATATCTTTCCCCAAACTCCCAGAAAAAAAATAGCATGAGCTCGTGACCATGTTTGTAAAAAAAGAAACAATTTCTTTTTTGTATATTCTTGTCTGCTGGCAACAAATTCTCTCAGTTTTTATATGTATGGTAATATCTACTTCTCTTTCAGTTTTGAGGAATATTTTCTCTAGGTACAGCATTCCAGTTTGGCTGTTCTTTTTTTTTTTCCTCAAGCACTTTAAAGATATCACTCCTTGTCTTCTTGGTTTTATCATTTCTATGAAGACATCAGCTATAAATCTTTGTTGCTTCTTTAGAGATAATGTTTTTCTTTGGACATTTTGAGTATTTTCTTTTGTCCCTAGTTTCAGAAGATTTTCAATAATTTGACTAGGGGTGTGTGTGTGTGTGTGTGTGTGTGTGTGTGTGTGTGCATGTGTGTGCATGTGCGTGTACTTCTAAGATTTGCCTCTTGATTTGATTGTTGGCCATATTTTTAAAACCATTATCTTGTCCAATATTTTCTCTGCCTTGTTCTCTCTCTATTCTTCTGAGACTTCAATTACATGTATGTTGCAATTTTTCTCCATGTTTCAGACATATTGTATATCACACACATACATATGCATATGTATACTTATATAAACTGCACATATATGCATTCACAATTTTCCTGTGTTATTTCATCCCTTTCTTTTGTTTTCTATGCTTCAGACTGTGTTTTTTCTCCTGACTAGTTTGCTAATTCTTTCTTCTATTGTATCAATCTGCTGTTAAACTTGTCTATCAAGTCTACATTTCAGTATCACATTTTCAACTCTAGAATTTTTATTTCACTCTTTTTAATAGATACCAATTCTCTAGTAAAATGCTCTATTATGTCATCTACTTCTGAAAACATATTAAATAAAGCTGTTTTAAAGCCCATCTCTAATAACCTCAATAATTTGGTTAAGCAGAGTGTTTGTTTCTACTGCTTTTCTTTGGTCATATTTCTTGACATGCCCAGTAAATTTTCACTGAATGACAGACATTGTGCAGACTCTGGATGATATTTTTTTTCAAGAGATTTACCCTGGCCTGTATTAGAAACATAGAGTTGCATCAGATAACATAAATCTGATCAGGGAGTGCAACTCAATGCTGGTTGCAATTGTTATATGGGTCTCCAGTTGTCTCTTACTCCTAAGGTATAAACTTCTAGGATTCCCACTGAGCTCCTGAAGTATTTGCTAGAATCCCTCTTCACTGATATTCCCAGGCTTTAATTTCCATATCTTTAGTATGGTCTGTTTAGTCAGTAGAGAATAAAAATACGCTAAGCTTTTTTTAAAAAATAATGCCTTTACCCTGGGGAGTGTCATGATCAGTACTATATATGGAGGCGATTTAGGGAGCTTAAATAGGAGGTTATAGTAATCGTTTGGATGTGAGTTAATGAAGGCTGTTGGTACAGAACGTTAGAAGCAGGAATGTACGTGAAGAGACAGATACGGAAACTCTTATGGAAGAGGAGTGGGTGAGTAAAATAGTTGACTGTTGAAGGTTGATGTGTCAACGTTTTTGAGCCTAGAGAGCTGAGATATGTCCTATGGGCAACTGGAAAAATAAGATTGTCACTTTGAAGAGATTTTACAGATGGAAATACACATTTGGGGGTAATAAACACATGGGTTAAGATATGAGTTTGAGGTGGATGAGAGCATTGGTTGAGAACACATAATGCAAGAGGAAAGAAGGATAGAAAGGCAGAATCATAGGAGTCATATGTATTTCGGGCTGAATCTGATGACAGCTTCTCTTTTCACTTAACCAGTGTGCCACCTAATATACAAGGCACAATTCTGGCAAAGGAAGACACCTTGAACTTAAATATAGACAGTATTTAGTATCATAAGGGAGCAGAGATAAAATAATTTCATGATTGCTGTACTTCTAGCTCTTCTTTTCTTGTACCAGGCAAACCAAAAATTCTATCAATGTTGTGTATAGTGATGATCAGTTCTCCAGTATTAATGAAAGATCTGGTTAACTCTACTTTTATTAGAACTCTTTAGCCTTTTGAGGACTGAAATTACAAAACAACTTGTTGAAAAGTATATATGGAAATCTTAAATCCAGGAGAGGCATGAGTAGAGCCATGGGAATGTGTCAGTGTTGAAAGTAAATATACTCTGTGTCAAAATGCACCGAGGGGCCAGTGGTGATAAGATAGGGAAGCTTGCTTTGGAACTCTCCTTGCAAGTGCTGGGACTGGGGTTTTAATAATATAACAATTCTTGGGGCTTTCTGACAAGGAATGCTTAAAAGCATACATCACTGCAGCAGGCTTATCAGTCCACTTCCAGGACAAACCCAGAAAGAATTTTCCTATATGAGTCTTCAGGCAATACATTTGTCTCAGCTGTCAGTTACATTTGCTGAAATAAACCAACCTTAGTGATCTTTGCAACATGTAGTAGTTTTAAGAGCACATTGGAATGGAAAGGAACCCATGATTTGAATTTAAAAATACCAGATTTGGCTGGGTATTTCTGTCATGTTTTAGTGTTCTATAGCTGACACTGATAGGAAATATTTTTGGAAAAAAACAGAATCAAACAGTAGAGCACTATGTCCTTGAAATACACACTTTATGACTTCTCTCTATGCACTGTGAAAGTAAACATGTATGTTTCTATATAGTTTCAGTCCCTTGATAAGAGCATAGATTTATGGATGTTTAACTTAACAGCTGTGCCCATAAAACCCAGACTGATACAGTCTTTATATGCCTGTTATATTTGAAGATCTTGTTTAGAAAATTTTTAAAGACCTTCTTCTCTTTACCATTCCTCATGCCTCCATTTAACTCCCTTCAGTAGCTGTGTATGTTCTTTTGAATTAAGACAAGGAAGGAGAAAAAAAATGACTACATTTCCTGCTAACTGAAATGACATTCAGCAATGCAGCAAAAGCCATCTTTTTGGTTTTTGTTTTTGTGATCACAGATTGGCAAGTTGGTACCAACCCGTCTAGAGCAGTGATTCTCACCTTGGCAGCACTTCGGTGTTGCCAGGAAGCTTTAAAAACGTAAAAGTCCTGGGTCCTATTCAGAGGTTTTGTTTCATTAGTTTGAGCTGAATCCGGGACATAGGGATTTTTAAAAACTCCCAGGATAGTTATAAAATACAACCTAGAAGAAACCTTAAGAAACTCAATTCCCCAAAGTAACTTTTAGAATTAACTACATAGAAAACCTTGCCTGGATTTTCATCTCATAAATAATACTTAATCTTAATAGTTCTAGACATAGAGACTGGCCATACTTACTCAAATATGAATTCAGTGTGGGTTTGAGAGTCAGAGTGTGAAAAACAGAGGCCTATTTTATATGTGTTACTGCTGAGCTTGCCAGATTTAGCAAATAAAAATAGTGAATGCGCAGTTTGATTTGAATTTCAGATAAACGTTGAATAATTGTTTAGTGTAAGTGTGTCACGTGCAATGCTTAGGATATGCTTGTATTAAAAAAAATTATTTGTTGTGTATCTGAAATTCAAATTTAGCTGGCATCCTACATTTATTGGCGGCTCTAACTACAGGACATTCAGAAAATGTTTAGCAATTCCACTTTAATCAAAGCATTTTATTTGACTTGTAACCACTCACCTATGAAACCATTTCATATAGTTCTAATCACAGTGAAGTCACACAGAACGAGCAATCTAGCCCTTGTGGCTGAGGCATTTAACCTAATTCACTAAACCTCCTGGCCTACTTTTTCACTTAAAAAAAATCGCTTTGTCTAAGATATTTATAGAAGACATCCATTCTAATTTCCTTTACCTCTTGAGTACACAGTCCGTAATTCCTCCAGCAGAGATTTATCGGCTTTCTAATACAGTTCTGGGGTAAAACCCCAGTGCCGAAGGGGTTCACTTCTCCAACACAAGTTGTCTCAACTGTCTTAATCTGTAGACCAATTTGCTCGACAGCCCCCTAAGGAAGGAACTTGTTGACTTTGGCAGTGTTTACCTTTCCTATGAACAAATTCAACATTTTCCAGACCGGCTGGCTCTTAAAAGTCACTTGAGGGCTGGGGAAACGCTGCCTCTAGGCTGCTGCAGACTGCTCCCCGCTCTGGTCTAGGAAAATCTTTCTGCTGCTCACAGCTGCTGGTGAATAATCTATGGAGTCATGATTATTTAGAATCTGTGGAGAGGCTGTGCCGTTCCTGGAATTAAGTTATTTTCAATAAGGAGAGTGGGAGAATCTGTCAAACAAAAAGATGGAATGTTCTGGCCTTATTTTATCGTAGTATGGACTTTTCCACAGAGAAAGGAGGAAAGAACGGATTTACATTTTGTTTTCTCCTAGAGGCAAAATGTTTTTAGAAATGTCATTTTACACAGCCAGCAATAACATTTAGTGTATCATACGCTTGCACACTACTAGCTTTCTCTTAGTGTGATTATGCATCTTTGGTATCGTTATCCTTTTTCATTTGTTAAGATTATCATTTACTCTTCAGTTCCCCAGCCACCCCTCCCTGTCCCTGAGATCAAAACCCATCGAGCATTCTGGGGCGGGCTTCGAAAACTTCTCACATGGAGGAGGCTTCCTTTGCAGGCACTAAATAGAAGCTGACATCACTGTTAATCAAGGCGTTCTAATTTATGTTTTACAGAAAGAAAGTGCAACGCATGGGTGTGGCAGGGTTTCCTCCCATCTGCCCTTTCATTTCTAAAGATTCTGAGATTTCATTGAATATTCTCGTTCTGTCAGCTGTGAGACTGGAATTTTGCTGATCAAGATTAGCATGATCTGGAAAGTATCATTTACATTTATTTCCCCATGATACATTTTAATGCTATGTCTGGTCAGTTAAAAACTTTATTTAATTAAAATGTTGTTTTCCTCTAAGTAGCAGCTTTGTTATCTTTGTTGCTTTCAACCCAAAGGGTTAAGATCTTAGCTTCTCAGCCCTTCCATCTCCTTGCCACGTCCCCATCCCAGAGCTTCAGCTTCCCATAAATTTGGGGAAATGGAACTTTGTTCCAGTTGGTTTCTTGTCTCTTCTATTTTCTCTTCCTATATTAAGGGTTTTGTTTCTTTGTTTTCGTTTCTGTTTGTTTGTTCTAATTTAGAACCCTCTATCAAACGTCTGTTACCATCTAGCCTGAGTCTGGGGTTTGTTGAGTTTCCATCCTCCGTTGTGATTCCCACCCTTTCTCTGCACTTCTGTATGGGAATAACTGTATCCTTCCTCTTCCAAGTCTCTGCTTTGTTAGAGTCCTTCCTTTTCTTCTTCAGTCCCTTCTGCTTGCCCAGAAGAGCTGCTAACAAAGAAATCGACTGTTCTGATTCTTCTGCTTATTTTTGCCACACAGGCCAGGTCCTGGCACCACTTTGCTCTGTCACCTCAACTGGATTGATTATGGGGTGGGAGTGGGGGTTTGGCCAATTCCTAACTCACTACTAGAGGCATTCCAAAGTGTTGGAACCAAACCTCTAACACTTTGATTTAATGCTTCAGAATGAACTTGAATCTTGGCCAGACTCACCAATTATTTGGCTCAAACGCATAAACCTGAGCTTCATTTAGCTTTATGCTCCTCCCGTCCCATGAACCCTGGAGTGGAATTCTCTTTGCGGGTGAAAGCCAGAGTTCATTTGCTGTGGGGAGTCAGGGTAACGCCTTTTCATGGTTTGTAGTAAAGGCCAAAGGTGGGTATGTGAGAAAGGGATGCTGGAGCTTCGTCTCTTCCCTTTGACTTACACAGGACTCCTCCTTCTATTTTTCTTCTTAAAACCTATCTTCACTTAAAGTTTTAGATTTGAGCCGGGCGCGGTGGCTCAAGCCTGTAATCCCAGCACTTTGGGAGGCCGAGGCGGGTGGATCACGAGGTCAAGATATCGAGACCATCCTGGTCAACATGGTGAAACCCCGTCTCTACTAAAGATACAAAAAAATTAGCTGGGCATGGTGGTGCGTGCCTGTAATCCCAGCTACTCAGGAGGCTGAGGCAGGAGAATTGCCTGAACCCAGGAGGCGGAGGTTGCGGTGAGCCGAGATCATGCCATTGCACTCCAGCCTGGGTAACAAGAGCGAAACTCTGTCTCAAAAAAAAAAAAAAAAAAAGTTTTAGATTTGAGTTTTGAAATGATTGCCATTGAAGTTATGCAAACATCTGAGTTTGTTCCACAGCTATGTTCATTTTTAGAAAGACAGTACAAGATACACCTTTAAGTTTTGTGTTTATTGGGTAATACAGTTGGCCTTCTCTGTTCCTGGGTTCTGCATCTGTGGATTGAACCAAATGAAGATAAACGCTCTTCAGAAAAGGAATTGCATGTGTTCTAAACATATGCAGACTTTTGTCTTTATGGTCATTATTCCCTAAACAATATCATTTAACAACTATGTATATAGCATTTACGTTAATCTAGAGATGATTGAACGTGCGCAGGAGGATGTAAGTAGGTTATGTACAATACTATATCATTTTATATCTAGGACTCCGGCATTTGCAGATTTTTGTATCTGCTGATGTCCTGAAACCAATCCCCCACAGATACGAGGGGACTATCATATATGCTTTGCTATCACACAGCTCACAATGAAAGTAACACTTCCACTACCACTCAGGCAATTAACCCTCTTGAAAGGTGCCCTGTGTCCTCCTACAGGTACAGAGGAACTTAGAGTTTAGAATCCATCCTCATCCTCAAGTACCATAGCACCGCCGACATCAACTATCATTGCAGTGGTTTTTATGACAACCTTTTTTGCTCACGGAAAATGTGCCATGAACTATAACTGTCAAAGGGGCTGTCCCAGAGGGCACATGTCAGGTCTGCATAAACTCACAGAGCCCAGCTTCTTGCTGGTTCATGTCTGAGGCCACAGCCACTACTTTCTTCCAAATAAGTCAGCAGGGACATTCTGGCAGCTTGGAAGGGATTTTTATGTGGATGGATATTAGCAGCTTCCCAGACGCAATTAAATCAGGCCAGAAACCATATTAGACACTTTTGCCAAATTTTTATTAAAGCAAACTAGGTCACTGTTTATTTCTTAACATTATTTTGGTAAAACTTAACCGAAGTCAAAGGTTAAAAGAAAAAGTTTGTCTCCCTCTTCCCACTGGCATTGCCTTTGTTCTAACAAGAACATTGATTTAGGGTGCATCAGAATCACAAGCTGCTTCTCAGTCCAACCTAAAATAATCCTGAGCTGATTTTGCAATTTGTTTGCAGAACAGATTGTATAAAAGCCATAGATTTCTATAGAGAGATTAAACTTCTCTACGTAAATGCTTTGGCTCATGTGTAGAAATCAGCAATTGTCTTTGGAACAAGTCACCTACACAACCTGGCCCAATGTGGAAACAGCTCAGGTAAGAAAAACAAGCTAAAGTTTTTGCTTTCACTGTGAAAAACACGTATTTCTGATTCCAGTAGAAAGAGACATTTACATATGATATGCACTGTGCATAAGAGATCGAAACTGCAGAAGCCACTACTAGACATTGTGGCTTCAGGAATTTTATTTGTTGGGCAATGCCGGAGTATAAAAATGATTATGGGGCATCATTTGTAAATGTTGGCTATGCCAAGGTTGGACATAAAGCTGGTGTTGCCACAGAAAGAAAGCGAGGGCTGGCATGAAGCACGTTATTCTGCCCATGGATCACAGAGAGGCAGCCACTGCAGGTCAGGCAGGGCCACAGGGCACCAAGCTTCAGTCAGAGTCAGAAGGCAGGAGCAAGGGCACAGCATACCTAGACCCTTTATTGGGATTTCCATGGAAAAGGTAAAGGCCAGGCAAGGAAAAGGGATTAGAACTGACTCATTTAAATAGTGCTAGGGTTTGGCTAGAGGGATAATCTTTAGTTGCCTTGTACCACACTCCATCTGGGAGGACTCAAGGCAGGGAATACATTATTGGCTTTGTGTGTGAGAGTTAGATAAGGGGTTGGTGGGATCTACAGACTCCGGACTGGCTGGTTTGTGTATGATAGACATGCTCCCAGCCCAGACGTTTGCTTAAGAAAGGGTTAGCCCTGGGAGAGGCATTCTCCCTCCTGCCAGGAAGGCTTTTAAGATGTCAAGGTATCACAAAATCCAGAAAACAAAATACATGATGAATGCAGCATCTCTAGTAACTTTCACGGTATTTCCGGCAATACAAATGCTAGAATACTTCATCTTTATATTTCACAATCACAAGCCATGCGGAACAAGGGCATGGCATTCTGACTACGCCAGAGAAAGAAAAGGTTATCTTTTAAAACAGTTCTTCGTAAGGTAGGAGGGTCTAGGATCCTAAGCACCCATGAGGGTGAGGAATTAAGTCCATGAAGACACTGCACACTGTTGTATCCACTGATCAACTTAAAATATCACCAGTAATTTTAAAGCCTCCTTGCGTTCCCACCCTTAAAAATATCCTTATCTATACTCCCAGAGAAAACTGACTTCTGTATTTATCTTTCCTTGGTTGTTAAAAAATATATCACCTAGTATGATTGAATCCTTAAATAATGTGTAATTTAGCTTTGCATATTTTTGAGCTTTATAGAAAATAAACCACAAAATATGTGTTCTTCGCCCATGTGCTTTTCTCCCCTTCTCCATTCTGTCTTGGGACTCACTCATGTTGATGGACCTAGCTGTCGATTCATTTTCAATGGGCTGTGGTATTTCACTGTAAAATATATCAAACTTGGTTACATGAAAATTTTCGTCCATTTCCTTGTGTACATGCTTATCGGGAGGAGCTTTCAGAATGCAATCCTTAGATTAAAAGTTAGATACATCTCAAGCATTCTTTGATAATGCCAAAAGATATTCCAAATTACTTTTCATGGATTTGGCAGTACTTGGTATTATCAGACTTCCTGATTTTTAGTAATTTGGTGGGGAGGGAAACAGAGTCCCACTGTGGATTTAGTGTGCATTCTTTTTATTACTTGTGAGTTCTGGCCAACCGCGTTTCCTTTTCTGTTACATACCTGCTTCTATCATTTGTTACTCTTGTAATTTACAGGAATTCTTTATATTTACGGTCTCTAATTCTTTGTCAGTACCAGGCACTGCAATTACCTTCTTTCTATTTGTGGCTTTCCTTTTCTACTTTATTTTATTTATTTATTTATTTATTTATTTATTTATTTATTTGAGACGGAGTTTCGCTCTTGTTACCCAGGCTGGAGTGCAATGGCGCAATCTCGGCTCACCGCAACCTCCGCCTCCTGGGTTCAGGCAATTCTCCTGCCTCAGCCTCCTGAGTAGCTGGGATTACAGGCACGCGACACCATGCCCAGCTAATTTTTTGTATTTTTAGTAGAGACGGGGTTTCACCATGTTGACCAGGATGGTCTCAATCTCTTGACCTCGTGATCTACCTGCCTCGGCCTCCCAAAGTGCTGGGATTACAGGCTTGAGCCACCGCGCCCGGCCCTTTTCTACTTTATTAATGTCATCTTTGAACAACAGATTTTAATGTGGTCCAATGTGTTAAAGTTTTCCCTTATGATTTGTGCTTTTTCCTTTGTATTTAAGCAATGTTTGTCTATCACGAAATAACAAAGATGTACATTTTCTTCTCTAAATAATATGACTTTCATAGTAAGCCTTCATCCATCAGAAAAAATTTTGGTGTGTTGAGTGATTTTGTGAATTTTGTTTTCATTTGAATGGGTACATGCCCCAATAATTCATTTCTTCCCCACCGACTTATAATGCCACAGATGTCCCATATCACATATTTTATATGTATGGATTTGTTTTTCACATCTCTGTTCATTTCAACTGGTGGTTTGTCCACCTGTAGACTGATGTTATAGGAATTACTATAGCTTAATAGTAGATTCCTGATATCTAACATGTATGATATTGCTAACCTTCTCCCACCCTTTTTATTTATTTATTTTTTTGAGATGGAGTCTCGCTCTTGTCGTCCAGGCTGGAGTGCAATCCTGCCATCTCTGCTCATCACAACCTCCACCTCCCAGATTCCAGCAATTCTCCTGCCTCAGCCTCCTGAGTAGCTGGGATACAGGCAAGCACCACTATGCCTGACCAATTTTTTTTGTATTTTTAGTAGAGACGGGGTTTTGCCACGTTGGCCGGGTTGGTCTCGAACTCCTGACCTCAGGTGGTCTGCCCACCTGGGCCTCCCAAAGTGCTGGCACTACAGGCGTGAGCCCCCACTCCCCGGCTCCCTTTTTCTTACTCTTCTTTTTCTTCTTATAGTTTCTCCTCCTCCTCCCCCTTCTCCATCTCCTCCCCCTTCTCCTCCTCCTCCCCCTTCTCCTCCTCCCTCCTCTTCCTGTTCTTCTTTCTGCTGATCTCTTCTTTTTCTTGGTTGTCTTGGCTCTTTTGGTTTTTGATATTCATATGTATCCTAGAATCAGTATGTATATATTAATTAAATTAAATTTTTGATTCAATAGATGTTTGGGGAACAGGTGGTGTTTGGTTACATGAATAAGTTCTTCAGTGGTGATTTCTGAGCAGTGTACACTATACCCAATGTGTAGTCTTTCATCCCTCACTCCCCTCCCATCCTTTCCCCTGACTCCTCGAAGTCCATTGTGTCATTCTGATGCTTTTACGTTCTTAAAGCTTAGCTCCCACTTTCGAGTGAGAACACACAATGTTTGGCTTTCTATTCCTGAGTTATTTCACTTAGAATAATGGTCTCCAATCCCATCAAAGTTGCTGCTAATGCCATTATTTTGTTCCTTTTGTGGCTGAGTAGTGTTCCACAGAATATATTTATTATATATATAATATAATATATATAATTATATATAATATAATATATATAATATTATATATATAATACCTAACATAATATATAATTATATATAATATAATATAATAATATATATAATATAATATAATATAATAATATATATTATATTATATATTATGTTATGTATTATATATATTATGTTATGTATTATATATATTATGGTATGTATTATATATATTATATAAAATATATATTATGTTATGTTATGTATTATATATTATGTTATGTATTATATATAATATATATATTATGTTATGTATTATATATATTATATAAAATATATATTATATAATATATATTTTATTTATATATTATATATTTTATATATTATATATATTTTATTTATATTATTATTTTATTTATATATTATATTATTTTATTTATATTATAAATGAAATATATATAAAATACATAAATATATATAAAATTATATATAAAATATATAAAATTTTATATATAAAAATATATAAAATTTTAATTATATTATTTATATTTATTTATATATATTATATTTTATTTATATATTATATATATTATATATTTTTAATATATTTTATTTACATATTATACATTTTATATTTTGTATATTATATATATAAATGTGATGTGTGTGTGTATATATACGCGTGTATATATATACACATATATATACGTATATATATATATATATACACACACATATATATATATATATATATATATATATATATATATCACGTTTTCTTTTATTCACTTGTTAATTGATGGGCATTTGGTCTGGTTTCATGTTTTTGCAATGGTGAATTGTGCTGCTGTAAGCATGCCTGTGCAGGTATCCTCTTCGTATAAGGACTTCTTTTCCTCTGGGTAGATACCCAGGAGTGGAATTGCTGGATCAAATGGTAGGCCCACTTTTGTGATTGTTCTTTAAGGAATACTTCCACACTGCTTTTCATAGGGTTGTTCTAGTTACATTCAGGGTTGTTCTAGTTTACATTCCTACCAATGGTGTGAAAGTGTTCCCTTTCACCACAACCATGCAACATCTATTATTATTATTTTTGATTATGATCATTTGCATCATGGCATCATATTGTGGTTTTGATTTGCATTTCCCTGATCATTAGTGATATTGAGCATTTTCTTCATATGTTTGTTGGCCATCTGTGTATCTTCTTTTGAGAATTGTCTTTTCATGTCTTTAGCCCACTTTTTGATGGAATTGCTTGTTTTTTAATTTTTTTTCTTGCTGATTTGTTTGAATTCTTTGTAGATTCTAGATATTAGTCCTCTGTTGGAAATACAGATTGTGAAGATTTGCTCCTACACTGTTGATTGTCTGTTCACTCTGCTGATTATATCTTTTGCTGTGCAGAAGCTTTTTAGTTGAATTAAGTTCCATCTATTTATCTTTGTTTTTGCTGCATTTTCTTCTGGCTTCCTGCTGATGAACTCTTTGCTTAAATCAATGTCTAGAAGAGTTTTTTCCAATGTTATTTTCTAGAATGTTTATGGTTTCAGGCCTTAGATTTAAGTTTTTGATCAATCTTGAGTTGATTTTGGTACAAGGTGAGAGATGAGACCCAGTTTCATTTTTCTATATTTGGTTTGCCAATTAACCCAGCAACATTTGTTGAATAGGGTGTCCTTTCCCCACCTCATGTTTTTGTTTGCTTTGTTGAAGATCAGTTAACTGTAAGTATTTGGCTTAATTTCTGGATTCTCCATTCTGTTTCATTGGTCTATATGCCAATTTTGATACCTGTACCATGCTGTTTTGGTGACTATGGCTTTATAGTATAGTTTGAAGTCAGATAATGTGATGCCTCCAGATTTGATCTTTTTGCTTAGTCTTGCTTTGTCTATGCAGGCTCTTTTTTTTTTGGTTTCATGTGAACTTTAGGATTGTTTTTCTAGTTCTGTGCAGAAGGATGTTAGTATTTTGATGGCAATTGCATTGAATTTGTGGATTGCTTTTGGAAGTATAGTCATTTTCACAATATTGATTCTACCCATCCGGGAGCATGAGATGTGTTTCCATTTGTTTGTGTCATCTGTGATTTCTTTCAGCAGTGTTTTGTAGTTTTCCTAGTAGAGGCCTCTTTGGTTAGGCATATTCCTAAGTATTTTACTTTTTTTTTGAGACCGAGTTTCGATATGTCACCCAGGCTGAAGTACAATGGTGTGATCTTGGCTCACTACAATCTCTTCTTCCCGGGTTCAAGCAATTCTCCTGCCTCAGCCTCTTGAGTAGCTGGAATTACAGGTGTGTGCCACCATGCCCGGCTAATTTTTGTATTTTTAGTAGAGACGAGGTTTTATCATGTTCGTCAGGCTGGTCTCAAATTCCTGACCTTGTGATCCGACCACCTTGGCCACTAAAAGTGCTGGGATTACAGGTGTGATCCACCCTGCCTAGCCTTACTTTACTTTTTGGCAGCTATTTTAAAAGGGGTTGAATTGTTGATTTGATTCTCAGGTTGGATGCTGTTGGTATATAGCAGAGCTACTGATTTGTGTACTTAATTTGTATCCTGAATCTTTGCTAAATTCATTTACCAGTTCTAGGAACTTTTCAGATGAGTCTTTAGGGTTTTCTAGGTACACAATCATGTCAGCAAACTGCGACAATTTGACTTTCTCTTTATTGATAAGGAAGCGCAAAGTAAGAAGACAATATCAACTTTACCTTTGAAAAGCAAAATAAAGCAGACTGGCCATATCAAGCGTTGGATGGAGTGTGTATCCAGGATTTTCTCTTGCTTCGATGGTGGGAATATAAACTGGTATAACTACTTTGGAAAACAATATGCAGCTGACATTTGCATTCTACTCCAAGTTTCAATTAAAGGAAAAGCTTAGTATATGTGTCCCCCAAAACATGTACACAATAGCAGTGATCTTAAAAGAATAAAATGGAAATAATACAAATACACATAGACAGAAAATATATAAATTATGGTATCTTTCCACAAAGGAATGTATTTAGTTACAAGCGACAGCACGGATAAACATTAGTATTATTTTGCTGAATCAATAAAGTAAGTCTCAAAAGACAACATAGTTTGATATCCTTTTTTAAAAATTCACAACCAGGTAAAACTAAACTATATATATATATATATTTTTTTTTTTTTTGAGACGGAGTTTCGCTCTTGTTACCCAGGCTTGAGTGCAATGGCGCGATCTCAGCTCACCGCAACCTCCGCCTCCTGGGTTCAGGCAATTCTCCTGCCTCAGCCTCCTGAGTAGCTGGGATTACAGGCACACGCCACCATGCCCAGCTAATTTTCTGTATTTTTAGTAGAGACGGGGTTTCACCATGTTGACCAGGATCGTCTCGATCTCTTGACCTCGTGATCCACCTACCTCGGCCTCCCAAAGTGCTGGGATTACAGGCTTGAGCCACCATGCCCTGCCAACTAAACAATATTTTTTAGGCATCAGATATATGCAGTAACTCATCTACATAAAGAACAAGGAGGAAATAGATATCAAATTCAGGTATTGGTTATTTTTAGAGAAAAGGCAGGGATGTGGGATTGGGAGAACTGCTTAGAAAAAAGTATTTTTGGTAGTATATTATAGCTCTTGGATTACATAGTGCTTTGGGGATTGTTGATTGTAGAATTAAGAATAAATATATTAGAAAACAAATAAACCCACAAACTCTATAAAGAAAGGTCCTACATCTAAGAGGATGATGATGTGTTGTGAATGAAAGATTATGACCAATACAATTCATGAGGTATAGTAAATAAATAAGTAAACATTAAATGATAAGCATTTATATAAGAGAAGAAAGGAAAGGGAAGTCTCCACAAAACCCACTGGAAGCCCTGAATTGAGGAGCTGTGAGTTCTTCTTCATGGGCAGGATTGCCTATTAGTGGTGAGCCATCAATAGTGACTGCTCTAACTACACCAACAAATAAGAGGGTTTGACTCATCTCTTTAATCAAACATTACATTCAAAATAGTATACAGTGATTCTGCCACTGGGTACATGGGACCAGTTAAACTATTAAGCATCATTTTAATGGTAAGAATTTTACCTAATTTTTCTTCAACTTGGAGAAATCTTAAGGTTTCTTTAAATCCAATAATGAATAACTAAACATATAAACTTTTAAACAAAACAACACACCCTTTCATAATTGTCTAATAAAATTTGAGATTGACAGATGATGCCCATATAAGATACTAACATCGTCCACCCCGCACCCCCCCCGCCACCAACAAACACACACACACAGGGGATAAAGTGGCAATTTTAAAAAAAAATCACGTGAAATCAATGCCACTCATGGAAAGAGGGCAAGGAAAACAATTAAAACGTTAATGTTCGGTGGAACTGTGGCTCATGCTTTTAAAGTTGATGTTAGTTTAGCTGTGAGGGTATAAAACACAGAAAGAAAGTAGGTGAAAAAGATTATTTTTATCTGATTATCATAATCAGATTACAGATATGTTTATAAGCATGGAGTGAACTAAGATTGTATAAAACACATATTAGAAATTATTTCAGTAAAGGCCCTAGACTTGAAGTCATTCTGTGATGGTGGCTTATCAGTAAAAAGTTTGGGGTACCAAATGAAATGCTCCCTTAACATTGACTAAATGACAGTAAACACACTTTGATTTATTTTTTGAGACAAGTAGTATAGGATTTTATTACTGGATCCTAATGTGTATGAAGGATCACATGAATTATGGAAGGTATTGTTTCTTTTTTTTTTCTTTTTTGAGACAGAGTCTCTCTCTGTTGCCCAGGTTGGAGTGAGTGGCATGATCTCGGCTCACTGCAACCTCTGCCTCCCAGGTTCAAGCAATTCTCGTGCCTCAGCCTTCTGAGTAGCTGGGATTACATGCATGTGCCGCCATGCCCGGCTTTTGCATTTTTAGTATAGAAGGGGTTTTGCTGTGTTGGCCGGGCTGGTCTCAAACTCCTGACCTCAGGTGATCCACCTATCTCAGCCTCTCAAAGTGCTGGAATTGCAGGCATGAGCCACTGTGCCAGGTCAGAGGATATTATTTCTTTTCACCTTGTCCTGTGTTCTGTCCCAATTCCGTGAGAAATATTTCCATGTTTAGTTTGCCTCATGGCTGGGTTTCTCCTACCACAGGTTTTTACATCAGTATGGAGTCTGCTGTGTCCTCAGGCATTTCCTCTAAGGCACTATAACAGGAATGAAGGGAAAAAGATCACTAAGGTCATAAAAACTGACGTGTCATTGAAGGTACTTGATTGATTAAAACAGAGGCATTTTGCATCCCATTCAAAGGTGTCATTCATTGAAATAAAATTTTTCATTATTTATCTTCAGAAAGACAAAAGAAATCAAAACTAAATTTTCTTGTTGGGTAATAGATGAACAGTGGTTGATTTCATCAATTGTCCTATTTCAAAGACAATGCATTTCAATGCAGATTTTACTGGCAATTTCAGAAAATCGTACCTTCATACACAGAGCTAATTCTCAGTAACAAGTCAGTAATCCAGACTGACTCTGTTCTATCTTGGTGTCACACGTTTTGAGGATCCTAGTTCACATAAGAGGTAATATCTATTGCCTATTATGCGATTTAACATGCATCAAATCAAGAGTCAGCAATAATTCATAATCTCCGAGTTCAAATTTCTTCATCCAATTTTTCATCCCTGTAGCAACGTAGCCATGGAAAGTTGACGCATACATTGATTCGGGGCATTCAGCCTTAAGAATCCTAGTTCACATAATAGGTAATATCAATTGCCTATTATGCGATTTAGGGTCCTCAAAACGTGTGACACCAAGGGTCAGCAAACATTTTCTGTTACTTTCTAACCTAAGTCACAATAATGACTGAAGAGAGATGCCCAAAAAGCTGGCAGGCCTGGGACATGTTGGAATACAGGGTTACCAACTGGTGACCTTAGGACAAAATTCAGCTGATCCCAATCCTCCAAGAAAGGTAAAGGCCTGTAGACGGCATTCATTATGTCTCTCTGAGGGCATTTGAGTTTCATGCCTCTTAGTGTTTTTGTTTGTTTGTTTGTTTTGAGATGGAGTTTCGCTGTTGTTACCCAGGCTGGAGTGCAATGGCGCCATCTCGGCTCACCACAACCTCCGCCTCCTGAGTAGCTGAGATTACAGGCACGCGCCACCATGTCTAGCTAATTTTTTGTATTTTAGTAGAGATGGGGTTTCACCATGTTGACAAGGATGGTCTTGATCTCTTGACCTCGTGATCCACCCGCCTCAGCCTCCCAAAGTGCTGGGATTACAGGCATGAGCCACCGCGCCCGGCCCGCCTCTTAGTGTTTTAAGGAAACTGCTGAAGACATTCATTAATGATGTCTCTTAGGTCACATGTGTCAGTACAGCCAACTGCAGGGGTCTTTACTGCAAGAGTCTCAAATACATGCATCAGATTTTACTACTATGTCTTGCAGACACCTCATTCACAGTCTTCATTCATGCAATAGGGTTTGTTTCACTTTTTAAGTTTTATCACAAACATTTTAACATGCATCAAATCAAGAGTCACCAATAATTCATAATCTCCCAGTTCAAATTTCTTCATCCAATTTTTCATCCCTATAGCAATATAGCCATGGACAGTTGATGCATACCTTGATTCAGGGCACTCAGCCTTAAGAATAGGTCTGAACAGGCCAGCTCTGTGTCAACAAACCATGTTTTCCAAGATTTCATTCTTTTTTTTTTTCTTATCTTTTTTACACTCCGCAAAGACAAATAATGAATAATTCTCAGTTCAAAAATTCTGTTCAACACCTCCTTCTGATTCTACCAGAAAATATGTGTAGGGAAAGATTCCAAAGTACATTTCCATTTTAATTCAAATTTTCTAACAAACACATGTGCAAACCAGTATTTTTTATTGTGGTAAAGTTTTCCTAACTCAAAGAACAAACTGAGAACTATTATGAACAAAACCATTTGAAAGAAATGTTCTTGGTGAGTGATTGCAGTAGTCACTGGCAAAGGCAGAGTTTCCTGTGGCTTTAATGTAAGCAATAACTCACGGAGCTTTAACCACTGGTAGTTTTCCCGTATCCTGGCATAACATCTGTACATTCTACTGAATCATACTAGATTGAAAAAAAAATATTCACATAGGTGTGTATCTTGTTAAAATTGAAAGAAAAAACGCTATAAACATTTTTAATTAACGTATCTTTATAGATAAAACCATTGTAAATGTAGTAAACAAATAAAAAAATATCATATACATTAACTTACTTAAGAGGCTAAAATCCCTCAACCAATTCCACTGTACTCTTGGACATTTAAAATTGCATTACTTGGCAATGTTGTGTGAGGAAGTAATTTGTTTTCTTTAGTTTTGCTGTCCCTTTGTTGCCAAAAGAAGAAGTTTTTTCCCATCTAAAGGTAGGACTTCACCTAATTTTCTCTTATTTCATGTCACCTTTCAAAGTGATTTTCTTTTTTTTTTTGAGACGGAGTTTCGCTCTTGTTACCCAGGCTGGAGTGCAATGGCGCGATCTCGGCTAACCGCAACCTCTGCCTCCTGGGTTTAGGCAATTCTCCTGCCTCAGCCTCCTGAGTAGCTGGGATTACAGGCACGTGCCACCAAGCCCAGCTAATTTTTTAGTAGAGACGGGGTTTCACCATGTTGACCAGGATGGTCTCGATCTCTTGACCTCGTGATCCACCCGCCTCGGCCTCCCAAAGTGCTGGGATTACAGGCTTGAGCCACCGCGCCCGGCCAATGTTTTCTTCTTCGTCTTGGCCCTAGCTAAGAACTCTCTCTTTTTTAACTGTAGACAATCTGTTGATTCCCCCGTCAAATGTCCATGATTTGTTTTAAACTTGCTGCAAGAATGACAATTTCATAGAATTATTGCTCAGAGTAATTTATTTTTCTTTTTTTTCATTATAAACATCAAGGTGTCTACTCATTCTAATCTTCACAATAATAAGATTAATATTTTCAATGAACTTGGAGGTGTATCTTATGTCTTGCTGTTTCAGTGTTTGCGGTGTCCAAGGCAATGGGTCATTTTCCTGCCGCAAGTACACTGTGAGAGAATCAGCAACGATGCCAGGTATCTCTCTTCTTTAAAAAATTTAGTTTCAGGGACACATGTACAAGTTTGTTAAGGGTATATTGTATAGGGCTGGTGTTTGGGCTTCTAGTAAACCCATCACTGAAATAGTGAAGACAATACCCAAAAGGTAGATTTTCAACTCTTTTCTCTCTCCCCCCTCCCCTTTTTTGGAGTCCCCAATGTCTGCTGTTTCCATGTTTATGTCCGTATGTTCCCATTGCTTAGCTCCCATTTATAAGTGAGAACATGTGGTATTTGGTTTTCCGCTTTTGTGTTAATTAAGGCCATAAGGTAATGGCTTCCAGCTCTGACCATGTTACTGTGAAGGATGTGTGATTCTTTTCATGGCTGCATAGTATTCCATCTGCACCATGTGTCTCACTTGGGCTGATTCAGACGCCTGTGGCCTTTCTTGGTATCAATACTGTACTTTAAACCTGCAGTGTTTGTCTGCCAAACCTCTTATCATTTGAAAATCTGTTTTACAAAATTGTTTTACCCTAAAGATACCAAGTGGAGAATAACATGAAAATCATAGGCCTTAAAACTTTTAGTATTTAGGAGCTATCAAGGATCATCCTGTGGTAAGAAACAAAGCTTAACATAGTCAATATATATTTTGTTAATTGGTTATAAGATTGACCTGGTTTGTGGCATCTAATGTTGTTTTCTAAAACTAAAAAGACTTTAAAATTAAAACACTTGGCCAGGCGCGGTGGCTCATGCCTGTAATCCCAGCCCTTTGGGAGGCCGAGGTGGGTGGATTACGAGGTCAAGAGATCGAGACCATCCTCGTCAACATGGTGAAACCCCATCTCTACTAAAGATACAAAAAATTAGCTGGGCATGGTGGCGCGTGCCTGTAATCCCAGCTACTCAGGAGGCTGAGGCAGGAGAATTGCCTGAACCCAGGGGGCTGAGGTTGTGGTGAGCCGAGATGGCGCCATTTCACTCCAGCCTGGGTAATAAGAGCGAAACTCCCTCTCAAAAAATTAAATTAAATTAAATTAAAACACACATTTAATGACCAATTTGTGATCCTCCACTCACTTTCTAAGAATAAGAAGTACTAACATTTCCACTTGGGCATCAGCTGAACACACAAGTCACCAGCTTTTCAAATCCCCCTTTACATACAACCTTTTCATGTTCCCAGGGCTTACAAGAAAACAAACATTTATATTGTCTGGAACTACGAAGTGGGAATTTTGCAGAAATACCTTTAATGGACTACTTTAAAATTATATACACTTAAAAAGCTGTCTCCCCATAGCTATCGTAAAATGTTGGAAAGTTGTACCACATTAAGCCTATGTTTGGCATGGGCTGCAGCCTACAGGTAGATACCTTCAGGAAATGCGTTCCCCACACTGTGAGAATGAACATTAGGGGAGAATGCAATCTTTAGAATCGAGGTAAGGAAAGTTTCCATCCTGGGTATGACACTTTCTTGTTATGTGATGTAGGCAGCATACTTTAGTTCTTCTCAACCTAATGTTCTTAGTTTTTGCTTAAAGGACTAGATGAACCACCATATATAAAGCACAAAGCAATTTTCCTGAAATATAGGAAATGTTTAATAAATGAAAGTAATGTATTATTGTGAAATTTTTGTATTCTGCAAGGATCCTCTTTATAATACGATGCTGACTACTCAACACATTTCTTACTGTTCATTCTTTGCATGAGCATATCGTTTGAAATTGGTCAGTCTTTGAAAATTAAATTCACTGCCTACTTTCTAAAACAACTCATTAAGTGTTAAGTAGGTATAACCATTTGGAAACTGGGTTTGAGCCAGTGGTGTTACCCATTCTAATCCCCTTAGCTTTCTTTTTCTGGTATCCCAGAAGTTTCTAAGTTATACTCATCCATTCAAAGTAACATTTACCCATTTGTGGAAAAGAACTGTTCTCTTACGAAAAGTACGTCGTGCAGCGTATGAAATTCCCAGTAAGAACTGCTGCCAGCTTGAGTGGATAAGGAAAAACCTACCCGAATATGCGATTGTTTGATGTGACTGATGCATCTTCCCTTCTAAGTGTCACGTCAGACAAACGATGCTATAGCTATTCTGGGTTTTTGTTGTATCCTATGTTAAAATTGACATAAAATGACATCTCTAATCCTTGTGCGCTTTGGGTGATGGCCCTATCTCTCAAAATAAAAGCCAGCAAGAAATGGCAGGAAGTCTCACGAAACATCCTCTCTCTGCAGGGATGCACCCTCGCTCTGGACTGACCAGTCCACAGCTGTGGTTGATGCATTCTAAGAGGCAGCCAGTGAAAGCTGCTCATTGCCCATCATGTAGGCCCAGTTTGGACATGTATGGATCCTTAATGAGTTGTCATGAGTCACAAGAGCATTTCAGAAAAAAATATGTGAATTTCAAGTGTTTCATGACCTTTAATACTACAGTAACTTATTGAAATTTTTATGGTTTTTATTGGTGAGTGGGGGAAAAAGTGTGTGTGTGTGTGTGTGTGTGTGTGTGTGTGTGTGTGTGTGTGTTATTATCTACATAATGAAAGGGAGCATTGTGGAGATGATTCCAAAGAGTGGGTCATGTCGATGTCATTTACACTTGGCTTTGGAATTCTGTTTGTGGTTTTTCTTTGGGCAGGCGATTTTTTTTTTTTTAGGTGAGATTTTCTTTTAATTGTTTCACTTTTCGGAGCTGCCAACAACTCTGGGTTGGAAGTACCGTAAAAGCAAACCAATCTGCTCAAGAAAATTTTAAGTACAATCTTTATGTAAATCACCAAATAATTATGCTAATGACAACGGGGATGATGTCCTCAACTAAGGTTTATTGATTGTTGACTCTATGCCTGGTGCTTTGATAAGTTCCTTCATTTTCTCGTCTATAGGATGAGGAGAAACATGGTATCTACATCAAGGATGTGCTGTGAAAATTTAGTACAGACAGAGCAATTGAAAAGACGCTGGACGTGTAAAAACACATTAGCTATAATTGCCATGCGTAAGCTCATTTAATCTTTATAACAATTCTCTACGGTTGGTGCTATCATTGACACCATTTTGCAGATGAGTAAACTGAAGGGCAGATGAAATAACTTCCCGAAGATCAAGATCACACTAATAAGTGGCAGAACCAGGAATAGAACCCAGGCAGTCTGAGTCCTGATCAAACCTGTTCAGATTGTTTGAGTTTCTCTATTTTACTATTTTTCTTTGTTTTACTCTATTTTTCTTTATTTTACTAGCTTCATAATTCCAATAAGTTTTTAATGGCTTAGAATTATTTATATTTGCATATGATTAAAGCTCAGGAAAGCTATGATTAATTGACTCTGTGTGTTTGCTCAAGTTACTATACATCCCGGTATTTTAATCCTTAGCTGCAAAAGAAAGGAGATGAACTAAATGTTCACTAAGGATCCTCCCAATACTCTGAGCGTCCCATAAGCCTATAAGGTTTATACTCTCAAGTAATTTACCTGGTTTCACTTGACCTCCAGACAAAGAGAAATTGGTTTAAATTGTACCAGAAGGATTTTTTTTTGTGTGTGTGTGTGGTAAGAATGTTTTCCTGGAAATAAGGGAGTAAAAGACTGAGAAGAGAAGCTTTTAAATCTCCTCATCTAGAGCTCTGTAAGAAAAGGGTCAAGGCTCCTAGTTAGAATTGTCAGGAGGCTCTTATTGCCTAGAGGCTGAACACAAAGTAGGTTATAGATTTCTTGCAGCTAAATAGCTCCATTTTTCAATGATGTTAACTCCACAGTAACTGTTAAGGTTTACAGGCCTAGTCAAATAATTAGACTAAGCACCAAGCTGTGAGCTTAGTTTCAGGAAAAGGAGGCAGACATAGGTAGCACTCACATTCCCATCCGCCTGAGACAAGGCAGATATATCAATGAAAGGTGCTCTCTGGGCTGCGGGAAGGAAGGATATCAGTGGCTCTGCTTCGGCCCAAGGCTAAATTGTGAAATAGACTGGGTTTCCTTCAGGTCCCTCCAGCCATATCACAGGGTACTGGGCTCTTCCCTGCAGGATGTCCTGTGCTCCTGAGCAGGACCTGCCCTTGCCCATTGCCTGCAGCATCTACTGCTGGCCTTTCTGTCTTTCCTTCCCTCCCAAATCCATTTCCTCAGGTAGGAAAGGACCCATGATGGCTCAACGTGTAATGCCTTGAAGATAACATTAGTGCTTTCCTAGTCACCATCAATACAGAATTGAAAAGCTTAACACTAGGAGAGAATATTAGACAAAGATGACCTTCCTGGGTGGCAGCTTTCCTCATTACATGAGAGAAGATGGCTTCTCACCCTACTTATGGGCAAGAGCAGCCTTGCCTGGAATGGGGAAAATTAGAACTCTAAAAGGAAGATCCATTTTAGAAATTCAGGAATATGAGCAACATACTTGATTAAAATTTTAGATATATTTAGTTGTTAAAATGTTTTCATAAAATGATTAAGAAACTGTATTCAGCATGTGTTCCTAGGTTCCTACAAGTTATTTAAATTAATCACAGTAGTGGCTGTGCTAAAATAATAATGAGGCAAAAAGGAGTTAATATAATGGAGAATAATACAGTTTTATTTGTAGTGATTGAAATCTAGAGAAAATGTCTTATATTAAGTACACTCATTAATATCCTAACTACTGAGATAAATATTTTTATTTAAAATAAACAGTTTTAACCACATATTCATTTTTTTTTTTGAAAAATAAACCGCCCACATGTCTGCTTTCTCCTGATTGTATCAGTTGGTTCTTAAGTAATATGGAAAGATGGTATGATTAGTTTGCATTATTTCAAAGTGAAATTTTCCCTTTTACTGAAAGATTCTTTCTTTAAGCTCAGGGTGGCTTGCAATTAATTTTCAAGGACTTCCTATCCTCTAAGAACATCTGTAATGTATTTTGAGTAAAATCATAAGAGAAGTCTTTTTTGACATATAAATGTAAGTTTCTTCTCCAATCTTATGGTATCTCTACTCCCATTATGTGAAGACCTGTGGCCTTTCTTGACTGTCTACTATTTCTTCGACGTTATATTGCACATTACACTGTTAAATCTTCCCAATGACATTGCAAGTTAACCATTGTTCTGTTTACCTTTTGGATAAAGACATTGTAACTCATGAAATAAGGTGAGTTGCCCATGATGGCATAGGTTTTAATTGTTGAGAAGGGATTGAAGGCAAGGCCTGCCTGACTTGAGCGTCCATATCATTTTGGTTTGCAAGAAAAGGGCCCTAAAGAATGGCTCTTACTCCTGTGCTACTAAATGTTTTGAGACTAGCAGGGCCAGGTCTTTCCTTGGGTGTCAAAGTAAGGACCCAACTACATCCAATGAACTAAATATTTTCTCCTTTGGTTATGTAATAACAGAGGACACAATTGCTCATATCTGTTTTCCAGGAATATATTATAATAACCATGCAGAGGTTTACAAGTGACCTTAGATATGTCATTTAGCTGAATGATACTGAGACTCATTAGCAGCAGAGAAGTCTGGGTGAACTATAATTTACTAATCAAGATATAGTATACTGCCAAGCTCGCTTATCAGCTTTTGCTTTTATTGCTATTAATGTCTATCCTTAGCATCACCATCATCTCTCAGCAGAGTCAAGCATTTATCCAGTCCCTAGTATTCTACAGGCATTCTAAGACCCCTTAGCTTCTCACATGAATATCTGAATGATCTAAACATTCTGGGTACACTGAATGCTGAAACCAATTCTCAGGGCAAATGTGATCCTTGAAGGTAATTTAGGATTGTCCAGCCTTCCAGAAGTCCTCCAGCCTTCATAATAGCTGGAGTTCACTTGAAATGCTACTGATTTTTGTATGTTGATTTGGTATCTTGAAAATTTGCTGATTTATTACTACTAACAGTTTTTTTTTTTTTTTTTGAGACGGAGTTTCGCTCTTGTTACCCAGGCTGGAGTGCAATGGTGCAATCTCGGCTCACCGCAAGCTCCGCCTCCTGGGTTCAGGCAGTTCTCCTGCCTCAGCCTCCTGAGTAGCTGGGATTACAGGCATACACCACCATGCCCAGCTAATTTTTGTATTTTCAGTAGAGATGGGGTTTCACCATGTTGACCAGGATGGTCTCGATCTCTTGACCTCGTGATCCACCCGCCTCAGCCTCCCAAAGTGCTGGGATTACGGGCTTGAGCCACCGCGCTTGGCCTGTTCTTTTCTTTCTTATTGAAGTACTCCCTTTAGCGTTTCTTGTAGGACAGGTCTGATGTTGATGAAATTCGTCAACTTTTGTTTGTCTGGGAAAGTCTTTATTTCCCCTCCATGTTTGAAGGATATTATTATTGGATGTTCTATTGTAGGGTAAAAGTGTTTTTTTTTTTTTCCTTCAGTACTTTAAACATGTCATGCCACTCTCTCCTGGTTCATAAGGTTTCCATTGAAAAGTCTGCTGCCAGACATATGGGAGCTTCATTATTTGTTTATTTTCTCTTGCTCCTTTTAAGATCCTTTCTTTATCCTTGATCTCTGGGATTTGATTATTAAATTCTTTGAAGTAGTCTTCTTTGGATTAAATCTGTTTGACGTTCTATAACCTTCTTGTACTTGGATACTGATATTTTTTCTCTAGGTTTGGGAAGTTCTCGCTATTATTCCTTTGAATAAACTTTCTACTCGTATCTTTTTATCTACCTCTTCTGTAAGGCCAAAGATTTGCCCTTTTTAGGCTAATTTCTAGGGCCGGTAGGCATGCTTCATTTTTTTTCTTGTATTTCCTCTGACTGTGTATCTTCAAATAGACTGTCTTCAAGCTCACTCATTTTTTCTTCTGCTCAATCAATTCTGCTATTAAAGGGCTCTGATGAATTCCTCATTAAGCCAATTACATTCCTCAGCTCCAGAATTTCTGATTGGTTCTTTTAAAATTATTTTACTCTCTTTGT
The DNA here is from genome assembly GCA_031835075.1 of Saguinus oedipus. NCBI lineage: Eukaryota > Metazoa > Chordata > Mammalia > Primates > Cebidae > Saguinus > Saguinus oedipus. Next base: position 5,096,996 of record CM063175.1, on the reverse strand, counting down.
TAAATGTGTCTGATGGAATTCTGAATTCCTTCTCTGTGTTATCTTGAATTGATTTGAGTTTCCTCAACTCACCTATTCTAAATTCTCTGTCTGAAAGGTCACATATCCCTGTTTCTCCAGGACTGGTCCCCGGTGCCTTATTGAATTCATTTGGTGAGGTCATGTTTTCCTGGATGGTGTTGATCCTGATTTATGCTCTTTGGTGTCTGGGCATTGAAGAATTAGGTGTTTATTGTAGTCTTCACTGTCTGGGCTTATTTGTATGTCCTTCTTTAGAAGGCTTTTCAGATATTTGAAAGAACTTGGGTGTTGTGATCTAAGCTGAGTCTACTTTAGGAGATATCCAAGCCTAGTAATGCTGTGGTTCTTGCAGACTCATAGAAGTACCAGTCTGATGGTCTTAGACAAGATCCAGGAGAATTCTCCAGATTACCAGGAAGAGACTTGTGTTCTCTTTCCTTTCTTTCTCCTAAACAGAGTTGCCTTCTGTTTTCTGAGCCACCTTCCACTGTTGTCTTAATTGTAGCTGTGTCACTAATATTTATATATTAATGCCCCTAAACCTGCAAATTTTACACACTTTTTCCTCCAGAGATGTCCATGTCCTTCTGAAGTCTGTATTAAGGATCCCAGGAGCAATACATTCATGGTGAAACAAAACAAAACAAAATATTTAATCCAGGAAGTTGGGTTTATTTATTTGAACCAGCCCAAATAAGTGACTTGTGATAATGTAGCCTACTAACCACTGGGCTTTGATTTTTTAGGCAGAGTAGCAGGTCTTCAGTCACTCACCTGGTCCCATGAGCTGGGTGAGAAAATCCACCATCTGCATGGTACCATCCTGTCTGTGTGGCTTTATTCACATTATAGAGGGCTCACCCTGGGCAGTCCACAGAGATCAGAGTGAGCCCTCTATAATGTGAGTATAACCAGACAGACAGGAGCAGAGGAGAGGAGGGGAGGGAGGGGAGGAGAGGGGAGGGGAAGAGAGGGGTGGGGAGGAAACTATGTTTCCATAGGCAGTATTTAAGACTTAGTATTTTAAGAACATCTTTGTGTTTTCCCCTCTGTATATTTGCAGCTGTATTTTAATTAATTTCTTGCTCCACGTTCCAACTTCTTCTAATCCAGAATTCATAACTGACAGCATTGGCTCATAGACTTGGCTCTAGAAAGTAAATTTAATACATCTTGGATTCAAAACCATGTTATTTCAGTTGAAAAGCTCATATGTCTGAGCACTCATTACATTCAGTTCACAAGAAGGCTAAGAGTAGAGATTTATGCTGTGCAGGGACACAGAGGAGACACATCGCACACACCATGCAAATGCATTTTTGAAACAAACCAGTCAGTAAGCCTCCCTTTAGTTTATTTTTAAAAACTGCTCAGGGGTGCTACTGTGATACAAGTTTACTTTGCTGTAATTCTGGCATGATAAACTTGTATCACAGTTGTGATTATTTTCATAAAGAGCAATTCTCTAGAAGTATTAAATAATGCCTGGAAAAAGCCTCCATCATTTTCTCATCTCTTCCAGGGAGTTAATATTTGCTTAAGATAAGATATCTTTATAAATCTTCATAACATCTAAATAATTGTATTTAAAATTTTCTTCTCTCTCCCTCTCATCATTCAGTGCTGTCTATGAGCCCTCTGTGCGGTTATTTTCAAATTCACAAGCATTTACTTCCTGATGAGCACTTTCCTAGAAATATGCCTTGTTGACATGAACTGCTCAGGAAACAGAAAAAAATAAAAGAGTCGTGAAAAATAATATTCTTTCCTTATAAGGGAGACAGAGGGAGGAAGTAGAAAAGAAACCTTATCCATTATTACAGCCCCATTTTGTTGTTTTTAACTGATCACAGCTTATTGCCCTGAGTCCTTTTGCAAAAGGTCATCCCCGAGGTCAAGACTACCAAGATAGCCCAACCTTCAGAAAAGAGATTCTCAGGAGGGCAGTTTGCTAATGGAGCAGCAAAAGTTGGTGATAGTTACAGAAGGAAAAGCAGAAAGTGACTCACAGTCCCCAGTTCACCAAGATCTGTACAAATGAAGAAGAGAACATTAATTAGCAGTAAATCTAGTAGGAAATTGAGCCAGGGCCCTAAGTAATTAGCCATTTCCTCTAAAATCCTCTCTCCCTGCTTCATGTTGGCTCTGCTGAGCTGCCCAGCTAAGAATTCTGACCTGCACCAGACATCGTTTTTCCTCACAATAGAATAAGGAGTGTCCTGCTACATTTACAGAGTTCCCAAGCCTATTGGGTTCTCTTGAGCTGCCGTGGCTTGGATCTAGCTGGGCAGAGAAAAAAGAAGGGAAGAGCAGACTTTCGTGTTAGCAGCAAAGCTTTTGTCATGATCCTCCAGAGACAGCTGCCCTAAATCTGAGTGCACTTACATTGCTGACCATCACAAACGATACGAGGGCATGAGTCCCACCCACTCTGGAGCTGTCATAGATTTATGCTTGCTTTTACATTATTTTCAGTGCCTTTACTGGTTATGTAAGTTAAAATCTAGTGTTTTTGTTTTTTCTTTTTTCCAAAATCCTGTGATATGATTTGAGATGAATAGACATTTTCTGAGGAGGCAATTAAAAAATGGTATTCTATCTGCTTGATAGAAAAGAGGGGGAAAAAAAATCATGATTCTAAAGTCAATTAACCATTTTTAGAACCAATTTGTTCATAGTCATTAGGTATATTTATATACTAGGAATAGTTTACACTCGGAAATACTTATTTTAGGAATCCATTTAGTTAAAAGAGAACTGAAGCACTTCAGTCAGTGATTCTAAACAGGATATTTCATTGTGGCTGTTTATTTTTTTGATAGCCATTAGTGGATTTTTCCAGTTGTCTGGGAGAATTTTACTTACTAGTAGGATTTATCTTAGACATAAAGCAGTAACATGTCTCATAAATTTGTTCAGGACTCTCCAAACCATTCCTTCATTAAGAAGTCATTAAATTCTTAATTATTCTTGGTGGACAGGAAACCTGGGTGTCCCAAACCTGAAGCTGGCTACAGACAAACGAGCATGCACACTCGAGCCAGACACTTTCACCACCTCATTCCTCTTCATTCTTTCCCTGGACATAATTTAATGAGATGGTGTTTTAGGGTGTTTAGTTTGGTGTGTCCTTGAACTTGGCTTGGATACTAACTGTGAGTCTATTTTCATGAGGGAGGGAGCAGGAAGATGAAACGGTAGTGCTGGATGCCATGCATGGAGCTGTCTGTAATTTTATTTTTAAATGAGAGACTTGACCAGTTATTTAATTTATTTGGTTAAGTAATTTATTTTGAATACATACATAATAACCAAAGTTAAAGTCCCCTAAAATTACAGTTGACCCTTGAGCCACACAAATTTGACCTGCACAGGTGCACATATGCAGACTGTCTTCTGCTTCTGCCAAAAGGAGACAGCGAGACCCACCGTTCCTCTTCTTTCTCCTCCTCAGCCTACTCAAGGTGAAGACGATGAGGATGAAGACCTTCATGATAATCCACTTCCACTTCGTTAATAGTAACTACGTTTTCTCTTTCTTATGATTTTCTTAATAGCTGACTTTACTGTAAGATGGGTGTGATTTTTTTTTTGTCTTGCCCTATGATGGTCCGTGTGTTCACAGGCCACAGTGATAAAAGCATTTAAGAAGTCAAATATAGTATCTAGAATTATTCAGATCTCACAGTTGTGTGGACGACTAGAAAGTATCCCTTAGTTTTCTGAAACTTTGGTTGTATCTGAGTATATGTATAGATATATGTATTTAAAACGGAGAAATACAATTCATGTTAATTACATTGGAATTAGAGGGAATTTGTAGAACTGTTGTTATGCCACTGGATAAAATCTTGACGTTATTATTAGAAATGGTTTATTGGTTATTATTATATTGAAGAAATAATTTGATTTATAAATAGATTCTTATTTTCTAGAAGGAGGTAAAAAAATGCATCTGATTTTTCTGTGGCATAAAGCCAAGGCTGGCAATCTGCATTCTGGCTGCCTGATCTTGCCTACCAGTTGTTTTTATAAATAAAGTTTTATTGGAACAGTACTACATTCATTTATTAACATATCGCCAGTGACAGCTTTTGAGCTGCAATGATAGGGAAGGTTTGACAGAGACTGTGTGGCCCACAAAGCCTAAAATATTTGCCATCTGGTCCTTTACATAAGAAATTTGCCAACCCTGGTTGTTAGTGATTTGAAGAAACATTAGGTTTGTTTCTCATAAAATATAAGGTTCAGTGTTATTTATGAATGAAATCTAAATGTCTTTAAAAGTTTAAACAATAGAAGTGGGAATTATGGTTTTTTGAAAGTGGAAAATTGAAGGCTACATATTTTTTTTTTTTTAATTTGGTGTTGTAATTTATTTGGTGTTGTACAGAATTTTTCCTCTTTGTGTTTGTTAAATTATTAGTTTGTATTTGTTAAATTATCTTTATCACTTATTTTCATGACAGGCTATCTTGCTAATATTTTAAAGCCTTTAATGATGGGAGTGATTTCAATAACATCCCCTTTTTCACTTTCATTTGGTTGCCAAATAAACACAAATTAAAGACTAGACTTTGATCAGAAGTTGATTCTTCAGCTTTTAGCCATGACATTTCCTGCTGGTGTAAAATATCTTTAAAGATTCCGTAACTGCAGACATCCTTTTGAATGGAAAACTAAAGCACATTCACCACCAGCTCTAAGAACATACTGCTAAACCCAGTCTAAAAGTAGTTGGCGAGCTCATACAGAATATTAGTCAAGGCCTTTCCTGCCCTGTCAGTTCCCAGGCTGGCAAAGTGTGGCACCCACCTGGCCTTCCATTACTCCTCTTTCCCCAATATAACACTGTGCCCTGTGAGCAGCACTCCCACATCAGGAGTACTGAGCTCCAATTACCTCTTGGGCAGGCCTCACACATATTGCTTAACCTCTCAGGTCTCGCTTTTCTCATCTGTAAAAAGGAATCATAACAGCACCACCTCTGAGGGTAAACACAAAGAATTTAGAAGTGTGGCATGTTCCTGGTGTTATCCTCCAAGTGGGATGTCAGAATAGGAAGGGTCTTTGTGAAATAACAAAATAATCTAACTTTTTGAAAAAAATGATTTTCACATTTCTGTAGGAATCACAATGAATGCCTCAAAATACTCTTAGAGAAATGACTCAAATACAGCACCTCGTCTTTATCTGATGGCAAAATGTCTTCCTTCATCTGTGTAGGTCTCTCCGATTTTCTTTCCTCCGAAGAGAAGAAAATCATTTCTTCCGATTTTAGGAACTAAGAAGCTCACATACGGAGTTTAAGTTTTATGTGCGTTTACTCAGGCAACACCTGGCATGTTTTGCCCGAGATCACAAAAGAGTTGACTCCCCGACAGAAATGGGAAGTCTAGCAAGTCAAAACATTGCCTCAAAAGCTTGGTCGAGATTAATCTGTTGTCAGACATGCATGTTTTCACCTGCAGCATCTCTCCAAAAATGCACAGGGCAATGCACTTAACTCAAGTTTGGAATAATGGAAGTAAAATGGGTTAGCAGCTCAGCCAAACATGAAAAGAACAACTCCTGTAGGATCTACAGTGAGCAGGGTTTTGTTTTGTTTTCTTTTTAATGTTTTACTCACCTGGTATAACACATAATATTTTTTATTGTGAAAACAGAAAGGCAAGTGTTAAAAGAGCCCAAGTGTGGCACCTTTAGATAATGAAAACTGTGGAACGTAACAAGTCATCCTGTCAGTACCCGCACAGGACCACACCTTTAAGCATCATTCAAAGGCCAGCCTCTCAATGGGTTTTACTTCCCCAAAGAATAGTTTTGATTTTCTACTATAAATTCTGCAGGACACATGAATACCTTAAGACTGTGGTATAACTTTAAAACAAACCAAAATTGAAATGTACAATGATAAAGCTCCTAGCTAGGAAAATGAAGAGTAGAACGAAAAATTTAATTTCAAGGATCAGTTTTGAAGGAAACACCAAAAAACGCTTTTAAAGACATACTTCCTGCAGCTTTTGTCTTTCCTTTTATAATACAGCAAATTTCTTGTCTCACAGTGGGATTTTAAATTAATTTATAATTATACACACTTGCAGGGGATGAGAGAGAAATGACCTAATTATAGACCAAATGGATACCCTCTGGCTATCCTGCAATTAGAGCTACTAGAGTAATGGATGGGTTTTATCCTGCCTTCAGTGGATTCAGTGACTGACCTGGCAGTGAGCACTGACAGGGGTTTGCAGTCCGAAGCATAACGTCAAAATCTGTGTAAATTATTTGGAAGCAAAAATAAACAAATCGAAGTAAAATTCCAAGTGATTGTAGAATTCAAACTTCCTTTTCTCTGAGAAGATATAAACACCGACTGTGATCATCGAGGGCAGAAAACTAAGCAGAAGGTTTTAATGCTGTCTCTCCATTTAACTATATTTTAATTAGTTACAATTAAGCTGCCAGGAAATAACAGCTACAGTGACATTGAAGACAAAAATACGCAGTTCGAACATAATTCCCACCGTTTCTTGGATTTCTCTTTATTGTTGTTGAGGTTTAGCTGGAAATGTTAGAGGAAGCTAAAGGTCCTAGCAGGTATCTAACAGGGTCATTGAAGCACGAAATTCCTTTTTAGTAATTCTTTGGTCTTACTTTCTCTCTGTATACTCTGCAGCAAGGGAATAATTACTTCTTTTCTTTTTTTGAGACAGAGTTTCGCTCTTGTTACCCAGACTGGAGTGCAATGGCACGATCTCGGCTCACCGCAACCTCCGCCTCCTGGGTTCAGGCAATTCTCCTGCCTCAGCCTCCCGAGTAGCTGGGATTACAGGCACGCACCACCATGCCCAGCTAATTTTTTGTATTTTTAGTAGAGACAGGGTTTCACCATGTTGACCAGGATGGTCTCGATCTCTTGACCTTGTGATCCACCTGCCTCAGCCTCCCAAAGTGCTGGGATTACAGGCTTGAGCCATGGCGCCCGGCCTTTAGTAATGCTTCAGCCTTACTTTCTCTCTGTATACTCTGCAGCAAGGGAATAATTACTTTTATATTGTGTACTCAATTCTTTCCCCTTCTTCCAGCCAAGGGGGCATTTCCCTGCCTGTTCTCTCTGTACCAACCCCAAACAGCATACTTAACCTGAAATTTTAAAAGGGCCACATTTTTTGGCTAGTTAACACAAATATTTTGGCTGATATGGAGCTCCTATGACCCACATGAAACAATTAGAAAATGATATAAATGACATGTGATTGAGCTGGAGGAGAGAAAGAACCAGTAAATTACTTTTTATGAGTTGGGAGAAGTCAGAACAGAACAGAGTATTGTCTTGGTGTGTACGATGGTGACATGAGTGAATTGGTGATGTAAGGGGATATGTTTGCTGAGATGGATGGAGACAATGTGTGGCTGCTAACGGCAGAAGACAAAGCCTGCAGCTCAAGTAATGGATGATTTAGTGCCTTGTTCTGTGTTTTCTTCTACGCACAACGATATTATCTAAAGCTATCATATGGTTAATATCTAAGTAATACATATTTTACAGCATCATAAACAAAGCTGTCACATTCTCTTAAAGAGATTATATGTATTTTAGTGAGAGCGAGTGGTGAAATAATAATTTGTCCAGGTCTTACACTCTATCGTGTAGTATTATTTGTCATTAGATAGAGAAAAATACTTTCAAATGTTTACCCAAATCTTATGACTTGAAATTTGTTACAACCAATCCTGAATTAGAAGAGGTTCTGAAAAGAGCACTAAATATGGAAAGGAAAATCTGTTAACTCTGCAAAAATACACGTAAGTACACACAGGCCAGTGGTACCATAAACCAGTGACAAAAACAAGTCTGCATAATAACCAGCTAACAACATGATGACAGATCTTATCTGCACATATCGAGATTACCCTTGAATGTAAGTGTGCTAGATGCTCTAAATAAAAGACACAGAGTGGTAAGCTGAATAAAGAAGCAAGACTCAATTGTATGCTGTCTTCAAGAGACCCGTCTCACATGCAGTGACATCCACAGACTCAAAATAAAGGGATGGACAAAAATCTACTAAGCAAACAGCAAACAGGAAAAAAAAAACAGGATTTGCAATTTTAATTTCAGACAAAATGGACTTTAAACAAACAAAGATACAAAAAGATAAAGAAGGGCGTTATATAATGGTAAAAGGTTCAATTCAACAAGAAGACCTAACTATCCTAAATATATATGTACCCAACAAAGGAGCACCCAGATTCACAAAGCAAGTTCTTAGAGACTTTCATACCCCACTGGCAGTATAAGACAGATCATTGAGGGAGAAAATTAATGAAGATATACAGGACCTGAATTCAACACTTGACCAAATAGACCTAACAGGCATCTACAGAATTCTCCACCTGAAAACAATAACATGTAGATTCTTCTCATTGCCACATGGCACACACTCCAAAACTAACCACATGATCAGACACACAACAATAATCAGCAAGTTAAAAAAAAATTAGACCAACCACACCACTTAACCACAGTGCAATAAAAATAGAAATCAATATTAAGAAAATCACTCAAAATTATACACTCAAAAAAATAAAACTTCAGGCCAATTTTCTTTGATGAACATAGACCAAGCTTTATTCCTGAGATGCAAGATTGATTCAACATATGTAAATGAAAAGGTGTGAGTCATCACATAAACAGAGCTAATAATTATATCAATAGATGCGAAAAAAAGCATTTGATAAAATTTAATGTCCCGTCATCAAAGGAACATATGTCAAAATAACAAGAGCCATATATGACAAACCCACAGCCAACATCACACTGAATGGGTAAAAGCTGGAATCATTCCACTTGAAAATCAGCACGAGATGAAAATGCCCTCTCTCACTATCCAATTTAACATAGTATTGGGAGTCCTAGCCAGAGCAGTCAGTCAAGAGAAAGAAATAAAAGGTATCAAAATAGGAAGAGAGGAAGTCAAACTATCCCTGTTTACAGATGACATAATTCTTTATCTAGGAAATTACACAGGCTCTGCTTTCAATGTACGGCCTGGATTCAACCAGTTCTCATTGCCTCCTCTGCTAGTACCCTACCCCAAATCATCACCATCTCCCACCAGTGTATTCCAAAATCACATTCTTGGCCTTTTCCCTTTAAAAAATTACATTCAAACATCCTTTGTGTTAAAATCACATTCTACAAAGTCCTACTTGATTTGACCTCAGCTGTCCCTTTGGCCACCTCACCTATTCCTCAGACACATGGAGCTCACTTCTGCCCCAGGGACATATGTGCACTTCTTTCTTTCACAGGATCATGAAGTATTCTTCTCAAATGTCACTTCTTCCGGCTCTTCTAGGCCACATTCTGTGGGCCCTGCAGCATCTCTCCCCTACTTACAACCAACACATAAAGGACACAAGCCATGGCTGGTATGTCTGTGTCCATATTTAGATTATTTTTCTTCATAAAATTTACTATTGCCTTTCATTATACATTTAGCAGTCTATTATTTATTTCTTGTTTCATTTTTGTTTCATGCCTTATAATCGAATCTCTAAAAGGAAATGAATTCACGAAGTTCTGCCACCTGGAATACAGCCATGCATGTAGCAGAATCTCAAGAAATAGTAGAGACACTAATTTGTTGTAATAATTAATTCACACACCTCAGTGGTTGTGGTGGTCTATTATGGGAATATTCATAAAGGCACTCATTCACTAGTCAAGATATGTCATTACTGGCCCCTGAATTACCTCAGTACTCCCAAGTACCACAAATGAGAGCACATTTTTCCTTCATGATAATCTGAATCACTTTTTGCAGAGAATAGTAGGTAGTTTCACATTGCTTGAGTTGCTAGATAGATTGGTATATTAGAAAGTTTGGGTTCCTATACAAAATATCATAGACTAGGAGGTATAAACCCCGAACATTTATTTTCCAGTTCTGGAGGCTGGAAAGTCCAAGATCAAGGTGCCTACATATTTGCTTCCTGGTGAGGGCTCTCTTTCTGCTTAATAGATGCTTGCCTTGCCATATCCTCACACAGCGGGGTGGGGGGTGGGGGGGCTTTGGTCTCTTTGTCTTTTCATGAGGGCTCTGATTCTGTTATGGGAACTCCATCATCATGACCTCATCTAAACCTAATTTCCTCTGAAAGGCCCTGCCTCCAAAAATCATCACACTTGAGACTAGGGATTCAACACATGAATTTGGGGGAAAAATTCAAACTTTCAGTCCATAGCAATTGTGTTTCTTTTTTTTTTTTTTTTTTGAGACAGTTTCGCTCTTGTTACCCAGGCTGGAGTGCAATGGCGCGATCTCGGCTCACCGCAACCTCCGCCTCCTGGGTTCAGGCAATTCTCCCGCCTCAGCCTCCTGAGTAGCTGGGATTACAGGCACGCGCCACCATGCCCAGCTAATTTTTTGTGTTTTTAGTAGAGATGGGGTTTCACCATGTTGACCAGGATGGTCTTGATCTCTTGACCTCGTCATCCACCCGCCTCGGCCTCCCAAAGTGCTGGAATTACAGGCGTGAGCCACTGCTCCCAGCCACAATTGTCTTTCTTAAAATTGTAATACGCATTTTGGAGGAAAGTGGGTCTTCCATTCAGTTTAGTAATTTCTTGTAGAAATAAAATAAAATAATCAATTATGTTAAAGTCTAGGAACAGTCACAAAATAAGCTGATATAATGAAATGGCTAGGCAAGACAAGGTAAGCATTCATTGCTAGGAAAACTGAAGTTTTCTGCTATTATCAGGATGTGTGCTGTACTGGGCCACTAATTCCTTTAGGTTAATATAATAGCTTTATATTACAACTGAGAAATGGGGTTAACCAAATTTCTTAAAATGCTAAGTATTTGTTATTTGTTGTAAAATTATTCTAGAATGGAGGTGATTGATTTTAAAGATGTTGTTTATCTTAGTTACACATTGTAATTTATGGTACATGTTATTTATGCCCTCTCAAATGGAAAGGGTTGTTGAAAAGTAAACAGTTCACTGTGGCTTAACACATTAGTCAAATGTCTCTGTGTTAGACTCCTATAATTACAGCTATTGGAAGAAATGAAGATAGTGGGATTTTGACAGTGTTCTGATGCTGCATTATTTTTTCCCCAAAACGTTTTTGTATCTAAAATCTGAAACTATAGTCACCCTAAACTTCTGATTCTACAAGCAGTAGAAACAGCAATGGCTTGAATTTTTACTTCCTTCTAAGGTCTTCTATTTATGTTTTAATATGAGTGATTATTGTAAAATTTTAGTGTATGCCATTACTTGGTGGTATTGTTAAAAGTACAAATGCCTCATTTCCTCCCACACCACCTGATTTAATAAGTGTCAGAAAGAGGTAGACATCTTTATTCCTAACTGTTCTTTTGGACAGCCACAGTTTTCAGATAGTTCATAAGGCATGTATGGTAAAGAAGATGACCATACAAAGCAAAAGGGAACTATAGTCACTGCAAGGAATGGGACAAACATAGAGATTTAAATGACAGCTTTAATTAAAACCAAATGGAACAACGTAAAATGTAAAAGAGTAATAGAGATGAAGAACAATCAAGGGACTTAGCAACTCCAGAGAGGCAACAAAAAAGCAGGCCGGACATTTCAGAAAACCAAGTGGGTAAATCGGAAGCCTATCTATCCGCACAATGTTCACAAGTGTTTATTGTGTTTCTGATGTGTGGTAGAAATGACAGAGTCCAACTGGGCACGGTGGCTCATGGCTCTAATCCCAGCACTTTGGGAGGTCGAGACAGGCAGATCACTTGAGGTCAGAGGTTCAAGACCAGCCTGGCCAACATGGCTAAACCTCGGCTCTACTAAAAATACAAAAATTAGATGTGTGCGGTTGTGTGCACCTGTAGGCCCAGCTACTCGGGAGGCTGAGGCATGAGAATTGCTTGAATGTGGGAGGCAGAGGCTGCAGTGAGCCAAGATCGCACCACTGCACTCCAGCCTGGGTGACAGAGAGAGACTGTGTAACAAAAAAAAAAAGTAAACAAGACCTCTTAATAAAAAGACCATGAAAAGAGTTAAATGAAAGAACATACAGTTATTGAAATCAATGCAAGTGGAATACATTACTCTATTAAAATCAATAGACTTTTAGATTGATAGAAAAAATGGTTTAGATGTATTCTGTTTCTAAGACACGACTCATCAAACAAAAGTGAAAGAGTAATGTTGCAAATGTAGGACAGGCCACGCTACACTATGCAAATGAAAACCAACAGAAAGCAGATAAGCAATATTAACGTCAAAGAAGAACTCAAAGTAAAACAATGTTATCTGAAGGTAAGTTGTATGAATTGCAACAGAGATGAGAACACATGTACTGCTATGAACCTAAAATATTATACCCTTAATTATTCCTGGTTATTCGATTGGTAATATAACTACATTATATCTTCTTAATACGAGATCTTGTTTCTCTTAAAATATATATGTTACTGCTGTAAACAAGATCTCGTATTAAGAAGATATAATGTACTTATATTACCATTCAAATAACCAGAAATAATTATAAAGTAATCATTCTTGCCATTTTCAAAATCAATGCTCACATGTGATAAATTTAAACTTTTATACCTTTTTAAGCATTATCTAAAAATTTTAAATAAGTTAAATTATTGTTAAGGCAAATAAAATTAGTGGTAAATATGACTTTCTTCAAATTACAGGCACTGTTCAATTTGATCTGCCATTGATCATTGCCTATAATTTGAAGAAAATTCAAATTTCTTCAAGGGGTTTCTGGACACAAGTTGAAAAATAACTGTTATGTAGCATCCAAATAATACAGACAAGAACATTAAGAAACATGCAAAGAAACTGCTTCATTAAAAAGACACATTATTTTAAAATATTTATGAGACGTTTACAAAAGTTGCCAATAAGGAAAACATGAAAATATTTTTCAATGTATAGTATGAAACACACAAAATTGCTATTTTCAGAAAACGCATGCTGCTGAAGGTTGGCGAATTCACACAGAACAACCTACACAAATGCACAGACTTCTTTCTCTAACATTGCAACTGCCAAAATGGTTTCATTTGGAACGTAACTAAGCCATCTGTAAATTTGTAGCAATGGGGGCCAGGCACGGTGGCTCAAGCCTGTAATCCCAGCACTTTGGGAGGCCGAGGTGGGTGGATCACGAGGTCAAGAGATAGAGACCATCTTGGTCAAAATGGTGAAACCCTGTCTCTACTAAAGATACAAAAAAAAAAAAAAAAAAAAAAAAAAAAATTAGCTGGGCATGGTGGTGCGTGCCTGTAATCCCAGCTACTCAGGAGGCTGAGGCAGGAGAATTGCCTGAACCCAGGAGGCGGAGGTTGCAGTGGGCCGAGATCACGCCATTGCACTCCAGCCTGGGTAACAAAAGTGAAACTCTGTCTCAAAAAAAAAAAAAATTGTAGCAATGGGACTGTGTGCAGTGTGAACTTGACCTTTGTAAATTTGTAGCAATGGGACCGTGTGCAGTGTGAACTTGACCTTTGTAAATTTGTAGCAATGGGACCGTGTGCAGTGTGAACTTCATCTTTGTTTTCTTTCAGCCTGTGTTCTCTGTGTGATTCCAGATTTACTCCATTTTGTTTTTGCCAGCAAATCTCTTCCTTTCTTTTTCTATATTAAAATTCTTCATAACAAATTTGTTTGAATAAACGGCTTCTCCTACAAGTCAGCTCCAGAACGTAGAAATGACAATTTGTTGATTTAAAAAAGAAATAAAGCAATTATATATAGGTGAAAAAAATTGATTAAAAAGGAGATTATAATAAAATTGATAACTATAATCCATACATGGAAAAAATCTTAGCACCTAGCAAGAAAAAACTCAGTACTTAGCAAGACAGCCACATAAAAATTCATGTTCTAACACCAGGAATGATTTTATAGAGAGCTCATTAAAAAAATCAATGTTAATTTAAATTGTGGGCTGACATATTTGCACATGTGCACATTGTGTATATAAAATATACGTCATTAAAAATAAAGTGATAGAGTTAAAATGAAAATCCACAAACAAAATACACGATAAACTACTCCTAAATAGAATTAAAAACTACAAAGAATGGGAGAAGATGTGAAAGAATTTCTGAAAATCCTCCTTGCCCTTTGTTTGTTTGTCTCTTTGTTATTTGTTTATTTGTTTGTTTTTTCACACAGAGTCTCATTCTGTTGCCCAGGCTGGAGTGCAGTGACACTATCTTGGCTCACTGCAATCTCTGCCTCCCAGGTTCAAGTGATTCTCTTGCCTCAGCCTCCTGTGTAGCTGGGATTACAGGCCACAACGCCCGGCTAATTTTTGTATATTTAGTAGAAATGGGGTTTCGCCATGTTGGCCAGGCTTGTCTTGAACTCCTCACCCACCTTGGCCTCCCAAAGTGCTGGCATTACAGGCATGAGCTACCATGCCTGGCCACCCCTTGACATTAAGAATGGGTGCCATTAAGTCTTCAAGAAACAGGTAAGTACTATGATATTAAGGTAATATTGAAAGCTTTTCAATTTCCTGAGGCATGATACCTTTAAACATTACCAAGATAATGCAGAAAAGTATAAAGTATTCTCACACATGAATTAGATAAAAACATTTCTAGAAAATATTAGCATGCTCAACCACATAGTGAGTTTAAGGAATATTATATCAAAAAGTCAGGTTAGGAGTCAACTTTGTGGGGGATAGGCACGGACTAACAGAAGGGATATACGGAAGTCATGGGAAGATTATGAAAATGCTTTTATTCCCAAGATGGATGGAGATTTCTTGAGAGTTCTTGTTGTCATTATGTTTTATAACTTACATATATTACTTTTCTTCTCTTGTATGCGTCAAATAATTGAGAAATAAAAAAACAAAGGAAGACTATATCTAAGAGAGTTTACTGAGCCCAAGTATGTGACGCTTGTTAAGCACTGGCAAATGTAGTAACATGATTCTTCATATTAGTGAGATAGAGGACAAAAATTCATGGCCATTGTGACAAATTAGAAAATTACATGGACATAGTTCCGTGCTTGGTCTCTTAAAAGAAGAAATAGCCAAAAGACTAAAATCTATGAAGATGAGCATAGAGAAGACTATAGCATATGATCATCATGGCCCCTCAAACCGTTAAATAAAAGGCAAACTTTTCATTTAATATTGTTAGGACAGCAAGCTAATTATATTTGCTAAACCATAATAGATTGTAATGTCACTGTTATACCTAAAATAACAATAATGTGATTAAAAACAAAATACAAAATAATCCATAGAGTACTGTATGCAGATTGGTGAAAATGTGATCGTTTTCCTGTGGGGCAGACCTTTCCATGCATGGCCAACTACAAAACTATAGGGAAAGTTTTCATAGGTTTTCGACAACCATAACAATAAAACTTTATATAAAAAACAGAAGGAGAACATTAAAAAAGATTCAGCATGTCAGAAGACCGCTATAAATGATATTTGAAGGAAAACAACAAATTTGAAAAAAAAAACACACTTCTAGTGAATATCATAGGCAAACAACTAATTCTGATATGTACAAATCAACAATAAAAAAAGGAATACCTTAGTGGAAAATTGAGCAAAAAGTATAGCATGAAATTTTTAAAAATGAGCACATTAAAATGGACAATAAACTGATAAAAAAGGTGTCCACTTTCAGAAGTTAGCAAAGACATGCAAACTTTAAAAATTAAGATGGTATTTCCCATCCATTATATTTTCAAAGCCTGAAATCAATACTAATAATATAAATAGGATGTTAGAAAGCAGGCAAACTTCTTTTTTAAATTGATAAAAGTTTTCTAAAGAGCGAGTTATAGTATTGTATACATGCTCTTTAATTCAGCAACTCTACTTGTGAGAATTCCTCTTAGGAAAAAATAACCCCAAACCCCAAATGTATGAGCGTGTATAGTAGGATAGTTATGATAGAGTTCAGATAGATAGATAATTTTTATGCATATATTAAGTAATTGTAAACAATCTAAAATTTCAATAAGAACAGTTTGGTAAATAAATTACCTTACATTCATGCCTAGTACATAGTCAATCGGTGTGGACTAGCAAACAAATTATAAAACAGAATGCGCAATATGATCCCATCCTTATATAAAATGAAAAAGTCTCAAATATATTATATTTGTCATTATACATATCACATTAAATATGAGATTATATACATGAAATTATATACATGACATTGTGTGTGTGTGTGTATATATATATATATATGTATATATATATATAAACATGTATAATACACTGAATTGTGTTCTACCACCAAACTTACAGGTTAAAACTCTAGTCCCCAGTGTCTCTGAATGTGACTGTATTTGGAGATGGAGCCTTTAAAGCAAGATTGTCCAACCCACAACCCGCAGGCTTCACATGGCCCACGATGGCTTTGAATGTTGTCCAACACAAATGTGTAGACTTTCTTAAAACATTTTGAGTTTTTTTGTAATTTTTCTTTTTTTTAAGCTTATCAGCTATTGTTAGTGTTAGATTTTACTAAGAAGACAATTCTTCTTCCAGTGTGGCCCAGGGAAGCCAAAAGATTGGACACCCCTGCTTTAAATAGATGATTTAGTGAAATGAGCCTGTTAAAGTGAGCCCTAATCCAATGTCACTGGTGTTCTTATAAATTTGGGCACACAGAACACCAGAAACAGTCACGCACAGAGAAAAGATCACGTGAGGACACATGAGAAGGCAGCTGTCTGCAAGTCTGGAAGAGAAGCGTGGTGATTCCTCAAGGACCTAAAAATAGAAGTGCCATTTGACCGAGCAATCCCCTTACTGGGTATATATCCAAAGGATTATAAATCATTCTACTATAAGGACACATGCACATGAATGTTCATTGCAGCACTGTTTACAACAGCAAAGACTTGGAACCAACCCAAATGCCCATCGATGGTAGACCGGACAGGGAAAATATGGCACATATACACCATGGAATATTATGCAGCCATAAAAAACGATGAGTTTGTGTCCTTTGTAGGGACATGGATGAACCTGGAAACCATCATTCTCAGCAAACTGACACAAGAACAGAAAATCAAACACCACATGTTCTCACTCGTAGGTGGGTGTTGAACAATGAGAACACATGGACACAGGGAGGGCAGCATCATACACTGGGGTTTGTAGGGGGGAACTAGGGGAGAGACAGTGGAGGGTGGGGAGCTGGGGAGAGATAGCATGGGGAGAAATGCCAGATATAGGTGAAGGGGAGGAAGGCAGCAAACCACACTGCAACGTGTGTACCTATGCAACAATCTTGCATGCTCTTCTCATGTACCCCAAAATCTAAAATGCCATAAAATAGACATTAAAAAAAAAGAAGAATACTACAAGAGATACATTTACTAAAATACAAGAAGTGTTGGCAAGGATGCAAAGAAACCGGAACTCTTGTGCATCACTGGTGGGAATGCAAAATGGCACAGCCCCTATAGAAAACGTATGACATTTCCTAACAAAGTTCAAAATAAAATTACCATATGATCTAGCAAAAAAAAAAAAAAAAAAGAAAGAAAAGAAAAAATACCTGCTGGATCTTGTAAGCAAGACCCAGACACCTCAATCTTGGACTTCCAGTCTCCAGAACTGTGAGAAAATAAATTTTCGTTTTTTAAGCCACCCAGTTGCGGTTATGGTTATGGCAGTCCTAGCAGACCAATACTGCAGATAGTATTGGATAGACGTGTCATGAGTTACTTGACTGAGATATACTCTGAAAAATGTGTTATTAGGTGATGATTTTGTCATTGTGCAAACATTGAGTACGGTCACACAAACGAGATGTTGTAGCCCACTACACACCTAGACTGGATGGCATAGCCTATTGCCTCTAAGCTACAAACCGGGACAGCATGTGACCGTTTACACGAGCATCACCACAAACACATGAGGAGTGCGTTGTGCTACTCTGTTCTGATGGCTTGGACATCACTAGGGAATGGGAATTTTTCAGCTCCATTACAATATTATGGGACCTACCATTGTATATTCAGTCCTTCATTGACTGAAATGCTGTTCTATCACTCGAGACTGTATTCTTATTACAGACACACTGCATAATGTTTTTATATATATTTAAAGCATTGAATAATATAGCCTGCAATGTCAATAATTACTTTTTCTAGATAGCAATTTCAATTTTCAGTATATTTGTATAGCTATTTTTAATTATCTTGAGGTTTTGTAAGAACAAAAATAAAGCAATTTTAATGTGCAAAAAAATTCAGTACTCAATTGATTCTTGTTTCTCTGCTGCAACATTTAGTGTAGTATCTTATGCATAAAAAGAACAATAAAAATTATAGATTAAAACAATTAAAGACCAGATTGTATTAGTTGTCACGTTTTTGTCAAGTGACTCTTGCAAACACAATGAGCTTTCATGGAGCTACAGTTTCTCCAGCTTTTTTATTGATAAATGCCCAGGTCTGTATTTTCAGGGTGCTCTCTCTGTCAGCCTTTCTAGTTGACATACTTATGGGACTTGATATTTGGCTCTTAAGTATGTTTACCTCTAGTTTTCTTTTGAGCAGTTTTAGTTCTTTACTATTTATAGATTCTATTTTCGGGCTTGGTTGTTGTGATTTATCTTTTTTCCCCTGACACTGCATTTTGGTCGGGCCACGTGTAGGCTTGCTGAAATGGTTCCTCGACCTTTATATTTTTTTTCCCCGTGGCCCCTCGTCTTATTTTCATCTCTGAAGCTACTATGCCATATTGATAAGTGAGAATGGATGGGGCCCCAGTGTCTGACACAGATAAAGGTATCAAAAATATCCCGCAGGGGCAAGCCCCAGGTCCAAATAGGTCTTCTGAGATCTGTAGCGACACTTCAGAGTTCCTCTCCCTGAACATGCATTTAATCATTGTGCAGATGCGAGCCGTTTTCCCTTTGCCCCTAAACTCTGGATCCTGAGATCACAAATCTGTACCTCCTGCAGGCATATATCTTTTATTAATGGAAACATCAAAATTCTGGCGCAGCTTTGGCAACTCAGTTTGCAAAGGATTATTAAGCTCTTTTGAGTGTTCCAGAAAAGTAAGGTGCATGTCTGGTATCCTTAAAAGTCCTGCAGAGATGGAAACCTAGTCAATTGCATTTTAGATGACAGCATTAACGGCTTTTGCACTTCCTGTTATTAGTAAAAGTAGTTAATAGAAGCCAAGTCGGTCTATGTGGGGTAGTGAGAGACATTACTAATTCGTAGCTCTTCGTTTTTTAGTATCTTCTATCATAGAAAGAAAAGTCTTGACTGTGGACCTGAAAATTTAACTGCCCCCACCCACTGATTCCTCTATTTTAAACATTTTATATTAATGTGGTGCATTTCATAAAATTGTTAAGCCAATATTGTTGCATGCACTAAAGCTTATAGTTGGCCTTAGAAACCCTGTTGTCATACATCCTACAGGTTTTGAACAAATGTATAGTGACATGTATCCACCAGAATGGTGTCATACGGAACAGCTCACTGCCCTAAAATCCCCGGCAATCAACCTACTCAAGTCTCCACACTCCCATCTACAACCCACGGAACGCTTGGCGATCACCGATCTTTTCTCTGTCTCTGCACTTTTGCCTTTTTCAGTGTAACACATAGTGGAATCATACAGTATGTAGCCTTTTCCAATTGGCTTCCTTTATCAAGCAATATGCACTTAAGGTTTCTCCATGTCTTCTTGCGACTTGATAACTCATTTATTTTTATTGTTGAGTAATTTCCGCTGTCTGGATGCACCATGGTTGGCTTATCCATTCATGTATTGAATGACATCTTTGTTCCTTCCAAGATTTGCATTTGGCAATTACAAATAAAGACGTTATGAACATTTGTGTGCAGGGTTTTGGATGGACGTTAGTTTTCAACACATTTGTGTCAATACCGAAGAGCATAGTTGCTGGATCACATGGCAGGAGAATGGTCAGTTTTGCAACAAACTACTCAAATGTCTTCCACAGTGGCTGTGTCATTTTGCATTCCCACCAGCAAGGAGTGAGAATTCCTGCTGCTCCACATCCTCACCAGCTTGTGGTGGTCGCAGGGTTCCTGATTGTTGCCATTTTAGTAGGTGCGTAGTGGAATACCATTGTTGGATTAATTTTCATTTTCCGACAGACATCACGGCCGACATGATTATGTGCTTACCGGCATCTGTAGGTCTTTGATCAAGCATCTCTTCTGATTCTTTTTGTCCATTTTTAAACTGGGCTTTTTTTCTTATTGTTGAACTTAAATATTCTTTGTATATGTTTGGATATCACTCTTTTATCAGATACGAGTTTTGCAAATGTTTCTTCTCAACATGTGGCTTGTCTTTTCAGGGTCTTAAAAAATCTGTTCTTTGTCATTCCATTAAATTAATTCATGCATCGAATAGAAAAACAGAGGGGCCAGCACGGTGGCTCAGGGGCCAGGCATGGTGGCTCACGCCTGTAATCCTAGCACATGGGGAAGCTGAGGCGGGTGGATCACGAGGTCAGGAGTTCGAGACCAGCCTGGCCAATACAGTGAAACCTCATCTCTACTAAAAATACAAAAATTAGCCTGGCATGGTGGCGCAGGCTTGTAGTCCCAGCTACTTGGGAGGCTGAGGCAGAAGAATTGCCTGAACCCCAGAGGCAGAGGATGCAGTGAGCCGAGATTGCACCACTGCACTCCCACCTGGGCGACAAAAGAAAGGAAAGAAAAACAGAAAATTCAGATTAAATAATGAATATATTTAATATTAAACTAAATTCTACTATTCAGAGGAAGTCATTGATAATATTTTGATATTGGCAAATTACAATCTTATATGTTTGTGTGTATATACATATACAAACACATATATACCTTGTAGGCAGAATAAGCTCCCCCCAAGATATCTGCATTCTAGTCCCCCAAATTTATTAATATGTTATGTTACTTGGCAAGAAGGAATTCAGGTTTCAGGAGAAATTAAGGTTTGCTATCAGCTGACTCTGAGATGGGGAGATTTCTCTGGTGGGCCTCATATAATCACAAGGGTATGTGTAAGTAAAAGAGTGAGGCAAAGAATCAGGATCAGAGAGAGTTGGTGAGACTGTGCTGCTGGCTTTGAAGATGCGGGAAGGGAACTCAAGCCAAAGCCTGAGAACATCATCTACAAGTTGTAAAAGACAAAGGAATAGGTGCCTCCCTAGAAGCTCCAGAAGGGATGTACCCCTGCTAATGCCTTCAATTTAGCAATGAGACTTCTTTTGGATGTATGATCTCTGGAACTATGGGATAATACTTTTTTTTTTTGAGACAGGGTCTTGCTCTGTTGCCTAGCCTGGACTGCAGTGGCATGATCACGGCTCATTGCAGCTTCAACCTCCCTGGCTCAAGAGATCCACCCACCTCAGCTACCCAAGCACCTCGCACTATAGGCACACACTAACACGCCCAGCTAATTTTTGTATTTTTTGTAGACATGGGGTCTTGCTATGTTGGCAAGGCTGGTGATGAACTCCTGGGCTCAAGCAATCCTCCTGCCTTGGCCTCACAAAGCACTGGGATTACAGACATGAGCTACCGCACTGGGCCTAAATTTATATTTCTTTAAGCCATTAAGTTTGTGTTACTTTGTTATAGTAGCAATAGGAAACTAATGCATATGTGTATACACATAAATATAAACATAAACATGTATTTATAAAAATGAAATCATATGAAGCATCATATTTTATGATCTGCTCTCTGAGTTAATATAACATGATCCTCTATCAGCATCAATCCAATATATCTGTATATTACTATTTTTAGAGTAATACCACACAAAAAGATCCATTTTCTAAATTATTTCTTTCCCCCACACAAAAAGAATAACTCAAAATGGAAAGAAGAAAAAAAAACCATGATATCAATTGAGTAATACAAGCCATACATTTTGTGTGTATTATCTCATTTACATTATACAGTATTTCTACAAGGTCGGTTTTTCTGACATTTAAAAGATGCAACCCACAAAGCTGGTTAGTAACAGGGGCTGGTACTTAATCCATTCTGTCTGATTCCAAAACTTACAGTGGCTCCAGGACCCCGTGTTGCATAAATGGGTACAAGTGGACTGCCAAATACTTGAGCTTTGTGTTGAGCTAATGATGTAGGATGCAATGCTATTTATCGAGTTATTACTTTAATTACTAAAAATTACTTCTAACAAATAATGCATAGAATGAAAATACTTATTTATAAGATGTGGTGGTTTTAAAATATATCCCCCAATGCTTTGATAATCCTTAATTCCCCTTCCCCTCCAGTGTTGACTGAATGTAGTAACTTACTTCTAGGGAAGAGAAGGTGGTGGAAGTAATGGTGAGTGACTCCCAAGATTGGGTTATAAAAGGCGTCATCTTTCCCTCCATGTTCACTTTCCTGGCTCACTGGCTTTGGGGAGAAAGCAACTAACCAGTCATGAGAACACCAAGTCAAGCAGCCAGGCCAAGAACGGAGGCCTGCTGCCGACAGCCGTGGGAGTGAACCATCCTAGCCAGATCCTCCAGCCCTAGTTGAGCCTTCTGATGTCTGGAGTTCTGGCCAACATGTTGATAGAAATCTCATGAGAGAAGCCCTGTCAGACCATTTAGCAAAGCTGCTCCCAAATTCATAGCTCACAGAAACTATGTAAGATAATAAATATCTATGAATATCTATGTTTCCAGTTTCAGGATAATTTGTTTCTTTTTAATAGATAACTAGTACCTAAGGAGAGTTGTTTTATCAGAAAAGTTCTTACAACTCCAATATTCCTTGGTAGTATGAAATATAATAGAAAAAGGGGAAAGATTAAAAAAAAAAGAAGATCTGTAACACATTGAAGCATGGGAAGAGATTGATGAAAATAGAAACTTTGGGTTCAAATTTAAATGATGTAAAAAAATTTTAAGAAGTAGTATCACTGTTGTTCTGGGTAAAAGACTTATTTTTAGGATATAGTGTTTTAAAATTTTAAGACTAATTTCCCTTGCAGGATCTATTGGTGCTTAGATTATCTAGAGAATTGATTCATCTATTCAATTTCTTGAGCCAGGAAGCTGGGGCTCAGGCAGACTGTGTCCTTTCAACTTGCCCTCTTTTGCTAACCGGCCACCAAGTGCTGTTGATTTCAGAGCTCAGTTATTTCCAAAATCTGCCTCCTTGTCTCCTTCTGTCTGCCACTGCTCTATTTCCGACACTCATCACTTACAGCTTAGACTTCACACCACTTCAGTGTGTTCTCTGTAGTGACCTTAGAGTAATCTTTCTAGAATGCAAATCTAATCTTGTCATTCTTCTTCTAGATAAAGTTCAAATTCATTAACTTGACATAAAGATTCCCTGTGATTTGGCTTCAGACTCCATCCTGAATTTTATTTCCTGCTCTTCTCCCTCATTCTCTCTTGTGCCATCAGAACAAGCCAGGGTTCCTCTTCCTGCGATGTCCTTTCATACCCCTTTATGTCCCCACAGTGCAAACCCCAGCTCTGCTACTTTCCTGTGTGTGCCCGTGGGTCATGCCTTACCTTCTCTAAGTCTCAGCGCTCTCATCTATAAAATAAGGATACATATAGAATATGATCCATAGGGTTGCTTTGACAATTAGGAGATAATACATGTAAAATCCGGGGATGGGTGTCTGAAATACAGTGAATGTTAAAGATGTAACATTCTGCTAAAAATCTTTAGCCTAAATATAGCCACGAGAAAACCTTCAGGCAAACCCATCATGTGAGACATTCTACAAAAAGACAGGCCTGGACTTCCGGACAAAGTCCACGGGATACATACACACACACGCACTCACACACAATTTGAGGAACTGACCAGATTAGAAAAGACTCAGGCATAATAACCAACTCGATTGGAACATGGACTGGGAAACGGAAAGCTACCAAAAACCATTTTGGAATATTGTGGAAGCTTTAATATGGATTTCATGCACTACTGGTTTAACGTAAATATTCTTAGGGAGGATAATGGCGTCGAGGTTATGTTGGGTAATATTCTCATCATGAAGGATGCACACTAAAATATTTAGGAGTGACGTGTCATGGCGTCTGTAGTGTATTTTCCAATGGTTCATCAAACTTTAAATGGAAAGAGACAGGTAAAGCAGCTGTGCAATATATGCAGCTGAGGCGGATGGGTATTCATTGTATAACTCCCTTAGCTTACCTGTAGGATTGCTATTTTCAACACGAAAAGCTGGGAAAAAGTAATATTGTACATGTGGAACACACACACAGATACACGCACACGGACTTGAATGGTGTCAGGAGCTTGAAGGAAAATCTTGTAGACAGTGATGGAACACTCTTGTGTCACCAAAGCCCTTCCTGGTAGCGAGGCTTGGCGTTCTGTATGGAATCACAGACAGCAATTCTTCATCAGAGTAGGAGGTGAAAAAAAATTAGAAATACTTTTTTACGAAGTATTTTGAAGTTACAAACCCATTCACCAGCTTATTTAGTTTCTATTTTCATTTTCTTTTTTTTGAGACGGAGTTTCGCTCTTGTTACCCAGGCTGGAGTGGAATGGCACGATCTCGGCTCACCGCAACCTCCGCCTCCTGGGTTCAGGCAATTCTCCTGCCTCAGCCTCCTGAGTAGCTGGGATTACAGGCATGCGCCACCATGCCCAGCTAATTTTTTGTATTTTTAATAGAGACGGGGTTTCACCATGTTGACCAGGATGATCTCGATCTCTTGACCTCGTGATCCACCCGCCTCGGCCTCCCAAAGTGCTGGGATTACAGGCGTGAGCCACACTGCCGGGCCCTCATTTTTTTTATATAAAAAGTGTTGTATGATAAAAAACGATGTCTAATTCCAAAAGAGGTTTTAGTGAAATAAAATATAAGTAGAATAAAACAAAACATAAAGGGATAAGGAGCATTTTCAATAGTTTAATCGGAAAAGGTTCCTTCTTAGTAATGCATAAAATAATGGTGTATCTTGTAGTGATAGCAGCTTAGATTGAGTAAAATACAGTGAAATATTTGCAATACACAATTCTTCTTGTGTTTATTTGTGCATAGAGTAGTGAACTCATGAGTGTCATAGAACAACAGAGAATAATATATTTTTGCCAAATGAATTGGTGGTAATAGTGTGAATAATACCATTAACAGTATAAATCGACAAATTGATATGAAATTATATGCCAGGGAATATCCATGTGCTTTGGAAATTGTGGTCTTTCTTACTGTGAATGAGGCAAAATAATTAGCAAAAACCAAACAAAAAAGAAGATGAAACTGTAATAGCCACTAGCCCACCATTTCTTGTATTTAACATTTTATTACAGACATTTAACACATGCAAATTGGCAGAAAAAATAGAGCCGTTTATCTCCAAGTACCTCATGTAGCTTTGATAATTACTAATATCAGTCTGATGTTCATATCTTTTGAAATGTTCAAAGAAGGGCACCTATATTCATTCACATATATATGCATGCATACATATATAGAAACACAGAGGGAGATGCATGTTTATAAATGCGTACATACCTATGTGTGTATATATGTATGTTTGCCTTTGTAGTCTGTGGGGCCAATTTTGTTGTGAGGAAGTGAAGACCAGAGATAATGATTTGCATCAGGGCATTAAGGGAGTTACATGAGATGTAAGATTATGACTATTCTAAGTGCATTTGTTCTTAAATTTCCTAAAAATCACAGCCAGGGATGATAATTTTATTTTTAACACTTTGAGGACCTGCCAGACTGTTTTCCAGAATGGCTGTCCCCATTTACATTCCCCCCAGCAGGGACAAGACATCCGTTTTCTCCATGTGCTTACCAACCCCTGCCGTCTTTTGTCTTTTTGAGAATAGCTATTCTAATAGGTGTGATGTGATATCTTACTGTGGGTTTGATTGGCATTTCCCTGATGACTAGTGACATCAGCACCTTTTCATCTACCTGTGGGCCACTTGCAAGTCTTCTTTTGAGTGGGTCCTTAGCTCACTTTTAAAACCTGGGGTTGTGTTTTTGCTGTTAAATTGTTTGAGTTTCTTATATATTTTAGATATTAGCTTCTTATCAGATACACGACTTGCAAATATCTTGTCCTATTCAGTGTGACACAGAAATTTCACGACTGAGTATATATTCAAAGAAACCGAAACTAGTATCTTGACGAGATATCTGAACTCATGTTTATTACAGCACTATTTACAACAGCCAAGATATCAAGACAATCTAAGTGCCCACTGGCAGATGACTGGGTAAAGAACATGTGACAAACATATACCATGGGATGTTATTCAGCCTTAAAAATGAAGGAAATCCTGTCATTTGCGATAACACTAGTGAACCCGGAGGACATTACGCTAAGTGCAATATGCCAGGCACAGAAAGAGAAATACTGTAAGTTCTCACTTACATTTTATGTGGAATCTAGAAATGTCAAAGTCACAAAAGTGGAGAGAAGAATGGTGGTTGCCACAGGGGAATGTTGGTAAAAGGGCACAAAAAGTCAGTTATGTGGGGTGAATAAGTTCTGGAGATCTAAGACAACTGTAATTAATAATACGGCATTGTATACTTAAAATTTGGCAAAAGAGTTTATCTTAAATGTTCTCGCCATGTGCACACAAAAATCATAACCATGTGAGGTGACAGATAGGTTAAGTAGCTTTGTTGTGGTAATCATTTCACAGTTCACACATGAATCCAGACGTCACACTTTATTCCTTAAGTATATGCAATTTTTACTTCTCAATTATACCTCAGTAAAACTGGCAAAAAAAAAAAAGCAATGAAGTTAATCAGACAAAATCTCACTTAAAAAAGAAAATTATTTAAATGAGTATATATGAAAAATGGAAACTGCTTTCCATTTTTATACAGTTTGAATATCTGAAATAAGCAGAAGTTATGATTCTTTGCTTGAAAATTTAAAATGCTGAATAAACTCACCATACAGTTCATAAAATTTTATTCTGAATTGATTTACCAGGTTTACTATTTCCACTCCTAATTCTTATCATATTTTTTTCTTATCTTCTGACTCCAATGGCAACTTTTCTATAAATTGAATTCTGGTTATCTTGATTTTTATTCTTGGCATATATTTGTATGTACCATACAGGCAGAGCTGAAACCTTGCATTGGGATTCCTTGCCATACATATAAACCTTGCTATCTAGCTCTCAATCTATCTATCTCCAGCTCTGCCCATGTACCATGCTCTATTTGGCTAATAGGCATTCTTCCATCTCTAAGGAATTATTGACTTGGATGTAGCAGGGCTACTCCAATGTGAATCCGTTTGAAAATGCTATTTTTATTCAGATTAAAGAATTTGGGATTCAACAAGTCAATAGCATATGGAGGATGTCAGGCTGTTTCACTCCCTAAGTAGTGTTTGCAGATACCCTGGGGTATGGGATAAACTCTGTATAGATTATTCAGGTTTGACTGCACAGCACTCTATTTTAATTCCATTTTACATTAATAGCTATGCAGAATGTGTAAGAGCAGCAAGTCAATTGAACTACAAGGGATGCATTGAATCATTGATTTTGAACACTGCAGTCATAGTACTTTGCAAGAAATAAAATATTGATTAAAACAAACTAAGGCGATTTTTCTCTACTTTATTTAAAGGTATTTTATTTAACATTTGGATTTTACTAGTTAGTAGTGGTATGCAATAAATATGAGGAACATTTGAGACTATTTAGAGATCATCCAATGGCCATCAGTAAGAACCTAAGAGACTTATATTTCAAAATTGACTTTTTCTGAAAGTTCAGCTTTTTATTGATGGGTTGTACAGAAATAATTTCCCTATTGATAGTTATTTGGCTCTGATCCTTGGAAGAGAGTGGAATTCTGCTAAGATTATATTTAAAAAATGTTTTTAATTATCACATAGAATCACTTATAAATGGCAATTTTTGACAGTTTCATAATGTAATGAAAAAGATTGGTCATTAACAGTATTCATATAACAGAGAAGCACATCTCTAAAGTACACAGTTTTAGAATTAAATGGAAATGTTGAAAATAAGCAGACGCTATCAAAATAATTCCAAGCATTTTAGAGAAGTTGAACAAAGGTTAAGGCCCCCAAATCATTTCAGAAATGATAGTTTCCTCTTGGCCCAATTAGGGAACCTGAATGTGGTCATGTTGTTGTGGTTCTCAGGACCCTAATTGCACATAAAATCTCCTTCCAAATCATAACACATGTGGTATTTCTAAGTCTCTTTCCATTACAAACAAAAGGCGAATTATTAAAATGTGGTGAGATTTCAGGCAGAATTGGCAGTCAGCTTAGAGGGCAATAATTTAACACTTGCACTGCGAAATTAAAATTTACCTCCACTCATTGCAATTCCACTGACCAGCAGCAGGCAGTTGTATTTTTATTTTTATGAGAGCAGAGAGATTTAATTACTTCAGTTTAAACAGAATGGCCTACCATTGCCTGCTGACAGGGCTCTGGTGCAGGCAAATTATGGCAGATTATGTTACGGGTCCAACAAGCTTCCTGAGGTACACCCAGGTCCCTGCTCTGAGCTGAGCTAGAGAGGGCCTGGAGGGAGTGGCTCTGGGTGTCCTGACAAACACCATCTTGCTAAACTCTGAGGACCAGATCTGCTGCTTAAATCAGCAGGCTCTGGAGACTCTTCTCTATTGCAATGTATTGCTTTTGACGGAAGACAAGGTTTTGTGCCTTTTCTTTGTTTATACAGAGTAATAATAAGGCTAAAGTGTAATTTCCTTAAAATGAGAAATATGAACGGCTAAATTTACTTTTTTTGTTATAGGAGATAAACCACGGCTTATCTTTATTTAGGGTAGGATGGTCAAACTCCTCCCCGGCCCCTAAACAATTAGCTATCGTGGTATATTTTAAATATTCCTTTTTCCCCAGTGGCTGGCCCTAAAGCAGTGAAGACTGTCATGGTCCAGGCTAAAGAATGAGTCCGGATTTCATAGCCGTTGAGTTGATACAGAATTCGGATTACTATGTCTCAGTAGAAAAATATGGAAATAATTACAATGACCACAAGCATTTGCTCATTTGCTGCAAATTCATACACGAAAAAAACCCTTTAAGGTGTACAAACTGAATGTCTTTACACATTTAGAACTGAAATGCCCAATGCCGTTATGAAATAGTACAGATGAGGGACACTATTTCCTTGCTGTTGAAGCAACTGATGTTTCATTGCTGTGTAACAATTCAGTTGTTTAAAAGATACCTCCAAGGCCAGCTTCAGAGGCTGTGACTCGTACAGTCACTCGGGGTCCCACACTTAGAAGGTCCCTGCACTTGGTTTGATGCTCTGCTGTCACTGTCTTGGAATTCTTTAAATTTTCGAACAAGGAGCCCTTCATTTTCATTTTGCACTGGGGCTTGTCCTGTGTATCCCTAGTTATATACAAACTGGTGCTGTGGTTCGCAGGCTTACATTTTCTCTTCTCTTTCCTCCAAGAGTGTTGTATGGTCCTTGTCTGGGTTATGGAGTTTAGCCTATTTTTACCTTTCTGCAACTGCTTCTTATGTTCCATTTTCATGGTGTTTAGATTAGAGCAGACATGAACTTCCTGTGTCTCAGCGCCGGCCATGAATCAGGCTGGGAGCTGGGACCACAGGGCTGTCAGGGGAACTGCCTGGTTCCAGCTTTAAAATAACAAGTGCTTGACAGCTTCGTTTACGTAAGTGCAAAATTGTGGCTATATTCTACAATGCACTTACAAGTGACATAATAACCAGGGACTTAATTTATTTAGACTTTTTCCTTGCAATATAATTTCCAATAAATACATCTCCCAGGGGCAGGAAGACATGGCATTTCACAGTGCTCACATTTTCTTCCCTGAATTTGGACCTGCTTTTCTTTTTCTTGATAGTTAACAAAATGAACACTACACCTCATAATTTTACGTTTACCCTACTTGCCACAACCTATGTGCAGGGCTTTTGAGAGTAAATGGAGTGCAGTTAGAACATGTTTCATTTCATTTTTAACATTTTCTTTTTTTCTAATAATTTTTTTCTAAGTATCCAAGGCAGCATTAATTATCTGTCAGAGTGCAATAGAAATCAGAAATTTTCTTTAAGACACGACAACAATGTAGAGAAAATTAAGTTTGGTTTATATATGCCCTTTTAAAGTTATTTTTAAAATTGAAGGTTTTGGTTGATATGTGCAAATGAAAAAAAAGGAAGGTGAAAGTAAATAGTGGGAAACATCCCCTTCCCTCCAGAGGAAAGAACAATCATTGTCTTGTTATTATTTAATATTTATCTAAGGGAAGAGACATCTAGGGCCAAGCACAATGGATGAAATTGTGCCAAAGATGAATACAATCCCTGCCTCGAGGTAGTTTCTGCTTAGGCCTGGGTCAAGAGTGCAGCCAAGGGAAGGAAGTGAGCTGAAGAATCTAGAATTCCGCTGGGTGCCTAATGCCAAGCCACCTGTGGGTTTGGAACAATGGCTTTGGCCGGGTAGTGTTGGAGAAATTCTTCTGAAAGATTGGAAAGCTGGTGGTAAGACTTGAAGGCCAACAGTTGTGATATGTGTGCACTTATGATCAGTACACAAGGATGAAGTTATTGTTAACGTTGTACAAGTGCTGATTATTTAGGAAAGATGTTCTTCAGACATTGAGAAAGGGATTCTGCAGATAACCATGAAGATCTTCAGCAGAAACCTCACCAGGGGCTGGCTTCAATGAGCCAGGCTGCAGCTCCCAATCTGGTGGGTTGTGCAGGACATCAGTGAATATGGTAAGGGTCAACATTTCCCTACAAAGGGAACTCTGAGAAATCACCTTCTTCTCAAATTACAACCTCGAGGATTTTATAAAAAACCAGCTGTATTAGTCTGAATAAAATCTGCCTTTACTTTCCTCTGCATCCACAACTTCTTAAAATATATAATGGATAAACATTTTGGTTATGGGAAGAGAAATAAATCAATATACACATAAATGGGCAGCTTCTTTCATGTGTATTTTATTTTTACTGGAAACCTTAATAACGAATTAGCACAAGATTTCTTATGATGCTAAACGACATAGTAAAAAGGGACAATTTTTGGAACTTTTTAAATGAATAATTGTCCATGAGAGAAAATCAAAAAGTAATGTAGGAAGAGCAATCAGTTCAACATCAAGGGTTGGATACTTGGCAATTCTTAATAATTCTTAAAAACTCATTTATTTTAAGTGAGAGTCACTTCTTTTTGCTTCTAGTTCTTAAAGTAGCCGGTCATCCTGTTGTGGGTATACTACTCAGCAAAAAGTAAGAGACATCATCTTCTCACTACTTTCCTAGGTCTACATCTTTTAAAGATTCTAATCTTCCTCTCTTTGATTTTTTTTCTTGCACAGTGTATAGAACCAGCACAGGCAGTTTCTGAGTGCATGGAAAACAGTCAAAAAAGATACAGGTAGAACAGAGAGCCCAGAAATAAACCCTGTTGTAATTGCAAAGAGTTTTCAGTGGGAGTGCCAAGACCATTCAATGAGGCAAGGATAGTCATTTCTGCAAATGGTACTGAGAAAACTGGATATCGAAGTGCAAAGAATAAAGTTGCACTGGAACCATACATTATATGTAAAAAATTAGCTCAAAATGGGTAACAAATCTACACCTAAAAATATAAAATTCTTAGAAGAAGACATAGAAGAAAATCTTTATGACAATGGACTTGGCAATGATTTATTGGACACGGCAACAAAAGTATGTGTAACAGTAACAGCAAAGTAGATACACTGGTGCATTAGTCTGTTTTCACACTGCTGAGAAAGACATACTCACAACTCGGAAGAAAAAGATGTTTCATTGGACTTACAGTTTCACATGCTGGAGAGGCTTCAGAATCATGGTGGGAGGTGAAAGGCACTTCACAGATGATGGCAGCAAGAGAAAAATGAGGAGGAAGCAAAAGCATAAACCTTTGATAAACCCATCAGATCTCGTGAGACTTAGTCACTATCATGATTCAATTACCTCCCCTTGAGTCCCTCCCATAGCACATGGGAATTCTGGGAGATACAATTCAAGTTAAGATTTGGGTAGGGACACAGCCAAACCATATCAACTGAACTTAATTAAATTTTGTGTATGGAAGATCACTATCAAGAGGATGAAAAGACAGTCCACAGAATGGAAAATGATATTTGCAAATCATATATATAATAAGATAATATTCAGCATATATAAAGAACTTCTATAACTCAGCAGTAACAATAAAACAACCCAATTGAAAAAATGGGCAAAATATCTGAATACATGGGACTCCAAAAAAGATATAAAATGGTCAGGTGCAGTGGCTTGCACTGTCCCAGCTACTCGGAAAACTGAGGTGGAAGGATCTCCTGAGGGCAGGATTTTGAGAACATCTTGGGCAACATAGGGAGACCTCCCATCTCTAAAAAGAATAAAAAATTAAAAAAAAAAAATAAAAAAGAAGGTATAAAAATGGCCAATATGTACATGAAAATGTACTCAATATAACTAGCTACAAGTGAAATGCAACTCAAAATCACAATTATATACCTCTTGACATTTGTAAGGATGGCTATGTCAAAAAAATGGGAAATAAAAAGTGGTGGTGGCAATGTGGGGAATTTAAAACACTTGCATATTGGTGTTGGGAATGTAAAATATTTCAGCCACTGTAAAGAGCAATATGGCAGTTCTTCAAAGTATTAAGCATAGAAATAGTAGAGGGTCCAGCAATGCCACTATTAGTGTCAAATACATGTGTCAAATATTGGAAAGCGGGGATTCAAACAGACACTTACACACCCGTGCTTAAAGCAACATCGTTCACAACAGCTGAAATGTCCATCCACGGATAAAAAAGAAATACATAAATGGACAATAGAATGCTATTCAGCCTTAAAAAGGAATGAAATGCTCACATATGTTACCACATGGATGAACCTTGGAGACATTATGCTAAGCGACCTAAGCCAGACACAAAAGGACAAATATTGTGTGATTTCAGTCATATAATGTACCTACAAGAGGCAAATTCACAGAGACAAAGCAGAGTGGCGGCTGTCAGGGCTGAGGAAAGGAGAGAATGAGGAGGTGTCGTTCAATGGGTACGAATTTTCAGTTTGAGATGATGAGAAGGTTCTGGACATGGATGGTGCTCACCGCTGCACAACACTGTGAATGCCACTGGATTGGATCATTTAAAAGGTATCAAAAAGATTTTACAACGTAAGAAAGGATACACAGGACATTTTTTTAGAGACATTTGCTTTTTCTTGCTTTGGCAGTTCATGGTGATTGATTCACTTTTTATTGTTGTGAGTTGGAGATTGGAGTCGCGTATTGACCATGAGACTAGGCTACCTGCTGTAACCACATTGAGTTTATTGATTCACTTACCAGTCAATAATCTACATTAAAAATCAAGTAGGTCCAGTTAAATAATTAATTAGCACACTTAAACACAGACTGCAGATTAAGACTGCAATTTTAGAACCAATTAAGTCTGTCTTCTGAAACTTTGTATTCTGCTACTGGTATCTCCCTATCACCATTGGATTGAAACAATTAGATCCCCAACAACACTGTAGGTAGCCAGTAAGCTACAGAAGAGTTGTGTATATAAAACGAGTTGATTCTAGGTGTGTACATGTCCTGTCTCACCAAGGAGACAGTGGCAGTACTGAGGGGGCAGGTGGCACCACTCTGGATCGCTCACAAAGCTCATCCAGTGACATATTCCTCACGCGTTTATCCCCACACCCTTTACTGAATCATTTTTCTGTTTGAGGTGTTGGATGCAGAACACCAAAAAGCAAAAATAAAAACTTAAAAGCAAAGCCAAAACAACCATCCCAACTTTACTGGCAGAGACAAACAATTACAGTCCTTTTGATCCTTGAGTAGGGACAAATATGAATGGGAGAGACTTGTTCAATCTAGAATATTTGGGTGATAGTTTTTTTAGGAGATATACTTCCTAGATAGCTCCCAAAGGATGATCAAAAGGAGTCAGACAAGGGAGGGCGATGACATTAAGACATACAAAAATCATGGTTCTCCGGGCCCAATGGGAGAAGGCAGCCTAAAAGCTGGAAGTGCCCACCTTGCCTCCTCATTCCTGCTTTCCACCAGACCCAGGTCTCACCAAGCATCTCTCTTGAATAGCCTGATAAACCACACCAAGCACACATTCCATGTAAGAGCTGTTTCAACGCTGTTTATTAAAATCGACAATGGAGCCTGCCCTTCACCCTTCCTACTCCTCATTTAATTCCTGCTCTACCAGTGCTTTTTGTGACCTGCAGGGCCACCTGGTTAAATGTGACCAAGAAAGCAGGAAAAGAAGAAGAAAGTGAACACCGATAATCATGGATGAACGGACAAGTCAGGAAATCCCAGAGTTGTGTGTGATTTTTAATTACAATGTTTTCTCCTGGGGCCCTGATGACCTGGGCCATATTTTTCATTCACTAATTATTTTTTCCACGACATACTTCCCAAATAACCAAGCTGTCTCCCTCTCCAGAGAGAAGAATCTTGATCTCACTGTAAATAAATTAATATTTGCCTGGATCTGAGTGAACAGCTTCATTTAACAAGACACAGATATGCTCCTCCCATGATGAAAGGCCTTCAACTATGAATATTAGGTTTTATGGCATAAATCTCATAGAAAAGCAACTTAAAGCAATTTAAAGTATGGGTGGGCCCTGATGAAGAGTTTTTTAGAGAGGCTGTGGTATTTTTATAAATGCAGGCTCCCAGGAATAGATGTGGAATTTACACGTCGTTATTTTGAAGAAGCTCTATGTCCTGAAAATAAGTAGAAATGAACTGACGAAGGTGATACACCATGTGAATAAAAGGAGGACACCGAAATAAACATGGTCTTTGAGTTCCTGGCATAAAATGTCTGTGTCTTTTATTTTTGACCATTTATTCAATAAATGTTAGCTGAGTGCTGTGCTCAGTACAAATGTGAACGAGATACACTTTGGACTCACACAGTGTGGGATGGGGAGAGACAGCAGTATTAATATATACAGTACAGGATGGGATGACTGAAATGTACAAAGTGCTTACAAGAGGACAAAGCTGCTTAGAAATGATTAGACGTTTCTAAGGAAAGAAGGTAAGGAAAACACACTGTAGGCAGGAGAAAGTGGATCTCAATGTCATCATTAAGAAACTAGAGCAGCTTTGCCTTAAGAACACTGATGAGGAGAACAGCGATGATGACTGGGATAGTTAATGTTTACTGATATTTCCTTCCTACAGGGGCATGCAAAGCTCAAAGCATTTCACATGTATTAACTTTTTCTTTTCTTTCTTTCTTTCTTTTTTTTTTGAGATGGAGTTTCGCTCTTGTTACCCAGGCTGGAGTGCAATGGCACGATCTCGGCTCACCGCAACCTCCGCCTCCTGGGTTCAGGCAATTCTCCTGCCTCAGCTTCCCGAGTAGCTGGGATTACAGGTCCGTGCCACCATGCCCAGCTAATGTTTTGTATTTTTAGTAGAGACGGGGTTTCACCATGTTGACCAGGATGGTCTCAATGTCTTGACCTTGTGATCCACCCGCCTCGGCCTCCCAAAGTGCTGGGCGCATGTATTAACTTTTTAAAATCCTCACAGTACCTCGGTGAAATAGACTTGTGACAGTTTTCTATTGCTGTATAGCCCAAAACTTAGTGCCTTAAAGCAGTCACCAATTATTTAGTGCCTGATTCTCTGCGGGTTGGCAATTCAAGCTCGAGTTGACTGTGGGGAGGAGGCTTCAGGCGGGCTCCCTCGTGAGTCCATGGTCAGCTGCTGTCCAGGTGGGTGCTGGTTGGTCTAGAGTTTCCTGAGCTATGGTAGGTTTTCTGGCTCCCTGTTGTGTCTCCTTGGTCACATTCCATCTTAAGCTTTTTCACGTAGTCCTTGGTAGCTGCTGCTGCTGCTTCTTCTTCTTCTTCTTCTTCTTCTTCTTCTTCTTCTTCTTCTTCTTCTTCTTCTTCTTCTTCTTCTTCTTCTTCCTCTTTTTTTTGTGAGACAGAGTCTCGTTCTGTCGCTAGGCGCCAGGCTGGAGTGCAATGGCACGATCTCCGCTCACTGCAACCTCTGCCTCCCAGGTTCAAGCAATTCTCCTGCCTCAGCCTCACAAGCAGCTGGGACTACAGACACAAGCCACCATGCCCAGCTAATTTTTTTATATTTTAGTAGAGACAGGGTTTCACTATGTTGGCCAGGATGGTCTTGATCTTGACCTCGTAATCCACCTGCCTCGGCCTCCCAAAGTGCTGGGATTACAGGCGTGAGCCACCGTGCCCGGCCTGGTAGCTTCTTAAAAGCAGGAGTGGAAGCACAGGAGATCCTTGAGGTCTGGGTGCAGAACTGGCCACGATTTCTGTTGCCTACAGCAAGCCACAAGTCACAAGTCACAGGGCAGCCCAGATTCAGGAGAGGGGAAGTAGACTGCACGTTGTGATGGCGGAGTTGTGAAGTTACGTTACAACAGGACATAGATCCAGGAAGAATACTGTACTCGTTTTCATAAGTAATCTTCCATCATGCTGTAGTTATTTCCACTTTACGGATGAGGAAACGGAAGCGAAGGCCGAGAGACTGTGAAGCATGTGAGCCGAGACTTACTGTTTGAGCTGACATCAGAACCTGCACTTGGCTCTGCTGCTCTCCCTAACAATATTAACCATGGTTTTCCATTGTTCTCGAAATTGTGCAATATTCAGGTGAACTCTTCTAACCTGAGATTTTCCCTCCTCGTGAATGAAGTAATGCCTGCCCTGACATTTTGGGTTGATATGAGAATAGTGCCAAAGTTTGTGTTTGTGACAGCAGACTAATTGCCCTATCTGTTAACTAGAGTAACAAACCACCCCTAGCACTGTAGGGTCATGTACTTTAAGGGTCCAGTCATGGAGGGATTGTAATGTCCTGGATCTCAATAGGGAGATTTGTTAGTACACTTAAGATTTATACATTTCAGTGATTGTCAGTTTTACCTAAAAAGTAAACAAAACAGGCTGGGTGCGGTGGCTCACACCTGTAATCCCAGCACTTCAGGAAGCCGAGGCGGGCGGATCACAAGGTCAGGAGATCGAGACCATTCCTGGCCAACATGGTGAAACCCTGTCTCTACTAAAAATACAAAAAAAATTAGCCGGGCATGGTGGCATGCGCCTGTGATCCCAGCTGCTCGGGAGGCTGAGGCAGAAGAATCGCTTGAATCCAGGAGGTGGAGGTTGCAGTGAGCCGAGATTGCGCCACTGCACTCCAGCCTGGTGACAGAGCGAGACTCTGTCTCAAAAAACAAACAAACAGAAAAAGTAAAGAAAATAACTGTAAGCAGATAATAAACTCTAAGGCTATGCAGAATAAGCTGGGGAAGTGTACTGATATCTGTAACTTACTTTGAAATAAATTTTAAAAATAATATGGGCTAATGAATGGATAGAAGGATGGATAATGGGTAGATATATGATAAACCAAATACCGTATAATTGCAGAATTCAGATGCTTAAGATTCCCACTAAAGTTCTTTTCTGGTAAAATCCTGGAGAACAAAAGTTTAAGCTCTGGAGTTTTGAAAATAACTTTAAAACTAGGCTAGTGGTTTGAAACTCTGCTAGTCGTGTGATCTGGAGAAACTTCTAGAATGTTCTCAAACCTCAGTTCCTCCACCTGAAAACTGGAAGATATATTGACATCGAATCTATAAACTGTGGAATAAATAAACACAATAGTTAATTGAACATGAATATGTGAAGAGCTCTTCACATCGTGTGGCAGACCCATTGCTAAGCACGGTAAAGTGCTCTACCTAAATGCTCTACAGTGAATCTTCAGTAAGTAGTAACTACCACAGAATGACGGAGAACATGTCTGGAGTCATTTTCAGTTGCAAAAGTTTTCTACCAGAATATCTATAATAAATCTTCCCTGATTCATTCTTCCTAAAATGTAATCGTAATATTGAACAAATAGTCGTGCATATTCTTACTGTACTTACTGTTAGCTCTTTGATCATTGATTTTAGAAGGAGAGGATATCTTACCTGACCTACACACTATCTGTTGCAAAGAAAGGGTTCACAAGATACAGAGTAACTTTGAGTGCTAAGAATTTAAAAGCAGTACATTTTTAGGAAGAGCTATTGTATAGCAAGATGAAAAGATGTTTATCAGAATCCCATTTTAAACTATAATAAAAGGCATACAAACTATCTAAATCCAGATATTACTGGGTTTCTTTTTGAGGTAATCAAAATTTGCCTTTGTTGATAGCTCAACGTGTCTGTGCATATGTGCACATATAGTAAAAGGCATTCAACTGCTACATGTTATATGTTAGATTTGTATGATATATAACATATATAAATAAAGATGTTACCAAAACAGTGCTCAGCTAAGCATACAATGTAGTGAACACTATCTTTCTATTTCTCTCTCTCTCTCTCTCTCTCCCTTTCTTTCCTTTTATTTGAGGCAGAGTCTTACTTTGTCGCCCAGGCTGGAGTGCAGTAGTGCAATCTCAGCTCACTGCAGCCTCGACTTCCGGGGCTCAAGTGATCCTCCCACCTCAGCCTCCCAAGTAGCT
Source organism: Saguinus oedipus (assembly GCA_031835075.1). Lineage (NCBI taxonomy): Eukaryota > Metazoa > Chordata > Mammalia > Primates > Cebidae > Saguinus > Saguinus oedipus. Next base: position 5,058,365 of record CM063175.1, on the reverse strand, counting down.
GGGACCATAGGCATGCACCATCATGCCCAGCCCCACATGTTTCTTCTTAGACATATATTCCTGCAAATGTACCATGTATCTGTGAGATTCACATTTACAAGTAGTATTTTAAAGGAGACATTTTTTTCCTCTCAGAAAATATATTTTTCTGAGTTTAATCTACTTTTTTAATACTTTATCATTTTGCATTAATCTATAAGATTATTATATATTTCCAAAAGACTCTCTGTGAAATATAACATTAATCTGTATGCATTAAAATGGAGATATAGGAACAGGAAATTCCAATCCAGTTAAAAAGGCATTTTGAAGTGACTGTTTTTAAACTAAAATCAACAGGCAACCCCATAAATCATAGTAACTTGAAATATAAAAAACAATTTATAGGCCGGGCGCAGTAGCTCACGCCTGTAATCCCAGCACTTTGGGAGGCCAAGGTGGGTGGATCACGAGGTCAAGAGATCGAGACCATCCTGGTCAACGTGGTGAAAACCCGTCTCTACTAAAAATACAAGAATTAGCTGGGCACAGTGGTGCGTGCCTGTAATCCCAGCTACTCAGGAGGCTGAGGCAGGAGAATTGCCTGAACCCAGGAGGCGTAGGTTGCGGTGAGCCGAGATCGCGCCATTGCACTCCAGCCTGGGTAACAAGAGCAAAACTCCATCTTAAAAAAAAAAAAACAATTTATAGTATTTTAATGTATGAATCTATTAATTGTGTTGGCTGACAATTTGTTTTTTTAACTAAAAATTTTACTTTTTTAAAATTTAAAATTTAGTTCTATTGCTTTTTCATATACCTCAAATGAATTCAACAAATATTTATTTTAATAAAGTTAAACAAGGAAACCCTGAGAAGGAAGAAAGCCCAGAGCTAAGATAAAATAAAATGTGGTTTAATTATTAAAATATTCTATAGTAAAGTGGCCACAACTGCAAGGAGGAAGGGGAAAAAGGAAATTTCTGCAACATTCATCAGCATTAAGTGAGTCTACAAATATCACAGGATCAGTACCCCAGACAGTCAGCCTGACCTCCAGTCCTTCCCCTGGTAAATCTTTTCCAAGTTTTTCTGAGTGATGTCAATGCAAAGTTTCCCCAAACTTCCTGGAAATTTTACATGCAATTCACCAGAGATACAAAAAATATCTGGGGCCTTAGCCAACAGCATTCCTCTATGAATACTGACTCTTAATTTGCTTTTTATTTTTCTTAATTGAGGTTGAGCAATTTTAAAGATTTACAGTTAAGGAGACAAGCAAATTGTGAAACTTACCAAATTAAAATATGAAAATGTTCATCACTTCCAGCCCCACTCTGGACATGAGTTTTTTTTCTTATGTAGTAAGAGGCCAGATTTTTCACACAAGCGTTGCTTTAATTAACTGTAGTGTATAATAAACTCTCAGATTAAATCTGACTGGAATTTATTAAGTGAGTGTTTTGATCCAATAGGTTAATGAGAAAACCATTATTAATGTCGCTTCAAAAGAGCGCACTTTTTCTAAACTGAGAGGAAAGAAGGCAAAAGAAAAACTCAAGCTTTCTTTTTCCCCAAAATCCAGTTCTTTTCATTGTCAACGTTGTATTCACCGGTCGTTCTTTTCGTGTCCTCTAATTCCGTTATCTGGACATGTCTCAGTGTGAGTAGCAAACAGGAGATCAGCTAAGCATTTGCCGCACCTCAGACAAAATCTCATTCTGGGTTATTAGACAGTGTCTGATGCTGCCGACTTCTTCTCTCCAGCTTAGCAAGCACAGCCTCCGGGAGAGGCTTTTTTTGGGGAAAGATCGCTCAGGAAAAATGCGTGTGCTTCTTGACGAGCCGTTCTAGGTTGGGTGTCCCTGAAAGTATATGGGGGTGGTGTCCCTTTAAGCACAAGGAAAGGGCAGGTCCTGCTGTTATCCTTGACCCTCTGACAAAATAGTCAGACGCTGTTTGTGAAAGAGCCAGGTAATTAAAAGTATCCCAGGGTTATGGTGAAATAGGGCAAGTAAAATACGCTCCTGGATACCGGCTCTCTTTCAGCACCAGCTCTTTTGTATTTCCTCTCTATTTTGTTTTCTCCTTTATTTCAATTTTTCGTGGCACAGTTTCCCCTCTCCCACATTGTTCTTCTCTGCCTGTCAGTTGGTAAAAATGATAAGTACCCTTATTACTGCTCGTCTAGCTTGAGGCCCCTCTGGACCTATTTGCTTCTAATCCTCAAGTTACCCTCCAACTCCTAGCTTGATTTGTTTCTCTTAATTTCAGAACAGATTGTTCATCACTAAATGTACTGTGACAGGATACAGAAATAGAGTTCCACAGGAAAACGATGGGACACTTTCGAGCATTTCATAAGCATTTTTCTTTAGGGTGGTGTTTCTAACAGAAGGAAACATCGGATGCTTCTTGGCTATCTGTATATTGACCATACATCTCTTTTAACCCCAGACAAGCTGAGTGGATGCCTGTTGTCCTGGCTTAATTAATAGTGACATGTTTTTCACTCTCAAAAGTGCTCTGAATTAGAAAGTAGACTATCATCTCACCTGTTTCTCATTGGACTGTTGAGTAACTGCTCCGTCAATAGATACATTAGCTTTGCTTTTGTTTACAGAGTTCACAAAGCCCTTCTCTGGGTCTTCACCCTTACTTCTGTTCTTAAATTACTATGAGTACGTCAGACTTTGGAATGGAAACAATTTGTTCCTGTCCAGAGAGTCCTCATATCTCTAAGTGGTAGTGGGAAGCAAATGAATGCATGGGCCCTGTGTCGGGTATGGGGACTGGAATCTCTTGTGCCACTCACAAGGGTGTGTGACCTTGGGCAAATCATCACCTTCTCCGAGCCTGTTTCGTTTCCTTATTGGTAATGTACACATAATAATAATTTCTGCCCTTGATTGTCATGAGGAATAAATAATAGATGATTATAGTTACGTGCTTATAGGAATCCACATATCCATCACCCACACAGTAATTTTATTCATTATTCCTTATTTAAGCACAATGCCTGATAATACAACTGAAAGTGGTTTTAAAATGATAAGAATATGTTATTTTGCTTAGACAAAATGTTATTTTAAATCCTTCGGTGGCAATTAATTCATTTCCTCCAAATTGGGTTCATTCTAAGGCTGGTTCCTCAGGGTTGCAACCTGGCTGCAGCAGTTCCAGGCATCACGTCCACATCCAACAACATCCAGAGGCAGAAGAATGTGCTGACCTTTTCTTGTGTCTTTGAAAGGTAACTTCACACAGAAGTCCCTCACCACATTGCTCCCTCTTCCTTGGTCTGAATTACAACACGTGCTAATCCACTTGTTTATTACCGCAAAGGAAAGAAGAGGAATGAGATCCTCAAGGTAAGTTGGCCGACAAAGCTCTCCCGCATGGAGAAAATGAGGTGTCTCATTAAATCATGGATCTGTGTGCTCACAGGACACTATGTCCTGGGTAGATGAAGTGTGGGCAGCTGGATATCCAAATTCTAGCCAAGGATGTGACATCAGATTGCTTCATGAGTTGGAGAAAGCTCCATGCCTTTCCACTGACCTGTGTATAAAATGTGACATTGATTTGCTAATAGTACAAGACCTCTTTTACCTTTAATGCTCTGCTTGGTTTAATTTTCTCAAAACTATTACAGTCCATGGACACCCTTCCTACTTTCAGAGTCTACTTTTTAGATAATGACAAACTGATGAAAGGCACGAGAAGAAGAGTTAGGAGACTTTTGCTCAAACCCAGATTCACTGCTTAGTAATTCTATGACTGTCATTCATTAAAGAAAAAGCCTTTTGTAAACTATAAAGAATAATATAAATCTAAATGAGCGCTACAGCCCATTTGACAAACTGCTGGGATTTAAAAAACATTTTCTTTTTTAAAAGTTCAGGGTCCCTTTAGAAGGTTAGTTAGCTTGGGACTAACTTAAACTTGTAGAACTCTTAGGACTATACCTTGAACTTGTTCTCACATCCCCTCCTTGTTTCTTCTCGGAAGGGGATTATCTATAAGAAGAAAAATGGGGCTTTTGCCTTACCCCCTAGTCCCAACGCACTCGCGGAGGACCAGTTATTTTCACACATTAACAAGCGGAACCCTGGAGCATGAGGATGCTGACATGACTTGTGTACAGTGATGAGGTTGGTAAGCAGCAATGACATCGCCTGCTGTTGCCAAGTCCCCGATCCTTCCACTGCTCCTTTGTGATTGTCCTTAGTGCTCAAGTTTAGGCACAGCCATTGTGAAGTGACCAAATTGTCGCCACATTGCCTTGGAAGGCTTCCTGTGGCAAGTGTGTGGATAACCATGAAGGGAGGGTGAGGAGTGAGGCTGGGCAGCACCACGTGGTCCTGAATATCACCATCCTCATCTCCAGGAGAGACACATGGCAGAAGGACCATGACAGGGCTGGTGTAAGTGTTCAGCAGTCAGCTCTGAGTCCAGGTGTTTTACGACCCTGGACCTTGGACCTTGGCATTCTCGTGTGTGTGTGTGTGTGTGTGTGTGTGTGTGTGTGTGTGTGTGATGGAGGCCAGCAGTAGCGTGAGTGGAATATGAAAACCAAGGAAATATCAGCTGCCCTTCAGGGCTAGCGTTCTAAAAGCTTAAGTTAACTGAAAGAGCCATTTCTGCAGAGCTGGTGCAGATGTGGAGACAGTTGCACAGGGCAGCATCTCAGCTTCAGACAGTGGGTGATCAAGTGGCAGTTCGTGGAAGGACAGGGGCTGGGGAGTTGGGAAACGCCACCTGTGGATGTCACCGCGGAGGAGCAACATGGGCGAGCGGCAGCTGCTGAGAGCTGTGCCAGCTGCAGGGAGGGTGCTGCTGGTGCCACCCTGGAGTCCTAGAACTGGAGCTGTCGCAGAGGGCAACAGCTTGAGCTCATGCTAGGGAGTTTCATCATCGAGGTTTTCAATCCTTTACTATCTGTTGTCTTTGTGGACAAAGTGCCAGATTGTGTTTTTAAATGCTTCATCTTTCATCTTTCTTTCTTCAGGTTTTGAATTCCTACCACTATTTTCATAAAATCATGTGTTCAACCTTTTTTTAAAATCTATCCTGGTGGGGGAGGGTCTTGAGTATGAACCTTGTTAAGAAATTAAACCGCATGTATTTATTCAAGAAACTCCCTGAGAAGGACCACAAGTGGCGGTTAGCTCTCAGCTGTCACTTCCTTTGTTGACATCGAAGAACTCTGCGTTTCATCCTCTTTCCCATCTTCTGGTCATTTTTCTGCTCATTAGCTACTTGAGCTTACGGTGGGCAAAAAATAAGATGGAATTTTAAGCCTGTCAAGTTGAAGTCTAGTTAATGGCCAAGTGGAGGTAGAACAGGTGGAGAAAGGGGAATGAATTCTATACTGGGGAGAAATAGTAGCTGTGGCAGAAAAATTAGTCTTGACTTACTTTTCTTTCCCCGATATTCGTGATTGCCTGTGACACAACCTCCCATATCTGCTATGGTGGAATCTGATTTTTCAAAATATAGAGTCAAAGATACCAGAGCTACAAGAGTTTTCTGCTATCAACCAAACCTCTTGGTTTATAGATAAGAAAATAAAGACTTGACACATAAACAGATCTACCGTCAGCCATCAGAATGGTCACCATTTATTGAAAGCTAGTAAGGATTGAGGTCAGTGTTCGAGCCCTAATATCCCTGGCTCTGACGGCATTTCCACCATGCAATCTTGATCTGACAAGGGTCACAGTGCTCATGACAAACTGGGATCCATTTGCTAGAGACCCCTTAAAGCAAATTTGTTATTAACCCTTTTATAAGTTATAATTTCCCTCGGAGTAAGAAGAGTATTTTTGATCTCTGTCTTTCCAGAGCCAAACATAGTTTCCCATATGAAGTTCATTCTCATGAAATATTTGGTCATTTAAATGAATATTTTATGTCTTCCTCAGTTAAAGACTGTAAAGTTATTTATTAAGATTGTGTAATTACACGCACCCTAATTTAGAAATATTCCTACAGTTAGTGTTGATTGGATCATCCTTTTGGATGAGATGATTTTATGACTCTGCATGAGGTCGTGTGTCCTCGGCTCTCCCTAGTTTATTTACTTAGCACCAAGGCTACTTAAAACAGTTCTTTCCCTCCCAGAAGCAGATCCACAGCAAACAGTATTAATACAATTTTCCCTCCTTTATTCTACTTGTATATCAATATCCAAAAGTATGTAATTGTTGAACGCATGAACTGCCCATAACCCTAACACCAAGTTTTTCGTTGGAATTACATCCTCATCATGATTTTGGTGTTTAACTGGCATTTCAATGCCGTGATATAATAAACTTCATCATTCCACATCATGTCACATGGCCCTGTAAGAGGATCAGGGTGAGCAGGAATTACACAAACTCTGGAGTCAAAACACACCTGGCTTCGGAGTTTTCCTCTGCCACATACAGGTTGTGCACCCTGAAAGAAGCTTCAGTCTTCTTATCTGTAAAAGTGGAGATTATAATCAGCCTTGCCCCAAGACAAAAACATAAAGTCATTTTAAAGATTAGATATAATCACGAACAAATCCGTGAAACATACATGACTACGTAATACATGGCAAACACCCAATCATTGATAAATAAATAATTGGTACTCAATAAATGCTCTTTCTCTATTCTTCCCTTCCTGGCTTTCCCAGAGTTCTTAAAGGGGGAACAATTTGGCTGCAGCAGAACTTACAAGATAAAATATCATCGTTTTTCTGTCCTTTCCTTTTTTCACCTCCATGCAGGTGGAAGTGTGATCTCTCTCCTGTTAGACGTATTAGCAGAGAAAGGACTGGGAAACACATTTCCCATGGAGTCCTCTGTCTGTTTGAGCACATCAGTCTATTCTGGCCGGGCTGGGTGAAAATGCAGCCCAACTTCTGGGATTTTTGCTTTTTTGTTCGACCCTAGAGGGAAGAAATGAGTTTTACGTCTGTTACTAGCTGTGGTAACTCTGGGCTGGGAAGTTGACGTCTCCTGAAGACACAGGCCTTTTGGCTTCATCACAATAGTGCTTCCTAGGGATGCACAGTCTCACCCCAGAGGCCCCAGTTGCAATGTTGGGTGTCACAGATGTGAGTGTGAATGCAGCTGACAGAAGACACAGAATGCAGAAACTCAAGCCTTGCAGCCCCAAACACTCAAATTGCATGATTAAAAAAGACAGAGAGAGAGCGAGCTGAGTGTAATAAGACTGTAACATGCAAACTTCTTCTCAGTGCTTGGCAGAGGCCCGCTCACCAGCTGGGCTGCACCAGGCACAGAATAGACCAGACACTGGCTTAGGCTTCTAGAAAGAACAACTCACAACAACACCCTCTCTGGCATCTCCCCCAAAGCCTGTCTGTTTTTTAATGGGGATCACCTGGGGTTTTAGTTGAATGTAGTCAGAGGGTTGAACATCTAATCTGCTTTTGGGAAAGAGTGTCCCGCACGTTGAAGGGAAGGAAACGAAAATAAAGCCACCGGAATCCAAATAAAAGGGCTTGCATAGCAGGGGGGTTCAGTGGGTTCCCAGCTTTGGGGCATGAAGCAGAGGAGGGAGCTGAGTACTTCCTGGGTAGGAGACTCCAAGAGGCAGGCTTGGCGGCCAGTGATAAAATCACCTTCTGTTGTGTAAATCACAGCCCCTGCCAAAGGGAACTCCCTAAACAGAGAAACAACGACCAGAATTGTTCATGAAAAGCCTAGGCAGTTGGAAGCTGGGCCTTTCGGGGGAATTGCTCAGCAGATACTGATGGCTCCAACATTTCCAGTGTGCTGTGGTTGGATCAGACATCTTCTCCAAGCCAAGATTGCTTCCAACAGCTGGAGGAAGAGCCCCTCCTGGCCTCTCTACCTTCTCAGCTTCATTTCTCATTGGAGATCATCTGAAAGAGGAGTTTAAAATTACTAACCGTCCTTTGGGTAAATGAGTTTTACTTTTCCAGACTGAACTGCCGAAGACTTTAAGGAAATTAAAGAAAAGAAAAGAAAAAGCAAACTGCCATGTCTGGTAAATAGCGTATCTCTAATTAGGTAGCCTCGTGGTTACTAATTAGAGCGGTTGTGTATCCTGACGTGTGATTTATTTACCTTGGCACACAGAGAGTTCAGGTGCTGAGCAGCACAGCCAGATACAGTGACAGGGCAAGGAAAACGAGAGGACGCAAATCCTTGGTGAGGACTCTGGGTTCTGTACATCTTACAGAAGTGGTTTTCCCAGAGGAGGGAGACAGGAATATTATCTCATTCCAAAACAGTCTTTAAAATTGAGTGCTCACAGTTAACAATGCCTCACTTCAGTTTTAGTGAAAATGAAAACGAAAATCACAAAATCCTGACACAAAGCAATACTAGAAAGTTTTTCTAGAAGGATTTAGAATATGCTCTAGTTGAAAAAAATCACATAAGAAAATTAAAAAAAAGATTATTTGCCATTGCTCACCCCATTGCTGGAAGGGTGACTTGTGAAACAGAAGGTCTTGGAGTTGCATGCTAAAGAGGTGGGATATTTGTGAGGCAAGAACTTCCATCTTTCCTTTTGTTCTCCCTGCAAATTCCAAGTCACCCCATACACCTGCATTAAAGTAGCGTCATGTGGAAACAGCATTATTCCATCCCACTGACACACACACACAACATCATTTCACACCTTTTCAAACATACACCAAAGAAAAAATATTAAAAATAGTGTTTTAGGCTGGGCATGGTGGCTTATACCTGTAATCCCAGCACTTAGAGAAGTTGAGGTGAGAGGATCACTTGAGGCCAGGAGTTTGAGACCAGCCTGGGCAACGTAACAAGACCCTGCTTCTACAAAAAAAAAAAAATTTAAATAGTTTTAAAATAAGTGTTTACCGGGGATATATTACGTTCAGAGTTATCTTTCCCGGATATAGTTGTGGGACAGAAGTGGATAGACATAGCCATTATTATATTATCAGTCATAGATTATTTCTTCAGTCATTCATTAAATCATTTAGCAAATATTGCTCAGATGCCTGCAATGAATGTTCCAGGCTCTGGGCTAAAGGAAAGGCAGTCCATGTCTTACAGAGATCATCATACTGTAAGGTAGGACATAGGCAAGTTGCGCAGGACACTAGGACGGCGTGGAGGAGACCTCACACAGGAGCAGGAAGGGCCCTCCAGAGACAGCAGCCCTTGTGGTGTATCTTAGGGGCTGAGGCAAGGGTAGAGCAAGGAAATGCAGCTTTGGCAGTGCAGGCAGAGTTTACAGACAGGACACGTTACTGATCCAAACTTTAAACTTCTTACTACCTGGGATGGGCAGAAATTGCTCCCTTTTGTGTGCGATCTAGTCATGATCAGCCTTAAAAGCATCTTGTGTCTGTTTGGCAATGTCTTACTGAACTTTCAATTATCTAAAAGTCTCGTTAACATGCACATTCTGATTCAGCAGGTCTGGGGTGGGGCTTGAGATCCTGCATTTCTAATAAGCACCCAAGAGGTATTGCTAACATGAATACAACACTCTGAGTACCAAGGAACCAGGTCATCCAAAACACCTGTATATATATTATCCAGTTTCTAAGTATTTTAGCTAGAGGTGTTTCGGATGACCTGGTCCCCTGGTATATATTTCAAATCCATTCAAACCCTTATGTGAGCTCCCCACAAAATAAACAAAATTCTCATGGGGCATGAGATGGCGGTAGGAAGGGAATTTAAAAAACAAAACAAAAACAACCACTCCAGCTAGATTTGCTAGTCACTGGGGCCTAGGAGGCATACAGGACTGAAGAGAGGGCCTTGGGCCCACTCACATTGAAAAGAGTTAATAGGAATTAATACTCTTTCACACAAAGTCAGGATCAAATACAAAGTAAATACAGAAGTGTGAAAAATCTTCTCATGGATACAGGTAAAAAGGAAAAAACACTCATCTTATTCTGTGCATCAGTGGGAAAAAATTCTTTCCTGATAATTCTTTCCTATTACCTTGACCTCCTATAGCTTTGAGTCCCAACTTATATATCACTGTCTTTGAATTCCGAAGCAGAGAATAACACAAACATGATCCCAAGTTAGTGACTACCCTAAAGCCAAAAGTAAACCTCACTTCTTCAAGTTAGGGCAGCTAAGAATTTCACAGATAAAATTCTACTAAAGATGAGCTTATAATAGGAAGTTATTAAAAATATAAATAAATAATATAGCAGAGCAAATGTCAGCAAACACAGTAAATAGAAGGCTTATACCTTCAAGAACTTCAAATAATAAAGTGATTTGAAGCTATAAACTAAACATGCTTAACGTAATTAAAGACATCAGAGAGAGGAGTATGAGAAAAAACAATATACTATGTAGTTAATATATTTTAAAAATAACCAAATATCATCACACCAACATCTATGTACCTATGCAACAATCTTGCATGTTCTTCACATGTACCCCAAAACCTAAAATGCAATAAAAATTATAATAATTTAAATTTGAAAATAATTGTGGCTACATAAGATAACAGATTAGACACAGCTGAAGAGAAAATTATTGCAATGGAAGACAGAGCTAGAGAGGGTGAGAAATTGAGAACAGGGACTTCCAACTGAATGTTTATATTTTTTGTGTCTGGGAGAAACATTAATTGAGAGAGAATAAAGGTGCAGAAAAAGAGAAAATATCTGGTGGAGCAGAGTCCGAAAGGAGGCTGGAAGGTTGAGATTCAGATACAAGTAGAAGGACTAACCTGGATCAGAAGAGCAACACCTTCCAGAGGTAAGAAAGTAAAAGTAAGCATGAGTCAGACTGCTTAAAGGCAGAGATAAAGGAAGTTATTATCCAAGGACTTCACTTTATACTATGAACTAAAAATAATTTACTCAACACATAATACGTGCAAGGTCATTTTGTTAGATCTTCTCATATACCACCACATTGACTCTTTATTCTTAAAGACAGATGTTAAGTATTAGTATTATTTTCATTTTACAAGTGAGAAAACTAAAGCCTGGCCAGTTAAGTAAGTTACTTAAGATTCCACTGCAAGTAAGTGAAAATAAAAAGATTCAAATTCAGTCAATCTACTGTATGGGAAAGAGTACAAGCAGGTTGTATGCTCAGTAGGAGAGAAACGGAAGAAGAGGGAAAGAGCATAGGGAAACTACCAGAAAGGAGCAGCAGAGACAAGGCGAAACTTGCCATAAGTAAGGATGGCCCAAATGAGGCTTGAGGACAATGCATTTTCTACAGAATCCTTCTTTAAGGATACCAGTAGAAGACGTTTGATACAAATTTTTTTTTGAGCTATTGGTAATGTTTTGGGACGTTATGGTCAGTATAATTTCTTTGTAGTGCAAATTTTCAGTGCCCATTGAAGCTGAAGCATACAACTCTATGACACAGCTGATGCAGAATTTTTTTTCTACCCAAGATAAATTTTTCTCATGAGACAAGGAGATGTCCCCAGAGAACACATAGATATTTCCACTGCTTTTAGTCTGCCTTCCTGTATATTCTATCTATAGTACCCACAGAACCATGGTGGAATCTCAAATCATGTGGTAAAAATACAATCCCCAATTTCACAGTAATCCACCATACTCCCTACCTGCAACTTTTTCCTGGAACAACACCAATTTCAACCAAGTGGTCACTCTCATGAGATACCAACTTGTGTTCTAACCTGTAAACTCTTCTCCATGTTCTGCAGTCCTGTCTACCTCCAGGCTCCTCCTGGCCTCTAGTGGTGGCCTGCCACTGGTCCTTTGGTTTCTACACTTTCTCATTTAAATTCTCAGAGCAGTTAGTGTGAACCTTTTTTAAAGAAGACTATTTTTAAGTGCAGTTTTAGATTCACAACAAAATTAAGAGAAAGGTGCAGAGATTTCCCAACTACCCCTCCCCCTGCACATGCAGAGCCTCCTCTCTTCTCAACAACCCCCACCAGAATGGTACATTTGCTACCACTAATGAACCTACCTTGACACACCATTTTCATCCATAGTCCACAGTTTACATTAGGGTTCACTCTTGGTATTGTACATGATATGCGTTTGTACAAGAATATAATGACATGTGTCCCCCACTAGTATCTTACCCAGTATTTTTGTTGCCCTAAAAAATTCTCTGTGCTCTGCCAATTTGTGTCTCTCTACTCCTTACCCCCTGGGAACTACTGATCTTTTTACTGTCTCTATAATTTTGCCTTTTCCAAAATAGCGTATACTGAAATCGTACCGTATGCAGCCTTTTCAAATTGCCTACTTTCTTAGCAATATGCATTTCAAGTTCGTCCATGTCTTTTCATGGCTTGATAGAACATTTCTTCTTGAATCTTACTCCATTGTCTAGATGTACCACAGTCTATCCATTCACCCCCTGAAGATCTTGTTCTTGAATCTTACTCCACTATCTAGATGTACCACAGTCTATCCATTCACCCCCTGAAGATCTTGTTCTTGAATCTTACTCCATTGTCTAGATGCACCACAGTCTATCCATTCACCCCCTGAAGATCTTGTTCTTGAATCATACTCCATTGTCTAGATGCATCACAGTCTATCCATTCACCCCCTGAAGATCTTGTTCTTGAATCTTACTCCATTGTCTAGATGCACCACAGTCTATCCATTCACCCCCTGAAGATCTTGTTCTTGAATCATACTCCATTGTCTAGATGCACCACAGTCTATCCATTCATCCCCTGAAGATCTTGGTTTCTTGCAAGGTTGTCAATTATAAATAAAGCTGCTATTAACTTCTATTTGCAGGGTTTTGTGCAAACATAAGTTTTCAAGTTATTTGCATAAATATCAAAAAATGCAATTGTTAAATTATATGATAAGCATGTTTAGTGTTGCGAGAAACCACCACACTGTCTTCCAAAGAACTGTTTTGCATTCCCATCAGCAATGAATGACAGTTGCTCTTGCACCACATCCTCCACCAGCATTTGGTGTTGTCTGTGTTCCAGATTTTGGCCATTCTAATATGTGTGTAGTGGGATCTCATTGTTTTGGTCTGTATTTATCTAATGACGTAGGATTTGGAGCGTGTTTTCGTGGGTGTATTTGCCATCTGCATATCTTCTTGGGTGACACATCTGTTTTTAGTTGGGTTGTTACTGTAAACTTTTCAGAGTATTAACTAGATCATGACATTTCCCTGATGCAAACCCTCCAGTAAATTCACATGACATATACAATAAAAAGCAACTTTTTCTCTGGTCTATTAACCCATACTCAGCTTACCCCTGCCTATCCTTTAGCAATGGAGTTTTCTCCAGACTCATGGGCTTTATTTCTGTTCCTCAAAGCCTGCTGCTTGTTCTTGCCCATGGTTGGCATTAGAATGAGTTCCTGAGGACACGAAATATATAGCACCAAGGTGCTTACTCTCAGGGGCTGGCTCTGCACTCACACAGTCCTGGGGCTCAGTGCTCCTTGGGAGTAGGATGCCCAGGTGTGAAGTACAAGGAGGTGCTCACTCTGAGGCTCCTGCACGTGCAGAATCAGCCTGAGAGAGTGACTGCTTTTATTCAATTAGTGAAAACTAATTGCTGATTTTACCATTATTTTCAATGGCAAAACCACAATTACATTTGCACCAACTGAATACATTTTAGTTTCCTAGATTATTACCGGTCATCCTGGTCCAGATCCTACCCCTGTGTATTTGCTTAAGGGGATCTATCTGTGCCTTTTCCCTGTGCGTTTTTTTCCCTGTTCATTTTCTTTTGATTGGCTCCTAAATTTTCAGACCTGTGTTCAAATGCTAATCGTCATACCCCAGGACTTCCCAGAGGCTGAATATTTGAGGCCCCTCAGAGTAAAAAAGTTATAAATGTAACCTGTGCCTTAGAGGGACACAAGAGGCTTAGTAGGCAAAAATCACCCTGCTATATTACCTGCACTGGAGTTCAGGGATGGTGTGAGTGGGTGTGTGCATGTGTGTGCATGCCTGTGTATATGCGTGTCTGTGCATGTCTTGAACAACTCAAACTGTTTTTCCTCAGCTCTCACACCACAACAACAAACACAGAAGATTCCTGTGACCAAATGTTGAAGGAGTGGTTCCCACACACCAAGCAAGTAATCATTTCTGCAGTAGACACCAGCTGGAAGTCCTCTGATTCAATTCTGAAGTTACCTGCTTGGCCATAGCATCAGATCCTATCTCTTTGAGAGCTGGGTCCTACAAGATTGCCCGTCCCTCACCCCACCATCAAAACTGGGGCCTCTGGATCTTCTGACTGACTTCAAGTTAGGGCCTCATGACTCCCTCTTTAGGTTTGATTGATTTGCTACAGTGGCTCAGATAACTCAGAGAAACACTTATGGTTACCAGTTTATTATGAAGGTAATTACAAAGGATGCAGATGAAGAGATGCATAGGGCAAGGTATGGGGGAAGGGCATAGAGCTCCCATGACTTCCTGGGTATGCTGCCTTCCATTAATCTCCATGTGTTCAGCTGCCTGGAAGCTGTCCCAGACCGGACATTTTGGGATTTTATGGAAGCTTCATTAAGCAGGTACAAATGATTAAACCATTGCCCATTGGTAATCAACTCAATCTTCAGCCCTTCTCCCCTCCTTTGGCTTGGGGAGTGGGGTGGGAAGTCCCAGTCCTCTAATTAGCCCTTGTTCTTCTGGTAACCAGCCCCCATCCTGAAGCTACTACCTAGGGATTGCTAGCCATCAGTCAATCATTAGCATACAAAAAGACATCACTTAAGAGGTTCCAAGGAATTTAGGATTTGTATGCTCATGGGAAAGTGGGACTGAAGAATAACATATATTCCACAATATCACAGTGTGTCTGTGTTGCTTCCCCAGAACATTGCCTAGACAACCTAGAGCTATATTAGGACCTTCAGAGAACCCCAGTTGTTAAAGTAACTGGGGCTCTTTGTGGGCCGGGCATGGTCGCTCATGCACCTATAATCCCTGCACTTTGGGAGGCTGAGGCTGGTGGATCACGAGGTCAAGATTGAGATCATCCTGGCCAACATGGTGAAACCCTGCCTCTACTAAAAATACAAAAATTAGCTGGGCCTGGTGGTGTGTGCCTGTAGTCTCAGCTACTTGGGAGGCTGAGGCAGGAGAATGGCTTGAACCCGGGAGGTGGAGGTTGCAGTGAGCTGTGGTCGCACCACTGCACTGCAGCCTGGTGACAGAGTGAGACTACATCTCAGGGAAATAAGAGAAGACACAAATGTATGGAAAAACATTCCATGCTCTTGCATAGGAAGAATTAATATTGTGAAAATGGCCATATTGCCCAAAAGCATTTATAGACTCAATGCTATCCCCATCAAGCTACCAATGACTTTCTATACAGAACTGGAAAAAACCTCCTTAAACTTCATATGAAACCAAAAAAGAGCCCGCATAGTCAAGACAATTCTAAGCAAAAAGAACAAAGCTGGAGGCATCATGGTACTTGACTTCAAACTATACTACAAGGCTACAGTAACCAAAACAGCATGGTACTGGTACCAAAACAGAGATGTAGACCAATGGAACAGAACAGAAGCCTCAGAAATAATGCCATGCACCTACAACCATCTGATCTTTGACAAACCTGATAAAAACAACCAATGGGGAAAAGATTCCCTATTTAATAAGTGATACTGGAAAAACTGGCTAGCCATATGCAGAAAACTGAAACTAGACACCTTTCTTAAACCTTATACAAAAATTAACTCAAAATGGATTAAAGTCTTAAATGTAAGACCTAAAACCATAAAATCCCTAGAAGAAAACTTAGACAATACCTTTCAGGACATAGGCATGGGCAAAGACTTCAGGACTAAAACACCAAAAGCAATGACAACAAAAGCCAAAATTGACAAATGGGATTTAATTAAACTAAAGAGCTTCTGCACAGCAAAATAAACTTATCATCAGAGTGAACAGGCAACCTACAGAATGGAAGAAAGTTTTTAAAATCTATCCATCTGACAAAGGGCTAATATCCAGAATCTACAAGGAATGTAAACAAATGTATAAGAAAAAAACCCATTGAAAAGTGGGCAAAGGCTATGAACAGACATTTCTCAAAAGAAGATAGATATTCATGCAGCCAACAAGCATATGAAAAAAGGCTCATCATCACTGGTCATTAGAGAAATGCAAATCAAAACACACGATGAGATACCATCTGATGCCAGTTAGAATGACAATCATTAAAAAGTCAGGAAATAACAGATGCTGGAGAGGATATGGAGAAATAGGAACGTTTTTACACTGTTGGTGGGAGTGTAAATTAGTTCAGCCACTGTGGAAGACAATGTGGTGATTCCTCAAGGAACTAGAACCAGAAATACCATTTGACTCAGCAATCCCATTACTGGGTATATACCCAAAGGATTATAAATCATTCTACTATAAAGACACATGCACACATATGTTCATTGCCACACTGTTCACAATAGCAAAGACTTGGAACCAACCCAATGCCCATCAATGATAGACTGGTTAAAAAAAATGTGGCACATATACACTATGGAATATTATGCAGCCATAGAAAAGGATGAGTTCATGTCTTTTGCAGGAACATGGATGAAGCTGGAAACCATAATTCTCAGCAAGCTAACACAGGAACAGAAAACCAAACACCGCACATTCACCCTCATAAGTGGGAGTTGAACAATGAGAACACATGGACACAGGGAGGGAACATCACACAACGGGGCCTGTCAGTGGGTGAGGGGCCAGGGGAGGGAGAGCATTGTGAGAAATATCTAATGCAGATGATGGATTGATAGGTGCAGCAAACCACCATGGTGCGTGTATACTTATGTAACAAACCTGTACTTTCTGCACATGTATCCCAGAACTTAAAGTATAACTAAAAATAAGAAAGTCCAGCTGCAGTGGCTCACACCTATAATCCTAGCACTTTAGAAGTCTGAGGCAGGTGGATTGCCTGAGCTCAGGAGTTTGAGACCAGCCCGGGCAAAACAGTGAAAACGCGTTTCTACTAAATTACAGAAAATTAGCCTAGTATGGTGGCGTGCGCTTGTAGTCCCAGCTACTCGAGAGGCTGAGGCAAGAGAATTGTTACAATGTGGGAGGTGGAGGTGGCAGTAAGCCAAGATCGCGATACTGCATTCCAGCCTGAGCAACAGAGCGAGACTCTGTCTCTAAAAAAAAGAAAAAAATTTGTAGTGTTCCTAACATATGTGCCTCAAAAATTAAAACAATACAAAACTGTAAGAAGTACTCCCCAAGTTTATTCATGATGAAATGTTACAGTTAAAGTCTTCTTTCAATATAATTGTAAATTCACATGCACTGGTAAGAATAACACAGAGAGACCCTGTATGTTCTTTACCTGGTTTCCTTTCATGATAATACCTTGTGGAATCACAGTACATTATCACAGCCAGGAGATTGATATTGGCACAGTCCATTGATCTTGTTTTGGTTTCTCCAGTTTTACTTGCACTCCACTGTGTACATATATTCAGTTCTACGCAATTTCATCACACGTGTGAACTTGTGCATCCACCACCAGAGTCAAGATACAGAACAGTTCATCACCACCATGATCCCTTATGTTGCCTTTTTACGATCACACTGTTGGAGGCTCCAGGGATTTGCAGGCTGAACATGTAAAAGGCATGACCACGTGAGAGTAGACCACACAAGCTTTAGTAGGCAAATGACTTTATTAGGCAAGTTTGTGCACTGGGCAGCTCCCTCACTGCAAAAGCCTGTCTAGAGATTAGGATATGAGGGTCAGTTCTCAGAAGGAAAGAAGGGCAAGGGAACTCTGTGGGAAGAGTGGAATTGCAAAGGGAGCTGTGTGTCTAGCTGATGTCCCTCAGAGGCGAAGAGGGGAGTCTGCAGGTCATAGAGCTTTGAAAGGCACAGTGGCTTGGGATCTTTATAATACAAGGGCTTATCTTATCTGTGACTAGCAGATGTTGGATGCAGTTTCATGGGGTATGAAAAGCAGGCAGGCTCTAAATGACTCAAAATCTGCTTATTAAGGATGTTTAAAATTGCTGAGTGTGTAAAAATTTAAAGTTGGTGCTGATGGGCTGTTGTGCTAATGGGTCTCAGCCTACCATGAATAAATAAACAACCTAGGGGCCGATAGAGGCCACCCTTGGCTCACTTATGTGACACATATGCTCTGCCTTCCTGCCACCATGTCACCTACCTCTGTCCTTGTCAACCACTAATCTCATCTCCATTTCTATTGTTTTATTTCAGGTATGTTATATAAATGGAATCATAAAGCTGGGGTCTCACCGTCACCCAGGCTGGAGTGCAGTGGCACAATCATAGCTTACTGAAGCCTTGAACTCCCAGGCTCAAGCAATCCTCCTGCTTTGGTGTTTGAAGCAGCTGAGATGACAGGTGTGCACTGCCATGCCCAACTAATTAATTTCTTTTTGTTTTATTAGAGATGGGGTCTTGCTTTGTTGCCCAGGCTTATGTGCAACCTTTTGAAATTGACTTTTTAATCCAGAAAAACTCTATGGAGCTCCATCCAAGTTGTGTGCCGTGTCCACAGGGTGTCCCCTTTTGTTGTTGAGTAATATTCCATGACAAGAAGTTACTGCAGATGGTTTAACCATTTGTCAATTGAAAAACATCTGGATTTGCTCCAGTTTTTTTCACTATTGTGAATAAAGCTATTAAGAGTATTAATGTATAGGATTTTATATAAAAATAAATTTCCACTTATCCAGGATACCAAGGAATGCAATTGCTAAGTTATATGGCAAATGCACATTTAGTTTTTTTCAATAAAGAAACTGCCAAACTGTTTTCCCAGGATGGGGCTATCATTTTGCAATGTATGAATGATTCAGTTTCTCTGCATTCTTGTTAGGATTTGGTGATGTCACTACTTTTTCTTTTATGCATTTTGATAAATGTGTAATGATGTCTTCTTTTCAAATTATTAATGGGCTTTTTTTTTTTTTTTTTTAGCAGTTTTAGGTTCATAACTAACTTGAGCAGAATGGACAGAGTTCCAATATGCTCCAGTCACTGTAAGTACCCAGCCTCCCTCAACATCAATATTCCACACCTAAGTGGTACATTTGCTACACTTGAGGAACCGACATTAACATGTTATCATCCAAAGTCCACAGTTACATTAGGGTTCACTCCTGGTGCTGTACATGCTATGGATTTTGACACATGTACAATGGAATGGCATGTCTCCATAATTATAGAACCATACAAAATAATTCCCCAGCCATAAAACTCCTCTATGCTATGCATATGTATCCCTCTCCTCCCCCAACTTTGGCAATACTGATGTTTTTATTGTCTCCATAGCTCTGGTTTTTCAAGAATGTCATACAGTTGAAATCACAGCCTTTTCAGATTGGCTACTTTCATTGAGTAATATGCGTTTAGGGTTTCTCCATGAAATTTGGACAGTGTCTTTTGAAGAGCAGAAAATTTTAATCTCAATAAAGTCGAGTTTGTCAACTTTTTTCATGGACATGCCTTTGTTTTGTCTCTAAAACATATCACCATATTTAAGGTCACTTAAATTTTCTCTTACATTTGAAGAGTTTCATAGTTGTGTATTGCACATTTAAGCCTAGGATCCATTGTGAGCTAATTTTTGTGAAAGGTACAAGGTCTGTGTCAATATTTTTTTTGTTGTATGTGAACATCCATTTCCAGCAACACTTGTTGAAGAGACTGTCTTTGCTCTATTCTGTTTTCTTTGCACCTTTGTCAAAGGTTTGTTGACTATGTTTATGTGGGTCTATTTCTGGGCTCTCTGTTCTGTTCCATTGATCTATTTGTTCTTTTGCCAATACTACACCATCTTGACTACAGAGCTTTCTAGTAAGTCTTGAAGTCAGATAATGTCAGTCCTCTGACTGTTATTTTTCAAAATTTAGTTCACTATTCTTGATCTTTTGCCTCTCCATATAAACTTTAGAACCAGTTTGCCAATACCCACAAGATAACTTGCTGGGATTTTGCTTTGGATGGTTTTGATTTATAGATCAAGTGGGAAAAACTAGCATCTTTATCTCTCCATTTACTTAGCTCTTGTTTGATTTCTTTCATCAGGACTTTTTTGTTTTCCTCATATAGATCTTCTACAATTTTTTTTTTTTTTTTTAGAAAGAGTCTCACTCTATTCCTTAGGCTGGAGTGCAGTGGCATGATCTTGGCTCGCTGCAACTTCAGCCTCCTGGGTTTAAAGGATTCTCCTGCCTCAGCATCCCGAGTGGCTGGGATTACAGGTGCCCACCATCACACCCAGCTATTTTTTTGTGTTTTTTAGTAGAGATAGGGTTTCGCCACGTTGGTCAGGCTGGTCTCAAATTCCTGACCTCGTGATCCGCCCACCTTGGCCTTCCAAAGTGCTGGGATTACTTGGTTAAGCTGTATATTTTTGTTTATTCAATATTGGATACAATTGGCTAATACTATGTTGAGGATTTCTGCATCTATGTTCGTGAAAGACGTTGGTCTGTAGTTTCCTTTTCTGGTAATACCTGTGTCTGAATTTGGTAATATTCATAAGGTGAGTTGGCATGTGTTTCTTCTTCTGGGAGAGATTGTGCAAAACTATTGTTTTTTTTTTTTTTTTTTTTTTTTTTTGCCAATCAATGAGAGCTTGTAAGGTTGCGGAGGTTGGCCTTGAACTCTAGGCCTCGCCTTCGCAAACGCCATGACATCCGGCCGGAGCCACTTTGGGCCCCGAAAAGTATTGTTAATTCTTCTTTAACTATTTGGAAAAATTCCCCAGTATTGCTGATTTAGCACGAAGGTTTCATTTTTGGGAACTTTTCCATTACAAATTCAATTTCTTTTCCTTTTTTTTTTTTTGAGATGGAGTTTTGCTCTTTCGCCCAGGCTGGAGTACAGTGGCTCAATCTCAGTTCACTGCAACCTGTCTTCCAGTTTCAAGTGAGTCTCCTGCCTCAGCCTCCTGAGTAGCTGGGATTACAGGCATCGGCCACCACACATGGCTAATTTTTTTTCGTGTGTGTATGTTTTTAGTAGAGATGGGGTTTCACCATGTTGGCCAGGCTGGCCTCGAACTCCTGACCTCGTGATCTGCTCACCTTGGTCTCCCAAAGTGCTGGGATTACAGGCATGAGCCACCGCATCTGGCCCACAAATTCAATTTATTTAATGGCTATACGATTATTAAGATTGTTTAATTCATTTGGTTGAATTTGGTAAGTTGTAATTTTCAAAGAATTAATTAATATTTTCTAACTTGCCTGATTTATGACTGTCAAGTTGTTTGCAGAATTCTCTTACTATTCATTTAAGTACTGAAAGACTATAGTGACATTTCCTGATTTATTCCTGATATTGATAATTTGTGTCTTTTTCTGCTTTGTGTTTTAATCTTTGTCGGTCTTGCCAGATGCCTATCAATTCTAGTGATATTTTTCAAATAATCTGCTATTGGTTTTTCTTTGCCTTCTCTATTGTTTAAAAATGAACACATGTAAACCAAAATGAAAACTGTGATATCATTTACGATTGATTTTCAACTTTGTTAATTTTTGCTCTTATGGCTCTTGCATTATTTTCTGCTTGCTTTGGGTTTATTTTTCTCATCTTTTTCTTGTTTCTTGAAATAGGAATGTAGGTTTTGAATTGAGACCCTTACTCCTTAATGTAAGTATCTGGTACTGTAAGTTTCTCTCTCAGTACTGCTTTAACAGCATTCCGCGGATTTTAATATATTGTATTTTTATTTTCATTTAGCTCTGTGTATTTTGCATTTCCTTTGAGGCTTTTTTATTGGTGAGAGTAGTTTAGAATTGTGTTGTTTAATTTCCAAGTGTTTGAAGATTTTTCTGCTTTCTTTTTGTTACTGACTCTTGTTTAGCTTACACTGTGGTTAGAGAATATACACCAAGTGACTTCAATTCCTTTATCTTTGTTGAGTTTATGACCAGGATAATTTCTCTTGGTAAAAGATTTATGGAGACTTAAAAAGAATGTATATTCTGTTATTGTCAAGTGGACTGTTTTGTAAATGCCAGTTACCTTTTACACATTGTACTGGTTGATGGTATCATTCAGTTCTTCTGTATCTTTGATAATTTCCTGCCTGGTAGTTCTACCTAGTGCTTGGAGTGCAGTGTTGGTGTCCCCAGTCATAATGAGTTTCTTTTTGAAATACGACTCATATAAATACTAAACTTATTTTACTTGTCGTTGTTTTGCTGGCGAATTACACACATACTTAGTTGGGCTACTGGATAATCAAGCACTGATCCTGGTTATAAAATCATACTGCATATTTCCAGTTTAGAAAATTTGTTAATAGAGATAACAAACTCTGTTTTTTAACATATTTAAAAAAATGTTTTTACTTTGGATAGACTATAAAAAATCTTATTTCTTGGTTGTTTCCAAGTATTTGTAAAATTTTTAAATTTGTAAGAGGTTTTCAACTAAGAATATTTGGTTTTGCTGAGCATAGCCTCAGGAAAAAAGAACATTTGAAAGTTTTTACTGCAATCTCCAAGACTTGATCATTTAGAAATGATCTGAGTTCTGATACACTGTGTAAAATTTTGTATGTACCTACATACCTGTACTTCTAAATCAATATCCACATCGATTGTCAAACTTTGTCTCTGATTGGTATTCACAATACTTTGCCACTTGGTAAAATGTCTAAATTTCATTCAAACATCATATAACTAAATTTCACATCATTCAATTTTTGAAAGCAGTAAATTAATTGTGGTGCTTTGAATAGCAATATAGTAAACTATTTCGAGGTTAAGGAAAAATATTATCAATATTAACTTTCACGAGGAAAGTGGAGCTTATTCGACAAAATGCTTTAGAAGGGCATTCCTCTGCCTAGTGATTTAGATGTAAAGTTAACATACTTTTAATTAATAATTACTCAACCAAGTCTAATATGTGTCAATAGCTGGACAGTAAATCAGCGGCTCATGTAATTGTGTGAGACCTGTCTTTAGATACTAGTTAATTGCCAAAGAATATGGCTCACCATTAGCTACTTTACTTTGGCATAGTGGTTGTTTTTAAAGTTACCCAATTATGTTTTATTATTATTATTATTTTTTGGTTCTCCTTATGATTATTCCATGATATTTGTAAGCCCTCTGGCTAGAGTTGAGATTATTTTTTGGGTCAAGGAAAATTTGCACGTCAAGTTGTACTTATTTGTTTACACTTTCTATGCCACTTTTGTTTTTGAAACATAATTTGAACAACAGAATTGGTCCTCTTGGGGCTCATTCTCATTGCTGTTAGTAGTATGTGCTCTGACCAGCAAAACCAGGGAGCCATGTGCTCTCACCGTCAAGTTCCCAGGGTTGATTTGCAAGTTTCCTGAAGGAAACCAGACATGTTTTATTCATTGGTTTTGTCATATTCTTATGTATCTCTCTCATGTCTGGTAGTTCTTATAAGTCAGTTTGGAAAGAAATATTTATTGAAATATATCATGCTCCAGTTACTTTGTTATTTAGGTAAACAGGAAAGAGGTAATTCCTGCCTTTACGTAGTTTATTGACTGGCTGGAAGAACATGCATGATATATGTAACACTAATTGATTAAGGAATCACACGTATCTAAAGGCACTACGAGAAAGAAGTAAAGGATAATATACAAATGAATGACATTATCAGTAGCGTCCTCCCTGACCAAATGACCATTAAGCTGACACTGGAATAATGAGTCAAAAGGAGCAAGGCAAACTGAAATGGATAGTCTACTATTTCATTTACATATACACACTGGAGAAAAGAACATGGCCTGCTCAAGGAATTGAATTCAGTGTGGCTGGGAGAGGCAAAGACAGAGGAAAGACATGTCTGGAGAGAGAAATGGGACCAGCTGATGGTGAGCCTGTGCATTGTGCCAAAGACTTTGCTCTCATTTCTCAGCCAATGCAAACTTTTGAGGAATATAACACTTGAGAAATCATAATCACATTTGCATTAATGACAACAAAATCATCATGGCTGTAGGTGAGGACTAAAGAGAAAGAATAGGGCAGAGGATTGCCCTTGATGGTAATACAATAAACGACCCTGTGCAACATTTCCCTTTTCTAAATTTCTTAATAGATAGAAAAGTTACAACCCTCCAATGCTGGGGCTCTACCTGGCCTCATCCTCAAAATAAAGAATCAAAAACTCCATTAAAAAAAAAGCTGAACCAAAATTCAGCTAAAGAAATGCAAGGAGAAACAACTATAGCATTATATTATTCTATTAGAGAAGAAGGAAAGAATCAAATCAATAATACAATTTTTTATTGTAAGGAACCAGAAAAGAATAGTGAAATAAGAATATCATAAAAGAGCATAAATCAATAAAAACTTCAAAAAAACAATAATACTGAAAATAAAACCAGGCTTGACTTTCTGAGGCTTTATTTACTGAGGCTGAGAACATCGAGGAAAAAATATGGGTGAGGTGAGAAGGTGGAATCTCTGAATGACACAATGGCACAAAGGTGAATACTCTGATGAATTGGAAAAGGATTACACATATAAAATCATTTTGTGATTCTTACCATTAAGTGTTGCTGAACAATTGTTTCTTAACTTTAGAAATCCATTAAAAAAAATAGATGCTCAGGGTGTTAAAAGAATGTATAAACCTCAGCAGCCAGAGTTGGTCATCTCCTCCCAGGAATTTCAGAACCAACATATTTAACTTAAGAGCTGCTGTTTTTATCCTGGTAGAACACATTCTTTTCTTTCTTTAATTTTTTTTCTCTGACTTTCTCTGGCCTCTTTTCCCTGTATTTTCCTACGTCTCCTCTTATTTTTTCTAATCTTTTCCTTATTCTTTCCTTTTCTCTGGTCTACTTTCTTTATTTTATTTTAGAAAGCACACATTTCCTCAATTTAAATAATCCCAAACTCATAAATTATCTTTTTTATCTGCTTTCTTGACAATATCTCACTCAAAGCCACGTGACCCAGTCTCTCCATTATTTACTTGATTGGTTTGTTGATTTTTAGCATACATCTGCCTTTGTATCTGCTTTTGAAAATTAACTTCACCAAAAGGAAAAAAAAATATTTAAGTGAAAGCAATTCCTGTTGCATAAAAACATTTATCTTGGTGATCAGCTGTACATTGTAAAATCTCTGGCCTATAAAATCAGTCTTTCTTACTCTGTGTTGCAAGAATTGTCCAGTGCAGAAATTAATGGGATTAGCAGGAGGTATTTTTTCCAGGGTCTCTCTTTTTTGTGTGGTGCAAACCTGCTGACCTGGGTGCCCTTTACGAACAAGGTCAAATGTCAGGATAACATGCTGTCCCGTGGTTTAGGGCTGGCAGCATCGTAGTAGACAGTTGCATGGGAAATGGTATCATGAGAGGCAGTTGGCTATTCCTGCTTCTGGGTAGTTCTGGAGATTCCTGAAAGCTCCTCATAAATGAGTCTTTTAATTTCACTGATCTTTTCAGAGGATCTTACTTCTCGGTACTCAGTCTCACTGGTGGTACAAGGACAAAGGTGTCAGACCACCGAAGTTAATCCCTGACTTCACCCTTCACTCGCTCAAGTACTAGTCCCTGCCCTTCAGATTCAATACTTACAGCATCATTTATAGATGTGAATGATAATTATATCCAAATTTGTAGAATCATTGTGAGAATTGAATGAGTTAAATTGAATAAGAATTAAATGAGCTTTTAGCATCGGGCACATAGTAATTATTGAATAAATTCAGCTATCATTGTTGGAGAGCTTCTTAATAGTCCAACAGTATTAAATTTAATATCTCTAGCCCTCACAGCGTGTATCTTAACTAGGTTTATTATTCTCTTCCCAGATGAGAAATCTGAGCCAAACTGATTTTTAGTAACTTGTCCATGCTCGAACAGACCGTAAAAGGTACATATCGGAATTGAAGTCAGTTCGGCTTCCCTGTGCAGTTAATATTTTGCTTTAGCCTCTCAAATACCCCAGGGACATAGAACGATCTCCTTATTAAGTAGAATTATTTCATTAGATGACTTTAAAAATGAACGCACATTGTACATTTTGGCTTCTTCAAATGACCAATTACATTACTGATAATTGAACCCATACAGAGGTCTATGGAAGGAAGCTTCTTCCTTTTTTTTATCTAGTGTTATTTTTTATAATCAAGATATTTTCAATGCCACAAATATTGGAAACAAAAATACCTTTGGTTTCTATTGTAGACAATAGGCCTATGAATGTTCAATGTTGCACTCAGTATTGTTGGAATATATTAATTTGCCCAGTGAAAGTCTGCTCAATTAACTTTCTTTGATGTAATAACAGACTAGCAGCATTTTATTTAGTGGTTCTACTCAACTACCTGATTTAAAGTCTAATCTGCTTCTTCTAATAACCAGATGAGCAAACATTCAGGGGACAAATGAAATTACAAGTCTAGGTATTTCATCTAGTTGTAGTTGAAAATTAAGATATTTCAGTGCATCTGGTCAACTATAACTCTCTAAAGTGCTTTTTATTTCAGTGATGTAGGAGGAAGTGGAGAAACTCGGCTAAAGGTTTAGTAAACCAATTTGCACCTTCCAACTGCAGGTGTCTTCTCAAAGGTGCATCGGAGAGCAAGATTTGTATGAATGTTCTGAAGAGAGTTAAAGTTTGTCAACGCGATCTACAAGATGAACACCAGTGACTCCTCAAGCTCAGAATCAGTCCTCATGACAGACCAGGAGAGTACTACGCTCAAGTTCCCCCATTTCATGCCACTTGTTAATTTTATAACCTTTGCCAAGTCACTTAATTTCCAAGCACCCTAACTTTCTAATTTTTTTTTTTTTTTTGAGACAGAGTCTCACTCTGTTTCCCAGGCTGGAGTGCAGTGGCATAATCTCGACTCACTGCACCTCCACCTCTTGGATTCAAGTGAACACATCCAGCTAATTTTTGTATTTTTAGTAGAGATGGGGTTCCACCATGCTGGTATGTTGGTCAGGCTGGTCTTGAACTCCTGACCTCAAGTGATCTGTTCACCTTGGTCTCCCAAAGTGCTGGGATTACAGGCATGAGCCACCATACCTGGCCTAACTTTTTCATTTTTACAACGTGTATGTATGGGGTGTGTGTGTGTGTGTGTGTGTGTGTGTGTGTGTGTGTGTGTTATGTGTGTGGAGGGAGTAGAGCCATTCAAGTGAAAAACCATCAAAGACAGTTTTAATCTGTAGCTTATGCAACTCTAAGGCATATGCCACACACTAATTATTTCTGTGAAATCACTTCTATATGTGATTATAAATTCTACAGACTCATATTGGGGAGAGGCTTACCTATTGTAAAGTGAGGCTCAATAAAATAGACCAGACACGTGTATGTGTGATGCCGCAACTGGAAAGTCCTGAGTCTCTCCTCTTGGGTTAGAGTTGTGCCATTTCCTAACTGGTTCTGCCAAAACTGAAGATCTGAGTCACGGCTCCAGAGGAGAGCAAAGTGAAAATACACAAATACGTTCCCCGTCAAAGCAAGTTTCATCTGAGTTTTACAGGATCAAGTATAAAATAGGCAATTTGTTTGGCTTTAAAAATACTAAGTAGATCAGAATAATACTGCGTAGGAATGTTTCTAAGGGATTAAAATAGTTTGGTAAAATTACAACTGCTGCTAAAAAAGTGTTTATCTTCTTCATACAAAAAATAACCAAATATATGAATAATATCCACATATGTTGAATTAAATTTAGCAGCTCTGAGTTGTACACTTACATTTCGCCGTAAATATCATCTTTCACATTTTTTTCAGCTCTTCGGCGATTTTTTTTGTTTGTTTCTTTGTTTCTACTGTGGTAGAATTGTATACAAATGTATACATAAAGGTTGATATCTATTGGGAAACTATGTCTCACAGGCCAAATCCAGCCCCCCTATTTTTGTTGGGCCAATAAACTAAAAGTCTTTTGGTTTTTGTCTTTCATTTTCTCTTCTATGAATGGTTAAAGAAAAAAGTTAGTATTAATGTGTAAAGTAATTTGCTTTATTTACAAAAGACAAAGACCAGACTGACACGCAAAATCTGTCCAGCCATAGAAGTAGAAAAGGTCCAGGTGGTGATCCTGGTCATGTCTAATATAACTCAAGATAGGCAGTTTCCAAGCCTATGAAACCCCTACGTTAGTCTGTCGTCCTCAAAAATGTTGGAGAGGCACGAGGCGGGTGGATCACGAGGTCAAGATATCGAGACCATCCTGGTCAGCATGGTGAAACCCCGTCTCTACTAAAGATACAAAAAATTAGCTGGGCACGGTGGCGCGTGCCTGTAATCCCAGCTACTCAGGAGGCTGAGGCAGGAGAATTGCCTGAACCCAGGAGGCGGAGGTTGCAGTGAGCCGAGATCGCGCCATTGCACTCCAGCCTGGGTAACAAGAGTGAAACTCCGTCTCAAAATAAATAAATAAATAAATAAATAAATAAAATAATACAACACGTTATTGAAAAACTAATAGTATATGTTTTTGAAAATTTTTCATAATTCCTGTTTCCTACTCATTCAAACTGTGCCTTTCCCTTAATAATTAGCGTGAATTAATTAAACCTCACTATATTGGTTTTACATGATTTTCTGTTTTCTTCTCCTCTAAATATTTGCCAATCATTTGAATTTATTAGGGTTCCGAAGAAAGAAAAAATAAATAAAATAATTATATCAAAAACTATCATGCAATTATAATTTATGGAATCCTTAATTAATTATATATGGATTATTCACTGTGTGCTAGAGAAAAAAAACTCCAAAAGGTAAAGAATAATTCAGTGCTTGTGAATTACAGCCTATGTTAGGGACAGGAAAAAATTAAAGATGCAAAAGAAAACCAAACAACTAGACAAAAACAGAAAAAAGTTATCAGTTTTCTGAGTTGACCAGACCAATGGAAAATTGCAAAGTTGGCCGGGCCCAGTGGCTCACGCCTATAATCCCAGCCCTTTGGGAGACCGAGGCAGGTGGATCACGAGGTCAAGAGATCGAGACCATCCTGGTCAACAAGGTGAAACCCCGTCTCTACTAAAAATACAAAAAAATTAGCTGGGCATGGTAGTGCACGCCTGTAGTCCCAGCTACTCGGGAGGCTGAGGCAGGAGAATTGCTTGAACCCAGAAAGTGGAGGTTGCGGTGAGCCGAGATCACACCATTGCACTCCAGCCTGGGTAACGACAGCGAAACTTTGTCTCAAAAAAAAAAAAAAAAAAAAAAAGGAAAGAAAATTGCAAAGGTTTTAGACATTTTTTCTTGTTTATTGTCCTATGGTCATAGGAGAAAATATTTTATAACTTGATTGACTTAGATAAAAGTTGAAAGTAGTGTTAGCTTTAGAAATACTGATGAGCTATTTCAGAGCAAGGCAATTGAATTATTGGTAGGATTGGGCACTAGGGCTGTATGATGGTTTATATCTAAACATTTGCTAGTCAAAAGTTGCAGATGTGATCTACTCACCTTGTTTGTTTCAAGATAAAATCTCATGAGAGTTCCATGTTTCAGCTCACATGCATTGGGCTATAGTTAATTAGGATTATCAACTTTTCTGAATAATTCTCAATTGAATTCTGCTTTCTAAGTTTTTACATCTCTTGAGAAACTATTTGGTTATTAATAAAGAGTCCCGTGTTTGCATGAAGCACAGTAATAATTGCTTTGTCAGATAAACAGCTTTGAATATTAGGACAACACCGTCTGTTTTTGGATTTTTTAAAAAGGTTATTTGAGATTTCAGTTGATTTAAGCTTGAAAACCTGGAGGTATAAAGCTTTTAACTCTAATCCCCCAAAATAGCCAACCCAATAAAATCATAACCGTGGACCCGTGCTTCCTGAGGCTTTTAACAGATTTGCACTTGTAGGCGCCTCTGCTGCCGAAGTCACTCCTTGGGTGCTATTTTATTTTTCTGAGTACAATCATAACACTGTTTGCTCGGCAGCAAGATGTGACAGCCTGTGGACCATGCCTGCTATTTATCTGAAACACAGTAAGATACATTGTCAGGCCCCGGGTGAAAGTTACTAGATTACGACCAAAGCTTATGTACTTTGATTGCACTGGAAATAAAATGTGAAAAACCAGGGCTTTGCGCTCTTTCACTTGGTATGTGTGTTTGTCCACTAATGAACCAGATTTGTATTATCTGATGCTTCAAGTGAAGGGCTCTTTTTCCAGATTTTAGACCGGTAGGCTCGTCCCTTAGAAGTAAACGTGCTTTCACTCTTGAGGGAGCCATCTATTGGATTAGACACAGTCTGTAGGTCAGAATGAGTAAAGGATGCCATTGACTTGGAATGCTCATCCAAGTGGGGACATTTTCATCTTCTGGTTATTTGTTGTGTGGTGAAGGGAGAAAACAATGGCACAGATTTTGGTGAGTGATGAACTATCTATTGAAGGTGCTTGTTCAGTATAATTTACGGAGTCCAGAAGGAGTTCTGCCTCAGCAAGACTTGTAAGGCCACCAAGCATTTCTCTGTGAATTACCATTCCATACTATCTTGATTTCTTTTTTTCTCTTTCTTTTCCTGTTTTTAAAAGTTAACCTTTATTGTGCTAAGCAGATATTGGGTACTTGTGGTGCTGATAAAAAGTCCTTCCTCCTAGGTTTTATGATTGGTGGATAGTACAAATTCATCCTTCACTTCTGCCCACTTGATCTTCTGCGTGTCTTCGCATCTGTCTGCTTCTCTTCATTGTGCCTCCACTACAGCGCTGCCACTTTGTCACTTATCTGGACTCGGGTGGAGCCTCCAGAAAAGTCAATGTCTGTGCTCTCAGGCCTGTTTCCAAATTCTTCTCCACATGGCACCAAGGTAGTCTTTGGGAAAAGCAAATCTGATCCTATCACCTCCCTTCCCCAATTTCTATTAGAATAAAGAAAAAACCCTCATGAGTCAAGGATGCAGAGTTCTGTGTAGCCCCTCACTTACTTGATGACTATCCCTGGAGTGCCTGTTTGTGCC
The DNA here is from genome assembly GCA_031835075.1 of Saguinus oedipus. Lineage (NCBI taxonomy): Eukaryota > Metazoa > Chordata > Mammalia > Primates > Cebidae > Saguinus > Saguinus oedipus. The sequence goes on along the minus strand of CM063175.1, from coordinate 5,027,487 downwards.
CTACGCTGTTCTAGGCAGAGGCTTTGCACTCTTGATGCTCACGTTAAATGGTGCAGAATCCCGTCCACATCTCCAGCCTGACTTTGAGCACCCCTCATCCCATGCACAGGGCTTGCTTTCAGTCCCTTCCCCTGGTCCTGCTCCACCATCTCCCTCTTTCTACACTTTCACAGGACCTCAGGTCCAGTGTCCCTGCTACAGGAAAGCCTTCCTTGTCTTCCCTGATTAGGAACCCTTGCAATCAATCATGCGCCATCTTAGCCAAATGTACTTCTCCATACATTTGTGCATTTGGATGTAATTATTTAACTAATGTCTCACTCCACCGCTTGAAGGTAAGTGCTTTGCGGTCTGAGACTGTCCTTTTTGCTGGTCACTTTATCTTCAGTGCTTATCCCTGGGCCTCATGTGCAACAACCATCAATAGACGCTTGCTTGGTGAGTGATTCCTACCCACCCCTTTGGGAATAACCCATAAGCATCTTGATTTTTGTCTCACTTTGACCCGCTACACCTCAATTTATGACACATACTATTTGCAAGTGATTTTATATTCTCTCTAGAAAATGGGCTGAAAAACCACTAGGAAGAAAAGCCTGTGTAGTAAAGTGAATGGTTCCAAATAAATACACAAAAATTAATAGCTTTGTCTTTATGATTGAATTTATTCTTAGCTTTCTTATTCATTCTGTCATCTAAATTATAATTGTTCATTTACCTGTCTTTGAAACATTATACATTATAGGTAGAGAGTCTGTCTCTTTGCTTTATTTTTTTTTGTAGCACTTACTACTCTCTGATACACCAAATAATTTACTTATTTATTGTTTATTGATTTGTGTCTCCCCTACCTCAGAATGCTGAGTCCTCACCTACGACATAGTAGATATTCAATAAATATTTATTAAATTAATTTGCTAGTCATCTTTACCTTAATTTTATACATTTAACTTAAAATTTCTATCACATGTGAGATGTAGGTGTTTTACTATTTTTATTGGTAGTACAGAATAATTCTATATATATATCTGTGTGTGTGTGTGTGTGTGTGTGTGTAATAGTATGTTCTGAAATAAAAGAACAAATATAGAACCTTCCATCACCCAATTGAAGAAATGCCCTCATGCATCCTTATCCCCTTCCCCCAATCCCCACATTCTGTGAGCACATTTCTGAAATGATATTTTTAAAAATATTGCCTGCATTTTCTTTTTTTTTCAATTGTACTTTAGGTTCTGGGGTACATGTTCAGATCATGCAGGAATGTTGCATGCTACTTCCATCCCCCTTTCACCTACATCTGGCATTTCTCCCCATGTTATCCCTCCCCGACCTCCCCACCCCTCTGCTGTTCCTCCCTTGGCCACCCCCAACAGACCCCAGTGTGTGATGCTCCCCTCCCTGTGCCCATGTGTTCTCATTGTTCAACATTTGCCTATGACTGAGAACATGTGGCGTTTGATTTTCTGTTCTTGTGTCAGTTTGCTGAGAATGATGGTTTCCAGATTCATCCATGTCCCTACAAAGGACACTAACTCATCATTTTTTGTGGCTGCATAGTATTCCATGGTGTATGTGTGCCACATTTTCCTTGTCCTGTCTATTATTGATGGGTATTTGGGTTGGTTCCAGGTCTTTGCTATTGTAAACAGTGCCACTATGAACATATGTGTGTATGTGTCTTTATAACAGAACAGTTTATAATCCTTTGGGTATATACCCAGTAATGGGATTGCTGGGTCAAATGGAATTTCTATTTCTAGGTCCTTGAGGATATGCCACACTGTCTTCCACAATGGCTGGACTAGCTTACACTCCCACCAACAGTGTAAGAGTGTTCCTATTTCTCCACATCCTCTCCAGCATCTGTTGTCTCCAGATTTTTTAATGATAGCCATTCTAAGTGGTGTGAGGTGGTATCTCAATGTGGTTTTGATTTGCATTTCTCTAATAATCAGCGATGATGAGCATTTTTACATGTTTGTTGGCCTCATATATGTCTTCTTTTTGCAAAGTGTCTGTTCATATCCTCCCACTTTTGAATAGGTTTGTTTGTTTTTTTTCTTGTAAATCTGCTTTAGTTCTTTGTAGGTTCTGGATATTAGCCCTTTGTCAGCTGGGTAGATTGCAAAAGTTTTCCCCATTCTGTTGGTTGCTGGTTCACTCTAATGATTATTTCTTTTGCTGTACAGAAGCTCTGGAGTTTAATTAGGTCCCATTGGTCTATTTTGGCTTTTCTCTGACCTAGGAAGGTTGGCTTTATTTATAAGTTCCTGATGTACTGCTGCCTTTTTTCAGAGATTCTCTGCCCTGCACTGAGTAGTATAGTCACAGTCTGCCAGCAGAGGCATTGCTGAGCTGCAGCAGACTCTGCCCTGCTGCTGTGTGAACTGCCTCGGCCATGGTGGACTGCCTCAGTAGTGGCAGATGCACTTCCCCTCACTGAGCTGGACTGTCCTAGGTCCAGCTGAGATTGCTGTGAAACTCTCAATCCAGAGTGTTTCAGATTGCTTGTTTTGTGGGGGTGGTACCCACCGAGCCAGATTGCCTGGCTCTCTGTCTCAGCCTCCTCCTTTTCAGTTGAATGGGTGGCTCTGTCTCCCAGGCATTCCAGGCACCAGTTGAAATAGCAGCCCAGATTTGTGTGAGTTTCTGTGCGCCTACCCGTGGCTCCAGCCATGCTGAAAATGCATGGCCCAGGAATCTTCTGGTCTGTGGACAGTGAAAACTTGTTTGGAAATGCGATGAGCACTCACCCTCTGTGTTGTTCTTGCTGGGAACTGCACTCCAGAGCTGTTCCTATTGGGCCATCTTCTAATCACCACCATTGCCTGCATTTTCATTGTAATTTTACCCCATATGACCCTACATAATGAATTATTGGATTTTGTGTTTTTAAATTTGTAAAAATTATATCATACTGGGAGTATTCTTTGGCTACTTGGGTTTCAAAGAGCCACTCCTGTTGAAATGTATTATTCAGGTTCTGTCAGAAAACAACATTTATTAATTTGATTTAAATAAAGAGATCTGAATGAAGATACTATTTGCAGCCATGTGAGCAAGGTTAGAAAAACAGATAAGGTGACTGTATGAAGGCAGCATAGCATATCAAATAAGAGCAGAGAGAACAGTCAGAGTACTTGTGTTCAAACCTTGGTTCCACTCTTACTGTTTAACATCAGGCACATCACAAATATATTCTAGTGTCTTTGTATGTTTTCATATAAAATGGAGATGGTAAGAAATGGGCTACATTTTCTACCCCAGAAAATTTCATGACAGTCTTTATGAAATCTAAAGATTCAAGGAGGATTTAGCAGTAAACCAAGAATAGAGCACTTGATTGAATAGTACCACTTACCACACAAGGATGTGTAAATTACATGAGCTAATCTATGTAAATTACATAGAATTGTGTGACTTTAGAGTGAACACTCCCTAAATGTTAGCTGATTCTACTATTACCATTAGTGTTGTCATCATCATCATCATTAAATGATATTATTGTTTTAACTTCTGCTATATGTGCAATGTTTTTTAGATTTATATCTGAGTATTTTAGTTTCATGCTTTGTAAATGGTGCTGTTTTAAAATTTTTGACTCCAATTGTTTATTGTTATTATACAATATTATAGCTCATTTTTGTCTATTTACCTTGTATCCTGTGACTTTACTAAACTCAATTATGAGTTGTAGGTGCTTTCTTGGAGATTCTCTGGAACTGTCCACATAGACTTCTATGAATCGAGAACATTTTATTTTTTCTTTTTAAATCTATGTGTTTTTCATTTGTTTTCACTGCATTTTTACACTTGTTAGGACTTCCAGTGAGATTGAATAAGAATGAGAGTTGGCCGGGCGCGGTGGCTCAAGACTGTAATCCCAGCACTTTGGGAGGCCAAGGCAGGTGGATCACGAGGTCAAGAGATCAAGACCATCCTGGTCAACATGGTGAAACCCCGTCTCTACTAAAAATACAAAAAATTAGCTGGGCATGGTGGCGCGTGCCTGTAATCCCAGCTACTTAGGAGGCTGAGGCAGGAGAATTGCCTGAACCCAGGAGGGGGAGGTTGGGGTGAGCCGAGATCGCGCCATTGCACTCCAGCCTGGGTAACAAGAGCGAAACTCCATCTCAAAAAAAAAAAAAAAAAAAGAAAAAGAAAAAAAAAGAAGAATGTGAGAATTGATATATTTGCCTTACTCTTGATTTTATGATGTTAGCTATAGGTTCTTGGTAGTGGCCCTTGATCAAGTTAAGAACATTCTCTCTAATTCTGACTTTTTTGAAAGTGTTTGTCATGAATGGATGTTGGGTTTTTCAAGTGCTTTTTCTCTTTCAATGGGATGATTGTGTAATTTTCTTCCTTTAGTCTGCTAATATATTAAATTATATTAATTAGACAATATTAAAGCAGCCCTGGATTCCTAAAATAAACTCAACTTAGTCATGACAGAATTCTTATTATATGTTGCTGAATTTGGTTTGTTAATGTTCAGTGAAGATTTTTTTTTGTATCAGTGTACATGAGGAAAGTGTGTCCAAGGTTTTCTTGTGATATCTTTGGTAGACTGGTATTAGAATAAAAGTGGCCTTATCAAATAGGTTGGAAAGCTTTGCTTTCTTATCTAATTTCTAGAAATGATTGTGTAAAATTTATATTATTCCTTTCTTAAACCTTCTGTAAAATTCTCCAGTAACACCACTAGCCCAGAAGCACTGTTTGAAGTGTGAGGAATTTTAACTACAATTTCAATTTATGTTATATACATAGGCGTAGCCAGATTTTCTGTTTCTTCTTGAATTAGTTTTTTATTTTACTTTATTTTTTTGAGATAGAGTCTTATGTTTTCAGAAGAACTGATCCTTTTCATCTGAGATGTCTAATTTCTGGACACAGAGTTGTCCTAGGCATTCTCTTATTATTCTTTTAATGTCTTTAGTCTGTGTAGTAACATTTCCACTTTAATTTTTGATATTAATAATTTTTACCTTCTCTCAATTTTTCCTGATTAGAGTGGCTAGAAGTTTAATCGCTTTTACTGATCTTTTCCAAACAATGAGGTTATGGTTTCATGGTTTTATTTTTATTACTATTGTTATTTTAAACATATTGATTTATGCTCTTTTATGATATTCTTACTCCTGCTTGCTTTGGACTTATTTCACTCTTCTTTTCCTGGTTCCTTACAATAACAATGTGTATTATTGATTTGAGTCTTTTCTTCTTCTCTAATAGAATAATATGATGCTATAGTTGTTTCTCCATGCATTTCTTTAGCTGAATTTCAGTTCAACTCTTTTTTTTTCTATGGAGTTCTTGAGTCTTTATTTTGAGGATGAGGCCAGGTAGAGCCCGAGCATTGGAGGGTTGTAACTTTTCTACTTATTAAGAAATTTAGGAAAGGGAAATGTTGCACAGGGTCATTTATTCTATTACTATTTGTTAGATTTCACTGTCTATCCCAGAGTCATCATCCTTGCACTGGAGATGCTCACTTACCAAATTTCAAGTATGTTTAGGAACTGACCTGCACAACTTCACTCCGAGATGTTTTGCTGCCCTTTCTTCCGTGATGGCACCCTGGGATGGCACAGCAGAGACTTGCCCTGAGTCAGACACTTGATGCTTTCTGACATTTTTCTGAGGCATTCCTCAGAAAGGTAGGGAAAAGCTGCTCTTAATGCCGAAACTATCCATGGCAGTCAGGAGAAAATCCAGTGGATTATTTTAATTGCAGAAAATAAACTCCTCTCCACACATGGCAAATGATTTGTCATGTTCAAAGATGTGTGTGGCAAAGTCTTCACTACACATCTCCGTCAGTTTCTGGTAAACACTGGGGACATTCGTATGTGCTATTCTGACACCCTCTCCAACAGCTACGATTGCCTCCTTTGCAAGCTATCTATGGCTTCCTGACTATATCAAAGCTGGCTCAATTGCATTCAGATGGTGAGAATCTGAAGTCAAGGAGTCAGCAGGGTGGGCTGGCATCTCCTGGAGGCTCTGAGAGAAACCCTGTGAGTGTCTTAGCTCCTGGCAGTCCTGAGGATCCTGGGGATTTGGGGTTCATAAGGGCTTCGGTCTCTGCCTCCGTTTTCATACTACCTTCTTCTGTTTCTTCTCGGTGCATCTGTGGCAGTCCACACATTTTGATGTGTTGTGCTTTCATTTTCATTTGGTTCAAAGTATTTTCTAATTTTCACATATTTCAGGTATTTATCTGATTCTAGTATATTTCTGTTATGGTAGTTGATGTGTTTTTATGTTTATCATATTCAATATTTAACCTACCTTTTATTTTGTATTTTCTGCTCATCCCCTTTTTTTCAGCTTATTTCTTTCTCTTTCTTTTGCTTAGATTTATTTTTTTCTCATTCTATTTTTCACCATTCTTTAGAAAATAAAATTTATTTAAAAATTCTTTTGATCTTGGCCATTGGCATTGTAATACATACTTGATAAAATCTAAAATTAAACAAAAGCTTTACTCTCTTCTTCAACAATATACAGGTTTTATGCTGCTAATATTGGCTAGACTTGGGCTCCATGGAGATTTTTAAGACATTATTATTAATAAAATTGATTTACATAGTCAATATTTATTTATTCTTACCTAAATTTTAGTAACTTAATTTATTCACAATTTTGCTGGAATCCAAGAGTTTTCTTCAGGACTCATTTTTCTTTTCTGGGTCTATCCCTTCCATGTTATTTTAGTGAGGATCTGTAGGTATTTGGGGTTTTCCAAGGGTTCTTAGTGAGTTGTATACTTTTCCTTGCCCATGTTCTGAGAGAGATGAAAAAGAAATCCTGGGTAAATTTAATGGGCACAATATTTCTTTTACTATGAAGCTATGTGATGATTGGCAGATATGCTGTCCTTGGACGAGTTGAAAAAAAAAATAGGCTTTCTGTGAGCAGTTCACTCCCAAGTCTGAAGAAGAATTCTCCTTGTAAAGTTGTTTTCCTTGGACTTGCCTAAATTTTGATACTTTCATTGTCTTTGCTCACAAATCTCATTTTAGCGGGGCTCAGTGAGAAGAGCTCATCTTTACTCTCCTGGACAGTGGCTGCCTGTGGATTTTCCTCCATATGTGCATCTCCACGGGGCAGCTTGTCTTGTTCACAGTATCGTGGCTGAGCTCCAAGAAACAGTGTACCAAGAATAAGTAGAAGCTGCCATGATCATAAGGCCTGGACTTAGAAACTGGCACAGCATCACCTCCACTGGTATTGTGTTGGTTGGATAATGAGAGCTCAGATTCTAGGAGAGATTCTGGTATCACCTCTCAATGGGAAAAATGTTTAAAAAGTTTGGGGACAGGTTCCGAACCTCACAGATGCACTGACGTGATACTGTTCATTCTAGACTTTTAAACTTACAGAAATATATAGGAAGTTTGTTTAGAAGCTTAAAATGGACCATTAGAATTGCTAACAACAGTACTAGCAGTTGGACATATTGGTTCTTGGAGACTCACTTTGAGCCAGGTTGAGTAAAGACTGATGTGCATAGTTCTACATGGCTTCATCTTTCACAGTGTCTTTATGTGACACAGTCTGCTGTTCTTGAAACATAAGTCTCAATACATTTATGATAAGAACATTTTACTTTCTTTTTATCAAGAACATTCAGCACCCTAGGACCTCAGTGAATATTTTCTGATTAGTTGCAGAAACCTCAACCCAGACGCACAGCCCGACCTTTTCAGAAGGTGGTCAATTGCTGAATGAGCGGAAGACAGTGAGAAATACAATTTGACAGTAATGCTCATTTTTTTGTTGTGAAATACGATTAAAATTTTCTATAAATTTGCCACTTGAACTATTTGATATTTAAAAATACTATTAATAATTCTAGTGGTATAATGTCTCACAGGCAGCCATCTTAAGGTGTTAAGAATGAATGATTTTTGTATCCAGTTAAAATTTTAAAATTTCTTTCTAGTCTGCCTCCTTTTACATCAAGCATTTTGAGTTGAGAGTACAAGTGCTGAATTTCATCTTGGGCTTCACTGCTTTCCTGTATTTGAAGATGGCTTTGCAGTTGTCCTGCTGACAGGGGCTTCAGAGACAGAGACAATTATAGAAAGGCAGACATCTGTTCCAGGATCAGGGAAAGCAAAACAGGGCTTGGTGCAATTCAAAGCTGATCATCCTGTAAAGAGCCCGCTAGAAATGACTCACAAATAGTTTCCAACAGTGCTCCAGTCAATGATGAGAAAAATCTTTTAAGTCCCAAATATGTGCAAATGAATCTCAATTTGGCTTTGCAGGATGCTTTTCCTTCTATTTGATTCATTCTGAAAGTCAGCATAGTGTCATCTTTGTTTCTTTCAGAAGGAGCAAATACATCCAAACTTGGACATATAGAATTACTGTGCTTCTGGTGGATGAATTAATCCCCCAAACTCTGAAAACTTAAAAGCCTTACTTTTGGCATCTTTTCAGCTAGACTCAGAGGCATCGGTCTAAGTGGATCTTAATTTAAATGCATGGATATAAATCTAATAGAGAAGACTATTTGTGTTTATTATAAATTATCAGTGAAGAGGGCATGAAAACCAGTCTAAATTGTCCATTGAAAACCAACATTCAGGTATTCATAATGAAGCCCTATGACTAGTTATGCACTAAGTGTTCTTTTTCCACGGGAAGAGCAGTACACATTTTCCATATGCTAACCGAAGCAGGTAGAAAATCATTTTGCAGACACACTGACAGATGACTGTTTCTCTATGCACAATGACTCCACTGTTCCCGTATTGTTCTGTTTGGAGTGGTATTTAGCCTCTTTCGCTCTAGTCTCCTTATATAATTCTTTGCTAATCTAAAACCGATCATGGTGTACATAAAATTTCTTTCCCATTTCTCAAGCCTGTACTTAAGTTACCACACTCAGAAATCGTCCTTGACTCCCCTTTCTTTCCTTTCTTTCTTTTTCTCTCTTTCTTTCTTCCTTTCTTTCTTTCTCTCTCTTTCTTTCTCCTTCCTTCCTTCCATCCTTCCTTTTCTTTCTTTCTCTCTCTCCCTTCCTTCCTTCCTTCCTTTTCTTTCTTTCTCTCTCCCTTCCTTCCTCCCTCCCTTCTTTCTTTCTTTCTTTCTTTCTTTCTTTCTTTCTTTCTTTCTTTCTTTCTTTCTTTCTTTCTTTCTTTCTTTCTTTCTTCTTTCTTTCTTTCTTTCTTTCTTTCTTTCTTTCTTTCTTTCTTTCTTTCTTTCTTCCTTCCTTCCTTCCTTCCTTCCTTCCTTCCTTTCTTTCTTTTCTTTCTTTTTTCCTTTTCTTTTCTTTCTTCCTTTTCACCTGTGCATCCCAAATGCCTTTCATTTTGCCTCTGAAGTTTTTAAAAGTCTGTCTTCCAGTCTCGATTTCTTCTGCCACTGCCCTAGTTCAGCCGGCTCCCATCTTTAGCTTGGACTAATGCAGTAGGCTCCATGCATGTCTCTTGGCTTCCAGATTCTCCTTAGCTTCTCTATATAACCTTGCCACTGGGGTCAGGATATGGCCTTTAAAATATTTAAATCTGATTACATCACATATTCATTTATAAAGGCATTGGGATGTCCTAGTGTATAACTCAGAATAAAATCCAAGTTGCATAGGCCGGCTCCAATCTTTCCAGCCCCAGTTTCTGCCTCTTCTATCTATACACCATCCCAAGCAAATTATTTAGTTCCCCACACATTCGCGATTTGGCTCATATTCATTCTTCTGTTTGGCATATTCCACCTCTTTCCTGTTTGATACTATCCTATGATTTTTCAATATCACCTCATTCAAAGTCTGTCTGTTTGTTTGTTTGTTTTGCTTTGAGATGAAGTCTCACTCTGTCACCAGGCTGGAGTGCAGTGGTGTGATCTCGGCTCACTGCAACCACCACCTCCTGGGTTCAAGTGATTCTCCTGTCTCAGCCTCCTGAGTAGCTGGAGCTACAGGCATGTGCCACCGTGCCCAGCTAATTTTTGTATTTTTGTTAGAGACAGGGTTTCGCTAATTGGCCAGGATGATCTTGATCTCTTGACCTTGTGATCCACCTGCCTCAGCCTCCCAAAGTACTGGGATTACCGACGTGAGCCACCGCACACAGCCTCTTGTAAAGTCTTTTAGGCAAAACAAAGCCATTTCACTTTTAGCTTTCTTTTTCTTTTGATATTCTCAGTATTATATTTTCGTGTTTAGTGAATAATACTATCTAACACCATTGAGTACTTCCTATTTAACTATCACATTGATCTTATTCTGCAGATGAAAAAAAACAAACCAAGGCTCAAGGAGTTTAACTAAGATCACATTGGTGTAAGTGTCAAGTCTCACTTCAGAATCTACAGCCTATTTTCTGACGTTAGCTTTGAAATTCATTTGCTATGCCTTGTCTTCTGCTCATTCTTCTATCCTGTTGCCTAGCATGTAGGAGATAACTGTCTTAGGAGATAACAGTCTCAGACCAGGCTCCGGGGTAAAAAAAAAAAAAAAAAAAAAAAAAAAAAAAAAAAAAGAACTGAGATAAAAACTTATGAGCAGGAGCTTTATTAGGGGATGCTCTCATGATTAATACCTGTAAAAGACTTCAGGAGGCAGGACTGGGCAAAGAGAAAAACTGAACTATGATGCACTTGGAGCAAAAGTCTTAGATTCTTCCATGCAGAAGCCCAAGAGCTCAGATGGCTCGGAAGATTTATTTCATCTTCAGGCAGGGAAGCTATGCCTGCTTTGACCAGTCACTGGAGGTGGCTGTCGCCAGAGAGAGGGTGTAAACTTGAACACAGTATCTCCTTTCAAGGGTTGGCCATCAACGGCCAACATTCTTGGTCCCTGTGGGAATGAATAGCCCAGTCATGAAAGGGGCTCCCAGGGCCCATCACAGTCTTCATATCATCCCTCTTTCTATCTGTGTCTTCTTCCTTTATACTCTGTGATGGATTGGTCAAGGTCCATTTTATTTCCCACTACTGGTCTGAAGGTTACACATTCAGTATTTTTAGTGGTTATCCTTATGTTTTTAATGCACATAGGTCTGAAGTTACTCACGTCCTCTTTCCACCTCCCAGTCGACTCCAGGATCTCAGAGTATACATTGCCTCATCCCCTTCCATCATTTCATGTGGGGCTGCTGTGTATTATTTCTGCTGCATCTCTCTATGCCGTAATGGGTTGTTCACAATTACTGTGTTGTGCGGACTCTCTGATGTGTTTGCCATTCAACGTTCATGCATCTCATTCCTTTTTCTGAGTTTAAGTCCCTTTTCCTTGAAATATCTTCTTTAGCAGTTTTTTTCCTGGTGAATTTCTATTAATTGCAACTTCTCTGAGTCTCTGCTGATCTGAAATTCTTTGGCTTGTGTCACCCTTGAATGATCATGTAGCCAGTGGTAGGACTCTAGGTGGACAGTTATTTGCTTTCAGCACTTTCAGCAAATGGTTCCCTGTCTCCCTGCTTCTCCTGTTGCCTTAGAGAAGCTAAGCTCAATTCCTGAAGGGGGCTCAGCTCAGAGCCTCAGCCTCAACATGCTGAGTAGCTGGGAAATTGAATGCCTCAATTCTGGAGTGAAGGCGTCTTTGTGGTATACCGCATCATCCACTGCAAAAAGTCACTGAGTTTGTGATCTGCCCACCTCGGCCTCCCAAAGTGCTGGGATTACAGGCAAGGTCAAGAGATCGAGACCATCCTGGCCAACATGGCAAAACACCGTCTCTACTAAAAATAGAAAAATTAGCTGGGTGTGGTGGCACACGGCTGTAGTGCCAGCTACTGGGGAGGCTGAGGCAGGAGAACTGCTCGACCCCGGGAGGCAGAGTTGCAGTGAGATGAGATCGTGCCATTGCACTCCAGCCTGGTGCCTGGCGACAGAGCAAGACTCTGTCTCAAAAAAAAAAAAAAAAAAACAGTCACTGAGTTTTAAAAGGAGGAAAGTAGGGTGGGGGGAAGAGAAGGAGAAAGAAACTCCAGCACATTGTTTCATTTTCAAGTTAGAGCTTGGGTGATTCCGAAAAGGCTCTGTCAGGATTCTTTAGCTCCGCAGCCAAATATACAAATTTTTAATACTCTTTTCATTTTTTGAAAAATGAAATATCAGTTTCTCCTTTGTCTCTAGTTCCTCAACCAGCCCTCACAGCAGCATAGGAATTTGTTATTTACACTCTAACTTATTTACACTCTAACTTAGCAGAGGATAAATTTTATTTTCATATGAACTCAATAGAGAAAGCCTATTGATAACACTTGTAACCCCATTAAAGGGAGACAGGTCTAGACATTTAGGAGAAGAGCAGATGTGTTCCTAATTAGGGAAGCCGGGATAACCTCAGCAAACTCAGCTAATTTAATTATTCCATTCGGTCTAGAAGATTTCCTTGGAAGACACTTCAATACCGACGTCTCATTATTTCTGTGAAGCGGAATGGGAAGTAGTGCTTCCTCTAATACACAGCACAGTGGATGCCCAACACGGCAATGTGACTGAAGCTCTTCACATTTACCTCTTATTCTGGTTGGACACTGTCTACATATTCTACGATTGCAACGATGAATATTTATAATGTTTATTGACTGCTGCAATTTGTGGAGTCCATCTCATAATTTATACCCTACTGCATCCAGAAAGGATTTTAGATATTCTTCTAAAAAACACAAATGAACTTGAATGAATGAAAATGGGGGTCAATTAGTGTAATAATTGATACACAAATACCTACCCCACAGATCTACCCAGGTAATAAAGGTGGATCACACCATTGCTCTGGGCTTCCCGATGGCTGAGGATCAGAGAAAATTTATCAGGTATAAAACTTTTATTCTTTATATGTAGCTATTTTTCTAGTAGAGAGGTTTGGAAGGAACATCTTACAAGGATCTTCATGTCCCAACAAACATTCCCTCCAAAAAAAGAAGGTAATATATTATCTAAGGTGCTATGCTAGAAACTTAAATTCATATAAGATTTTTGTCCATAAAATAGTCACTTAAAATAAGGTTTGACAGGGGTACTAGGAAAGGTTAGGAAAAAATGGCTGGGTACAGTGGCTCATGCCAATAATCACAGTGTTTAGGAAGCCACGTCAGGAGGATCTCCTGAGGCCAGGATTTCAAAACCAGCCCAGACAACATAACGAGGCTTCGTCTGTACAAAAAAAAATATATAGAAATTAATTAACTGGGCATGGTGGTGCTATGCCTGTAGCCCTAGCTATTTGGGAGCCTGAGGTGAGAGGAGTGCTTGAGCCCAGGAGTCTGAGCTATGATGATAGCTGCAGGGAGCTATAGTTGTGCCACTGCACTCTAGTCTGGGTGAGAGAGCAAGACTCCATCTAAACAAAATAAAATAAAAGCTTAAGAAAAATATAACTGATGACTTTCACATCAAAATGGTAATTGGATAATGAAATAATTCTTTCCCATGACTTTTCTTTAAAAAAATGTACAAAGGCGTTAAAATGCAAAATGTCATAAGCACTGTGAACTTTGAGGAAATATCACATGGTAGATATAACTAGACTCAGAACACTGCCAAGGCTAAGCAACTCTTTCCATTCTATACCCAAAGGGAGAATGGAGGAAAAATGAAGAGTGTTGGCTTAGCCACTGTCGGTATATATTCCACTTCTGAAATGCATTGACTACATCAAGGAAACATGATCGCCACTCACATGGTTTCCTTTGTCCTACACAATTCTCAAAACTCTCCATTCCTCTCTAACCACACTCACTGGATAGCCTCAGATCGTGTACTGATAATGTCTCACTTTTCTTGGGTGGTCTTTGGAAAGATACCCTTGTTTCTTCTTTCACACAGCTGCAGAGGGTCACTTTCAAAAGTCTCCAAGTCAACCTTCAAATCCAGCATGGCAGCCAAAGCTCTGTGTATTCTATGTCTGCCTTTCTAGCCCCGTCACTTAGGATTACCCTTTTGCAACTTATCCAGCAGTCTGTTCTCCTGAAACTTCTCATTTCTCTAAGACACTGCCTATGTTATTCCCTCTCACTGAATGCGTCCTTCTCCCTGATCTAATGCTATTTCCTACTTGCTCTTCAAGGTGTGCTAAAATGTCCCTCCCAAGAAACCTTTATGACGTCCCCTGTCTAAATGAAGGTTCTTCTCTGCTGTGTTGCAATAGCAAGCCACACATAACCTCCAGCAGTTACCATTCTCGTGGTTTACAACCATGCCGTTTGCTCATGCCATTTGCCCATGAGCTTCTATTGTTTTGAAACTCTTCTCTATTCCATAAGAACTTGCTAAATTCATGAAGAAAAGAAGATGTGTGAACTCAGATTAGTAATTTGGCTCTAATGGTTGGTGGGAGAGTCAAATGGCCTAAACGAGAAAAAGGATTGGTTCTAGATTTGATTATCCTAAGTGTTCATGTCACCTTTATTACAACTAGCTTATTACAAGTAGTACATGTTTTCTTTAATGGGTATTCTTTTGTTTATTACATGCAACTTCCTTGAAAGTGATAAGACTTGGGTTCTTTTCTGAAATATGACATATTAACTTGTCGTATCAACTTAAGCAAGTCAGTAAAACTCTTTGCTTACACATGGCTAAATGAAAGGGCTACGTTTAAGGTTCCCTTTGTAGGTCTTTTTTTCCTCTCCAGTTCTAACAGTATACAAGTAGGTTTCTGTAATATTTCCAAATCGGGTTGTGTCTGTGCATAAAAGGGTTTCAACATCCTGCTTTGTAAATGTTCCCCTCGCCTGAGCATGCCTTAAGCGTGGGTTAAGTTGAAGCTTCCAGCCGTACATGGTCCCAAAGGAGCTTTCAGGTTTTATTAAAGCCTTATGTATTTACAAGACTTGTCCCCCTGCATTCCAGAAAAGCATTCTGTAGACCTACTCCTGAGGAAAGCAAGTTGCCTTAACAGTGCCTCCCTTATTGCCACGGAGTGCAGTTGGCAGCAGACACATGGTATCATGGTCCACAGCTATAGAGTCTAAATCTCTTTGGCATGTGGGAATAGCTTAATGCTAAACAATATTTGGTTTTCAGGGGTTGCTATAGAAATGCACTGAGATGAGGTTTTTTTTTCTTTGATGGAGTCTTGTTCTGTTGCCCAAGCTGGAGTGCAGTGGTGCTATCTCAGGTCACTGCAACCTCTGCCTCCCAGGTTCAAGTGATTCTTCTACCTTAGCCTCCTGAGTAGCTGAGATTACAAACATGCACCATCATGCCCGGCTAATTTTTGTAATTTTTGTATTTCAAGTAGAGACAGGGTTTCACCATGTTGGCCAGGCTGGTCTTGAACTCCTGACCTCAGGTGATCTGCCCACCTCAGCCTTTCAAAGTTCTGGGATTACAGATGTGAGCCACCATGCCTGGCCAGATGAAGTTGTTTAGATCATGATTTCTGACAGGTGACCCAAGCCAGACTAAATAATTAAAAATCAATTTTTTAAATCAGTGGAAATGTCTTAGAGTAGAAAGGTGATAATTCATGTACAGCAAGAGTTAATGCAGACAGGATGAGTCATACTTTCACATACTTCTGACTTCTGTTCTGGCCTATGTCCTGGTGGTCCCTGCTCTCCCCTCTCTCTCCTCCTCTCCCTTCCCCACTCTCCTCCTTTTAGTCCCCACAAATCCTCCCTCCTCTCTCCTTGCTCTCCTCTCCTTTCCTCTTCTGTGTGGATTTGGTGAGGATGCTCTTATTTTGTATGAAGTAGGCCATTTGGAAGTGAGATGGGATATTATTTTCTCGTTAGTCATACTGAATTGGCATCATAAGAAATAATATAGGTAATACAATTTTAAAAATTCTTGTGTGAAAGATATACTCCAGTCTAAATTAGAAATTGTTTTAAGAGAAAACATCTTTAAAATACAGATTTATTTTATTTTTGGCACCTCAAATCAATCTAGAAAACATAACAATAGAATGTATGTGCAGGTAGTACAAACGCTAGTTGTGCAAATTAAATACATAGAATAGCAATATAGATTTGATGATTTTTCAGTTTATGCATTTTCTAATTTGAAATAAACATTATTGGAAAACAAAGTCATCTGGAGAAGTACTGAATGGATTCTGTGACTCATACATGTAAAGTAAAGTTGTTGAACATCTGCTGCTTGCCAAAGATGGCTACTAGTTCCAATCTAATGTTTACAATATATCTATTGTAGATATTTATCAGACACATAGTATAACAAAGGCACCCAATGAAAAGTATGTCTTCTTATCTGAACTCCTAATCGTTCTCCGTAACTGTTGCCACAGTTGACAATTTCACAAGTATCCTCAGAGACAATGAAAATATTTTAGTATAAACCTGTATACATAATGTCCTTTTTGTATTCCTTTTTTTTTTTTTTTTTTTTTGAGATGGAGTCTTGCTCTGTCACCAGGCTGGAGCACAGTGGTGCAATCTCGGCTCACTGCAACCTCCGCCTCCCTGGTTCAAGAGATTTTTTCGCCTCGGCCTCCCAAGTAGCTGGGACCACAGGAGTGTGCCACCACTCCCGGCTAATTTTTGTATTTTTAGTAGAGACAGGATTTCACCATGTTGGCCAGGATGGTCTCGATCTCTTGACCTCGTGATCCACCCACCTTGGCCTCCCAAAGTGCTGGGATTACAGGCATGAGCAAGCATGCCTGGCCCCTTTTTGTATTCTTAAATGAAATCATACTAATCTTAAATAAAATTACTCCATATTGCACCTTATTTTTAACTGTTAAATAGCAATTCATAATGATTTTTTTAATATCATCGTATACAACCCTATCTTGTTTTTAAACATAAACACAGTACTTTATTTTTCAAAAATAATATATTTTAATTTGCAATTTATATTCTTATATACATTTGTTTGTTTCATATTTTTCCTACTGTAAATTATAATAAACATTATTGTTCATATATCTTCATTTACTTCTATAAACATATAGAATTTAATACTAAAAGAATAACTGATGGATTAAAAAAAGAAAAAGAAAAAACCCTACATTTCAAATTGTGGTAGGACATGAGCAAGATGGCAGAACATGAAGCCCATACCTTTCTTCCCTCCATGAACACAGTGATTCAACAATTCACAAATTCATTTTGTCAGAAATCAGAAACTAGCTGAGGATTTCTGAATCACAAGTGATCACAACACTATCCACACTGAGAGTAGTAGGGAAATTTGATATACCCTTTTGCCATAATCCTTACCCCTGACACAGGACCATAGACTTGGAAGCTGAAGTCCTAGCTCCAAACTTCTCTCTAGGGAGAGAAAGAAAGAGGTTGACCACATGTCCAATTTCCCAACTTTTTCAGAACCTTCCCAAAGAACTGGCTTCTGTCTAGCCCATCCCAAGTGCTTATGTCACCCAGCATAATTTAGTGACTGAAGTCAGAGAGAACAGAAATGGCAGTGTGGGCTTGCAGTCACTATATCCTCTCAGCACAGAGACAGCAAACAAAAAACCCTACCTCCAGCTTCTGGAGGGGAAAATAAGTGAATCACAAATCCAGTGACCCCAATTTTCTTGGGACTATCCAGAAGACTGACTTCTGTCCAGCTTATCTTGAATACTGATAGGAGCTAAGGCTGGGCATCAGTGAGAACATAGATGATGGTTTGAGCTAGGATTTATCGACGTATCATAGCCCCTTCTCTGGCTAAGCAAAGAATGGGGAAAAAAACAGGTTCTGAATTCTCCCAGAGAAGGGAAAGAGTTGGACAGAGCATCCAATGATCCAACCTTTCTGGAAACTGTCCGTGGAACTGGCTTCAGTACCACCTGTGAGTACTGACTGCACTTGTTGCACTCTAGATGCCTGAGGGCTGCTAAGAACAAAGAAAGGGAACTAAATGTGCACAAAGGTTAAAAAGGCTCCTAGGATCTCTAGCAAAGCTGAGGTGAGGCTCTTCTCCTATATGAGGGCAATCTATGAAGACTGAAAGAGGTGGCTGTTTTGTCTAATGTGTAAGACAACAACACAGAGTCAGGAAAAATTAAGGAGCAGGAAACATGTTCCAAACCAAAGAACAAAATACAGCTCCATGAAGCTGACCCAAATGAAATTGAGTTATATGATATACCTGTTAGAAAATTTAAAATAACTGCCATAAAGTATATTCACCAAAACAATGAGCATGAACAAAATGAGAATTTCAACAAAGATGTAGAAAATGCTAAAGGGTACCAAACAGAGATCCTGGAGCTGAACAGTACATTAACTTCACTAAAACATTTACTAGAGGGCTTCAGCAGCAGACTAGATCAAGCAGAAGAAGCAGTGAACTCAAAGATTGGCCATGGAAAATTATTCAGTCAAAGGAGCAAAAGAGAAAATGCTCATTTAAAAAAGCATGAAGAGAGCTGAAGGAACTTATTTGATACCATCATGCAGACCTATATGCACCTCAAGAGATTTTTAGGGGGAGGAGAGAGAGAGGAGGGAGAATAACTAGAAGGCATATATATATATATAAACAACAACAAACAAAATGAAACAAAAAAAAAACAGCTAAAAACTTCCCAAATCTGTGAAACAAAATGAACATTCAAATCTGGGAAAATCAAATACTCTCAAATAAGATGTATCCAAAGAAATACACATCAATAGAGATTATACTGAAATTGTGAAAGTCAAAGACAAAGTGAATTTTGAAAGAAGCAAGAGAAAAGCAGCTTGTCACATAGAAAACTCCCATGACTATTAACAGATTTTTTTTCTGCAGGTCAAAAGAAAGTGGGGTATATATTCAAAATGCTGAAAAAAAACCCTGCCAATCAAGAATACTAACCTCAGCAAAACCATTCTTCAAAAATGAAGGAGAGATAAAGATATCCCCAAAGAAAAGCTCAGGAAGTTCATCATGACTAGACCTGCCTTACAAGAAATGCTAATGGGGCTTCTTCCAGTTGAAACAAAAGGATACCAAACAACAATGAGATAGCATGAAAAAGTATAAAACTCACTGGTAAAGGTTAATGTATAGAGAAATGTAGAATACTGTATTATTGTGATGGTGGTAGATAAATCACTTTCAATTTTAGCATAAATTCAAAAGAAAAAATGACTAAAAATAACTGTAACTAAAATCTCTTGATGGATGGACAAGATAAATATCTGTAAATTGTGACATCAGCAATTTGAAGTCTGTGAGGAGACAGTAGTAAGGTATAGAGTTTTTATATGTGAATGAGCTGTTATCATCTTAAAATAGGTTATTATATCAATAGGACATTTTATTTAGTTCCAAAGTAACAATAAAATATCTATAGAAGTTATATACACACATACAAAGAGAAAGAAATCAAAGCATGTTAAT
The DNA here is from genome assembly GCA_031835075.1 of Saguinus oedipus. Classification (NCBI taxonomy): domain Eukaryota; kingdom Metazoa; phylum Chordata; class Mammalia; order Primates; family Cebidae; genus Saguinus; species Saguinus oedipus. Next base: position 5,008,212 of record CM063175.1, on the reverse strand, counting down.
GCAAAGACCCAAGAAAATGCAAAGAAGGAAAACAAGAGAGAGAAAGAGTAACACAATAATCTGTAAGTCATACAGAACACAGGTAATCAAAAGTAATCAAAAATTACTTTAAGTATAAGTGGATTAAATTCCCCAGTGATAAGAGGCTGAATGGAATGGAAAAGATCCCACTCTATGCTCTCTATAAGAAACTCTTTGTAGATATATGACACACACAATGGAATGGAAAAGATCCCACTCTATGATCTTTATAAGAAACGCATTGTAGATATATGACACACACAATGGAATGGAAAAGATCCCACTCTATGCTCTTTATAAGAAACTCATTGTAGATATATGGCACACACAATGGAATGGAAAAGATCCCACTCTATGCTCTTTATAAGAAACTCATTGTAGATATATGGCACACACAATGGAATGGAAAAGATCCCACTCTATGCTCTTTATAAGAAACTCATTGTAGATATATGGCACACACAGGCCAAAAGTGAGGGGATGAAAACAATTCCACGCAAACGTCAACCAAAAGAAAGCAGGATGGCAATATTTATATTATACAAAATAGACATTAAGTCAAAAACTGCCAAAGATAGAAGGCCATTGTAATAAAAAGTTTTCACTTACCCTGAAGATGTAATAATTACAAATATATACGAATAATTCCAACTTACCGTGGTTTGACTTATGATTTTTTTGACTTTCTGGTGGGTTTGTTGGGGAGAAAGCCCATCGTAACTTAAGGAGTGTCTGGACTGAATAATAATTTGATTTATAATTGTTTAATATTATGATGGATTTATTGAAGTATTAAATGCATTTTAAACTTATGGTATTTTTACTTGTGACAAGTTTATCAAAATGTAACCCCACTGCAAATTGAGCACCATGTATAAGTGCACTCACATCAGACCAACTAAATATAGAAAGCCAATATTGATGGAACTGAAGGAAAAACTAGACAGCAAAATTAATAATAGTAGGAGATTCCAATACCCCACCTTCAACTAGACAGATCAAAGATAAATCAACAAGGTAATCAACAAACAGACAAATCAACGAGAAATACCTGATTTGCGCAGCACTGTAGAACAAATGAACCTCACAGACATGTACAGAATGTTCTAGCCAATAGCAGTAGAATACCCATTCTTCTTAAGTGCATATGGAGTATTCTCTGAGATAGATCACGTTAGGTCACAAAACAAGTCTTAACAAATTTTAAAATATTTAAATAATAAGTAGAATACTCATTCTTCTCAAGTGCACATGGGGTATTCTGTAGGATAGATCAGATGTTAAGTCACAAAGCAAGTCTTAATGAATTTTAAAAGGTTGAAATAATAAGTATCTTTTTTGAACAAATTGAATGAAATCAGGAATCAATAGCTGAAGGAAAAGTGAAAAATTCAAAAATATGGAACAGAAGGCCAAACACCATATGTTCTCACTCATGTCACTCATGGGTGGGTGTTGAACAATGAGAACATGTGGACTCAGGGAGAGGAGCATCATACACTGGGGGCAATTGGGGGCAGGTAGGGGAGAGACAGCAAGGGGGTGGGAAGGGAGGGAAGGGTGAGAAGGGATAACATGGGGATAAATGCCAGAGATATAGTATGCACCTAAAGTAAAATAAATAAATTTAATAAAAAAGAACTAAATACTCCCTTTAAAAATAAATCAATGAAACTAAGAGTTGGTTTGTGGAAAGCTAAGCAATATTAACAAACTTTTAATTAGACTAACAAAAAAAGAGGAAAGACTCAAAATCAGAATAAAAGAGGAAACACAAAAATTGATGCCACAGAAATAAAAAGGATCATACTACTGTGAATAATTATACGCCAACAAATTGGATAACCTAGAAGAAATGGAGGAATTCCTAGAAACCTAAAACCTACCAAGATAAAATAATAATAGAATAGAAAGTTTGAAGAGACCTTTAACTAGTAAGGAGATTGAAGAAGTAATTAAAAACCTCTGAAAAAAGAAAAGCCCAGGACCAGATGGCTTTATGGGTAAACTCTATCAAACATGAAAGGAAGAATTAACCCAAATACTATTCAAAATCTTTCCAAAGAAAGAAAGAGCAAGGAACATCGCTAAAGTAATTTTATGAGGCCAATATTACCCTGTGTATTAGTCCATTCTCATGCTGCTAAAAAGAACTGTCCGAGACTGGGTAATTTATAAAGGCAAGAGGTTTAATTGACTCACACTTCCATGGCTGAGGAGGCCTCAGGAAACTTAAAATCAGGACGGAAAGGGAAGCAAGCACACTCTTCTTCACATGGTGGCAGGAGAGAGAAGTGCTGAGCAAAGCGGGAAAAGCCCCGTATAAAGCCATCAGATCATAATAACTCACTTGCTATTAGGAGAACAGCAGCATGGGGGTACCCACACCCATGATTCAATTATCTCCCACAGGGTCCTTTGATGACACATGGGGATTATGGAAACTACAATTCAAGATGAAATTTGGGTGGGGACATAGCCAAATCATATCACCCAGATAACAAAGTCAGACACAAACACTACACAAAAAGAAAACTATAGGCCAATACCTCTGATAAACAGTCTCAAAAATTCCTCATCAAAACATTAGTAAGCAGAATTCAACAGCACTTTACAAAGATCATACACCATGACCAAGTGAGATGGGATGCAATGATGGTTAAACACATGCAAATCTATTCATGTGACACACTGCTTCAACAAAATGAAGGCTGACATCATGTGATCATCTCAATAGATACAGAAAAGGCATTTGATAAAATTCAACATCCGTTCATGACAAAAATTCTCAACAAACTAGGAATAGACAAAAATTACCTCAACATTATAAAGGGCATACATGAAAAGCCCCCAGCTAACATAATACTCAAAGGTGAAAAGTTGAAGGCCTTTATTCTAAGATCAGGAATAGAGAAGAATGCCTACTCTCACCACTTCTATTCAACATAGTATTGGAATTCCCAGCTAAGGCAGTTAGGGAAGAAGAAGAAATAAAAGTCACCCAAATAAAACATAAAGATGTAAAATTATCCCTGTTTGCAGATGATATGATCTTATTTATAGAAAACTCTAAATACACTATTAGGTTGGTACAAAATTAATTGCAGTGTTTATCATTTAAAAGTCATGGCAAAAACTACAATTATTTTTGCACCAAACTCATACAAAAACCTGTTAGAGCATGAATGAATTCAGTAAAGATACAGGATAAAAACAACGTAAAAAATCAGTTACAATTCTACATGCTCACAAAAACACTATCCAAAAAAGAAATTAGAATAAAAATCACAATTAAAACAGTACCAAAAAGAATAAAATACTTAGGGATACACTTACCTAAGAAAGTAAAAAACTATTAAACTGAAAACCATAAAACATTGATAAAATTTTAAGAGTCGTGAGCAAATGGAAAGATATCCTATATTCATAGATGGAGGACTTAACATTATTAAAACATCCACTCTATCCAAAGTAATCTCTAGATTTAATGCAATTCCTATTAAAATCTCCAGGGCATAGTTCTACAAAATAGGATAAATGACGCTAAAAATCATATGGAACCTAAAAAGACTCTGAATAGACAAAACATTCTTGAGCAAGAAGAATGAATCTGGAGGCATCACACTTCTTAATGTAAAAATATATTACAATCCTATAGTAATTAAAACATTGTGGTACTGGGCATAAGGACAGACATATAGACCAGTAGAATAGATTAAGGAGGCCAGAAATCAATCTGTACATTAATGGACAACTGATCTTCAACAAGAGTGCAAGAATACACAATGGGTAAAGGATATTCTCTTCTACAAATTTTGTTGGGAAAATAAATATTCACGTGCAAAAGGATGGAATTCTCCTGTTATCTGACATCACACACAAAATCATCTTTAAATGAATTAAAGATTTAAACATAAGACCTGAAACCATAAACTTCCAGAAGAAAACATGAAAAAGATTTGATGATGTTGGTCTTGGCAATGAGTACACAGCTCTAACCCTAAAAGCACAAGGTAACAAGCAAAAATTGATTCGTGGGACTGCATGAAACTGAAAAGTCTGTAGAGTCTGTACATAGCAAAGGAAACATTCCATATGTAAAAAGTCAACTTATGGAATGGGAAAAATATTTTTAAATCATTTATCAGACAAGAAGTTAATTTACAAAATGCATACGAAATTCTCACAGCTCAATAACAAATATTTTTAAGAACTGGTTAAAAACTTGAATAGACATTTCTCCCAAGAAGATGTACAAATGGCTAAAAGGTATATGAGAAAATGCTCATTATCAGTAATAACCAAGGAAATGTAAATTGAGACTGTGAGATATTTCCCCACACTGTTAGGGTGGCTATTACCAAAAATCAAAATACTGAAGTGTTGACAAAGATGGTAAGAAATTGAAACCCATGTACATATTTGATGGGAACACTAAATAGTGAAGTCAATATGGAAAAGAGAAAAGAGATTCTTCCAAAAATTAAAAATAGAATTACCATTTGATCCAGCAATTCCACTTCTGGCTATGGATCTCAAAGAATGGAAATCAGAAACTTGAGGAGACATTAGCACTACAATGTTCATTAAAGTACTATTTACAATAGCCAAGATGTGGAAACAACCTAAATGTCCATTGAAGGATGAATGGATAAAAAAGGTGTGGTGTATAATTACTGTGGTATATTATTTAGCCTTGGAAGGGAAGAAAATACTGAAAAGTATGACATAGAGAAACCTTGAGGACATTATGCTAAGTGAAATAACCCAATCGCAAAATAACAAATACTGCATGATTCTAACATATAAGGTATCTGATACAGTCAAACTCATAGAATCAGAGAGTAGAATAGTGTTTGCCAGGGGGAGGCTGTGTGTGAGGAGATGGGAATTGCTAAGTGACAGGCATTAAGTGTCAGTTGTGCAAGATGAATACATTCTAGAGATCTGCTGTACACTGCTGTCTCCATAATTAACAATACATGTATTGAACACTTAAGATTTAAGAGGGTAGATCTCACATTGTTATTACCACAATAAAATAAAATAAGATAAAATAAAATAAAAAGAAGAAAGACAAAAACATCAACTTAGCTTTATAACTAACTGGTTATATAAAATTTGTGGTTTTACTCCTTATCTGCGAATCAAAATGAGAGGTGCTAAAAAAAGATGGTCTTCACTCCTAAAGACATGACAGGAGTCTATCCATGTAGGCAAAATTAAAATGTATGCTTTCCTCCTGTTGTTTCTTCCAATTTAGATTAGGCAGCTGTTGGATCCATGAATTTAGTCACCTGAGTCACAGAATAGTGAGGAATTTTATTTACTGTTTAAAAAAGAATAGACTATATTGTAAGACAATAAAAATTAAAACTATGACACCAAAAAACAACATGCTTTAGAATCACGGCTTCTAACTTCAGTTTTCAGTCACATCACTGATTATCAAAGACCAGTTGCCAGGTAAATTTTATTTTATTATGTCCTATAACTAATAAAGTGCATAATATAAAATTGCAATAGATTTGCCGTCCTATAAGTAATAAAGTGCGTAAAATAAAATTGCAACAGATTTGCCAATTTGCCTTTAAAAATTGATACAGTTTCCCAGCACCATTTCTCCGACGCTAACTCTCTAAGTCTGTACCCATTTTCCAGATTCAACTCCAGAAGCTTTTTGAAGATCAGAGGTCTGATCAAACTGATTCATGGTAAGAACTCGGCTAAACATAACTGAAAGCCTCTGTCCACATCGATATGACACTTCAATGTAGGTTAGATGAATAATTTGAAGAAAAACAACAGAAAAGCAGTCATGATTATTTGTCAAAAATAGGAGAGAGATTTTGTGGTTCTACCTTAGTAGTCTGTGTGGTTTTCATTATTTAACCTCTCTGGTTTTATTTCTGCATGTTAGGCCAATGAGCCATTTTTTCTGTTATATCATTATGAGGATCTAATCTGAGAATAAGAAGTGGCGAAACATTAATACTGGTTTGTTATGAGCAAATAACTTTTACAGGGAAATGCACTGTCATGAGCTTTCACTAGCTTCGACTCATGGAGCACCAAAGTCGTTTCAGCAGAATGTTGTAGAACCAGCGCTTTCAGTCAAGGGTTATCAATGTGCTGAATAAGCAAATAGACTAACAAGTGTGTCAATTCTACGTTAGATTAAAAAAAATTCCTACATGGATTCAAAAGTCTAAAGCAAGATGCATATAATTGAGAAATTAGACCACAGAAGAAATTGAATGGGGAAATCCTGAAGAATAATAGGCCAAAAAGTGTATTCTTTACTTGTGTTTGCTTTTAACCAAGTATTTATTGAGCTGCTCTTACTCTGAGTGAGAGACATTATGCGAAGGGACATAGAAAACACAAGAAACTAGAAGAGAATTGTGATTCTCAAAATGTTCACGGTTAATTATTCAAGAATCAAAAAATTTTGTTTAAGAAAACACCAGAAAAGACCCTATAAATCAGTACACAATAGTCAAATAAATACTATCATAAATGGATGCCTAGGAATTCAGATATGAGATGACTTAGACAAGGGAAGCCTTTACAGAGAATGTGAGAATTGAACTAGGGCTTACAGAGCTGCTAAAATCTGAAGAGGCAGCGAGGGATTTCTTGGAATGAAGAAAATCCAATTACTTAATCTGAGCTTTCACAACAGCATTAACAGGTTAGATCTTGCAGAACTGAGTTGCTTAAGGAAAGTCATGTTTCTGCTTTTAGATTTTTTAAAAAATTCTGCCTGGGACCAAAGGCAGAAGGGAGACAATTATTTAGTCGCTTTCTTTGTTAGGTGCAAATACCATTTTGTGGACTATCTCTGTGGATAAGAAATAGTCAAAGTTAGTAAATATCACCCGTGTTTTTATCGCAATCTATTACAATGTGTTATGCTATGTTTTGTTGTGTAATTTATGTTTCATGACCTTTTTGTCTCAGTATCTTGTGACTTTTATCAGTCACATTATAGAAACAATGCAAAACCAAGTACAGTGGCATACACCTCTAATCCCATAACTCAGGAGGATGAGGCTGAAGGATCACTTGAGGCCAGGAGTTTGAGACCAGCCTGGGCAACATAGCAAGATGTAGCTCTAAAATAAAAGATAAAACACAATAAAATAAAAACAATCCGGGCTTTACTCAGCATTAAGGCCAGCCTGAAATAAAGATATAAATGGAGGAATATTACAAGGCCTTCATTTATCCAAGTTATCCTTCACGGTACTCCAAATTTTTGCCATTAAAGTTTGAGGCACAACAGAGGTTTGCTAATTGCCACCCATGATCCAAATGCAGCCAAACTCCTGTTGCTGTTTTTTTTTTTTTTTTTTTTTTTATAGTCTTTAAGAATGTTTTTAAAAATTTTAAATGGCTGAAAAAAATCAAGAGGAGAACATTTTTATGACACAGAAAAATTTTATAAAATCCAAATTTCATGGTCTGTACATATATTTCATGGTCCACTATACATATATATGTAGTGGAGACTCATGTGTCATTACAACAGAGTTGAGTAGTTGCACAGAGACAGTATAGCCCACAAAATATAAAATATTTGCTCTTGGTCTGTACAGAAAAAAAATGGCCAATCCCTAGGTTAGAGAATGGTGGTTTCTGAAAGATCACAGTTGAATATACTGCCTAGACAGGTGCCAAGCTATTACTTCATTAGCACCCATGATGAGATTTCCTTGAATTTTTTCAGGAGAGGAGGTGGCTGTGCTAGGCATCAGTGGCTTTCCCCACCTGTCCCTTCAGGCCTGATGCATTTGCCTGAAGTTTATCATGTAGTTTGCAAGTTGAAGGTATCAGGACCAATTTCCAATCAGTCCACAATTCCCCACCTCCCCTCCTATGTCTCAGACTTGTACCTCTTGGATCATCTGATCAAAACCTTTCAACTTTCCAGATTTCCCCTGGGATGGTCCTTACCTGCTGCTGCTTCCTGGAGAAGTCTCTCTTCTCCAATTTTTTTTTTTTTACCCTGAGAAAAGTTGAAGCACAAAAACCCTAGACAAAGCATTCTCAATGACTGGCCCATGGACCCCTGGGAGTCTCTGAGATCCTGGCATAAGGTGAAGCTGTTTGCATGGTGATACCAAGATGTATCTTTCACTGTGTATCTTTGCACTGATGATACAAAAGCAAAGGTGGGCAAAACAATAGGAGCCTGAGTCAGACACCACACTCTATTAGCCATCTTCTTCACCAGCACACATCTCAGTAGAAAAAGAAAACCCCAGTTTCCCTGGCTAAAGAATATCCTGGATGAAGTGTTAATTTTTTTAAATATCAGCACTTAAGTTCACGTATTTGTAATATTCTGTGTGATAAAATGGGCTTTACACACTTCTGCCACCACCTAAGTATGGGTGATATCTCCAGGAAAAGCACCTGTGTGATTGTTAGAATGACAAGCTGACTCGACGCTCTATGCACTTTTTACATGAAAGAATGTTTGACAGACTAAATATGGTTATGCATACACGGATATTTGGCAGACATTTTCTTGAAGATCAACAATAATCTGTCACTTCAAAAAAAAAAAAAAAAAAAAAACTGATAGTGTTTGTTGCCTGTGATAAAAATTGAGCTTTACAAATAAAAATCGGAATTTTGAAAAACTCGTATACACCACTAGGGTTTTAACAGCTTTCTGATACTTCAAGACGTTTTTGTCAAGATCCATGATGATATTAGTGAATGTAATTTTTTACATTACATAAGGAAAGGTTTCAACATTTGAAAGAGATGCATAACCTAGCAAACTAAGTTCCATATGACCAAGAAACCATGCATGGGTAGAATGTTTCCTCAAAGTGCAAGGCCAGAATATCCTGATGTACAAGCAGATGTAAAAATTACACTGATGTGTTTCAGATTACAAATTATGACTAATTTTTCAAAGCTACCATTTGTCAAGTTTTATTGTATTACTAAAGAATAGTTATAATTATTGGAAAGACTATTAAAATACCAGCCCTCATTTTCTAATCACATATCTTTGTAAGACCAGGTTTTAATATACTCTACTTCAACCCAGACTACATATCCAAACAGATTGAATGCAGAAGCAAATATAAGAATTCAGTTTTTTCCTATTGTCATACAAAAACATAAAACAATGCAATTTTTCTACTTTCTTATTTCAAAAAATGTAGTGATTTTTAAAATGTTACCTACATTAATATATTTATTATTGGGGGTTTATCATTGTCATTTCTAAGTAAAAAATAAATATTTAAAAAATTTCCATCTTAATTTCTAATATGGTAAATATGGACAGTTATAACTCACACAACTCCCTTTAGGGTCCTCAGTCATATTAAAAATTTTTTTAACTTTCATTTTAAATCCAGGGGTAGATGTGCAGTTTTGTTACACAGGTAGACTTGCATTGTTATGGGGGTTTGTTCTACAGATTAATTCATCTGTAGAAACACTCAGGTATTACCCCTAGAAAACATTAGTTATCGTCCCTGATCCTCCACCTCCTCCCATCCTCCATTCTCCAGTAGGCTCCATTGTGAGTTCTTCCCTTCTTTGGGTCCATGTACTCTCATCATTTAGCTCCCACTTGTAGCTGAGAACATGCGGTATTTGATTTTCTGTTCCTGTGTTAGTTTGCTAAGGATAACCGCCTCCAGTTACATCCATGTCCCTGCAAAGGACATGACCTTATTCTGTTTTATGGCTACGTAGTATTCCACAGTGTATATGTAGCACATTTTCTTTATCCAGTCTATCATTGATGAACATGTAGGCTGATTCCATGTCTTTGCTATTGTGAACAGTGCTGCAATAAACATACGCATGTATGTGTCTTTATAATAGAATTCACGTGATTGAACTAATTTACACTCTCACCAACAGTGCATAAGCATACCTTTTTCTCCAAAACCTCACCAGCGTTTATTGTCTTTTGACTTTTTAACAACAGCCATTCTGACTGGTGTCAGTTGGTATCTCATTCTGGTTTTGATTTAGATTTCTCTAATGATCAGTGATGTTGAGCTTCTTTCCATATGCTTGGCCACATCTGTGTCTTCTCTTGAAATGTGTCTGTTCATGTCCTTTGCCCATTTTTTAATGTGGTTGATTTTTTTCTTTAAATTTGTTAAAGTTCCTTGTAGATGCTGAATATTAGACCCTTATAAGATGCATAGTTTGCAAAAATGTTCTCCCATTCTGTAGGTTGTATATTTATTCTGTTGATAGTTTTGTTTGATGGGTAGAAGCTCTTTATTGTAATTAGATACTATTTGTCAATTTTTTATTTTGTTGCAATTGCTTTTGGCATCTTTTTCATGAAATCTTTGCCCATGCCTATGTCCCAAATCATACTGCCAAATTGTCTTCCAGGATTTTTATATTATTAGATTTCACATCTAAGTGTTTAATCCATCTTGAGTTAATTTTGTTAATGGCATAAGGAAGGGGTCCAGTTTCAATCTTCTGCATATGGCTAGCTAGTTATCCCAGCACCATTAATTAAACAAGGAATCGTTTCTCTATTGCTTGCTTTTCTCAGGTTGCTGAAGATCAGATAGTTTTAGGAGTGTTTTCTGTATATTCTGGGTTCTCTATTCTGTTCCATTGCCCTATGTATCTGTTTTTGCAACAGTACCATGTGGTTTTGGTTACTATAGCCATGTAGTATACTTTGAAGTGAGGTAGCATGATGCTTCCAGCTTTGTTCTTTTAATTTAGGATTGCCTTAGCTATTCAGGTGCCTTTTTTGTTCCATATGAATTGTAACTAGTTTTTTTTTTTTTTTTTTTTTCTAGTTCTGTGAAGAATGTCAATGGTAGTTTAATAGGAATAGCACTGAATCTATAAATTGCTTTTGGCAGTATGGGCATTTTAATGATATTAATTAAACTAGCAGAAGACAAGAAATAACCAAAACCAGAGCTGAAATGAATGATACTGTGACACAAAAAAATCAAAAAATCAATAAATATGAGAACTGTTTTTGAAAATATTAATAAAATAGGTAGATCATCAGCTAGACTAAAGAAGTAAAGAGAGAATATTTAAATAAACACAATCAGAAACAACAAGGGGGATATTACCACTGACTCCACAGAAACAGAAACACAAACAACCATCAGAGAATATTATAAACACCTCTATGTACATGAGCTAGAAAATCTACAAGAAACAGATGAATTTCTGGACACATACTCCTAAGACCGAACCAGGAAGAACTTGAATTCCTGAATGGACCAGTAACAAACTCTGAAATGGGGGCAGTAATAGCCTAAAAACAACAAATGAAAAATCCCAAGACTAGGCAGATTCACAGCTGAATTCTACCAGATGTACAAAGTAGACAGCTCTACCATTCATCCTGAAACTCTTCCAAAAGATTAAGGAGGGACTCCTCCCTAAGTTATTCTATGGGGCCAGCATCATTCTGATACCAAAACCTAGCAGAGATACAACAACAAGTTCAGGCCTAAATCCTTGATGAACATTGATGCAAAAATCCTCAACAAAATACTGGGAAACCGAATCCAGCAGCACATCAAAAAGATTATCCACCAAGATCAAGTAGGCTTCATTCCTGGAATGCAAGATTAGTTCAACATACACAAATCAATAATTATGATTTATCACATAAACAGAACTAAAGACAAAAACCACATGATTATCTCAATAGATGTTGGAAAGGCTTTTGATAAAATTCAACATCCATTTATGTTAAAAACTCTTAATAAACTAGGTACTGAGAAAACAAACTTCAAAATAATAAGAGCCATGTATGACAAACCCACAGCCAATATATTTAATGGACAAAAGCTGGAAGCATTCCCTTGAAATCCAGCACAAGCAAGATTGCCCTGTCTATCCACTCCTATTCAACATGGTGTTGGAAGTTCTGGGCAGGGCAGTCAGGCAATAGAAATAAAGGGCATTCTAACAGGAAGAGAGAAAGTCAAACTATCCCTGTTTGTAGAAGACACAATCTTACGTCTAGAAAACCCTATTGTCTCAACCCAAAAGCTTCTTAAGCTGATAAACAACTTCAGCAAATTATCAGTATACAAAATCAATGTGCAAAAATCACTGGCATTTCTATACACCAACAAGAGCCAAGCTGAGAGCCAAATCATGAAAAAACTTCCATTCACAATTGCCACAAAAAGAATAAAATACTTTGGAATGCAGCTAACTAGGGAGGTGAAAGATCTCTAGAAGGAGAACTGCAAACTACTGCTCAAAGAAATCAGAGTTGACATATTTCAGATTTTAAAGAGGTCCCGAAGCCATAGAGTTTGAGAACCACTGCCCTCGCGGGTCAGAGAGGAGCAAGAGGAAGTAACAATCATCTTGCTTAAATCTGAAGTGAATGTTACTCAGCTCGGGTTGGGGGAAAGTGGGTTGGGATCACGGTTAGTTTGAGAGCTACAGAGCCATGGACCCAACCCTATGATAACCTGGGGCTGTAAAGGAAAGGGGCAGATGGAGAGGGAGAAGTGAGGAAATGGGAGAGCCAAATCATGAGTGAACTCCCATTCACAATTGCTAAAAGAAAATTAATTACCTAGAAATACAACTTACAAAGGATGGGAAGAATCTCTTAAGGAAAAACAATCAACATAGTAAACAGACAACCTATAGAACAGGAACAAATATTCACACACTGTGACTCCAATAAAGAGATAATATACAGAATCCACAAGCACCTCAAACAGCTTAACAAGAAAAAAACAAGTAACTCCATTAAAAAGTGGGCAAAATACATGTAAAGACAGTTTTCAAAAGGAGGCATACAAGCAGCCAACGAACATTTAAAAATGCTCCTCACCATTCATCAGGGAAATACAAATCAAAACCAATGAGAAACCATCTCACCATGAGCCAGAATGTCTATTAAAAAGCCAAAGGAGGAGAGAGTGGGAGAGGGTGAGGGCTGAAAAGTTACCTTTTGGATACAATGTTTGCTATTTGAGTGAAAGTTACACAAGAAGCCTAGACTTCCCGGCTATGCAATACATGCAAGTAAGAAATCTGCCCTTGTAACCCCTAAATAACTACAAATAAAAACATTGAAAAGCCATTTGCTAATACATTTGAAATTGTGCTGAATCTGAAGGTTGGCAAGGGGAAGATGGTAAAGGTGTACGTCGGTCAGACAAGTCACAAGAATAAGGTGGGGCAGTATCTGCCAACAAGACACTTGGAATCTACTTCAAATTATTTTCTTTCCCTATTGATGAGATGATCAAGAAGATGATGTTGCGTCAGGGCCTCTGTATGAAAATTATGGGGAAGTAGAATAGGGAATGAACCACAGAAATTTATTTTGGATTTGTGTTAAGGAGATCAGAAGATCATAATAAGATCTTCTGATAAGGTCATTACATATGTATGTGTAATGGCTCATTGTTTTGAGTAACTGACTAGTATTCTTTACCAAAAAATCAGCCAGGTGTCCTGGTGTGCGCCTGTAGTCCCAGCTACTCAGGGGGCTGAGACAGGAGAATTGCTTGACCTGGGAGGCAGAAGTCGCAGTGAGCCCAGATCACGCCACTGCACTCCAGTCTGGATGACAGACTTAGACTCCATTTTTTAAAAAAGCATTCTTTTCAAGCAAATTTCTTTTAAGACCCATCAGTAATTATTGTTTCCTATTGAAAGTCGAAATATGATGAAATACGTAAGACCTTGTGTGTCCGGTAGTGATTTGCACAAACCAGGAATTCATTGTGAATCTGCCTTTTAGGACACTTTAGGCACTGTGGAATTATTAATAGATGACTTTTTAAAATTTTACATTAAAGAATGTTTGTAGCCATAGAGAAGTCATATAACTATGACAGACACAGTCTGTGTCTATATGATGCCACCACTACCATTAAGGGAAGCACAAAATTGGATCGAACCAGTAATTTGTTAGCTGTTTTATTCAATTTCTTTCCTTTTCATTTTCATTTTGTTTCATTCTTTTCTTACTCCATGAAATAGGTTCACATGTGTAAAGACCGAGTTTACGTTTTAGTATTAGGCTTTTTTTCTCCTCCAGAATACTGGTAGTGTATTTCTCACCTTAAAACTTTAATTAAATTATTGGATTGCCTTTGTGCCTTTTTTTGTACTTTGTAGGCAGGGATATAAATATTTTATATATATATATATATATATATATATATATATATATATATATATATATATTATTTATTTATTTATTGAGACGGAGTTTAGCTCTTGTTACCCAGGCTGGAGTGCAATGGCACGATCTTGGCTCACCACAACCTCCGCCTCCTGGGTTCAGGCAATTCTCCTTCCTCAGCCTCCTGAGTAGCTGGGATTACAGGCACGTGCCACCATGCCCAGCTAACTTTTTTGTATATTTAGTAGAGATGGGGTTTCACCATGTTGACCAGGATGGTTTCAATCTCTTGACCTCATGATCCACCCACCTCGGCCTCCCAAAGTGCTGGGATTACAGGCTTGAGCCATAAAAAATAGTTTTTTAATGGACATACATTGTGAGTTCAAAAGCCAACTGATTTTTCTTCCTGAGGGCTTCTAAACTGACAGGATTTCTTCCAAAAATTTGAATAAATCTGTGTGATTCTGACGTGCAAAAAAACCAGGTATGTTCACATTTGCATTTGTGGGAACTGCCTATGTCTATGAATGGGGTCTTGTCCTATGGAGGTGATAGGTGAAAAGTTTATACTTGCTCACAAATGAATGCCTGGCAATGCCCAGTGAGGCGACATATATCTCCACAGACTGAAAAAGCTGCTTTGAAAAATAAAGTTTTAATTCATTAATCACTACTGAATTATTTTTATGAATCTTAACATTAGAAAAATGGACAAGATTAAATCTTCATCTTCATCTATCCCAATAAAATTGTACTTCCTTCCACTTGTAACAATGCCATTATGCTATTCTAAGTGGTTTGTACTTCTAAGACATTTATCAATTTTAAATATTGTATTAAAAATGAATGTCTGTTTTTCATCGTTAAAATACCCTTCAATCACATCCAGTACTGAATTTGGATAACTGATAATTAAGGAATTTTAAAACGCAGTAATAGGCTTATTATCTTAAAGGAAGTCTTAATATTTCCAATCTAAAAATATGTATACTTGCTGATTTTTTTAATGCAAAACAATTTGACCACATTCTTCTCCACCATTCAATCACAGCAGAAATGACATTTCCTTAGAGACACATTCACTGGTTTCTATAAAAATGTGAGGTCGGGCCGGGCCCGGTGGCTCACGCCTGTAATCCCAGGACGTTGGGAGGCCGAGGTGGGTGGATCACAAGGTCAAGAGATCGAGACTATCCTGGTCAACATAGTGAAACCACGTCTCTACTAAAAATGCAAAAAATTAGCTGGGCATGGTGGCCCGTGCCTGTAATCCCAGCTACTCAGGAGGCTGAGGCAGGAGAATTGTCTGAATCCAGGAGGCGGAGGTTGCGGTGAGCTGAGATCGCGCCATTGCACTCCAGCCTGGGTAAGGAGAGCGAAACTCCGTCTCAAAAAAAAAAAAAAAAGTGAGGTCTCTCTGAACTTTCCCCATCATGATCATTCTACCTTCGACCATACATACTTGCTTAATGTCTGTATTCTTTTTTTAGAGTGTGTTTTGTTATATCAAGGACTGTTTTGATCTTGCCAATCATTATATTTATTTTATTTTATTTTTGAGATGGAGTTTCGCTCTTGTTACCCAGGTTGGAGTGTAATGGCACCATCTCGGCTCACCGCAACCTCCGCCTCCTGGGTTCAGGCAATTCTCCTGCCTCAGCCTCCTGAGTAGCTGGGATTACAGGCATGCGCCACCATGCCCAGCTAATTTTTTTGTATTTTTAGTAGAGACGGGGTTTCACCATGTTGACCAGGATGGTCTCGATCTCTTGACCTCGTGATCCACCCGCCTCGGCCCAATCGTTATATTTCTAGTGCTTTCTTAGTGCAGTGCCTCACATATAGTGCACAGTCAATAAATGCTGATTTAAATTTATGATTGAAGAACGATTAATTCTAAGTGTTGATAGACATTAAGATAGGGAAAAACATAAGACAAGAACACTAGGTTGTTTTCCTAAAAATGTGGATGGAGTCATGTTGATCCACAGAGTTTAGCTTCCCTGTGAGTCAGAGTATGCATTTCTGAGACGCCTGGTTGATGGTGTAGTTGTATTGTCTGTGACCTTCAACATAAAGGGACAGTAGTTTCACTGGCACTAAAACTCCTGACCTTCTCCTTTTTAGCACTTGTCTGTAATGACACCAGTGTTAACCTGAAGCTGTCAATTTTTAACAACTGATGTAAAATTTGGTAAACTACGGACAGAAAACCATTTCCATATGAGGGATTAACAAACGACTTTTGACGAGGATTATTACTATTGCTCAATTTTAATAAATGGCAAGGAAAGTTTCAGGAGTCCCTGATACACCAGCTATTTTAGTAAGTTAATGTTTTTTCTTCTCTACTCTATGGTGCCTGCCAAAAGTGTGAGTCAAAAATCTGGATTACGAGGCATTTATTGGGTAAACAGCATTTCATTTTTACACAAACGTTGACATTAATTAAGTCTTCCAACATCTGGGGTGTAGGTAAGTGTTCTGCTAATTTTGCAGAGGAGGAAATGAAATCACAGTGGCCTGGCAGTTCGCCAAGGTCAATGGACAAGTCAGCACCAGGACTGGGAGTACTACTCAGGAATTTTTGGCTGTGAATCTTCTGTTCAACAAAAGTAACTCATAAGGAAAAAGCATATTGGGAATATATTCTTGTTTATATGGTTCCTATCAAACCTGGAAGGCCCAGTAATCTCATGAGAATTTCTTTTTCCAATCTCAGTTTTATGACTGAGTGTATTCTAGTAAGAATCATATATCCATTTACAATGTCATTCATTCATGTGGATCAGAATTTTGAAAAATCTCTTTAATATCCATTCCTTATTTTATTTCTTTTTTTCTTTAGGAATTTATTTCAATCCATGAAGCCTAACCTTTTAAAAAATTATTGTGATTATAAAATGAAGGACATCCTAGCCTAACCAAATAAATGTCACACTTTGTATCTTTGAACTCAATTTTATAATATGTGCTGGTTTGTTATATTGTGTAAATCAAAAGTGTAAGAAAATGCTTGCCCATTTTTAAAAGATAAATTGCACCACAATTGCAGAAAAATGTATAGTGCAAGACCTAGGCAATGATTCTAGGATAAGTAGAATGATTAAGAGCCTAGATTCTGGTGCTAGGAAGCCTGTTTTACTTCCACTTCTGCTACTGATATGGCAAGTGACCCTGAAGAATCTTTTAACCTCTTGATTCTTAAGTGTTCTCGTCAGTAAAATGGAAATAATAGTGTTCACCTCGTGGGTTATTGCAAGAATTTAGTGATTTTGTTCATACATGACTTAGAAAGGTGTCTGGCACATAGTTATGGGACACCATGATCAGTTATTAAAATTGTTTGAGGTGTAATTGGCATACAGGTTGAGTACCCCTAACAAAGAAAAATCTGAAACCAAAATGCTCCAAAATCTGACACTTTTTGAGCACCAACATGATGCCACAGGTGAAACCTTCTGCAGCTAAAATCATGTGATAGATTGTAGTCAAAACTCTGTTTTGTGCACAAGTTTATTTAAAATATTGTATAAAATTTCCTTCATGTGATGTGTGTAGACTGCATATGAACATTCCTGAGTTTTGCCATTAGAATTGGGTTCCATCCCCAAGATTTCTCATTATTCACAGTCATGCACCATTAATGAAGTTTCAGCCAATGACAGAGTGCTTATTCAATGGTGGCCCCGTAAGGTTATAATACCACATTATTACGGTACTTTTTCTATTTCTAGATATGTTTAGATACACAAATACCTACCATTGTGCTCCAGTTGCCTATAGTATTCAGAACACGCACATGCTGTACAGGTTTGTAGGCTAAGAGCAATGGGCTATACCATAGGACCTAGTGTGTAGGGGCCTCCTCCATCTAGATTTGTGTAAGTACACTCTAGGATGTTTGCACAAAGACAAAAACTATCTAGTGACGCATTTCTAAGAATGCATTCATTGTTACTTAACTCGTAATACATATATACATACACACCCACATGCACACATGCACACACACACACAGAGACACACACAATATAAGTTTGCTAACCCATCCAAGTTTGTATAAGGAACTGTATGTCTTCACAATGATGAGATTACCTAATGATGATTTCTTAAAATGTATCCCCATTATTACATGACACGTGACCATATATGCAAATATTTCAAAATCCAGAAACATCAAAATTTGAAATGCTTCTGGTCCCAAGCATATAAAGGATACTCAAACTGGATTTTTTATGTCTGAAACTAGTCTTAGAAAACGTTATATAGGACATAGAACACATTAAGTGCCAAAGGAAAAAAAAAATATGTTGTGAGAACAGGAGAGAGAGATGGAGTTTGGCAGAAGGCCAGGTTCCCATTTGTAGCTTATTTCTGTAACATTTCCATAAACTCCCCTTGAGTGCAATGAAAAACTGTGTAAAGCGATACTGCTGGCTTTGAATGAACCCACAGCACAAGGGAATTCTCACAGTTGGATTGAAGAGGCTGGCTAAGAATGTTCAGCTACTTTTCCCTCACAAGAATGCATACAGGCAAATGTGGCTGTATCGTTTTTAGCATATTTTAAAATTGCTCTCAGACATTAGGCAATTTTGCTACGCAATTGCCAAGGGAACAGCAAGCTTGGCTGTGCCTTACATTTTATGGAGCTTCATGAAAGCTGGTATTTGAGGAGGAGTGGCCTTGATTCCATCTCTTTGGAGATAGAGATAGCTGACTAACGGCGCCCCTTGATAAGTGAGAACATGTTTGTACGGTGTGTGCTTTAAAGGTACCACTAGATGTCCAAAAGCAGTATTTAAGGAAGAGAAAGCATAATCTTTGATTGAGTAGTCATCCACAGGCTTACTAGTGAAAAATACAATTCCAAATTTTGGGCTGCTATAAAACTTTAGATATCGTTTGAAGCCATGGTGTATGGAAAACAAACTGGAAAACAGTGCATTCAGTGCAGATAATGATGTAAAAAATTCTATCATGTAGACATAAATGTATAATATCATACAACTTTACAGAAAATCATTTGCTTTTTAATATCAAGGACAGGTTAGCTACTGGCCCCTTGAGTTTTTACATTTCCACTTGAGTTGTGCAAAACATGGATTTTGGTGATGTAGAATACAGAGTGTTGGTGGGGAGAGGGTTAGAGGGAGGAGCGAGACATCACTCATCAAACTAAAATGCAGTTGGTAATTGTGACACAGGGCTCTGTCTTGATAAACTGCAGTTTCTTAGTTTTACCGAGCCACTGGAAACCAGTTTGCTTTACTCAGCATTCATTTTAGGGTTGTAAAATTTCCAACAAAATTTTCCCCAGACGTGGAAACTTACATAATAAATGAGGAACCTCTTGAATTATCCTATGCCACCTTTCCTAGGATTTTATTTGTCATACCTCACTTTTGAGATGAAAAATCAGTGGATTTGTGCTTTCAAAAAGCAGTTTCAAAAATAAAATAGCTTTTCCAAATAGGCCAGTAGAAAAAACCTTTTAACAACTGTATGCCATTTTTAGGAAGGAAGCATTATCACAGCGTTTTAAGCACTGCTCAAACCTCTTAGTCACTTTGCAGGTAAAGCTTATCTAAATGAAATGGGATATAAGAGGATGATTAGAGTACATCTTATCTCTTCATGTAGTCAAATATAAGATCTTCACTGCATATTTCTTTGTTAGCCATTAGATTCTGTGCAGCCTAAAACATAAAACTCCTTTAAGACTTTTTTGCTAATTTAATCCAGTTCTTTTTTCAATAACTATGTCTAATTAGTTAAATATGCATAGGAAATCCAAACTTGAGTTGAAAATCTGACTTGGTTTAGAGTTAGCTCTATTCTCCTAGGAATGTTGAATTTAAACAGGGTCTCAAGAGCCACCTGTCTTAAAATTTATACAATAATTTTGGTGGTCCTTGGAGCAGCAAGAGTTTGTTGAAATTCAGGATCGTGGGCCGCACTCTAAATTTCCTCAATCAGAATTTCTGTTACAACAAGACCCTCCCCCCCCGCTCCCCGCCTCACTAAAGTTTAAGAGCTGTTTTAAGTGTGCAGGACCTAGAAGAGTGCCTGGCTCATAACAGGTGCTCAATAAATATATTAGTTGGCTGGCTGACTATATAAATAAATGATTTCATGGGAAACTGGCCATTAAGAAAACTTGGAGCAAGAAATTAACAGCAACATGCTTCAGTGAAAAAAATTTAATCGGTTCATAAAAGTTGGTATTCTAACCTGAGGTCACTTAAGTAGGTGCAATGTTAATTTCCCATCAAAAGGACAGGTATTTAAAACCATCTCATCATGAACATAGCAAGATTTCTTTCACAGAGTCTGAGACTGAGAATTAATTTCTAATGATTCCAGGAGGAAAGAAAGAAGGAAAGAACTCCAGCTTGACTTTAAGAGGTATCTCTAAGAACAATGTTTAGAATTTTTATTATTGTGATTGTAAAAATGAACATTGGCACCCTTTCAGTGTGGCTTTTCTGCCATGGGTGGTGATAAATTCTTAAAATAGATGATTTCATGATAATCAGTGCAGTAAATAAGTTGTATTGGCATGTAACTTGAAATGAGTCTCCTAGATATCTTTTACTAAGGCACATGTTTTGAGCAGCTTTTTCTAAGGGAGGCACCTGTTTGCATCAATGCAGGCCTCCTCTTCCAATCGCCCGCTCTTTGACACATAGTCAAACTAGGAGCACAGTCTGGCTGTGGGGCAGAAGGCAAGCCCATTGATCCCTGTGGGAGTCAGATTCATGACCCAGGCCTCATGGAAACAGGACTCCAGCTAGCCTGACACTCTAGCTATGCTATTTATCAAATGAAGAATTACTCTTCATGGGCATGGTAAAGGAAGATGGGCGATGTATGAAGTGGAGGACATGAAACAGTACACACTGCTAAACATTTCTGTGGATCACCATTATCCTCAAAGACAGTGGAATTCATCAGTGATTCTCAAGGAGGCAGAATACATTCACCAGGCTTCACCATATGGCATGATAAAATGCTTATGTTCAAGAACATTCATTAATTCTGTAATGACTAAGACTCTGATAGAATTTGCTTTTATATGATAGCATTTTTTTCAGTTTTGTTCTTGTCATAATAATCATTTAATTCTATAGTAATTTATTTGCTTAAAAATACAGGTTTTTGTGAGACTCATATAAAATAATTATATTATTCTGCTACGCCTTTTCTGAAGCTGGATAGCTAAAAGTTGTTAACATTTACAAAAAAGAAAGCAAAGATATCACTTCAGGGGCCAGGCACAGTGGCTCACACCTGTAATCCCAGCACTTTGGGAGGCCAAGGTGGGTGGATCACTGAGGTCAGGAGTTCAAGACCAGCCTGACCAACATGGTGAAACCCTGTCTCTACTAAAAACACAAAAATTAGCTAGGCGTGGTTGTGGGCACCTGTGATCCCAGCTACTCGGGAGGCCGAGGCAGGAAATCACTTGAACCTGGAGGCAGAGGTTGCAGTGAACTTAGATTGTGCCATTGCACTCCAGCCTGGGCAACAAAAGTGACACTCTGTCTTAAAAAAGGAAAGAAAGATGTCTCTTCTGGACATTAAGCAAAATAAAAATAAAACAAAACACATAATGTATCGCCTAGACACCATCCATGTGTAGCTGTTAAGTAAAATGAAGCGTTTTGCATTTCTCTAGTGATCAGTGACGTTGAACATTTTTTTATATGCTTATTTGCCGCATGTATGTCTTATTTGAAAAGTACCTGTTCTTGTTCTTTGGTCATTTTTTAGTGGGGTTGCGTTTTTTTAATTGTAAATCTGTTTAAGTTCCTTACATATTCCAAATATTAGACCTTTGTTGGATGTGTAGTTTGCAAATATTTTCTCCCATTTGTAGGTTGTATGTTTACTCTGTTGATAGTATCTTCTGCTGTGTAGAAGCTCTTTAATTAGCTCTCCTGTCAATTTTTGTTTTTGTTGCAATTGCTTTTAGTATCTTTGTCATAAAGTCTTTGCCAGGGTTCTGTGTCCAGAATAGTATCTCCTAAGCTATCTTCAGAGTTTTTACAGTTTCAGCTTTCACATTTAAGTTTTTAATCCATCTCGAGCTGACTTCTGTATATAGTATTAAGAAAAGGTCCAGTTTCAGTCTTCCACATATGCCTAGCCAGTTATTTCAGTACCATTTATTGAATAAAGAGTCTGAGATACCATCTCACATAGTCAGAATGGCTATTACTAAAAAGTCAAAAAATAACAGATGCCAGTGAGGTTGTGGAGAAAAGGAAATGTTTATACACTGCTGGTGGGAATGTAAATGAGTTCAGCCATTGTGGACAGTGGTGTCCATCAAGGAACTTAAAACAGAATTACTATTTGACTCAGCAATCCCACCAGTGGGTATATACCCAAAGCAATATAAATAATTCTTCCATAAAGACACATGCATGTCTATGTTCATTCATTGCAGCACTATTCACAATGGCAAAAACATGGAATAACCCTAAATTCCCATTAAGGATAGACTGGATAAAGAAAATATGGAACATATACACCATGAAATACTATGCAGCCATGAAAAAGAATGAGATCTTGTCATTTGCAGCAACGTGGATGGGGCTGGAGGCCATTATCCTAAGCAAAAGAATGCAGGAACAGAAAACCAAATACCACATGTTCTTACTTATAAATGGTAACTGAAGAAGGAAAATGTAAGGACACAAGGAAATAATACATACTGGGGACTATTTGAGTGTGAAGAATGGAAGGAAGAAGAGGATCAGAAAAAAATACCTATCAGGTACTATGCTTCTTACCTGGGTGACAAAATTATCTGTTCACCAAAGCCTGTGACATACAGTTTACCTAAAAAATAAACTTGGACATGTAACTCTGAACCTAAAATCTAAAAAAATGAAGTGTTAAAAGAAAAAATTTTGATAAACTAAATTTAGCACATTTATTTGGACAAAGAATGATTCATGAATTGGACAGTAATTGGAACCAGGAAAGGTACTGGGAGCTCCACCTGGCAACATGGAGGCCAGGACAGTATTTATAGAAAAGAAGTGTTTTAAAGAAAGAGCGTGGTTGGCTACAGCAGGGCATTTGCCTTATTTAGGGATGCCGTGTAAAGCATTTACATTATATTGATGTGGTCTGATCATTGACAACCTGTGACTGGCCAAGACTCACCTATTTGTTACAGGAATAAATCCTTCAGTTAGGCTGCAGTTAATTTACACACTGAGTTAGGCTGCAGTCTGCCATGTGGGGACTCAAAGTGAGAAGGCAGATTTAGGCCAAATTTAATTTAATTTAATGCAACAGAATCGTTTAGCTTTGAATTTGATTTCCAAAATAAGACGATTGACTCTTTATCATATCATTACACCATCAATTTTATTTTGTATATTGAAATGTTTGCTATATTTTTCAATGTTTCAAATATTTTTGCATTTAAAACCTTTTCATCTCCATGACATTCCCTGATAGGACAGTCATTGTCCAACTTCACTAATGTAGAAAATAAGACTCAGAAGTTTCCTAATGACAACATAAATACAGAATTCTATTTCCTTAACCATAGTGCTACTCATGTCTTTAAAATTTTTTTTGTGCTTGCAGGGGGTTTACTTAAAAGTAAATATAATAAAATTTATTTTTAGTTCCAGATTTACCAAGTATCATAAAAATGATATGAATAAATTATCCATCACTACAAAATGTAGTTTATCAATTGTTACATCTATTTGTAACAATCATGCTCATGACTAATAACTAATTGACATATTTAGGAAATCATTCATTTTGGATAATGGGAAACTGAGGATTGAGGATATTTCTTTTTGTTAATTAATGTCCATGTGGAAACCTTTTTTACACCCCTGTTAGCAGTACACGTTTTTGGCTCCATCTTTCTCCCACGCCAGGTATCCCCCCAGCCCCACAGCCAAGCTCCAGGAGAACGAGGGGTCTAAGTAGCTGCTATGGTTTGAATGTGTTCCCTTCAAAATTCAGATAAAACTGAATGGCCAATGGGATATCAAGCAGGAAGGCCTTTACGAGGTGAATAGGCCATGAGGGCCCCCATCTCCTGAACAGGATTAAGGCTCTTTCAAAAGAAGTTTCACACAACATTCAGCCTTCCTGCCCTCCTGCCTTCTGCATGTGAGAAAACAGTGTTCCTCCCCTCTGGAAGATGCAAAAAGGCACCATCTTGGAAGTGAGATGAACCTTCACCAGACAACCAAACCTGGCAGTGTCTTGATCTTGGACTTCTCGGCATCGAGAACTGTGAGAAATCAATTTCTGTTATTTATAAATGCTTAGTCTTGGGTATTTTGTTACAGCACAGAGGCACTAAGATAGCAGCACTCACTGCATTTACTCAGCATTGTCATGTGCGGGACATGGCTCAACTCTGTCAATGCATCATTAAAGCTAATGCTCACAGCATCTCCATAGAGAAGGCATGGTGATTTTCCCATTTTTACAGAAGAGGGGACCAAAGCTTAGCAAGGAAAGTGGCACATGTAAGCCCCTTGGCTGTTAAATGTCCGACTGAGGACAATGCTTGAACCTAGTCTTTCTGAGGTTGAAGCTTCTGTCTCATTCTCATTATGTTGCTGCTTTTCTACAGTATGTCCACAAAGAGATGAAACTTAAAAACACACCTCACAGTTTCAGACATGAGGAGGTTTTAGGTTCATTTATATCCATTATATCCATTCTGAATTGGGTAGAAAATAATATACTTGGTGAATATTTTCTGGGTCCAAAGCCAAATATATTCATTTTAGAACAGAATAATCAATGGAAGCTGTCCACATTGCACTTGTTGGGGACCTACTGTACTACAGGATTGGCCTAGGTACATAAAAAGTTACAAGAAAGAATGAGATTGACAATTTATATGAACAATCTAGGCACGGTTAATTCATAAAAAAAAAAGAAAAGTACATTTAGATTTTGGGCATAGACTTGTTGGTAAAGAAGGATCAGTACGTGAATAGGGAGGGGATGGGAACGATGAGGGTTCTTGACTAAAGGTGGGGCTACTGGGCAGAAACTCTTGGACTTTGAAAATCACCCAGGGAGGTAGCAGTAGCTGGTGTCAATTCCTGAGATGCAATAATATGATTAATCTGAACCATGTAGATCTTCTCTCTTCCTTTTAATGTAAGGCTGATTTCCCTTGTTTTGTACATTTCAAATTTCAGCCTCACATCTATCCCATAAAAGATCTCTTAAGAGGGAGGTGTTTTAGTTCATTTCATGCTGCTATGACAACATACCATAGACTGGGTAATTTACAGAGAGCAGAAATTTATTTTTTCAAAATTCTGGGAGGTGGGAAGTCCAAAATTAACACATAGACAGGTTAGGGCCCCGGGGCCTGGTCTGTCTACTTCCCAGGCAGAGACTTGAATCATGCATCCTCTGGAGAGGAGGAAGATTTTACCCTCACATGGCAGGAGAGCAGGAGAAAAACCCCACCCCTGCAAGCCCTTTTCATGCCAACGTTAATCCATTCACCAGGGAAGATCCTCCGTGGTCTAAATACCTTCCATTAGGTCTCACCTCCCAGTGCTGTTGCCTTAAGAATTAAGTTTGGAGATTAACCAGTTTTGGAGGGGACAAAAACATCCAAACCATAGAAAGGAGCAAAAATTCAGGGACCCAAGAAAGGTAAGTTTTTGCTCAATTCCTTTCCTCCATGTCTTCATAAATACTTAATTTCTTTTCTTTTTTTTTTTTTTTTTTTTTTTTTTGTTGTTGTTGTTGAGACAGAGTCTCACTCTGTCGCCCAGGCCGGAGTGCAATGGTGCGATCTGGGCTCACTGCAACCTCCACCTCAAGGGTTCAAGAGATTCTCCTGTCTCAGCCTCCCAAGTAGCTGGGATTACAGGCGCGCACCACCATGCCCAGCTAATTTTTGTATTTTTAGTAGAGACAGGGTTTACCCATATTGGTCAGGCTGGTCTTGAACTCCTGACCTCAGGTGATCCACCAGCCTTAGCCTCCCAAAGTGCTGGGATTACAGGTGTGAGCCACTGCACCCAGACAATACTTAATTTTCATAATGTAAATTAGTACTAATTATAGTTATAGTAATAATGGCACCAACATCTGTAAGATGTAAGATGTAAGATGTTGGCTAAGCCCTCTATGGAATCATTTTATATATTATCTTAGCAACCCCATAATATGGTGCTACATTTACATCCTGTGTTCTGTGAAACTGAGTCATACAGAGGTTAAGAAACATGTTCAAATCATGCAGTGTTTCAGGAGCAGAGCTGAGATTTGAGCTCCAGCCTGACAGAGAGCTCTTTATGTAGCTGACCTCTCCCATTTAGCTACAATTATCCTGCAGCACAGTAACAATTATTCAATATCATTAAATAAAACATTAAACTTGTCTATTAATTTTTTGATGCTACTTAACTTGGTTCACATAGTCATCACTTTCACAGGTTTTTGCTCACTTAGCAAACAGAATTTAAATCACAGTTGAGCAGACAGAATTTTAATCAATTGAAAGGAACATTGGCTATAGACGGACAATTTCCAACCGTTATTCTGTAGTTCACAAACTGGAAGCCACCTGTACTCATTTGGAAACCCTTTCAATATTTGAAAAGGTATATATGAAAGTGCCATGATTTTTAACTCTCTGGGGTTGTCTAATTGTGGGTGAAAATAGCCAGGGAGAATCTTGATAGAACAACGTGTTTCTGAGTCAGGATAGGACACTTAGGAGAACAGAGTGAACAGTGGGCAGTTAGCTCTCCCACAAAATCTTCTACATTTGCTGAATCGAATATATAAAAAAAAGTACAAAGTTCTTAAATATCCATTATGAGGTTTCTGGACAATAATTAGGATAAAACGATACTTTAATAAATTTTGAGTGATTCCTAGATGAAAATCAGATATTATTTTAATGACTTTTATATTTATATTGTTTTAAAAATAATTTTTCCATTTTATAAACGTTCTTGTGTACCCCCGATATTTTCCCACAGTGATTTGATTAAAAGATAGTTAAATATATTCAACTATATTTTTGTGCAAAATATTTTGCAGAGTTTTTGTAATTTTCTTTATTTTACTTGCATTTATTGTTTTGATTTTTTAATGAAACTCTACAATAGCAAACAAAAAATGTCATGTAAGCCTGAACTTTATGAACGCTTACAGAAAATTTTTCAGAAAAGAATATCTTCTCCTTTAACTCCATAAGCATAGCTCCCAGATTGTAAGGAGTTTAAGATCAATTTCTCCAATAGCCGTGGAGAAAATTTTCTCTCTTCCTGTGCAGGGCCACTTGAAGTGTAAGGAATAGTGGAGTATTTATTTGGAAAATAGCCTCATGAGTTTCTGAACTGACTAGAGGGAACAAGAGCGCTTCAGGACTGCCTCTATGATAATATGTTTCAATATTAAAACCGAACAAGTGGTCTGTTTATAGAAACTAAAAAAACTATATGCCAATTTTAAAAATAGATTCTGGGTTATATCTTGCCACAAGTTCTAAGACACTGGTCTTGGAGAGTAGCTCCTTTTTTTCTATTCATTGTGGCTTATAGATAATTCAGTTATCTAAGTTGATGGTTCTATAGTCCTGAATTGAATGTCCAGTTATTTTAGAAATGTATCTTGGAAGTTTATTTATCTCTGAATCTTTTCTATCCTGTGCTTTAATGGATTTTACTAACATCGAAATATCTTGTCTTGGTGTAAACATTCCTTTTGCAACAAGAGGATCATGAATTTGATTCCTAATGGTGCCTCCTTACTGAAAGATGTGGGCGTGTTTTAAGGCAAAGAATGTACCTAATATCTGTTTTGATGGACCGAATAGAATCCTTTATATTCTAACAAAAGGACATTCAACAGCTCAGTTAATCTAGGGTTTGTTTTATAGTTCTAAATCCACAAAGTCTGCGGGTTTTGAACATCATAAGTCAATAAAAGACTGAAGATATTTTAACACTTAAACACTCTTAAGCCAAGAAAAATAACACAAGCAGAAATGAGCCAAATGCAAACATGATTATGTATCCAGTGTCCTCTGTTTTGGGTTTGGAATGAATCTGCTGCACAGTTGACTAAAGGAATCTCATAGTTCCATCTATTCCAGCATTTACTGTTTCTAGTTTATGACAGCCTTCCATTTTCAGCTCAACTGGTAGAGAGAAGTGAGTTTCCTAACAATTTCTAGACTATCTTTATCATCTATCAGCAAGAAACTGACAGCAGTGAGGAGAATTTCTTCACCTATCTGCAATTTTATTGATGTTCTTTAAGAATAGCACTGCTGCATTTTAAAAATCTCAGCAGCAGTGGGAACACACACATTTATCTATCTATCTATCTATCTATCTATCTATCTATCTATCTATCTATCATCTATCTATCTATCTATCTATCTATCTATCTATCTATCTGCCTATCTATCTAATCTATCACCTAGTTTTCCATTTCACATCTAGGAAGATGAGATAATAATATTTGAAATCTATAATTGATGCAAAGAGAAACGCATTATTATCCTCTGAATTTATGTAAAGAAATATGCTTTACATTGATGAACAGAGGTAATCAATTTATAAATATGTATTTCTTATTTCAGGTTTATCCTCATTACCTGCAATACCAAAATACCTGGACTAAATACTTTATTGTCGTCTCTGGGGAGGTAACTAAATTAACATAATAATATTGCTGCATACTAAATCAGCTCAATTTCAAACAAGGAATATAAGTTAAACATAGAATATTGATTGGCATGCATTTATCTCCTCCTCCTCCTAAAACCCAAACAAAAATAACAGTAAAGAAATTTTTCTAAAAAGCATATTCATCCATAAAGGTAATGGGAAGATTGCAAGAGGCAAAACATTTATGCTAATTTTGGAAAGACAGAGTTTGGAAGTGATGTGTGACTTAGCAAAGCAGGAGAAATTATACAAATTACAATTGAGAGGCTGCGGAGTTTACAATACCAATGAAGTCGCATCAGTTTGCTCCACAGACCCTATAAAGGGTCACCATTCAAAGGCTCTGGCCTCAGAGGAGGCAGCTGTAAACATAACGTGGATTGAAATCTGTCTTCAAGTAGGCCGCTTTTCCTATCCTGCCCAGGCAGGAATTGGCCCTGGCCCTGACACCTTCACAGACCACTGTGTTCTTTTTGGCAGGAACCAAGCTAAGGAGGCTCCAGCCTTGGTGATAGGAGACAGAAGGGAAGGTAGAGATTCTATGTGGGGCTAAAAGTAGAAGAGAGTAGGTAAGAAGAACTTGGTTTTCTCACCTAGACTTAGAATTCTTACCTCCACAGAGAGAAACCGGGGAATTCTCCTAGGGAGAAAATGGTTAAGAAAACAGCAAATATGTAAAACCTCAGCATAGATACTTGGAGTGCCCTGTAGGAACAGGCCAGGGCTTTTCTGCCCTATAAAAAGGCTTGATTGCCCTAAAGAAAGAAACATCCAGTAACTCCTGTTCTCATATACAGGACTTCTAACCTGCTCTTACTGTCCCTTTCTTTGATATGAGATGAGAACACAGATCACCAGACATGTAAGTTGTAATACTCAAACAAATTAGGAAATGGAAGGAAAGAGGAAGGAAGGAAGGAAGCAGGTTTTGGAGGGAGCTGAAAATAAATTAACTGTTGCTGGACCATAAAGTAATTCTATTTTAATTTTTTTTGGAATAACTGCTATACTGTTTTTCACAGTAGTCACTCCATTTTACATTCCCATCAAGAGTGTACAGGGTTTCTAGTTTCTCCACATCCTCAAGAGCACATTTTGTTTTTTAACCGGTTAGCCATCCTAACAGGTGTGAGGTGATAATGCTATTTCATTTTACATTTTTCTGATGATTAGTGATGTGTGCCTCCTCGTACACCTGTTGGCCATTTGTATGTCTTTGAACATGACAATAAAAAATTTTAAAAAATTAAAAATATTCTAAGAAAGATGTCCTTGAGAAACAGGAAAAAGAAACATGAATAGTATTTCAGAAACAAGAACTTTAAAGAGTAAGATTAAAAGATAAAGTTGATAATATCCCCCGGTGAATAAAAACAAATAAAAAGACAGTAAACAGTTGAGAATAAGTAAAGTTAGAAATTGAACTAAGGAAGTACAGAATTAATAGACATTTCAGAATGAGAAAACAGGGAAAACAGAGAGGAAGAAACTATCAGTGAATGACTGAAAACAATTTCCAGAATTGAATGCCATCCGTCTCCTGATTGAAGGGCATCAGGTACTGGCACCACAAATGTAAAAATGCCCACAGCAAGGAGACTTATTATGAGAGCAAAATCCTAGACAATGTTTGGGAAAAAATAATTCAGACACAAAAGAAAGAGAATCAAAATGGTATCCAACTTTTTTCCTGTAACTTTAAAAGCTAGAAAACAAAGAACTAATGACTTCAAAATTCTGAGAAAAACATTATTTCCAATCTACAACTCTTTCTTCAGAAAAAAAGTTAGTCAGAGGTGAGGAGAGATTAAACACATATTTGCAACATGCAAAAACTTAAACCAAGAACGTGTATGTCTTATCCATTCTTGGGAAGCTGCTGAATGACGTGTTTAAGAAAAGTGGTATCTATAAAGAAAATTACAGCTTTATATTCCTATATTAAAAAAGAAAAAATTAAATAGTTTAAATGTTTTTCTGAAGTAGCTAGAAGACCAAAGTTAACTAAAAAGGTTGATTCAAGGGCATAACAAGGATAGAAACAATAATTAATTAAAACTAAAACCAAATTACAAAAAAAATGATTGAAGCGAAAATTCTCACAAAATACCAATCAGAATGAAAGTGAGAATATTCCTGAATATCTTTCATATATTAAAAAGAAAAGAGATGATAGTAAGATAAATTTTATACTAATAATTGCAAAAATATAAATGAAATAGAAAAAGACATGTAAAAAACTCATAAAATTAATAAGATGAATTGGGAATCCAAATAATCCTTCAATAAAGAATTAAATTTATTATTATAAAAAAATCTTCCCACACAGAATGCTCCAAGCCCTTATGGTTTCATTGGTTAATTCTATCAAACATTTAATGAAAAATAATACTAATTTTACACAATTTATTTTAGAGAAAAGGTGATAGAATTACTTCCCATTTTGTTTTATGAGGCTAGCATAACTATACCACATTACTACTGCTGTATAATGAACTGCCACAAAAATCAGTGGTTTAAAACACAAAAACTTATTATTTCTGGGGTTATATGGGTTGGCTGGTCTCAGCTGTTCCTTGCTGTGTCAGCTGGTGTCATTCATATTGCTGTATTCAGATATTAGATGGGCAGCCCTGGCTGGAGGACTTTAGCCTTCCCACATGCCTGGGGCATTGGGAAAGATCATTAGAAGACTGTGCTGGGTCAGGCGCGGTGGCTCAAGCCTGTAATCCCAGCACTTTGGGAGGCCGAGGTGGGTGGATCACGAGGTCAAGAGATCGAGACCATCCTGGTCAACTTAATGAAACCCCGTCTCTACTAAAAATACAAAAAATTAGCTGGGAAGGTGGCACGTGCCTGTAATCCCAGCTACTCAGGAGGCTGAGGCAGGAGAATTGCCTGAACCCAGGAGGCGGAGGTTGCGGTGAGCCAAGATCGCACCATTGCACTCCAGCCTGGGTAACAAGAGCGAAACTCCATCTCAAAAGAAAAAAAAAGAAAACTAGGACTAAAAGGGAGTTTCTTCAATACTATAAGCTAAAGGAAACATCTTCAATTAACATCAAACTGAATGATCAAGGTCTGAATATTTTCCCTCTAAAACTAGAAATAGAAACTAGGTATTGAAATGGAGGTCCTGGTCAGTACAATAAAGCAAAAAATAAAATCAAATAATTCAGATTGGAAAGGAAGAATAGAAGATAGATCTCTCTCTATTCTCAAGAGATTTGATTGTTTACATAGAAAATTGTAAGGGATCTACAAAGCAATTACTAAATTAATAAGTAAATTTGGCCAATGGCAATATAATGTGTTAACAAAAATCAATTGCATTTTTAAAACTAGTATCTTATAATTAGATTTTTGAATGCCATTTCTAATAACTCTTAGAAAGCATAAAATACTTAGAAATAAATCTAACAAGAACAGAGCAAAGCCTTTAAATTAAATATAAAACCTGATGAGAGAAAATAAAAAATACTAAATAAATATACCATGTTCATGAATCAGAAGATTCAATATCATTAAATATATCAATTCTCCCCAAATTGATAGATTCACTTATTCAGTACCAATTGAGATCCTGGAATTTATTCTATAAAAATTGATGAGCTGATTAAAAAGTTTGTACAGAAAACAACGGATTTAGAAAAGCCAAAAGTGTCTTAAAAACAAAACAACTTTGAAAGATATAAAATACATGACTTTAAGATTTAGTATATTGCAGGGTGCGGTGGCTCAAGCCTGTAATCCCAGCACTTTGGGAGGCCGAGGCGGGTGGATCACAAGGTCCACCATCCTGGTCAACATGGTGAAACCCCGTCTCTACTAAAGATACAAAAAAAATTAGCTGGGCATGGTGGTGCATGCCTGTAATCGCAGCTACTCAGGAGGCTGAGGCAGGAGAATTGCCTGAACCCAGG
The DNA here is from genome assembly GCA_031835075.1 of Saguinus oedipus. NCBI lineage: Eukaryota > Metazoa > Chordata > Mammalia > Primates > Cebidae > Saguinus > Saguinus oedipus. The sequence goes on along the minus strand of CM063175.1, from coordinate 4,975,402 downwards.
AGGCGGAGGTCGCAGTGAGCCGAGATCACAGCATTGCACTCCAGCCTGGGTAACAAGAGCGAAACTCCGTCTCAAAAAAAAAAAAAAAAAAAAAGATTTAGTATAAAGCTGTAGTAATCAAGGCAGTGTGGTGTTGTGATAAGGATGAACGAGAATTCTGATGGAACAGACCATGTAGTCCGTAAGTAGATTTACAAATATAGGTTAATTGATTTTCAGCAAAGCCGACAAGGCAGTTCTATAATGAAAGTTTGTTTAATAAATGGTGCTAGAACAATTAGGTATATATTTGGGGAAAATTGAGCTAAGACTCTGTAACTCTGCTACAGAGATAATTCATGCAACCTAAATTACAGACCAAAATATAAAAACTCAAGTTATAAAGCCTCTAGAAGAAAATATAAAAGAATATTTTCATGACTGTAATGTTGGCAAATATTGTGAATGGCACAGAAAGAAGTAATCAACAAAAGAAGAAGAAATGAGAAATTAAACTACATACAGTCACAAACTTCTCCTCAGAAGAAATCATTAAGAAGAAAGTCATTAAATAGAAGAATAAAATATTCTCAAAACATATATCTGACCAAAATCTTTCATGAAGAGATTTTAAAAGTTTGATAACTCTTCAGAAAGGAAAATGACAACACTTGAGAATAGATTGAAATCATTGTTTCACAAAAGACATAATATTTAACAAGCACATGAAAAAGTCCGCAGCAGCATTAGTAATTAAGGGAATCCAAATTAGAACCACAATAACTTACTACTACACATCCACTAGAATGATTGAAATTAAAATGAAACTAAAGAAGACTGAGAATACCAAACGTGGGCAAGGACACTTTGCTAGTGTTTGTGTAAAATGTCACAACTACTAAGGAAAATCTTTTTTTAGTTTTTCTTAGAGTTAAGCATATACCTGTTCTATGACCCAGCAAATTCCTCTTTTAGATGTTAATCACAGGGAAATGAAAACACATAAAAGGACATTGTAAAGAACACCAGTAACATTATTACCCACAGTAGTCCCGAATTGAAAGTATCCCATATGTCTATTAACAGGATAATGGAAATTAACAGGAGAATAAAATTGCTGTATCTAATGGAATACTATGCAGCAATAATGAGAAGAAATACTAATATATGCAATAACCCAAACAAGTCTGGAAGATTTCATGCTTAGACGAAGCTGATGTAAAAGACTACAAGCTATATTATTGTATTTATATATGGTTTTGGGAGAGGCAAAATTAATCATCATGCAATGAATCTGAACAGTCCTTTACTCGGGGAGCCATAGGTTGCAAATGGCTGGGAGGGGGACGAGGAATTTTCGAGGTGATGGAACTGTTCTGTATCATAATAAGGGTTCTACTTGGCTTTTCCAAGAATGGCCACAGAAATATTTCCAGTCCCACATGTTATTTCAGCACATTGCTACCAAGATCCAAGTTTCTTGCTATCAATAACCAAGCCTGAGAAATTTACTTTCATTAAATCTGGATGGGTTTGTGGCTTTCAAAGCCAGGTCATAAAAAAGATAAAGAGTGTTTTGGAATTCAGACGGTAGACTGCAAGGAAACCTGTGTGGACAGATTTCAACGAGCAGCATTGACTGCCACACAGTGAGTAAGCAAGCCTAGAGATGACTGTGGACTCTCACTTCGAGCCCACCAAGTGAGGCCTCAGACATAAGACATCACAGACAGGCTGTATACACTGGGTCTTCACTTAACGCCTTACTCTCAGAATCTACGAGAATAAGAAATGCCTATTTTATACTATTGTGTTTTGGGGATGATTTGTTACAGAGCCATGGTAACATTAAAAATCATACTACATAATCAATTATGTATTTTTCTTATGCATTTAAAAATTTGTCTCTTGACTATGCCAAGTTATATATTTGAATTATTCATAGTTTGGTGTCTTCTGGCATATTTCTGTATTCTGAATGTAAATCAATTTTTGTGCAAATGAAACAGCATTGTTTATATTTTGTTTTATTCAGCTCCATACAGAACCATAAAGATAAAACGATTTAAATTTTTAAAGCATGAAGATAATTTGTCAGTTTTCTGATTTTTTGACTTAGATGGTAAATAGTTATGGATTTATTCTTCACAAACTTGATCATATTACAAATCTGCCTTTTAGTGACAGGATTGTGAGGTCACCTGGGCACTAATTTAAAATATAGCAAAGGGTAAGATAAAATGATTTATTTACATAATGCAGTTTGGGAAAAATGGGACCAAGGGAGATTATGAATTAGACGTTAATTCTAATAATGTAATTGTATCAAACCAAGGGAAAGTCTCTGAGTGAAGACATGATGGAGGAGTGGCAGTTTATAAAGTCTGCAAGCTGTTCAGATTCACAACCTGGTACAGGGTGATAAAAACAGACCAGTTTTACTGATGTCTATATCTGCGTTCCCATGTGAAAAGAAGCAATGAACAGGTCTTTGCTGAACTGTAGTTTCTAAATAAAATCAGATGGGTGCTTTATCTTTAACAGTTTTTTATTCTGTTTTTTTTTTCTTTTTAACCAAAAATATGAAAAATAAAGAATGAACCTTTATTATATACAAAGTTTTCTATTTTCCTAAAGTGATTTAGCCAGCCTGGGCAGTAGAGTGAGACCCCATCTTTATAAATAAGGAAATCAATAAATAACAAATAAATAAAGTAATTTAAATACTTATAAAAAGAACTGTAGATTTTGTAACTTTAACAATGGAATCAGATTTTGAGGATTTCCCATGTTAATAGGGACTCACCAAATACGAAGTAGAAAGTTCTGTGAAATTGATAGATTCTGCAGATCATCTCGGCAGCACTCAGGCTACCAATAGGTTTGCTTACATTCCAGGTTGGGAAAACAGAGCAAATGTGTGCTCTGCTCACCACTTGATAAATGACTTTGATTCTGGAGGGCCTGGATCGGGTAACTCTCGACCTCAGATGCGATTCCGGTCTTGCCAACCCTGCTGACACAGCAAACAGAAAGAAAAGAGGGAAATGCAGGCTTCCCTGAGGCCACAACAAAATATTCCAGCAGAAATCAGAAAATTCAGTCTGACATTAGGCTATGTGAAGAATACAGCCAGCCTCAGGTTACAGGAAGGGAATCCTGCTTTACCAGAAATCCAAGTTTGTGGGAATAAGCAACTGACTCTTTTTCAGTACAAAACAAGGGACACGGAAACAAAAGCAACAATGAAGAGCTGCCCACAGGAGGTTGATGTGTGCCGCACTGGCCATTTCAGCTTTGCCACTCTTTGCTTTTTCTGTTTCCCGTCCCAGGGCTACCTTTACAAAGGTTTTAAGGTCTGCTCCAGGGACATACGCTGCAGTGTGTGCCATTATTCAGAATGCTCACCAAAGTATAGTTTACGTTGAGTCCATCATTCCTGAGGGTTCCTTCTTCTAATACATAATTTCTTGGTGAAAATAAGGAAAAATATTGACATGGACTTAGCATCCACAGTATTTTTGCCAGGCAATCTCTAACACTTTTTTATTTGTATTTATAATCCAACATACATAAAAACATTAATGGTTGCAGAGCCTCTGTCAGCGAAGTTGAGGCAACAGAGAGAGTGGGAAAGCAGGACTCAGGCTGCTTGCCTTCTTCCCACCTGCACTCTGCAGGGGAGCTCACTGACTTCCAGCCCTCAGCTGTCAGTGCCTGTGAGCGTGGGGGAGGCATCAGGGGAGGAATTCAGGAATGGATTATTGTATGGACAAAGTATGAAATGAAAGGGCTTAAAAATGAAGAGGTTAAAAACTAAGATGTATTGCCCAGCCTTAAGGCATTTATAATGGATTGGGGTATGTGAAAAATATCCACACAAAACTATACAGTGAAACAGAATATGACAAGGTGTCTTTAGACCAAAGGTCTATGAATTCTTAACAAAGTGAGAAATCATGCCTACAAAGGCTGTGTATGGAAGATAGATGAGTTTGAGCTGCAGATTGATAAATGGGAGAGTTTGGTGAGGCAGCACAAAGTGGGTATTTCTGGAAGGTAGAAACCCAAACACATAGGCTCCTAATAAATCATGCATCCGATGTCTTTCAAGACAAAAATAAAAATAACAATTTTTGAAAACTGCATTAAAGTACTCACATGCATTGTACAGGGAGGGGACAAGATGGCTGACTAGAAGCAACAGAGTTCAGAGGTTCCCACTGGAAAAAAAACCATAATAAGCATGTGAATCCTTCACTGGCAACTAGGTATCCAGGTTCTCATCAGAGTTGACTAGCAGGCTGGCATGACCCACAGAGAGAAGGAAGAATAGTGAGATGTGATGGCCCACCTGAGAGTCACATGGGGCAGGGTAACTCCCTACCCCCAGCCAAGGGAGGCAGTGAGTGAGCGCACTATTGGGGGGTCTGGGGACTGTACTTTTTGGAATATCCCACTCTCAAACCCATACTATGGGGGCAGGAGTTAATGTCCCAATCCCAGCCCCAAAACTTCTTGAACTGATAAAAATCTTCAGCACAGTCTCAGGATACAATACAAAATCAATGCTTGCGCAAAAATCACAAGCATTTTTTTACAACAACAATAGGCAAGCGGAGAGCCAAATCATGAATGAACTCCCATCCGCAATAGCTATGAAGAGAATAAAATACCTAGGAATACAGTGAACAAGGGATGTGAAGGATCTCTTCAAGAACTACAAACCACTGTTGAAGGAAATAAGAGAGGACACAAACAGATGGAAAAACATTCCATCCTTATGGATAGGAAGAATCAGTATTGTGAAAATGGCCATACTGCCCAAAGTAATTTATAGATTCAATGCTATTTCCATCAAACTACTATTGAAATTCTTCACAGAATGAGAAAAAATTATTACATTTCACATGGCATCAAAGAAGACCACATATAGGCAAGACAATCCTAAGCAAAAAGAACAAAGCTGGAGGCATCACTCTACCCTACTTCAAACTATACTACTAGACTACAATAACCAAAGCAGCATGATACTTGTACTGAAACAGACATATAGACCAATGGAACAGAACAGAGGCCTCAGAAATAACACCACACATCTACAAACCTGACAAAAACAAGCAATGGGGAAAGGATCTCCAATAAGTAAATGGTGCTGGGAAAACTGGCTAGCCATATGCAGAAAACTGAAACTGGACCACTTTGTTACACCTTATACAAAAATTAACTCGAGATGGATTAAAGACCTACGTGTAAAACCCCAAACCAAAACAATGCTAGAAGAAAATCTAGGCAATATCATTCAAGACATAGGCATGGGCAAAGACTACATGGAAATGCCAAAAGCAATTGCAACAGAAGCCAAAATTGACAAATGGGATCTAATTAAATTAAAGAGCTTCTGCACAGCAATATATATATATATATATATATATATATATATATATATATATATCCCAGCAGAGTAAACAGGCAACTTACAGAATGAAAGAAAATGTTTGCAATCTAGCCATCTGACAAAAGTCTAATATCCAGAATTTAAAAGGAACTTAAACATATTTACAAGGAAAAAACAACCTCATCAAAAAGTGTGCAAAGGATATGAACAGACGCTTCTCAAAAGAAGACATTTACATGGCCAACAGATATGAAAAAAAAGCCCAACATCACTGATCATCAAAGAAATGCGAATCAAAACCCCAATGAGATACCCTCTCATGCCAGTCAGAATGGGGGTTATTAAAAGGTGAGGAAACAATACATGCTGATGGGGCTGTGTAGAAATAGGAACGCTCTTATACTGTTAGTGGGGATGTAGATTAGCTCAACCATTGTGGAAGACAGTATGGCAATTTTTCAAGGATCTAGATTCAGAAATATTTGACCCAGCAATCCCATTACTGGGTATATACCCAAAAATATAAATAATTTTACTATAAAGACACATGTACATGTATGTTTATTGTAGCACTATTTACAATAGCAAAAACATGGAACCCTATCAATGATAGACTAGATTTAAACAATGTGGTACATATATACCATGGAATACTATCTAGTCATAAAAAAGGAATGAGATTATGTCCTTTGCAGAGACATGGATGAAGCTGAAAGCCATCATCTTCAGCAAACTAACACAGGAACAGAAAATCAGACATCACATGTTCTCAGTCATAAGGGGGAGTTGAATACTGAGAACTCAGACACAGAGAAGGGAACAGCATACACCAGGACCTATTGAGGGGTGGAGAGTGAGGCGAGGTAGCTTAGAAGGCGGATCAATAAGTGCAGCAAACCACCGTGGCACACGTATGCCTATGTAACAAACTTGCACAGTCTGCACATGTATCCCATTTGGTTTTGTTTTGTTTTTAGAATAAATCAATAAAACAAAATACTCATTGCATATTTGTAGACCATATTTGACAATATGCAAAACACTGTGAGGGAGAATGATGTGGTAGAGGAAATAAGAGGTTAAAAATAGCTCTGATTTTCAGTGGAGGAAGTGGACATTTCATTTTCAGTATTATTAACAAACAGTATGATGTTAGCAAACATGTGCAGGCCTTTATTCTGTACCATAATGTGCTAAGCGATTTCCTCATACAGTATTATCTCAGGTAAACTTTAGGATATGTTTCTGAGGTAAGCGTTATCCCCATTTTACAGAGGAGGAAACAGAGGCTGAGGAGAAGTGAAGTAAGTTGTCTAAGGTCACACAGGTGGGCAGTGACAGAGCCACGGTGAGAATGTCATTGGTCACATGTCGAGCTCCAACGTAGGGAAGGATTTGAGTTGGACTCTGAAAGGTGGATGTGGTTTTGGCCTCTGGAGGTGATGTGGGGAGATTGGTCTGCATTTGGGAAGATCATGTGAATACAGTTCTAAAATAGAGGGAAAAGAATTTAGCTTGTTTAAACACAAAATCACTTTGAGGAGCTGTAGGGTCCTTAAGAGGGTTGGTCGGGATAAAGAAAACTAACATCAACATGGGAGCGGCAAGAAAGAGAAAAGGAGAAGAGGATAGTGGAGAAAGGAAAGAAGAAAGGAAAGGAGGAAGGAAGGAAAGAAAGAAGTAACAAAAGGAGGATGACAGGGAAGAAGTGAGAGGGAGAAAAAGGAAGAAAGTGAGAGAAAAAGAAAGAAAGAAAGAAAGAAGAAAGAAAGAAAGAGAAAAAGAAAGAAAAGAAAAAGAAAAAGAAAGAAAGAGAAAAAGAAAAAGAAAGAAAGAAAAAGAAAAAGAAAAAAGAAAGAAAGAAAGGAAAAGAAAAAAATGAAAGAAAGAAAGAGAGAGAAAGGGAGAAAGGGAGAAAGGGGGAGAATAGAAAAAAATTCCTTGTATGTGGTTAAGCAATTTGGACATGGAGGAAGCGAAATCCGTAAATCGAAATTGGTTGCAGGGGACAGTTCTGTCTCACCTGCCTTTGTTTCTTACTAAAATATTTAATCAAATGCTTTCAAAAATGTTTGAATGAACATGGTAATAATCAGAGTTGCATTTTAGGAAGATTAACTTAAAAGGGTTGTATACAAGGATTTCATTTTTATGGAGACAATTTTAGACTCTGACATACTCTGTATAATACTTTTACTTTCTTAATTTTTTTCTGGGCAAAATTTCCATTTCATGTCAGCAGAGCAAAAATTTGTTCAATAAATGGCTTCTTGTCAGAGGATGTGGGTTTAAACTATTTTCCCTCTAGGTTTCAATCATTAATCCAGTTCTTATAAATTCTAGTCCTTAAATCAGCCTTTAAGACTGTGTTATTCACTCCTAAGTTTTTTTTTGCACAAAAAATAATAACTGGAGCCTTGTCATTCTCCATCCTGTGCTATCAGCATGTGACATTGAGTGTGTTTTCTGTCACTTCTGGTTTCCAGCTCTCTAAATGAGATTAAAATAAGCCGGAATCACTGTAAGTCTGCCTTTGTTCAATGATAGCTGGGAAACTGCAGAGTTTTCACGTATTTTCTGTGCCTCCAGCAAGTCACTTTGCTGAATTGTTCCTGAGTTGTGTTTATACTTAACTTTCCATGCTGCCTTCCTGGCAAGAATTGGGGTATCCAGTTTTTCTGGGTTCCTGATTCTCCTGTAAGTTCAGTGTGGTGCTAACGTGATCTAACATGCTCTGAAACTTAGGCTTAAAACTAGAAATGGTTCTTGTAACCCCCATCTGGTCAATATGGCTTAAAGATTCATAGCAAAATATTTAACTTTTATTTGACTTTACAAAGATGAATTATACTTTTCAGGGTATTTTCATGGCATGGTATTCTGAATATTCAAGTACTAACCAGTATTACGTTTCCATTTACTGGAAGATTGGACTATATAATTTGTTCAATTAATCATATTATTATTATGGTTGATGCTTGCCGTCTTCCGAAAATGTATTTGAAATTATTGAAATTAAATATTAAAAAATAAGACAATTACTCATAAAGTAGATAAAAAGATAGAGATAGCTTAAAAGAAGCAGAGAGGAAAGATACTACTAGACATTTGAGATGCTAGGATTCATGCAATTCATCACCGAATCTGGCTTTCTGTTTTCTGGCTGCTAAGTGAAAGGAAAAGAATGTCATGTTGCATAGATTCTACTTCCTGACAGATAAATGAATGGACACTCGTCTGCAGAAACTTCTTTTAAAATTTAACACAAACAGAATTTTTTTGTGCAACCTTATCAAGATCTTTCAGTAACATAATAGATATTTCCTACCAAAATTTAATAAACTTTTAAAATATTTCTTTTTGTTGACAGTATAAACAGCTTGTATTACATTTTTTTTTTTTTTTTTGCACATTTTCATCTGGATAATAAAAATGCCTCAGAAGAATTAAATGGTGGGGAAAGTCCCTTTAGGTCTGACCTGTCCTTTTAATTACCTGAACAAAGGGAATTAGACCCAATTCTACAAAGAATACAGAGGTTGACCACCGAAGATTTGAATTTCCAACTCCCGCAGTGTGAGCTCAGTTATAAAATCATAGAAGAGGAGCTTAAGATGAACAAAATCAATGCCTTCATTCACAAATGAAAAAACGGGGGGAAGGGAAGCGTGGCCTCAGTTTGACTGGAGTGCTGGGCATACTAATGTAGAATGCAGGAAGCCTCGCTCCTGTCCCTCACACAGGAGGATCCCATATTTGTTTTGGGAAGCCCCCACCGTGCTTCCCACCATAATACTCCCATTCTTTCTCTGCCAACCATTGCGAAGAAATGAATTCAGGAGTAGAATTCAGACACTGGAGCAAAGCTTCATATGGTCAGGCTAATCCAAAGTGTGCAATTTCGTTTAAAGTTAATATAATATACATCTCACACTCACTCTTCTCACATTGAAAGTTCATAATAAACTTTTGGGAACAGTCCTAATTTAATGTAATATCTTTTTTCATAAGGTTGATTTATATAGTATGGAACTATAGGTAATTTACTTTTTCACAGGTCTGTAATATTTATCCTGCAAATCAGAAAAAATGCTATTTATTAAACCATGTACTTCCTTCAACTTTAGAGGCTATCTTCATGAAACATATGAAGGATTAGGCATAGAGATCTTTTCTTCCAATTACTAAGAAGATATTTTTACCAGCTTACAGATTTTTCTATGCTTCACCAGATTCAATTTGACCAAAAAATTATCTAGATATTTCAGAAAGAGGTTTAAATGATTTTCTGCTTGTATTCTCACATTTTAATTCTCCTCATTTCCACCTTCCCTCCTACGCTGGTGCAAATTTTTTCCAAATCCTGGTTTTTGAAGGAGTCTGTGAGAACATGCATCATTTCCTCCTGACAGCTATTAAGCCACTGGAAATTAGCAAGTTCTGACATCAGGCGTCATCACCGTTTTTTAGTGCATTCTGCCTGTGTGGAGTAGAGCAATTCTTATGCTCCACAAAACGGCATGGGAGGGCTATTTGTTTAGTTAAAAATGTGACACTGAGCAGCTGTTCAAAGAGAACCCCTACACCAAAATAGAGAAAACTCTGCCCACTTGCTGGCATTTCTTTCTTTCTTTTTCTCTGCTGTGCTCTCTCCCTGGCTTCCTGATGCACAAATGCTGCTGTTGGTTATTTCAGTTACTTTCCAGAGGGATTATTAAGATCCCCTTGAGCCAAGTTTGCAGGAAACAAATGGGTTTTATAAATGTATATTAATCTGTTCATCTTCAGATAATGAAAACATGCTACTCTGGTATGAATCATATGTGGCATGTGAAGCCCTAGCCCCTCCCCGAGGAATGTAACCAAAGGCGTTGAGGTGTTGGAATGTGGCCTCAGAGTCAGGGTGCTTCATGGGAGGCATTCAGAATGCAGAAGAACAGATCCATATTAGGGGCATTTTGATTTTGGAATGAGGACTGAAGCTCTGGTCTCTGTGCATCGTCAAGGTCAGAAGAGGATACGTAGAATTGGGCCTGAATGAACGGACCTGGTCTTCCTAAGGACAGCATTTTAAATAAATATCTCAGCAGGTGGTTGCTGCATCTCAAGAAGACTATGGGCCTGTGTATCTTTGCCCTCAGTCCTGGTCCTCCTTTGCATATGGGATTGCTGGGCCCACCATGCCCATCAGGACAGAGTGGGCATTGATTCCTATGTGTAGACCCAAGGCGGTTCCTGGAGGATTGTTGCAGAGCCAGCCGCACCTCTGACTCAGAGAGTCAAGTCAGCCTTGGAACTGAATGGTTTTACATGATTCTTTGGGAAATGGTGCCACTGAACACTTCTCGGAATGCTGCCACATTGGAATGTAAAATTCAGCAATATGGCAGATGACTACTTCCTCCTCAGTGCTGATTAACTGACTGCATATCCAGAATTTTCTCTGGGTAACCTACACTCTCTGGGAAGGCCTAGGGTGGAGTGGAAAGTCTCCTGAATGGGGAGTCCTGACAATCATCTCTAGACTCTGTCTCTACCACAAGCTGGTGACCTTGAACAAATGACTCACTTGCGTATTTCTTCTTCTGTGTGTAGAAAAATAACTACCTGTCCTACAAATCTCACAAGATCACCCCTTCAAAATAAACAGATAACATGCATCAATTACTTTGCAAATGTTAACTTTTAGGAATCTGAAAAACAAATTATACTTTAAACAGAATAAAATAGTGCTATATATTTTTAATGTATGAACAATAGGAATGCAATGTGCTAAAGAGTACAAAGACATATAATGAAGTATATAAAAATGGAAACACATTATATGAAGTCTCTGATACAGACCCATAGGAGTATACTAAAATATCTATATTTCTGCAGGTGTGGAACAAAAAAGTTTGTACTTGCCAGTCAAATACTATACGTTTTATGTATTTTCTTCGATGTTACCTACATATAATTGCTCACAGAATTTTAAAACTGGTTTACACAGGATTTTCTGGTTTATTGCACCCTCGTTCTTCCCTTTCGTCTATGTACAATGTCTGCATTCCATGAACCCTGGGGCCCCAGGATCACCCACTGATAAGATAGATACATATGAGGCAGGATATAAATCAGTCTGATCTTCGCCGAGGATAAGCTCTAACAGAGAATCAACCTTTAGCCTTTTGGACAATGAGTAGATCCAGTTCACTCCATTTTTTCTGTAAATGAGTCTAAACTAATCTGAATGCATTCATTTCAGAGACTTTATACTGAGACCATTTCTCTGTTGCTTGTGCTGGAATTAAACCAAACCCCTTTACTTTGGGGAATGCTCAACTGGTAGGGTTCAGAGAAGGCGGCTTCAGTTCGCAGACCTCACACCAAGTGATTACACGAGTAAGACATGTGCATCAATCCTTCCAACCACAGTCGTCCAAGTGGGCTGTTGGGTTTTGTCACTTTGCTAAGTGCTGGCTTCAGATCCCATTTGTAATCTGAAATGTACCAAGTGTACTCTTGTTGATAAATTTGGAGTTGCTTCCACGGTTCAAACATTTTGGGTCATGTGTATTTTTTCAAGTGTGACCTATATTACTAGCATTATTTTGGTTAGTTTCATTAACAGTGGCAGCAGAAGTGCCCTTGTGGTAATGGAGGAAACAGTTATTCCATTTCAGCATCTGCCGATTCAGGGCATTATGTGAAGAGCTTCACATAAACTGCTAATAAGCTCATGAAGGTTTGGCAAGATTTATTTTATCATCTTTATTTTACTGATGAGAAAACTGTCAGCTGACTTGAGCCTCCATTACAAGTGACTGTAAACCCCAGACGCTTTGTGACTCTTAAGACTGGCTACAAAACTAGTGGCAACTTCAGGAATACAGAATAATCATAGAAAATATACCTGACTTGCAGGAATCTATTGGATCATTCTAGAAGTTTCCAGAGACCACAGAGGACCCTGCTCTTCCAGGGCTCTGCAATCTTCTTTGCCCACTGGCATGATCAGAGGCCCCTGTGGCTCAGGTTTCTGCCTTGATGTTGGGTAATACATTATTCCAGTGGCTGGTGGTTTGGTTGAATCTAGATCTCAGCCAATAAACGATCCAATGTGACAAGCAAAGAGTTGCATGGGCCTCTTCTCTAGGTTGCGGGTATGGAGCTCAATTCCTCTCTGCAACAGCAGGGATCTCAGTGCTCACAAATGCTCCCTTGATGGGAAACCTCACACATTGATGGTGTTGGAATTGAAAGATGCTGGAGGAAATCATGTAAGAGAAGAAAGCTCTGCCTCTGACACTCCAAGCTTTGTTGCCAACCCAATTCCCATTTGCCTATCTGAAGACACCCAGCTGTAATAAGAAAAAGTGGTGCATTTGTATGTGTTTTAAGATGCTCAAAGTTTCTCAGGGTGGACAGCTCTGACTATGGTCACCAAAAAATGGTGAGCTGCAGTCATTTCATCACTGTCCTCTTTAGACAATGGAGGGAATGTATGCAGGATACGATGGCATGACCAAAGTCAAACACAGCAATTTTTATTTGGGACAGAAAACCAGGTAAAGAAAACTGGAGCTTTCTTGATGAGAAAATTCAAATTATCAAAAGACAAAAGATGATCTAGCCCTACTTCCTGCATTATGAAGACATTGTGAGCCTTACTGTGGGTGCCGACGGTGGGGAGGGGTGTGTGGGAGGAGAACCTGGGTGGTGAACCCCAAGTCAACTGCCCACTTCTTGCAGTCTCAGACCCAGGAGATACAATGTTTCATTCTACCATACATATATATGGTAGAATGATTAAATCTATGTAATTAATTCATGTATTTATGCATTACCTCAAATAGTTATCATTTTTGTGGCGAGAACACTTTACCTTCATTCTCAGCATTTTTTAAGAATGCAATATATTATTAACTTTAGTTACCATGTTATACAATATATCTCTTAAATTTATTCCACCTCTCAGCCTTTTTAGGCTGTTTTTTTCCCTTTATTGTGGATTTATCCATTTGCTGTCTTTACAATTACCGCCTTTCTAATTAGGTTTCTGAGTGGTGGAATAAAAAAAAAAAAAAGAAATGTTAAAAATAATGGACAATATAGAGAGGAATATAAATGAACTAACAGAGTTGAAAAATACAACACGAGAACTTAGTGAAATATACACAAGTTTGAATAGCCGAATTGATCAAGCAGAAGAAAGGATATCAGAGGTCGAAGACCAACTTAATGAAATAAACGAGAAGACAAGAGTAGAGAAAAAAGGATAAAAAGGAATGAGCAAAGTCTCCAAGAATTATGGGACTATGTGAAAAGACCTAATCTACGTTTGATAGGTGTACCTGAATGTGATGGAGAGAATGAATCCAAGCTGGAAAATACTCTTCAGGATATTATCCAGGAGAATTTTCCCAATCTAGCAAAGCAGGACACTATTCAACCCCAGGTAATACAGAGAACACCACAAAGACATTCCTCAAGAAGAGCAACCCCAAGGCACATAATCGTTAGATTCACCAGGGTTGAAACAAAGGAGAAAATACTAAGGGCAGCCAGAGAGAAAGTTCAGGTTACCCACAAAGGGAAGCCTATTAGACTTATAGCAGATCTCTCAGCAGAAACCCTACAAGCCAGAAGAGAGTGGGGGCCGATATTTAACATCCTCAAAGAACAGAAATTTCAGCCCAGAATTTCATATCCTGCCAAACTAAGTTTCACAATTGAAGGAAAAATAAAATATTTTATGAACAAGCAAGTACTCAGAGACTTTATTACCACCAGGCCTGCTTTACAAAAACTTCTGAAAGAAGCATTACACACAGTAGGGAACAACCAGTAATAGCCTTTCTAAAAATATACCAAAAAGTAAAGAGCATCAACATAAAGAAGAATTTACATCAACGAATGGATAAAATAATCAGTTAACATCAAATGGCAGTAATCCTAAATTTAAATTGACTAAATCCCCCAATCAAAAGATACAGCCAAAACCTAATGGTATACTACATCCAGACCAATTTTATATCCAAAGATACACAAAGACTCAAAACAAAGGGTTGGAGAAAGATTTACCAACCAAATGGAGAGCAAAAATAAATAAATAAACAAAAAGCAGGAGTTGCAATTCATGTATTTGATAAAACAGATAAAACAGATTTCAAAGCAACAAAGATAGAGTGGTAAAAGGATCAATGCATCCTAACACCTAGATACATAAGACCCATAAAGAGATTTAGACTCAATGAGACAGAAAATTAATAAGGATATCCAGAACTTGAACTCAGATCCGGAACAAGTAACCTTAATAAGTACTTATAGAGCTCTCCACTTTAAATACACAAAATATATATTCTCCACTTTAAATACACAAAATATTGATCGGCCATTATTAATACCCATTCATAGAATAAAGCAATATTCCTGTTCTCTCCCTCTTTTTCTTTCTCTTTTCCTCTCTTTCTTTCCTTTTTTTTTTTTTAAAAAAAAAAAAAAGGTGTGTGGTTATCTCATAATCTGTCCCCAACTTACACCCCAGCCCTCCAGCACCTTCCATTGCTTTCCCTAAAAAAAAAAAAAAAAAAAAAAAAATTTATTCCACCACTCTAAAATTTTGTATTTTTTGATAAACATCTCTTTCTCCATCTCGTTCTCCAATCTCCCACCAGTTCCTGGTGACCACCATTATAATCTTTACTTCTATGAGATCAGCTTTTCCATATTCCACATATAAGTGAGATGAATCACTATTTGTCTTTCTGTTTCTGGCTTAATTCACTTAACAGAATGTCCTCAAGGTTCATTAATGTCACAAATGATAGAATTAATTTCTTTCTTTATTGCTCATGGCTGAACATATTTCATTGGGCGTATGTACTATTCTGCACGTTGTTTCTTTACTCTGTTGATTGATAACTTTGCTATGCATATGTTTTTTAGTGTGATGTAATTCTATTTATCTGCTTTTTCTTTTATTGCCTGTGCTTTTGGAGTCAAATTCAAAAGATCATTTAAAACACCAATGTCACAGAGCTTTCTCCTTATGCTTTTTTTTCTAGTGGTTTCATTCTTCAAGTTGTTATCTATTCTGAGTTAATTTTTATATATGGTGTAAGATATTAGGGTCAATTTCATTCTGCATGTGGATATCAGTTTTCCCAGTGCCATTTATTGAAGGGATTCTTCTTCCTTCATTGGTGACTTTGTTGAAAATCAGTTGCTTTAAATGTGGAGATTCATTTCTGAGCACTCAAGTTTGTTCCATGGGTAATATGTATGTTTTTATTCCAGTGCCATGCTGTTTTGATTACTATAGCTTTGTCATATATATTCTCTAGCTAGATTGACCACTTTATCATAATATAATGATCTTCTTTGTCTCTTTTTAAAGCTTTGACTTAAAGTCTGTCTAACATGATAGAAATGCCACTTTTTCTGCTCTCTTTGGTTTTTATTATTATTGAATATAGTTTTCTATTTGTTCATTCAGTCTGCATATGTCCTTACAGGTGAAGTGAGTCTCTTATAGGCAGCAACTTTTTTTAACAAATTTATTAAGTCTCTGATTATATTTTGAGTGGATAATTTGATCTATTTACATTTAATTTAATTATTAATATGTAAGGGTATATGACTGACAATTTGTTATCTGTTTTCTAGTTTTGTAAAATACATCCTTTGTTTCTTTTTTTTTAACTGTCTTCTTTTGTGGCTAAGTGATTTTTTTTCTAATACTGTGTTTTGACTCATTGCTTTTTAGTTTTTGCGAATCTACTGGTTTTTGCTTTATGGTTATAATCAGGTTTACAGAAACATTTTACAATTATAATACTTAATTTTAAACTGGTAACAACTTAATTTTGATCCAAAAAATGCTGCACTTCCACTCCATTCTCCTCGCCCACCACATTTAAAGTTTTTGATGTCACAATTTACATGTTCTTATATTACATATGCATTAATAAGTTATTTTAGTTGTTATTTTTAATAGTTTTGTCTTTTAACTTTCATACTAAAGTTAGACATAATTTATATCACTGTTACAGTATTAGAGTATTCTGAATGTGACTGTGTATTTACTTTTACCAGTAAGTTTTATACATTCAGAAGTTTTTTTATGTAACTTATTAGAGTTTCTTCTTTTAGCTTGAAGAACTCCCTTTACCATTTCTTACAAAACAGGTAGGTCTGGTGGTGATGAAAATTCTCTCCTTTTGTTTGCGTGAGAGAGTCTTTGTTACTACAATTTTGACTGACAGTTTTGCTGGGTAGAGAATATTTGGTTGCACATTGTTTTTCTTCTTCAGCACTTTGACCATATCATCTCACTCCCTTTGGTCTTTAAGGTTTCTGCCAAGATGCATGCAGTTAGCAAGACTTCTGCTGTGCATATGTTTACATCTTTCACCAAGTTTAGAAAGTTTTATGTTACTTTTATTTAAATAAGCTATTTATTTAAATAAGCTTTCCACTCCTTTATTTTTCTCTTCTCCTTTTTCAACTCCTATGAATGTAAGCTTGCCCTTTTGAGGCTGTGCCATAATTTTTGTGGGTACATAGTAGGTATATATTGTTATGGATTATGTGGGATATTTTATACTGCTATGCAATGAATAATAATCACATGAGGGCAAATGGGATATCCATTGCCTCAAGCATTTATCCTTTGTAAAGTTAAAAACAATCCAATTATACTCTTTTGATTACGCTTAAATTTACAATAAAATTATGTTTTACTATATTCACCCTGTTGTTCTAGCAAATACTAGGTCTTATTCATTCTTTCTAATTATGTTTTTTTGTACCCATTAGGTATCTCCATCTACCCATCTACCCACCCACTTGATTTCCATTCCCTTTCCCTTTCTCTGGTAACCATCCTTCTACTCTCTATCTCCATGAGTTCAATTGTTTATATTTTTAGCTTCCACAAATAAGTGAGGACATGTGAAGTTTGTCTTTCTGTGCCTGGGTTATTTCAACAAATATAATGAACTTCAGTTCCGTATGTGTTGTTGCAACTGACACGATTTCATTTTTTTTTTTTCTTTTTTGAGACAGAGTCTTGCTTTGTCACCAGGCGCCAGGCTGGAGTGCAGTGGTGTGAGCTCGGCTCATTGCAACCTCTGCCTCCTGGGTTCAAGCAATGCTCCTGCCTCAACCTCCCAAGCAGCTGGGACCACAGGCATACCCGGCTAATTTTTGTCTTTTTTAATAGAGACGGGGTTTCACCATGTTGGCCAGGATGGTCTATATCTCTTGACCTTGTGATCCACCCTCCTCGGCCTCCCAAAGTGCTGGGATTACAGGCATGAGCCACCGCGCCCAGCCACAATCTCATTTCCTATGGCTAAAAAATACTCCGTTGTGTATATGTACCAAATTTCCTTTATCCATTAATCTGATGGACACTTAGGTTAGATCGCTTCTGAATCTTGGCTATTGTAAATAGTGCTGCAATAAATATGGAAGTGCAGATATCTCTTTGATATTCTGATTTCCTTTATTTGGGGTATATACTTGGGGTGAACTTGCCGATCATATGGTAGCCTCTATTTTTAGATGTTTTTTGCAGAACCTCTAAACTGTTCTCCATAATGTTTGCACTAATTTACATTCCTTGGGTTCCCTTTTCTCCAAATTCTCACTAGCATCTCTTAGTACCTGTCTTTTGGATAAAAGCCATTTTAACTGCCGTAAGATAATATCTCAGTTTTGATTTGCATTTCTCTGACAATCAATGATGCTGAGCACCATTTCATATGCTTGTTTGCCATTTATATGTATTACTTTGAGAAACATCTATTCAAAGATTTTGCCTATTTTTAAATTAGATTATTAGATTTTTTTTCCTATAGAGTTGTTTGAGCTCCTTATATCTTCTAGTCATTGATCTTTTGTCAGATGGATAGTTTGTAAATATTTTCTCTCATTCTGTGAGTTGTCTCCTCACTTTTTTGATTGTTTCCTTTTTATGTGAAAACTTCTTCACTTGATGTGATCCCATTTGTAAATTATTTCTTTGGTTGCCTGTGTTTGTGAAGTATTGCTCAAATCTTTGCCTAGTTCAATGTCCTAAAGAGTTTTGTTACTGTTTTCTTGTAGTAGTTTCATAGTTTGAGGTCTTATAGTTAAGTCTTTATCCCCTTTGATTTCTTTTTTCTTTTCTTTTTTTTTTTTGAGACGGAGTTTCGCTCTTGTTACCCAGGCTGGAGTGCAATGGCGCGATCTCGGCTCACCGCAACCTCCGCCTCCTGGGTTCAGGCAATTCTCCTGCCTCAGCCTCCTGAGTAGCTGGGATTACAGGCACGCGCCACCATGCCCAGCTAATTTTTTGCATTTTTAGTAGAGACGGGGTTTCACCATGTTGACCAGGATGGTCTCGATCTCTTGACCTCGTGATCCACCCGCCTCGGCCTCCCAAAGTGCTGGGATTGCAGGCTTGAGCCACCGCGCCCGGCCGGATTTCATTTTTGTGTATGGTGAGAGACGGGTCTAGTTTCATTCTCTGCATATTAGATAGCCAGTTTTCCCAGCATTATTTATTGAAAAAACATTCATTCCCAGTGTATGTTCTTTGCATCTTTGTATAAACAATTTTCGATAGGCGTGTGGATTTATTTCTGGGTTCTCTTTCATTGGTCTGTGTATCCATTTTTATGCCAGCACAATGCCATTTTGGATACTATAGCTCTGTAGTAAAAGTCAGGTAATGTGATTCATCCAGTTTCAGTGGATTTTTTTGTTTTCGATTTTCTGTTGTGCTTAAGGATGATTTTGCTATTTGGGTCTTTTGTGAATCTATATGTATTTTAGATTTTTTTTCCTATTTCAATGAAGAATGACGTTGGTATTTTAATAGGGATTGGATTGAGTTTGTGGATTGCTGTGAGTAATATGGGCATTTTCACAACATTGAATCTTCCAATCGACAAACATGGAATATCTTTCCATTTTCTGTGTTCTCTGCAATTTCTTTCACCAAGGGTTTGTACTTTTATTGTAGAGATCGTTCACTTCTTTGGTTAATTCCTTGGTATTTAATTTTATTTGTAGCTATTGTAAATGGGATTCCTTTCTTGATTGCTTTTTCTTGTCTGCTATTTGCATACAGAAATGCTACTGATTTTTGCATGATGATTTTGTATCCTGCAACTTTACTGAATTTTTAAAGTCAGTTCTAATAGTGGGTTGGTGGAGTCCTCAGGTTTTTTTGAATACAAAAGCATATCATCTGTGAACAATATAATTTGACAGATGTCCTTTATTTCTCTCTCTCTTCTGATTGCTCTACCTAGGGCTTCCAGTATTATGTTGAATAAGAGTGGTGAAAGTGGACATCCTTGTCATGTTTCCAATCTCAGCAAAAAAGCTTTTAGTTTTTCTCAGTCATGAGACAATGTCTGTGCATTTGAAGTGGCAAGTATTTGTTCAGTTCTTTTCAGACTGGTTTTGTCTGGGAAAACTCTGCAGCAGACATAGTACTGGGGTGTGTCAGAAACATTGGAAAGCTGTGGCCATAACAGCGTTGCTAGAAGGCTTGGTTCCACTAAGGCTGGTGCACTGTTAGGGTGGTACAGAAGCCTAAGACAAATGTGGCTAGAGCAGCTTAGTGACACATCAGAAGCCCAGGGCCACTAAGGAACGTCTGCCTTTGAGGGCTGTCAAGAACCCCAGGCCACTGATTAGACTTATTAGTGGTGAATACCAGAGATTGAGTTCAGTATGCAAGCCTGAAGCGTGGGGTTGTATGATCCTCTTATCATCCAAAAACACGCTTATGCTAGGGTGGGTCTAGAGGCTCAGTCCAGGAGTACTGGATGGGACTATTTGTTTCTGAGGGTCTTCCCAGTTGTGTGTTTTACTGTGTTCGGCCTGGTGTTGGGGCTTAATGTTCTGTGCATGCTTGTCTCTCTTTCCCTCAATTAGACAATATCTTTCTTCATGCTTTGCTGCCTGGGGATGTGGCACATGTGATGTGAGTAATGCAACACCATCTTTTCCACCCTCTTTGGTGTGTCTTTTCTTATTAATGTGCTATAACTAGGTACTGTGATCTGCCACCTGGTTTTGTTCTCTGTTATGAAGTCATTTTCATGAGTGGATTTGATGTTTTTCAGACAGGCGATCACTGGGAGTACTACTCTACCATTTTGCTCTGTCCCTTATTAACTCACTATTCTTCATAGAAATGGTAAGCAATTCAATCAGTAAGAAAATAGTAAAAGAAGTGAATAATTAGTCCAATTTAATTTTGAATATTTAGCATATATATCAGATGTTAATAATGTTAAGAATCAACATTATTACTATTAATAGTGGTATTTGAGTATCTGGCTTTTTGTCTATCAATTGGTTCATAACTCAAATAAAGTTATGCTATTTATTGGCCATATTCAGGATTTGCAATATTGAGAAACAAATTCAGAGTAAAACATGGGCTGGTGGTGTAAATGTATGAAAGAATAGCTCTGGTGCAATCAATGTTCATGCCTCATGATTTGGATGGTTTTGACTCTGATGGTTAGTAATGAATGCTGCCATATGTCAGCAAATGTATCTTATAAGAGGCCAAATAGTAAATATTTTTGCCTTTGTGGAGTCATGGAGTATTGGTTACAACCACTCAATTCTGTCACTATAGTGCAATGATAGCATAGACAGTACATTAAAAGAAATTTACGAAAATAGGCAATAGACCAGATTGGCCCACAAATTCAGTGTTTGGATCCCTGTGCTCTATTGTGTGATATGGTTGGCATTTTAAATTTGTTGGTTGCTTAATGCACTTATTTAGGTATTTCCTTCATCATTTCTTAATAACAATAATAGTTCACGTTTACTTGTTAACTTACAATGTTCCAGAAAAAGGGCTGTGTGTTTTGGATAATTTAATTCAATACTCGAAACAACCTTATAAATTGAGATTGTGAGAAATTCAATGAATTGTCCAAGGTGACCAATTTTATTTGTCTGTTTTTTGCACTGCTGATAAAGACATATCCAAGACTGGGCAATTTACAAAAGAAAGAGGTTTAATTGGACTTACAGTTCCACATGGTTGGGGAGGCCTCACAATCATGGTGGAAGGCAAGGAAGAGCAAATTACATCTTATGTGAATAGTGGCGGGCAAAAAAAAAAAAAAAAAGCTTGTGCATGCAAATTCCCGTTTTTTAAAATCATCAGATCTCATAAGACACACTCACTTTCATGAGAACAGCATAGGAAAGACCTGCCTTCATGATTCACTCACCTCCCACTGAGTACCTCCCACAACACATAGGAATTATGGGAGCTACAAGATTAGATTTGGGTGGGGACAAAGAGCCTAACCATATCACCATTACTGGTGTCATGTGAGGTGAGGATACATTTCTTCTCCTCCTTCTCCTTCTCCTTCTCCTTCTCCTTCTCCTTCTTTTCCACCCAGGTTGGAATGCAGTGGTATTATCATAGCTCACTGCATCCTCTGAATTCCTTGGTTCAAGGGATTCTTTCGCATCAGCCTCCTAAGTAGCTGAGACAAAAGGCAAATGCCAAAGGACATGATTATTTTTTTCAAATTTATTTTTCTTTTTTAGAGAAACAAAGAACTTGCTTTGTTGCCCAGGCTGCTCTTGAACTCCTGGTTTCAAAGCATCCTTTCACCCTGGCCTCCCAAAGTGTTGGCATTATAAGTTTGAGCCACCATGCACAGCTGAGATAACATTTCATGTCCATGTGACTTTCAAGTGTGAGTGTTTAATGCTGTGTAGTTCATGATTGTTTCAAATGTAGCATTTTAATTAATGACAAATAAAAAATAGAGGTAAATTCATTTCAGATGGTAGGATACATAAATTTTAGCTACATTTTTTCTGAAACAATCAGACTTTTCTTGAGAAGAAAACCAGAGGACTGGCACAGTGTCTTATGCCTTTAATCCCAGCACTTTGGGAGGCCATATCCTGCTATCACTTGAGCTCACAAGTTTGAGAGACCAGCCTGGGCAACATGGCAAAGCCCCATTTCTATAACAAATACAAATATATATATATATATATATATAAGCTGGGTGTGGTGGTGCATGCCTGTAGTCCCAGCTACTCAGGAGGCTAAGGTGGGAGGATGACTCGAACCCAGGAGTCAGAGGTTGCAGTGAACCAAGATCACACCACTGTACTCCTGTACCCTAGCCTGGGCAATAGAGCCAGACCTTGTCTTGAAAAGCTTTTAAAAAGCCAGAAATTTAAACAAAGTGGTTATATGTGAGACAAGAAACATGCATCAGAAAAAATAAGCAACACACTAGTGGGTGCCTTGAAAGCAAGCATGTTACAGCTTAACAGCCTGGTAAGAAAGGAAAAATTTGTTGGTTTGATTCGGTACTTATTTAGTGCATCCATAGGAGGGCCAGATAGTCTGCCTGCAGTTAAACAAATCAGTGAGAATTCTGTTTGCTTTCCATTCTATTATAAGCATGGAGATCTAACTAAGGTTACATCTGTGTACAGGTGTCTGGAGCCAGAGTGAAATGTCCTTATATGGATATCTGCACTTCTACCTTTAGCAATTCATTTCTTTAGGGAAAGCATTGTCTTTTCTTTGTAGTCCTCTTTTAAATTGCAAATACTCTATGCCACGGAACACTTTGTCTTTCTAATAGAGTCTTAGGGGAAATAAATTTAATATTTCACTTTTTTCCTCCACCTTTTCCCCCTTCACTTTGAATTCCTGTGAGTACTTAATCTTGGTTTCAGTTATATGTCTATTTCCAAAGTCAATTCTTAACTCTTTAAGTTTCTCTAAGTGAACAATACGTGCCTAAAGACATTTTATAATAATAATTTAGAAAGCCATACAAAACCCAAATAGAGGTCACTCGAGGATGAGGGGTAAACATGATGCAATAGTGTCACACTCATAGATTTTTTTCTGCATTAGTGAACATCAGAAAAAATGGTGGGAAAAAATGAGTATTTAAAACAATCTGAATTAAAATTAAAAAAACTTTTACTTAATCTGGTCTTTGCTTTCTTTTTTGAAGCAGGAAAGTTAAATTATCGAACATTTTAATGGATGATCTAAATATGTTGGGTTGGGATGCACTCACATTTGTTTTCCAGGTACCATTCACCCTTAAATGTAAATGTCTTCAAGGGAAAGTAAAAATATATAGCTGATATTTAATGAGTTTTTTCTTAAGTTATCAAAGCATCTCTTGGTAGAGCTACTTGGCATCCTATCAAAAAAAATCATCAGTCTTTTCCTTCTTAGCTTTTTTGAAAATATTATTTCTCTCTTTGTCAGAGTGTTTCTTTGTTTTTTTGTTTTGGCCTGTGTAAAACTTCCCATGAGAAGGGTGATTCTCAAGTGTTTTGTTTTTGTGTGGATTACTCAGACCACAGGCCTTATTTATACGTGTGCAACCTAATCTATACATGTGCAGACTTTACTGATGAATATGCTACCTTATTTCTTTATGGCTCTTTCTTTCTGTCCCCCCATCACACATCTTTTGAATGTTATGCCTTTATTCATCTGTCAGATTTTGAGCAACAGAAAGATAAACAGTCAAGTCAGTTTCTTTTACTATTTCTTTACATATTTTCTAAAAAGTTGATGAAAGATTTAAGATATTAATTGAGAAGAGTCATACAACAATTGTTATTAATTATGTTCAATCAGCTCTTAATTATTTGTGTCAACACCTTGCCTTTGTGAATATGTGAGGGGTAGTAGAACAAGAGGCATTCAAATTTTACATAATCCTGTGATTCAAGGTATAGTTCTAAATGAAGATGATAAATGAATTAAGGGAATACCACCTGGGATGTAGAAAGGAATTTGTGCAGTGTTAGAATCCACACTTGCTTCTTCTGGCAAAAGCAACCACTAATTGTTTGCTGCAGTAGAACCAATTTTCACTGAAAATAATTTTTATTTGGATTTTGCACATGCATTAATCAGCAGCAAATTTGAAAAAGGACTGCCTTAAGACCAGTCTCAAAGTTTGCTTAATATTTACATGATCTAAATTCAACCCAAAATAAATCTTAAAACACTCAGAAAAATACATAATATACAATGTCCATGTGTATTATTTTTCCATTTTTATCATTTTTAAGTGGGTCCTCACATCCACTTTGATTATACCTATTTTTACATGTTCCACTTTCTCAGCTACTTTTTTTTAAAACTCATTCCTCCCTTCTTTTCACAGGTATCAAAACATCCAAAAGGTATTCTGAAATGTGTTGCCAAAGGAAGAGCTTTAGGTGGTCACTGTGCCTTCCTCCCATCTCTGAGCATTTTACTCTCCATTGAGAGGAATACCATCAATGTTTTCCTCTTGTAATGGCTGCTTCTGTTTCTTTAGTTCTTATTCTTCTCAGTTTATTTGTTATCCATAGTTTTTACAAAAACAAACTCAAAATAAGTCTGAGGAAGACGTAGCATAGGCTTTAATGAAGGCAGAGATGGACTTAACTGTAATACACTAGGCATTCGGAATATAAATCCTTGTATCTGAGCTTAATCATAGCTACACTTAAGGTAGTCCTTTGTCTTCAGTTTAATTTTTCCAGATTGGAAGTGTGCATGTCATACCTTTATGAAATCTATGAATCCTTGGCCATCTAATAGATACCAGCGAGCTTTCTTTAAATTAAGCTGTCCTTCTCTAAAGAACCTAATCATCTATAAATACTATAAAATAAATTTTAATGGTCATCTATGAGAGGGGATTCTGAATTAATTTTTGTACTTTCAAGCCATTATCAGTATTATGCTACTGGAATCAAAATAAATTTTTAATTAATTGAATCTAATTGTGTTTCAGAAATTAAATAATTGAAAACCATTCTAGGCAGAAATTCCTTTGTTTCACGTATCTGTGAGGTTGACGTGTTTCTTCTCACTGTTTTTTTTTTTTTTGTTCTTGGGATCATGATGGAGACATTTCTGCTTATTATCCTAGGATTGATGTATGTGATTTGATACAGTTTACAATAGGCATAATGTTTAAATGTGTATAATATTAGCATCATCAAAATACCAGAAAAAAATTATAATTGAGTGATGATGGTGATCCATAATGTTTTAATATTTTAAAAGCTATTTATCCTTTTTAGATGAATACTTTTAGGTTGTTATTGAGTCTATTTTAAGTGAAGACACAAAGATGAGGCCATCTCTGTGGGATTTTGTGTGCTATAAAACAACTTACCTTATGGCTACTTTTACATGAGATGACGTGTTTCATACCCTGGTGAGCTCAATGCATTATGAAACAAAGGCCCTTGAAATGAGGATTTATTTATGACACAATCTGGAAATAATGCAGGAGTAACTAATTTATGTGTCAATTTCATAGTTCCTATATCCTAGGGGTATCTTAGAGAGCACTATATTAAAATCTCATAGTCCAAATGGCTATCAGTAAAACACAAGTTAAAATATGAAACTCAGTATAAAAATTTGAGTTACTTTCTCTTGGCAATTGGTTATTAAGACAACCTTTTATGTTTAGATTATGGTAACTGCAGAGTTCTAGGAATTCCAAAAGGTAATTTCATAAGGAACTTTAAAAACCAGTATGGCATATCTGGAAATAAGAGTACTGCATCCAAACCTCTGTAGTCTAAATGAAAAATAACAAGATGGACCTTTTTGTGGAGTTAGCCTTACTGCTTAATTCAGATTTCATAATCTAAAATTATTTTAGCTAAATGCAACTAAATCATACTGCTTTTAAATAGGTGCATAGTTTGATGAATTATTTGAAAAGAATTGTCCAAGTAATATATTTAGTATCCTTCCAACTGCTTATTTATCTCTACCTATAGTAATCTTTTACACTGACATGGATTTCTTTATAGATAGGATATATGGACATGACTTTGGCTCCTACATAAATATCACCCCACTTCCTTTAATAATAATTAATAAGCGAAAAGCTTATTTCACTTTCTTGCTGAGCCCAGTTTAATATTGGTAAAATAATTGCATAACAACATTAATGATAAAATGCTCATAATATGAAGCCAGGTGCAGAAATCCATAGAAAATGTTTTGTGATAAATTAATAAAATCTCCCAAACTATTAGTACTTTACTTGATTCATGGAAGACAAATGCATGATGAGGAAAAAAGTAAAACATCTCTACTGAATCTGAATCCAGCTGTATTTCCTAAGTTTGTAATGATTTTAAAAATCCATCATTCATTCATGTGTACTCACTACCTACTCTGGGTCAGATATGGCAGCCTCTGCACATACAGAAGTGAGCAAGACTTCCTTCATTTGCCATTCCTGTTCATGCTCCTCCCTCTCCATGGCATAGTACACAATACACTGGAGGAAATACCCTCATACAAGGAGAAGGAAAAAAAAAGAGTAGACCGTGTATCCACCATTCTGCCTTCTCTGGAGTTGTTCTCAATTTGGGGGTATGTAAAGTTTTTTCACCCCAGAATATTTATCCCTTAATAATAATAACAACAGGCTGGGCACGGTGGCTCACGCCTATAATCCCAGCACTTTGGGAGGCCGAGGCAGGCCTTGATCATGAGGTCAAGAGATTGAGACCATCCTGGTCAACAAGGTGAAACTCCGTCTCTACTAAAAATACAAAAGTTAGCTGGACATGGTGGTGCACACCTGTAGTCCCAGCTACTCAGGAGGCTGAGGCAGGAGAATTGCTTGAACCCAGGAAGTGGAGGTTGTGGTGAGCCGAGATCGCACCATTGCACTCCAGTCTGGGTAACAATAGCCTAACTCTGTCTCAAAAATAATAATAATAATAATAACAATAACAACAGTAATAGTAGCAGCAGAAGCAGCAATACTTTCTTTTCCAGTTCACTGCTCACTTTCATGATAAAAATTTTGTGTGTGTGTGTGTGTGTGTGTGTGTGTGTGTAGAATACAAGGAGCCAGACCTGAATTGGAATTTTCAAGAACTGGCTTCTGATGCTCACGTTGGAGGAAAAAAGTAGCAGATGTTGGAGAATTTTGAGCAAATGACTTGTGCTCTGTGTTTCTGTTTCTCACTTAATGAGAATTTCTTTAGCAGTAATTCCCAAAGCTCACATCCTCTAGGTCTATTTGCCCAGTATGCTCTGTTAATGGATTAAGATCAGTCTCCAACAGACCTTTATTGCAGGCATTCAAAGAGAGGGAAGACTTTTGTGGACTAAGTTGGAAAGCTACTCCAGGAACAGCTGATGAGTTTCATCCCTTTGCTTCAGTATAAATTAGAACAGATTGTATTTTCTTCACACTCCCAACACTGCAAACAGAAAATAAAATTACTCAGCAATTCCAGTCATGTCTTTCTTTCAAGATATTCCTTGAAAGTCCCAGAGTAATTGTAAATGAAATTCATAAAGAGGGAAAAACACAGTTATTAGGCGGGTGTACATCAGCATGTGGGCAGGATTTAGCCGAGCCCCTTTTTCCTACTGAAGAACTGATCAGACGACTTGACAGCTGGAGTTTACATGATTGTTGTACAATAAAACAGGACCACAGCTACCTTTTGCTGTGTTCCAAATGCCAAGTGCAATTTTGAATACTTCTTCTCCTTTATAAAAATGCATTATCTGTATAAAAAGAGGATAGATACACTTTAGAAGTGACGCTGTTCCTACAGAATCCAAGATGCGTAAAAAATTAAAAGGAAATTAAACCTGTACCATATAATTAAAAAATAATGGAAAAAGCTATTGAAGTTTAATGGCTGGGTTATAAGAGAAGCCACATACAACATAGTTGGCCCTCTGAGATCTGAGGTAAACGGATTACAGGATGTGGACTTGGAGCTCAGCTGTGAACACTGTGATATTTTGAGAAAAAAGGATTGAATGCTCATCGCTTTGTTGAAACTCTCAAACATCCTAACAAATCCGACTATTTCAGATGCCAAAGACAGCATTAGAAGGTGTAGAAAACAAAAGAGGTATCATATCCAAATTACATAAGACAATTAAATTACAGCTCTTGGTTAGATTTTATTTTACCCATTTGTGTTAAGCTCTTGATTTTGGAAAAATAAAAAGAGAAACCCAAATAAATTTCCCCCATTTTATAGGGCTGTGATGACAGAAACTGTGAAGAGGGGTACGTGGGTAGCTTTACTTCAAAATGAATTGAAACTTAAAATTAAATGTGTGATTTTCCTGGAGTCACACATGTTCCCATATATAGTGAGCCTCTTTTTATATAAGGTGCCTTTTTATTATGGACATAGTAATAAGTAACCTAATTTTTTCATCTGGTTTAATAACATGGATGCTTTCCACATGTATTCATTCACTATTCAATATTTCTGGTAGCACCTACTATATAACAGACAGTGTGTTTTATTGTTAGGAATGCCATAGTAAATAAACATGTAAGCATCCTTTATACATGCTAGAGGGAGAGAGAGAAAACTTCTTAAAAAGAAGGTGAGAAAGATAATAAATCAGTAGTATTGAGGGGGAATATAAACAGGAAAAAAGACATACAATACCAAGAGTGGGACTTGAAATTTTAGATTTGGTGGCTGGCTACTGAGAAGATGACTTTTGAGTAAAGATCTAAAGGCATTGGAACTAGCTGGCCACAGATATTTGAGTAAAAGGCATCCCAGGAAGTGGGACAGCATGTTCTAAGGGCCTGAGGTAGGAGTATGCCTGGGGAATTTGAGAAACTACAGGAATACGTCTGTGGTTAGGGGTAGACAGAGTAAACTGGAGGATAGTAAATACTATGGTCAGAAACATGATATAAACCGGGCTTTAGAAGACTTTGTGCTACACGGAAAAACTAGGGCTTTTACTTTGGATGAGATGAGAAGTCTACTGTCCTTGTCAAGCATTAAAAACTTTCACCAGATTCTGGGGACAGCTTCTGTCACAACCGTGCAACTATCCAACTGTAGAACAGAAACAGCCACAGACCCTGCATGAATCAATGAATATGGCTGTGTTCCAATAAAACTTTATTTACAAAAATAAATGGTGAAGCGATGTCAGCAAGATGGTGGAGTACGAAGCTACAGGCCCTCCTGATCCCGACAAAAACACTGAGTTAAGAAATATGGATCAGTTACCTCTGTGGGAACTCTAGGCACCAGTTGAGAAGCAAGAGCAACCAGGCCACTGTACAATCAAGAAGGTATTCCAATGAAAGGGATAAGGAAAGTTCATGTCATTTGCCATTTTTGTTCGTGCTCCTACCCCTACATGGCATAGTACAAAATAAACTAGAGGAAATACCCTCCTATGAGGAGAAGAAAACAGAAGTGTAGACCATGGATCCACCATTTTGCCTTGTCTGTGGCAGTCTGAGGGGCTTGCGTGTCTTGAAGCGTTGATGGGACTAGAGTCAGAGTTTGGAAGCCACTGAAAACAGGAGTCAGCAGGCAACACAGTAGGGCTGCAGTTCCACAGGCAGCCTTCAAGGCAAGAGATCTCTGAGAGATCTTAGAATCAACTGGGCTGATTGGTGGTCTTTTTCTGCAGGAAGCCAGTAGAGAAAGAGAGGGAGACGTGGTTTGTTTCTTCAAACACCCCACTTCAGGTGAAAAATTACAAAGCATACAAAGAAACAGGGAAATATGGCCCAGTCAAAGGAATAGAGTAAAACTCCAGAATGTTCATAAAGAAACAGATCTATGAGCTGCCTGACAAAGGATTTTAAATTACTGTCAAAATGATTTTCAATTAACTTAAAGAACGAACACAGATAAACATCTAAGTGAAATCACAAAAATGTCTTATGAACAAAATGAAAATATCAACAGAGATAGAAACTAGAAAAATGAACCAAACAGCAATTCTAGAGCTGAAAATTAAAATAACTGACACAAAAAATTTATTAGAAGGGTTCAACAGCAGATTGATTAGGCAGAAGAATCAGCACGTTTAATAATAAATCACATAAAATCATTGAATCAGAGAAGCAAAATAATATAAAAATACAAATATCCACAGACAACCAAAGGATCTTAGGGGACAATATACACTTTATGGAAGTCTCAGAAAGGAAAAATAAAGAGAAGCAGAGCTTATCTGAGGAAATATTGATCCCAGACTTCCCAAATCTGAGGAAAGAAACAAATACGCATGCCAGCGGAAGTGGCTTATACCTGTAATCCCAGGACTTTGGGAGGCTGAGGCAGGTGGATCACCTGAGGTCAGGAGTTCGAGACCAGCCTGGTCAACATGGTGAAACACTGTCTCTACTAAAAATGCAAAAAAAGAAAATTCACCTGGCATGGTGGCAGGCACCTGAAATCCCAGCTACTTGGGAGGCAGAGGCAGGAGAATTGCTTGAACCTGAGAGGTGGAGGTTGCAGTGAGCCGAGAATGTGTCATTGCACTTCAGCCTGGGTGACAAGCGTGAAACTCCATCGAAGGAAAGAAAGAAAGGAAGAAGGAAGGAAGGAGGGAGGGAGAGAGGGAGGAGGGAAGGAAGGAAGGAAGGAAGGAAGGAAGGAAGGAAGGAAGGAAGGAAGGAAGGAAGGAAGGAAAGACAGATTTAAGAAGCTCAAGAAATTTCAATTTGGATACATTCGACAAGAACCACAGCACAAGACATTATAATCAAACTGCTTAAACTCAACAAAGAGAAAATTTTGAAAGCATCAAGTAAAAAACAATTCATCCTATACAATGAACTTCCACGAGACTACCAGTGTATTTCACAGCATAAACTCTGCATGCCAATGGGAGTGGCTAATATATTCAAAGTGTGGGGAATAAAAAACTATCATTGAAAAGTATCGCATTTAGCAAAACTTTCCTTCAAAGACAAAGGAGAAATTAAGACTTTCCAAGAAAATCAAAAGCGGAGAGAATTTATCATTAGGCATAGTCTACAAGAAATGCTAAACAGAGTTGTTCAAACTGAAAGAATAGTAAGACAGCAACACACATAGAGCCATATGGAAATATTATTTTCTCCCCAAAAACACATCTCAATGCAAACTATTCCCATTTCAACTGTCCAGTAGCCACAAGTAACTACTAAGTATTGCATTAAATAGCACACCTCTAGAAGATAGTCTCATTTTTTCTCTATTTTAATTGTTTAGCTTTGAAATATGCATTTATGTTTGTATATGGCATTGCTCTAAGAATTATGAGAATTCATAGTAAATCCACATGGAATCACTACCACTGAGCCTACAACAGAAGTGGTGCAGGTACTTTGACTGATGGGTCATAGTTTACCAATCCCTTCCATCAGTTACATTTGCAATTGCATTTGATAGACGAAATAACTAAGTCCAGAAAGATTTAAGAAACATGCCCCAAGTTACCTAAGTAGTTAAATACTGCTGGGCCTCCAATTCAGTGCAGTATGATTGCAAAATTTTCAACTACGTTATGTTGCCTTCATGAAGACTTTGGTTTTGGTAGACCAATGATTCTACAAATGTGGTCTGCAGAGCCCTTTACAGTGGTTTCATCAGGTCAAAACTGTCTTTGTCATAACATAAAATCCTGATTTATATTTTTTACTGTGCTGCCATTTGTAATGATGATGCAAAACATGATGGGAGAAGTGAGGTGTGATCCTAAGCACGAATTGAGGCAGCAGCACCAAACCGTCCTAGTACTGCATTTCCCCATCACATACTCACAGGTGGTAAAAAGCCTGGTTTATTTACAAATATCTTGATAAACCAGTAAAACTTGTAAATGTTCTTGAAATTTCAACCCTTGGGCATACATCTTTGTACTATTCTGTTTGACCAAATGGAAATTACCCATAAAACACATATGCTGCCACAGCAGAATGACGGTTTTCTTTAGTAAAAGCATTTGAGTGACTGAGCTGTCAGCTGAACTAGCCAATTTATTTTTGACATAAAACATTATTTTACTTTAGAAAATGACTTGATGAGCAAACTATGCCTATTCTCTTGGAATATTTCCTGGCCATTTGGGGGGTTAAAAAATAAGCCTGTTACTTAAGAAAAACAACTGATGGTATTTGTGTCCAGTCATGAACTCAGAGAGTCCAAGTGCAAATTAAACTTTTGGAAAATTTGCATCTGCCACTGTGAGCTTCACAGCTTTCCAATGTTATTTTGATGAGATCAGTGGCAATATTAGCAACTGTAATTTTTTAATATTAAGTAGTGAAATATGTCAACATATGAAAGATCTGTATAACTTAGCAAAGCAACATTTTCCAAATTACAAATGAATGATGTTACAAAATTATTTGTGAGTTAACAGATGTCTTCAAAGTGTAAGATAGACCATTGCAGTTTAATATGAGAGAGGAAAAAGCTAATTGAAAGGGCTTCAGTCCCACTTTTCAATTAACATTAAAAAAAAACTACCATTTGTCAAGTTGTAGTGCAATTTCAAAGAAGAATTTTCATAAAGAATTTTTAATAGGCAATTAAGATATTTCTGCCTTTTAAAATTACATATATGTGTGAAGCTGGGTTTTCTTCCTATGTTTGAAACAAAAGAACATTTGACAACAGATTGAATACAGAAACAGGTATGAGAACCTAGATGTTTTCTATTAAGCAAGACACTAAGAGATTTGCAAAGATGTAAAGCAATATCATACATCTGACTACTTTTTGGTTTTGAAGAATATTGTTAATTTTAATAACATTTACATTAATGTAGAATGCATTTATTGTTCTTATTCTTAAATGCATTCATGTACATTTTTAAAATTTTCCATTTTAATTTCTAATATTTAAATATTGCTTGATATGACCTGCATAAACTCAAGCTTGTGGTTCTTAATAATTCTTAGAGATGTTAAGGGAAACTGAGACCAAAATGTTCTAGAATTACTATTGTAGTTAGAGTGTGTGCGTGTGGGTGGTGTGCACAGCAACCTTTCAGCTAGAAGGAAATAGTGAGGGTTGTCAGTTAACTGGCCTGTGATTTCTTTGATCAGATTTAGAAGGAAAATGGAAATAATGAAACAAATAAGCTAATGTCAAAAGTATTCTCATTATAAAATCGGTGCAAATGACTACTTGTATGAATTATATGATCAAGTCTGATATGAAATAGGATAGTAAAACTCATCCTTCCTACTTATGGGGGTTGTTATAAGAATAAATAATGATATGAAAAAGTCAGATTTAGATATGAAATCTTTTCTTGTGTATGAAATACAATGAAAATTTAAGTAGGTTTGTATTCTCAGGCATTTCACAAATGTTATTTATCAGAAAGATTTAATTATTTAACATTACTTAACTCAACATACCATTATTAAGCACCTGGTGTTTGCCAGTAGTGTACTGAGCTCCACATATGCAAAGATGATTAAGACATTGCACTGTATATTCATTAGTGCTTTAGAAAGATTTATCCACGATGAAACTAGCAAAACAGTTTTATGCTTAGCCCTCAGTTAATTAGGCCATTTTATTTTCTAAGTGTTTAAGTGAACATTTTCTATAACATAAGTTGAGGAGTCATCTTCAGTTCCTTTGAATATATTCTTAAAATTTCAAACCATCTGCAGTAGTATATTTAGTGATGTAAAACAAATTATATATATTAGCCTCTTTGGTGTCCTAAATTCTTTTGACATTTCTCTTTTGAAGAGAGATTAATAGTTTCTAAAAGGGGGACTAACAAATAAAATGACCAGCACTAAAATGACCACACCAATGAAGTATGAAATATGTATCTTTCTTCTTAATGGACGTTTGGAGCTAGACAGCAGGAGTGCTTTTTCCTATAGATTCATCCATGATGGCTCATGCACTGCTAATTCATTGCCCTGATATACTAGGGGCCGTCCTTCATTCTCCCATTGTCCTGCTGAAGAAAGAGCTTGCTTTGAATTGGGGAGGAAGGGTACCAAAGTTTCATATTTGGCCCAAAGACACAGATTTCCTTTTGCATGGTCTCATTCCGCGTAGTCTCCCTTCCTCACTCCCCAATCTGTACCCAAACCTAAAAGACATGTTTTGGATTCTGCTTCCTTCTGTTTTCAGGAGGACACAGGGTGGGTTTTGTTCATTCATTTGTTTTGTCCTATTATCAGCATACACAGAGCTAAGGCTCTGGTACGTGCAGATGTGATAAAGTGGAACCTGAAAGTGACATGAGAATTAAGATATAACTCTAACTTTGGAAAGATGGTTTTGACATCTGAAATTTCATGAGTTTTTAGAACATTCAAAGACTTACTGGAATGCTTGAATTAGCATCTGTCAGTTCCATTATCTATCAGTTTCCCCAAAAAAGCAATAAAATAAGTTTAAAAATTACAACTTTCTTGACTATGATAAACTTTTCTGTGTCCTATGGTATCTAAAATATGGTTCTTTTAGGCCATGTTTAATTTTATTAGTACCTTCCAAAGTGTTGAAATACAGTCTATACTTGTTTATTCATTTATTTTATTTGTGGTACTTAATGGCACATGAGTACATTGTAGATAAACATAACTATTATAAGGAATGGCACAGAATCAATGAATGCTTATTAATAATATAATTATAATTCAGAGAAGAAAAGCCAAAGGCTTGTCTGATGAGTGTTTTCATCCCTACTACAGTTTTTCTTCTTTCTGTACTTAGAGCTCATTAGGCGGACAGATTTTTCCCATGATTACAACACCCACAAAAGGGCCAAACCGGAGAGAAAAATCCACCTTTGCTCAGTTTCAAATTAATCGGAAACCCTTTAGGCCTCAGTAGGTGCCCAAGGCACATCCCGCACCCATGTTATTTTTAGTTGAATGCTATTCTTCTATTACAGGCAGCAAGATTGAAAACTGTCATGACTCTGAGCAAACCTGGTTATTTCAGAATACAGGCTTTCACAGCATTTCACTCTAATGGCCCAGATTAGAAAAGAAAGGTTGTTTATACGTTTAAAAGGCCAAGGTCTCCTGAACCATCAAAGCAGTGGCTTGTGGTTTTAGAGCAATGCAACTTCCCGCTGTGTGTAATGGTCGAGCACCTGTAGACGGCGCTTCAGCCGGGCTGCCACTGGGCACCAGTGCTAATTGGCGTCTATGAGGGACACTCGAGCAGCCTATGAGCCTCAGCATTTCATTTCATTTGGAGTGAAATATACTCTAAGTAACAAAGGACACGCACACACCTTCAATGACTTCTTTCTGGACATTTTCCTTTTCAGAGGACGAACTCATAGATCAAATGCCATCTTGTCACCTCCCATTTCTATACTGGCTACCCTTTATAATGTTTAAGAAGAAAAATAAAATAGTTCTTTGTAATTGGAGTTTCACTCTTTGGATGAATTTAGAGGAGAGCAAATATGTTGAATATGTTTTATTAATGTAAGTTTTGTTTGCAGAAATTGTAAAAAAGAGAATGCATATAGTTACCTACGTCTAAATGTTTCTGCAGAAATTTCTGCAGAGATTTTTATGGCTATACGCCTTCTCTTTTCTATGCCTTATGCAGGAAAAACTTTGGGGACTCATTTACGGTGGTCCCCGTAGGCCCCCACCCCCTCTGTTTGCTTCTGCAGTGCTTTATGTACTGGTGGGTAAGTTTAGTTACATGTATGTTTAATTATTGTGCCATAATTCATATGCTTTGCTTATTTTCTTAAAACGATTATCTATCAATTATGATCCAATGAAAACTGGGTGATGTAAGAGCCCCCTTCTCAATGCATCAAATGTATGCATTGTCCTGTTACATCTGTGAGAGACTTGTGCCTGCCAAAAGGAGGGAATATCATGGAACAAAAGGGTATCATCTTTAATGTGAATCTGAATCAACTCTTAAGCTTAAAGGGCTGAACTGAAGAAGCTGTAATTGAAAACTGCAGCTGGACTATGAAACAGCCCACTTATGAGATTAACATTAATGAGACTGTAGGAGTATTAGAACTAATATTTGTAGTCATTGATGTCAAATCTGAGGTTAACGGATTTTTTTTCTAACATGCATGACTTTGGCCAAGTCATTTACTCTTTCTGGGCTTCAGTAACTTTCCGTGCTTGGGACTGAATGATTTCTGAAGCTCCTCCCCATTAAAATTATTGTAATGGTTCTATGATGTATGCAATGTCAAAAACACTGTTGTGGTTATTATTAAATTTTAATAATAAACCTTGGGACATTGCAATAAAATAATTAAAGAGTCAGTTTCAGTTCTCAACAGTTAAGATAAATTCACGTAGTTCCTTTCTTAGTATCATACACATTTGGCACATTCAAAAAGCTGTTGTTCTCCTCATCTTTGGTTTCATATATTTCAGGAATTGAGATGCTTTACATAAAAAGTTTCTTAAATTCACATGTGTTTAGAATTAGTCATATAATAGTTTCTAGAAAAATGAAGAATGCCATAAAACTTAGAAATTGTTACTGGGGGTTTTAAATCTATAGTGATTATAATAATGTTAGCGTGATTATAGGAAGCAGAATTTTTCATTGTTTTATCTGGGTTTTCAATTAAGGAATTTTAAAAACTGACTCATGTATTCCTTTCCATGTGTGTTTTTTTTTTTTGGAGACTTGCAGGGTTAAGAGTCTTCACCACTGATTGCTGTCTGTGTCCAGTATAACTCGCATTTTCAGCAAGTTTCTTCCCGTTTTCTACCTTCTAGAAACAATGAACAAATGATTTTATTTTATTTTACTTTATTTTTTTTAGCCCAGATCTCACTCTGTTACCCAGGCTGGAGTGCAGGGTCTCAATCAGAGCTCACTGTAGCCTCAAACTCCCCAGTTCAACCTATCCCCTTGTTTCAGCTTCCTCGGTAGCTAGGACATCAGATGACCACCATCATGCCCGGCTGACCTTTGTTTTAGAAATGGGGGTCTTACTATGTTGCCTAGGCTGGTCTCGAACTCCTGGCCTCAAGTGATCCTCTTGCCCTCAGCCTCCCAAGGTATGAGGATTACATAGGTGAGCCATGACACCTGGCCCAAAGTGTGAGGATTATATAGTGGCCGTGGCACCTTTCCTAAAATCACAAATGACTTTAGGAAAATGTAGATTTCCTTATGGAAATTTTGGGCCTACTTTAATATGCTTTAAATTTTTTAATTGGATTATATGATTACAATGTGTGTGTACGTGTTTGTGTGTGTTGGTTAAGGTTATGTAATAAATAGAAGCTCCAAGAGGTTAAGTAACTTTGCCCATGGCACAGGATACCGAATTTTGTGGCATGGATTCAAACTCCAGGCTGGGAACTGTCTTGTGGCTTAAGATCCTCTTGGACTCAAATTTAATACAGAAGTCAAAAAAAGCAAATATTTAGATATAACATACTGATTACCTTATAGCCTCATGCATCTGTGCATAGGTGTGTCTAAGTCCATTAAAAATATGAGTGTGTGACCTCAGTGGCGGGGGAGAATTTATGAATTTACGTAACTCGCTGGAAGAGAGATGTGTGTTCAGAAATAAATGGTTGACTGTGGACCATACATGGACACAGGTAACCCCATCATTTTCATGGTTGCCTGTCATACTCTCAATTGCCCCAGCTCCTTAGGATGTTTGCCCAGTAAATATGGGGTGTCCTACCACTTCCCCTGTGCAATGGAGTGTTAAGCAACTCTCCCTCTATCTCCTTGTGTAACCTTCGCTCTCTTGATCCTTTAATTTTTAAAAAAGGATTCTCTGCATTACTATTTTCATTTCCTTGCATTTGCACTGTCAGTAACCACTGCAGTCTGGCTGTAGTCCCTACTCTTGCATTGAAAGTGCTTTCAATAACATCAAATAGAGGGTCCCATTGTCCTGTAACTCTACCTCTTTGAGTATTTGATGCTCTTGACTTTTCTCCCCACGCTCTGATTTAGACTTTGGTGGCACTGCTCTCTACTTGTTCAGCATGTGCCTTTCTGGGTCCTTCTCCTTATTCTCCTCGGTGTATTAATTTTCAGTAGCCTAAGAGAACAAAGACTGATTTCCATTATGCTGTATATTTATTGTGCTGTCTCATTTTTGTTTGGTGCCCCTCAACCAGGGTAGCTTCTCTGAACTGTGCTGGTCACGGTGGCAGAGGAAAGGAAAACCTGGCAAAGAACAAATCGAGTCCGGAAGCTTCTTCCACTTCATTTCATTGGCCAAAGCTAATCGTATAATCAAGCTCACTCCCCCAGTGCAGGGAAAGACGGCGCTCTTCCTGGGAGTTGAGGGAAAGTGGACATTGGTGATGAACATGACCACCTGCACACTCTTCATTTGTCCACTTCGTAATTGTTGGTGTTTCCTGGTGTTTCTTCTTTTCTTAGTGTACACTGGTTTTGGTAGTTTGCCAATAACCAGAAGCTGAGGATTCCAAAATCTCTACCAATAATCTCCATCTCGCCTCTGAACTTCAGTGACTGTCCAACTGCACCTCCACCTGAGTTTTAGTGATGCAAGGATGACTCTGTTGGGGCTGTGTGAACAGTGAGAAAGAGAGATGAGGCTGGAGTGGGTTGGGTAGGAGGGGAATGGGAGGGTCCCAAGATAATACCAATGGCAGGTCTACTTTATAACAGGAAGTCTTAGTACAACATTTTTGTTTATCTGTAAAAGAGTAGTAACTATAATGACTACCGACTGGGCTCAGTGGCTCATGCCTATAATCGCAGCACGTTGGGAGGCCAAGGCAGGCAGATCATGAGGTCAGGAGATCAAGACCATCCTGGCCAACATGGTGAAATCCCGTCTCTACTAAAAATACAAAAAATTAGGAGAATCACTTGAACCTGGGAAGCGAAGGCTGCAATGAGCTAAGATCGCACCACTGCACTCCAGCCTGGGCAACAGAGCAAGACTCTATGTGTCTCAGAAAAAAAAAGAAAGAAAGAAATGACTACCTTACAGGGTGGTTCTGAGGATTAAATGAGTTTATATCTGTAAAATGCTAGAACAATGCCTGTCTTACCAGGTTTGTTATTACTCTTTTTTTTTAAATTATACTTTAAGTTCTGGGGTACATGTGCAGATTGTGCAGGATTGTTAGACAGGTATACACATGCTATTGTGGTTTGCTGCATCCATCCCCCTGTCACCCACATTAGGTATTTCTCCTAATGTTATCCCTCTCCAATCCCCCAGCCCCCTGCTAACCATCCCCAGTCCCCAATCCCCCAACAGGCCCCAATGTGTGATGTTTCCCTCTCTGTGTCCCTGTGTTCTCACTGATCAACACCCACTTATGAGTGAGAACATTTGGTGTTTGGTTTTCTGCTTTTGTGTCAGTTTGCTGAGAATGATGGTTTCAGATTCATCCTTGTCCCTGAAAAGGACATGAACTCATCCTTTTTTATGGCTGCATAGTATCTGATGGTGTATATGTGCCACATTTTCTTTATCCAGTCTATCACTGATGGTCATTTAGGTTGGTTCCAAGTCTTTGCTATTGTAAACAGTGCTACAATGAACATATGTGTGCACATCTCTTTATAATAGAAAGATTTATAATCCTTTGGGTATATACCCAGTAATGCGATTGCTGGGTCAAATCATATTTCTATTTCTAGGTCCTTGAAGAACCACCACACTGTCCTCCACAATGGTTGAACTAATTTACACTCCCACCAGCAGTGTAAAAATGATCCCACTTCTCCACATCCTCTCCAACATCTTTGGAGATTTGTCTCCAGATTTTTTAATGATCGCCCTTCTAACTGGCATGAGATGGTATCTCAATGTAGTTTTGATTTGCATTTCTCTAATGACCAGTGATGATGAGCATTTTTTCATATGTTTGTTGACTATATAATGTCTTCTTTTGAGAAGTGTCTCTTCATATCCTTTGCCCACTTTTGGATGGGGTTGTTTTTTTCTTGTAAACTTTTTTACAAGATTCTGGATATTAGCCCTTTGTCAGATGGGTAGGGTAGCTTGCAAAATTTTTTCTCATTTTGTTGGTTGTCAGTTCACTCTAATGATTGCTCCTTTTGCTGTGCAGAAGCTCTTAAGTTTAATTAGATCCCATTTGTCAATTTTGGCTTTTTGTTGCCACTGCTTTTGGCGTTTTAGTCATGAAGTTCTTACCTATTACTCTTATATAGGCAATCCCAACCTCTAATCCATAACAATCACAATTCTGTAAGTTCTTGACCATATTTATTAAGATAAATATATAATAAATTATGTTGATTATAGGGGTGAGTTTATTATTCTGAGGGAAGGATAGTAATTGACTAAATGAAACAACGAATCATTTTGTTCCTCACAGTTTTAGCATTGGAAGGAAGCTTAGGCATGGTCTAGTCTTAATCTCTAGTTCTACAATTAGAAAAATAAGATCATAGAGAATGCAGAGACTTGTAAAGATCACAGCTAGCTGGTGGGTGGTTCCACCTCAGCACTCACACTTTTTCAAACTCCACTCATACACTTTTCTATGACACCCTATTGCCATTTTGTATATGAGCCATAAAAATTCACAGACACAGAGGCAGACCACTGTCATCCAATCATAGCTTACGTTTTCTTCTGATGATGTTCCATTGCTAGAATTCGACCATCTCATTATCAGTGCCACCCAAAGAGGAGCCATGTGCTGGAGAGCTGGCACTGTATTAAGGCCAAGATCTTGTGGCAGGATTTGGTCTATTGGTTTTATTTGGAAAGTTTTACATAGCTTCTCTACCCCACAAATTAAAAGTAGAGTTACTATAATTCCGTTCCTAAGTATGCCATGTAAAATCAAATTATATTGCATTACTATTACTGCAGCTATCTCTTAAAATATTTCTATTTTTTTAAACCAATATCAATATATGGGAATACTCAGAAAGGGTCGTATGCAGCCACAATTTCTGTTTGCCATAAACAGAGAAGAATGCCTTGGATGTAATAAGTTGTTTGGGCTGCTCTGTTTTACTCTGCTGTGACTGACCGTCCATTATACCCATGACTATTATGCACAGCATATAATTTAAGAGCAGTGGTTTGTGAAGGATGAGCAAATGCTAAGTTTGAGAGGGAAGCTCAAGTTTGTCTGTTAACCAAATATATCTTAAAATACTTCTAATTTTTCACAAACCTTCTAATCTCTGCAGACTTGGCTTTGCAATGTTACAAAATCAAAATAATTTATTTTCTTATAATATACAATTTATGGGGGGGGGGCAGAAGAAATATGTAATTCAGGACTTCTGTAGTGAGAAGTCTTCAGAGAAATGTACTAGGACCTGGGACTAAGAATTCATTTCCAGTAAGTTCTCTTATTGTAGACCCAAATAGAAACTATGAGAATGTGGCAGGAAAAGTTTTTGAGATGTTAACATTTACTTTCTTTGCATTTCCATAGGACCAAGAATAAAAGCTATTTGTCCTTTTTTCTATATTTTGGTTTCTCCATCCCAAGAAAACTTTCAGAAGCTTTTATTTCTTTGCCTTTTACACATTAATAAGGCATAAAAAGTGTTCATTGGAGACCATGTCTTAGTTTTCTGTGAAAGCATGTACAGATGATGTAAAGCGTGTAAGAGTGAAAAAGAGGGAGTGCTTTTGCAGGATAGGAGGTGACAGCAGGAGAGAGAAGTGACATTCCAAAGACCAGGATGAGGGCAGATATCTGCAGGTTTCCCAAGTGTTGAGCACCTGGGTTTCCACACTATGCCGCCTCTATGAGCTGGTCCACAGGGGTTGGCCACACGATGCATCTAGGAAGAGTGGTCCCAAGGTACTTGGACTCAGCCTCAGCACAAATTCCAGTGGCCAGTGTCCTACAGAATCAGCAGAAGTGCTGGGCCCTGGAGGCTTGCACCAGAGACCTGGCAGAACTGATCAATATGGTCCAGAGATCAAAGAGTTCTTTTTTTAGGTTCTGCTTTACTTTACACATGTAGATTTAAAAAAATATTGTGAAGATAGAGAAAAAAACCCGAAGTGACTGAGACTGAAATTCCCACCCTGCTAAGTTGTGCTTAAAATTAAATTGCCAGGGAGAAAGCTGGTTTAAAGAATATCTATAGGATAGATACTGTCAAAATGGATGAGTCCTCAAAAATACATACGTAATGTTCATATGTTTTATGCTATTTAACTTATCTTAATACTTAACATTGAATTTGGAGGATGAATTAGAAGTTGCTCCAAAACTGAGCGGAAAAGCCTAAGATATGGTAAAAGTTAATTCAGGATATGAAGACTGATATTCTAGCTTTATCTTTGTTAATATTTTTGTCAAATGTATTACAGTATAAATTGAAGACAATAAAAGTCACCACTCTCAGTGTATAGTGAGATGAATTTTGATGGAAAAAAAAATACAGCTGTATGACTACCAGCACCAACAAGATATAGAACATTCCCTTCACCCCTAAAAATTCCTTCCTGCCCTTTTGTAGCCAATCCCTGTGCTTGACCCCAGACCTAGGGAAATGCTGATCTGCTCCCCATCATGACTGTCTGTGCTTTTCTAGATTTTCACAGTAGAGGAAGCATACTGTACGGAGTTATTTATGTGGCTTCTGTCACAGGGCATACTTTTGAAATTCCTCCATGCCGCTGCATGTATCTGTAGTTCTGCACAGGACTGCAAAGGGTTTGGTATTTTACCCTGCTCCCATGCTGACAAGTAAGGCTGCCACTGCTTCATGGATTCTGGCAGAAGACGCTAGACCACTGGGTCAGAGATGAGGGACTTTGTTACTCATTATCCAGGAGGAAGTGTGTGTTTCATCATGTTCTCTTTGTCCTCCAAGTCCCCAGGTAGCCTTGTTATGTGGCACACACATAGGGTCTGTGTCACAACTGAGGGAGCTTGGGCTTATCATTCCACTAGGTTGATACAGGCTGCCAGTGAACCTACCTAGATTTAACCCTGGAGGAAAACATTCAGAGTGCCACGGGACAGTCACGCTCTCTGTCCTCCCAGGCTGTTTTGCATTCAAACATCCAAAAAAAAAAAGTAGTCTCAGACAAAAGCTGTCGCAAGACACATAGAAATCTCATGGAGTATTGTCTTCAAACAAATGGATTCCTTTTCCTTGTTGCATAGTATTCTGAGTCATGGATACACTGTCACAATGCATTTATCCATTCACCAGTCCGTGGGTATTTCGGTTGTTTCCAGGATTGGATTAATAAAGCTACCTTAAATATTCATGCATATTTCTTTGTGCAAACAAAGATAAAGGAAGCTTTCTTTATCTTGGTAAACATCTGTGTGTGGGATTTCTGGGCCACAGAATAAGTGTATGTGTCATTTTTTAAGAAAGAGCCAAAATATTTTGCCTATTGGCTGGCACTTTGCACTTCCAATAGCACAGTTAGGGTGTCGCAATTGCTCCGCATCAAATATTTTAGGCCACTATAGCATGTATAAAGTGGTTATTTCCTTGTGGGCTGAGGTTATTTTTTTTTTAAGGCATAGCAATGTTGAACATCTTTTTATGTTTTTATTTGATATGTTCTACCTTCTTTTTTTAAGTTTCTGTTCAAATCTTTAAAAAAAAAACTGGTTAATTTTCTTTT
The DNA here is from genome assembly GCA_031835075.1 of Saguinus oedipus. Classification (NCBI taxonomy): domain Eukaryota; kingdom Metazoa; phylum Chordata; class Mammalia; order Primates; family Cebidae; genus Saguinus; species Saguinus oedipus. The sequence continues at coordinate 4,931,639 of CM063175.1, read as the reverse complement.
CTTTTCTTTCTTTTTTTTTTTTTTTTTTTGAGATGGAGTCTTCCTCTGTCACCCAGGCTGGAGTGCAATGACGTGGTTCCAGCTCACTGCAACCTCTGCCTCCCAGGTTCAAGCGATTGTTCTGCCTCAGCCTCCCCAGTAGCTGGGACTACAGGAGTGCCACCAGGCCTGGCTAATTTTTGTATTTTTAGTAGAGACGGAGTTTCACTGTGTTGGCCAGGATCTTCTTGATCTCTCGACATTATGATTCGCCCACCTCGACCTCTCAAAGTGCTGTGATTACAGGCATAAGCCACCGCGTCCGGCCACAAGTGAATATTTTTGCAAATATTTTCTCTACATTTATGGCTTTCATTTTCCATGTTATTAGCATTGTCTTGTACAGTGCACAGGTTTTAATTTTGCTAAAGTCCAATTTATGAATGTTTTAATATAAGTACTAGCTTTTTAAAAAATTTATTTATTTTGAGACTGGGTCTTACTCTGTCATCCCAGCTGGAGAACAGTGGTGCAATCTCTGCCTCCCTGGTTCAAGCAATTCTCTGCCTGAGCCTCCTGATTAGCTGGAATTACAGGTCCTGCCACCACACCCGGTTAATTTTTTTTTTTTTGTATTTTTAGTATAGACGGGGTTTCACCATGTTGGCCAAGCTGGTCTCAAATTCCTGATCTCAGGCGATCTGCCAGCCTTGGCCTCCTAAAATGCTAGGATTACAGGCACAAACCACCATGTCTGGTCAGCAATAGCTTTTTGTGTCCTATGAGAAATCATTATCTAACTCAAGCTTGCCAACATTTTCTCATGTTTTCTTACAGAAGTCTCACAGCTTTAGCTCTTACATTTAGGTATACAATCAATTTTTACATATGATTTTGATTTATTTATTGATGTTTTAATTTTTTCTGGCAAAAAATATTTGAGATTCTTTCTTTCTTTTCTTTTGTGGGTATAGATATTCAGTTGTTCCAGTACTATTTACTGAAATACTTTTCTTTCTCTGTTGAACTACTTTAAAGGCTATGTCAAAAATTCCCCCAACAGCCACATGGAACAATGGAACAGAATAGAGAGTCCAGAAATGAAGCCACACACCTACAAGCATCTGATCTTCAACAAAATCAACACAAGCAAGCAACGGGGAAAGGACTTGCTACTCAATAAATTGTGTTGGGATAACTGGCCAGCCATATGCAGAAGATTAAAACTGAACCCCTTCCTTACACCATATACAAAAATCAACTCGAGATGAATGAAAGCTTAAACATATAATCTAAAACTATAAAAACCCTGAAAGACAACCTAGGAAATTCTATTCTGGATGTAGGTCCTGGCAAATATTTCATGACAAAGGTGCCAAAAGCAATTGCAATAAAAACAAAAACAGACAAGTGGGACCCAATTAAAATAAAGGACATCTGCACAGCAAAAGAAACTGTCAACTGGGTAAATAGACAACCTACAGAATGGAGGAAAATATTTGCAAGCTATAACCTGACAAAGAGCTAATATCCAGAATTTAAAGTGAACTTAAACAATTAACAAGCAAAAAACAAACAACTCCATTAGAAAGTTGCCAAAGACAAGAACATACACCTTTTAAAAGAAGACATATAAGTGGCCAACAAGCCTATGGCAAAAACGTTCAACAGCGCTAATCATTACATGAATACCAATCAAACCCACAATGAGGTACCATCTCACATCAGTCAGAATGACTATTATCAAAAAGGCAAAAAATAACAAATACTAGCAAGGTTACGGAGAGAAGGGAATGCTTACGCACTGCTGGTGGGAATGCAAATTAGTTCAACCACTGTGGAAAGCAATGTGGTAATTTCTCAAAGAACTGAAAACATTACCATTTAACTGAGTAATCCCATTGTTGGGAATATGCCCAAAGGAGTGTAAATCATTCACCCATAAAGACACATGCATGCATATGTTCATTGTAGCATTATTCACAATAGCAAAGATAAGCAATCAACTTAAATGCCCAACAATGGTGGACTGGATAAAGAAAATGTGGTATAGATACACCGTGGAATACTACACAGTCATAAAAAATGAGATCATGTCCTTTGCATCAAGGTGGATGCAGCTGGAGGTCATTATCCTTAGCAAACTAATACCAGAACAGAAAACCAAATACCACGTATTCTCATTTATATATGAGAGCTAAACATTAAGTACACATGGACACAGATTTAAAATCTGTACACCAAACCCCTGTGACACACAATTTATCCATATAACAAACTTGGCCGTGAACCCCTGAACGTAAAACAAACATTTTTAAAAAATCAATTAACTATGTAAGCACGGGTCTGTTTCTTGACTCTGTTTTGCCCCATTAGTCTATTTGTTTATCCTTACATCAGAACCACACTGTCTTGATTTTTGTTGCATTCTAGTAAGTCTTGAAAGTAGGTACTGGAAGTTTTCCAGCTTTGTTCTTTCCCAATTTTTTTCCAGCTACTCTAGCTTCCATTAGTTTCCATAAAAATTTAAAATAAGCTTATCATTTTTTCTGATGATATTGTGATTGTGGTTGTTAAATCAATAGATCAACTTTAGGGACATGACATCTTAGCAATGTTTAATAGCCAGTTTAATTAACATGTTTTATCCCTCTAATTAATTAGGCCTTCTTTAATTTCCCTCAGGAACATTTTGGAGTTTTCAGTATACAAGTAAGTCTCACATAAATTTTGTTAGATTTATATTTAAGAATTTCATTTTTATATTATAAATAGTATCATTTACTGGACTTCAGGTTTTTTCCCCTTATATATAAAAATAAATTGATGTTTGTATCCAGTGACCTTACTAAGCTCACCTATTAGGCTTAATAGTTGATTTGAAAATTCCTTGTGTATTCTAGGTAGACACTAACGTTGTTTCCAAACTCAGAAGTTTCACTTCTTCCTTTACCATCTGTATCCTTTTGGTTTCTCTTCATTGCTTTGTTTCCTGCCTGAGCACTGTAGCACAGTTGTGAACAGAGAAGAAAGGGATGAACACCGTTACTTCGTTCTCAGTCCTGGAGAAAGAAGTATCAATATATCAGTATTAAATATGCCATTAGCTACAGATTTTATACAGAGTCTTTTACTAATTTTAGTTCAGTTCCCTTCTCTTCATCTTTTGCTAAGAGTTAGGAATAAGTATTGGAATTTTCTTCAATGCTTTTATGCACTTAATGAGATCATCACATGGTATTTCTTTGTATTCTATCATGAATTGTTTTGTTTTTGAATATTAAACCAACCTTGCATTCCTGGTAAAAACCTACCTTGGTCATGTTATACTATTTATTTTATACATTGCAGCATTTGATTTGTTAATATTTCGTTACTCATTTTTTATCACCTTCAACACTACACATTGAGGATTATTGGTCTGCACTTCTTTCTTGTTATGTCTTTTTTGCTGGTTTCCCTAGTAGAGTAAGGCTAACTATAAACAAATTGGGAGGTGTTCCCTCCAAGTCTGTTTTCTGAAACAGTGTCTATAAACATTGTGTACCTTTTTCTTAAATATTTTATGAAGTTCACCATTTAAACTACTTGAACTTGGAATTTTCTTTGTGGAATATTTTAAAACGATGAATGTAATTTCTTTAATAGTTACAGGGCTCTAGTCCTACAGATTTTGTGTGTGTATTGTCTACTCATCCTATCAGTAATACTGAAAACTCTATTATGTTTATACTATAAATTTGACTGAATTTTGAATTTTATCCCTGAAAGTTTTATTTGAATCATTTTTATTTTTTTCTCATTCCATTCATATTTTACTGTACTTTCTTGAGTGTATTTACGATGTTTTCGTAGCTGTTTTAGATCTTTGTCTTATAATTTCATTCCACTGCCCTTTGTGTCTGTTTCTGTTGATGGCTTTTTCTCCTGTTATGAGTCACATGTTTCGGTTTCTTGGTATGCCTTGTAAGTTCCTAATGATTTCCAGACATAGTACAATGTATATGTTGAGTGCTGGATTTGGTTTCATTTTATTAAGAAGTGATGCATTCTGCACTGGCGTGCACTTACTTGCAGCTTAATTGGATCCTGTCAATGCTTACTTTTTAGCTTGGGAATGGCAGGTGCATCACAATCTCTGCCCTTGGGCTAGCTTTGTCCACTACAGTGGCTACACCTTTTCGAGGACTCTGCCTAATGCCTCGAGTTTTACAAGGAAACACAGATCATTCCCATCCCTCAGTTAGGTTTAAGAATTGGTTGGTCGAATACTATGTGGATGTTCCTTCTGTTAGTGCCATCTGATGCAGTCTTAGAAGGAAGTTCCTTCAAATAATTCCCCAACAGCTGCTTAGTTAGTACCCAGCCGAAGATTCAGAGGCTTCCTCAATAGAACTTTGAATCACATTTCCTCTCCCCTCCTCCCCTCCTCTCCCCTCTCCCCTCCTCTCCCCTCCTCTCCCCTCTCCCTTCCTCTCCTCTCCCCTCCTTTCCCCTCTCCCCTCCCCTCCTCTCCCCTCCTCTCCCCTCCTCTCCCCTCCTCTCCCCTCTCCCCTCCTCCCCTCTCCCCTCCTCTCCCCTCCCCTCCTCTCCCCTCTCCCCTCTCTCTCTGTGTCTCTCACCGCCCTGTTCTCTGGTATTCCGTCTCATAATTTCTAGCTGCATCAGCTTCAGTGAACTGAACTCTGCCTCCTCAACTCAGCAAGACCAGCTGTTTTCCTGTTGTCTCTCTGCCTCTGCGCCTGCAAACTGCCTCCAGGATGAGAGCCTGTTGTTTTGTTCCCCATCTCTTTTTGTTGCATGATGTTCAATGTCTGACCAGACATGTTTCACATCCAGTCAAACCTCATTATTTGGGAATTCCACTTTGCTACTTGCTAAAATATATTTGTAACCTCAAAAGCCAACACTAATGGATCTTTTGTGTGATTTGCAGCCATGCCCAGGGAGTGGAAATATTTAAATTCCCAACACACACGTTCCCAGCTGAGGTCCAACCAGGGGCCACTCTGCCTTCTTGTTTCACTCATATCATAAACTGTGTTCTCGTTCCCACTGTCTGCTGAGTGTCACTTTTCTTACATTTTTGTGTGTGTGTATCTGTGGAAGTTTGGTGTTTTTGTGGTGATATAATTATTTAAATGGCCCCTGAGCACAGTCTTGAAATGCTGCCTCATATTCCAAAGCACAGGAAGGCTGTGACACGTCTTAAGGAGAAAATGTGTTTTAGATGAGTTTTCTTCAGGTGTGAGTTATCCTGCTGTTGACCATGAGTTCAGTGTGAATGGATCCACCATATTTATGAAATAAGGTGTCATAGGCAGAAGCACACATAAAACAAAGGCTCAGATTGATCAGTTGACAGCAGTGTCACCTGGGCCTCTGGTTCATTTCCTTTTTTATTATAGGATGTAAAGATTTATTCTAAGTGGCCTAAAACATAAACACACATGCATTAGGAGAATGCATTTCTGAAAAACAAATGTCCACTTATAACTCTCAGTCAGACCTCTCTTTGGCTCAAAAAAAAAAAAAAAAAAAAACCACATTGTTTAACACTAAGTGACCTGTTTAATATATGCAGTCCCTGTTTCTTGTTTCCAAACTGCACTAGACATGTGGTTATATTTCTAATCTCTTGACACATCAGTAATCAGGCCCCAAACTGGATACCTCCCATATCTTTCAGCAAATTCGATAACAGATTCACAATCTCCAGACACCCCTGCATTAATGGTTGCCTACGTTTGTGTCTGTTTATGTAACTAGATGTTTAGCTTGTCTTCATGAGAACTGGGTCCTATCTGCATGAAACATTGGCCTTCTAACATCTAGAAGGGAGCCTCCTTCTCTAATGGGTAGAAACTGTACATGCACAACTCACTCACTCATCCACTGTGCTGCATTCCTAAAAGGCCTGTCAAACTGAAGGGTGTGTGTGTGTGTTTAAAGGTCAGAGATGACCTTATGTGCATACAGAATGCAGGTACAAAAGCGAATTATTTTGTGGGCCTTCAAAAGATCTTCTTCCCACGCAGCATGAAACCCTATGATTAAATAACTAATTCTTTGGAGTCAGTAAATCTGTTCTTTTTAAAAACCAAGGACTTTAGGAGGCCGAGGCAGGTGGATCATGAGATCAAGAGATCGAGACCATCCTGGTCAACATGGTGAAACCCCGTCTCTACTAAAAATACAAAAAATTAGCTGGGCATGGTGGCGTGTGCCTGTAATCCCAGCTACTCAGGAGGTTGAGGCAGGAGAATTGCCTGAACCCAGGAGGTGGAGGTTGCGGTGAGCCGAGATTGCGCCATTGCACTCCAGCCTGGGTAACAAGAGTGAAACTCTGTCTCAAAAAAAAAAAAAGAAAAACAAAACAAAACAAGGAACTTTACTGTATCTATTCTTTGTAACATAGCGTTGTCCTAGATACAGGATCGTGGTAATCACAGATTCTGAATTTCAAGAAGAGCTCTGTGTTCACATAGCATCTCTTTCTCTCTCTCATGTGAATTATCCACTAGATGACTTGTTCCAGTGCTTGGTCTAGAAAACAAAGTTGTTCTGAGCCCAGTACAAAGACCCCAAAGAAAGACAATAATCAATTCCCCTGTAAGTCTAAACTACTGTCAGATGTGCTGAGACACTGAAATTTGAGAGTAAAGAAAACTGCAAGACAGGACTGCTGCTTGAGGAAAGAGGTGTGAGAAGTTCTGGAAGAGAGGCAATGGCTACAGGAGAGAGGTGGAGTCAGAGGTGAAATCACAATTTTGGATGGTATGTTAAAAGGCCACAATTGCGTATTTACAACAGCTCAGCCACGTTGTCATTTTAAAAACACACTGGCAGCTCCCAATGTTTGCCATGTCACAATTTGACAATGGAAATTATTTCCATTATCTTATGGTTCCAATTCAACAATTTCCAGAAGTCCCTGAAATCTGTTGTTGGAAACTTGCTTAATATGTTGTTGGCCTTATGTCATGTGACGGTAAATTGTACCAACCAGAAGACTTATACATCCTTCATTAAAAGTATGCAGAGATGATGTGATTCTTTTGGTCATCTCCCCAGTGGTCTGGAAATCCCCACAGAAAGAAGAAAAGGTACTCAATACAGCTTCCTTTCTGCCATGACAGAGGACACGGTGACTCTATGGTATTTTGGTGAATAGCCTGAATTTAAACATCCTGAATGAGTATCTCAGATTCTGGGTTTAAATGTGTCCTGGAAACAGGGCATCTTTTTTCATACTTTTCCACTGCTGAGAGATAGGCTGAGATCGTGAGATCAAGTAACTCCTAGAGTTGGTAAACTTAGCTGATAAATAGTCTCTGGCTGGCATATAGGCAATTGCAATGTCTTGAGAATGGTAGCCACTTTTTACTCAGAAAACTTGTATTTGGGCCCAATATTTCAAGTGATTAAAAGAATGAACTGAGGGAAGTCCATGGTTTGTCTTGACAAACTGTTGCTACCTTTTGAGCTAATCCACTTCTTACCATCCCATTGTCCCTAAATCACTCACAGAGATAATCTCTCTCCCAGATTAATGGAATGGAAGTGTCTTAATTGGTTTCCCACCTTCTTTCATCTGACCCACTGATGCTCCAGGCAGAAGTCAAACTATTTCTCCAACATCTGCTTATGTTCATTGTGAAGTTACAATATATCAAAGTCTCCTTTTTTCTTGGGTAAAGTCCAGCTGCATCATGATCTGATCACTGAGCAGGTCTTCTGCCACTTGCTCCTCATCAATGTACTCCAAGTACACTGATCTTTGAGCTCTAGCTGCCCAGCCCATGCACAGCTGCCTCTAGATGGGTGTTTTTCCCATCTCCCGTGGTCACCAACCTAGTTCTGCTGATCTTTTCCATGCCAGTCTAAGCAGCATGGCCTGGGAGAGTGCTCTGACCTCCCAAATGCCAGTGGTACCTGGATTTGATGACTATTTTCACAGCATCCTTATTTCCTCATTTCTTTTCCTGTATTCCAACTACAATTTGCCTCTCTGTATCCCATACAAGACTGTAAGTTTCATGAAGGAAGCTTTGAACATTGACCATGAATCTGGGCAGGCAGCACAGACAGGCAATCAGAGACTTCCTACACAGTCATTGATAACACAGTCTGGTGCCCTGTTCATGTAGAGGAAATAAAATCTTACATAGATTCTCTGTTTAGCATTTCCTCATAGCACCTCTGTGTTTGTGAAGTGAGCCATTAAGAACATAACAAGGGGAACAAATTAATTGTTTCGAATTTGGGGAAAAAATATTAGACTCTAAGATCCCATGGTTATATAGAAGTTTAGAGAAAAAAATCTGGACATTTCCCATAACTCCATGGTGGAGATTTCATAGAAGACTAATTGAATTCTTCTAGTGACAGAGACTTCACTCTCTTTCATGGTAATCCATTTCATAATTGAAAATATTTTGATTTTTTTTAAAAGAATTTTATGTCTTCTAATTTATACCCAGAAAGGTGTTTTGCATTCTAAAGATCTAGAAATAGCCTATTTTCTCTTCCAAAACTGAGTTATAAAATATTTTATTCAAATTATGTTATATGTGGTCATAATTCCTTTGTACTGGCAAACCAGAATACCTGAGACTGGGTAATCTGTTAATAATAGAAATTTATTTCTCAAGGTTTGGGAGGCTGGGAAGTTCACGATCCAAAAGCCAGCCCATTCATGAGTGCTCCATCCTCATGACTGTCCTCTCCTCAAGACCCCACACCTTAACACTATCCCATTAGAAATTACATTTTAGCACATGAATGCTACAGTCTAAATAAATAGCTCAAGGTCTGAACACTTTCTTGAAATCTAGAACTATATTCCTAAATACCTACCGCATATTTCCTCCTGGATCTCCCATAGGCACCTTAAACTTATATGGGCCCAAGTTTTATTCTTCCCACCAGATCCACTCTATTTCTATTTGCATTATTTATTCATCCATTGAGTCTCTAAAGCTGGAAACCTCAAATTGAGGATGGAGTCTCTCTCTCTCTGTCACCCAGGCTGGAGTGCAGTGGTGTGATCTCGGCTCACTGCAACCTCTCTCTCCCCCAAGTTCATGTAATTGTCATGGCTTAGCTTCCCAAGTAGCTGGGACTACAGCACGTGTCCCCATGCCTGGCTAATTTTTGTATTTTTTGTAGAGATGGATGGGTTATCACCATGTTGGCCAGGCTGGTCTTGAACTCCTGAGCTCTGGCAATCCTCCCACCTCAGCCTCCCAAGGTACTGGGATTGCAGATGCGAGCCATTGCACCTGGCCTTAAATTTAGTTTTAAAAAACTCTTCTTCACCAAATCAACCTTCAAGTTTTCTCAATTTTATTAAAAGGGTTTTGATTCATTTTTTTCCTTTATTTTAAATTTTCTGTTTTTTCACTTATGTCCCTACTCATCTGTAAATTCTTTGAAGGCAGGAAGTTTATTTTTATTCTTCGGCACTTAGAAGTATCCCTTACACTTACACTAGTGTAAACTCAATCCACCATTTGTTGAAAAGTTGCATATATATATATATATATATACACACACACACACACACACAAAGAGAGGACTTCAAGTCACTTACACTGCTATGTAATGATTTATCATTTAGAAATGTATCTGTTTCATGGGATCTGAACCATGCAAGGCCAGCTCTCCTTTGACCCAACCTTGTTTCTACCACCAAGGAGACAGTCCCACAGTGTTTTGAATGATAAAGGAACTTGAAATTTCCGAATCATGAATCATTATGTTTATCTTGACTAAAACAAGTGAGAATTTTTTTCTTTACTTATATAGTAATAACCCCTGAGATGTCATCCTCAATAACAACCAAAAAATAAAATCTAAAACCAACACTTAGGCAGAAACGCCTACAAAATATTGTCCACTAAAACACTTTCGCAAAGTAACATTTTTAATAATTATATTTAGCAAAATTGAAGGTATATTTTTGTGTGTATGTGTAGAGCTATCTGGAAGATTAGTCTTGAAGCATGAGCAGTTATTATGTTTTGGGGCTAAAATGTTAGTTTCCAGTTATTTTTTCATACATTCCTTCTTTTAAACATTTCTTATAATGAGCACATATTGTTTTTCCAGAGCCGATAATGCTATTAAAATATATATTGTATCCCTTTAATTAGTAATGTACTTGCCAAACTCCTGAAAGATAATCTCTTCCCTTGCTCATTCTTCTTTGTAATGTAAAAGAGGTAGAGTTGATGGTTGGCCAATATTTTAAGCAGTGCTGTTTCATCAGGAGCGTGAATGGACTGCAGCTTAGCAGCCAGGAGGATGTTAAAGGATGTAGTTGGAAATTGAGCGTTACATGTGAGTGGCAGGGAAGATAGGTGTGTCTGTGTCTGTGTTCCAGCGGATGCACTTGTAATGCATAAAAGAGTGAGAATGAAGGAAAGTAAAAGTGTTGGCAAGTGTTTTTCATTTTCTGAAATTCCAATGATACTGACACCCTTGTTGAAGCAAATAGCACTTACATTAAAGATAGGAAAAAGAAGAACAGACTGAATTTGTTTGGCTAAAATAAATTCGTTTATACGATAAGGTGGAGATCTGCTAATATCATGGAATTTATTTTTTCCTTCTCTTTTTACACTTTTCTAAAAGATAATTCAGTGAAAGGACATACAATATTTTGCTATGGGGGAGACAAATCTAGAGGTGTGTGTGTGCACGCACACACACACACACAAATACACAGGCACAGATAAAATAAAATGTGTTAAACACAGAAAGAAGAAAAAAAGTTTTTTTTTTTTTATTATGCCCATTATGTTAAAACTAGTATATATGGAGCAAGCGTATGTACGTTGAAATTTTCTGACACTAACAAAAGATAGAACTTTAGGTTCACTGCAGGTGATGCCCATCAAATTAATAACCTGGAACAGCCATTCAGTTAGGGAACGCATCCAGGTTTTTGAAAGGTGGTGGTACTGCTGAGTAATGCCTTCTATTTTCTTCCCATCTTTGGCAATTCATTTCTATGTGGAGATTACTTAATTTCCTACTGCTATTCAACTTCCTTTCAAATTTTTTGGGATAACAGTGTGCTTTAAAAATAGTAATAACTTTTGCTCTTCTATGAGAAAAACCTAACCTAATCTCTCTTGACTCATGGTACAATGGCAATTTAAAAGCCTGATATTAAAATGTATCCACTTTTAACACAATTGTGTTTGCTGCACTTGGAGAAAATCAGGAAGTTGGAGAGGGTTTTCCACTACCTCATGTAAGTATTTTCTTTGTGAGAACCTGAAGCAAGAAATACCTATGCTTAGTAACAAGAATAGTCACACATTCCCCTCATAGATCAGATTCAAATTATCTTGTGACATTGAGCTGTGTAGGGGACATTTTCCTTTTTCTTTGGGTGCTGTGGCACTCACAGTCAACCATCCAGCTGATCCTTGGGGCTGGTAAATGTTTCACAGCTGGTTGTGGGAAAAAGGAAAGTTCTGGTTTGTAGCATCTGCCAGTTTCTGAGGCATATATTATCCCACTATGGCTGATTTCAAGTTACCAACATAATATCACTAGATGTGAAGTTAGGAAGACCTGCACAGTTACTCTTTGTGAGCGGCTGAGAATCATCTCCAGTGTACCACTAAGCCCATCCTTTGGATTTATGCTATAATATGCCTTTATGCATTTTTCTGGTCCCATATTTATCTCTGCCTTTTTTTCGTTGTTCAAACTGTTCTAACGTGTTACCTGGCAGGGTTTATATATGTCTAAACTGGCTGATATTCTTTCTGAAATAAGATAAAATAATAAAATACCATATGACATTAAGTAATTGGTAGGAGGATTCATTTAATACATGATTTCTGTGATACTTGGCCTAAATAGAATTTTTATCCTTGGTTTCACTAGTAATAACCCCTGGGGGTGTGAGTTCCCATGAGGAATTCCCTAGTTCTTTTATTTAGCTCTTTCTTCATAAAATACTAATACAATAATAAGTAAGCATATCACTCTAAAGTTTATAAACCTACTATATACTTTAGCTTCTTTATCTCCCCAGATCTCTATGAGTTAAAGAAAAAGGAAGATACTCCTGTCTTAATTTCATGGGTGAACATGCCTCAAAAGACTGAAGACTTTGTCTAAAGTCATGGAACTTGGAAGCAAAACATGCTCTGCCTGCTTTTACACCATCAAGACCCCACAGAACAAATGACAGTTCCTACGGCTCTTGTCGCGGAGATTCCAGATAACTGTTTTCTGGGTGCAGTTATCTTTCATGGCAGGTACAAACATTTACTGCTGCTAAATTTTAAGCAAGGCCAGGATTTGTAATGCTGAAGATGATAACAGTGTACCCGGATCTTCAGTTCCAACAGACATTGCTGCTTTTCATTATAAAAGTATTAAATCGAGAAGAATCGTAGAGCTAAGGTCCTAAGGCAGGGTGATTTTTCTAGTAAATTACTTCCAAAGTAGTTGATAATTGAATAGCAGGGATGTGCATTTGATAAATCCAAGGGGTCGGTAAGTTCCACATAATTCATTTAAGCTGTGAAACATGTAGATGTAATGTAGTAAATGAAGGGTGGGAAAGCATTCAGAAATAACCTCCTAAGTTAGCTCCATCTTTTTTTTCTTCTCTTTTTTTGAGACGGAGTTTCGCTCTTGTTACCCAGGCTGGAGTGCAATGGCGCCATCTCGACTCACCGCAGCCTCTGCCTCCTGGGTTCAGGCAATTCTCTTGCCTCAGCCTCCTGAGTAACTGGGACTACAGGCACGCGCCACCATGTCCAGCTAATTTTTGTGTTTTTAGTAGAGATAGGGTTTCACCATGTTGACCAGGATGGTCTTGATCTCTTGATCTCATGATCCACCCGCCTCAGCCTCCCAAAGTGCTGGGATTACAGGCGTGAGCCACAGCGCCCGGCCTAAGTTAGCTCCATCTTAACAAGAACCAAACCTTAGTGTCCTCTAAAAGGTCCTGTGAAGAACTGTATACAGCCGTGTTCTGCTTATTTTCTTCCAGGCTCCTGAGCTTTTAATGGTCTGGAAATCACCCTTGACGGTGAGCAGCAGAAGTGCCTTTCCAAGTATGCTTACAGCTCAGGTATTGATTGCTCGGTTCCGTCCAAACACCCCTTGCAATAAACAACCCCGCAAGATCCTGCACTGTTGGGAAGCAGGGATGCATTATTTAACAGCAGCTGATCAATATAAAACAAGCATCCCCTTTGTTACAGCAGGACTGTTGATAGACTGCTTCTCCCTTTTAATTTTTTATTATTTTGCATTGATTTCTGAAACTCAATTCTGTATCTTACTTTTCTTCCGTCAGTAACTGTGAGTTGAGCCCTACCTGACTAGAAATCTAACATCCTTTTTGAATCACAAATTACCCAACTTAATTAAGCAACAATTAGTTGAGAGTTTTTTAAAAAAAAATCATTCAGCTTTGCTTTAATCAAATTTAATGAGTGAAATACATTAAATACAGGATTTGGGGGAGCTTACTGTAGAAAAATCTGAAAAGACAAGATTATTGCAGGCATGTATGTTTTCGGGAGGAGGCTGCCAGATTTTTCCATTTAGCTTGGGGAACATTGGGAAAATCCAGGCACATTACCATGAACGCTAATAGGGACTTGTCTTCTAAATCCTGATATATCAATGAAAGAATGGGGCTCTCAGTTTTCTTTTTTCCTTTTCTCCTTCTTTATTTTCTTTTTAAATCTTAGCTGAGTTGCCTAGAATAAAGCATTAAAGGGCAGCTACATTAGGCACTGCTGTACTTGAATGCTAACTCCTCACCTGACAGACATAAAATACAATTTTATCACCTAAGTAAACAGCGTGGACAAGAGAGTCAGATATGGTTCTGCATCCAGAGGCATGTGGATGTGCGCAGTTTTGTGAATTAGGCTAAACATAAGCAGAGATACGCTGGCTGGTCATTCATCTATGACATCTTTAGTATATTGTTTTTAGTTATTCTTTTTGGACTCTGATAAAGCAGTAACAATAAAATAAACCTGGTTTTCTAGATAATTCATAAAAATGGCAGATTTACATGTCAAAGATATTTCTTTTGGGGTAGTTATGCTCACCAATGGTTATATTTGTTATATAACATATGTTTTTTGATGGCAAAAATCAAGTTCCTTGTAAAAATGTGTAAAATGGATGAGTAGAAAGAAAATATTAATTTCCCCCACTTCTACCTGTCAGATAAAAAGTGTCACATAGTTAAAATTCTGGTGTACACACCCAGCTATTCATACAATTTTTTTCTCCCCATATGTAATGAACCCACATTACTTAGAGTAAAAATTATACAGATTACCACAATATTATGGCCATTCTCCACACATAATTTTTCACAAAGTAACAGAGGCCAGGTCATACATTATTTCAGTAGTTTTATTTTTGTTACCATTATTTCAAAAGCCACTTTCCATGGCATATGAAACCAATATTAAATTACATGTTTGCACTAAGTTTTAAGATACAATTTATTTGCCAACAGAGGGTTATCAATATTCATTCATTAATATTTAATCATTAGAATCGAGAATTTCAAAGTCAACTTATTAAATACAAATAATAAAAACAAATCAGAAGTAGAAGTGAGGGTTCTGGACAAACGGGAAGCCGGAAGCCGGAAGATCAGAAGCAAAATGGCTTATTTTAGCAGACTAGTTTAAGCTGATGACCCAAAAGCGACTATAGATACAAAAGCCCTTGGCCATGGTGTTGAAGCAGAGTCACACCTGATGGTGTCTCCATCCTGAAGTTCATTCAGCAGCACTAACCATGAAGTGAGCACTAACCATGGGCCCAGCATTCTTTCCTGTTCCTGTGCAGGAATTCAACATACTGCAAAGAAAACTGCTAGGAAAGTCAGCCAAATTTCTGATCAGGCACAAGAAAGTACGTAGCATTTCAGCATTTGCCTTCTCAATCTCGGGTTGACTCCATTTTGTATACTCACCTTGTATTTTCTCGTTCATCTTCTTTAAAAATTCAGCTCTGTCCTCTGTATCTACAGTTAAGGGAATATCATTGCAAGCTGTTTTGGATCGTGTCTGGAATGAGGCTAAGTAAAGAAAACACTTGATCTAGAAACTGAAGGGAATGAGCTAGTGAATAAGGAATGGTTTGTGTTCTCAGAGGAATTAAGGTCTCGTAGGAGAAAACCTTCAATTGCTATTACACAAGGGGAGGTGAAATGATTGAATCATGAACTCACAATGCTCTCTATGCACCCAACTTTCCTAGGTCACTCTAATGGTAATAATTGCTAATTAGCAATTATTTGATATCCAATGGGAATAATTGCTAATTAGCTATTTTGGAGGCAGAATAAATGATGTGGTCATTTGTCTTTGATTTCTGGAAGGAGCTTACCCTATTTAATTCTTTACTTAAATAATTCTGACAAAGTTTATTAACTGAGAGAATTACCATGAATATTGGAAACATAAGCAATTAGAAATGCATACTGCCTATTTAAAGAATCATCAAATAGATCATCAGAGTTTAATGCCACATTTCAATTACTAAAGTAGGATGTTTTTAACCTAGAAGTTTAAAAACTTTAACAAAGGAAAATAAATTAGTTGAGATGAAACTGTTTATTTTGGACCTAGGTGTGATTATTACTTGCAGGAGGTGTTGTTTTGTTTCATACATTACCACAGGCAATGGGAAACTCTTCTAGCTGCGCATGCTTGGAGTAAGTTTCACACAACTCAGTTCTCCTGTGATCTGTCATTTCCTTGAGACTCTTTTTTTTTTCTGCTCCTGGGTCAGAAGTGACTTCTTGATTAAAACTGTTTCCTTTTTGTTTGGATTTTAAAACTTCCTTTAAGATATAACATACCAAAGGTAAAATACATAAATCTTAAGTCTACATCTAAATAAATGTTCACTTGTACATAACACCTATATACACCTTTGTCATCACTCAGATCAATACATAAAATACTGCCAAGATCCCAGGCAGCTTCCTTTTTTCCATCAATACTCCCTAATGAAGACTACCGTTCTGTTAACCCCATTGTAGAATACCTTTGCTTGTTGTTAAAACTCAGGTCAGTGGAATCAGATAAAATAATAGATACTTTTTATTTGTTTGTCCATCCATGTTGTGTACACCTGTCCATTCTTTCCTGTTCCTGTGCAGTAATTCTACATATCAACATGTCGCAAGTTTTTTACCTGATGTGCTGTTGATAGACGTTTGGGTTATCTTGACTTTTGAGCTATTAAGATTAAAGTTGGCATAAAGATTCCTCAATTTCTCTTTTGATAGTCACGTGTGCTCCTTTCGGGGATGTTTTTCCTTAGAAGTAGACTTGTTCAGTCTCAGTGTCGGCATAAGTTTAGCTTTAAAACATGCTGCTAAAATTGTTTAATGTTGTTGCACCATATCCTCACTGATACTTGGTATTGTTGGATTGTGTTTTGCTTTAGTTTTACTCATTGTTTTGGGTATTTAGTGGCTTTTTCATTCTGGTTCAAGTTCATATTTTTCTAATGACTAACAATGTTGACGACCTATCCATATACCTTTGGGCCCTTTGGATGTTTTCTTCTGTTCAGTTCTTGCTTAATCATTTGCCAGTTTTTCCATTTGGTTATCTTCTTTTTTGAAACATTTTGTGTATGTTCAACATCCAACTGCTACAAAGTTAGAACCTGATGTTTTACCATACATTTTCTCCACTGTCATCACTGCCACTGTCTCTGCTACTGTTGCATTTTTTTCTTATGGTCTGTGTTCTTTAGTCCTTAACACGTTTCCTTCCTGCTATGTGATCTGCTTCTCTCTGGGTCATGTGGCCTATGTGGCTATTTGTTGAACAATAAACTTTCTAGTGTTCCAATGGACTCCAGGGCTAGAGTCCAAGACTAGTGATCTCCTTGCCAAGTTTTACCAGTTCTGCTTTTGGGTTCCATATTAGCATTAATAATTTTACTGATGATCACTTATTTTTTAACATACTTATCTTATTGTTTACATTGGTTCATATCACCATCAACCCAGTGGCTTTGTTTTGGACGAATGCTTCCCTTAGATTTTCCCTGAATTTCAGGTCTCAACATTCTGATCCTCTTCTCTCCACTGGATGAGCAGTATCATTTTGGGTGGGGAGGAATAACTGCTAGCAGGGGTCCTGTGGAAACATTAGTTAGGTTCCCTTCTGATCATGGATCATTCACAGATTTTCCAGAACTCATGTCGAGGGCTGCTTAGAATGGGAGAAATGAATGACAAGACTTTTAACCTCCTTTAGTCTCCTTACTTTCCCTGACCTGGGATGACTTACCTAGATACAGTACAAGTAGAAAGGCATGGTTTCCAACAAGGGGAAGTTCCATCTGTGATGCCAGACCTCGAACAAAACAATTCCTCTTCATCATAGGAGGCTATAAACACAGATAAGGAGTGGGACAGACATGGGTTAGGTACATTGACCAAAAGTGCAGCATCCACTCATGTATTGAGGGTCTTCCATGGGCTGGATATCGGAGGACAAAAGCCCCCATCAGGTATCAGTCCTGACATCAACCAGGGGATCATCTTAGCTACCGTGAATACTTGCCTATTGCACTCCAAATCATCATTTTTATCTTGAATATACAAAAAAAAAAAAAAAACTCTATTGATGAAGTAGCTGAGGCCTCCACGAAACTTTAATTTTCCACTATCAGTTAGAAATGGACAGGTGCAGAGTGTGATTCAGGTATGAGGAGCTTCAGAAGCACGCTGTTTCTTCCATCTCAATAAATGACTTTTCTGCTGCGCAGACATCTGTTCTTAAGTCTCTCATAGCATTTAATACGTTATCTGTGTTTACCGTTTAGTGTTTGTGTCCTCAGTCAGACTGCAAGTACATGCCGAGGATATGTTTTATGCTTCCCTTCTTCAGAGTCCAGCTCCTCAAGGAAGTTTGTCAACTAAAAAGAATAACTAGATTATAACCCTCTGCATACTAGTGTTTCTGATACCCTACAAAGGTGGAGGAGTTTATTCTGAATGGGTAGAATCGGAAAAGATAGACAATGAGTTTTCAGTGCTATTTCCACACTGGACACTGCACTAAGGTGTATTTACATAAAATCCTGATGACAAACTGAGCAGTAATTACTGTTCTGCTTCTCATTGTGAAGACATGGAGATGGAAGAGAACTACGTATATCTGACTTTGGAAAAAGCACCAACTCTAACCATTGTGTCTTGTGGCTGCATGGAGAAAGGTTAGAGGGAGGAGTTGAACTAGAATAGAGTTCTGAAGGGTAATTAGAATCTGGCCGAATTGAGTTTGAGAAGGAGATTGTGATGTGCCCAGAAGAAAAGTAGGAAAACAAGTCTACAGGAAATATGGCTCAATTCATCCTAGAAAGATGAAGCTTGGAACAGGTATGGAATTGCTTGGGATAACTGCTGGGTGGGGCAGGAGTACCCTGTGTTCATGTACATACTCTGGGAGTCTGACTGCCTGGGTTTGACTCTCAGCTCTGCCACCCACAATATGTGTGACTCTGGGTAACAACCTAACATCTCTGTGTCTCTCTGCTTGTCAACCCCATGTGGTTTTTATGAGGATTGATATGTGTAAGTATAAACCTTGGAATCATCTATGGAATAAGGTTAGAACCACAAGTTTGGCCATTTAATGCTTCTTATCTGTAGTATCAGTATTACTTTTATAATGGCACTCATTCATATTTATAGCTTTTGCATATTCATCAAAAAATCTGTCTCAGTCTTACTGTTGTTCTTTGTTGTGCCCCGATTGACTCTATGGTATAGATTCAATGCATTCTGCATTTTAAAAACTCTTTGAAAGCATCTATTTCATGTTCTCATTTCAGTGTGAGAAAACCGAGCTCAAGCATTTGAGTGATTTGACTTCAGCGACTGCAGCCACATAGCGCTGTGTGTCTGTGGCTCAAGCCTCACTGCAGGATGATGGGAAGGAGAGGAATACACATTGGATGGACAGAAAGTCAAAAACCACTCAGAGAGCCTCACTTTTCTTATAAAGACTTTATCTCAAATATCTGCAGAGGAATAAGCCCACGCTGTAAGGTCTATGAATGAATGAGGAAATTATTGCCACCATCTTTGACGTTAATTGTAAAAGTTGCCCTGTTTACCTCCTCCTTCACTCATTATTTATTGGATATGAAGTAGCAGCTTTGATGAGTCTCCTTGTACAGTTGATGTGACCAATATGAATTTATCCAGTTATTCCAAACTTTTGACATGTATACATAAAGAGAGTCAAAGTTAATGCCTACGGGTTTCATTTACCTAGTCTTCCTTCACTAAAAAAAATCTTCCTGGTATTCCTGGGTTTAACCTCTTAAAGTCTCTGTGCAAAAGCTTTGTTTAATGAGGGCTCTCCTTGGGTGTGTCATATGCCCTTTCCCCAAGTTTTTGTCCTGAAATGACATCTTTTTGTTTTTTTTTCTGCATGTGTGTGTATTTATGTACAGTCGTTTATCATTCATATATGGGGATATGTTCTGAGAAGTGCGTTGTTTGGCTATTTTATCCTTGCACGAACATCTAACAGTGTACTTATGCAAGCCTCGTTGGTCTAGCTCCTGCACACCTCGGCTATACAATATAACCTATTGCTCGTAAGATACAAACTTACCCTGTTACTCTACAGGCGATTGTAATGCAATGGTATTTGTGTATCTAAACACAGGAAATGTATAGTAAAAATACTATTAAATTCTTATGGGACCATCATCATATATACAGCCTGTTGTTAACTGAAATGACTATATAAAAGCTGTGTTGAGCCAGGCACGGTGGCTCACGCCTGTAATCCCAGCACTTCAGGAGGCCGAGGTGGGGGGATCACGAGGTCAAGAGATCAAGACCATCCTGGCCAACATGGTGAAACCCCGTCTCTAC
Organism: Saguinus oedipus; assembly: GCA_031835075.1. Classification (NCBI taxonomy): domain Eukaryota; kingdom Metazoa; phylum Chordata; class Mammalia; order Primates; family Cebidae; genus Saguinus; species Saguinus oedipus. Next base: position 4,911,724 of record CM063175.1, on the reverse strand, counting down.
TAAAAAATACAAAAATTAGCTGCGAGTGGTGGCATGCGCCTGTAGTCCCAGCTACTAGGAAGACTGACGCAGGAGAATTGCTTGAACTCAGGAGGCAGAGATTGTAGTGAGCCGAGATTGCGCCACTGCACTCCAGCCTGGCACCTGGCGACAGTGCAATACTCTGTCTCAAAAAAAAAAAAAAAAGAAAATCTGGGTTGAGGCACACATGTATGCCTATAAACATATACATAGACCCATATATTCTTATTTCTTCAAGGAGCTCAACTTTTGTTCTTCATGTGTCATTAAAATTGTCTTGTATTCATCAATAGCCATTAGAGTTTCTGAAGCCTGTGTTTTCCTCTTTTCATAGGATATACATTTTATTATAAGTTTATATAACGTTATCACATATATTTTATATAAATAACATATTTCACTGGGGTGCATATTACATAACCCAAATTTTTAAATATCTAGGGTCTGTGTCATGCATGTTGACTCTTATTTTTACGATACAGACTGAAGAGTAATTTTGGGAAATTTCCAGTATGATTAAAATATGTTCATTGCTTAGCCTAAACATACAATCCTCATGTAGTAAGACAGAAAATAGGAAAAGATAAATGAGATAGAAAATAGAAATCAGTACACTGAAAAATTTCCATTTAAAGGAGCTCATATTACTTTGTAATTCATTATAAGAGGGTCAACATATAAAGTAGTCCTTTAAATACTACTTTATATTCTTAGCACATCTTCTCCTAACAGTACCAGAGATAAATGCCAGTATACCTCATATTCTGGGAAGTGAGGGGCCAGAGAGATCTTATTCAGGTTTTGAGTTTTACTTCAAGTGTAAACCATGTGCCAGTTTGTCCGCATTCTTAATAGGAAATATAGATAGCCACAGAAATATAAAATACATATAATAGTTCAGAAGTAAAGTACAGGTATACATTATTTTATTACACTTCACTTTTTTGTGCTTCTCACATATGAGATTTTTCACAAATTGGAGGTTTATAGCAGTCCTGTGTCCAGAAGATCTCTTGGTGCCTTCTTGGTGAGCACATGCTCACGTCGTGTGCCTGTGTAACATTTTGGTAATTCTCACAGTGTTTCAGACTTTTCCATTATATTTTATTCATTCACAATATTTTATCATTATATCTGTTATAGTGATCTGTGCTCAGTGGTCTTTGATGTTACTATTGTAACTGTTTCAGATGCCATTAACTGCACTCATGAAAGATGGTAAACTTAACTGGTAAATGTTGTGTGTTCGGCCTGCTCTACCAACCCTCTCTCCCTGTCTGCATCCCTCTTCTTAGGACTCTATTCCCTAAGACACAAAACTATTAAAAAGGCCAGTTAACAAACCTACAATGGTCTCTAAGTCTTCAAGTGAAAAGAAGAGAAACACGTCTCTCGCTTTCAATCAAAAGCTAGAAATGATTAAGTTTGGTGAAAAAGACATGTTGAAATCTGAGACAAGATGAAAACCTACTCTCCTGCACCAGTTAGTCAAGTTGTGAACACAAAGGAACTATTCTTGAAGGGAATTAAATGTGCTACTCCAGTCAACACAGGAATAACAAGAAAGTAAAACAGCCTTATGGCTGCTATGAAGTCTGATTGGTCTGAATAGAAGATCGAACCACCTACACCATTCCTTTAAGCCAAAGTCTAATCCGGAGCAAGCCTCTAACCCTCTTTAATTCTATTAAGGCTGAGAGAGATGTGCAAGTTGCAGAAGAAAAGTTGGATGCCAGAAGGGTTTGGTTCATGAGGTTCAAGGAAAGCAGCCATCTTCATAACACAGTGCAAGGTAAAGTAGCAAATGCTGATGGAGAAGCTGCAACAAGTTATACAGAAGATCTAGCGGAAGATCACTGGTGAAGGTAGTTACACTAAACGTATTTTCAGTGTAGGCAAAACAATCTTCTATTGGAAGAATATACCATCTAGGACTTACATAATGCTTATAGCAAGAAGTCAATGGCAGGATTCAAGACAGGCTGAATCTCTTGTAAGGGGATAATGTGCAGATGACTTTGAGTTGAAGCCATTGTTCACTTACCACTCCAAAAAATCAAAGAGCCCTTAAGAATTCTTCTAAATCAACTTTGCCTGTACTCCTCAACTGGAACAAAGCCTGAATGGCAGCACGTCTGTTCACAGCATGGTTTACTGAATAGTTTAAGCCCATAATTGAGACCTACTGCTCAGAAAAATACGATTCTTTTTAAAATATTACTGCCCATTGACAATGAATCTAATCATCCAAGAACTTTTATGCAGGTGAATAAGGAGATTAATAATGTTCTTATGTCTGCTAACACGACATCTATTTTGCATCCCATGAATCAAAGAGTCTTTTCAACTTTCAAGTCTTATTAGTTAAGAAATACATTTTGTAAGGCTATAACTGCCATAAATAGCAATTCCTCTGATTGATTTGGGTAAGATAAATTGAACTTTCCGGAAAGGATTAATCATTCTAGATGTCATTAAGAATATTTGTGATCCATGGGAAGGGGGTCAAAATATCAACATTGATAGGAATTTGGAAAAGTTGATTCTAACCTTCATATATGACTCAGAGGGGTTCAAGACTTCAGTGGAGGAAGTCACTGCAGATGTGGTAGAAATAGCAAGAGAATTAGAATTAGAGGTGGAGCCTAAAGATGTGACTGAATTGCTGATATCTCATAAAACTTGAGTAGCTACTTTTCATGATGACCAAAGAAAATGCTTTCTTGAGATCGAAACTACTCCTGATGAAGATGCTCTGAACACTGTTGAAATGACAATAAAGGATTTAAAAAATGACATAAACTCAGTTGGCAAAGCACCAGTGGGGTTTGGGAGAACTGACTCCAAAGCTGAAAGAACCTCTACGATGGGTTAAAGGCACTCAAAGAGTATTGCATGCTCCAGAGAAATATTTTGTGAAAGGAAGAGTCAATTGATAAGGTAAATTTCATTGTTGTCTTATTTTAAGAAGTTGCCACAGCCACCCCTACCTTCAGCAACCACCATCCTGATCAGTCAGCTGCCATCAACACTAAGGCAAGACCCAACCCCACGCCTCAAAAAAAAAAAACAAAAAGACTATGACCTGTAAAGGCTTAGATGATCATTGGCATTCTTCAACAATAAAGTATTTTTAAATTAAGATACATACATCTTTTTTATTTTTTTATTGTACTTTAGGTTCTGGTATACATGTGCAGATCATGCAGGATTGTTGCATAGGTACATACATGGCAGTGTGGTTTGCTGCTCCCATCCCCCAACATCTAAATCTGGCATTTCTCCCCATGTTATCCCTCCCTGACCTCCCCACCCCATCTCTGTCCTTCCCTTGGCCAGCCCCAACAGACCCCAGTGTGTGATGCTCCCCTCCCTGTGTCCCTGTGTTCTCATTGTTCAACATCCACCTATGAGTGAGAACATGCAGTGTTTGATTTTTCTGTTCTTGTGTCAGTTTGCTGAGAATTATGTTCTCCAGATTCATCCATGTCCCTACAAAGGACACAAACTCATCATTTTTTATGGCTGCATAGTATTCCATGGTGCATGTGTGCCACATTTTCCTTGTCTAGTCTATCATCAATGGGCATTTGGGTTGGTTCCAGGTCTTTACTATTGTAAACAGTCCCACTGTGAACATACATGTGCATGTTTCTTTATAATAGAATGACTTATAATCCTTTGGGTATATACCCAGTAATGGGATTGGTGGGTCAAGTGGAATTTCTATTTCTAGGTCCTTGAGGAAGCACCACACTGTCTTCCACAATTGTTGAACTAGTTTACACTCCCACCAACAGTGTAAAAGTGTTTCTATTTCTCCATATCCTCTCCAGCATCTGTTGTCTCCAGATTTTTTTAATGATCGCCATTCTAACTGGCATGAGATGGTATCTCAATGTGACTTTGATTTGCATTTCTCTAATAATCAGTGATGATGTGCATTTTTTCATATGCTTGCTGGCCTCATATATGTCTTCTATTGAAAAGTGTCTATTCATATCCTCTGCCCACTTTTGGATGGGTTTGTTTGTTGTTTTTCTTGTAAATCTGTTTTAGTGCTTTGTAGATTCTGGTTATTAGATCTTGTCAGATGGGTAGATTGCAAAAATTTTTTCCCATTCTGTTGGTTGCCAGTTCACTCTAATGCTTGTTTCTTTTGCTGTACAGAAGCTCTGGAGTTTTATTTTGTCCCAGTTGTCTATTTTGACTTTTTTTGCCAATGCTTTTGGTGTTTTGTTCATAAAGTCGTTGCCTACGCCTATGTCCTGAATGGTTTTGCCTAGGTTTTCTTCTAGAGTTTTTATGGTGTTAGGTCTTATGTTTAAGTCTTTAATTCATCTGGAGTGAATTTTAGTGTAAGGTTTCAGGAAGGGGTCCAGTTTCTGCTTTCTGCATACTGCTAGCCAGTTTTCCCAACACCATTTATTAAACAGGGATTCATGTCCCCATTGCTTGTTTTGTCAGGTTTTTCAAAGATCAGATGGTTGTAGATGTGTGGTGTTGCCTCCAAGGCCTCTGTTCTGTTCCATTGATCTATATCACTGTTTTAGTACCAGTACCATGCTGTTTTGATTACTGTAGACTTGTAGTATAGTTTGAAATCAGGTAGCATGATGCCTCCAGCTTTGTTCTTTTTACTTAGGATTTTCTTGGCTATGTGGGCTCTCTTTTGGTTCCATATAAAGTTTAAGGTGTTTTTCCAGTTCTGTGAAGAAGGTCATTGGTAGCTTGATGGAGGTAGCATTGAATCTGTAAATTACTTTGGGCAGTATGGCCATTTTCATGATAGTGATTCTTCCTAACCATGAGCATGGAATGTTGCCCCATCTGTTTGTGTCCTCTCTTATTTCATTGAGCAGTGGTTTGTAGCTTTCCTTGAAGAGGTCCTTTACATCTTTTGTTAGTTGTATTCCTAGGTATTGTACTCTCTTTGTAGCAATTGTGAATGGGAGTTTGCTCATGATTTGGCTCTCTTTAAGTCTGTTATTGGTGTATAGAAATGCTTCTGATTTCTGAATATTGATTTTGTATCCTGAGACTTTGCTGAAGTTGCTTATCAGTTTAAGGTGATTTTGGGCTGAGATGATAGGGTCTTCTAAATATATAATCATGTCATTGCAAATAGAGACAATTTGCCTTCCTCCTTTCCTAATTGAATACGCTTTATTTCTTTTTCTTGCCGGATTGCTCTGGCTAGAACTTCCAATGCTACATTCAATAGGAGTGGTGAGAGAGGGCATCCTTGTTTAGTGCCAGATTTCAAAGGAAATACTTCCAGTTTTTGACAATTCAGTATGATATTAGCTGTGGGTTTGTCATAAATAGCTAGGTATTCCATTGATACCTAGTTTACTGAGAGTTTTTTAGCATAAAGGGCTTTTGAATGTTGTTGAAGGCCTTCTCAGCATCTATTGAGATAATCATGTGGTTTCTGTATTTGGTTCTGTTTATGTGGTGGATTATGTTTACAGACTTCTGCATGTTGAACCAGCCTTGCATCCCCAAGATGAAGCCTACTTGATCGTGATGGATAAGCTTTTTGATGTGCTGTTGCAAGCAGTTTGCCAGTATTTTATTGAAGATTTTTGCATTAATGTTCATCATGGATATTGGCCTGAAGTTTTCTTTTTTTGTTGAGTCTCTGCTGGGTTTTGGTATCAGGATGATGTTCATCTCATAAAATAATCTGGAAAGGATTCCCTCTTTTTGTATTGTTTGGAATCATTTCAGAAGGAGTGGTATCAGCTCCTCTTTGTACATCTGGTAGAATTCAGCTGTGAACCCACCTGGACCTGGACTTTTTTGGTTGGTAGGCTATTAATTGTTGCCTCAACTTAAGCCCTTGTTATTGGTCTGTTCAAGATTTCAAACTTCTCAGAGCTAAAAGAACATGTGCTAACCCAATGCAGAGAAACTAAGAACCTAGAAAAAAGGTTAGATGAGATGCTAACTAGAATAAACAACTTAGAGAAGAATATAAATGACTTGATGGAGCTGAAAAACATAGCACAAGAACTTCACAAAGCATACACAAGCTTCAATAGCTGAATCAACCAAGCAGAAGAAAGGATATCAGAGATTGAAGATCAACTCAATGAAATAAAATGAGAAGGCAAGAATAGAGTAAAAGAGTGAAAAGAAATGAACAAAGCCTTCAAGAAATATGGGATTATATTAAAAGACCTAATCTATATTTGATCGGTGTACCTGAATGTGATGGAGAGAATTAATCCAAGCTGGAAAACACTCTTCAGGATATTGTTCAGGAGAACTTCCCTAATCTAGCAAGGCAGGCCAACATTCAGGTCCAGGAAATGCAGAGAACACCACAAAGATATTCCTCAAGAAGAGCAACCCGAAGGCACATAATCATCAGATTCACTAGGATTGAAATGAATGAAAAAATGCTAAGGGCAGCCAGAGAGAAAGAGCAGGTAACGCAAAAAGGGAAGCCCATCAGACTGACAGCAGATCTCTCCACAGAAACCCTACAAGCCAGAAGAGAGAAGGGGCCAATATTCAGCATCCTTAAAGAAAAGAACTTTCAACCTAAAATTTCATACCCAGCCAAACTAAGCTTCAAAAGTGAAGGAGAAAGAAAATCCTTTATAGACAAGCAATTACTGAAAGATTTCATCGCCATCAGGCCTGCCTTACAAGAGCTCCTGAAAGAAGCACTAAACAAGGAAAGGAACAACCAGCACCAGCCACTCCAATAATGTACCAAATAGTAAAGACCAGCAACACAATGAAGAAAATGCATCAACTGACAGGCAAAACATCCAGCTAGCATCAAAATGGCAGGATCAAATTTATGCATAACAGTGTTAACCTTAAATGTAAATGGGCTAAATGCCCCAGTCAAAAGACACAGACTGGCAAATTGGATAAAAGTCAAGACCCATCAATGCGCTGTATTCAGGAAACCCATCTCACGTGCAAGGACACACATAGGCTCAAAATAAAGGGAGGGAAGAAGATTTATCAAGCAAATGGAGAGTAAAAAAAAAGCAGGAGTTGCAATCCTAGTTTCTGATAAAATGAACTTTAAACCAACAAAGATCAAAAGAGACAAAGAAGGACATTACATAATGGTAAAAGGATCAATGCATCAAGAAGAGCTAATGATCCTAAATATATACGCACCCAGTACAGGAGCACCCAGGTACATACAGCAAGTTCTTAACAACCTACAAAGAGACTTAGACTCCCACACAATAATAGTGGGAGACTTTAACACTCCACTGTCAATATTAGACAGATGGATGAGACAGAAAATTAATAAGGATATCCAGGACTTGAACTCAGATCTGGACCAAGCTAATCTAATAGACATCTACAGAACTCTCCATCCCAAATCTACAGAATATACATTCTTTTCAGCACCGCATTGCAACTACTCTAAAATTGACCACATAATCGGAAGAAAATTACTCCTCAGCAAATGCAAAAGAATGGAAATCCTAACTAAACAGTCTCTCAGACCACAGGGCAATCAAATTAGAACTCAGAATTAAGAAACTAACTCAGAACCACACAGCTTCATGGAAACTGAACAACTTGCTCCTGAATGCTGACTGGATAAACAATGAAATGAAGGCAGCAATAAAGATGTTCTTTGAAACCAGCGAGAACAAAGACACAGTATACCAGAATCTCTGGGAAACATTTAAAGTAGTGTCTAGAGGGAAATTTATAGCAATAAATGCCCACTAGAGAAGCAAGGAAAGATCCAAAATCGACACCCTGTCATCAAAATTGGATGAGCTGGAGGAGCAAGATCAAAAAAACTCAAAAGCTAGCAGAAGACAAGAAATAACTAAGATCAGAGCAGAACTGAAGGAGATAGAGACACAAAAACCCTTCAAAAAGATCAATTAATCCAGGATCTGGCTTTTTGGGAGGATTAACAAAATAGACAGACTGCTAGCCAGATTAATAAAAAAGAAAAGAGAAGAATCAAATAGATGCAATAAAAAATGAAAAAGGGGATATCATGACCGATTCCACAGAAATACAAACTACCATCAGAGATTACTGCAAACAACTCTATGCACATAAACCAGTAAACCTGGAAGAAATGGATAAATTCCTGGACAGTTGCACCCTCCCAAGCCTAAACATACATCTCTTTATAGACATAATGGCATTGCACACTTAATTGCTTAATAGACTATGGTGTAGTATAAACATAACTTTTATATACACAGAGAAACCAAAACATATGTGTGACTTGCTATATTATGTCATTAACTTTCTCACATGGTCTGGAACCAAACCCGTATCAGTGACGTATGCCTAGGTATGTACAGTAGAATTTTCTGTATAATCCTCCAGCTCATTTTGCAGTAGTGTCTTTGTTGCTTTAGATTTTTCCAAGTTTTACATTGTTTCAAATTTTAATATTCTCCTTAAAAATAAGATTATTCAGTTATGTAAACAGGACTTTTTTTTAGTGTTCCTAGGCTTGGTTTCCTTTTTCCTCCAAACTCCGCCTCCAGAATTTCCATACATTCATGGATTACTAGTGAAAGCTATTATTCAATTACCAAGCCAGCTGATTTCCGAAATAGATTCCTAACTCATGTAGTCCATTAAGAAGGCTATCCAATAGCCAGACGCGGTGGTTCATACCTGTAATCCCAGGACTTTGGGAGGTCAATGTGGGCAGATTGCCTCAGGTTAGGACTTCAAGACCAGCCTGGCCAGTATGGTGAAACCCCGTCTGTATTAAAAATACAAAAAAAAATTAGCCAGGCATGGCTGTAATCACAGCTACTCAGGAGGCTAAGGCAGGGGAATTGATTCAACCACGGAGGTGGAAGTTGCAGGGAGCTGAGATCTCGCCACTGCACTCTCACCTGGGTGACAGACTGAGACTCCATCTCAAAGAAAGAAAGAAAGAGAGAGAGAGAAAGAAAAAAAGAAAGAAAGAGAAGAAAGAAGAAAGAGAAAAGAAAAGAAAGAAGTCTATCCAGAGCTAAGCTAGACACAGCTAAGTTTTCTCTAAACTATTCATGAAAATACTCATCTAGGAAGTAAGAAGTGTTAGTCAGAAATACACATAATGTGAAGAGACAGGATTTATTGTTTAGTTACCTCAAACTACTCCATAATAGCTGAGCCTTGAGTGGAAAAAAAAAAAACCCAAGCAAAAACAAAAACCAGATTGTTAGGTTTTCGTTAGCCTCTTCATTTCTTTAGTTTCCTGGTGAAACGCCCTCCTGTACCCTAAGCCAGCCACCGATCCTCACTAATGATGTCGGGATGTCTTATGGCATGAGGACATGGAGGCCAAAAGAACAAAGGTAGTATTTTTTCCCATCTTTTTAGGCACGTGTTTCCCTTCTCCATTGCTTGCCAAGACTAGAAAAAGAAAATTAGTATTTTTTCTCCTTTGGCTAACACTAAATTTTAAAGTGAAAACATTTATTTCTTTTGTCAAAATCATACATTTAGTGGATCCTCTTAGCCAAGGAAGGTCACGTATTCATTCAGGAGTGTGGATTTAGGAAGTCACTCTAGTCCAGATGTTTCTGGCAAGTGCCATTATAAAGGCAGTAATGGTCAAATTACAGAATACCCTATGAATAGAAAAATTCTCTAAAAAATAATTCCCAAGTCCTGGTTACAATTGAAAGCATAAACAATCATATTTTCTATGCAATTAGAGTTGATTGTAATGTGATTTTATCTGTCAGAATAATACACCCTGACAGAGCCTTAGCAAAATGGAATGCTTTTGGTAATGGAGCACGTTGAGATTTACTTGCATTGCTAATAGGCTGGTGCTTGTGTACAAGGATGAGTTTAAAATTCCTTGGAAGAAGTGAATCTGCTGTATGTGTCCTTAAATTCATGTTTAAGTGTTCTTGGGTATATTTCAGATGCATTTTAAATTATCTTCCCCAATTCTCTGAAAGTGTTTTTAAAACATCAGCAGTGTCACTATCTCGTAAAACACAAAGGGACAGGGAGACGTATAGTTTATCCAGGGTCACCAAACAAAACACAGGCCAAAGGGAGGGCAGAATCAGATGGCTCAGGACATTGCAAGACAATTCTGCTTTCTCTTGTCTAAAAAAACCAAAAGCGTTTCAATAAAAGTCATCATAAAATTTGACCTAAAAGCACTAGGGCAGGAAACAGCACATTTGCATATTTGCATAAAATTGGCCTATAACCAATTGTTTTCACTGACCTCAATTTCTTTACCTATTTAATGGAGGAAGGACAAATAAACTACAAAATTACAAAAGTAGACAAGAGATGGTAAACAACTCAAATCCATGCAAAGGATCATCTACTGATTAATCAAAGTTGGTTGTGACTGGAAGCAAAGCAATGGATCTTTAGCAAGCAGATACTGAAAGGACAGACACACTAGATAAAATGTATATTTCAAAGCTATTTCCTTATCCATAGAAGTTGAATTTGAAATCAATCTCTTTTAATTCATATCCTCATAAAACCCAGTTGGCATTCCCTATCTGTGAGCGTCAGACAGTCCTGTGAATTTGAACAACACGGTCCTACTGCAGGCTTTGTGGGCTGGCAGTTCCAAACAAGGTCTCAGTCTCTGCCTTGTTCTGAAAACTTCCTTTTTTCCACTAGTATTACTGCACTTGCCAACAGTGACATAACCTTGAAATTATTTGATACATTTTCCAATGAACAAACCCAGCTTGTTAAGGAAATGGGCAGCCTATATCATTAGCAAAGCGTACAATAGAGGACTCAGAATTCAGCTTTGACTGGTGGGCCCACAGTATTCCTTGTTTCTGGGAAATTTCTCTCATTTTAGAAACAATCCAGTATTTTAATGCTGCTGGTAGGGCTGGCTTAGTTTCTAGATGTTGCTAGGAGAATGTGCCACCTTCTGAACCATAAGAGAGCTAATGTTCATATGGTCTTCAGCATATCTCACTCCACATGACATTTACACACTCAGGGTAATTGCATTTGCCAGAGAATAGTGGTTTTCCTTTGCATCAGGTTGGTTGGCAATGAAATAAAATCTTGACAGCAAATGTTATTGGCTTTTTCTGATGATAATTTTTAAATTCTCTAAAGTACTAAGTAAAAAAGTCACTACGTTAGCAGCCAAAGATACATCAGTGAAGATACTCAAAAGATTTTCTCACTGGAAATAATGTGTGTCCTGTATATGTGGTTTAATTTGGAATAATAAAATAAATATTTATAAAATAATATGACACTTGTTGGCTTCATGATATTTATAAATTTAAAAGAAGAGCCAATCTGGTGTTCTCTGTCTCTCTCTCTCTCTCTCTCTCTCTCTCTCTCTCTCTCTCTCTCTCTGTCTCTCTCTCTCTCTCTCTCACACACACACACACAAACACACACACACACACACACACACTCTCTCTCTCTCTCTCTCTCTCTCTCTCTCTCTCTCTCTCTCTCTCTCTCTCAACTATCTATCAATCTAACTATTGGAATAATATGACATCTGGCAGGTAAATATACTGGCAAATACTATAGTGAAAAAGTTCAATTTGGCGAAAACCTGACTTGCAGAATTAATCTACATGAAGTGGGTGCTCTTGCTTTTCTTTGGAAATGTGCATTACACTGTTGCTTTTTTTGCTAATTTTATTTATTTATTTGTTTGTTTGTTTATTTATTTATTTATTTATTTATTTATTTAAAGGATCTTGCTGTTGCCCAGGCTGGAGTGCAGTGGTGTGATCATGGCTCACTGTATCCTCTACTTCCCGGCATCAAGCAATCCTCCCTCCTCAGCCTCCTGAGTAGCTGGGACTACAGGCAAGCACCACCATGCCCAGCTAATTCTCTCCTTTTTTTTTTTCAATAGAGATGAAGTCTTGCTATGTTACCCTGTTACCCAGGCTGGACTTGAACTCCTAACCTCAAGCAATTCTCACACCTCGGCCTCCCACAGCACTGTGGTAACAGGTGTAAGCCACCATTCCTAGCCTAATTTTATTTTTGAATACATAATATTTCATTCTCATGAAATATTTATTACCCAAAGAAAACTATATGGAAGGATCTTTTTTAAACTCCTGCTTTCATTCTTATATCTCTCTATCCCATTATACCTCTTGCCGTATAAGAAATTGCCCTTGTGGCCGGGTGCGGTTGCTCATGCCTGTAATCCCAGCACTTTGGGAGGCCGAGGCGGGTGGATCACGAGGTCAAGAGATCGAGACCATCCTGGTCAACATGGTGAAACCCCGTCTCTACTAAAAATACAAAAATTAGCTGGGCATGGTGGCGCGTGCCTGTAATCCCAGCTACTCAGGAGGCTGAGGCAGGAGAATTGCCTGAACCCAGGAGGCGGAGGTTGTGGTGAGCCGAGATCGCGCCATTGCACTCCAGCCTGGGTAACAAGAGCGAAACTCCGTCTCAAAAAAAAAAAAAAAAAAAAAAGAAAGAAATTTCCCTTGTTAGTTTCATGTGCATATTTTCAATTTTTCTTTATGCAGCTATAAGTACACATGAGCATGGGTTCTTACCTTCTACCTGTTTTACATAAATGATAGCTTACCATCTTGACTTAGGCACCTTGCAGCTCCCATAGGTCTTTCCATATAAGAATATGGAGAACTTCTGTTATTTCTACGATGTGTGTATTTCTATGTGTGTAAGGGCTATAGTTTACGTAGTCTATAAAGAAAGGTAATTACTTTATAATATTTTGTACACCCAATGCTTCCATGATAGCCTCGTGCAAATGTTAATTTGTATATTTGAAATTGTGCATTTAGGATAAATTTCTAGCAGTGGGATTGCTGGGTCAGACAGTAAACCCATTAATAATTTTGAAAAATGTTATCCTTCATACTAATTTTAACATTTTGCAATACCACCTGAAAGAAAGGTGTGTTTTCCTTCTTCATACTGGTGTTCTGTTTGTCTGTCTGTTTGTTTGTTTTTAAGCTCTGGGATACATATACAGGATGTGCAGGTTTGTTATATAAGTAAACATGTGCCACTGTGGTTTACTGCTCTTATCAACCCATCACCTACCTATTAAGCCCAGCATGCATTAGCTACTTATCCCGACGCTCTCCCTCCCTAGTTTTCTGTTTTATCAAACATTTAAATTACTGATAGGTGAACAATTATAGTGTTAGTTTTCAACTATTTGTTTTAGTTTTTCATCATAGTTTAGTTTTTCTAAGTTTAAACTTATAAAAGAGTTTGAGCATATTTTTTACGTTTCAAATGTTGGCTCTCTTTCTGAAAATCATTTATTCTGATCTCTGCCTATTTTTGCATAGGGTTCTACCCTCTTTTAAATTTTTAGAGCTTGTCATACCTTAGGGCTTGTTAGATATTAGTCCTTTATGACATGAGTTTTGATTTTTACAAACATTTCATAATCCCTCTTTTTATTTACTAATAATGTTTTTCTTTTGTTTCATGTGGAGTTTTTGGCACAATTTCATGTTTTGCATTTTGTTTTATCTTATTTCATCTGTGCACTTATTCTGGATTTTTAGATGGTTAAATTTTTCAGTCTTTTTTTCCCCATGGCCTAAATTTAATCTTTCTAATGAAAATGCTACGTACTAGAATATTTTAAACATTTTCTTTTTCATAAATATCCTGTCAGAATAAGGCCCTTTTGATGAAAGATAGTGCTATCTCATTCTGAAAAGAAGCATGGCAAATCTCTAATTTACTTAAAGTTTAATATCATATTTCTCCTTAAATGGAAACAATACCACAAGCCCTTGGGATTTGACTATTTTAATATCTAATCCCACATATACTGTATCAAGCTTTACATGATCATGAATATTGGATGAATCTATATGCTTTTGCAAATACAAATCTGAATATCAATTCCAAATGGCCTAAAAGAGTTCCTGTGGAATATAGCTTAGACTTTCTTATACTGAACTGCAGGAAAGCATCTGAGAATTATGTGGATATATACCTCGTGTGTTCATGGCAGATAGGCTGGGAACTACAGGAATGGTATCATATATGTCAGTTTAATCTCTGCATCACTTTATATTCAAGACACAAGTTGTAATAACTTGAGGTCAGTAAGAATCGGGAACATTGCTGTCTGCTCTGGACAGCTGGCACAGTAGTGTGGGCCACTCTTTGTGGTAACAATCAAACAGTTTTCTTATTCCAAATCAGCTGCCTTGGGTTAAAGTCTGAGCATGTCTTAAACTCTGCATGTCAGGCGTGTTTAGGACAACTCTATCATTTATTTAGCTCGTACTGATACTGCTCCTCGGCGGGGGGATTCAGAGCTAAGCTCCAAGGCTCCAGCTCTAATTGGAGAAATTGCTGATAAATTCCCACAGCATTCCATTCGGATGTGTATTGCTGTTCTGTTGTGAGTGTTCTCTGCCCTGCTCCTACATAATGACAACCTGCTGGTGTAACCCTGTCCTGTGAGAGCTGCTGCTGTGGGTGGTGTATCTTTAGACAGATTGGATAGCGTCAGACTTTTCTTATTAGTCTCAGAAGAGACATTCTCCCATTTCAGTTTCTTATTTTGCAGGAATAATGGACCAGCAGAGTTGATAAAAGTTCACAGTGAGCCGTTCTATATGAAGAGAAGGTTTACATCCTACAAGCATTGCTTTATTGAGAAATTGTGTCTATCACAGAGGGAGACCCTGATCTCCTTCACTGCCCATAAAAAGCTCTTCATTCGCTCCCTGAGGCATCCATTTTCTTTCCTACCATGAACTCTTTATTTCTTCATGTTAGTTAACAAATATAACTTTAACCTATGCTAATTCTATTTTTCGTTTACGATCTTGACAGATCTCTTCCCTAATTCATTAGTTTATTCATCAATTAAACCTCCATTTTGTGTGGACAGTATACCAGGAAATGGCTAGGCTCTGTTTAGGTTCTGGGACAACTTAGAGAATAAAACACATCCCCTGTCCTTAAGGTGTTCACAATGAGTGCAGGAAACACCCACATAAGGAGTCAATAATGCAACCGTATGGCAGTTCTGTGAGGTGGATGTTAGTTTTTAAAAGTTATTTTTAGACTGGGTGCAGTGGCTCATGCCTGTAATCTCAGTGCTTTGGGAGGCAGAGGTGGGAAGATAGCTTGAGGCCAGGAGACTAGCTTAGCCTAAGCAACATAGCAAGACCTTGTCTCTACTAAAATTTCAAAAAATTAGCTGAGCATGGTGGTGCATGCCTGTAATCCTAGCCACTTAGGAGGCTGAGCAGGGAGGATCACTTGAGCCCAGGAAGTTGAGGCTGCCATTAGCCATGATCACACAGCTGCATTCCAGCAGGGGCAGCAGTGGGACCCTGTCTCTAAAAGTCAGTAACTAAGAAGAAAGAAAGAACGAAGAAAAGAAAGAAGAAAGAAAGGGAGGGAGGAAGGGAGGGAAGAAAGGAGGGAGGGAGGAAGGAAGGAAGGAGGGAGGGAGGGAAGGAAGGAAGGAAGGAAGGAAGGAAGGAAGGAAGGAAGGAAGGAAGGAAGGAAGGAAGGAAGGAAGGAAGGAAGGAAAGGAAAGAAATATTGTATTATTGGGTTGAAGTGCTTTATTCCTGGATTGTTTGCCTGACTGTTCTGAAATCATTGGAAACTTACCAACACATAACATAAGCCAGTTTACAGGAATCTCGCCTAGGTCCTGGCTCCTGGATACTTTGCTCCTGGGGACTTTCATGATGTTGCTGGAGGCAGCTTGGGCAACAGTCTCGCCCTTGGCATGCTGGGAATCCTCCCTAATATGGAGACTTGCACTTACTTGCCAGGCATATTTTTGAAGACCTTATTGTATTCTTATTTCTGCTTGGGCATGCTTGACATTTCTTTTCCTGAAACTCCCAGGCCACTTGTTCTAGGTTGTGTTTATTTTGTATTTGACAACTGCCTGCTACTTGTTTTATTTTACAGTGCTGTATATTCTTCTTGTCCCTTGGAGACAATTATGTTTTACTGGAAGAACCGAGGTCTTAGGAGCGCAGGTTATAGGTATTAAATTAATCATGATAAATGAATCACACCCGATTTTTATTCTGATGCTATCATTTACTAGCCATGTTAATGGGAGTAACATAAAACTAGAGAGTCTTTTCCTCCTTACTATTGATATTGATTGATTAACATTGTAATATTAAATTGCAGCTTTTTTAGTAACAAGTTACTCAATTCAAGGCATTGAGAAGGGTATTTTGCATAATTCTCTCATTTTCACAATACTACTACTCATGACAAAACTCATATATTTAGCTTCTGTAATTGCTTACTAAATGCCCTGCTAAATGTTCTCCACATATCTTTTTATTTAATATTCACAACAATCCTATAAATTCAATGTTATAATTTACTCCATTTTATTGATGCAAAAGTTGGAAGCATAGACAATTTAACCTATTTTCCTTAAGTAACATATTTAGCAAGAAAGCCCAGTTAAAACCGAGATCAAGCCCAATCTCCTAAACGAGTATTAATAAAAGCAATATACATGTATTTTACATATATTAGAGGAGTGAAAATGAAAATAAAATGCAAATTAAAAGCCTGAACTGTCAATTTTCCTTCCTAGAAATCAACGCTGTCATGGCAGAAATTCTATGTGCCTAGATGAGAACCCACTCACTCCCTGTGTTTGCAGACACATTACACATGCCACCAGTGAGCTCCTGCCTTACTATGTACGTTCAGCAACTTGCTTTTTTCCACTTAATATATCTCTAAGGTATTTCTATGTCCGTATATATCTATACCTATATCTATCTTTCTTTTTAATATATATGCTATAGTTTTCTACTAACTGGACAAGCTATGATTATTTAACAGTTCTCCATTGATGGAAGTTTAGATTGTTTCAAGTTTTCTTGTCATTTCAAAAAGTGCCGCACTGACCACTGTAATGGACACGTCTTTGTACACTTGTGTCTCCCTTCCAAGGAATTTGTTCCCATTTCCACTCCTGACAACATTTAATGAGTTGATATCTTTTCATAGGTCCTTGGCATAATCAAATTCCCAAAATTTTATCAGACTGGCAGGCGAATGAGGGTGTGTTCTTGTTTGTGCTTATATGTGGATGTTTATTAGTCACAGAAGGCCTCAGTGAAAGGTAGAATTGTATCAAATTCTTGAGGGCAGTGAGGAGGAGCCATGTAGATTTCCTGGAGGGAGAGCTGGCAGCCAGAGTGGACGGTAAGTGCAGCATCTCAAAGCCTGGAATGTGCAGGCTCACGTGACATAGACGAGGTTCAGGAAGGAAGTCACTTGGATGAGCGTGGAGCAAGTGAGAGCAAGTGCAGGAGGTGAGTCCAGAGAGGCAAAGGTCTAATGTGTCAGGGCCCCATAGGCCACGCAAGGACTTTGACTTGAGTTCTGGGTGACAAAGGCAGTCACTGGAGGGCTGTAAGCCCATAAGTGAAATATCTGATTTGCATATTACTGAATCATTCGCCTGCCTCGTTATATACACCATGGGGCCAAGGAGGAAGCAGGAGCGCCAGCTAGGAGGTATTGCAGTCATTCCAGACAGAGGTGATGCTGGCTTCTATCAGTGTAGAGTAGAAGCGTGGATGATGATTGGTGAGGGCCTCCTATATCATCAAATAGGATAAGGGCCGTGAAAGGAAAAGAAGTCAAAATGATACCAGAGTACTTATGCCAAGCAACTAAAATTCCGAATTGCCTGTAATAGATGAGAAAGTCAGGTTTGCAGGGGAGAAGATAAGGCATTTACTTTGGTGCATGTCAAATCTCACACCTCTATTATACATACTTGTAGAGATACTGTCAGGACACTGGAAATGAGGGAAGAGGTCTGGACTGCAGCCACAAATCCAGGCATCAGTAGTACATGGATTTTCTCAGTGAAAGCCATGAACATGGAGTATAGCACATAAGAAATACACAGAAATAAAAAAAAAGTCAAAGACTGAGCCCTGTATAATAAAAATTTTTTTGTTTTTTGACTTTGTTTACCATTATGTTTGTCTAATTTTTTAACATCGCCTTTATATTTCAGCAAAGAAATACTTTTTATTTCCATTTAAAAACAAATTACAAGCAGCAGCAAATGACTTCAGACTCATAGGGGTAAAGTCACATCCCCAAGGCCTCATGGCTGACGTGTTGGGAGGCTGAGATTGGCTTCTTTGGAATCCTTACTTTAAAGTCTTCATTCTAACCAACTATGCAGCTCCGTTTTTACTCTTCAGGAAGAAAATGTGACTTATGTTGGTCAGAATATTTTCTATGAGGAAGAACAGTTTTTCCTGAGCTAACCTACGTTTGAGTCTTACGTTGGTATTTAACATAGTGTCCCTAAGCTTCTGATCAGAATCCACAAATGCTGTAGGCTGTGTTCTGGACATTCATACATTTAAACAAGTCTACAACAAGCCTCTGGGTGAGAATTTGTATCTCCGTTTCCCTGAGCAGTACATGAGGGAAGAGGGGTCAAGTCAAGGCCTCTAACAGCTGTACTTGCAGCTTTATCAGCTTGAAAACGTGTAGACTTTTCCTTCTGTGTTCTTCACCAGCCCTGGCCATTAATCTAGTCAGGAAGCCTCAGTTCTCTCCTGTATGCCTTACAGACCTATATCTTTATCTATACCTACACATGGAATCCATTAGGAACTTTCCTGTCTTCTAGACCACCATTTTGTTCAATAAATAATACATCAGTCAAGGTTCGGGAACTTGCCCAGGGTCATGCAGTAAACTGGTGGTGTGGCAGAGAAATGGACTCAGTTTGTGTCTCCTGGCTCCAGGCCGTAACTTTATTCCCTTGGCCCAACTATTTCTGTGGTTTTCAGGATTTGAAATACACATTTGCCTTTTTGTAGAAAATACCACTGGTAGGTGAGAATGCTTGAACGGTTTCTAAAGACCATGCTGGGGTAGCTCAGCCTATTACAGATGTTACTTTCCAATAGGCATATTAAGGGAAAGTCACCATCTGTGCTGGGGAGTTAGGGCCTGGTTTGTGAGCAGCTGTTTTGGCTAGAGTCCTGAAGAAGGTGAGCAGATCACTTCTGGTAATGAACTAGATAATTGCTTTAAATCTGTCTTGTGATGAGGCCAATGAGTTACTCAGGCAGGAGTCACTCATCATGTGTTAACTCATCATGCATCTTCTTTGAGGCCTTGGGGGATTGAGTAACATTAGAGGTGATTCTGAATCCCCTGCAGGACTTGCCCAATAAGAGAATTCTCTCAGTGGGCTAGCATTTACTGAGCACCTACTAACTGAAAAAGAGCCTCATGGCTCATAGGTTATCCTAAGCTTAAATACACTGTCAACCAGTAAAGGTATTTTCCTTAACCCACCTCGTTTAGCCCAAAGAGTCTGAAACTTTGATAGTAGAGTGGGTGTGCTTTAATACTGAATATATAATCTTAGCTTTGAAGATAGCCTGACCTGCGTTAAGGTATTTTATTCCAGGAAATGTTGTTTTAAATAAATTTTTCTTCAGACTTGAATATTGACTCTTAGTGTCTCCTGTCAGTTCTAGACACTTCAACATATCTGCATGTTCTCCAATTACCTTGACAGCCCATACAGCTGAAATCCAGGTCTACTGTTGTCAGTAAAAAATTAGGGTTGGGCTCAGTGGCTTATGCCTGAAATCCCAGCATTATGGGAAGCTGAGGCAGGAGGATTGTTCAAGGCCAGGAGGATCCATTGAGACCGATTAGGGCAACATGGAGAGACCTCCAAGTCTACAAAAAAGCTAAAAAAATTAACTGGGCAGCTACTCAGGAGGCTGAGGCCAGAAATTTGAGGCTGCAGTGAGCTATCGTTGTACCATTGCACTGCAGCCTGGGTGACAAGAGAGAGTCCCCATTACTAAACATAAAAAGAAAAAAAAATGAATTAAATCAGTAATTTTCAAATAGAAAGAACTGTATCAATTTCAGGAATCATTATTTTTTGAATACAGTATGAATTCAGTTTGAGCTGATTTTCTCAAAAGCTAGGAGGGAGTTGTGGGGGTTAGATGGCTATATTTGAGAGCAGTTTCTGAGTTCCTGAAATTAAAAACACAAGTCTAGGTAATCACTCTAAATGGATATTTTTTTTTCCTTCAAAACAAGTTTTCCAGTGGGAAAATGCAAGCAGCTTCATATTTATAGAATTTATACTGCAAAGGGTCAGGTGAGGTGGCTCACGCATGTAATTCTAACACTTTGGGAGGCCAAGGAGGGTGGATCACTTGAGGTCAGAAGTTCAAAACCAGCCTGACCAACATAATGAAATCCCATCTCTACTACAAAAACAAAAATATTAGACTGGTGTGTTGGCAGGTGAGGTAGGAGAATTGCTAGAACCAGGGTGGCAGAGGTTGCAATGCCAACCTGGGTGACAGAGTGAGATTCCATCTCAAAAAAGGAAAAAATAAGGAAGAAAGAATTTATACTGCAAAGGACATGATTGAATGAGCCCTCATAAAAATGCAGAAAAAAGTTTAAAAGAAATATTATCTCTAACTATGGGGATTTCAGAATAAAAATGGTACAAACTACTACTCTGTTGTACTATAGAATCTTTGAAGCTGAATATAATTCATTACTTATGTATTTAATCTCTTCATTTTAGAGATGAGAGAAAAGATGGTGCAATAATACTAGTAGTAATAATAATAGCTGCAACTAGAACTTATTGAGTACTTCATATGTCACAGGCACTGCTATGAGCGAATAGCATATATTCGCTTCTTTCATTCTTTTAAGGATGCTATAAAGTCAATTCCATTATTATTACAGACAGAAAATTCTTGGGATCTTATTCTCTTTCATATTTAACAGAACCAGACTAGATACCTCCTCAATTACATCCGCTGTGGGATAAGGTTTATCTTAAAAGAGTTACTATTTGATAAATCAATAAATCCCCCCATCCGTTTCAGAACACTTTGGATTCACAGGAACTTAAATACTTATGGTCATCTAAATAATTTAAAATATGTCACTTTCAATCACAGCTGCTCTCCTGTTACTTTTCCTCCACTCTCTACCCAAATCATCCCCGTTCCAGACTGAAGAGGGATGCAAGGTGGGGCTGTAAACACGGTTATCTTTATGAAATGCAAAATGACACAATTATGAAAAATGGCTCCAGGCTGCTCTTTTAAATAATTATTGCTTAAGAACTATCTCTCTTCTTTTACTTTTCTGTCTCCTCCATTATCCTACCTCTCTGCGGCAGACTCTGCTTTCTACACCGTGTGTGTGTGTGTGTGTGTGTGTGTGTGTGTGTGTGTGTGTGTGTGTGTGATCTTCTTCTGTACCACATAGTAAATATCTAATAAACTGGTATCCTAATCTCACGCTGGAAGTGGAGGACAGAGGTCATTTGATACAGAGGTTCTTCTACCTCATGGTCCAACATTGCTTCTATCTGCTGGTGCTATGCATAGTGGAAAAGAACAAGGAGTTTTCCCTTTCCTGAGTCCAGGCGTGGTCCTATCATTTGCAAGTAAAGATGGTGCCAGGCCTGTAGTTGGCACCCTCATCACCTATTCTTTTCTATCTCTGCCCCCATTCTGCACCCCAAATTTCAGTTGGAGTTCCAATATTCCCATTGCTTCCAAAAAACCACAATATCTTCCCCACCTGCTTGGAACTCCATACTAGGGTAGAAAAATTTGACTCACAAAGGAATCTTGCACAGATTCTGGAAGTGGGCTTGGGGTCATTTGGGCTGGGTTTTCTGCATCCCAGGTAACCATAATGGCACCTAGAAAGGGACCCACTGGCTCAGGGTGGGCATGTCTGTTTGTTTCACGGATCTCCTGCCCTATAGGCAACCAGAGGAGGGCTAGGGTGGTATTACCTAAATATAGTCAGATCTTTCTTTATGAGACCAACCTGTAGCTAACTTTAGTGGAAGTGTGGGCATTTCTTTTACTGAAGGGTCAGAAAAGCACCCTGAAGCTGAACAGAGTAGAAGAAAAACAAGCTGTACCTACCCGGTCACTTGGGGGTGAGAGTGAGATGTATTATTTAGATTGTTGCAGGCGATCCTTCCTTCTGTGTTTATATTTTGCTAGTTTTGAACTGAGTTTGGAGACTGAGGAAGTGAGGTCGGGAGAATCTGCCACTGGCTTTATGCAAGTCATTGCTCCTGCTCCACAGATGTATTTTTTCTAAAAGAAGCTGAATCCAGTCTTCCATGATGAAGACAAATTCTTTTATTCATATAATTAATTGAATTCCTTGTTTAATGACAGCTCTAAGATTAGTGCTTATAGATATTTGTTTTTTTCTTACACATAAAGGTCACCTGCAAGCCCAGGGACTTGGGCCAATAGTCTGAAGTTTTTCAGGGAATAAAAAGAAGGAGTACCTCAGTTCACCCTGTGAGAGACATGTGTGCCCACACTCAGCAAACATACACATTCCCACATTCACAAACACAGACATAGATACCTGGAAGAATATTTTCTAAAATTTTTTTTATTAACACATAATAGATTTACATAGTTTGGGGTGTGCATGTAATATTCAATTTTATCTAATTTCTAAATATTGGGATCTCCATTACCTTAAATATTTGTCTTTCTTTATGTTAGAAACATTTGACTTATTCTCTTTTAGCTATTTTTTTTTTGAGGCAGAGTGTCGCTGTGTCACCAGCCACCAGGCTGGAGTGCAGTGGTGTGATCTCAGCTCACTGCAACCTCATCCTCCTGGGTTCAAGCGACTCCCCTGCCTCAGCCTCCCGAGTAGCTGGGACTACAGGCATGTGCCACCACACCCAGCTAATTTTTTTATTTTTTAGTCGATACAAGGTTTCAACATGGTCTCGATCTCTTGACCTTGTGATCCAATGCCTCCCAAAGTGCTGGGATTACAGGTGTGAGCCACCGCTCTTTTAGCTATTTTTAAATGCACAATAGATTATTGTAAACTGTACTCACTCTACTGATCTATTGAATACTACATCTTCTTTCTTCAATCAAACCATATATTTGTATCCCTTTCGCTAACTTCTCTTCATCACCCCTTCCCCTACCCTTCCTGGCCTCTAGTAGTCACCATTCTACTCTATAATATTTAATTTTATCTAATTTCTAAAGATTGGGATATCCATTACTTTAAATGGTATGCACTTCTTTTTTTAAGACAGAGTCTCACTTGTCGCCAGGCACCAGGCTGGAGTACAGTGGCACGATCTCGACTCACTGCAACCTCTGCTTCCTGGGTTCAAGCAATTCTCCTGCCTCAGCCTCCCAAGTAGTTGGGACTACATGCATGCACCACCATGCCCAGCTACTTTTTATATTTTAGTAGAGATGGGGTTTCACTACGTTGGCCAGGATGGTCTTCATCTCTTGACCTCATGATCCTCCTGCCTTGGCCTCCCAAAGTGCTGAGATTACAGGCGTGAGCCACCATGCCCAGCCAGTATGCACTTTTAAATTACCACATAGGAATGAGAACATGTGATATTTGTCTTTCTGGACTTGGCTTATTTCACTTAACATAATGACCTCCAGTTCCTTCTATGTTACTGGAAACAAGAGTACTTCATTCTTTTTGTGGCTCAACAATATTTCATTGTGTATATCTGGTTTGTTTACTTTATCCATGCGTCTATTGGTGGCCCTTAGGTTGATTCCATGTTTTGGCTGTGGAAGTAGTGCACTTGGAAGAATTTTTACCCACTGCATTCCCCTTCCTAATTTTATATTCTGAGGGATGGGCGTTTACTCTTTCTGAGCAAGAACAACTTATGGTGAGAGATCAGAAATACATGAAATGGCAAGAACAACTCTGCCACAGGATGAAAAGTGCACCACCTCTATCACAGGTACAGAGCATGGAGATAGAAACATGGAAAAGAGACAATGGCTGGTATGAAGCTGAACACTTTTGGATATGAACAGGTTCTGGAAAAAGTTAGAAACTTGGCTATGGATGCTGCTTTTCAACAATTTTAAGGCAATATTGGTTTGTCTACTATATTTTCAACTGTATTAGATGACTTACTTTGGCTAAGAAATTGCTTACTTTAGACAGTGACATTAGATAACTTTGACTTTATTTATCATGTGATTCCCTAGGTGACACTGAGGCTTATTCTGCATAGTTACCTGGATGTGACCCCATACATCCTTACCCATCGAAATAGATACACGTTTATATTGTTAAATGCATATCATTCTACATAGCTGTGGTTAAAATAATCCACAAGATCTTTCTTCTCAGTTTCTTAGCAAAATAAGCAAGCTTCCAATCCAATCGTAGCAAGATTGCTCACATCATAAACAAGCAACAGGACTCCACATTTACTGTCACCCCTTTTCCAACAACCACTTTTCAAAGTCTCTGCTCACTTAGCAGAAAATAATCTAGAACTCAAAAAAAGTTACATTTAAAATGTGTTCATTCATTTATTTCTGTGATACTTAAAGAACTCCTATCAAACGTCAAACACTGCTCTAGGTACAGGAGTTATGGGATTAAACAAACGAACAAAATAACAACAGGAATACAACTGCTCTCTTCAAGTTTCCATAATCAAAGAGCTTTGTGTTATCTTGCCGCAATTTCAAAGCCTTCTTACGCTGCTTCTCAAGAATCTGAAGCCCATTGTCCTTCAAAGGTGGGTTTTCTCGCTTTTGGGAGACACCTGTAAGGAAGTAAGGGCAGCAGGAAGGGCCAGGGAGCAGCTCACCTGCAGCGTGAATGCTGCTGAGGCCCAGCACATCTCATACACTGCGCAAGGCAATTTCCTTGTGAGAGAAGCAGGTGGTGAGTGCAGGAGTTGGGGTGAGTCCCTTAGTCCCACAGAGAGGATCTGAGGCAGGATGCACTGCCTCAGATTCAAGAGTAGGAGAAACCTCAAATATAGATTCTGCATGTTAATATATTTCAAGAGGGCTCTATCATTGATAACCCTATACACTTATACTTCCTGTCTGTTCATATAGCATTAGAAGTAACCAACTCCTTAGGATTTGTAGGCTTTACATTAAATAGTTTGCTTATTCTTCAACACATTTTTGAAAATTTAGGGAATAACATTAGATATTAATAAGCAATAATTCTAACTCAGTTCACTTTTCCACTCTATTTCCAAGCCCTGTTCTATTCTTAGGTCATTACAGGTGTTTGACACCTGACACGTTAATTCTGCGACAAATGAGACAAGGGACTATCTCTATTTTCTTTCAAATTATACCACTGTGTATGTACCAAATACTGTATCTTAGCCTTGAGTTAATTCATTTAGTTCTAATCATACAAAGGGAAAGAGAATGATAATAGTACTCCATCGTATTTAACTTAAGTGAGAGCCCACTTGCTTTAATAGATTCATTTTTTTCTATTTAATCTGAGTTCACAGAAAAATGGCTTTGCTGAATAAGGAAAATAAAAATCCAAGGTTACCTGCAAAATTCCAACACCTTGAGTGTTTCCCATAGTTCCCAGCTAATTTGAAACTCACAGGCGTATGTCTTTTTCAAGGGAGAATTAATAAAAGGCAATGAAAGATGTCATTTTGTAAATGTGAATGTGTTTTTATTTAAAAGAAAGATTCAAGGTCTATATTTTTGGGGGATTTACTGACTTGTATTCTAGACAGTGTTTTTTAATATAAAATGCACATGATTGGAAGACAGTTTTAATTGAGATTTTGAGGTCTTAGTCTTGCTTTCTTCTGCCCCTTTCTGTAAGTAAGTCTTTCGGAGTTCCGTGGCTTCTCCTCCTCTGGGTGGCTCTTTTTGCCCTGTGTGCCTTGCCTGAGTTCATTCCCTTGGGAACCGCATCAGCCCATCTATTTGTTTACCAGTGCAGAGGGCTACCTGACAGGTTCCCTGCACAAAGTGAGCTTCTCTCTTGTCAGAAGGCTGTTTGATCCATCACAAGCCTTGCCATCTGTTGAATAAATATAGGCAAGAAAAAGTTCAAAGTCTCAGCACATGTGAGAACAGCCAGCCTGCTCGGCTTGGAGCCCTGCAATTCAAATGGCCCTTGAATAATTTTATGCCATTTGCAAAAGTTTTATTGGGCATGAAGTCGAGCGAGCATTGAATTTGTAAGTTTGCTTTTCTGACTCTTTTCCCCCAAAATGAACAGCGGTAATATTCGTGGTGAAAGCCCCCGACACCCCTTTATTTTTCCTTCTCTGTTCCATACTCCTTGTATTCGTTAAAAAAGAAAAAGGAAGAAGAAACTTTGGGGACCTGGTCTTTAAGAGTGAAGGGGAAAAAAATAGATCAGACCCTTTGGTCCCATTTCATGAGTAGAAATTTGAAGACCTTTTCCGTTTTTCTTGATTTATTGTTCCCTATTATTTAAAAGTTCTATGTGCCTGTGATAACAAGATTTAGAGGCAGAATTAAATGCCGTGTATGAACACTGCAGTGCCAGAGGCTCGCTCTTTCAACACTTTTATTTCACTTTTTTATATTGGATACATTTAGGGTAAGTTTTATCTTGATGCATCATTTAACTAATTCTCTACCTTTTTCCTTGTGGAGCTGTCAGTGCCAGCACACACACAAAAAATAAATAAAATGAAAAATGTAAGCCCAAATAATCACGCCAGAGCAGGGTGTTGGAGGGGATCCATCTACATCCATTCCCAATCTTAATCCCTCTGCCTTAATTTTTTTTTTTTTTTTTTTGAGACTGAGTTTCACTCTGTTGCCCATGCTGGAGTGCAGTGATGCAATCTCGGTTCACTGCCACCTCCACCTCCCTGGTTCAAGCAATTCCCCTGCCTCAGCCCCGCCAAGTACCTGGGATTACAGGTGTGTGCCACCACGCCCTGCTATTGTGTGTGTGTGTGTGTGTGTGTGTGTGTGTGTGTGTCTGTGTCTGTGTTTAGTAGAGACAAGATTTCACCATGTTGGCCAAGCTGGTCTTGAACTCCTGACCTCAGGCAATCTGCCCACCTCAATCTTCCAAAGTGCTGGGATTGCAGGCGTGAACCACCACATCTGGCCTTTAATTTTTAAAATACCTTTCTTTATATGACTTGCGGAGCAGGAACAACAAATCTTCAGCCAAGTAATACAGGGGTAATATCTGTTACCCCCTCTTATTTTTCAGAGACTTGGCCTTTGAGTTGTTATTTCATCTTTACATTCAGAGTAATGTATAAAACATTTTATAGAAGAGTCTGTTGACTACTCTGCCATCCCTGGCAGACAGATACAGTGTTTCACACAAGGAAAACAAAGAATATTTTTGAGTACTTTACTGTGTCAGATACTGTTTTAAGCACTTAATAACTGTTTAATTATCACAACAACTTAGGAAGACATGTGTACAAGGCACAGAGAGATTAAGTCACTTGCCTTATGTTATATAGCAAAATGGTGGAGTCAGAATTAGAACAAAAATACTCCAATATAGTAGAAGCTTTCTTCTCCCCCAATTCCACCCTCACCTCCAAGTACAATATTTTATTTGCTCTTAGTAAAGTCAATTGCATCTTTTCATTCCATCTTCCTTTCTATCACACTTCATTTCATGTCAGGCTGCATTGAAATGATCCAGGACATTTTGGAAACCTGCTAAGAAAAAGTTGAACTGGAGATACATTTAAATTGGGGTTTAGTGTGCACTTTTACACAGTATATACTTGACGTTGTGACACAGAGCTGAAAAGTCAGAGGTCAGGATGCAATGCAACATGTCTATTCCATTGCAATAAACACCATAGTATCCAATGATACACACCGCTAAAATACATCATAGGCAGAAGGAACAGGTATAATATGTATGTAGATAGAAGCATGTCTTCCAAACCTTACAGTTCATGTATTACATAAATTTGATAGAATGTTTGCAAATTTGACTGCAATCCTAAATATTTATTGTACATTGCCAGTAGTAAGTTGTGAAGCTGAAATAATTTTTCTAACAATCAAAATAAAAAACATATTTTTGTCAACCACGCCAAAGAATAAATTATTTTCTAGACTACTGGGGTCTGAATAATGATTCATCTCCCCAAATTTCACATTTGGAAAGTTAATCCCCAGTGTGACAGTAATAAGAAGCAGGACTTTGGGAGGTGATTAGGTCATGAAGATTCCAACTTCATGAAGAGGATTGACTCCATTGTAAAAGATCCCTAATGGGCTCCTCCACCATTCGAGGACACATAGAAGCCATCATTGATGAGGAGTGGGCTCTTCCCAGACACTGAGTCTGCTGACATCTTGAGGTTGGACTTTCCGGCTTCTGGAACTGGGAGCAACAAATTTCTGTTGTTTGTAAATTACCCAGTCTAAGACATGTTGCTATGGTAGCTAGAACAAACTAAGAAACTGATGCAAAGAAATGGGATGCTTCTTTAAGAACTACCTAAAAATATGGAAGCAGCTTTGGAACTGGGTAATAAGCAGAGACTGAAACAGTTTGCAGGTATGTGCTAAAAACAGCCTACATTATGTGAGCAGGGCATTATGAGTGGATTTGGTGAGGGCTCAAAAGAAAAGGAGAGCTATAGAGAAAGCCTCAATCTTCTCAAAGTTTACCTAAGTAGTAGTAATGAGAATGTTGTAGAAATATGAATGGTAAACAACATTCTGATGAGGTCTCAGATGGAAATGAGGAACATATTATTAAAAGTTGGAGGAACCGTGATCCTTGTTACAAAGTGCCAAAGAATATGGCTGAATTGTATTCATGTCCTTGTCTTTTGGGGAAGGCAGGTCTTGTGGGTGATGAAATTGGATGTTTTATGAAAGTAACATCTAAGGCAAGTGTTCAGGGTGTGGTATGGCTTCTATTGACTGCTTATTTTAAAATACAGGAAGGAAGGTATAATTTAAATATGGAACTTATAATCAAAAGGAAAGCAGAACCTAAAAATTTGGAGAATTCTAATTTTGTAAAAAATTGAGAAAATGTGTTCAGGAGAGAACAGCTAGGGTGCGGCCAAGCGAAAGTCTGACTATAGGATTAGGATGGATAGAAGGAAGCCAGATGCCATTTATCAAGACAATGAAAGGATGGCCCCGAAGGACACTGGAGATCTTTGGGTCTGACCTGCTCATCACAGGTCCAGAATTCCAGGGCCATGGGGCCAGAACGATTCCAAAGATCCCAACTCTGGAGTCCAATGCTGTGTCTGTTGGCCCAAGTGTGGCTTGCGCTGCACCTCTGGAGGACATAGGTGGTTAACTGTGGTGGCCATCACGTGGTAAAACATGGTAACCATCGTGTGATGACCATCACGGGTGCACAGAATGCCTGAGCTGTGGAGGCGTGGTATGCACGCCTCCTTTGGTATCAAAGGATGCCATGGAGAGCCTTGGGGCTCAGGTGGTAAACTGCCACAGGTCCAGGGCCACTGCAGGGAGCCCCCAATGGGGCAGTGCCTAGTCAAATTGTGGGTACAGGGACACCCCCATGACCCCAAACTTATAGAGCCACGGGAATGAGATCCAGCATGGGAGAGCTACAGGCACTCCAACCTCTGATTGCTGCCATATGGGCTTTGCCCAGAAAAGACAAGAGATCAGTGCCCGGATCCTTGGGGGCCCATCCCCTGCCCCAGTGATTCAGGAAGGCAGGACGTGAAGTCAAAGAAGATTGTTCTCAAGCCTTAATATTTCATGTTTTTTTTTTCATCCTGTTGGATTTTAGACTTACTTGACTGTGTTAGGAAGTGGGGCATTTGGTAGGTGATTAGGTTACAAGGGCTCGGCCTTCATGAATGGGATTAGTGTCCTTTTAAAAAAGACCTGGGAGAGCTTATTCAGTTCTGCCTGTGAGGTTAAGAGTGAGAAGACAACTGTCTATGCGGAAGTGGGTTCTTATCAGACACCAGATTTGCTGGTGCCTTGATCTTGGACTTCTCAGCCTCCAGAACGATGAGAAATAAAATTCTGTGGTCTATAAATTACCCAGTCTGGGATATTTGGTTATAGCTGCCAAAACAGACTAAGACATACAAACTCATAGAAAATGCCATAGAAAAGAATAAGAAATAGTAACCAAATGTATTTAGTAAAAGAAAAAACAAACAACTAGGGAAATAGTATTATGAAAGTGTGTTTCAGGTAAATAATCAAATCATGCTGCTTTTCTAGATTGTATATGTAAGCTTTTGTAAATTTGTAACTGTTGATTTCTTCTTACATTTAAAATTAGTATTTACTTGTATATTTAATTTTTTATTCTTATATTCTATATTCTTACTTTTTTTTCAGGGTAGAAGTGAAAGTTTATTAAAAAGCTTTAGAACAGGAAGAGAAGGGAAGGGGAGGGGAGAGGAGGGGAGGGGTGGAGGGGAGGGGAGGGGTGGGGGTGGAGGGGAGGGGTCGGGGGAAGGGGAGAGGTGGGGAGGGGTGGGGAGGGGAAGTAAGAGAGGGAAGGGAAGGGGGAAGTAAGAGAGGGAGGGATAGGGGGAGGGAGGGAGGATAGAGAGAAGGAAGAAAGGAAGGAAGGAAGAGAGGGAAGGAGGGAGGGAGGGAGGGAGGGAGGGAGGTTTGGATAAAGGCCAACGGGCCGCTTGAGAAATCGAGTGCATTTGTTCTTGCTTTTTAAAGAGCTCAAAAATCCATAGTAGCTTCTTGTTGACAGGGTTACACATGAGTTTGCTGAGAGGATCAACATATACTTTTGCACACATATTTTATAACATGTGGGGATTAACATGTAGGATAATCATTAGTTTTCAGATCTTTTCCTCATTTTCTGCTGAGAGTATTACTTAGAGAGAAAATGGGGTTTTCTTAACTTACTTCTCCCAGAAAGAAGCTGGAAGATCTTTCAGTGTGAATCTTTTAAGCATATCAAAGAGTAAAAATAGATTCCCTAATTCCCTAACAAAATCTGACAAACCCGTGTTAAAGTGTTTTGTGATGACATTTCTGGGATTTGGAAGTGTTCAAAATAACGGCACTGGAAATAAAGATGAAGAAGGGGTTTCAAGCATCTGTGGCCATGGACGACGTAGCAAATACTCAACAGATCTAAACAGTTTAGAAAACACTTTGTTTTATCTTGTTATCTATTCTTTGTCTTGTCTACTGGAATAGGCTCTGTGTATGTCTGAACAGGTTTGAAATGATCTAGAATAACATTTATTTATTCAAATAAATACGTGTTTATTATATACAGACATCAGCCCAGGTGCTGGGGATACAGCAGTGAACAGTCAGACCAGGTGTCTTTCTTCTTGGAGCTCATATTCAGGGAAGAAAATAGGCAATCAAGAAGGAACCCTTATGTGGTGATCAAGGGCAGGGTTCAGGCTCAGCAGATTGAGCCTTACACATATGTGTAAGATCCTTACACATAGCCTCCTTGAAACGTTCTTATATGGCCATCCAAATAACAAGCCATGTCTAGAGAATGTTTAGATGAAGACGCATATATTTTGTCGTCAAAATCACTGTAGCAAACACAAGACCTTGCCTGGGCCAGTGAGGAATGACCAGGAGGTACAATATATACCTTTACTTCAAGACTGATTTCCTCCCGGACTCTGTACACCTTTGTAGATCCATGGTGCTATACAGAACACATATTCGATCTTTTTCTTTTTTTTTCGAGATGAAGTTTCGCTCTTGTGGCCCAGGCTGGAGTGCAATGGTGCGATCTTGGCTCACCACAACCTCCGCCTCCTGGGTTCAGGCAATTCTCCTACCTCAGCCTCCCGAGTAGCTGGGATTACAGGCATGCGCCACCATGCCCAGCTAATTTTTGTATTTTCAGTAGAGACGGGGTTTCACCATGTTGACCAGGATGGTCTGGATCTCTTGACCTCGTGATCCACCCTCCTCGGCCTCCCAAAGTGCTGGGATTACAGGCATGAGCCACCGCACCTGGTCCTACATATCAGATCTTATACAAAATTTTAGTTTTCTCCCTATATTCAAGAATAAGTGAGACTCAAATCCTGCATCTCTCACCTTATCATTTTTCTCTGAATTATCTGAGAGGTAAATTGCAGCAGCATACCATTTGTTGTAAGACTAAGATCAACTGCAAAGCCAAGCCTCCACTGTCTGAAATACTGACATAATATCATCACGAAGTGAGAGAATACAGTCTGTCACCTTACAGCAAACTCCACACCTGCACACGGGATAGTAGAGATGCCAGCTGATGGAAAATGTGCCCTCTACCATGGCTTCCTTGGGCAGACTCAGCAAGTGTAGAGAGTCATAAGGAAATTTCCTGACATCATTCATCTTGGAGGAAGACAAGATATATAGGACAAATCTCATTTGTTTATTTGAGTTGCTTGTATTATCCTCCCTCTTGATATTAATGAAAGTGCATACATGTCATTAGTGAATCACTGGGGATGGAGAATATAATAATCGTTTTCCAAAATTACAGTTATTTGTGAGGAAGCAATTCTTAAAAGTAATAAAAATGGAAAGGAAGGGAGGAAGGGAAAGGAGAGAGAGAGAAGGAAAGAAAAAGAAAGAAAAAAGAAAGAAAGAAAGAGAAAGAAAGAAAAGAAAGGAAGGAGGAAGGTGAAATGTAGAAGAAAGAAAACTTGCTTAATAGAAAATTGAGAAAATGCAATTTACACAGCAAAGAGCCATCATGTTTTATCTTTTAAACTGTTGAGAATTTAAAACACACACATACACACCCAATGTTTTCCCTATGTGTAAAATGTGCACCAAATTTAGTGGTGTAAAGGATGGATCATTTTATCATTATGCTCATGGATTCTGTGGGTCAGGTATTCAGAAAAGGCACAGCTGGGACAGCTTCTCTCTGCTCCACAGTGTCCAGGTGTTCAGCTCGGAAGACTCGTTCGCTGGCAGGTCTGTTGGTTGCTAGCAAATGCTTGTTTTCTGGCATTTCAGATTGGGCTGTCAACTGAACCCCTACATATGGCTTCTCCATGTGACTGTTCGGTTTTCTCACAACTCGGTGGCTGGTTTTCGAAACCAAGTGTCCCAAGAAAAGTCAAATAGAAACTCTCTCTGTTTACACTGTGGCCTTAGAAACCAGGCTGCTTTGCTTTTGCTAGTCATGAGTCCCCCTAATACCGTGAGGAAGGAAGATAGCTCTGACTTCCTTAGGGGAGGAGTGTCGAAATCACGTGGTAAAAAAAATGTGGGGACATTTTGCAGCCATTTTGGAAAATGCAATTGGCCACACACACTATGAATTTTGATGAGGACTCAGGAAAATGAGACGAATTATAATTTAGTACTGTCTGTCTGGGAAGAGAAGCCTTAAAATGGACTTATCCTTCAACAAAATAATTCTAGGTTTTGAAGTACTAAATCCCGTGGTTGTTTTTATAAACTATACGTGCCATAGCTCGGCAGCCTGTGAATAGTTTACTCTTATTTGATTATAATTGAATAATTGCAGCACAAACCTCCAAGCTGTAGAATGATGCTAAGGTGTGAACATTTGTATTCCTCCAAAATTCATGCTGAAACTTCATCCCCTATGCAATGATATTAAGAGGTGGGGTCTTTAGCAAGTGATTGGGCGATGAGGGCTTCTCCTGCGTGAATGGTATTGAGGCCCACACGAAAGAAGCTTCACACAGGTGTCAGCCCTCTCTCGTTCTTCTGCCTTCTGCCATGTGAGGGCACAACCTGCCCCCTTTCTGCCACAGGTGGATGTGACAAAAACAAGGTACCATCTTGGAAGCAAAGAGAACAGCCCTCATCAGACACCGAAACTGCTGCCACTTTGACCCTAAAGCTGCCAGCCTCCAGATCTGTGAGGAAATAGATTTCTGTTCACTGTAAATGACCCAGTCTCATGTGTTTGTTAGAGCAGTACAAATAGATAAGGAGCAATGGCCATTGGATTTAGCTCTGTTAAATTTCCCTGTCCCCGCTAATGTTTTCCAGGGTGTCCTAAAGTTTGTCCCACAGAGACCACAAGCCAATCTGTAAGCTCAGTCCCCACCAGCTCCCCACCATGTCCTTGGTCTTAGATGCATTCAGCGAGGCAGGCTGTATACACTTGGTAATGATGAACGTGGTACGATCACTTGTTTTCACTATGCCTTTCTGAGCGTTCTAAATTTTCTATAGTTAATTCATTTGTAATCAGAAACATAGTTATTGAAAAGAAATAAGACATTTTTGGTTCTGATCTTCCCCTAATTCGTCAAGGGCAAAAGATGTTTTAGCTTTGTACTTTATAATGCTATTGCCAAAAGAAATGATAGATGAATAGATGAGATAGATAGATGGATAGATAGGTACAGATATGGACCTTATGAATAAATCTGTATAGATTTCTCTATGTCAGTCTCTGTAGACTTAGCACCTACTCATATATATTTGTGTATGTGTGTGTGTGTGTGTGTGTGTATGTGTGTGTGTATGGATGTATATGACACGTATCTTTCTAACTGATCTCCCCAACAGCAGTCTTATCCATTTCAATCTGTGTTTCAGACCACATCCAGCCAGAAAAAAAACATCTCCTGAAAACGCAAGATCACATCATGTCCCTGTTTAAAGTCTTTCATTACTGCTGGGATGCAGAGCACCTTTCCTCCACAGCCTGCACTCTCTGCTAGAAGCTGCTCCTGACTTGTCCCTTCCCTCCAACCTCTTCCCACCACCTGCAGTGCCACACCCCACTCAATATGCATGTAGAATTGCTCTCTTTCAGAAATAATTTGTGCTTTAAAAATTCCTGCCCTCTTGCAGCCTCCAGATGTACTTCACTTGGCCCATACTACATTTGAAAAATAATTTTCTTTGTGGCTGTTAATAATTGGGACATATTACATTAAAAGTAACTGGTTTTTTTTTTTTTGGATTTTTCTAGCATCTGATACATTGGCTTTGCATTCCCAGGGCCTCCCTGGGATGGGCATGGGATTCACAGATCACCACAATGGTCATCGCTCCTGATGGCTCCCTGCCAACTCAGGCCACTAACACACACCACATTCCTGGCCCCATACATGTAGATGATGACCCTGTCAAAAGTGAGATATGTGGCTAAAACTAGCTGATGCTGAATTATTCTCCCTGAATTTTCACCTGAATGTTTGTTATTATTTAGAAGAAAGATAAATGTCCCATTTTTCTCTTGGTTAAGAAAGAATTAAAATCAGTTCCTTGACCCTAAGAAACGGTGATGTTTCTAAATGAAATCTGATGTTTTCTTTAGTCATTCTTTTCACTGCTTCTTAGAGCCTTTTAAGCTCCACATTTCAAGTGAGCACTTGGTTACGTATTTTCTTGCATTGCTTCCTAATTTTCTCATAGTGTTAGTTCTGATCCTCCTTCTGAATCAAAACTCATTGACAGCAGGAGCCATGTCAGGATACTTACACTTACAAAAGCTCTCGTTAAATATTGGTTGATGAAGCTAGAGAATGTATCATTCTAGCACATGAAGATATCCTGGGAGAATGGTAGCCTGGCCATTGATGAGGCTCATTTAGGACAGGTCAACCTTTCCTACACAGCTCTTCGGGAAAGGTCATTGTTCACTCCCATAAAGCAAAAGAGAGAAAAATAAGGTTTTATATGTTGTAACTTAAATCCTTCTTCCTGCATTCATTTTCAACCTAGAAGCTTCTCAAGATAAAAATAGCACCATAGATTCTCTCCTTCCATGGGGAAAAATCCCAAGTGAAAAATCCTCCGTGGGTTCAGCGCTACCTCTCTCTGATGTCACCATGATTTGCATGCCAAAGGGAAGCCTGCAGGCAGAGTGGCCCTCTCTGGGGATGGGTGCAGCCCGGAACTGGAAATTGACAGGTCTGGGTGAGGATGCAGAGGCTCTGCAATACCTCTGGCACTGTCTGGAGGCTCCGCAGAAGCGGGGGATCCCCAGGGCAGGCAAGGAGCCTCAGGTCAGGGAAGTTGCCAGCTGTAAAGCCAAAGTCAAGGCAGAGCTGAGTTCCTGCTTTAGGGAAATTAACCGGATGAGGGGCTAACAGTCAGAATAATTAAGAGCTTCTGCTTTGTGCCTCACTTCCCAACTGACAGAAAGCATTGTAATTTTAGAATCATTTTCTTCTCTCAGATGAAGATATGTTTAAGAGCGAGGTGACAGTTTTCACATGCAGGCACAGATTTCTAAAGACGTCTTTACAGCTACCATTTGTGAAAAATGTGTTTGTCAAATTACAGGTGACTAAATTAGTGAGGAGGCACCTGACCTAGAAGGGAATGCAAATGACAGTTTCCAGCGTGAAATCGTTCTCATTGGGACAATGATATCTTCCGTTTCTCCTTGGCTTGAATGAACATACTGACCAATAGCAATATATTTATTACTTATGAGTGATGCAACGGCCTGCCAAGATTCAGAGCAAGCAAATGAGGGAAAGGACAGATACTTTAGTGATCTTTGGCCCTGGGAGATAGGATTTGTATAAATTCAATGAATAATCCAAATAGTAAAAAATAAACTCATTTCATGTGTGACTAAATGATGAAATAAACTAAATTTTATCCTTCTAGAATAACGTCTCAAAGCAGATACCTTTGCAGATTGATATATATGGGCGCATCCTCTCCTTCTCACATAAAGCCTACATTAATACATTTATATCTGTGGGCTTTGTGCGAAAAATAAGTGTGTCAAATGGTAGGAGGTACCAAAGAGAGAAGGTGAAAAAGGGCTTAGATCCGGGTTTCTCAGTGTTGGTACTACCGATGTCGGAGCTTGGATCATTCTTTGTCATGGGAGACTGATATAGTTTGGCTATATTCCCACCAAAATCTCGTCTGGAATTGTAGCTCCCATAATTCCCATGTGCTGTGGGAGGGACCTGGTGGGAGACAACTGAATCATGGGGTGGATTCCCCCATACTGTTCTCGTGGCACGAACAACTCTCACTAGATCTGATGGTTTTATAAGGGGGTTCCTATTCGCTTGGCTCATTCTCTTCGGTCTGCGATTATGTAAGGTATCCCTTGCTCTTCCATCGTGACTGTGAGGCCTCCCCCGTCATGTGGAACTGTGAGTCAATTGAATCTCTTTCCTTAATAATTTCCCAGTCTAGGGTATGACTTTATAAGCAGCATGAGAACAGACGAACACAGACACTGTCCTGTGCATTGTGGGATGTTTAGGAGAATTTCTGGTCTCTACCCACCAGATACTATCTTCCCCTGCCCTCATTTGTGACAATAAAAATAGTTTTGAACATTGTCAAATGGGGTCAAAATCACCCTCTCTTGTGACTCACTGTCTTAGATGAGCCAGTCCTAGCCCAGTGTTTCTTCTTCGCCCCACAGAATGGTGTTTACTAACTTTCAAATGGAAGCTATTGCAATGTAGTTCTGGCCTGATCTCATTCTTTATATGTAAGAAAAGCCCTGGAGGTAACTTCTGAATTTCGTATCAGGAATTGTGATGCTTCCCTCAGTGATTTATTTGCTTGTCTTATGTCGACACAGGAATGTGTGATCAGCTGTGTTTCTGACTTATCTTTAGCAAACCTGGAAAACTTACTTGACGGCCATAGAGTTTTGTTTAAGTCCCACTCTTGGCAGGTGACTTTTTAAACCCATTCTCTAATCTTCCTTTTCTATTTCCAACATTTCTTCTAAGTCAAATTAATCATTTTTTAAAAAAAGTTAGGGCACACAATAAAATGAATGGTGGACTGCAAGACAGAATTTTTATCAAATGGATCATTTCCCTGCTTTGAGCTGTAATGAACAATGAAATGCACTCTTTTGCTCTGATTTGTATATATGTGTCTTTCAACTGGTCACACTTTATGAGCCAAGGACACCTAGAAAGCCAAAAATCAGAACCATAGTCTTATCAAGGGTATCCCATGTCTATAATTTCCTTGCTTTCTTTGCTCTTTCCTCAAGCTAGCAAATTATTTACCATATACTTTCATGAAAATTTATTCTGTATCCAATATTCCACATTTTTCTGATTCCAGTGCTCTGTTTATGTTCTGATTCCAGTGCTCTGTATTTTGTATATACATATGCACATATACACCTCAGCCTCCCAAGTAGCTAGGACTACAGCTGCATGCCACCTCACCTGGCTATGTTTTTTTTTTTTAAATGAAGCTTTACTGTGTTGCTCAGGCTCAGTACTGTGTTACTCCTAGCCTCAAGTGATCTATTTAATTATAGTGTGTCTCAACCTATTGCTTTTTTAAAAAATTGATCTTGCTAGGAAAGCTTTGAGCTTCCTGAAACTGTATATCCATATCGCTTCCAAGATTTGGGAAGTTTTCAGACAATATTTCTTTAAATAACCTTTCTAACTCTTTGTATCTGTATGGTAGTCCAGTAACTTGTATACAGCTGGTCTTGCATGTATTCTTGTTCTGTATCCATGGATTCAACCTACCACTGATAGAAAATATTTTTAAAAAACAAGAAAATGACAATACAACTGTAAAAATAATACTAGAAAACAATACAGTATGATAACTGTTTATATAACTTTTACATTGTATTAAGTACTAAGTAATGGAGAGATTATTTAAAGCATATTGTGAGGGCATGCATATGTTATATGCAAATACCATGTCGTTTCATATATGGGACTTGTGTATTAGCAGATTTTGATATTTGTGAGGGTTTCTGGAGCCAATTTCCTGTGATTACCAAGGGATAACTGTCTTCATATGTTTGGTGGTGTCCCATAGGTTCCTATGCTTTCCTCACTCTTTTCCAATTGTTTTTATTGCTCTAATTGGTTAATTTCAAGTGACCTAATTCTTTCTTCTGCATAATCAAGTCCACTGTTAGAACTGAGTTTTCAGTTCTGTCATAATATTCATCTGCTCTAGGGCTTGAGTTTCTCATGGTTCCTATTTTCATATTAAACTTCTTTTTTTTTGTTCATTTAATATTTTTATAATTTTATTTCATTGTCTATGTGTATTTTCTTGCCTCTCATTGAGCTTCTTTAGGATAATTAATTTGAATTATTTTTCAGACAATCTACACATCTTTGTTTCTTTGGAGTCAATTATTACAGTTTTACTAGTTTCATTTGGTGGTATAATGTTTGTGTGATGATTTGTTATCTGTGTACTTTTGCATTGATGTCTGTACATTGCAAGGAGTTAATTCATTTCTCAGGCCTTATGGACTGGATTTGCCAAGTTAAAATCCTTTCCTATTAGGTCTTTGGGTTAAGGAGATTGCCCCTGGGACTGTGGTAGGCAGTAGAATGGGATTGCATCCAGGTCATGTGACTGATGTTGGGTCTGCTGTAGACACCACAATCAACAGGGCTCTTTCCAGGGGTTCTCATGGGTATGGGTTCTATCTGGTCCCTGGGTGAACTGGACCATCTCTAAGATCTTGGTAGGTGGAGCTGGTGTTGAGATGATGTTCTGCTTCAGAATTTACTTAGTAAGCTGATGAGTGTGGCTTTCACTGAGACTCTGAAAGAGCTCCTGTTGGATCACTGGTTGGATTATCTGCCCTGGGCTGGTTGTACTGCCCTGCTCCATGATTGAGATGGATGGAATTAACACACAAGGTTGTTTCAGGGCCCACAGCTGAGACTGAGCACTCCAAGCCAGTCTTCAGGATTATAAATAGGCATGTCTCCTGGTGGGTTCCTGGGTTAACAGTCCTGCTTTTAGACTAGCTGAGAAAGACAGGAGCCAATTTTTAAGGATTATTTAAAATCTATAATGGGACCAAAGTCCAGGCATTACCTATAGGGGCACTGCTGGACATGTCTCCCTCTGGGTCCACAGGCAAACAGAACTGTTCTCAATCTTGCAGAAAAGGGGAATAAGATCCAGGGCCATTTGAGGATCCATTTTGGGACAAAGTTTGGCAAGCCCACCGTGAAAACTCATATGGGCATGTCTCCCAGTGGAATCCTGGTTGGGCATGAACTGCTTCCAGACCACAGCTGGGAGGGGCTAATTAACTCAAGCTTCAGGGCTAATTTACAATATGCTGTAAGATTGATGTTGGCAAGCCTGACCTGGTGGCATGGGCGGGTGATACTCTCAGCCAGTTCCCTAGTCAGACGGAATTGTTCCCAGACCACAGCTGAGATGGGTCTGGAGCAGAGATTCAGGACCCATTTGGGAACTGTTATGGGATGAAGGCTGGCAAGCCCATCCAGGTGCATCTCCCAAGATTTCCAAGCAGTACTCAGCTAGGAGCACAGCTGAGGGGGTGTTGGAGCTGAGTTACAGGATATCTTTTGGGTTCCAGGATATCTTTTGGGTTCAACGCTGAGACCCATGTTGGTAGGGCTGTCTGCCCAGACACTAGTGTGTATGATTCCTCCTAGGCCCATTGGTAGAGTTTCAGTAGTAGGGTCAAGGCCAATAGGGCTGGAGCCAAACCCTTTAAAGACCAGAGACATTTCTGGATCTTGGAGTGTGGTGAATGCATCTGCCATGTGGGTACAGGTCTGCACTCTCAAAATGACACTCCTAGGTTTTCTACTCTAGGATTTCACAACCTCTGTCCTAAATTCCAAGGTTCCCACAAAGAGATTTTTGTTTGTGGTTGGGTGCAGAATTCTTGTTGTCATGGGGAAATGACAGAGTGACCTCCTATTTTGCTATTTTACTCATGTCCCCAAGGTCTTAAGGAGTTCTTTTTTTAAAAAATTTATTTATTTTACTTTGAGTGCATACTATATCTAGCATTTCTCTCCATGTTATAACTTCCCACCCTCCCCTCCCTCCCCACCCCCCACTGTCTCTCCCCCACCCCCCAAATGTCCCCAGCGTGTGATGCTCCTCTCCCTGAGTCTGCGTGTTCTCGTTGTTCAACACTCACCTATGAGTGAGAACATATGGTGTTTGGCTTTCTGTTCTTGTGTCAGTTTGCTGAGAATGATGGTTTTCAGACTCATCCAAGTCCCTACAAAGGACACGAACTCATTTTTTATGACTGCATAGTATTCCATGGTGTATATGTACCACATTGTCTTTGTCCAGTCTATCACCGATGGGCATTTGGATTAGTTCCAGGTCTTTGGTATTGTACACAGGGCTGTAATGAACATACGTGTGCGTGTGTCTTTAGAGTAGAATAATTTATATTTCTTTGGGTATATACCCAGTAGTGGGATTGCTGGGTCAAATGGAATTTCTATTTCTAGGTCCCTGAGGAATCGCCACACTGTCTTCCACAATGGTTGAACTAATTTACACTCCCACCAACTGTGTAAGAGTGTTCCTATTTCTCCACATCCTCTCCAGCATCTTTTTTCTCCAGATTTTTTATTGATCTCCATTCTAATTGGCGTGAGATGGTATCTCAGTGTGGTTTTGATTTACATTTCTCTAATGATCAGTGATGAGGATCATTTTTTCATAGGAGTTCTTAATATCATATATTTTATTGTTTAGTTTATAGTATCCTTTCAATTACTTGTAGTAAGTTCTGTTTCTTTGTTGAAAATCCTCTGAATTTTTACATATTTTTACATTACTTCTTCTGTTGAATGTACCTGATGGTTACTTTAAATTCGTTGTCAACACAGTAGTTGGATCACAAGTTGCCCTTGTGTTCTTCCCTGTTATTTATGGTTGATGCCATCTTATTCTTGAGGCAGTGGATTTGTTGTACTCATGACCCTGAGTTTTACCCCTTCCTCTATCCTCACACTTCACCTTTTAAATTCCCAGTGTCCTTGCACTGGATGGAGTGTTCTGCCGTTTCAATCTGTGAGTAGCCACAGGGCTGTCTTTGGACGTGTTATCAGAATTGCACAAGCGGAGGCTTGAAAAAGTGCCTGTATCTTTCTTCTTGCCCTTTTGCTCCTCTGTCCCTGTCACAAAAATAGGGACACATGAGCTTGCTGGGGAAAAAGGCACAAGGAACAGAGCCAAACCCACCAGTTTACTCCAGCCAAGTCAGACATCTCTCGTCAACAGCCAGTCAGGGGAGACTCTGAAAACTGCCCATTTGAGGTCAGTCCAACTCATTGACCCTTCAACTCATGACTTACGTAATTATTGTATGGCCTTAAAACTGACTGAATATTTTTTTTTGGTACACAGCATTATTGTGACAATATAAAATTGATACTTTTAATATATTCATTACATTTTAGTTGTGTGCTAGACCTGGTTTATTTTTATTTTTTTAAATGAAGCTTCTGATGATAATATCTACAAGAGAGAATCAACACTTTGCTAATTGAAGAGTAGAGAGGCTCATGATCTTATTAGTTATGAACTTAGCTGGATCAAGGCTGGGTTAAAGTTTCATTAAAACTTTGTCTACCTCTGGTGAGTTCCTGTCCCCAAGAACATGGATTTTAAGGGTTTCTTTGAAATCACGATGTCTTCGGCTCCTCAGTACCCAGAAACTTGGCCTTTCGGCTTAGCTTCTCAGCAAAATCAGACATCTCGTGGTCAACTACCGGTCGGGAGAGACTCTGAAAACTGCCCATTTGAGGTTAGTCCAACTCGTTGACTCCAGAACTTAAGACTTATGTAATTATGCTGTGGCCTCAGAGCTGAGTGGTTCGTTTTTTGTTTTTCGGGTGTTTGCTTGTTTGTTTGTTTTACGTCTATAGCCTTTCACCATGAACAGCTTCCGAATGTGGCAGACGCCTTAAAGGAGAGGTCTGCTGGGAATATAAAGCCCCTCAAATCTCTAATTTTGTCAATTCTAGCCACCAATAGTGCCATTGTTTCTGTCTCCCCAAAAAGGACTCTTCTAGAGTCAAACCATCTGTCTGTGTCCATATCAGCAAAGCCTCCAGGAAATAAACAATTGTAGATTTTCATTTTTTTAAGTTGTATTTTACTTTTAATTGACAAATAATTGCATATATTTATGGGGTACAAATTGATATTTTGATACATGCATGCATTACAAATGATCAAATCAGAGTAATTAGCATATCCATAACCTCAAATATTTCTGTTTTCTTTACAGTGAGAACATTTAAAATCATCTGTTTTAGCTATAAATGTACAGTACATTTTTATCAAATATAGTTACCTTGCTTTACAAGAGAACACCAGAATTTCTTCCTCCAACGAACTGTAGCTTTCTACCTGTTGACCAACATCTCCCCTTCCTCCATCTGCTTCCCACATCCTGCATCTGGTAACCACTTGCTACTTGCTACCTTTGTGAATTCAACTGGTTTTTATTATTATTATTATTATGCTTTAAGTTCTGAGGTACATGTGCAGAATGTGCAGGTTTGTTACACAGGTATACACATGCCAAGGTGGTTTGCTGTATCCATCCCCTGCCATCTACATTAGGTATTTATCCTAGTGTTAGCCCTTCCCCATCCCCCACCTACCCTGCTGTCCCTCCCCTACCCA
Source organism: Saguinus oedipus (assembly GCA_031835075.1). NCBI lineage: Eukaryota > Metazoa > Chordata > Mammalia > Primates > Cebidae > Saguinus > Saguinus oedipus. The sequence continues at coordinate 4,868,540 of CM063175.1, read as the reverse complement.
CCCACCCCCTGACAGGCCCCGGTGTGTGATGTTCCCATCCCTGTGTCCATGTGTTCTCATTGTTCAACAACCACTTATCAGTGAGAACATGCGATGTTTTGTTGTCTGTTCTGGTGTCTGTTTGCTGAGGATGATGGCTTCCAGCTTCATCTATGTCCCTGCAAAGGATATGAACTCATCCTTTTTTTATGGCTGCATAGTATTCCATGATGTATACCTGTCACATTTTCTTCATCCAGTCTATCATTGGTGGGCATTTGGGTTGGTTCTAAGTCTTTGCTATTGTAAACAGTGCTACAATAAACATACGTGAACATGTGTCTTTATAACTCACAGTTTTATAATTTTTGGGGTATATACCCAGTAATGGGATTGCTGGGTCAAATGGTATTTCTAGTTCTAGATCCTTGAGGAATCTCCACACTGTACTCCACAATGGTTGAACTAATTTACACTCCCACCAACAGTGTAAAAGTGTTCCTATTTCTCCACATCCTCTCTAGCATCTATGGTCTTCTAATTTTTAATGATCATTATTCTAACTGGCATGAGATGGTATCTCAATGTGGTTTTGATTTGCATTTCTCTAATGACCAGTGATAATGAGCTTTTTTTCATATGTTTGTTGGCTGCATAAATGTCTTCTTTGAGAAGTACCTGTTTGTATTTTTTGTCCACTGTTTGATGGGGTTGTTTTTTTTTTTCCTATAAATTTGTTTAAGTTCTTTATGGATTCTGCTTATTAGCCCTTTGTCAGATGGGTAGACTGCAAAGATTTTTTTTTCCCATTCTGTTGGCTCCTGGTTCACTCTAATGGTAGTTTCTTTTTCTGTGCAGAAGCTCTGAAGTTTAATTAGAACCCATTTGTCTATTTTGGCTTTTGTTGCCATTGCTTTTGGTGTTTTAGTCATGAAGTCCTTGCCTATGTCTATGTGCTAAATGGTATTGCCTAGGTTTTCTTCTTGGGTTTTTATAATGTTAGGTCTCATGTTTAAATCTTTAATCTGTCTGGAATTAATTTTTGTATAGGTGTAAGGAAGGGATCCAGTTTCAGCTTTCTGCATATGGCTAGTTTTCCCAACACCATTTATTAAATAGGGAATCCTTTCCCCATTGCTTGTTTTTGCCAGGTTTGTCAGAAGATCTGATGGTTGTAGATGTGTGACATTACTTCTGAGGCCTCTGTTCTGTTCCATTGGTCTATATCTCTGTTTTGGTACCAGTACCATGCTGCTATGATGACTGTAGCTTTGAAGAATTGTTTGAAACCAGGTAGCCCGATGCCTCCAGCTTTGTTCTTTTTGCTTAGGATTGTCTTGGCTATGAGGGCTTTCTTTTGGTTCCATATAAAGTTTAAGGTTTTTTTTTTTCCAATTCTGTGAAGATAGTCAATGGTATATTGATGGGCATAGAACTGAATCTCTAAGTTACTTTGGGCAGTATGGCCATTTTCATGATACTCATTCTTCTTAACCATGAGCATGGAATGTTTTTTCATCTGTTTGTGTCCTCTCTTATTTCCTTGAGCAGTGGTTTGTAGTTCTCCTTGAAGAGGTCCTTCATATCCCTTTTTAGTTGTATTCCTCAGTATTTTATTCTCTTTGTAGCAATTGTGTTTGGGAGTTCACTCATGATTTGGCTCTCTGTCTGTTATTGGTGTATAGATTTGCTTGTGATTTTTGCACATTGATTTTGTCTCCTGAGACTTTGCTGAAGTTGCTTATCAGCTTAAGGAGATTTGGGACTGAGATTATGAGGTCTTCTAAATATACAGTCATGTCATCTGCAAATAGAGACAATTTGACTTCCTCTTTTTCAAATCGAATATGCTTTATTTCTTTTTCTTGCCTGATTGTCCTGGCCAGAACTTTCATTACTATGTTAAATAGGAGTGGTGAGAGAAGGCATCCTTGTCTTGCGCCAGTTTCAAAAAGAATGCTACCTGGTTTGGCTCATTCAGTATGATATTGGCTGTAGGTTTGTTGTAAATAGGTTTCATTGTTTTGAGATACGTTCCATCTACACCTAGTTTATTGAGAGTGTTTAGCATAAAGGGCTGTTGAATTTTGTCAAAGGCCTTCTCTGCATCTGTTGAGATCATCATGTGATTTTTGTCTTTGGTTCTGTTTATGTGATGGATTACATTTTAGATTTGTGTATGTTGAACCAGCCTTGCATTCCAGGGATGAAACTGACTTGATCAAGTCAAATTCAACTCTTTTAGATTCCACAAAATAGCGAGATCACGTGGCATTACTTTTCATTGTTTGGGGTCCTCTTGGCAGATTTTTGCTTCTAAGCATTTCGAGACTTCACATTATGGAACTATTATGATTTAGCTTTTTAGCCACCTCAGAGGGCCTCAGGCCCAGGCAGAGAGCTGTTGTAGGGGTGGGGCCACTGCAGAGAACCCAACTAGGACAATTTACAGTAGTGCTTGGACACAGAACCACTTCACCTCAAGGAGCCCCAACTAGGTCAATGTCTGGTGGAGCTATGGGCCCAGGGTCCAGGGTCATCTCCTTGATTTGTGGGGCCGCTGGCACACAACTCATGGTCTGTGCCTAAGTGCTATGGGGGTGGGGCCACTCAGAGTTGTGGGAATCCAAACCCTGGGCCAATTCCTTCATAACATGAGACATGGAGTCAAATAACTTTATTTTTAAGCCTTAATGTATGTTGTTTGCCCAACTGGGTTTTGAACTTACTTGGAACTGTTAATAGTTACCCCTTTCTTCCTTCCTAAGTATACCTTTTAGAATGGGAATGTCCATCGTATGCCTGTTCCATTGTGGTATTTGGAAGTACATAACTTGTGTGATTTTATAAGCTCACAGCTTGAGACAAATTTGCCTCAGGATTAGTCATTTCCTGAGTCTTATCTATATCGGATTTAGATGACATTTACATGAGACTCTGGATTTCTTTAGATTTTGAGCTGATACTGGCTATTGAGATGAAATGAATGCATTTTGCATGTGAGAAGGACACAAATTTTGGAAAGCTAGGAGTGGAATGCTATGGTCTGAACAATGGTTTCACCCCAAAAACTCATATAATTGGAAACTTAATTTCCAATTCAGTAGCATTAAGAGGTGGGTCCTTTAAGAGGTGATTAAATCATGAGGGGTCTTCCCTGTGACTGGGATTAATGTCCTTATATATGAGATCTAAGGGAACTTGTTCACTCCTTCTGCCATGTTGGGAAACACAGAAAGTGCCTCTGTGACAAACTAGGCCCTCACCAGGCACTGAATCTGCCAGCACCTTGATCTTGGATGTCCAAGACTCCAAGATCAAGAACTCCAAAATCAAGAACTATCAACCAAAAATGTCTGCTGTTGTAAATTACCCAGTCTCAAATATTTTGTTATAACAACCCAAATGGACTTAGACACATGTATTTAGCTAATATAATAATAACAGTGTGTGGGGAACACAGCTTAATAAGTAATACATTAAAAGAGAAAATATTTGGTTATTTTCACAAGTATGTTGAGCATGAAAAACAAATGTACCGGTTCCCATTGTTCAGGTCCAGTTTCCTCCCCATGGTTTTATACACTCTCTGCAAAACTTTGAAAATTGATGGAAGTTAAGAAAGCAAAAAACTCATTTTTTATTTAGAAGCAAAAAGTCTCACATTATTTGAACAATATTCTTTAGTAGATTTCTTCCTTTGCATCTTTAGATGGGCTCCTGCACGCCATGACCATCGAGTGCTGAAACTATGTCCTGGTTTTGTTGATTCGTATTTTTCTTGGTCTTGGATTCTGCTTTTGCAATGAACCCCTAGCTTAGATAACATCAGTTTGATATCACTGGGTTTTGTGGCTAAAACTATACTATATAATCTTTACTTTTAAATGCTGACATCTTTACACAAAGAAACTAAAATTCCATTTCATCCTTAAGACATTAGCCAAAAACATGGACCAGTGAAACATGATAATGTTCAGAATCTCAAAGGAAAGTTTGCTTTTATTTTTAGTGGTTTAATTAAGCTGCACTTACAGGGAGGAAATGGGTATAGTACAAAGGGTTTGGAGTCTCAAGATCCATTTCTGAGCCTGGAGTCTGTAGGCCTGGAACATACTTTATGACCTTATAAAACGGGAGTTTCCTCAACTGGAAAGTGAAAGTTATAAAGTTGTGATGGGAAGATTTAAGTAAGATAATAGAAACAAAAACATGCTACACAAATATTTAAGTTATAAATTAAAATATTAAAACTTGCCCAATTCGCCAGTGCAGAAAGAACTAATTTGGTGAAACACTGTCCTTTATGTGCAGTCACAGAAAATCCTGACCTGAGGATCTCACCCATTGGTTGGGACCAGAACATGGATCTGCATTCGGAGGAGGAGGGAAAGTTGACAGTGTCAGCACACTGTGAAGGATTCAGAAAACATCCATCACCAAAGAGGGATTGTAATTTTAGAACTTTTCAGAAACATAATTTCTTAGTACAACTTTGCAAGAAAATAAGCTTAAACAACAAAAAAAGTTAAATACCTGATGAAACAGGTATTTCAACAAAGGCAATCCTGTGGTTTGCTGACTCGTGAGTGCTCATGCTACTTTATGAGACACAGGTGGGTTGCATAGATTTATTAAATACTAATATATTGAATGAATAGAGACATAAACATCCCTGCAGAATTGTGGATTATGACACATTTTTATTATACTTTAAGTTCTTGGGTACATGTGCAGATCGTGCAGGTTTGTTTGTTACATAGGTATACATGAGCCATGGTGGTTTGCTGCACTCATAAACCTGTCATCTACACTATTTGTCCTAATGCTATCTGTCCCCTAGCCCCTGACCCCTCAACAGGCCCCATATGTGATGCCCTCCTCCCTGTGTCCATGTGTTCTCATTGTTCAATTCCCACTTATGAGTGAGAACATGCGGTGTTTGGTTTTCTGTTCCCGAGTTAGTTTGCTGAGAATGATGGTTTCCAGCTTCATCCACGTCCTTGCAAAGGACATGAGCTCATCCTTTTTTACGGCTTCATAGTATTCCATGGTGTATATGTGTCATATTTTCTTTATCCAGTCTATCATTAATGGACATTAGGGTTGGTTCCAAGTCTTTGCTATTGTGAACAATGCCGCAATAAACATATCTGTGCACATGTCTTTGTAGTAGAATGATTTATAATACTTTGGGTATATACCCAGTAATGGGATTGCTGGGTCAAATGGTATTTCTAGTTCCAGATCCTTGCAGAATTGCCATACTGTCTTCCACAATGGTTGAACTAATTGACACTCCCACCAACAGTGTAAAAGCATTTTAAAACACAGCTTTCACCTGTGACTGTAAGTCACGCATGAATTAGGTTGGAAACCTTGAGGTTGTGGTAAGTATTTTGAAACATTAGAGATCACACATTTATAAACCCAGCATCTATAAATGTGATTTTGAGTGTCTACGTAGTTTAAATACATAATTATACGTATTTCTTTGCATATGCAACACCAAGTCCAACAAATATTTATTTTCTAGGACCTGGAGAGTTAAGATGAAAACTACCTTGATCATGACATGTAAGAGTTTAAAATCTCGTGTGGGATGTGAACATCTAAAATCAGTTCTAATTGCTGTGATGGGAAATGGAGTCCTATATGATGAGCGTAGCCTACAGAGAAGAGGAACATCTCTCCTGACTGGTCTAGAGAGAGCATTCAGTAGACGTGAAGATGTAACAATGTGCCTCTCTGATGAAAGGATGCCTGAGTTTGAGACACAAAAAGGGGGTTGGCCTGGCAAGGGGGTACAGAGAGAAGCTTTGATTTACAAACTGCAGTTTATTAGAAATAAAAGGGTAAACGATGATCATGCACAGGCAGAAACCAAAACACCAACGTTTATGTCTAAACATAAACTTTGAGAAACTTGTGCATGAAAGTTGATATGTGCTTTACTCATAAAGGATGAAAACCGAAAATAACCCAAATGTCCATCATCAGGTGAATGGATAAACGCGTTGTGTTATGTCTGTGCAGTGGAATACTATGCAACCTGAAAAGGAGTTACATGTTGAAACATCCAACGATTTCAATGAGACTAAAAATACTTTTGTTGAGTTAATTGAGCTCGACAAAAAAGATAACGTACTATATGGCTTCATATACATAAAGTTATAGATGAATCAATCTGTTGGGTCAGAAAGCAGATCTCTGAATAGGCAGGTGAGAGGCGTGAGGTAGGAGAAAGGGAAGGACCCCACAGGGCACGAGGAAACCTTTGGTGTTGATGGGTATGTTCATTACCCTCGTTGCAGTGACAGCTTCTTGGGTGTACATTTAAAAATTCATCAAACTGTATGACTTAAATATGTATGGCTTATTGTATATCAGTTTTACTTCAATAAAGCTGGAAAAAGTTTTAAGCAGTAGAGATGATTAAATGATTTCAGCAGTAAGGTCTCATGGGAAGTTTTAGATTTCAGATGTTAATGATGTTTTTCTGGTTTCTGGCTTGGACAATGAAGACTGGGCAAATGACAATGGTTATAAACCTATTCTCTTTTTGTGTATAGTTTATCCAGAGAGGAAGCGAATTCAATGCAATGTTGCCTGTTTTTATTACAGGTTAATTTTCCAGTGTAGCTCTAATAGGGCAGCTGCAGACTAGTGTTAGGGTGGGCTTCATGTTTCACAAAAAGACATCCATTGGTTTACGTCTCCAGATGTGGCCTCGTTCTTATCTGCCACCGTGAACATCATTATGCTCAGTGGCTCTAAATATTTACAACGCTGTGTCAGGACTGTGGCAGAATGAGGGACTCCATCTCAGGCACCATCCAAGTCATTAGAGGTCACTGTCCAGTTACCTTATAAATATTCCTTCCTGTCTTAAAAAGAGCAAAAGATAGTGACATTCATTGACTATTTATGGATGAGATTATATCCCTTCATCTTCACCAGCCTATGAAGCCTTCACCTTTATTATCCTTACATTATGCAAGAAGAAACAGGCTTAAAGATGTTTAGTCACTGGTTCTAGATTATGTCGAGATGATGTTGACCCAATTTGAGCCTGGAAATGTGATTCTCAACCACATACGGTTTCCCTAACTTTTCCTCCCCCATATTTCTATGTCCCAACAATTTTCTTTAAGAAATGATCATTCGTGGGTATTGTAGTAAAAGAACTTAATGCCTTTACATATTCAGCTTCTATGAGCAAAGCAAGTGACACGCAGAAAGGAAAAGTGTCCAAACCATAGGTGAAGCTGAGTAAAACTGGGCTTAGGATTTCAAACTCCTGCCATGTTTTATCCAAGTCATTTCTCTGAGCTTTGAAGCAAGAACAGTGATGATGTCATGACCTGGTACCTGCACAGAATTGTAGACTGTTCAACATCCTGTAAGTGATGCTGCCAAGTATGTTTGTTTATTTGCTTCATTTACAAACAAAAGCTGTCGGGTCAGTACTATATGCAGGGCTTAAAACGAAAAAGGGTAAGGAAAGAAGAGCCCTCAGGTATTTTTGATGATGGTCTTTGGTTTTCACAGGGAACAAATACGATCTTATGCTGCTTTTAAATCAGATACATAGATGTGCACAGATACCGTCTATTTGAATGTCTTTCTGTACATTTCTATGCACACATGTAGTTCAAATCAAAACCAATTTACATTCTTCCTATGTTTTCATTATAAACTGAAATATACGCTCTGCTTATACAGTGCTCAATGGTAACAATAGGTGAAGAGCTTTGCCTTTGAGTAACTGCAAAGATGGAAGTCTGAATACGGGTATTATTTGCTACTCTTTCTTGAATGGTATGTTTCATTGTTTGTTATTGACCGGCATCAAACCCTATTTGTCATTTTTTTTTTTACTAAGCTAGAAGGAGGTTTGGACTTGTCTCGGACTCTAAATGGCATTGTCACATCTAATAATATCACAGCAGTTTAGAGTAAGAGTCATTCTAGTCTCACATACATTTTTAAAAATTGTTTTCTGATAATCCTGCATGTTGAGAAAACCATTTTGTTAGTGAGCTTTTACACATAAAATTGAAGATTTTATATATAACAACTTTTATAATTTTATATATATTATATGTTGTATTTTATAATATACAAATTATAAATTATGTATAATATAAATTTTGTTATATATAAAAAACAACAATTTTTTAAACTTTTAAAATGTGACGTTTCCTGTGGAATGGAGATTATTTTAACTTTTTCTTTCTGATTTTCTGATATTTTTCTCCTTCGTATTATGAGCACACACACATATTCGTTTGGGTTGGGAGAGCTGTCTCCACGCCGGGTGTGAGGGGCCAGGGCTGCCATGTGCTCCCTTCCCTGGGGCCTGCCACTGCCTTTAGTGAAGCTTCCCACTCCCAGCCTGTTCTCATTCTTGCAGGAACGGCAGTATACGAAATCCTCTGGGGTGTTTTTTTTTTTTTTTTTTTTTTTTTGAGAAGGAGAAAAAAACATATTCTTAGTAGTTGCTTGTGGAAAACATTGCAGTAGCTGACTTTAAAAATACTGAGTTGTGTGAAAGAAATCCCCAGTCTAACAAGAGAAGGTTTCATAAGGATAAACACCTCTTCTGAAATGTCACGGGTGTGGTGGAAACATGGGACTGACTTTTTCCCAATTACCTCATCAGGTCCTTAGTTTACTATTATTCATACCCCAAAGGGTCCGGGCACGATGGCTCATGCCTGTAATCCCAGCATTTTGAGAGGCCTAGGTGGACGAATCACCTGAGGTCAGGAGTTCGAGAACAGCCTGGTCAACATGGTGAAACCCAATCTCTACTAAAAATACAATGAATTAGCAGGGCCTGGTGGCGCGTGCCTGTAATCCCAGCTACTCGGGAGCTGAGGCAGGTGAATCACTGGAACCTGGGAGAGGGAGGTTGTGGTGAGTCAAGACTGCACCACTGCACTCTAGCCTGGGCAAAAAGAATGAAGCCTTATTTTTAAAAAAATACTCCCAAAAGTTTCATAAATTATTATTATTATTGTTTAGCTTCGAAAGCAGTTGTGAAGCTTGTTCACTCTTACAGGCAGCTCTGAGTCTGAAGGTTCTGGCTGATAGATTTACACAGCTGGTCTTGTGTTTTATGCCCAAAGTGCTGATTGTTTCTGTGTACATTGCTGGTGGACATACTGAACCAACTTCTCCATAATATGAATTTGCAGATTTGTTCTTCTGGGAATGATTGGATACATCTCAACATGATTTTCTCTCCTCTCTCCTTTTTCTAATTTTTGCTCAGATTAAAGTGGCAAATGAATAATGCATTATTTTTTCTGAACCATCTCCATGACTAACTTGACTCACCCAATAACCATATAAGAAGCATTGGAATAGTATTGATTTTCTTAATCCCAGGGGCTTCCAGGGAGCCGAAGGATACCGAATTAATTTCCTAAGGTCACAAATAAAACTAGAGAAGAGCCAAAGACTCCTGGCTCAGACTTTTCTAACATTTAGCTCTCTACGTTTTTTCAGCTATTGATACTGGACTAGAATCTGATTTGGATTGGCTGGAAAATGTAATTTCCACACAACTATATGATTGCAGCAGCGGCATCTTAGATTCTTAGATGTTTCTGGTCAGAGGAAGACAGTAAGAGGCTAATATTTGTTGAACCATCTAAAAGCTGGCAGTTATTTTATAATAATTCTTATAATAGCATGAGAGATTACTGTTATGATGTTCCTTTCATAAATGACAAAACCATGAGACAGGTTGCTGGAGGCCATGTAGCCTTTAAAGAGTAAGGATGGGATCAGGCCCACACCATGTACTGTGTCATTTGCCTATGACATTTGGGAGGCAATACCAGCAACTTTGTTGAGCATGTTGGGATTGCCACCCACTTTTATGCCACATCGGGTCTTTAGTGCTGCAAACTCAGCTTTGCAAAATCTAATCTTAGCACTGTCGGAATTCAGGAAACTCACTAGTTTGGAGAGGTGCTCCTGCCAAGTCATCATTCCACTTATGGACCTTTCCAAACGGGACCTATTAAAATTCTGAAGACATTTTATGACTGAATTATTTCACTCGAAGTCTGAATATCAAAGCCACAAGACCCATTTTCTTTCTAGATGTATGCCTCAGGAGGGTCTGTCTGTGTCTTTACTGAGTAAGTGCTCAGTGAACATTGATGACTTCACGAACTAATTTCCCTAAATTAGAGGGGAGGAAAATTAATGTAGTGCACAGTTAATCTATGGTAAGCCTAATTGCTAAAGTCAGGACCCTTGTCTGCCACTACACAAAAAGCCATTGTCAGACCTGAGCACGCACTTCTGACTTTCAGTTCCCTGGCTCTGACCACGAATCCACAGTTCTTCCTTTGCTATTATCTCACAAAATAACTCGTATGTAATAAATGGCCAATGCGGGCAGCAACATGGATTAAGTAAAATGTCAGCTGTAAGCCTCGCACAGTTCTCTTTGGAGAAAGGCAGATTCATATGCGAGATCATTCTGGGTCAGATCTCACTAACACTCTGGCCATTCATGCGTGTGTCACTACCCCTCAACCTGTACAGTTTCATTGTTGCATTGAGGGCATAATGAACAGGCTTCTGTTTCACGGGTAAGTTCCCAGGAGAAAATCACATATTGTTCATAATGCTATGTTTGTTTCAATAAAATTTATAAAAATCTTTCTTCCATCCCATAGCTTTCTTGGATGCCTGTGAATTACAGTAAGACTGTTTTATATGTCAGGTCAGCATGTAAATCCATCTGCAATCACTTCTTGGATGAAAACCAAGATTTAAGTGCTATTAAAATAAATATTTAAGTTTATTCATGAATCATGTAGTTTAATCTCTTTAAGATACAAAAAGCATTAAAATTATATTTTAATGCATGCCGAAAGACACATGAAACAAGTTTATAACAGCTATAGATCAATAATTCTTTCTGATTTTGCAAAATTATCTTTCAAACTTTGAAAAGTTAGTAGTGAATTTGTTAATATATATACTGGTTAAATGTATACTTATTTTTATTTGAGAAATTAAATTAAACCACAATATTTAGCGCTTCTAATAACTAATAATTTTGTTCTAATTTATTGTATTATCTTAGCAGGCTCACATTTTATTAATTCACTTAGAAACCAACTTATTTATGGCCCACTGTATAGAAAACTGAATACGGGACACATGGGCGAAGAGTTCATGATGATCAACTCTGAAGGCAAAATATATCTCTAATTCTATACTTAATATCTTTATTATATAATTTGATTTTTAAAAATATTAAAAAATTTCTGCTTGTTATTTTTTAAAACTATATGTATCTGTGTTCCGAGTGAATACTTAGGGATATTAGAATCCTTTCATATAACCTCTTGATATATATAGTAGTAAAAACAATGTGGATGAAAACACAAGAGGAAAACAAATACAATAAAATAAGGTGTTTCCAGCTTTCTTATAATTTGGGATAGAATTTCCACTTAGCTACTCTGAAATCTTAGAGATATTCAAGCATCCAGATTATAATAAAATTGTTTAGGCAGGAACACAGCAAACTCTCAGATATATGAGACACTCTGATTATAAAGTTCTTCTCTTTTTGAGTTTGTATATCTACAGCTAAAGGCAAGGTATACTCTGCACTGTTAAAAATACGTTTCTCTAGCTGGATGTGCTGGTGCACACCTGTACTCCCAACTGCTCAGGAGGTGGGAGGTAGGAGGATCACCTGAGCTCAGCCAGGGCAACATAGCAAGACTCTGTCTTGAAAACAAGTATATACATTACTCTATGGAGAGTAACACACTTAGGTATGTATTTTAGAAAGACTAATTGTTTCAGAACATAGAACGAAGCTGACCCAGATGGAAAGCAAAGATAATGATGAAAATATTCACGTGGTAATCTAAGCCAGAAAGGACATTGGCTTGTACAAAAGAAGTGACCATTTCATTGGCAATGAGAAGACAAATTTTAAAAGTGTTTGGGACTCATTCTATGCACAAAAGTTAACTCAAAGTGGATCATGGGCTCCAGTGTAAGAGCTAAAACATACACAACTCCAAGAAAAGAAAATGTAGTGAACCTTTATAACCTTGAGTTAGCCAAAGTCATCTTTGATCAGATAATAAAAACACAGTAACAAAAGAAAAAATAAATACATCTGACCATCATGTTTTTAAAAACTTGTGTTTCAAAGACGACCATCAAGAAAGTAGAAAGACAACCCACAGAGTGACAGACAATGTTTTCTAAACATATAGATAAGACTTGTAGGTAGACTATATAAAGAACCCTTGCAAATTAACAATAAAAATTCAAAGGACACAATTTAAAAATGGCCAAAGGATCTGAATAGACATTTTTCCAAAGAAAATATGCAACTACCAGTATGTACCAGAAAACATGCAGGACATAGTTAACCATCAGAGAAATACAAACCAAATTGCTATTTCACACCTACTAGGATGGCTAAAATAAAATCAGACAATCACAAGTGTTTACAAAGATGTGGGTAAATTGGTACTCTCATAAACTGCTGGTGAATGCATAAAATGGTGCAGTTACTATGGAATACAGTCTGGCAGTCTCTCAAAAGGTTGAAAATAGAGTGGTAATGGTAATATGACCCAGACTTCCACTTTTAGGTATGTACCCAAGATAAATGTAAACATAGGCCCACACTCAAAAGTGTGCAAGAATGTTTACAATGGTATTATTCATAGTAGGCAAAATATAAAAACAGTTCAAATTTTTGTCAGCTGATGAATGGATAAATATCCATACAATAGAATTTTTTTTTTCCTTTTTTTGCGACAGAGTTTCGCTCCTGTCTCACAATCTTGGCTTACTGCAACCTCCGCCTCTGAGGTTCAAGAGATTCTCCTGCCCCAGTCTCCCAAGTCGCTGGGATTACAGGGGCCGGCCACCACTCCCAGCTAATTTTTGTGTTTTTAGTAGAGACAGGGTTTCACCATGTTGGCCAGGCTGGGCTCGACCTGCTGACCTCAAGTGATCCGCCCACCTCAGCCTCCCAAAGTGCTGGGATTACAGGTGAGAGCCACCCCCGGCCCATACAATAGAATATTATTCAGCAATAAAAAGTACTCAAGTGCTGATACTTGCTAAAACGTGGATGAACTGTAAAAATACTATGCTAAGTGAAATAAATCAGTTACTAAAGACCACATATTGTATTATTCCATTTATATAAAATTTTTGAAATAGAAACATTTAGAGGCAGAAAGTAGAATAGTGGCTGCCTCGTGCTGGAGACTTTGGGGAGAGATGGAGAGGGACGGCTGTCACATACGGTGTTCCTTTTGGGAATGATGAAAATGTTCTAAAGTTGATTGTGGTGATAGTTGCACAACTTTGTGAGTATATTTTAAGAAATGACTTGCATAGTTTAAATGGGTGAATTGTACGGTGTGTGAATTATGTCTCAGTAAAGATATTATGTTATAAAAAAGAATTTAGGAAGTAAATGAATGAATCTTAATTATCATTTAGATGTGAAATAAGAATATGGGGTGGGAAGAAAAAAAGGCTTTTTGATTTGTCTTTTGGGTAATGAGGTGGTAAGGAACATAGAAAAATAAGGAGGTTCACAGAAAAATCAGGAGGTTCACAGAAGGTGACGAGCTCAGTTTGGGACACAGCAAATTTGAAGAGTCGGAGGTGAATCCATATTGCTAATTTATGCCTAGGTTGGAGATGATAAATTCCCAAAATGGGACCATCAAAGGGGTCATTGAAGTCAATGATGTGGGTGAGAAAAGGCCTCCCAGGCAGAAGCCGTGGACCCCCAGTGTTGAGGGGTATTCTTGGGAGAAGAACCAGCTAAGGAGACACAAGATTTCTTGAAACAGAACATTTGTATAAGCTAACACATGCCACATTTGTCTTTAAGAAGCAGATCTTTAAGGAAGTTTTGTGCCAATAATATGCTTGGATAAACCAAATATTTCCTATTTCTAGGAAATAGAAGCCTTGTCATAGGAAAAAAGACCTTTTTTTCTTTCTTCAAGTGATGTCAATTTTTTGGAACTATTGTTTTGGAATAAAGAGAGTTTTAGGTTGGGTGCGGTGGCTCATTCCTGTAATCCCATCACTTTGGGAGGCCGAGGTGGGTGAATCACCTGAGGTCAGGAGTTCGAGACCAACCTGACTAACATGATAAAACCCGGTCTCTACTAAAAATACAAAAAAATTAGCCAGGCATCATAGCAGGCACCTGTAATCCCAGCTACTCGGGAGACTGGGGCAGGAGAATCACTTGAACCTGGGAGGCAGTGGTTGCGGTGATCTGAGATTGTGCTGTTGCACTCCAGCCTGAGTGATAAGAGCGAGATTACACCTCAAAAAAAAAAAAAAAGAGAGAGTTTTAACAAGTAAAAGTAACATAATTTCATCATCTAGTTTTGTTAATATTTAAAATTGACTCCTAACCAAACTTGTCAACACATACAAGTATATGCATATTATATATGCCACTAAATTACACATTCTGTCACTTTGCCATAAACTATTTGAATGACATTTTACTTTTCTCCCCACAGCCTTAGCATGCTGTAGCTTTAAGAATTAGTCTGTGAATATAATTTTTATGCTATTAAAGCTGTGATTTTCTACAAGCAGGTTAATTTTCAAAGGGAGCTCGGTTATTGTAAGATCTTCTTCTATTGGATAATTTATATTGTTTCTATTATTACAGCTTATTGTTGAGAGTAACCTCATTAATGTTTATAATACACTGTTTGGAATGCCCTGTTTTTCAAGGTGAACTCCCTGGAACTGTTGACTTGGCAGCCAGCTGCTTTTTAAAAACAGTGCACCAATCAGATAAGAATAACCAACTTAAATATTTGCTTAAAACCTTTCCAAAATAATTACAAGTTTCAAACAAGAATAATAAAATTTCAAGAGCAATTGCAGAAACACTTGTCTCTCATGTGCTTGTTGAAGACAAAGAACAGAAAACACCAATATATTGATGTTGATGACTGAAAGAGTATTGTTTAGAATATTTTAGAATCTATGTCTCAGGCATTGGTGTATATTTCTAGTAAATTGTTTTCCAAAAGACTTATTTTTGTTTCCAGATACTTTCTGATTTGCTCAGAGCTCCAAATGGTACAAGTGCTTTTCTACAATGAGAATGAGGCATGCCAGTGTGATGGCCCCTAATCAATATTTGCCAGCAGACCATTGTGTTAAAAATATTATCGGTATACCTATATTATTATTAAAGGTATACCTATAACAACACCTAAGTACGGGGCTTATTAGTTAGAAACTGTAATTCAAATATTGCTTTCCCCTTTTTCTAAATAATGCTCCATTGAATGATATTTGTGTGTCATTATCATGAAATTTACAGAACCATATGATACTGTATATTTATAAATATACAATATTAAGTATTTTTACAGAATATTAAGTATATTTATAAATATACAATACTTAGTATTCCAAAATTCTAATCTGGAATATTGCTTGGAAACTTCACACTATCCTCTTTTTCAGCATTAAAGGTGTTGGAAAGTATCAAAGACATACAATGGAGAAGAGTTATGAAGAGTGACTGTTAACATGAAAATATTGGTAAGAGATGGGACAATACCTATTTCTTTTCAAAACAGGGTCTTGCTCTGTTGCCCAGGCTTGAGTACAGTGGCCTGATCAAAACTCACTACAGCCATGAATTCCCCAGCTCAAGCCACCCTCCCTCCTCAGCCTTGAGAGTAGCTGGGACTACAGGCAAGTGCCACCGCACCCAGCTAAATTTTGTATTTTTAGTAGAGACAAGGTCTCGCCATGTTGGTCAGGCTGGTCTTGAATTCCTGACCTCAGGTGATCAGCCTGCCTCAGCCTCCCAAAGTGCTGGGATTACAGATGTGAGCCACCACGCTGAGCCTATTGTTGAGGTTTATAACATAAACACATTTAAGAGAGCAAAAAAGAGTCTAACTGGACATAAAATTGGAATCAGTATACATTTCATAAGGGAGGCCCTGGATGAATTCCAAAGGGAGGAATGGGATTTGCTGATTGAACAGCAAAGTCAGTAGTATGAGTTGAGCAGAGGTTATGCTTAGGGAGATCTGGGTTAATGAAGGAATTAATGATGAGTTTAAGAAAACAGGCAGGGTCTGCACATTATTAAAATAGCTGTAACCATTGGAAAATGAATGAAGGCTGTTAAGTAGGAGAGTAGCGTGAGCATTATGGCTGTGGTCTATTGGGTAGATGTGTGGATGTTTGAGAGACTCATGACAAGAAGACTAGTTACTAGAGCTGGATAGAAATAGACAGATCTAAACTAAAACAATATCATTGAGAGTGAGTGAGACAGGGTGGTTTATGGCACACTCTCAGACCAGGATTACCCACAGCAGGTACAGGAATGGAGCAATCAGTCCTGTTCCTTGGGTTACAGTCCCAACAATTAACCACACGCTATGGAGATCAACCTAGTTCCCATGGTTAAGCTAAGAACTGAACACGATAGCTACACAATAAAATATGTTTATGAGTTTTGTTTGTTTATCTTTGAAAAATACAATCAGGTATCTATGGAATGAGTGCAAGTTTTCTGTGAAGGTCATTAATTATCATCATTATTGTTTTAGGTAACGATTGAGTGCACCAGGAGTTTACCTTAGAGTGTACTAAAGAGGACCTTGCCAAGGCATTGACTGTAGACTTATTATGTCATTAAAGTTTCATATATTATTCTCACTGATAAAGAGTATATCCAACGTTAACTTTAAAAGCCAATGATGATTTGTTTTTTTAAAAAGCATAATTTCAGACTAAGTCTATAATATAAAGTCATGTTTCTCCCTGAAGGGAAAATAAGTGTGTTTGCTTTAAGTGATATTCTCATATATAAGGAGGTTTACGTAGGAGTCAGTGAATGGCTTTCCGCAATGCCCTGCTGTGGTGGGCAGCCTCTGCGATGGCCCCAAGTAATCCTCGCTTCCTGGTACTCATGCCCTGGTGTAATTCCTCTTCTTTAATGTGTCATGGACCCAGTGAATATGACAGGAGTGCTAAAATGCCACTTTGCAGATTAGGTTGTGAACACATTGTGATACCTGGCTTACTTTCCCTCTCTTGCTTTCTCACTGGCTTATGAGAAAAGCCAGTTTCCATGTTTTGAGCCACCTTGTGGAGTGCACAGTGACAAGGACCCCATGTGACAAGGACCAGAGCTCTCCAGCCATCAGTCCGTGAGAAACTGCGATCATCAACAGTCACATGAGGAAGCTGGAAGTGGAGCATCCCCCAGTCCAGCCTTAAGATGGCGGAAGACCTGATTGACAATGTTGATTGCAGGCTCCTGAGATCCAGAAGCACCTGGCTAACATATACCTGGGAACCTGACCAAGAAACTGTAATACAAGGAATAATGTTTTGGGATAATTTGTTAGGAAACAGCAGCTATCTAATAAACCTGTTACAGTTGGTAACTTACATTTTACTATTTAAGTTACAGCAAATACAGGGGCATATAAATAGTGGATGCTGTAATCTTTGATCTGTAAGTAACAAAACATTATACCTTCATAATGATATTATTTTCTAACAGCTATTGTTTTCCCAGGAATGATAGCATGTTCTAATATCTATCAATTACGTTCGTCACTTGTCTTAAATACCAACCCAACCAAACAGACAAACGACAAACCAGTAATTCCTATCTTTGGGCAACATGTAAAATTTTATTACAAACCTTTTAATGATACATCATGTAAAAAATTAATTTCCTGTTTTGATACAAAGTTCAACCATCCTTCCCACTTTACCACTTGCCGTTTTACAATTTAACTGTTAAAAAAATCAGGAAGTTATCAGCAAGCACTGTCCTATACATTTGAATGGGATCTCTTCATTAGCAAATCAACACCCCAAGTATGGATGTCTTTTTATTTTCAGGGATTGGTTGGGTCCCATAACTTTTATGTAAACTATATATATATATATATATATACACATATATGTGTACATATATAGTAAACTACATATATACATTTATGTGTATATATAGTAAACTACATATCATATATGTATGGATATTCTCTTTTTCTCTGCAAAAATAACTTGGTTTATGCATACTTGCAGAAGTTCGCTGATGGTCTTGCAGCACATAATGATATTTGAGATTTAGTCGGAGATTGACAGCATGTACTACGGCAGTCCCACAGGATTATAATGGAGCTTTTTTTATTTTTTTTTAGACAGAATCTCACTCTTTTCCCATAGAGTAGCTGGGATTACAGGCACATGCCACCACTCCTGCCTAATTTTTGTATTTTTAGCAGAAACAGGGTTTCACCTTGTTGGCCAGGCAGGTCTCGAACTCCTGACTGCAAGTGATCCACCTGCCTCAGCCTCCCAAAGTGCTAGGATTATCATTGTGAGCCACCGCGCCCAGCCAGAGCTTTTATAATGTATTTTTACTGTATATTTTCTATGTTTAGATACAGAAACACTTACCACTGTGTTCCAATTGCCTACAGTATTAAGTACAGTAACATGCTGTACACGTTTGTACCCTCGGTGCTATAGGCTACGTCATACAGCCTAGGTGTGTAGGAGGCTTGTATCATCTAGGTTTGCGTCGGTGCATTCTAGGATATTTGCACAAGAGCAGAAGCTCCTAACAACTCAATCCTCAGAAGGTATCTGTTGTTAACGGATGCATGGACTGTCGTTAGTTTAAACTGACTAGTATTAAACACTCAGTGCTATGCTCATAAACCGAGGTGATGTCGTGGCTGGGTACCTGTGTGTGTGCAGCATTCACAGCATTGTGTTTGCGGTCAGGATTAGAGAATGGCAGATCTATTAACAGACTCAGTGGAGTCATTCCCTTGGGAATGGTCGCAAAAGGGGGCAAGATCAGAGAAATAGTATAAATTGCCTTTTAAAATTTAGTATTCTGAGAAAGGCAGTTTTGAAAACCATGAATAACATATTTAGTACTGGGAAGAAATCCTTGGATAGGACTTAACAAAATAAATAAAGGAAAATAAGCTGAAAAGCAGGGAAAACACGCTTGTATTTATATTTGAAGGGGTATCCACTGTAATCAGTACCCCAAGAGAATTTCTAGGTCTTACAGAATATGCTAAAACTGTGAACATAGTGATTCAAGTAATTTGATTAATGGCACAATGATCTTTTTAGCTGAATGGCATTACTGACCCATTAATGGTGGGAAATCAGATTTATTGTGCTTTTCGGTGTTTGCTATGGGATTATTTTGAGCCGTAAATATTATTTCTCCAGTTCCTGGGCCATAAAACACATATATATCTTAGATCAATCACTTGGGGCAGGTGCATTTCTTGTGGAACTACATTCTATATTATAATCAAATTTTTCTATCGAAAAAACATTTTATAACATAATTAGTTTATAAACATTCAGGTCAGTGAAATGTACTAGACTTAGTATTGTGTTGACAGAAAGCTAATTCTGTGGTAGTTTATCACTTCCACTCCTCACTTCTACTTTTACCAATGAAGGGTCTGTCATCAATTTTGACCCTCCTCAGCACCATATCCTGATTAGTTGAGGTAAATGAATAGAAGTGGATAATTAGCACCTTCACTGTGCATGTGTTAGGTTGAATTCCTTGGAAACACAAAGTTGCTTTTAGAGGTTTTCCAGGAAGGTGTCTTTGGAGATAAATAAATAGAGAAGTGAAGAGTGCAGGATGGGGCAGAGGAGGAAAGTGACAACTTGGTCATAACTGGTTATAACTGAGGCCTCGGCTCACCCCACGGGAAACTTCAATGGGTGTTTGAAGTGAGCCCACGTTGAAGCATAGTGAACCTCACTAGTGCTTCTCAGCTTTCCCCACTCCACCTTATGTGGGACTGCAGGCTTAGAGTTGGCTAAAGTTAGGTATTTCCTCTTAGAGATACTGGAACTGGGTATTTCCTTTCTCCTGTGTGGAAGGCTAAAGGGGTGGAAGTTAACTGTTTCCTTTCCATCATGTGGAAGCTCGAGCAGGCTGGAATTGGGTGTTTACCTTCCCCAAGTTGATTAGACGCTGATAAAATCCCAATAATTTAGACTTCGGTAAAGTAGTTTACCTTAAGGACAGGTCTTGATAATGACAAAATAAACGATGATTTATTTCATACTGATTTATTTCCTTTTCCCTGGCAAAAGCATGAGGAAATTTTTCTCTGATATTCACTGTGAGGCCCTGGTAGTGCTCCTGGAAATAAAACTTGCAGAAGTGTGAGGGTCCTTCTTAGACTGGACCTTTTTGGAGTTTTTAACTCGCAAACTGATCTGCTCTGAGCCTCCAGCAATTTGCCAATTCCAGCTTAGGGTTTCCTACCCCAGTACCAATTCCTGCAGCGGTTCCTGCTCATGGATTTCTGTTCCAGTAGATTATGATTCTCTGTGCACACCTGTTTCTTCAGTTTGAGAGTCAGAGATTGGTCCTGCGACCTCACTCTCTGAAAGATCTAAAAAGAGTTGTTGATTTTTCATTGTGTTCCGTCTTTTACTTGTTAAGATAGGATGTCAACTTCCAAGCTAATATACCAGATAAAAACAATAATATTTTTTAAAAAGTAAAAAAGAACAATAATATCTCTTTTGAATGCCCGTTATCTCGCCCCTAAGGACTATGAGTTAGCTTAGTTATCTCCATAGTTTCCTTAGGACTGGACTTCTCTGGCTGCAGCCCAAAGCTTGCCATCTGCTAGAGTTTGGATGTGATCCCCGACATTTCTGTGTTGGAACCTTAATTCCTAGTGTTGGAAGATAGGACCTAATGGGAGGTGGTAGGGTCACGTGTTCACTGCCCTCATAAATGGATTGATTCCGTCATCATCAGAGTGGGTTTGCTACTTTGGGAGTGATTTCCTCACAAGTGGATGACTTTGATCCCTTCTTGCTCCCTATCTCTCAGGTTCTCTTTTGCACTGCCACCTTCTGCCATGGGAGGATGTGGCAGGAAGGCCCTCAACAAATGCCAGCTCCTCAGGCTTGGACTTCCCAGACTCCAGAACCATGAGCCAACAAACCACAAGCCAGTAAATTTATGTTTATTATACATTACCTACTCTGTTGTATTCTGTTACGCCAGCACAAAACAGACTAAGACACCATCCGATACCACTGATTTTGCGAAACTTTTTTTTCTGACAGTTAAGTACCAACTCCTGGCATCTGTTATTTCATCCCCTTTGCTCTCAAGGGGCACAGCTCTTCATAATATTCCCCCCCAGCAGCCCTGACGTCCAGTAGACAACCACAACTGAGCATCTCAGTGACACTTGTGTTTCTTTCACTGTCATCTTTCTTGTTGCTTTGGAGAATGGAGTTTCGTCTGGCCTTTCCCATGAAAATAGTTAACCGGTGGAATACCCTGATTTGTTATATTCTGACATGCCCAACTTTTTCTAACTTTCAGTTGTTCTAATCATCATGTCCCCTGGCACTTCTGATATTTCTGCTTCACTTTGCATGGGCTGTCCCTCTTTCCAATATTCCACAGTCCATCTCACCAGTGTGTTGATAACATCTCCTAGATTCTTCCTGGGGCAATAAATCCTATAAAATTGGAGAGTGCTCTGTATTCATGAACTCTACCTTCTCCAATATTATTTCTGTACCATGTAATCCCACATTATCAGAATCCAAGGCTTTAAGGGTAGATCTTGAGATGGGGGCAGGAATTGTCATTAAGGCACCTGCCTCATTGGAGACTTCTGCAGCTCTAAACATAAGGTGTGCTATGTTCGGTTTTGTTGTTTTGTTTTCTTTCCGGGTGGGCTGTGCTTTGATAAGTGGAGGTAGACCACTTTGTCAGATCCAGTTGGTTTAAGGGAATATGGGAATTCAAGCTTCTGAGCTGTACATACCCAGGTATTTCAGTCTCAAGTCCCAATATCTCAACATTTCCCTATTTGGGCGCTCACATTGGCGTGTGAGACCTGGTCAGGATACACCCTTCCTCTGACACTTTATTACTCTTAAAATTAAAACCTGAGCCTGCTTTTCTGCCCTACTTGCCTTTTAGCTGTACAAAACTCACATCGAGAACATCCTCTGACTTTACTATTTTGCCTGATTTAGTAATTAACCTCCCCAATCTGACATTATCTGTTTTAGCAAATCATTGGTACTCAGTAACAGCTCCCAGTCTGCCAAATCCTTGAATGTATCATTTCCTTTGCTGTGGTTATATTTCAACAGACAGCACATCTCCTTTCACTCGGATTCTTCCTCAGAGAAGGTTTACGTTAGTGAAAGTCGAAGGAGTTTGACTTCCTCACAGCAGTAGTTATCCACGCACCATCTATTAAAGGTAAGGGTCTTTACTGTGCAGAATCCGGGTCCGAAATTACGTTTTAGAGTTTGCATCTTAGGACCACTTCTGGAATCAGGAGACTGAACCTGAGACAGAGAATTAAGTGCTGTAATGAACACTGTGCGTGCTACCTGGGTCCTCCCTTCCCAACCAAGGCACTCGTTGCTCTAGCCCAGTGTTGCCTGCTGGTAGCTGAAAGAGAAGCCTTTTCCCAAGATTTTCCTTCTGCTGAAAAGAGCTGCCTCACCCAACTCTATGGGCCTTTGTCAGGGGCAGCGTACATTCTCTGAGTGCTCTAGGTGAAGGTACATGGGCCTAGATCCCTTGCTTCGATTCAGTAAGACTGTACAAGGCCATCCCTGCTCTGAACTCCCTGGAATTAGATAAAGCTTTAATTGCAACTGCATCACAGTTCAACATTTTTCTCCACTCTTATTTCCCTAAAGGTATTGTTACTGAGAATACTCACCAATAACGACGTTTGCATACAAATCCCTGCTTCCAGGATTACATGCCTAAAACAAGTGCAATAAATTTGTTAGAAAGTACTCTGGAGAAATATAAGTATAAGAAGTTGAGGAAGCCAAGATTAAGCAAAGAAAAAGGTTGACCTCTGGAGCAGCTTCAAATCTAACGTTAGGGATTCCTATGGGGAACTTTGTAGCTGTAGCTGGAACTGCCCCACGGAATTTTGTTAAATTGTAGTAAGGGGACCATTGACAGAGATTGGCCATTGTTGTCACTTAGGAAAGATCACGCTTGAGTGAAGCAGTTCTGAAGTTGAGAATGCTTTCTAACGAGAAACACCACTGTGAGCATCAGGAATGAATATTTCTACAAACTGAGGAATGAGCTCACTGGCCTCAAAAGCGATTTTGGAAGAGTACCAGGTATTCAGTATTGTGTATTATTGTATACATTTTAATATTTCCATATTAGCTACCAAAATATTAAAATGTATATAGATTACAAAGAAGCATAAGCAAAACTCAGTATGAGTCTTTCTCCCCTTTAAGATCTCTATGCATTATTATTCTAGCTAGCAGTCTATTAATCTTATTTATTCTTCAAAATACAAATCTCTGCTTTTGTTACTCTTTCGTATGGTTTCCTGTGGCTGAATTTTATACCATTCAGCTCAAATTTGGTTATTTCTTTTCTTCTGCTAGCTTTGGAGTTAATTTGCTCTGTTTTTCTAGTCCCTCTAAATGGGATGTTAGGGGGGAATGTGGCCAGGCACTAGTGTGCATGCACCATCTTCCACTCCCTGTCCCCCCAAAAAAATAAAAATTAAAAATTAAATGTGATGTTAACTTGTGAACTTGAGATCTTTCTAACTTTTTGATGTATGTATGTAGTACTATGAACTTCCCTTTCAAGATGGCTTTAATTGTGTCCCAGATAGTCTGTTACATTATACTCTTGTTTTTATTAGTTTCAAGGAATTTCTTTGTTTCTGCCTTAATTTCCTTCATTGTTTACGCAGAAGCCATTCAGAAGGAGGTTGTTTAATTTCCATGTAATTTTATGGTTTTGCACAGTCCTCTTGGTATTGATTTTTATTTTTATTGTGCCACGGTCTCAGAGTGTAGTTGGCATGATTCGGCTTTCTTCAGTTTGTTGAGAATTGTTTTATGGCCAATTGTGTAGTCAATTCTAGGGTATGTGCCATATGCAGAAGAGAAGAATACGTAGTTTGTTGCTTCGGGATAGAGAGTTTTGTAGATGTCTGTTAGGTCTATTTGGCCAAGCGTTGACTCTGAGTACCAAATATCCTTGTTACTTTTCTGCCTTGATGATCTGTCTAATGCTTGGCACTTTTGTCTAACACAGTGACATGTTGAGGTCTCCCACTATTATTGTGAGATTATCTAAGTCTCTTCATAGGTCTCTAAGAACTTTTTTTATGAATCTGGGTCCTCCTGTGTTGGGTGCATATATATTTATTTTATACACACACACACACACACACACACACACACACATATGTTTTAAAATGTTGTGAGTACATAGTAGGCATACATATTTATGGTGTACATGAGTTAGTTTGGTACAGGCATGCAATGCATAAGAGTCACATCATGAAAAATTGGATATCCAACCCCTCAAGCATTTATCCTTTGTATTACAAACAAGCCAATTATATCTCTTAGTTATCTTTTAAATGTATGATTAAATTATTATTGACTATAGTTTCCCTGTTTTGCTATTAAGTATTAGGTCTTATTCATTCCTTCTATTTTTTGTACTCATTAACCATGCCCACCTCACTGTCAGCCAGTTCCCCACCCTTCCCAGCCTCTGGTAACCATCTTTCTACTCTCTTGATCTCCCATCCAAGTACTAACCAGGCCTGACCCTGCTTAGCTTCTGAGATCAGATGAGGTTGGGCGCATTCAGGATGGTATAGCTGTAGACTCTACTTTCTATCTTAAGTGGAAACGTGAAGTTTTTCTTTCTGTGTCTGGCTTACTTCGCTTAACATAATTACCTCCAGTTTCATCCATCCATGTTGTTGCCAATGACAGAATCTAATTTTTTATGGCTAAATAGTACTCCATTGTGTATATGTACCACACTTTCTTGTGTGTGTGTGTGTGTGTGTGTCTGGCTTCTTAATTTGTTTTTTAATTTTTTAAATTTTTATTGCATTATAGGTTTTGGGGTACATGTGCAGAACGTGCAAGATAGTTGCATAGGTACACATATGGCAGTGTGTTTTGCTGCCTTCCTCCCCTTCACCCACACTTGGCATTTATCCCCAGGCTATCCCTCCCCAGCCCCCCTCACTGTCCCTCCCCCATTCCCCCCAATAGACCCCAGTGTGTAGTAGACCCCCTCCCTGTGTCCATGTATTCTCATTTTTCTCACCCGCCTATGAGTGAGAATATGTGGTATTTGTTTTTGTGTTCTTGTGTCAGTTTGCTGAGAATGATGTTCTCCAGATTCATCCATGTCCTTACAAAGGACACAAACTCATCATTTTTGATTGCTGCATAATATTCCATGGTGTATATGTGCCACATTTTCCCAGTCCAGTCTATCATCGATGGGCATTTGGGTTGGTTCCAGGTCTTTGCTATTGTAAACAGTGCTGCAGTGAACATTCGTGTGCATGTGTCCTTATAGTAGAACGATTTATAGTCCTTTGGATATATACCCAGTAATGGGATTGCTGGGTCAAATGGAATTTCTATTTCTAGGTCCTTGATGAATCGCCACACTGTCTTCCACAATGGTTGAACTAATTTACACTCCCACCAACAGTGTATGAGTGTTCCTCTTTCTCCCCATCCTCTCCAGCATCTGCTGTCTCCAGATTTTTTAATGATTGCCATTCTAACTGGCGTGAGATGGTATCTCAATGTGGTTTTGATTTGCATCTCTCTAATGACCAGTGATGATGAGCATTTTTTCATGTGTTTGTTGGCCTCATGTATGTCTTCTTTTGTAAAGTGTCTGTTCATATCCTTTGCCCACTTCTGAATGGGCTTGTTTGTTTTTTTTCTTCCTGTAAATCTGTTTGAGTTCTTTGTGAATTCTGGATATCAACCCTTTGTCAGATGCATAAACTGCAAAGATTTTTTCCTATTCTGATGGTTGCTGATTCACTCTAGTGACTGTTTCTTTTGCTGTGCAGAAGCTTTGGAGTTTGATTAGGTCCCATTTGTCTATTTTGGCTTTTGTTGTCAATGCTTTTGGTGTTTTGGTCATGAAGTCCTTGCCTACTCCTATGTCCTGAATGGTTTTGCCTAGATTTTCTTCTAGGGTTTTTATGGTGCCAGGTCTTATGTTTAAGTCTTTAATCCATCTGAAGTTAATTTTAGTGTAAGGTGTCAGGAAGGGGTCCAGTTTCTGCTTTCTGCACATGGCTAGCCAGTTTTCCCAACACCATTTATTAAACAGGGAATCCTTTCCCCATTGCTTGTTTTTGTCTGGTTTATCAAAGATTATATGGTTGTAGATATGTTGTGTTGCCTCAGATGCTTTCGTTCTGTTCCATTGGTCTATATCTCTGTTTTGGTACCAGTACCATGCTGTTTTGATTACTGTAGTCTTGTAGTATAGTTTGAAGTCTGGTAGCCACACTTTCTTTATCCATTAGTCTGTTCATGGACACTTGGGTTGCTTTCAAATCTTGACTATTGTGAATATTGCCACAACAAACATGGAGGTGCGAATATCATTTTCATATTTTACTGACTTCATATTTACTGATTTCTTTTGTTTTGGGTATATACCTAGAAATGCAATGACTGAATCATAAAGTACTTCTATTTTTAGATTGTTGATGAACCTCCAAACTGTTCTCTATAGTCTTTGTACTAATTTGCAATCCCTCAACAATGTACAAGGGTTCCCTTTGCTCCACATCCTTGTCGACATTTACTATTGCCTGACTTTTGGATAAAAGCCATTTTAACTGTGATGAAGTGATATCTCAATGCAGTTTTCATTTGCATTTCCCTGATGGTCAGTGATGACGGGCACTTTTTCGTAGGCCTGTTGGTCCTTTGCCTATCAACTTTTGAGAAATGTCTATTCAAACCTTTTTCCCATTTTTAAATCATATTATTAGATATTTTCCATTAATCTCCTCCTCTTGTCTAATTGCTCTAGCTAGACATTCAGTACTATGCTAAATAACAGTGGTGACAGTGGACATCCTTGTGTTCCAGATATAAGAGAAAAAACTTTTAGTTTTTCCCTGTTCAGTAGGAAATTACCAGTGGGTCTGTCGTATATTGCTTTCACTATGTTAAAGTATGTTCCTTCTATACCCAGTTTTGGGGATAGTTAACTATTCTTATTGAATTGACTCCTTTGCCATATGTAATATTGTTCATTTTTTTTTATTGTTGTTGGTTTAAAGCCTGTTTTGTCTAAAATTAGAATAGCAACTCCTGTTTTTTGTCTTGGTTTCCATTTGCTTGGCATATTTTTCTTCATTCTTTACTTTGAGCCTATAGGTGTAATTGCACATGACATGGATCTCTTGAAGATAGCATACATTCTGTTCTTGTTTTCTTTAATCTAGCTTGCCATTCTATGCCTTTAAATGGAGAATTTACCTTATTTACATTCAAGGTTAGTATTGATATGTGTGGATTGATCCTGTCGTCATGTTGGTAGCTGGTTATTACGCAGACTTTATTGTCTAGCTGCTTTACAGTGTCCATGGTCTCTTGTAGTTAAGTGTGTTTTTGTGGTGGTCAGTAGTAATCTTTTGTTTTCATATTAAGCACTCCCTTAAGGATCTCTTATTGTTCTAACATAAAGACACATGCATTTGTATGTTCCTCACAGCACTCTTCACAACAGCAAAGACATGGAATCAACCTAAGTGCCCATCAAAGGTAGACTAGATTAAGAACATGTGGTTGTATACACCATGGAATACTATGTACCCATAAAAAAGTATGAGATGATTTTTTTGCAGCAGCATGCATGGAGCTGGAATCCATTATTCCAAGTCAACAGAAAACCAAATGATACATGTTCTCACTGATAAAAGGAAGGTAAACATTGAGTTCACATGAACACGAAGAAAGGCACAATAGATACTTAGGTCTACTTGAGGGTAAAGGGTGGGAGGAGAGAAAGGATCTAAAACTATCTATCAGGTTCTATGCTTATTACTTGAGTGACAAAATAATTGGTACACCAAACTCCTGTAATGTGCAATTTACCTAGATTACAGACCTGAACATATACCCCTGAAATGAAAATAAATTAAAAAACAAAAATCCATAAGCATTAGCAAGTATCTATTGCAATACTTAAGAAAAATCTAATAATTTATTGGGAAGGCAGGAAATATTCTCTTAACTATAGCTCTGACCTGATTTATGAGCAATTGCACCATATCATATGTGAAGGTTAATTTTATGTGTCAGTTTGGCTAAGCTATCATACCAATATATTTGTCCAAATACCACCAGTCTAGATATTGCAGGGAAGGTATTTTTCAGACACAATAAACAGTTAAATCAGTAGACTTGGAGCAAAGCAGATTACCTTCCACAATGTGGTAGCATCATCCGATCAGTTGAAGGCAGTAAAAGAAGAAGACTGAAGTCCCCAGAGGAAGAGAAAATTCTGCCTCCAGACTCAAGCTGCAACATCAGCTCTTTCCTAGATCTTTAGCCTGCTGACTTGCCCTGAAGATCTCAGACTTAGACTTGCTAACCTTTTGCACTGAGTCACAACACATGAGACAACTCATTAAAGTGAATCTCCCTCTCTCTCTCTCCCTTTCTCTCTCTCTGTGTCTTTCTATATATATATGTATATATACACACTTTTTTTTTGGTGTTTATGTTGCTTAAGGATCTTTGTGTTTCTTAAATCTGTGACTTAATGTGTTTCACCAGTTTCAAAAAATTATTTCTTCGCCTATTTCTTTTAGCCATAAAACATCTGTTAAAGGACTAAAAGAAATTAAATTTTAAACGCTCTTGCATCCCAAACGCACACAGAAATACCAGGAACAAACTATAAAAATGATCGGTAAAAGTATAATCTTAAAATTCTAAGAGTTCTTCGGAGATATATGTCTAGGTGGAGGGAAGGGAATGCATGAAGGATGAAGGAATAAATCAAGGATGAATATGTGGGAAAATCTAAATAAACATTGTCTGTATTAGAAAATGATTTCCCATATTATTTTAAAAACAGAGAGAATACATATGTGTGATAACAACAGCGCAAGATTTCTGAAAGGGCAAATACAATTAAGGAGTTATAAGGCTATTTTTTACTGATGTACTTAAATGTTGACTTATTGTAAGTCTCATATGTCAAGAATTTAAATTGTAATGCCTAAGGAAACCAGTAAAATTATAGCAAGAGAATGTGTAAGGAACACACTAGAGAGGAAAAGTTTACAAAAATCAAAAGAACTAAATCTAAAAGAAGGTCATGAAAGAGAGCAAAAGGAATACAGAAAAAGAGTCCATAAAGAACCACAGTAAAGAGTTCATTTAAAGCCGTTGTAGAAAACAAAATGATGGTAAAAGATGTATCAGGCAAAAGCTAACTTAAAAGGAAGCTGGTATGGCTGTCCTAATACAGTACAAAATATACCTGAAACAGTAACACTGGTATTTATAAAAAGGACTTTTATGAGACTATTCATCAACAAAAAGAAGATGTATAATTCTACATTTGCATGCTCCTAATATATAGTCTCAACATATGTAAACTCAGAACTTTCGGAAATAAACAGAGAGGCAATCTGCAGTCATAGTTGAAGATTTTCACACACTTCACTCAGTAGTTGGTAAAATATTTTGGTGTGGATAGAAGGCTGTTGGCTAGAGACTAAATTGGAACACTCAGTTTACGAGACTCTATTGTTCGCTGAAGTCGAATATACACATAGCCTATGGCCAGAGAATTTTACTCCCAGGCAATAGCTAATAGAAGATCAAGAAATATGTACAAATGTTTACAGAAGCCATAGTTGTGAAAGGCA
Organism: Saguinus oedipus; assembly: GCA_031835075.1. Taxonomy (NCBI): domain Eukaryota; kingdom Metazoa; phylum Chordata; class Mammalia; order Primates; family Cebidae; genus Saguinus; species Saguinus oedipus. The sequence continues at coordinate 4,838,727 of CM063175.1, read as the reverse complement.
CACTGTAAATAACTGAAATGATCATCTATAGTAGAACTAGGAAATTGATTTGGATTTCACAATGATGATGACGGATTATCATCAGCAGGAAGAATGAATGAACTAACGTGCAATCATCTAAATGAATCTTACAAACATAGTAATATGTAAAACAAGTGAATTACAAATAATTCAAACCATATCATTCTATGAAAAGAAAACTCAAAAAAATTCAACAGAGTCTTATAAGTCAAAGTGTCAGCTCCACTTGGAAAGAGACAAGAGTCACTGGAAAATAACACAAGGGAAGTTCTTGAGATTTAAGTGAAGTTGTATTTTCCTGACATGGAGAGTGGCTTGTTGGGTAATTTCTCCTTGTGATAATTAATTAAGCTGGACACGTAAGAGTTGCACCCTTCATTTTATCCAGAATCTATTTTCAAGTTAAAGCATGTCATAGCATGGTGCAAAACCGATTTTCCTGATGACTTTAATCCTGTTCTATTAAATTATCACTTTCAAGTTCTACTCCTGAAGACAGGCTTGGGGTGCCCTTTCAGGACATTCAGCCATATTCCCTAGTAAAGTCAAACTGAAGACAGTGACAAAGCATCTTAGAAAGTATATGGATTCCTTCCTAAACTACCATAACATCAGTTTTGCTTACACTTATGTTTTATACAGCATGTGTTTGCACTTGCGCTGTCTGAGTATATATTTGGGTGTCCAAAAAGGATTATCTGGTACCTTTGCAGGATTTCAGCCTTTTATCTACATGTCATGACTGAAAGTCAACAGTGAGGACATATTTCTTTCCTGCTTTTATAAATAAAATCTTGTAAGTACTCTAAGAAAAGAATGTGAACATTTTTCAGTTTCCCCTGCTACTACTACCCGTAGCTAAGAAATCTGTTTTCTTCTTCCCTTTTGGATGTTTTTCTCTTATTAGCTTTTTCCTGAGGTTCCATCTTATTAGATGCCTGGGCATGCATACTTCTTTTCCTCTCCTGCATCTGGAATGTAGGATGTGCACGTGCGTGCAGAGGCACAGGAGCCTGTGCCGGGAGGAGGGCAGAATCTCTCCTGCAGTGGAGATTCAAGCATCCTGGAGTTTCTTTTTTGGCTTTTGCCTATTTTCTTACTGTAATAGAAATAAACAGTTTTTGCTTTTATAGAAGGAACCACTCTTATTTAAAACTGCAATTTTTGTATTTGTGTTGGGTTTCTGTCAGGTTTGTGTTGGACAAAAAAGTTGTCCCCGTGTGTGTCTTATAGTTTCCCAGATTTTATTCCTGTTAGTGGGTAAAGGCAGGTAAAACACGTGTTTTTGACAAAACTGTACTTTCAATAAATGCCTGATTCTTAAATAGATGGTGATAATTTTTCTAGTGCAAGATGAAGTTCATACTTTTTTTTTGAGACAGAGTCTCACTCTGTCACCAGGCACCAGGCTGGAGTGCAGTGGCACAATCTCGGCTCACTGCAACCTCCACCTTCCTGGTTCAAGCAATTCTCCTGCCTCAGCCTCCCGAGTAGCTGGAAATACAGGTGTGCGCCACCACGCCCAGCTAATTTTTTGTATTTTTTAGTAGAGACAGGGTTTCACCATGTTGGCCTGGATGGTCTCAATCTCTTGACCTCGTGATCCACCCGTCTCGGCCTCCCAAAGTGCTGGGATTACAGGCCTGAGCCATCGCACCCGGCCCTATGCAATTTTTATAAAACTTGGACCATACCTTTCAAAGTTCTCCTCAAGTTATGCATAGAAATGAGTATGTGATCCAAAATTAATTGCTTTCTAAAGCAAAGTGAAGGGAGGAGGAAAAGAACAAGAGGGAGTTCTGGGAATAACCATGTTTTCAGTCCCTTCCCGGGAAGGTAAATATATTTAAGACATGTATTTTAAGAAATTGCTTGTGTAATCTGTTCTTATAATTTGATGTATACCTTTGAGTTAATAGTTTCATTTGAGAAATGGAATGCATGCACACTTTAGGTAAATGAAGAAAAGGCTTTGAATGAGGTCATACAGGTTGTGATGTCCCTACTTAGACATGCAAATCGACTTAAAGAGATTCACTGACAGGCACAAGTTTCCCAGCAGGGAAGCCGAGAGTATTTTGGAAACAACGCGGGACACAGAAGAGGATCCAAAGCTGTCTTATTCATAGGGAGTAGCCCCTTTGTTTTGGAATCCATTTCTGCTAGTCCTTAAAATCCCTCTCTGGTTAAAAATGGCTTTTCCAAGTGAGTATGTCTCAACAGAGACTTAGGATATTGAAGTTCTACTTATAAACAGCAAACTCTTCAACATAGAAAACACAAAGAGGTAACAACACACTACCATTCTCACTGAGTTCCTGGGTATTTGTTTTTTCCAAAGCAATCAAATCTGCATTTTATTTAAAGAGAGCTCATGCCGGGTGCAGTGACTCACGCCTGTAATCCCAGCACTTTGGGAGGCCGAGGCGGGTGGATCACGAGGTCAACAGATCAAGACCATCCTGGTCAACATGGTGAAATCCCGTCTCTACTAAAAATACAAAAAATTAGCTGGGCACGGTGGCGCGTGCCTGTAATTCCAGCTACTCAGGAGGCTGAGGCAGGAGAATTGCCTGAACCCAGGAGGCGGAGGTTGCAGTGAGCCGAGATCACGCCATTGCACTCCAGCCTGGGTAACAAGAGCGAAACTAAGTCTCAAAAAAAAAAAAAAAAAAAGGAGAGAGAGAGAGAGCTCATAAGAGTGGCCCATTTTAAATACCTGAATTGAGCCCCTCACCCTGTTCCCAGGATTTGATCTATGAGACCCGCATCTTTATAGCATGTATCAGGTACACTCTCGGTGTAATAAAATATGCCCGGGGTCCTTTTTCTGACCTTTCTCCCTTTTTTTTCTCCTTAGCGAGGGCTACACAAAATTGATAGTGTGTGTTTGGCTTGCTTGAGAATTTATAGACAAAGCTGAGCTACAGAAAAACCCCAGAAGCAGGACCTAGAATTAAGTAAGAAAACAATGGCCTTGTTCTCGCTCTCTTCCTTGCTGAAAACAAAAGGCCAAGTCTGCTAGAAAACGTCAGTGCAATTCAGAGCAGGTGTATTTCCACATTCAGAGCAGCTCGTGGGCTAGAAGCAGATGGCAGTCTGAAACATACTAGCAAGTCTAAAACTACACCCTCAGGGAAATGTTCCAGCCCATCCAAGGTCACCTCTTGCTCGCGCATGCGCGCGCACACACACACACACACACACACACACACACACACACACACACGGTAGAAGCTAATATTTGTCATTCCTTTTCTTTGTTTAAGGTATAACATCCCAAGGCGTTCCAGATACTCATGCTGCTATCAGGTCACTAGGCCACCCCACTTCCATCTCTCTTTTAGCTCCACCCTAGCCTAACCGTGCTTTTATGTTCCAGAATTTTCCCTACCTCCTCTCACTCCTGCACTTTCAGATTTATTTTTTTCTGTTCCTTTGCTTTCCGATAAAACTTATAGGACTGAGGTTATGTTAGTGAATGCAGTTTACATAGCTGGTAAATAGAGAAACTGAGATTAAAATTCAGGCCTTCTTTCTCTTAACCCATCAGGCTTCTTTTTTATCACTTCAATAGCCCAATTTTTTGTCACACGCTCTGCTTGAATATAGAAATGCACTCATTCGCATATTTGATGTGTACAGTGTATCAGACCATCATTTACTTAGGCATAAGCAAAGTATGATTTTACTCTGTAAATATCCTACTTCATCTTTTATAGAGTCAACTATTTTCTGTTTTCGTTGGAGAAAAATTGACAAAATTTGTTTATCTACATCTCATGTAATACAGTCTAGACAACTGTTCTCTTTACCAAAAACAAGAGGAGCAGAGGACTTGGATTTGAAGTCCTGACAGAGGTGTTCAGAAAAGCTTGGAAGAGGAAAACATAATTGAGAACAAAACCTTTTTTTGAACTCAACTCTAGAATTCATTCACCATTTTTCTTATATATCTTATAGTGTCTCGGATACACCAGGTTATCATGGCCAAACCAGCAGGAGAGAGTTCGCTGAATGAGCTCAGGTAAAAATAACAGCTCCGTAAGGCTGTGAACATTTATGAAGCTCATTATGTTTCCGTTCTTGTTTACCGGCAAGACCCTCCCTACTTGGGCAGTGGAATCCCGCTGATTTACTACTTATCAGGAATAAATTACAGTTTAGAACTTGGATTTTTTTTCCCATGGTTTTCTTTGTGTCAGCATCAATAAACTTAGCTAATAGGGCTATTTCCCATTGCCCTTTAAAGGGGCTGTGAGGAAAAGACTTCCTGGCTCCTGAGGGAAGGAAGATGGGAGGACTGTGTCGTTTTACCTGAAAGTGTTTACACTGTTAAGGGCTTTGGGAAACAGATGTCAACTACTCCGAGTTATCAGCATTTCCTAACATTTATTTGAGTTTGTACCTTTTTTTTTTCCCATCAACTACAAAATGTTATCGTTGTTGAAGCCGTTAGCACTGGGGACTGAGAAGGTCATTCTTGGTGAATTCTGTAGGCAGAGGTGACGAAATCCCAACACACCGCCAGGGTCATCATCATCTCTATGTACCCTTCTGTTAATGAAATGTGGAGTGATGGCTTCGCCCGCTTTGATGCAAAGTTCACAATTCTGTAATTACTGAAAGAGACAGTGGACTGTAATCTCTAGGTCTTCATCCAGAGTAATTTCTTGGCTCCAATGCCCCCATTTCATGTGCAGAAACAGCTTTTTAGTATTAGTTAACATTCAAGGAATAGTTTCAAGTTTTACAACTGCAAAAGGGTCATTATTTTTATCAGTGTGCTGGAGGTTATTTTGAGTCTGAATACGGAGGGCCCAATTCAATAAAATCTCAGCCTGACTTTCCCAGCAGGATGCTCGAACCATGGAAATTCAACAGGGGAGCACACATGGGCTTCTACGATACTGAACCAGGGCTGAATTTCCATTTAATCATTCTCGAGAAATCAAAAGACACTTTGGGATTAAATGGCAAACTTTTTAAGTAGGAATTCCTCAGCCAAAATGGCCAATTAGCATTTAAACTGCAGAACTGCATTATGTAAGAGGAAATCAGTAACTAAAAAAAAGTATCTTCCTTATTAGTTAAAAGGGTAAACCAGAAACGTAGAGTTACCACAAAACAAGCATTTCTTCTGGAACAGGAGAGGTACACAGGACTTTTGTTCCACAAGAATTAAAAGAACCCACGTTATTGACCTATTATCATGCATTTAGCGTTAATTGGCAAAATTAGCTGGAGTGAATAGTATTGGAAGCCACCCTCTAATTATATATTTTGTTACATCACACAAGTGACTCCAAAGCTCCACGTTTATGACTTTAAATTGATTTTTAAAATAAATGATTTTATGTATTGCAAAATAATACATTATATTTAGAAGTAGCCTAGATTCAATTTTTATATTCATAAAATCTTGGCTTATTTAAAGCTCCTTCCCCATCTTCAAGTGTGCACCTTAGGGGCTTAGAGACCAAAGAGAATAATAGTTGGCTTAGGAAAAAGAACACATTTCTGGTGTGACTGCTCATAAAGGAAAACTTAAAACCTTCCAGAAATGTAGCTGAAAATGGCTCTTAAGCAATTGTTTATTATCTTTCTTCATGTATCATCAATTTCTAGACTCAGCTTTCACCAAGCTCCATAAGTACGTAAACTTCAAATGCTGGTTCTCACCAACATTTTGTGATGTTATTTGTGTGCATATTTGTATACATACTTTTGAAAAATGAAGAGGCAAGCAAATTCAAAGTTACTATTGCTGCTGTTGCATTTTGCAATGTTTTCTTCTCTTTAGCAGTTCCTCGTCCTGGTATCCCAGCGGGTTTTATGATATGGACTTTTGTAATATGTGACATGTTGTGAACCCCTGAAGGAATCTGACCAGTGCTCACTGCAGCACCTCCAAAAGGGCTAGGGATTTGCTTAGGGAATAAAGAACACGCTCTGCATTCTCCGTAGGATGTGGTTTGATGCATCAATAGTCTGGATGATTACTCAAAAGCGTCACCGTAATCAACCCATGCTTTTTCTCACCCACCTCACTCATTGCCAGACTGGTCAATATCTTTCATCTGTTGAGTGACTTGCAATTTTGCTGTAAGAGTAATCACTTTTGTTTACCCGGATGGTAATACTGACACTGACCCAATTGCCTCATAGAATGTTCTTTTTCATAAACACAGAAATTGACCCTTCTGATCTTAAAAAGCTTGAAACTTATATTTGTTTTATCTGAATTCCTTCCTCAGGAAACCACCTTCAGGCCTCTCACACAAAGTATTAAAGAACTGAAACCAGATCACGGCACTGGATGCTGGGCTCCTGATTCACTGGGATGTCTTCCTTGCCCCTCCCAAGTTCCTGTTTTATTATACATTGTTACATGTCTGGCCTGCAATATAAACCCCTGAGTTTTGTCACTCAGGGAGATGGACGTGGGACTAAGGTTCCATCTCCTTGGCTGTGGAACCCAATTAAAACCTTCTTCCTTGGCAATACTTGGAGTCTCTGTCATTGACTTTCTGAGCAGTGACGGGCAGGACCTAGACAGGACCCCTGGTGTTTTGGTAGCAGTGATACTAAAAAGACAAGATTGTTTTCTGTAAAAACAACAAAAGCAGAGATATATAGATGTATGTCCATACGAACATCATTTCCAGTCGAAAAGTTAATTTAGACTTCTCATAGACCCATTGAGTGATGACAGTCATTTAAAATATGGCCTATTATATAATCATTCGTTGAAAAACATTATTAACAGGTTGGCCTACCTTTTTCAAGACATTTATAAATACTTGTGTATGCATATATTATATTTATTTAATAAATCTTGAATTAATCTGTATATGCTATTTTGTAATTTGTACTTATCTAGGTATTATCTTTACACATTTTTTCCAAGATTGTTCTTATGGGCTTTCATGTTCAATCATGTTATATTTTCATCATATATTTGAACAACTTCTATTGTTGAATATTTTGGAGTATTTTACATTTTCTCTTGTTTTAAGTAAAGCTGTAGCAAATGCATTTGTGTAAAAATCTTTGTTCACTATTTAATTATTTCCTTACTAGAAGAAAAACTGTATGCTATAGAATAAGTACATTTTTAAGTTCAATTATTATCGTTTTTATTACAGCAGTAATGTAGAGACCCTCTAAAATAACAATTATTAAGGTTACACACAACTATTGCACTCCTCATTGTATTTCTAGGCACTGTGCTATTATATCAGACTTAACTTAATCTTCAATGTAACACTGTCAGATACTTTTTTACATTATCTCAATTTTATTGATGAAGACATTTGGGACTTAGGTTGAAGAGCTTGCCAAAACCAAACAATTAGTAAATAGCAGGGCTGCCTTACTCTGAAATTGTTTTCAAAAGAGGTGATGCAGTTAGAAAATTATAGGACAGTTTTGATTTTCACACAGATTGGGAGAGGATGCATTTTGAGAACAAAGACCAAGGATGTTAAATATTCTGCAATGCGTAAGTAAGTCCCACAAAACTTCATAGTTTTTCCGGATATTCATGTAAACAGTTACTTAATTTTCTGAACCTAAAACCTAAATCTGTTTTATATATAAATACAAATAACATTTGCAGGGTTTTAATATGTAATAAATTTATGAATGATGCAAAGCTTCCTTGAGTGAAGATAGACCTGAATACAGATTTGTATTCAGCCCATTGGAACTTTACTAAGAGTTGCTCAGCATTTTGGAAAATCAGGTTGACATCACAACTGCAGCACGTGAGCCTCCAACAGGACACCCCTACAGTCATCTCATTGGAGTGGTCAATTTCATGGCGACTGTATGCATGGGTGTGAATGGGATCACTTTATAACATCTTCTAGTGTGGCTGGGAACAGTAGCTCACACCTGTAATCTCAGCACTTAGGAAGGCAGAGGTGAGAGGATCACTTGAGCCCAGGAGTTCCAGATCTGCCTGAGCAATATACCAAGACAGTGTTCTCAAGAAAACCCCAAAAAATCGAAACACCTTTAGTATGGTTGTGCCTGGTCATTAAATACATGTTTTTATCATAAACTATTTCTCTTTATTCCTCTTTGGTTGTATATCAGTATAATAATTGCTTAAAACTGTGTGAGTTCTGCGTGTTATAGTAGCAATTGTTTTTTTCCAAAAGAGTAAAGGAGTGATTCATCCTATTAGTTATAAAAAGGGACTGAGGATAGCAAAATGCACGTGTCTGGGGTACAGCGTAAGGGGTACTTTTCCGTGTTAAATATAGACACACATGGGGCATTCACACCTGCACACACAGCCTGAATTCTGACACAACATGTTTGTGCTTTTTAAATTGTCAGTCTCACCAGGCGCGGTGGCTCACGCCTCTAATCCCAGCACTTTGGGAGGCCAAGGCGGGTGGATCACGAGGTCAAGAGATCCAGACCATCCTGGTCAACATGGTGAAACCCCGTCTCTACTAAAAATACAAAAATTAGCTGGGCATGGTGGCGAGTGCCTATAGTCCCAGCCACTCGGGAGGTTAAGGCAGGAGAATTGCTTGAACCCAGGAGGCGGAGGTTGCTGTGAGCCGAGATCACGCCATTGCATTCCAGTCTGGGTAACAAGAGCAAAACTCTGTCTCAAAAAAAAAAAAAAAAAAAAAAATTGTCAGTCTCAATCTTCCAGTGAGTCACGACATCAATGCATAGGTTGACACCAGAATTTTTTAATGAAATAAAGTAGAACACATTAGAATGGAATGAAATGGAGTAGAGTGGAGTAAATTGTATAGAATGGATGGAATAAAAGGAGATGGGATGAAATCGAACAGAATTGAATAGAACTCAGTATCAGTTGTGTCTCTGTTTTATGTACCTGTGCTTATCAGGACATATCGTAATATCCATCTTTTACTTTGGGCCAAAAAGGTGAACGCCATTGAGCTACACTACTGTACTTTATACAGAAAGCAAGTAACATTTTCAGGGGTTAATCGTTTTTCTGTACCTGAGTGTCAAGGTTGGTTTTGATAGTGATTGATGGGAGAGGAAGAAACATGAAGATGCCAATGATTATTACACATACTGGGTCCTCTCTTTCACAGATTGCCTGAATGGAAGTGATGGTGCTGGCACAAAGCCCATTCCTTGTCTGACTGTTTGTGTTTCCCCAAAATTTGTATGTTAAAACCTAATCACCAAGGTGATAATATTAAAAGGTGGGGCCTTTGGAGGTTGATTAGGTCATGAGGACACCATTCTTGTAAATGAGATTAATGCCCTTGAGAAGGAGGCCCCAGAGAGCTGCCTTGCCTCTTCTACATGTGAGGACACATGGAAAGCACCATCTATGACGGAAGGGTCCTCATCAGACACCAAATCTGCTGGTGTCTTGATCTTGGACTTCCCAGCCTCCAGAACCCTTCTAATGTTTATAAATTACCTGGTCTAAGGTATTTTGTTACCAAAGCCTGAGCAAAGACAATTTTTCATCCTCTTTCATCATGACTGACAATGTGCTCACCTATGCTACAGCTACTGGAGATTTTGCTGTTTGCTTTCTGTCACTATTTGGTCTTACAGTTATGAAATGGGAAGACATTATTTTCCCACATCCTTGCCTCCCTCTGCTTTTTCCTCTCTTCCCTTTGTTGCATTTGATTCAGAGAGCCTGTGTCCTCAAGACACCAGTTCATCCTGGCTTCCCAAACTCCTCACTTCAGGGATCTATAAGATGATTCCTTTTTTTTCCCCGTTTCTTTGAAACTTACTGATCTGCATCTCATGACTCTGTGGCCTTACAAATGACCGCTGTTATTTTTCAAGACACTGATTCATACTAAAATAATAATGGATGTGTATGTGACACCTTCTAGGAGATATATTCATTCCTAATGGAAGCAAAGTATTAATGAAAAGGAATGAAAATAGTATAGAAGGCATATTTGGCTGGGGTGAAAGCAGATTGTGGAAATCTAGACAGTTTCTTTCTTATAAGGAAACCAAGAGAATCTCTGCCTAAACATATAACTGGTCTTCATTAAAGCTCCAGACAATCTTTTAGTCTGTTTCAAGCATGACAAAAATTAAACCATTACTATATGTTTTAAAAATATTATCATCACCTCAGCCCAAAAGCTCCTGCAACTGATAAGCAACTTCAGCAAAGTCTCAGGATATAAAATCAATGTGCAAAAATCACAAGCATTCCTATACACCCATAACAGACTTAAAGAGAACCAAATCAAGAACGAACTGCCATTCACAATTGCTACAAAGAAAATAAAATACCTAGGAATACAACTCACTAGGAATGTAAGGGACCTCTTTAAGGAAAACTACAAACAACTGCTCAATGAAATAAGAGAGGACACAAACAGATGGAGAAACATTCCATGTTCGTGGTTAGGAAGAATCAATATCGTGAAAATGGCTATACTGCCCAAAGTAATTTACACAATCAATGCTATCCCCATCAAACTACCATTGAATTTCTTCACAGAACTGGAAAAAACCACCATGAATTTCATATGGAACCAAAAAAGAGCCCGCATAGCCAAGTCAATTCTAAGCAAAAAGAACACAGCGGGAGGCATCACGCTACCAGACTTCAAACTATACTACAAGGCTACAGTAATCAAAACAGCATGGTACTGGTACCAAAACAGAGATATAGACCAATGGAACAGAACAGAGGCATCGGAGGCAACACAACACATCTACAACCATATTATCTTTGATAAACCAGACAAAAACAGGCAATGGGGAAAGGATTCCCTATTTAATAAATGGTGTTGGGAAAACTGGCTAGCCATGTGCAGAAAGCAGAAATTGGACCCCTTCCTGACACCTTACACTAAAATTAACTCCAGATGGATTAAAGACTTAAACGTAAGACCCGACACCATAAAAACCCTAGAGGAAAATCTAGGCAAAACCATTCAGGACATAGGAGTAGGCAAGGACTTCATGAACAAAACTCCCAAAGCATTGGCAACAAAAGCCAAAATAGACAAATGGGACCTAATCAAACTCCACAGCTTCTGCACAGCAAAACAAACAGTCACTAGAGTGAATCGGCAACCATCAGAATGGGAAAAAATCTTTGCAGTTTACGCATCTGACAAAGGGCTGATATCCAGAATTTACAAAGAACTCAAACAGATTTACAGGAAAAAAACAAACAAGCCCATTCAAAAATGGGCAAAGGATATGAACAGAAACTTTACGAAAGCAGACATACATGAGGCCAGCAAACATATGAAAAAGTGCTCATCGTCATTGGTCATTAGAGAGATGCAAATCAAAACCACATTGAGATACCATCTCACACCAGTTAGAATGGCGATCATTAAAAAATCTGGAGACAGCAGATGCTGGAGAGGATGTGGAGAAATAGGAACACTCTTACACTGTTGGTGGGAGTGTAAATTAGTTCAACCATTGTGGAAGACAGTGTGGCGATTCCTCAGGGACCTAGAAATAGAAATTCCATTTGACCCAGCAATCCCATTACTGGGTATCTATCCAAAGGATTATAAATCGTTCTACTATAAGGACACATGCACACGAATGTTCATTGCAGCACTGTTTACAATAGCAAAGACCTGGAACCAACCCAAATGCCCAACGATGATAGACTGGACTGGGAAAATGTGGCACATATACACCATGGAATATTATGCAGCAATCAAAAATGATGAGTTTGTGTCCTTTGTAGGGACATGGATGAATCTGGAGAACATCATTCTCAGCAAACTGACACAAGAACAGAAAAAGAAATACCGCATATACTCACTCATAGGTGGGTGAGAAAAATGAGAACACGTGGACACAGAGAGGCGGTCTACTATACACTGGGGACTGTTGGGGGGAATGGGGGAGGGAAAGCAGGGGGGGGCTGGGGGGGATAGCCTGGGGATGAATACCAAGTGTGGGTGAAGGGGAGGAAAGCAGCAAGGCACACTGCCATGTGTGTACCTATGCAACTATCTTGCTCATTCTGCACATGTACCCCCAAACCTATAATGCAATAAAAATTAAAAAAAAAAAAAAAAAAAAAAAAAAAAAAAAAAAAATATTATTTAGCAATTTGGCACTGATGGCAAATTCAGAAATAGACCCAAGAAATTTTGTTTATGTTGTCAACACTCTACTGGGCAATTACAGCTGGAAAACTTTCATTATTATTTAGCCTTACTTTTTCTTTGCTATTTTGGTCCAACATGTGCTGAGTTTTTCTGATTTACACCCAGAATGTTTGATTCCTCCTTTGTTTTGCTACAACAACTCTATTCATTTTATCTCGATGGAATATCTCAAGAGCCTTCACAGTTGCTTCTCTTCCTTTCATTCATTCACATTGTCATTTGTATTATCCCTTCAAAACCATAGTTCTGATCATTTCACTCACTTGTGGAAAATCATTTGTGTGCCTCACTTACCTATGGAATAAAATCCAGTCTTCTTCCCTTTGCTTCAAATTCCTCATCTATCTGGCTTCATCATTCCTTTTACTCGTTAGCTAAATCAATTGCTGCTCACTGAATATCCTACATACTTCTGTAACTATACTTTTGCTTTCACCCTTATTCATAAACATCTTACTGAAATCTCCTTCCCACAATGTCTGTGGTCCAGAACCCCTTATCATTTTTAAGGGGCAGAAGAAATATCACCTTCTCTAAGACATCCATAATACCTGCTTCACAGAATGAACATAATCTTTCTGTTCCCCCATAACTAACCTAACACTTTGTGTGTTAAATTCTCGACCACTTTTTTCCTTTTTAATGTTTTTACTTGAGAAAAACTTTATATATAGAAAAATGCACAATTCTCAATGATGTAGCCTAATGTGTGCTAAGAAATGCTTACACCTGAAGTAGAGATACAGAGTATGTGCATTATCTCAGAAAATTTCCCGTGGTCCTTGGATAGTCAATCCCCACCACTCCTTGACAAATGTAACTACTGTTCTGATGTTTTTGACTACAGATTGCTTTTGCTATTTCTACAACTTTATGTAAAAGGAATCATTCAGTGTTATAGTGTCTTCTTTAGTATTGTGATTTCTTTCCCTTAAACTGTATTTGAGCGTCAACCATGTTTTGTCAGTTATCAATCATCTATTATTTTTATGCTTAGTTGTATTCCATTGGATGAGTACAACACAATTTGTTCATTCATGGATGAAAATTTATTATTGTCAGTTTTTTTGCTATTATAAGAAAGCTACTGTGAACAACCTTTTTATGAACATACATTTTCTTCTCTCGTGGATAAGTGCTGCCAAATGTATTGTCATGGGTGAACCTGCCAGATTATTTGCCAACGTGGTTAAAATCTTACATATTCCAATTAGTAATGCATGAGAGTTCCAGTTGTCTACCTCTTTAATGGTTGGTGTCAGTCCTTTTAAATTTAGCCATCTGGTGGGAAGGTATCACAGTTATAATTTTCATTTCCCTGATGACAGAAGATGTTGAGCTATTTTCACGAACAGATTGATAATTCATATTCTTTAGTAAAGTGTCTGTCTAAAACTTTGATCTAATTTTTAAATTTTGTTGTTTCGTCCATTTGCATTTAAAGTAATTATTGGTATAAAGGGTGTGCATCCTGTCATTTCTCCTACTATTTGGCCCATCTAGTCTTTGTTTTTCATTTGCTTTCTTCCTTGCCTCTTTTGGAGTAATAACTGGGGTGTGTGTGTGTGTGTGTGTGTGTGTGTGTGTGTGTGTGTATTCTGTTTTACCTTGATTATTGACTCATTAACAATAAACTTTTGTTTTAGTTTTAGAGGTGGGTCTATGGTTTGCAGCATGCACACTGAGACTATAACACAGTCTCTGTCAAAACAGCAATATTGCATACCACTTCATATATTACGTGAGAGATCTATAACAACATACTTTCACTGCTCCTTATCCTTTATTCACTGTTGTCATATATTTTATTTCATTTTGCATATACCTTACCATATATTGCCATTGTTTTGTTTTAAGGTTTAATTTTTTAAAACAGGTTAAAAAAATCTTTATTTTTACAGTGTATTTCCTACTTCCATGGCTTTTATTTTGAAGGGTAATCCAAATTTCCATCCAGCATTTTTCTCTTTCAGTCTGTAGAACCTTATTTGACATTTATTTCAGTGCAAGTTTGTGGTGCTGAAATCCTCTAACTTTTGTTTATTTTAAAATATCTTTATTTCAACATTATTTTTAAAAAATGTTCACTGGTTATAGAATTCTAGATTGACATGTTATCTTTTCTCTCAGTATTTTTCAGATAGAATTTCAATATCTTCTGGCTTGTATTTTTTGTAAGACATACAATATTTCTTACATATGTTTTCCTTCTATTCGTGTTATACTGTACTTAGTGTTTTGTTGCTTTTTAAGGTTTTCTCAGATTGGGAGCAGTGGTTCAGGTCTATAATCCCAGCGCTTTGGGAGGCCGAGGTGGACAGATCATTTGAGGCCGGGAGTTTGAGAGCAGCCTGGCCAACATGGCAAAAGCCCATCTCTACTGAAAACACACACACTCAAAAAAATTAGCTGGGCATGGTGGATCATGCCTGTAATCCCATCTACTTGGAAGGCTGAGGCACAAGAATCACTTGAATTCAGCAGGTGGAGGCTGCAGTGACCCGAGATTGTGCCACTGAACTCCAGCCTGGGTGACAAAGACTCTGTCTCACATCACACACACAGAAAAGATTTGCTTCTTACTGTTTTTTCAGAGATATGTCCATGATAGTTCTACAGGGTTTTTTGTTGTTGTTGTTGTATATTTGTTCAATCTGCTTGTAATGTATTGAGTGCTTAGGATCTACGAGTTGATATTTTCAGCAAATTTAGAAAATTTGGGGCTATTCCTTCATATATGTTTTCTATCCCAATTTCTTTCTCATTTCTTTCTAGGATTCCAATTATATGTATGTGAGAACATTTGATATTGCCCCACTGTCTTTAAAACTGTCATTATTTAACATTTCAGGATTTTTATTATATGTGCTTCATTTTTATCATTTCTTACTGCAATTTCCTCAGATTTTCTGATAGTTTCCACAGTATCCAATTTACTAATTAGTTAAGTGATTAACTAATTTTAGACATTTTAGGCTTTAAGGTCTGGAATTTCCATGTAAACATTTGCTACAATTACCATTTCTCTACTGAGATTCCCCATCTGTTCACTCATTATGCTCAGTATTTCCTTTATATTTGTCTGCTAATTCCAACACCTTGGTCTTCTCTGGGTCTATAATTAATGACTTTAAAAATTCATTAGTTATTGGTCACAATTTTTTCATATCTAGTAATTAAAATGAGAATTATGGTGGATATTGTGAATTATCACTTTATTAAAAGCCAAGATTTTTTTTATGAGTGACAGTTTTTTTATGAGTAGACAGTTTACTAACGGTTTTGCTTCATTTTCCAATGGTCTGTAAAAGCTTTGGAAAGGTGCATATAAAGTCAGTCTTACAGGTGTAAAGTAGATTCACTTCTACTGCACTCTGAGGTCTCAGATAAATGCCTGGTTTTTCAGTGAGGTCTCTGTGTGCTACTTGGTATTCCTCCAAGAATTTAAGGAGAAAACTATGTACATTTCCATGGCTGCTTCTCACCACCACTTCTTCCTGTACTTTTCCCTTTCCTGTACATGCAGACTGCCTGGCAGCCTTGAACTCTAATTTCTGACTACACATCTCAGTGAGATCGCTCTTCTCTGCTTGGCCGGCATATCTCAGCATCATTTCTAGAAAGTGCCTCCAGGCAAAAGGCTAGAGCCATCAGGAAACTCACTTTATGTGTTTTCATTCTTTCAAGTATCACAGCCCTATAGTGCCTGTGTTTCATTTTTGTAGTTGTTTATGGTGGAAAGGTCATTCCGATATCAGTTACTCTGTAAGAAATGAAAGTTGCTCTTGACAATATTTTACTTTGCATTGTAGTTATTCTTGCATGTGTCTTTCTTAGGAGACCAGAAGCACCCTGAGGGCAGAGTTCATGCATTCTTTATCTTTTTTTTTTCCAGAGCATTCTACACAGCCTATATGCTATTTATTATATTAGTTATTTAATTTGATTAAATATTTAATGAGTAAATCTTTAGAAAAATAAAATGAATGAAACAAAACACTTTATGAATTTTAAGAATAATTTGAAAGGCCACAAAATTCATTACACAGACTGACTTTCTTCCACTCATCAGTTCTTTTATTTTCTGCAACAATCACAGAAATACCTAAGTTCATCATACTACATGCTTCCCCTGCTGATTCACAAATTTATTATAATCAGAAAGTGTGTGAAAAGTTGAGAAACAGGAGTAAACAATCACTGACTGCCATTTGGTGATAGGAGTAATTGTTAGGAGTCAATCCCAGCATTTCTTTTTCTCTTCTGAGTAGCTTTGCTGGTTGTCATTCTCTGTGGCTGCTAAACAGTCCAGCTAGAATTTTCTTGGTCACACAGGCAAAGATGATGTTTGGAGTTTAGCAGTCAAGAAAACCCTGATGACTGTACTTAGTATGTTTTTGTTTAACTTGTGGACAAAGACTTAGGGATAGGTGCAAAAAATAAATCCTCTTTTGCAACCCAGAATTCATTGTTCCCTATGATTTTTGACATATATAAGAAGGGATATAATGATACCTGAGACAGTTAACTAATGGGAATATTGATAACTACAGAGGTTGATTCCAGGCCAGACTCAGTGGCTTATGCTTGCAATCCCCACACTTTGGGAGACTGAGGTGGGAGGATTGATTGAAGCCAGGAGTTCAAGACCAGCCTGAGCAAGAAAGTAACACCTTATCTCCACAAAATTTTTAAATTAGCTGGGTATAAGGGCATGTGCCTAAAGTTGCAGCCACTCAGGAAAAGGGAGGCTAAGGCAGGAGGATTGAACCCAGGAGTTGGTGGCTGCACAGAGTTTTGATAGTGTCATGTACTCTAATCTGGGCAACAAAGATATACCTTGACTCTTAATTTTAAAAGGTTGATTCTAGAACTATAGAAGAGATAGCTAAAAAGGATGGAACATGAAGGAAATCCTCAGCTGTATTTATTTTATATTTCAATTTCATATTGACTTGATACATGAGATGGCATTTTGTTTTAAAAGCTTTTATCTTGAGAACATAATGTCTGGAGTTAAAGGTATTGTCATATTTCACACATCTGTACTATTCTTGAGTGTGATGATCACTTAGGGTGTCAAATTGAGAACCAGGCAGATCCATCTATACTAAAAATGACCCTAAAGTAAATTGGTTGAAAAAATTAGACCTCAAAGATTCTTGGTTTTTCCATAAAATAAGCATCAATTTCATTACAGAAAGCTAACTTGAAGATAAATCTTTTGAAGATAAATTTTGACACCAGTTCTTTACAGGAGCTAAAGTGGCCTTGATGGACAATGGAAGAAATCACAACATGGAATTCCTCGAATAAAAATTTATTGACTTTAAATAATTTTGCCTAATGTGACATATATACAATGAAAAAAAACCTCTTTACATTGTTAAAAAAGGAAAGAAAGAGAGAAAGAAAGGAAACATTGGTGAAGCCGCACCTGTTTAGGGCACAAGAGGACACACGTGTTCCACGTAATAAGGGTCAAAGCAAGAGTCTGCTTCACTTGAACACAGGTATTTTCCTTTAAGCTAGAGGGTAAACTTTATTTTCATTTTCACTTTTTAAGATTCTCAAGGTTATTTATAGATGAGAAGCTAGAAGTAAAGGTTGTAGCATCATATTATATCATTTCTAGAAAATGACTGAGCTTCCCAGCAAGGAATTGCTCTAGTGATTTTTAAATGATTCCAATTCATTGAGTTATTGAGCTATTTCTTCTCTGTGATTTTCTGCCTCATCTACTTGAGCATTTTGCTAATTCTCATACATGTGTAATTCCCAAAGTCTCTCATCTCCTCTCCTATTCTTAGATATGTCCTGTAAACTTGGAGGTCACGCTCACTCCGCGTGTTCCCCAGCTTACCCGGATCCTCCATTCTGCTCCTTAGTCAATGCTTGTCGACCTCCCTGTAAATCCCACACAGAAATTGTCCTTTGTACCTGCTGACCTCCTGAATCCAAAAGCTACATTTTCCACTGCCTGCCAAAATCTTTCACTGGGTATCTGGAGAACATTTTCCTTTATGTGTCAATTGTGAGCCAAATGAGAACAAACACCATATTGTTTTCACTTTTGCCCTTTCTACCCATTCTGCAAACTACCCTATGTGACAGCTTTGTAGAATTGAAACTCAAAAATTGTTCCGGCCCTTTTTCATCCTGTTTGCCCTCACAACCTAGTCCCTTTTCTAAAGATTCACTGCTACATGTCCTGGATATCCATCCTGGACATCTGATGGGCCCTGGTGTCTCTCCCTGTCATTAATCTTGCATGTGACTTCCACAGAATTGATATTTTTTAACTTGGGTGGCAATGATGTCATTTTCTGTTTTAGAAATTCCGGTAAAAACTTCAGTGCATTTCTGTCATTAAATACATGCACCTTAGTCCAAAGTATTTTCCCTCAAAACAAGGCTTTCCCTTTTTTCCTTTTCTCCACTGTTTCTCATGCATTTCTTGTGCTATAATAGAGGTGAACTCTAAGCAGGATTTTTAGTATCTGTTCCGTTTTCCCAGCCCTGTGCCATGGTTAACGCTGTTCTGTGTACCCGACATGTTCTCCCTTTCCTGCTTCTTTTTATAGCAACCTGCCAACATCTTACTCAGCCTTTAAAACTGCCTAATTTTCCTAAAGTCTTCAGTGATAAGTACAGCTAGAAGCACTTTTTCACACCTCTTTGAAATTCTGTGTT
This sequence comes from Saguinus oedipus, assembly GCA_031835075.1. Taxonomy (NCBI): domain Eukaryota; kingdom Metazoa; phylum Chordata; class Mammalia; order Primates; family Cebidae; genus Saguinus; species Saguinus oedipus. Next base: position 4,819,873 of record CM063175.1, on the reverse strand, counting down.
CCATTATTAGTACTTCTACAGGGATGCTTGTTCATTTAGGCAAATGTTTACTGAAACTTTATATGGATTGCTGTGCTTTTATTATTTGTGTACTTTTATTGTGACTTTCTGAGCTTAGAAATTTATTAGGTTTTACTCATGTTTGAATGTCTGACTTATAGCTGTTATCACAGTAGATGTGGCACTGTAGTTACTGCAAGTCTTACCTCTCAAGGATAAAGCCTTATCTTGGGAACCCTCAAAATGGCAAGGTGTTCATTCTCGCCACATTTCACTCAATATTCATGATCTGCATCAATCTGGAATCATGCATTCTGCCATCTGTCCCTTTCCTTGAAAGTCCTGCTGGCTGCAAAAACAGCTGAGATTTACTAATGGGTTAATGTGTTGCTTCTCCCCTAATTAAAACTATTGGTATTTAACAGGAACTTGGCCTAGATAAGGGGTGACTCAACTGTAGAGAATTTCTGACTGACTGGTGGGCTGATAGGGGTGATATTTTGGGGCTGGAACAGCTTTCAATGCCTGGTAAGTGGCTGACAAGTTTATCTGTGTCTGAGAGATAACATGGGAGATTCCTGTAAACATGCGCCCATGTACTCACTCACAAATGTATCAGGACTCTGCAATCCTACGAATGCCAGGTTCCTAAGAACAGTAGTAAGGAGGAGCCACAGGCTCACTACCTTTGTTTCTCAGGGAGCCAATGAGGGCCTAGCCGTTGCATGAGTCTGGATTTGTCTGAGATAACTGTTTTTTCCAGATCACAACCTCATTTTGTCTTAAACACAGAGGAAAATCAGTAAAGGAATCTCCAGCAACCAGTGGGAATATTAATATTTTAAGATCCCGCCTCTACCTTTAGTGCTAACTTTACCTCCGTCTCTAGAATATATCCCCACTTTCTCTGGGCCCATAATAACAACGGAATATTTTTATAATAATAAAATATTTATCCATGAGTTGGGGGAATAATTGGAAGCTCAATATTTTGCTATGAAAGACTGAGTACATTCCTGCTCTAAAACCTGATGATATCTACTCTTCCGAGAAAAACCAAAGGCATGTTTTAATAAAAAATCTTTTGATTAGTGCTTTGGTATTGCTGGTGGTGGTGTCTCATGCATTCTTTCAGACACGTATTTCACAGAAATGCACTAAATAAAACAAGGTAGTTTCTTTCTCTCTCTACACATACAAATACACATGCATACAGTCATGCTTTTGGCAATCAAAAATACAATATTTTAGATGATTTGGTGACAGAGGTCAGCAACTTAACTCAGAAAATATATAAAAAACTCTTCTTTTAGACCTGTTAAATAACATTTTTGAAAATAACATTGTGGTAAATTGATATGGTAGGCAGGAAATGACAAGTATTCCTTTATAACAGGTCACTACATATCTGATAGATACATCTGATGGGCTCACCCGGTTTTACCAAAGTCCTCAATCTTGAGTCAGTTCTGTTGCAGCTAAAAATTATAATGTTAATGAGTGATAGATAAAAAATTATATGTCAATAGTCACTTAGATAAATGATATTTTAAAAATCTTTTAAAAAATATTTCAGAAAGTTACTGTAGTCTACGATTATAACTAAATGTGTCACTGAGAAACATGTACAGAAAAATATACCCCATAAAAAGGAATTAAGCTGGGGCCCAAAGTGGCTCCGGCCGGATGTTGTGGCGCTTGCGAAGGCGAGGCCAAGAGTTCAAGGCCAACCAACCTCAGCAAACTTACAAGCTCTCATTGATTGCCAAAAAAAAAAAAAAAGGAATTAAGCTAACATTTTAGTTGAATAATATGAATAAATACTAAGATTTATAAAGAATATAGGCATCTACACACACGTATAGTTTTCATGTTAGTATAGCTTTTAAAATATTAGGAAAAGGTCCAGCAAAGTTACTATGGTGTCTTATCAATATAAAGACAGTTTGGATTTTTGTTAAAAGCAAAATCAAATAAAACAGAAGTTAAATTACAAATGAATGCAAACACACAACCTCATGAGTGAAAAGATTTCATTAAGACTCATAATTCCATGAGTATTTAGATTTCAATAGCTTTGTACCTCTTGTGAACACAGGTTCTTTATTTCTTCTCTTTCCACAAATATAATGTATAAACTCAAATGGGGGTAAAATATGAAAAACAAGAGGGACATAAAGTAGAATCAAACTTATTTTATTCATTCATTCTTTCAACAGGTATTTATTAAGTATCCACTATTTACCTAGAATTTCATGTTATTTTTATAGTACCTGTTATAAATTCCAATAATAAATGCCTCTCAATTATTTTCTTTTAATTGAAGAAATGGTGATACACTTTAGATTTGTGTCCCCACTGAATCTGATATTAAATTGTAATCCTCAGTGTTGGAGATGGGGTGTGGTGGAAAGTGATCGGATCGTAAAAGTGGATTTCTCACGAAGGGTTTAGCACCATCCCCTTGGTGCTGTCTTTGCAATCGCGAGTTTCTCGAGAGATCTGGCGATGAAAGCATATGGCACCTCCCCTCTCACCCTTGCTCCTGCTCTCACCGTGGTCTTCTGCCATGATTGGAATCTTCCTGAGGCTTCCCCACAAGCAGACGCTGTCATGCTTCCTGTACAGCCTGCAGAACTGTGTGCCAAAGAAACCTCTTTTCTTTTAAATTAAGCAGTCTCAGGTATTTCTTTATAGCAGTGCAAGAATGGCCTAGCCCAGAAAATTGGTACTGAGAAGTGGGGCCTTACTCTAAAGATGCCTGAAAATATGGAAGCAGTTTTGGAAATGGATAACAGGAAGAGGTTGGAAGAGTTTCCAGGGCTCAGGAGAAGACGGGAAGAAGAGGGAAAGTTCAGAACTTCTTAGAGACTTTAAATACTGATTAAATGGTTGTGACCAAGATGCTGATAGTGATACAGGCAGTGAAATGCAGGCCGAGGAGGTCTCGGATGAAAATTAGGAACTTACTGAGAGCCAGAGGAAAGGTCACCTGTTACGTCTTAGCAAAGAGCTTATCCGCCTTGTGTTCATCCCCTAAAGATCTATGGGAGTTTGAATTCCAGAGAGTTTATTTACAGTGTCTGGTAGAAGAAATTTCTAAGCAGCAAAGTGTTCAAGATGTGGCATGACTGCTTCTAACAACCTATCCTCAGATCCAAGAGCAAAGAAGTAAGTTAGAACTTACATTCAAAAGGGAAGTAGAATGTAAAGGTTTAAAAACTTTACAGCCTAGCCGTGTGGCAGAGAAATAAAAAGTTTTTTGAGAGACGAATTCAAACAGGCTGTTCATGGAACAACTACTTGTTAGAGATATTTTTATTACTAAGAGGGAGCCAAGTGCTAATTGCACAGACATGGGAAAAAGGGCCATAAAGGCATTTTAGATATCTTCATGGCAGCCCCTCCTACCACAGGCCTGGAAGCCTAGAGGGAAGAACGGTTGTCAGGGCCAGTCCCAGGGCCTGGCTGCCCCACACAGCCTCAGGACACTACTCCCTGCAGCCTGGCCACCGTGGCTCCAGATGTGGCTTAAAGGGGCCCAGGTGTAGCTATGACACTGCTTCAGAGAGTGCAAACCATAAGCCTCAGTGGTTTCCATGTGATGTTAAGCCTGAGAGTAGACAGAATGCAAAAGTTGAGTCTTGGGAGCCTCTGTCTAGATTTCAGAGGCTGTATGGAAAAGCCTGGGTGTTCAGGCAGAAGCCTACTGCAGGGACAGAGCCCTCACAGAACCTCTACTAGGGCAGAGTGGAGGAGAAATGTGGCATTGAAGCCTCTCCGCAGAGTTCCCACAGGGCATGGTCTAGTGGAGCTGTGAGAAGAGGACCATCATCCCCCAGAACCCAGAATAGTAGATCCACTAACAGCTTATACCCTGCACCTGGAAAAGCCTCAGGCACTCAGCACCAGCCCATGAGAGCAGCTGTGGGGACTGAAACTTGCAAGCCACAGGGACTGAGCTTTCGAAGTCCTAGGGAACCCACTCCTCACATCAGTGTGCCTCAGATGTGGGACACGGAGTCAAAGGAAATTATTTTGGAGCTTTAAGATTTAATGACTGTCCTGCTGGATTGTGAACTTGTGTGGGGCCTGTAGTCCTTTCTTTTGACTTACTTCTCCCTTCTGGGATGGGAATGATTTACCTAAATCCTATGACCCCATTGTGTCTTGGAAGTAAGTAACTTGTTTTTTATTTTACAGGTTCATAGGTGAAATAGACTTGATTTATTTCAGATGAGACTTTTTGGACTTTTGAATTAATGCTTGAAAGAGTTAAGATTCTGAGGGATTATTGAGGACATGGTTGTATTTTACAATGAGAGAAGGAAATGAAATTTGAGAGGAGCCAAAAGCAGAATGATATGGTTTAGATCAGTGTTTCCACCCAATCTCATGTTGAATTGTAATCCTCGATGGTGTAGGTCAGGTCTGGTGGAAGGTAATTGGGTTATGGAGGCAAATTTCTCATGAACAGTTTACCACCATCCCTTTGGTGATGTCCTCACAATAGTGAGTTCCTGCAAAATCTGGTTGTTAAAGTGTGTGGCACCTCCCCAGCTTACTCTTGCTCCTGCTCTTGCCATGTGTGATACCTGTACCCTCTTCACCTTCTGCCATAACTGGAAGCTTCCTAAGGCCTCCCTACCAGCAGATGCCACCATGCTTCCTGTACAGTTTGCAGAACTATAAGCCAATTAAACCTCTGTTTTAAAAAACTGCCCAGTCTCAAGTATTTCTTTATAGCAATGTAAGAACAGCCTAAAACAAATAGTATTTTTCTGCAGTTCATATACTTACATGATAGTTAATTCCATGAACAATGAAAATATGTTTTATATAATTCAAAAATTTGCTTCTCTAGAGAATATACATACTTAAGGCAATGTAAATCTAGAAGACGTTCCTTCTTTAACCTGAATTGCATGTTTTTGTGACACTGGTCTTTCTTAAATAAGAAATATGGCATTTTTTTTATTTCAAGAAGGATAAAATCAATTTGGACAGGTAGTATGAACACAAATTCAAAAAAAGGAGGAAGGAAAAAAGAAAAGAAAAAAGATAAGGAAGAAAGGGAGGGAGGGAAAGACAAAATCCTAAGAAATGAAATTTAAGTATTGAGATGTGTAGTTTAGTTTCTACACTGTGCTGGTACAGCCCAAAGTTGTTGGGGTGGTGGAAGGGAACTTTAAAAAACAAGCTGTGATGAGAGTTGAGGCTTCACAATGTACTATTGAGTGGATGCCATTCAGAGGTGGGAAAAAGTATAAGTAATAATATGGAGAGGAAAACAGCATTATGCATTTGGGATACACTGAAAAATGGCCTTTCTAGGAAAATGGAGGGATACATTTAGAAAGAAAATAATATTTTGGCCTTGAACAGCAGTCTAAAGAATTTTGAATTGCTCAACAGCAGTAACAAATCAAACTTATTTAAGAAGTATCAGAGTAACAAAAACATCCAAGTTAGGTTTAAAAAGGAACATCTTCTAGTTTTACATTGCCTTACAGGGTATTTCAGAACATTTGTGCTCAATGCCATGATAATAACCTGTTTAGTGAAAAGTAAAAAGTTGGAAAACACTGGGTCAGATAAAGTCGGACAGATTTCTTAACTGCAGAACATTCTAGAACCTTAAGTTTTCAAATACACATTTTCACCTCTCCAATAAGGAAAAGTGTATACACTGTTTTTATAATTATTTGATCATGGGACACAGAAACACAGTGTGTGAAGTGCTGTTCTAGGTATTCATTGAAATGTTAAGATTACAAGGATTTTACAGGGTTTATATATCCTCCTACTGGTCATTAACTCAACTCTGAGTTCCTATGACCCTGATGAGTGCTTCAGGAACAAGACCTCATTGTCTCCAATGGCAACTACTTGGTTTTCTCCTAACATAGTCCTGTCCATCTTTACACAACTCTACTATTAGGTTGTTCTATGTGTTATCTTCTCTAATTATAAATAATAGTTCTAGCTCTATTAAAAAAAAATATATATATATATATATATATTTTTTTTTGGTGGGGGGTAACGGATTCTTGCTCTGTCACCAGGCTGCAGTGCAGTGGTGCAATCTTGGCTCACTGTAACCTCCTCCTCCTGGGTTCAAGCAATTCTTCTGCCTCAGCCTCCCAAGTAGCTAGGACCACAGGCGTGTGCCACCACACCCAGCTAATTTTTGTATTTTTAGTAGAGACCGGGTTGGCCAGGATGGTCTCCATCTCTTGACCCCATGATCCTCCTGCCTCAGCCTCCCAAAGTGCTGGGATTACAGGCGTGAGCCACATGCTCAGCCTATTAATATATGCATTTTTAAAATATTTGGTATTGTATTATTGAATTCATTTAATTTAAACTTCAGTTAAATAATTCTTATCAAAGTGGTCCTGAGTAATAAGCTTTGGCCAAATTAATGAGTAGTAGCTGTGAACCCCCAACATTTGAGACAGGTCTCAGTTAATTTAGAAAGTTCATTTTGCCAAGGTTGAGGACACGCCTGTGACACAGCCTCAGGAAGTCCTGACAACCTGTGCCCAAGGTGGTCAGGACACAGCTTGGTTTTATACATTTAGGGAGACCTAAGACATCAATCAATACGTGTAAGAAGTACATTGCTTCAGTCTGGAAAGGCTGACCACTTGAAGCAAAGGCAGGAAAACTTGAAGTGAAGTTGGGAGGGAGCCTCCAGGTCACAGAGAGGTGAGACCCAAACAGTTGCATTCTTTTGAGTTTCTGATTGGCCTTTCCAAAGGAGGCAATCAGACACGCATCTATCTCAGTGAGCAGAGGAATGACTGAATAGAATGCGAGGCAGCTTTTCCCTAAGCAGTTCCAGGCTTGATCTTTCTGTAATGATTTTGGGATAAGATATTTTCCTTTCACATATTGTTATCCAAACATACAGAGTGAACAGAAGTTCTCAGAGTCTCTGTCATAAAAATGAAGTAGGAACTTCTCTTTTGTAATTGTATCATTATATATGTAGACACAGCCAGCAATTTTCTTTGTAATGACAGTTAAAAAAGTTGAGCAACTCCAATTCCCAGATTTAAGGTGTCATGAAGGATACTCTGATTTCGCAATAATTGTATCCTTAAAATAGACTGTCACATGGCATCCGACTGCCGCGTGGACAAAATAGGTCATGGAGCAGCGACTCCTGTAGCTGTTTTTGAGGTGGACGGTGGGAGGCCGGGTGTCACTCGCTACAGGGCTCTGCCTTTGTATTCACATTTCTGGCCCCACAGGAGTTTGGTAGATAACCTGATTTCACCTACTTTTTTTCTCAGAGCGGTAGAATAATTACCCATGCTATGCACCTGAAGTTTCATTTCTGTTTAAGAATATGTCTTTGATACATAGAACATAGAAAAATCGTGATGGAATGAAGGAATATTAGAAAGAGATTAATAGGTAGCCACAGAAAAATAAATATTAACATCATAAACTACGGTAATTTTTAATAACACTATTTTCAATTATCATTGCATAATTTTCATTGAGATCACAGTTAGCATCACCTAGAGAAGTGTTTTACCATGTGGTGAGCACAGTTTGTAAAAAGATTTATTTCGTAACCAAAGGGGTTTATATACATATATGGAGAGAGACAGATAGATAGATTTCATTTTAATAATAACAGAGTGAAGATAAAACAAAGGATATCTGGCAATTGTTTATCTTGAAATAGTCATTTAAGTAAAAATATTTAACAGCAATTTTTTGTTTGTGATATTTAACTCAGGTTACATAATTATATGTATTATATATTATTATAATACATGTAACAAATGTAATGTAATAATTGGTGGAGAAAAAATATGGTTTTATTTCTATAGGGATAAGAGAAATCTAAAATAGAGTCAATCTATTTGTATGACTACATTAAATACGAGATCAAATTTAAAGGGTAAAATAATATAACATTGAATCTTTTAAAATGTACTAAAAGAGTGCAATTGCAGGAATGCACTATTAATAATTCTGTTTATTTGGATCTGAGCTATGTTCATTATTATCAAATACTACTGCTTTTCTAAAAAATGGAAACTTTTTACAGTCAGCATAAAAGCAGAAATAAGTCATTACTATAATGATGGAAATAGTTGGAAATGCAATGAACAATTTCACATTAAATCAAATTCAGAGTGTTTCTTGGCCTGGTTTGCTAATGCTTTCTGCAACCATAAAATTTGGCTGCAACAGGGCAATAGAATACTGGTGAGAAAATACTGGAATTATTACCACTTTTTTAAAAGGACAAAGCAAGAAGCAAAAGGAGTGAAAGTAATGCATGGAAAGCAGTGCATGTTTACTCCCCTAACAACTGAAGAAGCGAAGCAGTTTTGGATTAGAACCGGGGCGCGTGGAAAGGAGTTTGTCATTTGTGTTCACATCCTCAGGCGCTGAAAGGTATCACCTGGCAAGTATCCCGCCCAGGCGGGCAGAGGTGACGCTGCCTCTCTGCTGGCTGTGTGCCCACATCCACAGCCTGTTCCTGCTTCCCCTCCATGTTAGAGGGGATGGTTCCAAGAGGACACATGGCACATGTCAAAAGCAAAGCAAAACCAGTGCCCTGCTCTTCTTCATGCAGCTCCCACATTTGCCATGAAAGCCCAGAACTCCTCATCCTAACGATGGTGCAGGAGCCTTGGGTTCTGGCCAGTCCTCTCTCCCCAGCAGCTCTTCCCTTCTCTGGCCCCTCTCTTGGCTGACAGAGTTGATGGTTTCTTTCCATGAGAGACTTTGAGAAGAACTTGACTTTAGAATATTAGATTTGTTTTTCCTCCTGCTCTCTATGGATTTCTTTTCTAAGAAAACAGAGAACAAAATATATATAGAATCTGTGTGTGCATGTGTGTGTTGTGTGGGTATACACACACACATATATAGTGTGTGTATGCACATAGATATCTATATATCTATATATCTATATCTATATCTATATCTATATCTATCTATATATATACACACACACACACACACAGACACACACTTTTATGCTGACTATAAAAAATTTCCGGCCAGGTGCAGTGGCTCACACCTGTAATCCCAAGACTTCAGGAGACCGAGACAGGTGGATCACCTGAGGTCAGGAGTTCAAGACCAGCCTGGCCAACATGGCTAAACATGGTCTCTACTAAAAATAAAAAAAAATTAGCTGAGCGTGGTCGCACACACCTGTAAACTCGGCAGGCTGAGACAAGAGAATTGCTTGATTCCGGAAGGCAGAGGTTGCAGTGAGCTGAGATCGCACCATTGCACTCCAGCCTGGGTGTCAGAGCAAGAAAATACATTTCAATTTTTTTCAGATAAGCAGTAGTACTTGATAATAATGAACATAGCTCAGATCCAAATAATTTATTAAAAGTGCATTCCTGCATTTGCACTCTTCTAATAGCTTTTTAAAATGATTCAGTGTTATATTATTTGACAGAGTAAGTTTGCTCTAGAATTTAACACATGCACACAAGTAGATTTTCTCTTTTTCAGATTTCTCTCATTCCTGTAGAAATAAAACCACATTTTACAAAACCAATATGTTAGACTACATTTATTACATATAGCATAATATGCAATAGTATATGTATAGCATACACAGTTTTATATTTATATACACACGCACACACACACACACACACGCACACACACACACGCACACACACACACACACACTTTTTTCTCTTGTTGCAAAGTCACTGTTTTCTTGAACCTAACAGCCATAAAAGTACACATGCCACAGACACACACAGTGATATTCTGGAGGTCTGAGGATGAGCGACCAACTCGATTTTTAAAAATATTTTCTTATTTTGAAGTGCACTTTCTGTTCAATGCCATTCATCTTCCCACAATCTCCCCTTCAATCACTGGTGGAAAATATGAGCCCTTTGGGAACTTAAAACCCCTATTTCGAGGGCAGTTTTCTTTGTGCGCTTTGTCTTCTGACCATAGTCTCTGTTTATAACACTGTCAGTCGATAGCAATCAGTATTTAGGATAGAGTAACAGCATGGCAGAACCAATAATTTATTATTTTTTTTCTTTAGCCCTTGAATTGGAATTTCATGCTTTTAATTGTGTTTTCAGAGATAACTTGAGGTTTTGTGTTTTGGGGGTTTTGGTTGTTCCTTAAAAGAAGAGGGTGGATCTTTTAGAATAAGAGTTACTTTTGTTTTCACTAAAGACTTAAATCTTATTTTATTGCTTTGTTTTTCCCCCAGAAATTAGGTTAAAGGTTATCTCCCTAAAAACTTCAGACTGGCCATTTGGCTCTGTGCTAAGTAAATAACGTTGTTCTGAGGTCTTAACTGATGTTTTGGTAAACCCAGGAGCAATTAAGGCTGTGGTGTTTTCATTTGCATAAACTGCACCTCCGAAGAAGTTAATGCATAATAGCATATTTCTAGAATCTGTGGAAAATCTGAGTTTTTATTTCTCTATGCGTACAATCTGCTTGTTGGGCCATTTAGCTGAAAACACATCAGCAGTGCTCAAAATAGAAATACATATATCTAATTATGTGCATAAACAATAAGCCAAGATTACAACATCTGGTTCTTTTGTGCAATCTTGAATACCTGGCTTTAGGCTTCCCAGCACGGGGGATCGTTTTGGTTAAGGGCACAGTGACACTTCCAGGGTTCAGATCACAGAAATGTGAAAGGACATGCACACGAATGTTCATTGCAGCACTGTTTACAATAGCAAAGACCTGGAACCAACCCAAATGCCCAACGATGATAGACTGGACTGGGAAAATGTGGCACATATACACCATGGAATATTATGCAGCAATCAAAAATGATGAGTTTGTGTCCTTTGTAGGGACATGGATGAATCTGGAGAACATCATTCTCAGCAAACTGACACAAGAACAGAAAAAGAAATACCGCATATACTCACTCATAGGTGGGTGAGAAAAATGAGAACACATGGACACAGAGAGGCGGTCTACTATACACTGGGGACTGTTGGGGGGAATGGGGGAGGGACAGCAGGGGGGGCTGGGGGGGATAGCCTGGGGATGAATACGAAGTGTGGGTGAAGGGGAGGAAAGCAGCAAAGCACACTGCCATGTGTGTACCTATGCAACTCTCTTGCTCGTTCTGCACATGTACCCCCAAACCTATAATGCAATAAAAATTAAAAAAAAAAAAAGAAAAGAAATGTGAAAGGAGGTGCTAATAGGCCTGTTTGCTCCAGTCATCGAGGATTCCAGAGGCTGATTTTCCAGTTCACATGTTTTTCCCTCTCTTTAGTACAATGAACTTCTATATTTTTTCATTGCTTCCGTTTCTAAACCAACTTGGTATTGAGGGGGTAATGTAGTGACCCTTTCATATTATAATTCCTTGTTTTTTGGAGTTAGTTATGTTTCTTGTCAATGTTTTCCTCCTTCCTCTAATTATTCCTTTGCAGGATCGCGCGTTTATAAGGCTGGACAGGAATTTGAGGAGCCACCGTAGGAAAAAGAACTGAACATGTGGTGAGCAGCTGTCATGAGCTGGGCTCTTTTACCTGCTGTCTGAGTGAACTCCCGGCCCTCATGTCTTTGGACTTGGACAGCCTGTAGCTAGGAAGAGACACAGCCACAGTCCAAGCCATTCTTCAGTTATATTCAAGAGGCCAAGCAATGTGAACTTTCTATACCTTCCTTGCTGGTGCTAAGTGGGGGTGGGGCGTGCAACAAAAACTAAAATCATCATAAGAACAATGAAAACAAACTGTTCCTCTGAGAGCACAAATGCTTTTGTAATTGCAGACACATTTCTTTAGCTGCCGTGTAAGACAAACACCATTGTTCCTCTCAGGGGACAACTGACACTTGTTTTCACATACATGTCCAGGTACGATGTCTTCTCAGACATCCACATAGAATCTGCCACAGTGCGGTGTTCCCACACTCCAACACACACAGTCCAGTGTGTTTGGTATTAGAATTCTCCGAACTGTGGGCTAAGGACACTGTTTGGAATGATCGGTGTTCTGCCCACTGCACGAGGCTGCTCTGAGACAGTGTGGGAGGTGACCGGAACATCAGACAGTGTGAAAGCCACTCATTCTGGCCTCTGCTTGGTGAGCCAGAGGAAGCTGCCTAAGTGAGTGGGAAGAAATAATGAATTGCTTGCAGGAATGCATATGAGGATCTACTGAACAAGGCTTGGTGCTAATCAACACAAGGACCCCGGCACTGTTTTAAAATAGATGCTTCCAGACTCCTGGAGGCAAGAGGGAGGACAGAATGTCTTGTCAAATTTCTTTTGAGCCCTTCTGTTTTCTAAACAGTAATAAATAAAAAGAATGTAGGTAAAATAGCTTCCACCCATATGATACCATAGACACGGCAATGCTACATAAACTCCCTTCTACACCCATACGATACCATAGACACGGCAATGCTACATAAACTCCCCTCTACACCCATACGATACCGTAGACACGGCAATGCTACATAAACTCCCTTCCACACCCATGTGATACCGTAGACACGGCAATGCTACATAAACTCCCTTCTACACCCAAATGATACCGTAGACACGGCAATGCTACATAAACTCCCTTCTACACCCATGTGATACCGTAGACACGGCAATGCTACATAAACTCCCTTCCACACCCATGTGATACCGTAGACACGGCAATGCTACATAAACTCCCCTCTACACCCAAATGATACCGTAGACACGGCAATGCTACATAAACTCCCCTCTACACCCATACGATACCATAGACATGGCAATGCTATATAAACTCCCCTCTACACCCATACGATACTAGACACGGCAATGCTACATAAACTCCCCTCTACACCCATACGATACCATAGACACGGCAATGCTACATAAACTCCCCTCTATACCCATACGATACCATAGACACGGCAATGCTACATAAACTCCCCTCTACACCCAAATGATACCATAGACACGGCAATGCTATATAAACTCCCCTCTACACCCATATGATACCATAGGCACGGCAATGCTTCATAAACTCCCCTCTACACCCAAATGATACCATAGGCACGGCAATGCTACATAAACTCCCTTCTACACCCAAATGATACCATAGACACGGCAATGCTACATAAACTCCCTTCTACACCCAAATGATACCATAGACACGGCAATGCTATATAAACTCCCTTCTACACCCAAATGATACCATAGACACGGCAATGCTATATAAACTCCCTTCTACACCCATATGATACCATAGACACGGCAATGCTACATAAACTCCCTTCTATACCCATATGATACCATAGACGGCAATGCTACATAAACTCCCTTCTATACCTATATGATACCATAGACACGGCAATGCTACATAAACTCCCTTCTATACCCATATGATACCATAGACACGGCAATGCTACATAAACTCTCTTCTACACCCAAATGATACCATAAACATGGCAATGCTATATAAACTCCCTTCTACTATAAATTGTTTACAATTGTGTCATCATTTTTTTCTAAATTATCCATAAAATGTCTATTTCTCTTAATTCAAGATTCAACTTTTCTAGAATTTCTTCAACATTTCAAGTTGTCTTTGACTTCAATTTCCTTTTGACACTGAAACAAATGTAGTCTCTTTTAAAGAAATGCCTTTTTTCTTATCTCCGTCTATTCACTCTAAATCCTCCTAAATAAATACATTGTACCTTTTTTTTCTTTTAATTTTCTTTTAGTGCTGCTGAAATGGGTTAAGTCTAGCTTCTCTAATTGCACTTTCATTTTTAAATACGTTAGAGATCTGAGATCTGTGTTTCTATTTATCTCTACAATTAGGTTGTAATAACCTTGAGGACAGATGCCTCGACGGACCTTGGTCCCCGGCATTTCTGTACCCACAGGCTGCATGCAGTGCCTCTGGGTAATATCACGGCAGTGTATGTTGCAGACCAGATGAGGTCTTGGTTAATTAAATATTTTCGTGTGCCTGACTCATCTTTTCAGTGAGATCAGAAACTCTGCAAGAGCTGTGCGCTTGACTCCCTCCGGTACTTGACAAACGGTAGGTATTTAGATTAAACATGAATCAGTTGAAATAAGACAAGAGAAATGGGTAAGAATGTGTGCTGAACATACCCTAGTGTCCTGCTATTCCCACAAGTTAGTACCACGTACTACTAGCTACATGCTGCCTCGAGTGGTTTCCAGGCATTACCTAATTTGTTTCTCCCACCCTATGATAAAGGTATAATGACTTTCTATTGAGAAGCAGCAAAACTAAGGCCCGGTAAGGTAAGTAATTTGCCCAAGTTCATACTACTCAGAGCTAATAGACAGGTATCTCACCCAAGCTTTCTTTCTCTAAGATCAAGCCATTATCCAGTAATACTCTTAGGTCAGGGGTCCCCAGCGCTGGACTGGTAAGAGCCTGTTAGGAACAGGGCCGCCCAGCAGGAGGTGACTGGTGGGCAAGGGAGTGAAGCTTCATTGTATTTACAGCCACTCCCCAGTGCTCACATTATGACCTGAGCTCTGCCTTCTGTCCAATCAGTGGCAGCATTAGAGTCTCATAGGAACGTGAACCCTATGGTGAACTGCGCATGCGAGGGATCTAGGTTTCCTGCTCCTTATGAGAACCTAATGACTGATGATCGGTCACCATCTCCTGTCACCCTCAGATGGGACCATCCAGTTGCAGGAAAATAAGTTCAGGGCCCTCACTTATTCTACATTGTGGTGAGTTGCATAATTATTTAATTACATTTTACAATTTAATAAAATTAGAAATAAAGTGCACAATAAATGTAATAGGCTCCAATCATCCCGAAACCATCCCCACCCCTGGATGGGAAATTTGTCTTCCACGAAACCAGTCTCTGATGCCAAAGCATTTGGGGACAGCTAATCTAAGTAATCTATATTACTTGATAAGAAATTTTAATTTTTTCATTAAGTTAAAATCTACAGACAAAAATTGTTCCTCGTTAGGACGTAGTTCTGTGAGTTTGGACAAATGCATGCAGTCATGTGATCATCAAAAAATGAAGATAAACAATAGTTTATCAACAAATAAAATCCCCCATGCAGCTTTAAAGTCAACTCTTCCCTGGCAACCAGTGATCTTTTTTCTATATTTATGTTTTTGTATATTTTAAAACAATTATATAATATGTGGTCTTTTGAATCTGACATACTTCATTTACAGTAATCACTTCAAGATTCATCCATATTGTGGCTTGTATCAGTAGTTTATTCCTTTCGTTGCTGAATTCCGTTGTATGGATGTATCACACCTTATCTACTCACCAGCTGATGCGAGACTGAATTGTTACCAGTTTTTGTCAATTCTGAATAAAGCCGCTTTAGACATTTGCATACAGGTATTTGTGTTAACATAAGTTTTTATTTTAATTGGAATAATACCTAGGAGTAAGGTTTCTGGGTCATATGATAATTATATCTTTAGCTTTCTGAGAAATTCCCAATTATATTCTGAAGTTGCTGTACCATTTTGCATTTTTACCAGAAATGTATGTCTTTAGTGTCTCCAAATCCTAACTGGTATTTGGTGCTATCATTTTTTTGTTGTTTATCCTTTACTGATTAAAGAGGATAAACTAAAACTAAAATCTAATTAGATTAATCCGATAAGCTAATAAATCTAAAATTTTATAATTTTAGATTTTATATTTAAATCTATGATTCACTTTGGATTTTTGTAAATTTAAAAATGCAATGCATCAATCAAAGCATTTTGTTGTTTTGCATATGGATTTTCAATTGTTCTAGCCTTGTTTGTTAAAAAGATTATATTTTCTCCATTTAAAAGTCTTATCTTTGTCAAAAGTCAGTTGACCAAACATGTATGCGTGATTTTCTGTCCATTCTATTCCAGGGGCAACAACCTTTTTTTTCTTTTTGTAAAAGGTCCAGAAAACAAATATTTTCGGCTTTGTGGACCACATAATGTTTGTCGTAACTACTTAATTCTCTTTAGCATGACAGCAGCCATAGGCAATACGTAATTGAATAAGTGCAGCTGTGTTGCTAGGCTGAATGTGGCCCCAGGAGCAATGCTTTGCTGATCCCTGCTCTATTATATTCCATTTATTTATGTCCACCCTTATGCTAATACCATGCTGTCTTGATTGATGCAGTTTTGTAATAAGTCTTGAGATTAGGTAGAAGAAATCCTCTAATTTTGTTGTAAAGTTTTTTTTGACTATTTGCCTTTCTACATAAATTTTACACACAGTTTGTTGATTTCTACAACAAATCCTGCTGGGATTTTAACTGTAATTGTGTTGAACCTATAAATCAATTTAGAGACAATTTATATCTCAGCAAGTTTGAGTTTGAATTCTTTGAACTATGAGCATGAAATATCTCTTTAAAAAATATTTTTTGCCTCTTTATTGATTTCTTTCATTTTTTTATGGTTTTCAGCACATTTACTTTGAACATATTTTGTTAGATTTATACTTAATAGCTTTTTTGTAATTTAAAAATTTCCATTTCTGATTGATTTAGATTTGCATATTGACGTATTCATGTGACCTGGTAAGTTTACACAATAGTTCTCGTAGCTTGTTGAATTTTTAGAATGTTCTATCCAATTATGCCATCTGAAAATTACGTTTTAATTTTACTTATTTATTTTATATTCATTTTACTAGTTTTTTTATTGCACTGGTTAGACCTTCAATATGATATTAATGTGAGTAGTAAGAGTGGACAGCTTTGTCTTCTTAATCTTAGGGAGAAAGAATTCAGTCTTCCACCATTATGTATGATGTTAGCTATAATTGTTCTGTAGATTCTTTTCTTTTTGAGGAAGTATTCTATTTCCAGATTGTTAAGAGTTTTTATCATGGATAGATGCTGTCAAATCTTTTCCTGTATCTATGTGGATGCTCACATGCTTTCCCTTTTCATTATGTTGTATGTTGATAAGATACATTAATTTTTAAATGTTGAACTAGTCTTTTATTCCCTGGATAAGCCCCCAGCTTGGAATAATGTACTATTCTTTTTCATGGTCCTGATTTTGTTGAGGATTTCTCTTGATTGTCTAGATCTCATTTCATTGGCCTAGTCAGATAGAAAGGCTTTCTTTCCCATCCTCCCTTCCAGTTATTTTGGGACTATGTGATTAATTCTGCTAGTTAGACAGAGGGATGAGTACTCTTTCTAAGTTGAAGCATGAGTGAGTTTTTTTTCTCTCTTCCATCTTCTGCCAAAGTGATTATGTTGATACCATGAAGCCTGAAGATGGAAACAGACTCAGTTCTTGAGTCACTACTCAGAAAAGAGCTCCTCTGGAGAATCCTCAAACCTGCAGCACTGCTGGGGGTGAATGGATCAGATATCTTGTTTATTAGGTCACTGAGATGTTGGAATTAATTTGTTAACATGTATTAAATTAGTTAAATTAATTAAATTATACTATTCTATTAAACATAGAAGATTTCAATACATTATGCAAAAAACTAAAATAGCTTAAAGATTATTATTACTTGAAGTTAAGTAACTCAGTTCAAGGCTACACATTTGTTATTCAGAATTGGGGCCAAATTCAAAGTAAAATTAAATGTTTTGAAAAAGAAATCCTAATGAATCACTACCTTCCAAGAATTAGTCGAGAATAAAAGTAAGTACTCAGTCATTTTAGACTGAATTTTTTTTCTGCAATAACAACTCCTAGAGAAGTTGGTTCTTTTCCAAGTCGTAGGAATCCAGAATTAAGATTTCCAGCGTGAGTATTTTCAGTAGAGAGTTTCGGCTACCTAACTCTTGCTAGATCTAAAAACAACCAGTGAGCACCTCTGCTATCAGGCAAGCCCAGATAAGCAAAATGAAATCTCTCAAAACAATTTACTTATGAGTCAGTTACTGATCATACTTTAACAGCTAGAAGGAACAATAGACCGTTGCACTCTATGGGCTTTATATCTCTGCTTGAAGTCATTTTTTTTTTTTTACTTAAATAAATCACATTTAGCCACTGAATGCTTTATAAAAGGAGCAGTACATCAGTAAGTAGCACAGTGCCAATAGTCTTAAGTCATAGATTATCTTACATTAAGAAAATGAGAACTGGCCGAGTGCAGTGGCTCACATCTGTGATCCTACACTTCGATCCCAGACCGACCGAGGTGGGTGGATCACTTGGGATTGGGAGTTTGAGACAGCCTGGCCAACACAGTTAAACCCCGTCTCTACTAAATACACAAAAATTAGCTGGGCATGGTGGCGCACACCTGTAATCCCAGCTACTTGGGAGGCTGAGGCAGGAGAAATGCTTGAATCCAGGAGCCAGAGGTTGCAGTTAGCAGAGATCATGCCACTGCACTCCAGCTTGGGCAACAGAGCGAGACTCTCTTAAAGAAAACAAAAAGAAAGAAAAGAAAAAGAAAAAAAGGAAAATAGAAGAGAAAACAAGAAAAAGGAGGGCTAATTTTTTTAAAAAAATTACATGCATTAAATTATAGAAAATAAATGAACAGGGAAATGTCCCAGTTGGCTAGTGAATATTTTTCTTTCTTTTTTTTTTTTTTGAGACAGAGTTTCGCTCGTTACCCAGGCTGGAGTGCAATGGCGTGATCTCGGCTCACTGCAACCTGCGCCTCCTGGGTTCAGGCAATTCTCCTGCTTCAGCCTCCTGAGTAGCTGGGATTACAGGCATGCACCACCATGCCCAGCTAATTTTTTTGTATTTTTAGTAGAGACGGGGTTTCACATGTTGACCAGGATGGTCTCGATCTTTTGACCTCGTGATCCACCCGCCTCAGCCTCCCAAAGTGCTGGGATTACAGGCTTGAGCCACCATGCCTGGCCCGTGAATATTTTTCTTAGCATACTTTTTTATATGTAGGTATAACATGGAAATCACAGAAATGCTAAAATGTTACCATTTCATATAACATGAAATTTATATTGGCATACAATATTTCTTCATCAATGTATTTTACCAAATTCCTAAAAAATATATTCAGTTGTTATTCTTCTATCAAAAGTATTTTTTAGTAACCACTAAAGCATTAATACAAGGAAAATTTTTGACAGTGCTATTCATTTTATTTCATCCTTCAATAGATGGGGCTTCTACGTGTAATCAGATTGGCCCTTGGGGTCTAACAATGAATGAAAATTTTTAAATGGACTTGGAGGTTGTCATGTAGGACTTACTCCAACAGCTGTTCCATTTGGGTGTCGAGAATATAAAAGTATTTGCAGGAATGGGCCAGGGGCAGTGGCTCACACCTATAATTCCAGCACTTTGAGAGGACAAGATGGGAGGATCACCTGAGGTCAGGAGTTTGAGACCAGCCTGACCAACCTGAAGAAACCCTTCTCTACTAAAAATAAAAAAAATAAAAATAAAATAAAAAAATCAGCTAAGTGTAGTGGCACATGCCTGTAATCCCAGCTACTGAGGAGGCTGAGGCAGAAGAATTGCTTAAACCTGGGAGGCAGAGGTTGTGGTGAGCTGAGATCGTGCTGTTGCATTGCACCTGAACAACAAGAGCAAAACTCTGTCACACACACACACACACACACACACACACACACACACACAAATGTATTTGCAGAAATGGATCATGCAGTTCCTAAGGTAATCAGGGTCATAAGCACTGTTCTTAGCTGCATGCCCCATTTGGGAATATATAAGCAGATGTTGAACGTGTATTGCTTCAGGGCTGTAAATCTCAGTAGCAGGAGTCAAGCTCAGTCCCCAGAAAGAGTGGGCCTGTGATTACCCCCCATACATTTTCCAGATGTTTCCCCTTGCCTGCCATTATCACCTCATTCTGCTAGATTATATTTCTCTTTACTTGTTTTTAGTTTCTTTTAATCAGAAAAACTGTCACCTCAAGTTTAAGCATTTATAAATTCTCTTCAAACTATTCTTTTTATAAAACAGGATCCAAAATGCCAAGTTACACCAAGTCTAAAGGACTGGTGAGATTTAGATTGCAGAGAAGGATGCCTGTTCTCCCCTTCCCTTCCTTTGCACCTAAAGGGAAAAATTCACAAAATCCTGTGTATTTGAGATTGCTACGGATATCAAAAAGGAGCCTGGACGTAAGCCCACTATAAAATGCTTTCCTAGAGGTTCCTAAGATTAAAAGGAAGTGACCAGGGTTCTGTCAGGGTTTTGTTAGGGCTTATCCCCTAGTCTTTGCATTTTGGCCTTCTCCTACTCTTCCCTTCTTTCTTTTCATGCTATAAGCCTCTTGGTGAAATCTTAGTTTGAGCATTAATTTTGATCTCCATTCTAATTATGAAATCAAACAGACAGAAGTCTGAACAGCTGACACATGTTTTACACAAGCCCTGGAGTTGGCTGCACTGACTTGTTCAGGTAAAGAGAATTCCAAGTGCAAGGCCAGTTAAGAATCACTGCAATTGAACCAATGCAGTGTAATACCCAGCTATAATACCCAGAAAACACTCTTGATCTATCTATGGGCAAATTTCTCAAAACTTTGATTTGTTCAAAATCACTTTTAGCTGAAATTAATAGCCTTTTGTCATTCGTTAGTGTCAAATACCTGTTTGATGCATTTGACCCTTTATATGATTCCTTTTTAAAAAACCTCTTGACATCAACAGTTCTCTAATTCTTGATTTCTTCTTACTTTTCCTTCTCCTCCAACTTCAGCTACATTCTCTGCATCCTGTTTCTCCAGAATTATGGCCTCAATTCTTTTCTCTCCTCCCTAGACACTCTAATTTTGAAGAACAGGGTTAATATATGTAACTATCCCATTTATAATCATGATAAATTTTTATGTACATTTTATTCTTGAACATTTATTTTAATTTCTCTCCAATATTTCCAGGTTACTTAACACCACTAAATATTTGCTAAACATCTGCTGTAATTGCTGGAGTTGCAGAAGAAATCGAAAACCACATCTTGGCTTTTGGGAACTTATCTTTCTTTTCTTAAAAAGTTATAAAGAGCAGGTACATTTTGTACTTACTTTAATAAGCAACTCTCTCCTCAAAAACAACATGTACAAAAAACAAACGTCATCTCCCTAAATTCATTAACATCTTCATTCCCTATGAAGTCCACTAAATTCTCTCGAGAATTTTCTGGTGACTAATTCTTGTTTGAACTGTCATAGGCAATCAACATATGTGTTCTGCTGATAATTCTTTTGAAGCATGCTCAGATTCGATGCTTCATCTCTATATAAGCTGCTCTCCTCACATTTGATTCTGGACAAAACTTCCTGATTACTCTCCCAACTTTCTCATCCTCCTCTTCCAAACCAGCCTGTTAACTGATGCTATTAATTTTCTTAAAGACTTCTCAAATGCCAAGACTACATCTCTTACAAAATTATTACTCTTTCTTATTTTGTTAAATTATCTTCTCATATAAAAATCTATTTTTTCAATATCACCTTGCTCACTACCTCTTGGTTTTATTCCAAGTCTATATTTTTAAGACCTGGATCAAGATAGAACTTTTCCACAAAGCATTACCAGGTGGATTGCAGACCACAGTGGTTTAGGTTTGGTCCCAAATGGTAAGTTATTAATGTTGATCTGTACAAAGCTGTCTTATACCTCAATCTCCATTGTCGGGTCCCAGAGACTACACTGTCTTTTCATTGCCATAAAATAGGCATATTTTTCTGTTCTAGTCTTTTTATCCTTCCTTATTAAATATTCAAAATTTTTAAATTGATGATAAATATTAAAAGACAACAAATAATCATTTTGTACAGCTTACCAATTCACCATAAATTGTTACCCGAGTTACCCTACTTCACTCTGATATTGCATGCTACACAAGTCATCTTATAAGAAGCTTCAATTTATACAGGGTGTAAGACATTTTTAACACTAAGAAAACTCAGATTAGACTGACAATCAGTTTCATTTATGAAAATCATTATTCACATTCACAACGTGTTGTGGAAACAGAAAACACATCTGCTAAAATTGGCACTCCCATCTCAACTGACTCATGGACAGGGAGTGATAAACTCTGATTTGCCAACAGGTTCATGTACCAATTTGTGGCTTGGATTGACAACACATGATCTTTCTGTTGCAATCTCTGGCATGCTTCTCATATAGAATGCCAGCCATAGTTCAGTGGACATTTCTCAGAAAAGGACACAATGTCAGAGAGAAGCTTGCCACTTCTCCAAATGTGTTAGCATAGAACACGGTAAGAACTGATGAATGGGTTACACTGGTTAAATTCATCTTTAGCTTATAAATTTCTTTCCTTCTTTTTTTGCTATGAGTCAAGATGGGAGTCTTAATTTTTGTTTCAGCAAATTTACATCATTGCTACACAGAAAAATAATTGTTGTATTGACATGCAACATCATAAATAGTGGTGTTAATAAATTAATTCATGATCATGCTTTTATATAAAATATAAAATAAAAATATTTAAAAATAGGAAAATAAAAATATATTTATATTTAAAGAGACCTACACTTATTATATTTTTATAATCTAAAATATTCCTTAATGTAAAAATAAACTGTGGACATATTCAGTTTAGAAAAATAAAGTCCTTATATTTGAGCCTAAAATCCTGTGTTTTCATTTCCAAATTGAGGTAATCTATAAGTAGGTGTCAAAGCACCCCATTTTCTTTTAATTGTATAGTAAATCATGTACCATGAAAAATTCCTAGGAGATGACTGAGAAATGATGCTCTCAGCACAGAGACAGCGACATGAAAAGTTGATTAGGGTCTTCAGCATGGCAGAACAGAAGCAAACAGGGACCGATAACTATGATAACTGGGTGTCTTGGCTAAGTGGCTATCGCAGTCAGTATTAGAAACTTGTCACCTATTGGTCAATTAATTTGTAGAGATATCCAGGTAGACACTGGAATATACTGAGCTCTGGGACCTGACTACCTGGTACGTATGGCGACTCTGCTACTTTCTGCCTATGTGACCAAGGGCAGCCTCCTTAATCTCTTTGTGCATCAGTTCCCTCATCTGTAAAATGGGAATAATAATCATACCTTCTATGTGGACTTGTGATGAGAATTAAGTGAGTTCACACTATAAAAAGTTCCAAGAATACAGTGAACACCCAAATATTTGCTCTTATGAATGTTACTGGTTGTAAAGGCCAGGGACCAGTACCAGTCTGTGGTTTGTTAGGAATCAGGCTACACAGAAGGAGGTGAGCAGCAGGCCACAGAGCAATGCTTCATCTGTTATTTACAGCCACTCCCCATCACTTGCATTGCTGCCTGAGCTGTGCCTCCTGTCAGATCAGCAGTGGCATTAGATTTTCATAGGAGCACCAATCTTATTGTGAACTGTGTATGTGAGGTACCTAGGTTGCATGCTCCTTATGAGAATCTAATGCCTGATGATCTGTCACTGTCTCCAGTCACTCCCCTATGGGACCATCTAACTACTAGAAAACAAGCTTAGGGCTCCCACTAATTCTACATTATGATGAGTTGTATAATTATTTACTTACATGTTATAATGTAATAATAATAGAAATAAGGTGCACAGTAAATGTAATTTGCTTGAATCATCCTGAAACCACTACCCCTGCTACTCCTGGATGGAGAAATTACCTTCCACAAAGTCAGTCCCCTAATGGGGACTGCTATTGTAGAGCATTGAGTAGAATATTAGAGAAACTTTTGCCGTAGTGTGATCATTCAGTTTTGACTTCTACAAACCAATGCATCCATGGGAGAAATTCATCATCAGATTTCGAAATAGACACTTATTTTGTTATAAACAGATCCCTTAAATGTAATACTAGGTAAAGGATGTA
Source organism: Saguinus oedipus (assembly GCA_031835075.1). NCBI lineage: Eukaryota > Metazoa > Chordata > Mammalia > Primates > Cebidae > Saguinus > Saguinus oedipus. The sequence goes on along the minus strand of CM063175.1, from coordinate 4,796,104 downwards.
ATCAAAACAAGGAGTTCACGTGGCTTGAGAAAGTCTTTTTTATCATAATCTCCTTGGCTATTGGTATTGTCCTATTTAATATTTATTTCAACACCACATTTAAAATATGAAGATACTGAGAGTCAATTTCAAATATCAACAATCTTATTGGATCCCTTCTTAATGATAATACATTGACACTGCTTGGTTTCATGCCCTCTTTGCTTACAGTTGCAGTTGATCCCTCAGATTCCTTAAGGCAATCCTGAATGGATTCCTAAGGCAACTGCCTCACAGAAAAATGTCTGTAGTCGGTAAAGTTGGGAATAGGCATCTTGCCACTTCTTATTTCAGTCATACACACAAACGCAAACGTCAGATGTTAACATGCTCTTCCTGCTCTACTCCCTCACTACTGGGGCTTTGTTTCACTCTGTTTATAGAAATGGTTTTATGTTCTTCATTTAGTAAATGACTTCAAATTCTAGAAATGTTAGCTATGATTATGAAGTTTGTTTATTACACGAAGCTGTCTCTGTGCTGCAAAATCCACTGTACGTTGATAGCTAATGATTTGCAAAGCATCCTGCTTGTCCATACTTACATGCGCCCACTGCAAAATCCTAAACTCAGTAGCAACATGTTGTTTAAATGTGTCTTTGGAAGAAGGACAACATGGAAGTGTCAAAGTCACTGTGTATATACACGTGGCTGGTGAGAAGATGAAAGTGCACATTGGAAATCCCTGAAAGCTTTGCTAAGTTGTAACTGGAAGAGTTGGCAACATTTTACATTTTTAGGAATTAGATTTGGATACTTTTGTGTGTGAAAGCAGTAGAATCTAAATTGCTCCTGTATCATCCATGAAGGGAGCTCTCTGTTATGTCAGCCGAATTTTTGGCAACCATAGTTTTGAAAGAAATAGTGTTCTGAACAGTTCTTATGAGATCTATGGAATTATTCTGCCATTTTCCCTCTGTAATCTTTAAGAAGGCTATCTTTAAATTAATGCGAAATGCACCAAGAATAACAAGCTGAAATCGAGTCATACTTTCACATGCCTGTGACATTTCAGGAGGTAATCATCAATTCATCATGGTCATGTAAGGGGTTATCAAAATATGTAAGTTTCAATGGGGCAGAGGATTGAATGTGGGCAAGGTGTATTATGAAACTCAACCAATAAGCAATTTTGACAATTCTGAAAAATAGCTGAAGTATGAAATAGCTTTGAGATTAAAAATGAACAAATTCTGACTAGTGTAAAACAGGAAAACAACCAAAGACAAATAGCTTACTTTGAAACAATCCCAGGTGGATTTAGTATAATTTTGCCTGGCAGAAGGAACAGTGTCAGTGATTTCCAAGGTCTCTTTGAACCTTCCTGTTTGATTACTCTGAGTTTCTGCTTTCAAGGGCATCACATCTATTTTGAATGCCACATCTGTGCGATGCACTTTCCATCTATGCGTTCACTTCTTTTCTTTCTCTGACGCAGCTCAGGGGCCGTGCGCTCTCGAGCTGGCATGCCGCTTGCTGTTTCCTCTAGTCCACAGTGCGTGAGGACATTTGGAAAAGTACTGAAGTGGGTAAAGTCACAGCAAAGGGAAGGGGGCCGCAGCACTCATGTTTGTTTTTGAACTAAACAGCATTATGTTTCTATAATAGTCCTAACTCACAGGTTAGTGCCATTTTGTAGTAATATTTATTTTAAAATTTTATGGATGCATTCATACCATTTTTCCTGATGTTCATTTCTCAGCCAAATTTTTTAAAACTGATTAAAATACTACTCATAGTTTTTTTTTGTTTTGTTTTGTTTTTTGTTTTTTTTTTTGAGATGGAGTCTCACTCTGTCACCAGGCTAGAGTGCAATGGCTCAATCTCAACTCACTGGAACCTCCGCCTCCCAGGTTCAAGCAATTCTCCTGCCTCAGCCTCCCAAGTAGCCGGGACTACAGACATGTGCCACCATACCCAGCTAATTTTTGTATTTTTAGTAGAGGCAGGGTTTCACCATGTTGGCTATGATGGTATCTTTCTCTTGACCTTGTGATCCACCCACCTTGGCCTCCCAAGATGCTGGGATTACAGGCCTGAGCCACTGTGCCCGGCCACTCATACAGTCTTTCTTGATGTTCATGTACATTTTTTCAACCAAATTTTGAAAAATTGAACATTGCCATTTAAATTGATGTAACTATTATACACAAAAGTTGTCAGAGAGCAGTTTCTCTAATTAATTTTTGTTAACTTTTCTAAATGTATTTATCCAAGAAAGTTGAGAAAAGTAAAAGTTGTTGTCCTTCTAAAAAGAATATGTGGCTGTTTTACCCAGCAAACATGTTACTTTAAACATTAAAACAAACAATAACTTGATTTAACTAGCAAAAGGTAAAAACTTGGTTAGATTAGGTACTTCTATTGCCCTCATGTATAAAATGGGTACAACACGTCCACTCCTGCCATTTATCTCCTGGCACTGTTGAACTACTAAATGAAATAATGAACCTAAAAAATTACTTTGAGATGTATTAAGACCATTTGGACATAAGATAACATCAATGTTATTTGTTTCCAAAATTTACCTTTTTATAAACTGTATCTCCTGAGGAAATGTATGGGAAACTACAAACACCATGGATTTTGAACTCAGCTCCATTACTCAGTGGCCTGGAAAATGATTTTGAAGTCATTTTATGTTTCTGATCTTTGTTTTCCCAGACGTAAAAGTTGAATGATAATTGCTTAAGAAGATTGATTTGTTGATTAGACAGTATCAGTAACAGAACCAATATATATCCATTTTCATCATTCTTCCATTTCAATAAGGCCTAAGAAAGATAGGTTACTATATTTAGTGTATTGACATTTTAGAAACATATAATGATACTTTCTAAATCAATAATATTCATTGGAGAAATAAGGCTGAGAATTTGTCTCACTCACCTTTGTTTGGAGCGTAGTAAACACTGTAAGTAGTCAGTAACCCAAAGAGCAAATGCTTAAAATGATCAAGATATATGCATTTTTTAAAACTTTCTGGTACAAAAGTGCATATACAAAATAAAATACTGTTCTATAAAACAGACTCAAAAGAAATTGATTACAAATATAATTAATTCTAATTTTCTTCTCACTTTGAATTTATTAGGCCTTCGGGGAAGACCTGAGTTAATTTGTCAAAGAAAATTAACCAAATATATATTTCTTTTTGATGAGTTTTTAAATGATTCTTTTCAATGTAAGCAAAAGACGGTAGAATAAAAATGAATCCAGGACTCTTCCTCCCTCTGAATCCAGTAAAATAAACCACTGCCATGACCACAAACAAAACCCATATAAAACAAATGAGCAATTGAACTTAAGGGCTGAGCAGGAAGGTTGGGAAAAATCAAGGATAAACTGGGAATGAGAAATCCTACATCCCACCTATGAATCTCAGCATCAGCAGGAAAACCTTCCACAGCTTGCCATATGCTAGGCATGTCAGATAGATTAGGGGCAAGAAATTGATTTAGGTATTTCAAGCAGAAGAAGAGTAAATGCAAGGAGTTCAACATTTTTGGAGGGCTAGGATGGTAGGAGTCAGGTCTAATAATGACTCTCTCTTGTTTAGAAACCATTGCTGTAGCTTCAGTCTAAGAAACTGGAAGACACTACCACTGCTATCTCTTCTTCTAAACCAGTTCAAAACCCCCTCACAGCTCTTGTGACCAGAAAGTGGATCCACAAGGCTGCCTCCATGGCTCTTATCAACACTCGTGTCCCTGAGACCTTGCTAGCCTGCAGAAACCTCAGCAGGATGTGGGCTTTCAATTCAGAGATGAGTTGCAGGTATAGCATGAATACATCTCATTTGCATCCATGACCCGGTCTGCAAAGGAGTCTGGGAAAGAGACTTTTATTTTTCCAGGCTCTACCATACCATCAGGCACATAAGAGGAGGCAGGAATGGATGTTGACGGTCAGTGAAGATATTCAGAGCTCCAAGGTAGGGTGGTAATTGGAAAATAAGTGCAAATGACTGCAGCGTGATATTCCCTTGGTTCCATGGAGTGACACTTCATGCAGGGTATTTGAAGAAATCTCCACAGAGAAAAAAGAGTCGCCTTTTTTAGCAAGTTCTGCCTTCACCCCACCAGACTCTGTCCTGTGCACTTACACAAACCAAGCCAGAAGAAATATAGTTCAATCCTATATACGAACGCTGCAGAAAAGCCTGGGGGAAAGAGTCAATGAGAAAATTGAAAATGAAAAACATACATCTTAAATGTTTATGACTAAGCCACGTATGCACAAATGAAAATAGCTTCTTTTGCTGAAATAATAACAGGGCAAATGTAATTCTAGTGGGCTCAAAGAATTTAAGGGCTGCCTCAGTATCTGGCATAGTACACAGGAGTGACTTTGGGATAAAGATTATGTTTAATCTCCACTTTTAATCATCTTAATTCAAGAAACTGAGCAACACAAAACTCAAGGTTTTTCCTATTTAAAAGAATGTGCTTAAATAGCATTAGTTGACATAGCTACTTCAATAGATACAATATCCTTTTAAAATAATGCCAGAGTCTTCACCCTTCCCACCTGTCAACCAAGTCTCCATGATCCTGTAGAGTAGCTCACGCTCCTCATTTGCTTTGGGGAAAAATGACTCACAGTCCAGGTGCTAAGGAAGCCGTTCATTCCATTGCATATTTGTATATAAAATTACTAATTAAACCAAGTCTTTGTACATGAATTTGGAAATTTAATTAGTAGAGTTGATTTTTAAAGCAACTTATTTCTTCAAATCACCTAGACCATAATATTTGTCCCTGTGAGCTACAATTTGAAGAATTTTAATCATAATCTCCTTTTCAAAGTAAGAATCTTTCTCAAGTCTTTTTTTATTAAGCAAATTGTTTATATGAAATACTTGGCAAGCCAGAACGAATCCCACATTCTACGTAGCCAACAACAACAACAAAATCCCTTTAAACACATAGTTAATGCTTCCTAACACTTGTAAATCCAAATTGCATGCTTGGGGTGTATGTGCATGTTTCCAAATTTAAAGACCAAAACTTGATGTGCTGTTAATTGAAAAAATTTCAGGTCAGAAAGAAAGTAGGAAAAACTAGAAACTATTGGAAGGTGGGTAAATATTTTCAATTTAAAATTTATCTTCCCCTTACAGATTTTTTTAATCATCTATAATGTGGTTGAAAACAGGAGAGCTTAGACAAAGATCTCCTCCTGTCTCAGGCACTCACTGGACATGTGTCCTTGGTTACATAAAGGATGTTATCCAGGTCTGTATTGCCTCAGGTACACCATATTAAGAGTTTGAATAATAGAATTTTTCAGTTTATAGAGTTCTATAAGTCTCAGATGCTCACTGTTTTCTGCATTGTGAACATGATTTTATCTATCAGAATGGCTTTATCTCAGATAATAATGCTTTATGCAGATGAATAGGGTAGTAGTGTCTATAAGGAAACTGAATTGCCCACTCGTTCTCTGCTTCCTGCCTTTGTCTTACGACTTACAGGTTTTGGCCATCACCCCCATATGCCTGGTTACCCTCTTCTTACTGCGCACATAGGAACCAGCCCTTCCTGCCCTCTTACACAGAGGCAGAGTCAGTGAGAAGCCTTTCCTTTCCTTGCACCCTAACAGGTTCTGTGTTGTGACAATAAATCACAAGATTTTGAAGAAGGCTGCACCTCTGCAATCTCTGCATTGAACTGCATGAAGCACAGTCTGTGGTTACCAGGCCTACTGTGGGCTGACTCACATGAAGATGCACACCAGAGATTCATTTTCCCTGCCCCTGGGTCTATGGGGTTATAAAAAAGGAAGGAACTAAGCATCTTATTATTGGACGATCAAAAGGAAAAATGTCACTTAGTGAGTGACCTTAAGCAAGTCATGAAGCTGCATGAAAAGGGTTTTCCATGGAGAAGAATGAGGGGTCCGGGCAGAAGACTCCAAGACCATAAAGAGATGGGGAAGTAACGCAAGGGAACTGAGTGAACCCAGTAGACCAGTGACTGAGGACACTGTTCACTGGCTGCCACTGTATCTTGTCTGATAATGAGAACCATCACATTCAAAATGTAACATATTATCTTCCTAATTTAGATTCCTTTACTCAAAATGCTGCTTAAAATACCTTTGTTCATAAGGTCACAGGTTATTAAATATACATTGCTTTGACCTACACAAAGATGAAAATTTAAAATTAAGCCAGTAACATAAATGGTTAGTACAGAAGTCACTGATTTAGAATAAGTTATGTTTTTAATCAGTGTGTTTATTTTAAATGTTCACTGGGTTGGCTTGGGGGACATTAGAACATTTTGGAGATGTATACAGCTTTCCCGTGTGTCCATGAATGACTGGTTGCAGGACTCTCCTAAGATACCAACATTTGCAGGTGCTCAAGTCCCTGATATCAAATGGCATTGCATTTGCATATAATCTATGCCCATTCTCCCATCACTTCAAATCATTTCTAGGTTACTTAGATGCCTAATGCAATGTAAATGTTATGTAAATGCATAGTTGTTCTCTTGTACTGTTTAGAAAATAATGACAAGAAAAAAAAATCTGTCCATGTTCAGAACAGATGCAATTTTTAAAAATAGTTTTGATCCACAGTTGGTTGAATCCACAGAGGTGGAATCTGCAGGTACAGAGGGCCGACTATATATAGAACTAGAAACTCAGAATTTAAATTGTAGCTTTATTGTTCTTCAAAAGTTAATTAATACCGTTAACATTATTGGCCACTTTGGTGACATTAACCATTCCCTTGGCCATTTTGTTCTGCCTAACGACCTCAAAACAAGAGGTTACAAATGACAATCATTTCATTTCATCCCAGTGTATGTCCGGAATTCAGGCAAGTCTCCCTGGATGATTCTTTTATTCAGGGTGGCATCATCTCGGTTGGCTCAGCGGTAGTCAGCCACTAGCTGGACTGGTGTGGAGGGGTCACAAGGGATTCAGGTACATGCTGGTCTCTTGACAACGGCACCTGGAAACCTGGATTTTGCTGAGTCCCTTTATGTATTTCCAGAGCCTTGCAATGGAGTCAACGGGGTAGTCAATATTTACAAGACACTCGGGTCCTCTGAAACTCCAGGGTGGAAAGAGTCAGTCTTCTTACAGTCCAGGCCTGGAACTGTCATGGCACTGTGACCACAGAAGCCATCAATCATGTATTATAGAATATGCCCCTGCCTCTTGATAGGAAAGCCGATGGGAAAGAATCTGTGGTCATCTTTTATCTACCAAAGCCTGAGACCAAGGGACCACACATAGACACGAAAAGTAGAGGCCCAACTCAAGCTTGGAAAGCCCGGAGCCTGGTTTAATTCTAACAATAATATATGACCAAAATAAACTAATCCTGCATTAAGACAGTGCTGAAATAAAAGATCTCTGCATTCCACTCAAGAACTTTAACTGTCATGAACAAATGCAACATGAATATTTAATGCTTTGTTTTTAGAAATAACAAATGAATTCAATCTTTGAATCCTCTTGTCCTTCAATATTTATCTTACTATTCCTTTCTGCTTTTAGAAATAATTTACAAGAGTTCTGTGTATGATCATCTATTTCCATAAAAGAAGAAAGTATCAGTATCTAACATGTCCAAAGGTATGATAAATTCTGATTCAAATAAAGGACTAACATACAAAAGAACAGTAATGTCAAATGGAAGAAAATCTAGAGGTGTCTGCAACATCAGAGACTCATATTAATTCATGAATTAATGCAAAGGAGTTTTCATCACACCTGTGTCATATTTCCCTGAAGTTTCTAACCTTGTCGCATGTTTTGCTGAAGCTCACAGGAGCTAAAACTCTATTAAAAACAGGAAGGGAGACTTGAATTTAGAAACAAAAAATAGGATCTTTAATCAGATATTTACAGATATAACAAAATATATACATATCCTCCCATATGTCAAATAAATGAATTCGGTATCATCATCTTTCTATGCTTCATAATCAATTCTATTTTTCTCCGGGAAAGTTAATCTCTCATTTTTATTCTACAATATATGATTGATGGCTCATGTTTTATTCCTTAAAAGCATGTTGCTTATGTGATATAATAAGGGGAACTCTGGGACAATAAAGCCTACATTTTCTGAGAAACAAAATATAAAGGATGTTGAAATTCATGCTGTGGATAATAAATATTGTTGAATATTTGAAAAGTCAGCTTGGTTATTTTTGTTGCCTTACTGAAATTCTGGAGCATTAAGTTGTCTGTTTGATTAAACCTTCTCCATAAAATTTGATTTCACCTCCTCAGTAAAATGAACAGGTGAAACAATACGTAACAAACATGGCTGCATAAGCAAGCACTTAGTTAGTTACAGGTTATTTTCAAATACATTTTTAAAATGCCAATCTTTATATGGTACCTCACATCAGTATATATCTCTATATATTTATATATATACATATATATATATATACACATATATATGTGTGTATATATATATACACATATATATACATATATGTATATATGTATGTATATATATACATATTACAGCTTCAAACTAAGCACCACTCTTGGTTTGCCATGGAAAACACTTAATGAGTCTACAAATAAGTGCTTATCTATACAGTGCTTTTCAATGGAATGTATTTAATAAAATCTCATTAATTTTATGCATTACATATTTATATACTTATATGTGAAGTATATTTTTTTAGTGTGAACAAAACATTTTTAATATTGATTTCTGTTGTTTTAAACTTTCAGTCTTTTACCGTAATAAAATAGCTGCACGCATTTAATTTTTTGTTAATAAAACACAATCTTAAAAATGTTTATGATGATTGGTTTTGGTGGTTCCTAAGACCTGTCTTATTTTTTTAACATAAAATAAATTATATTTTTATGCAGGATTGCATTAAAATTCAGTAGTTCTTAAACAGTGTTACTGAATAACCATGTAACTCCCAAATGTGGCTAGAGGCAAGCAATCTTCATGGTGCCCTTTTACCTCATGGAAGCTGAAGCTGCTCCTTTTGGTTTTTTTTTTTTTGAGATGGAATTTCTCTGTTGTTACCCAGACTGGAGTGCAATGGCACGATCTTGGGTCACCACAACCTCCACCTCCTGGGTTTAGGCAATTCTCCTGCCTCAGCCTCCCAAGTAGCTGGGATTACAGGCACACGCCATCTTGCCCAGCTAATTTTTTGTATTTTTAGTAGAGATGGGGTTTCACCTTGTTGACCAGGATGGTCTTGATCTCTTGACCTCATGATCCACCCGCCTCGGCCTCCCAAGGTGCTGGGATTACAGGTGTGAGCCACCGCTCCACTTCAATGTGAAGTACATCGTTAGGGTTTCATTATGTGGCTTTTTCTGTTGTTGTTGTTTTGACGAAGTTTCACTCTTGTTGCCCAGGCTGGAGTTCAACAGAAGCTTTTTCTTTCCCTGCACCCTAACAGGTTCTATGTTGTGACAATAAAATCACAAGATTTTGAAGAAGCCTGCACCTCTGCAATCTCTGCATTGAACTGCATGAAGCACAGTCTGTGGTTACCAGGCCTACTGTGGGCTGACTCACATGAAGATGCACACCAGAGATTCATTTTCCCTGCCCCTGGGTCTATGGAGTTATAAAGAAGGAAGGAATTAAGCATCTTATTATTGGACGATCAAAAGGAAAAATGTCACTTAGCGAGTGACCTTAAGCAAGTCAGCAAGCTGCATGAGAAGGGTTTTCCATGGAGAAGAATGAGGGGTCCGGGCAGAAGACTCCAAGACCATAAAGAGATGAGGAAGTAACGAAAGGGAATTGAGTGAACCCAGTGCCTTCTTTGGTCATGAGGATGAACCCACTGTCTTCTTTGGTCATAAAGTGAGTGCCTTGGTCAGAGGCAATGCCGTGTGGAGTACTATGACAGTGGATAAGGCATTCTGTGAGTTCACAGATGGTAGTCTTTGCAGAAGCATTGTGTGCGGGACAGGCAAACTTTGAGCAGTGCACCTGGTTGTGCACTTTGCCTGAAAGGGGAAATGGCCAGATGGGCAATTATATACTAATTCGTGGGCTGCAGCCAATGATTTGGCTGGATGGTCAGGGACTTGGAAGAAGTATGATTGGAAAATTGATAACAAAGAAATTTGGGGAAGAAGAGGTATGTTGATGGACCTCTCTGAGAGGTTAAAATCTATAAAGATATTCATATCCCATGTGAGTGCTCACCAATGCGCGACCTCAGCAGAGGAGAATTTTCAAAATCAAGTGGTAGGATGACCCATTCTGTGGACACCACTCAGCCTCTTTCCCCAGCCACATCTGTCATTACTCAATGGGTCCATGAACAAAGTGGCCATGGTGGCAGGGATGGAGATTATGCTTGGGCTCAGCAACATGGACTTTCATTCACCAAGGCTGACCTGGCTATGGCCACTGCTGAGTGTCCAGTTTGCCAGCAGCCAAGACCAACACTGAGCCCTTGATATGGCACCATTACCAGGGGTGGTCAGCCATCTCCCTGGTGGCAGGTTGATTATACTGGACCTCTTCCCTCATGGAAAGGACAGGGGTTTGTCCTTACTGGAATAGACATTCACTCCAGATATTTGTTTGCCTATCCCGCACACAATGCTTCTGCAAAGATTACCATCTATGGACTCACGGAATGCCTTATGCACCATCATAGTATTTCACACAGCATTGCCTCTGACCAAGGCACTCACTTTATGACCAAAGAAGTGTGGCAGTGGGCTCATGCTCATGGGTTCACTGGTCTAACCATGTTCCTCATCATCCTGAAACAGCTGGATTGATAGAAAGGTGGAATGGCCTTTTGAAGTCACACTTACAATTCCAACTCCTATTAGGTGACAGTACTTTGCAGGGCTGGGGCAATATTATTCAGAAGGTCATGTATGCTCTAAATCAGTGGCCAATGTATGGTAGTGTTTTCTCCCATGGCCAGGATTTACAGTTCCAGGAATTAAGATGTGGAAGTGGAAGTTGCATCACCCACCATCACCCCTAGTGATACACTAGTGAAATATTTGTTTCCAGTTCCCGAGAGATTATGTTCTGCTGGCCTAAAGGCCTTAGTTCCAGAAAGAAGAACACTGACACCAGGAGACACAATAACAATTCCATTAAACTGGAAGTTAAGATTACCACCTGGACACTTTGGGCTCCTCCTACCTGTAAGTCAACAGGCTTAGACGGGAGTTACAGTGCAGACTGGGGTGATGGACCTGGGTATCAAGATGAAACCAGTCTACTATTCCACAACGGAGGTCAGGCAGAGTATGCATGAAATACAGGAGATTCATTAGGGTGTCTCTTAGTATTAACATGCCCTGTGAAGGTCAATGGGAAACTACAGCCCAATCCAGGCAGGACTACAAAGGACCCAGATCCTTCAGGAATGAAGGTTTGGGTAACTCCACTAGCAAGAAATGTATGACCTGCTGAGATGCCTGCTGAAGGCAAAGGGAATACAGAATGGGTGGTAGAAGGTAGTCATCAATACCAGCTGCAATGTGACTAGTTGCAGAAATGAGGACTACAATTGTCGTATTTTTTTCTTCTTTTGTTAAAAACATGTTTGTGCATGTACACACTTGTTTCCTGTTGTAGATACTAAGGAAGTATCTTCATTTTATTTCTTCTTTATCATGTGACATAAGATTTATTGATGTCACATGAGCATTTAAGTATTGTTAACGTTATGTAATAGTCTTTGGTTTGGGGATCCGTGCATTTCTGGTTGTCTGAAGGGTAGTTGTGTTATGTTAGGTGTAATGACTTTAGTATTGTCTTTATTTGAAGATTTTTTATGATCTCAGGAGATGTGTATGGGTTCAAGTTGACAGGGGGTGGACTTGTGACCTTTAATACTGTAACTTGATTGGATTGAAGAATGCAAAGTTTTGATCCTGGGTGTGTGTGTCTGTGAAGGTGTTGCCAAAGAGATTAACATCGTTCTACTACAAGGACACATGCACACGAATGTTCATTGCAGCACTGTTTACAATAGCAAAGACCTGGAACCAACCCAAATGCCCAACGATGATAGACTGGACTGGGAAAATGTGGCACATATACACCATGGAATATTATGCAGCAATCAAAAATGATGAGTTTGTGTCCTTTGTAGGGACATGGATGAATCTGGAGAACATCATTCTCAGCAAACTGACACAAGAACAGAAAAAGAAATACCGCATATACTCACTCATAGGGGGGTGAGAAAAATGAGAACACGTGGACACAGAGAGGCGGTCTACTATACACTGGGGACTGTTGGGGGGAATGGGGGAGGGACAGCAGGGGGGGCTGGGGGCGATAGCCTGGGGATGAATACCAAGTGTGGGTGAAGGGGAGGAAGGCAGCAAAGCACACTGCCATGTGTGTACCTATGCAACTATCTTGCTCGTTCTGCACATGTACCCCCAAACCTATAATGCAATAAAAATTAAAAAAATAAATAAATAAAAATAAAAAAATAAAAAAATTAAAAAAAAAAAAAAACATTTGAGTCAGTGGCTGGGAAAGGCAGGCCCACCCTTAATCTGGATGGGCACAATCTAATCATCTGCCAGCACAGCTAGAATATAAGCAGGCGGAAGAATGTGAAAACAAAGACTGGCATAGCCTCCCAGCCTACATCGTTCTCCCGCACTGGATGCTTCCTGCCCCCGAACATTGGACTCCAAGTTCTTCATTGCTGGAACTCGGACTGGCTCTCCTTGCTCCGCAGCCTGCAGACAGCCTATTGTGGGACCTTGTGATCGTGTGAAGTAATACTTCATAAACTCCCACATATATTCCATTAGTTCTGTCCCTCTAGAGAACCTAATACAACATTCTCCAAATTTGCTTATAAGTATTAACTTTACTAGAGGCAACAAGTCTGCACAGCAGCCAAGTGAGATATATTGTTTTTCTTCCTGTAAACTATTGGTGGGCAGAGGAAGGCAATGTATCACAATGCCAGGATCTTCCATCCTCAGCAAATAAGGTACACGCTCACTTATACATCTCTTTCTACAGAAAATTAAGGCTACATTCCATCTCAAATTTCTGCTGAACAAAACTTGGGCCACTGTTTCAGGGTCCTGAGAAAAATAGGAAAAAATAAAAACACTCTATTTTGATAATGGGCTTTCAGTCTGTGAAGAACCAGAATCACTGGAGTGAATCAGATATGTTCGACCATCATGGTGTCATTTTTCAGGCAGGTGGCCTGTACAAGCCAGTTCGATTTCTTTATTTGCCATGTCACAGCCCCCCTCTTCTATGGGACTGCTTTTTTTCTGTAACAAGAATTTGGAAAGGGATGATGAACTTTCTACCAGTCATAGATCATTTTATAAAGTTTATCTGAGTTTTCACAGCTTGTCCAACTGTTCTATTTATATAAGCTGTCAACTGTTTTGGAGATTTCTTAACCTTCTTTATGTTCTTATTAGTGAAATTACTTTTTTTTCTAGAACGGGCAATAAAATGATCCTCAATATTATGACAAAAGTTTCATTTTTTTTTTAACATTGCAGGTCTCAGGTGACATAATCTCTTAAATACTGGTGCTTCATGGTACCTGCTGCCTGAGCCCAGGCTGGGCACTAAAGACCTGTGCCCGACAGACAGTCTAGAGTGTCCCTAGGCTCCTGGGTGGAGCCCCACTCAGGGCCATTCAAATGCAGCAACCCGAATATTTTTATATAATTACATACGTATGCAAGTGTTAAATGTGTGTTTCTGAAGTATTTTATTTAATATCACTCTAGGCTCACTTATCACTTAGGTTTATTGGAAGTCATAAATGTGTGAAGTTTATATGAACAAGTGTTTGTTTGTTTGTTTGCTTGAGACGGATTCTCGCTCTGTTGCCCAGACTGGAGTGCAATGGTGTGATCTTGGCTCCCTCCAACCTCCGTTTCATGGGTTTGAGTGACTCCTCTTATACCATTAATAAGTACAGAGTGTCTACAAAGTTAAATAAAATTCTGTGACACACCTATAACACAGTTTTGAACCTCTCTTCTAGAAATATACCAACCACCAGAACACAGACCTAGAGAGTCTCTTTTGGGAGCAATGTTGCTTCTAGGAAAGATGTAAGAACTGGGAGAGGGGAGAACCCAAGGGGAGGTAGTTGTCTGTCATGTGGAGGTTTCCATTTGCTGTGTGAAGGTCTTAGGGACAGAGTCAGGTTCTAAGTCCAGGAATGAGGCTGTGGCTTTTTTTCATGTAGGGTTATCACCATAGTGGAAATGAGAATGGAGAGGTTCGCCTAACAACTGTGACTTAACTAGAGTCCCATGCAGAGGAGCTATGCAGTCACCCTGCAGGGCAGGCCCATTCTTTTTCTACTGTGTCACCTGAAAGAAGTGGTCAAGCAGGATGTGAAATATACATCCCTGGGAGCAAGAAAACTGAGTCCAGGTCAGTACCAGAATCATGGTTTTTTTTCAAGTCACTTACTTTTTCTAAGACTATTTCATCATCAGATTTTCATACTCACCTTGTCCTGCTTTCTTCGCCTGTATGTTGTTGAAACACAATAATAACATGTGCAAGTGCTGGAAAAATAATATGATCTGCAATATTTAATCTAGTTGATAATTTATTTGTCTTTTATTATAAAATATGAATAAACAAATATGTTATATGACACAATATCTGACTTAAAATAGCTAATATTTATTCATGTATTACTATATTCCAGGTGTTATTTTAAGACTTTACATTAATTAACTCATTTTATTTCAATGAAAACCTTGGAATAGAAATAGTTGCTATTATTTGCCATTTTATAGCACACAGAGTAACTTGACCAAGGTCACGTAGCTAGGAATTCCTAAAACTGGGATATGACGTTAAAATCAGAATATATAGTTTTAAACATTGTGTAATAGATAAGAAAAGGTGGAAGTTCCTGGTACAATTCTTTATACACTACATGTGATCGAATGTCTGCTCACCTTCCATTAAATTAGGATGATAAATGTGTTGTAATGCTCCAGAACATTGATTACTAACATTGTTAATTACAACATTTACTCTGAATCACATGGGTGGGGCAGGAAACAAGGTAAACTTCTTTCCTTTATTAAAACCAAATTTCATCATTACAAAAAAGAAACATTATGAAATATATGTGTCAAACTACATTACTTTAAAATAATAAAAAAGTATATTTATTAACAGTAAAAGATGTCATTTTGAAGTTATTTTTTGTTTTATTACTTTATATAGTTTTAGAGACAGAGCCTCGCTTACTCTGTCACCCAGGCTGGAGTGCAGGGGTGTGATCTTGGCTCACTGCAACCTCCACTTCCCGGGTTCAAGCAATGCTCCTCCCTCAGTCTCCCAAGTAGCCGGGACTACAGGCACATGCCACTATGCCCTGCTAATCTGTTTGTGTTTTAGTAGACACAAAATTTCACTGTGTTACCCAGGCTGGTCTCGAACTCCCAAGCTCAGGCAATTCACTTGCCTCAGCCTCCCAAAGTGCTAGGATTAGAGGCATAAGCCACCACTCACAGCCCTTGAAGTTTTTTAACATCATACTATATATGCTAAAAACTATTTATTTTTAGAATACTTTTTCCTTGGGGGTGGCCGTCAAGATTTTATTTAGTTTTCACAAATTTTTATTGAATGTTGATGGTACCAAGGCTATTTCTAAGTATTACTGGTCAAGAGGCAATTAAGATAAATCCTCTCTTCTAATAAGATCTAGTCTAGTCAGAGAATCAAGAACAAGTCATTTAACACCATGTTGTTATTGCTGAATGGAAGCAGTCCATATGTGTGAAAAGCTTATTCCTTCAGCTTTTCATGTGTGATATTAGCACTATTATAAGAGATGTAAACAACTAGAGACAAATTTTATTATCTGTAGGCAAAAGCCAGAAAGTCTCTCTAAATGTGACTGAGGTAATTTCTTTTATTTATTTGTTTCTTATGTCCTTCTTGAAGAAGAGGAAGAATCCCAGATGAAAAGTTTTAGATGCAGTAAGTAATGAAGAAAAACTGGTAAATATGTGGGTAAATCTAATAAGTGTTATTTGTATCACCAACAGTACAGAGTTGTGACATTAATAAGCAAGCAAAATGGAAGTAAAATAAGTAATGAAAGTAAATTAAAGTTGGGAAGAGATAAAAGAATTTAACTGCTCCAAATTCAACTGTTGGTTCAAGAAGATGTTAAAAGTATTGTGATCAAACATTTAACATGTAAAGATTGGAAGTTTTCTGATAACTTGTATTTTAAAAAGCCAAACTTATGGATATAAATTTAAAAAGTCAAATGATTAAAAATAACACAATTCAAAAATAAAGAAGAGAAAATTAAAATTGAACAGGTATGAACAATGAAAAGCACAAAAAAAGTTGAATTAAGCTAAATTTATCAGTAATTGCAAAACATAAATAGATACAATCCTCTAGTTAAAGGACAAATATAATTTGCCATTTTTTAAAAATCTTACCATCTTCTGTCTTATCTAAATCGTAAAGAAGCAGAATAGTTAACAAAAAATTTTCAAAAGAAAATAACAGCACTTAAATAACAACAAAAATAAAGCTTGTATAATTTTATTAACAGACAAAATAGACTTTAAGCAGAAAAAACCTTTAGACATAACATGGGACTTTTTTAGAGATAAGAATGTCTTAGAAAAATATTTAAAAGTTTATGTACCTCAAAACATAGTCTCAAGATATATAAATCAAAATCGATATAAGGAAAATGGGTAAAATAACCAAAGTGAAAAATTCCAGCACATTTCTATCGGTAGTTTTGAAAACAAACAGGAGATCAGTAGAGAAAATGTAGAGACCACAACTAGTAAGTAACACCTAAAAGACGTAAGAGATGAGAATAACAGAATTCTGCATTCAAGAACTACAGAATACACATTCTTTTCAAATACACATTTAAAAATTACAACAACTGATCATTTTCTGGAGCATAAATCAACTCTTGACAAATTTCAAATTGAAATATAATAACATAGAACATATTCTAAGAATGCAATTTAATTAAGCTTGAAATCAATGACCAAAAAATACAAAAACAAAACTAGAAACCCAGGGGATTGAAGATTAAGAAATGTAGTTCTGTTGAAGATCTGTTGGCTGTAAGTATGTGGTTATATCTCTGGGTTCTCTGTCCTGTTCCATTGCTCTACATGCCTATTTTTATACCAGTATTATGCTGTTTTGGTAACTGTAGCCTTGTAAGTTTGAAGTCAGGTAATGTGATGCCTACCAATTTGTTATTTTTGCTGAGTATTGCTTTGGCTATGTGGGCTCTTTTCTGGTTCCACATGAATTTTAGTTTTTTTTTTTTTTTTCTAGTTCTGTGAAGAACGATGATAGTATTTTGATGGGAATTGCATCGAACTTGTAAATTTCTTTTGGCATTATGGTCATTATCACAATATTGATTCTACCAATCCATGAGCATTGTATGTGTTTCCATTAGTTGATGTCATCTGTGATCTCTTTCAGCAATTTCTTGTAGTTTTCCTTGTGGAGAACTTTCACCTCCTTGGTTAAGTATATTCCTAAGTATTTTATTTTTTTTGCAGCTATTGTAAACAGGATAGAGTTCCTCATTTGATTCTCGGATTAGTCATTGTTGGTGTGTATAGCAGTGCTACTGATTTGTGTACACCAATTCTGTATCCTGAAACTTTACTGAATTCATTCATCAGATCTAGGAGCTTTCTGGATGAGTCCATAGGGTGTTCGAGCTGTATGATCATATCACCACTAAATAACTTATTCATGTACCCCAAAACCACCTGTTCCCCAAAAACTATCAAAATAAAATTAAAAAGAAGCATAGTTCTAAAAATTCATTGATCCAAAATGAAATAATAGTAGAAATGACAATAATTTGAACTGAATAATAAAGAAAATGCATGTCCATGGTTGTGAGATGCAGCAAAACAGTAATTTAAAGAAAAATGATGGGCTTAGTTATGTATATACTAAAATATAATGAATAATTAATAAAATGTTTATATAAAACATTTAAAGAACAACAAAACAATGAGCAAATTAAACTCAGTAAAAGAAGAAAAGAAATATTAAGGGTAAGGAAAAAATTAATAAACTTGAAAATACACAGTAGAAAATGTCAAAAAAGACAAGAGATAGTGTTTTGAAAAAATTAAGAAATTTGAAATATCTCTGATAGTATTGCTCAAAGAAAACCAGTAAAGGCAAAATAATTGTTAGAAAAATTGAAGACACTGAATAATAAAATGATATCAAGAAAAGTTTTATGCCAATATTTCAATTTAGATCAAATGGGAATATTCCTCCAAGTAAAACATACACAATTTAACAAAACTGACCCAACAGAAAGTAGACTGCCTGATAACTCCAGAAACCGTTAAGTTCGACTTAATATTCAGAAAACATCCCTCAGAAGGAGTTTTCAGAAAACTCCTAGACCAGATGATTTTCCTAGAGTTTTTACAAACAATATAAGCCAAAGTAAATCCAATCAAGCACAGTGTCCAAGAGAAAAGAAAAAGAAGAAACATTCTGCAGCTCATTTCCTGAGAAGAGCATAACCCTAGAAACCACAATGCAACAAGGATAAAAGGGAAAACAATTTTCATTCCTTGCCATTCATGAAAATAAATGTAAAATAGCTTGAATTAAATGTTAGCAAACCTAACCTAGCAATATATTATAAAGAAATATTATGTCATGACCAAGTCAGTTATCCTAGGAATGTTGAATTTTTTTATATTAACAAAAGATCTAATTATCATATTAAGAATAGAAAGAGAAAAATCCTAAAACTAACTCAATAGATACAGAAAAACCTAGAGTAAAATTCAAAATTCATCCATATTTGAAAACAAAAACCTCATAGTAAACAAATAATTGGAACGAACTTTCTTCTTTCCATAGAACTTTCTATAAAAACCTTATAGCTAACACTATACCTATCACTAAAATATAGACAATGTTCTTTTTGGGATAGAATTAAGACAAAGATGCCTAATCTCATCATTTCAGCACAATAGTTTATTGCAGATATGAATCATTCCAATAACTTCCCCTTCCTTCAAGCACACAAAAAAGCAGAATGATAAAGGAAAAAGAGCAAAAAAGTGCGTAAGAGGATCTGTAGAGGAATATTATTATTATGAACAAAGAATTATAAATTAGAATTATTTAAATATTAAGTCTGGAAGCACAAATTATTAAGTTTAGCAAGTTAACTGGAAAGTAAATTATTAAGCAAAAATCAATTGAATTTCTCCATATCAGCAAATACCAAAGTGATAGAGATTATAGAACTTTTACAAAAGCAGGAAAAATTATCTGCAGGAAAGATTGCAAAATGTCACTAAGGGGCATTAAATAAGACCCACAAATATTAAGGGAGAAACCATACTCACAGATTAAAAGTCTCTGAACTATTAAACAGTTGATTTTCTCAAAAATGAGGTATAGATTGAAAGCAAGTACATTGAAAGTATCAATAGGTTTTCCCCATTTTGCTTTTACTTTTAAATGAAACTTGACCAGCTTATTTGAGGATTTTTATTGACATGCAAAGGGCCGTAAATAGTTAAGATGCTCTTGGGAAGAAAACCTAAGATGGAAGGAATGCCTTTTCACACATACAGTCTTACTGTACTTACACAGCCAGGTATTTAAGAAAGTGTAGATTTGCTTCAGGGGAAGAGAAATCGAATAGGATAAGGAATTTGTATGTGAACTCTATATCCTTCTCAGGTACTAGAGACTCAACTATCTCTGTATATTTTTAGTATTTCCAGTCAGAGGCCCAATGAAAAACTAAAACTTCGTATGTCCAATATTGGATTTCTAATCATTCTTTCAAACACAAACCCAGCCTCACGGTTACTCATCCCTTTCTTTCATTTTCTATATCAATCTAGTTATATATTCTGTTGATTCTACTTTTAAAATACACAGCATTGACCTCTTCTTTCCTACCTCCATTTGAACCATCTGGTCAGAATTGCAATTATATCCAACGTGCACTTCTGCAATCACCTCCTAATTGATCTCCTTGTTTTCCTTCTTACCCCCCAGACCCCGTCTTTTCTTCAACCAGCAGCAGAGGATTCTTTGAAACATAAATCTGATTGCTCAACCTTGCAATGGCTTTAATGTCCTTATGATGCCTTAGAATCTCACATAACCTGTCCCCTCACTTTGTGGCCTTCACTCCTCCTAATACCACTGGTCTTTTTGCTGTCTCGTTGATCTGCCTGGTTTGCAGCTGCCTCTGGGTCAAGTCACTGGGAATGCTTTTCCCCTGGACACCCATACTGCTATAATAACTTCCTTATCTTCTTCACTCTTTGATGATCACTTTTCAATGTACTTACTCTGACCATCCAATATAAATTGAAACCCACTTAACCCTCTCTTCTTCCCTAGGACTACTTTTTCTCTCTTTGCACAGTACTTATCATCCTATCATATTTAAACAGAGGATCGGAATGGTGGTCCCTGTTTTAGTCCAAGCTACTTGGGAGGCTGAGGCAAGAGGATATCTGAGCCCAGGAGTTGGAGACCAGCCTGGGCAACATGGCAAGACCTTGTCTCAAAATACACACACACACACACACACACATATATATATATATATATATATATATATATATATATATATTTGAACAACTTATTTATTTACTATATCCGTGGTTTGCTATCTGATTCTTCCTATGAAGGCATGCGCTCCATGAGGGCAGAAAGTCATTCCACATGTTCTGTGTTGTTTGTTGGTGAATAGAGCCTCACATACAGTACACTCTAACTGTACTGAAGTGAGTGAGTGGCAAGTCCTAAATGGAGAATATAATACATACTGTGAATAGCAAGTCCTAAATGGAGAATATAATACATAACATGAAGTCAGAATTTGGAAAATTGACTCTTGAATAAGTAGTGCTGATAACTGAATACCTATTTGGGAAAAGATACAGTATTTTGCCCCATCCAAATAAAGCCATTGCAGGGATATATCATATACTAAAAGTTTCACTGTTTTTCTTTTCACATTAAATAGAAGATTCTAATTTTAATGTCCCAAATCTATATAATGTGTTTTCTATAATTAGTGCTTTTGTGTTGAAAGATAAAACAGTGAAAATTTTACTGTGTAATATAAAAGTATGGTCATTCTCTGGCACCACACAGAAAGCACTAGTTATGATATGAAAAACGGATAGATTTGGGACATTAAAATTAGAATCTTCTATTCATCAAAAGTCACCATTAAGAGAGTAAAAAGGCAAAAACATCAATTCAGAAAAGACATTTGTTTTATATAAAATTGACAATGGATTAGTTTTCAGTATCTATAAATAACTTCTACAAACAAAAAGAAAGATAGATAACCCCATACAAAATTGTACAAAAACTTGAATAGGCACTTTTTATAAAAGACCCAAATTATGTGCACTTACGCATGTGCAAATTTATATATGTAAATATATATACACACATATATGCTACACACAATTACATTATCACATATGTGTATGTAAATATGACATATATGTAATAAAATTATTAATAATCATCAAAATACAAATTAAAGTCCTATAATACATAATTATGTACAATGAAAATGCTGGCCAGGATGTACACTGACTCTCCTTCATTGCTTGTGAAACTTTAAGCAGATACAAGTGCCTTGGAAAACTGTTATTATTTAGTAATCTGAAGATATATGAGTTAGCAATTGCACTCTTGGGAATATACCCTGGATGGACCCTTGGAGTATGCACATCACGAATACAATGAAATAATATTCATAGCAGCACTTTTCACAAGAGCCCAAAGTGGGAAGCAGTCTGAAAGCTCTCTAATGCTGTGATGGATAAAATATTAAGTGATAGCCACACGGTGGAATGCTACACAAAAACAAAGGAAAATTGCTGCCAAATACCCACAACAGAGGTGAATGTCACAGACATAAAGTCAATCAGAGGAAACAACACACAGTGTAATATACATAGCATATTTCCAGTCAGATGGAATTCCAAAAGAAGGAAACTAAAATACAGTGTTTACTGATATACACACAGGCAGTGGGACTATAATGTCAAACAAGAAGACAATTATTATAACATCAGAAAAGTGGTTGTCTCCAGAGAACATGGAGGCGGTGGTGATGAGTAGGACACAGGCAGGTTCTGGGATGTTTGTCATGTACTGATTGTTTTGATCTGGTTAAAGTGTTTTTAAAGAATTTTTTCCCGTTACCTTTATTGATTACAATGTGTATATATAGAATTTATACTTTTTTTCCTGTATGAATGTTATTTTCCAAAATTGAAACAAGCCCACAGCTCTGAAGACCTTATTTTATAGTTAATTTTCCATATAACAACAGTGTTCTCCTCTCAGAAAATGTAAAGCTTAAGGTCCCTTAATTCTGCGAGCAAATATTTGCTGAACATCCACCTTGTCCCAGGTGTCTTTCTAAGCACTGAGATTATCACGAAGAATAAAATAGATGATATTTATAAGGTTGTCATCAAAATAATGCACCCTGTAATTTCAGGAAATCAATACTGAGACTTGATTCAAATGTCTGGCTTACCCTTCGCACCTGTTCAACTCAGTCTTCCCATGTGAAATAAGACACTGTGGAGTAATGTAGTAATATGAAAACTAAATATCAATCCCATTCCTCTCTTCCTAATTGCATTACCAAAGAGCTTTCAGTCTACAAAGTCCTCATCTCTATAGAGGGACCCTACTTCCTGCTCTACTGAGCCCACAGTCTTCTGTGGGGAAAACAGTACATATCAGTGCACATTTAAAATCATTATAGTAATGTGATTTATTCAGCTTTTTAGATATGTATTTGTATTGAAAGTTTTTTAACAGTGGAAGTGGATCTTCTACCGTCTTGCTCTAAATTTTTAATAATATTCTTGACAGAGCAAAGAGAATGCAGCCTTCCTTATCAAATGTGTGTGAGTGTTGCTTGCTGCCTGGTGGAGGATACTGAACATAGACATCTTGTAACTGAAGATTCCCAAGGGTGACATTGGTATATAAATGGCAACAGAGAAACTTTGCTTTTGGTGCAGCCACCAAATTTGTGTGTGTATATATGGCAAAAATCTACCACATTAAAAGACAACAAATTTCCCATTTTAGCCATTTTAAGTGTGCAGTACAGTAGCATTAAGTACATTTGCACTATAATCCAACCAACACCACCATTCATCTTCAGAATGTTTTTCTTCTCAAACTGAAACTGTGTACACATTAAACAATAACTCCCCATTCCCCTTCCCTCCAGAGGGCTGTATGTTTGGAAAACTGTTATGATTCAGTTTTCCAATCTCCATTCTACTTTTTGTCTCCAGAAATGTGATTATGCTAGGCGTAATACTTCCCATAAATGGAATGAATCATACAGTATATTTTCTTTTGTGTTTGGCTTGTGTCACTTAGCATATAGTTTTCAAGGTTCTTTCAGGTAGCTTATATCAGAATCTCCTTCCCTTTTAAGGTTGAATAATATTTCGATATACCTATGTACCATATTTTGTTTATCCATGCATCTATCAATGAGTGTTTGAATTGTTTTTGGTACTGTAAGTAAGGCTGCTCTTAACGTGGGCATACGGATATCTTTCCAAGTCTCTGTTTTCAATTTTTTGAGGCACATGCCCAGCAGGGGCATTTAAGTCTTGTTATAATTCTATATTTAGTGTTTGAGGGACAGCCATACTGTTTCCCATAGCAGCTGCACCATTTTACATTCCACCAGCTATGCAGAGGCTTCATATTTCTCCAAACTGCACCAATATTTATTTTCTGTTTTTTTTTTTTTGTTTGTTTGGTTGGTTGTTAGTTTTTTAATCACAGTCATGCTAATGCCAATGAAAGTGGTATCTCATTGTTATTCTGACTTGCATTTCCCTAATACCAATTTGTTTCTGAGCCAGAACGATTTTCAGCCCTCTCCCTACCACTGCTTTTCAGATTCCTGCACCCCCACTTCCTGCCTTTTTTTTTTTTTTTTTGAAACATTTGTCAAGGCTGCAGTACAGTGGTGCAATTTTGGCTCACTGCAACCTCTACCTTCTGGGTTCAAGCAATTCTCCTCTCTCAGCCTCCTGAGTAGCTGGGATTACAGGTGCACACCACTATGCCTAGCTAATTTTTGTTATGTTTTGTAGAGATGGGGTTTCACCATATGCCAGGCTGGTCTCAAACTCCTGACCTCAGGTGATTCACCTGTCTCAGCCTCCCAAAGTGCTGGGATTACAGGCATGAGCCACCGCTCCCGGCCATCCTTCCTCTTTTAAGCAAGTGGTAGGTGAAAGAGTCTAGAATCTTGAGTAGATTTCCCCACTAGTCTCTGATACTTCACAAAAAAGTCATTGCATGGCCACTCAAAGAAAATTTTGATTATTCATTTAATATCAAAGTGCCTGGGACAGCTCTGCTTAGCCCCTTTTTCTGAGGTGTGACATGCCATCTGTCCAAGTGAGAACAGGAACTCCCCTTTCCTTCAAGCTGTTGTCCTGCCCACAGAAAAAGTGAGATACTGGAAAACCTCTGTTGGATTCTAAAGCTCCTTTGACCTTAGCTTGAAAATAAAAAAGAATCAGGAAATATTTTCTTGTTGGGTTAAAGCCAATGATTCTTGGCCAGAAATAACTGTAGAGTTCCTCTCGGTTGGACTCACGAGGCCAGGCCTTAAGGGGAGGTCCTGGAGTAGGGAAACATGGCAAGTCCAGCAACTCTTATTGTGTGCACCCACTTGGAGGAGACCTGAGGGAGGCTGTCACCTGGAACTGAATCTGGCTTAGGGAAGAGGACCAAGATGGGGAGAACTTCCTCTCCAAGCCCAGTGGGTAAGGCCTAGAAGCTGTACCCTTCCTGTCAGTTTATCAGAAAACCCTGATAGAAGTCAGCATATTTTTAAAAACACTTAAGTCCATTGTTTTCTTTTTGATGGGGGAGAAAGTGCTAAAGAATGTTAAGCTCTTCTAGAAGCACTCTTACTCATAGCCAGATTAAATTTCTCTTTCCTTCATAGATTCCCTGAGGCATAATTATAATGAAAAAGTAGGCATCAGAAAAACACTTACCCGGCTGTGTCTGGAGAAAAAGTCACTTTGGGGATCACCCGTGTAAAAATCTCTACACGTTTTATTTTAATTACAGCTCTGCAAGCCATTCTCATCTCCAGTGGATACTAGTGAACTTCTGCCCCTGAAGGTCATGACCTTGGGTATCAGTCAGGGTTTGCCATCAAAACGAGACTGAAATAACACTGACGGCTGCTTTCAGGAGGTCTGAGAGTGAGTGAGAGCTAGAGAAGTTCTCTCTAGTGCCCCTACGTGGATTTACTCATCAGTTTACACACCTGACTTTCTCTGCCATTATCCTTGGGTTTTGCCAAACTCTTCTTTTTGGCCTAGTCATTCTTCGTATTTCTCATTCATTCCAGACTGTTCCTTTTGTTCTTTCTTCCTGTCTCAGCCAGCATGGGAGATAGAGGTTAACAGGGTTTTGAGCATGACCTGTGCAGGAAAATGCTATTGTTTAATTCTAGTTCCTTGACTGCCTCCCTCAATAGATTTTCATCTTCAGTGCAATTAGGATTGTCACACTTGCAGTGTTTCCCTTGAGTCAGGACCAGTGTTTGGCCAGCATTAGGCTGCTGTTAAATGATTGAGTAAATTACTTCTCTAAAAAATAAAATGTCCTTGTTTTCTTTTCTTTTTTTTTTTTTTTTTTTTTTTTGAGGTGGAGTTTCACTCTTGTTACCCAGGCTGGAGTGCAATGGTGCAATCTCGGCTCACCGCAACCTCCGCCTCCTGGGTCCAGGCAATTCTCCTGCCTCAGCCCCCCCAAGTAGCTGGGATTACAGGTTTGAGCCACTGAGCCCGGCCAAATGTCCTTGTTTTCTTGTACTCTTGCCATGGAGTTATTTGCTTACCTTTCTTTCTATCAAATCCTCTATAGCATGTTACTCGTTTTTCTTAGTTTCCATACAATGCCCTTTAGTTCAAATGATTGCTTGTTTTGATGTTTCTTAGCCTACCTTATTTTTGCATTTCCTAAGAGTCTTCCTGTGGCAGCACATTTCATAACCACTATTTGACTTGTAAGTTTATCTTTGTGGACCATCTTCCACTCCCAGGTGATTACCTGAGCAAGTAGCTGGGTTGTAGGCTTGCTCTTTAGAATACATTGTGTGGATGCAGATGAGGACTGAACTGAGATGAAGACTTTTTTAACACAATGCCTTCTGGAAAACGACCAGCATCCCTGGGAATCAACTTTGACACATGCAATGAGGTTTTGGGGGACATCACTGTGATTCATAATACGGTCACATAGTTGCTGGACCGTGACATATTTTAGAACACTTTTAATTTTTCAATGAACTTCCTTTTAGATTTAGAGTTTGGATTTTAGATCAACTCTGTGGTAGCTACAATAGGTCTAAACATTCTCATTTCCTAGATAACGATACTGAATATAAACATACAAATGCACCTCCTTTATATGGACACCCGTTATATTGTCTCACACATAGTTATGGGTTTATTCTCAGTAAACATCAGTTTCATTTCTATTGCCATACCAGGTACATTGCCAGGTGTTGGGCACACAAAAAAAATACAGAAAACAACAAAAAATCACCTACTCTAAAGTGATCAGTCTATTAGAAAATTAATGGTAACAATGGTATCATAAGCATGTGTTTCAAACTGTGAATTACATTGGTAGTGGAATAGTGTATCTGTTTAGCAAAATCCTAAAGGTTCTGTTGTTAGGTAACAACTCGTAGCAAAACCCACATGGAAATCTGAGAGAATGGCAGGCAGAATTATTTTATTTGCTCTGTATAACTTTCAAAGACCTATGAAATTGATTATTGAAACAAATTCTAAAAGAGCATGGTCTGAAACCATGAAATACTTGTTAGAATGAATTATTCTTTCTCCTTCTAATAGACAAAGCAAGTCTTAAACAGTAGAATGCTAGTGCTCTATTGTCTAGGGTCCCTGTGGGGGTGCCCAGTTATACACAGCACTCTCTCCACATACGAAAGATGCATTTAGTTCTTATGTCAGAGCCCCCACTCTCCTGCCTGCCATCTGGATTGTCCTGCGTACTTACATCTGTTTGTCATTCATCTCTTATCTTTCCAATAGTGAATTTTTAAGTGGGGAATGGAGTCCAGGAAGAACACCATGAACCTCAACAAGGGAAGAAGAGTGTCTGGATGTATCATAATTATCACAATCTTCCTCAGCCTACCATACAAGTCCTGCTGAGGCTTCTAGAATATTCTGTCACCTCAGCTTGTTAGCCCACATGATATAGAGATACCACTCACTGTCCAAATGGTCACCGTAATGGTAAGCTGAGCCATAAAGAAGGGACATTGTCCACAGGGATAAAGAAGGTACATGCAGGAAAAAATCATCCTTATTTTTGCCATATTCCACGTTGCTCCATTTTGTTGGAGTGGTTTTTCTTTTTATCTGTGCTCCAAAAATTATCAGGCCTCTCATCGACCCAAAGTGGCCTAGATTTGTTCTTATTTCTTTGACTGAATATCTCACAAAGTGATCTGACCTTTTACAAAACCTTTTGTCACTTGTTTGAGAAAATCAAGAGAGCTAGCTCCATCTCCTGATAAAATGCCATGCTACAATTATTTCATTGCCTGGGAAGGTGGTTGAATCCCATAATAGAAGAAATGGCATCCACTTTTTAAAGAACTGGGCTGATGTTTTGAAAAGGTCAATTCTCTTCTGTGGAAAACTGCAAAAAAATATCCAAATTCAATCTCACTTCACCTAGAGTCAGAACGTCTCTGCCTTAAAAACCCAGACTGCAGAGCATCCAAGTGAAAGCAGGCTCAGAACCAGGAAAAATGTTACAGCTCTGCCATGAAGCCATGGTGAGCATGATTTCTATGAGTCATTAAACCAAATAATCATAATAGAACCTTCTGTAGATATTCTCTAGTAGAACGTTTTTCATTTTTCAGTTCATTTCTATGTAAGTTTCTAACTTCTATTCAGATCTATTGTTTGAAGTAAGTAGAATAGATCTGGAGATAGCAAACTGTCAGGCAAGGAAACTGCTCTGATTTGCAGAAAATTCAATGTTCATCAGCTCATAGCAGAGCTAGGACCACTGCTTTTTCTCCAAGCAGTGTGTGCATGTACGTGCGTGTGTGCGTGCGTGCGTGCGTGCGTCTGTGTTTTCTATTTAGACCATCTGGAGCCCGGAAGCTGACATATGCCAAACTGCTGTCCCTTTTGGTGACCATACAAAGTTGTCTTGGCTTTGTGTTCCAAAATCTTCAACAAATATTTCTATGCTTTTCTACTTGAAACTATAATTGCCAGTAAATAATTCAAAATGTATTCAAAAATTCAGATATACTGATTTTTGATATTTAATACTTACCCTTTCCAATTATACAATTAATGCATCAGGAGGAAGAACTGCCATGTCTGAATTCCTGAAGTCATATGATATGCTTAGACATCCAGTGACCTTCCACTTTTGGAATGCAGGACTGGTCCATAAATTTAATTTTGAAAGAACTCAACGTAGGAAAATATGTTGCTTTGTAAAGGCATTCTCTCACTGTGAAAATACATCAAATAGCTATTCTATCATTCAGATTTGTATGTGACTTCCAATTTTTAAATTTTATTGGAATAATAATGAATTTATAATTTTTTATTCCTAATTGCAGAGGAAACTTAGAAAGGATGGAATGTCTTTATTGATTGATTAAGACTGTTTTAAGAAATCAAATATGTACCAAAATGATGAAATTTTCTTCACCTAAAAAGTCATCACTTTCAAAGCACATATCCAGCCTCTCCTTCCTCTCTCTAATCTCCAGCTGCAACCTCCTCCCCCATATCCTAGTTTCCTTGATAATAGAAAAAGAGTGGAACCATTAAAGAGCATTTTAAACTATATCACTGGCAGTACTGCTGTGCACCTAGGCTGCCTTCTGACCCTCCACAGCAGAAAAATTATTCCCCCTCACACTCTACTCCTCAGCAAAGGTCTATTCTCTCTTATTTGCTGGTTCTGTCACTGTCCAAGCACATTAGAGTTGGTTGTCTGGCACTCTAAGCTTAGAATAGAAGTTCTCATAGAGGATGATTTTTCACTTCCAGCACCTGCCTGTAGGCATTTCTTACCATGCCTGCATAGAAGAACTACTCAAAGGAAAGGATATGTATGGTGTGCATATGTTGTGTTTTCACTCCTTAATGCCATGGATGAAAAGAAAAGGATTTGCAGTATATTAGCACTGCTGGTGTCCAGATGGCTGCTATAAAAATAAAGACATGGCTGAGAATCCACAGAAAACTTCCATCCCATCAAGATGTCAACGCTACCAGTACTGTCTGTGCTACTGAGCGCCTGGGCAGCCACACCTACTAACAGCTAGCATGCTTTCCATGACAAAGACGAGAAGCTGTGCGTGGGATTTTTGAGTAGTCAGCTAGCTGATGATGGATTTATTGAGTCAAGGCAAACAAATCACTTTGGATTTTAATTCGTATTGCTTTCAGCTTACATCTTCTCAAGACATTATTGGTCCCTGCCTGCTAAGGTCCCTACCACCTAAAGGAGATTCCAGTGGCCGCAAAATCCATCTTTTTTCATATTTTCACTGTTGGAGTTGAGTCTCCACTCTCAGTTCATTAACACATGCCCTTTTGTTTCAAATAATTCCCTCCCTTTTTTCTTCTTGACTGCCTTGTTCCAGGTTAGGGCCTTCAGGTGTCTAATATGGGGTGATATGTGGGAGCAGGAGCCCCTGTATTCTGCACATTTTCATGATGGCCCCAGTGGGAAAGCTTCATAGGCTAATTTGTGTGGTTTGCTTTGAATGTAAATTTCATAAACTTATGTGTATATATTGTTGGAGGTTCATTAAAATATATTCATAACAAAGGACTTCATTTGATGCTAAAATGCTTTTGGAGGAAAATAGGAAAAGCATTATTTTCATTTAAAGACAGGAAGACTAAGGCTTAGGGAATTCATGATCTTGTTCTTGAAGACCCAAGTCGATTTTCCCACATATTCACATGATGTTACTATATGTTTGTGTAATTTTGAAAAACCTACTGTTTGACTTGTTTCTTCCCAAGAGCAAGGGTGATAGGATGAAGGTGGGCCATAGGATGCAAAGGAAAAGGAAGTAGAGGCATTTAGTCTCAAGCATCTCTTAGTTACTATCGGAAAACAACAAAATTACAAAACAACTATCTTCAGGGAGAATGTAATAAAAGATCATATTGCCACATCGTGTTCCACAGTGGGTAAGGGGGAGAATGCATCTAATATTTATTGAGTTTCTCCCAGGTGTCATGTTAGGCTCTGCTACAATATCTCATTTACTTCTCACCAGAACTTTGTGAGTAGATTACAAGCTTCAAGCTTCAGGTTTTTTTTTGTTTTTTTGTTTTTTTAATGGAATCTCACTCTGTCACCCAGGCTGCAGTACAATGGCGTGATCTGGGCTCACTGCGGTCTCCGTCTCCCAGATTCAAGTGATTCACCTGCCCCAGCCTCCTGAATATCTGGGATTACAAGTGTGTAGCATAATGCCCAGCTAATTTTTGCATGTTTAGTAGAGCCGGGGTTTCGCCAGTTTGGCCAGGCTGGTCTTGAACTCCTGACTTCATGTGATCCACCCACTTCCATCTCCCAAAGTTCTGGGATTACAGGAATAAGCTACCCTGCCAGGCTAGAGATGCATTTGAAAGCAAGAATATTTGCAGCACAATCTGAATTATAGAATGAAGTTAGAGGAGAAAGAAGGTATCTTGATAGCATGAACTACACATTTTAAGAAAACTTGATGAAATAGTCAGTGTTGGAAGAAAGATTACATAGAAGATGTAGGAGACCTTGGTATCTCTCATTTCCAGGAAATCAGTGAAGTATTTAATTACGCTATCTAATAAAAAAAAGAAAAGAAAAATCTCTCAATTATACTAAAATCTCTCTTGCTTACGAATGTTGTTTCAACAATTTTTAGACTAAAATATTTTCCAACAATTTCTTCTGTAATATTCCAATAGCTTCTCACATAAATCATAAGCTCTGTACCCACCCAGAAATAATAACAGAAAAAGGAACAAAAGTTCATATTACTGAGAGAAAAATAAATGGAATCTGTTTTTCCATGAAAAGTCTCCAGCCAATTTATGTCTCTGTGGAAAATATTTCCTTAAATATATTTTGTAACCTCAATTGAAATATAAAGTATTTAAATTTTGAAGTGCCAATGATGGATTAATGGTCTAAATATTTATGCTGTGCAATACCCTCACAGAATTATTTTACTAAATTGGGAATCTTAACAATGATTCATTGTAGGGCTTTCAGAAATTGCTCAGGATTATCTTTGTGGAAACACATTTAGCCCCCAGGACTTTGCTGCGGTCAGATTCCACCATCACCTTCAAATAATCGGTCACAGACAAGCTTTTGAAGAATATGTTGCCCTGAGTGTATATGGGTTTCCAACAGTTTATCTTCTAAGACATCAATTTAAAGTTGAATTTCTTAGTATAAAAACCGGTGCATTCTGAAACATTCTAAGCTTTCAAGATGAAATATACTTCTGGATGCTTTAAGTTATTTGATAAAACTAGCAATTAACATTTATTGTTTCTGTGTCCAGCTCCATGTAAATTATTCATATGCAAATTTTTATTTAATCCTCATTGCCACCCTATGTGGTAGAGATCATCATTATTCCTCTTCTACCTATGAGGATACTTGATCTTAAAGGTGTTTAGCAAAGTTACCTAAGGTACGAGGTAGAGCCAGGATTTCAGCAAATGCTATTCTGATCCCAGAGACCAAGTTCTTGCACATTTCTTTTTCTTTTTTTCTTTTTGAGATGGAGTCACACTCTGTCACCCATGCTTGAGTGCAGTGGGATGATCTCGGCTCACTGCAAACTCTGCCTTCTGAATTCAAACAATTTTCAGAATTTTCCTTAGCCTTCCAAGTAGCTGGGATTTCAGGCACCAGCCACCATGCCCAGCTAATTTTTGTATTTTTAGTAGAGTCGGGGTTTCACCATCTTGGCCAGACTGGTCTTGAACTCCTGACCTCATGATGTACCCGCCTCAGCCTCCCAAAATGCTGGAATTACAGGCGTGAGCCACCACCCCCGGTTTTGTACATTTCAGTATACCCTCAGAAGAAAAAAAAATATACTGTCCTTTTTGGATAAGAGCCAGGTTGAGAAAACATGAAGGCACTCATATGGAATACCATCTCTGACTGCTCACTCTATTAAATTGGCCCCACTTTGTGATGTACATGGTGTCTCTGGTGGGGTTTCCCTAACCTAAGATGAGGTTTTGGATGCTCACAGGTTCCATGGGAAGTACTCCCTGAACTGGAATGAGAGTGAGAAAGTAGGACAGAGAAGGAAGGATTTGAAAGTTGTTAGTACTGAGGACAACTGGGGTTCCATTCTGCTGGAATCTTTAAGAAGTGTAGAACAGTTGTTTCTCCCAGGGAGCCAAAACTGTGGGATATTTAAACACTCACTCCTCATGCTCATTGGTAGAGTTCAGCTTCCTGGAAAGCTAACTTCCTGACCTTTCTGGAGTGCACACTCCTGCCCTAATAGGTTGCAGGGGTCTAAGAAACCCTTCAGGAAGGCCAAGTGCAGTGGCTTACGCCTGTAATCCCAGCACTTTGGGAGGCTGAGGTGGGTGCATCACCTGAGGTTAGGAGTTCAAGACCAGCCCGGCCGATATGGTGAAACTAAAATACCAAACCTAGCCAGGCGTGGTGGCATGTGCCTGCAGTCCCAGTTACTTGGGAGGCTGAGGCACAAGAATCGTTTCAACCTGGGAGGCTGAAGTTGCAGTGAGCCAAGATCCCACCACTGCCCTCCAGCCTGGGCAACAGAGTGACTCAGTCTCAAAAAAAAAAAAACCCTTCAGGCAGATAGTCACAGGTGCTCACGATTGGAATGTGTTAAAATTGCTAGTGCTAAGGGAAATCCCAGTGATCAATCTACTACGATAATCAATTTAACTTATTATATAATTTTCTAATAATTACAGAGAGACATTTGCATAGTCAAGTGGATTTCAGGTAGTCAAAAATCCATAGAACCATGACCAAATTTTTTTCTTTTATATATTTGTCCATGAAGTTGTTTTTCCATAGATTTATAAAACCTTAAGAGTAGGAGCTTGGATTTTTTTTTTTTATGTCCATGTAAGTAGACTGTAATAGAAACTTTGTAAATATGTGTTGATTTCAAGTAAATGTATTCAACAGATATTTGTTAAACACCCACTGAGTGCATGACATTGGTTGCGTTATGGGGTACACACAATATTTCTTCACAATTCTTGATGTACAATGTGTATACTTAAATTGAAAAGCCAAGAGGGGCATGTATAAACTAAGTACAACCAGTGTTCCTAGGTATGAGGAACAAGTCAGTGGACTCCAATGCAAATGCACAAAGGGATTGGTGATGTCAGAAAAGATACCACAGAAAAGCAGGGCTGGGTCTGAAAAACTGGTAGAGTCTATGTGGATGGAAGGAGCAGGGGACCACCTCTGGCTAGGAGGTGGGGCACTGGCCTTTGACAAGACTGTATGATGGAACCTTAATGGACACAGATCAAGCTGTGGCTGCTGACAGCTGACCAGTTCTATAGGATAGTTACTCAAGAGTCTTTAAAAAGATATTGAATTTAGTGGCACTATCATGAAACCAGTAATTTAAGAAGATAATTTAGCAGAAATAGTCAAGGTAGTTTAGTGGAGTAAAATATTCATGTTGAAAGTCCATGCAAAGGGCTGGCCTATTCCAAGCAATGGAAGTTATTGGGAAAGAACAGTGGTCAAATCTTTTTCCTTTTGGTGATATAAAATGTGCAAAGTGGCAGGCATGGTGGCTCACGCCCGTAATCTCAGCACTTTGGGAAGTCGAGGCAGGTAGATTACCTGAGATCAGGAGTTTGAGACCAGCCTGACCAAGATGGTGAAACCCCATCTCTACTAAAAATACAAAAATTAGCCCGGCATGGTGGCAGGCACCTATATTCCCAGCTACTCGGGAGGCTGAGGCAGGAGAATTGCTTGAACCTGGGACAGGGAAGTTACAGTGAGCCAAGATGGTGCTCAACATCATGAATCATGATAGAAATGCAAATTAAAACCACAATGAGACACCGCCTTCCACCAGTCAGAATGGTTATTATTAAAAAGTTTAAAAACAAAGGGTTGGAGAAAGATTTACCAACCAAATGGAGAGCAAAAATAAATAAATAAACCAAAAGCAGGAGTTGCAATTCTCACATTTGATAAAACAGATTTCAAAGCAACAAAGATACAGTGGTAAAAGGATCAATGCAATAATAAGAGCTAAGGATCCTAACACCCAGACACATAAGACCCATAAAGAGATTTAGACTCAATGAGACAGAAAATTAGTAAGGATATCCAGAACTTGAACTCAGATCCAGAACAAGTAAACTTAATAAGTATTTATAGAGCTCTCCACTTTAAATACACAAAATATACATTCTCCACTTTAAATACACGAAATATTGATCGGCCATTATTAATACCCATTTTTAGAATAAAGCAATATTCCTGTTCTCTCTCTCTCTTTTTCTTCCTCTTTCTTCTTCTCCTTCTCTCCTTAAAAAAAATAAAATAAAAATAAAAAGTTTAAAAACAACAGATACCGGACAGGATGTGGAGAAAAGGGAACACTTACACACTGCTGGCAGAAATGTAAATTTATATAGCCTTTCTATGGAGAACAGTATGGGAGATTTCTCAAAGAATAAAACATAGAACTACCATTTGATCCAGCAATCTCACTACTGGATGACTGCCCAAAAGAAAATCAATAATTAGAACAAAAGGATACCTGCACTCATCTGCTTCTCACAGCATAGCCAAGTCATGAAATCAACTCCACTGTCCATGAATGGATGATACTGGACAAAGAAAATGTGATATCTCTATCTGCAGACATATATCTACATATATACCAGGAATACTACTCAGCCATAACATCTTATTTTCCCTTATTGTTTACAGGACTCAGTTCCATCGTCTACCCACAATTGTCTATATAAAACAGTGAAGGGTTGATTGTTTCTGTCAATGCTGTAAGACAGTGGGTGAGGTCGGGCTCACACTGGCTCAAGAGAGCAGGCTGTTAAATATTCAGGAATATTGCCACCTGATTGTTTACACTGCTCATAAATAGCTCGAAATCGGCCATAAAGGGAGAATGTACACTCTGGAAATTGATCACATTCTTCTCCCCCTTCAGCCTGTTTCCTAGCGTGCCAACCAATGTGGATGCCCTGGGGAGCAGCTGAATATGCACGTGGCCTGAAACTTGGAAAAGATGAAGCAGAAGATTATGTCACAGTTGCAAAGGCTGTGGGACCAAATGCTGCCCCATGCCACCCGGGTGAGCAGCAGAAGAGCCACAGCAGCATTTCACTTCTTGCCACAACCTCCTAGCATAAAACCTAGTAACCCTGAGTCTCTAAGTTTAGGAAAACCTGCTCTTTTCTGTTTCTTGGCTTGAACTGTTTCTTTTATTTTAAAGTACAGTTTATCCTCCAAACCCTCACCCCCGTCCCCAGACAAACACACACACACACACACAAACACACACACACACACACACACACACACACACACACACACACATCTCTGCACACACTGTGAGGAATCATATGGCCTTTAAATATTGCATCTTAATTTAGGAAACATTAGGAGGCACTGGAGTTCATTGAGTATTAGCCATATCACACCCACCTTTGACTAGAGAAGCTTTAGTTAGTGGGGCTGAGGACCCCCTGAGAATGCTTTTCCACCACCCCTGGTTGCTCTCTATGACCTACAGTGACTCAGACACTAGGAAAGAAGGATGATGGGTGAGGATATGGGACTGAGCAAATCGCTGAACAGTTTAGAAAAGAACATTCACTTGGTTTTCTTTATTAGACTGACATACAGAGACCTTTTCATATCAGGCCTTATTCCCTGGGGTCAAAGGGAATTTTATAAAAACAACGACCCTTTACACCACAGTTGTTAATTTGCCAGAGTGGTTTGCCATATTTCCTTAAAAGAACACAGGGAATTTGTAGCAGAATCAAGATGAAGAATTTCTGTGTCTCTAATCTTTCCTGAAAACATTTCTCCAAAACAGAACTTTATGTCCAACATTTGTGGGTTCACTGAAGCATCTGCAAGAATTATGGGAAGTGGTGCCTGAAATCTGCTGCCCTGGGTGATTTCACTGCTGTGATTCTTGTGCCCTGCCTTGAAAAGCACTATTCTCAGCTATTCAGCAGAATAATTTAATACCAGATAAGCTAGTCTTAGGTGATTTTTGGCAGCAATGAACATAAAGCAAAGTATCTCTGATGATGGAATTTCAGGCACTGCTATGAACTATGAACTAGAGAGGAAACATTTATTCACTTCAGGGGATTTTCTGTTACCGTGAAACTGCACAGGTGAATAGATGGACATATAATCCTCCTATATCCCATCTGTATAAGTAAAAATAAATGACTTATGTGCATGGCAAGGTCACATAATGACTAACAAAAAGAAACAATTTGGAGAAAACAAGGACGGGAGAAATTTTAAAGGATAAACTCTCCACTAACACCGGGATAATCACTGAAACACCTCACACTAAGCAAAGTAATGAGTGCTTCAAATCATATATTAAATTATTCACAAATTATCCAACAAATAATGACTCCATAGAAAGTTTCTGACACCAAAGAAATAAGGAAATAATCTACTGAGTAATTCTCACAAACACACTCCAAAATGGCCTTTTCTGGTGTCGTGCATTTCTTTTTTTATCCAACCAATATCACCAATCTTGGCACTACAGTACATCCCCAGCTTGTGAGTTTGTTTCTGAAAACCCATTTATAAAATTAGATGTTTTGAACTTCTAATCAATTTTCCAATAGAAAACATGTTAAATGGTAGTAAAGTCCTCAGATGAACTCATTAAAAAAATAATAACTCATAAAAACATCCAAAAGAAAGAGAAAAAAGACACAGCACTTGGCGAATACAATTAACATCCGGTTGAGAGCTCTTAATGTTTTTCTGTGCTACCTTGGGGATCCAATTTTATATTTTGACCGAGGAATGAATAAACCTGAGAAGGAGAAATTGCTTACAGTTGCAACAACTGCTGACCTGACACCACACAGTAGATCTGTCTCTGTAGGCAGAGAAGCATCTTCCTGCCACAGCTTCTGTCAGACCTCACGTATCCAATACTTTTCACTGCTTTCATCCTTAACTACCAGTGAAAACCTAAACTACAGGAATATGTTCTCCTCCATTTTTCTTCTCGAACTCTTCATAGTTAGCATTTCCCCCAACTTCATTCTTCCTCTGCAAATCTTCGGACCAAGCCGTTGCCTGCCTGCCCTTCCCACTGTAATCACATTGCTGTATTCTCTCTCACTTTTCTTTACATCTTCCATCCCTTTCCTAGTCCTGGCTGAAACCTCACGGTTCCTCAGAAGCACATTCTTTCCAACAGCCCCCTCCCATGTAGGTTACTTTCTATCCTACCTTCCAGCCAATACAAGCCCAAGAACCAGGTGCAAGGATGTCACTTTTCTTGCTTCTGTTTACTACTGCTGAGTGGCTTACCAGGCAGCTTGGACAAAATAGAAAGAAATAACAAGAACAAATTACATAATTCTTTGGAGTTTCTGTCCGGCATAACGTAATCTTCTTGTCATCTCCTTGCTCGCTGGCATTCCTCCTTTTGTGCATCAATTCTTTTGGCTCCTGACTCAAGGAAGGCTCTCTCCAGCTGTGGTGTCACTCCCCAGGCAATTTCTGTAACCCTTAAAGACATCCATGTGAACGACTCTTTCTAGCACTCCAGTGCAACAATCCGTTCGAGGGACTTCACTGCAACCCGGAATTTCTCCAGCACTGATATCTCAAACTTTCATTCTCACCATGTTGCCCCTGCCTACAATTCATTCACTTTCTTATCCTCAAAAGCACTGTGCATTTGATCCAAAACCTGCGAAGACCCAGTACAGAGAAAGTAAATAGAGTTCCCAGACAAACACCCTGTCTGTCCAAACTGTCAGTCTCACTCTGCCTTTGTTCTGTCTGTGCTAACCCACCGCCAGGGTCCATTACTTACTCATCTGCTCCTCGTTGACCTGACATTCTGAATTTTTCTGTCCAATATTTCTTACAAAATATAACCCAGTATGAGTCCAGCATTCTTTCTGCTCTTACACCAAGGCTTGAGAAACATAGTTGTGGAGACTGAAAGTCTTTTTTTTTTAATTGCACTTTAGGTACTGGGGTACATGTACAGATCATGCAGGGTTGTTGCATAGGTACTTACATGGCAATGTGGTTTGCTGCCTCCATCCCCTGTCACCTATATCTGGCATTTCACCCCATGTAATCCCTCCCCAACATCCCCACACCCTGCTGTCCCTCCTCTAGCCCCCCACAACAACCCCAATGTGTGATGTTCCCCTCCCTGTGTCCCTGTGTTCTCATTGTTCAACACCTGCCTATGAGTGAGAACATGCAGTGTTTGATTTTCTGTTCTTGTGTCAGTTTGCTGAGAATGATGGCTTCCAGTTTCATCCATGTCCCTACAAAGGACACAAATTCATCATTTTTTATGGCTACATAGAATTCCATGGTGTATATGTGCCACATTTTCCTTGTCTGGTCTATCATTGATGGGCATTTGGGTTGGTTCCAGGTCTTTGCTATTGTAAACAGTGCTGCAATGAACATATGTGTTCATGTGTCCTTATAATAGAACAATTTATAATCCTTTGGATATATACCCAGTAATGGGA
This sequence comes from Saguinus oedipus, assembly GCA_031835075.1. NCBI lineage: Eukaryota > Metazoa > Chordata > Mammalia > Primates > Cebidae > Saguinus > Saguinus oedipus. The sequence goes on along the minus strand of CM063175.1, from coordinate 4,757,152 downwards.
TTGCTGGGCCAAATGGAATTTCTATTTCTAGATCCTTGAGGAATCACCACACTGTATTCCACAATGGTTGAACTAGTTTACACTCCCACCAACAGTGTAAAAGTATTCCTATTTCTCCACATCCCCTCCAGAATCTGTTGTCTCCAGATTTTTTAATGATCACTATTCTAACTGGCATGAGGTGGTATCTCAATGTGGTTTTGATTTGCATTTCTCTAATAATCAGTGATGATGAGCATTTTTTCATATGTTTGTTGGCCTCATATATGTCTTCTTTTGTAAAGTGTCTGTTCCTATCCTTCGCCCACTTTTGAATGGGTTTGTTTATTTTTTTCTTGTAAATCTGTTTGAGTTCTTTGTAGATTCTGGACATTATTATCCCTTTGTCAGATGGGTAGATTGCAAAAATTTTTTCCCATTCTGTTGCTTGCTGATTCACTCTAATGATTGCTTTTTTTGCTGTACAGAAGCTCTGGAGGTTAATTAGATCCCATGTGTCTATTTTGGCTTTTGTTGCCAATGCTTTTGATGTTTTGGTCATGAAGTCCTTGACTATACCTATGTCCTGAATGGTTTTGCCTAGGTTTTCTTCTAGGGTTTTTATAGTTTTATATCTTATGCTTAAGTCTTTAATCCATCTGGAGTTAATTTTAGTGTAAGGTGTCAGGAAGGGGTACAGTTTCTGCTTTCTGCAGATAGCTAGCCAGTTTTCCCAGCACCATTTATTAAACAGGGAATCCTTTCCTCATTGCTTGTTTTTATCAGGTTTGTCAAAGATCAGATGGTTGCAGATGTGTGGCATTGCCTCTAGGGCCTCTGTTCTGTTCCATTGGTCTATATCTCTGTTTTGGTACCAGTACCATGCTGTTTTGGTTACTGCAGCCTTGTAGTAGTTTGAAGTCAGGTAGTGTGATGCCTCCCGCTGTGTTCTTTTTGCTTAGAATTGTCTTGACTATGTGGGCTCCTTTTTTGGTTTCATATGAAGTTTAAGGAGGTTTTTTCCAGTTCTGTGTAGAAAGTCATTGGTAGCTTGATGGGGATAGCATTGAATCTATAAATTACTTTGGGCAGTATGGCCATTTTCACTATATTGATTCTTTCTAACTATGAGCATGGAATGTTTCTCCATCTGTTTGTGTCGTCTCTTATTTCCTTGAGCAGTGGTTTGTAGTTCTCCTTGAAGAGGTCCTTTACATTCTTCGTTAGTTGTATTCCTAGGTATTCTATTCTCTTTGTAGCAATTGTGAATGGCAGTTTGCTCTTGATTTGGCTCTCTTTCAGTCTGTTATTGGTGTACAGGAATCCTTGTGATTTCTGCACATTGATTTTGTATCCTGAGACTTTGCTGAAGTTGCTTATCAGTTTCAGGAGATTTGGGACTGAGAGGATGGGTAAAAAGTGAAGATCTATCAGTGTGCTATATTCAGGAAACCCATCTCACGTGCAAGGACACACATAGGCTCAAAATAAAAAGATGGAGGAAGATTTACCAAGCAAAAAGAAGATTTATCTTTTTTATGGAGAGATAAAAAAGAAGTGGGACTGAAAGTCTTACATTGGGGTTTTAGTTGAATCTTGGCAAGCTCGTTTTTGCATTTCTAAATTTCGATTCAAACAAACTACCTTTTTGCTCCATAATTCATCTAATTCTCTGCAGTATTTTGCATCTTCTGTCACTGAAAAACTTGAGCACATTGAGCAGGAATTTTCTCCATTGATTGCCCTGGTATCTATAAATAGGGCAACTTCCTCATGAGGCAGTGTGCCTAGGGCCGACAACACATTTAGGAGTCTACCAAAATGTGTTGTTATTATTTTTAATCAGAAGGAAATAAAAAGGAATTTTAGGTTGAAGAAAACGTTTTAATGTATAATATTCATATATATATAATATATATATTTACCTTTAAATCAAATATGATTTTTAACTCATGTTATGGAGCCCAAGAAGGTAAAATTGCCTATGAAAGTCACAAAGCAGCTCAGCCTATAAACTCAGCCCCACTTGCATGTATCTACACTGCAGTCCTCTGTCTCAGTGAAACTGCTGATAGGCATGCCAGCCATGTCTTCTCCCCCTGCCTGTGCTCTAGGCACGATTCTGCTTTGTCCCTTGGAGGACCTTGTATCAATGACCTCATCCGGAGCCCTGGACTCCAGCACTCCCATTCCATTAGCCTTTATCCTTTAGCATAGAGAGTTGATTCTCATTCATCACAGTACGTATGTTCTATAAAGTCACCACAGATGAGGAATTAGTGAATACTGGACCATTGCTCCTAGGAAGATATAGGATGAGTTACTGGACCATTGCTCCTAGGAAGATATAGGATGAGTTAGTTTCCTGCAAGACTCTAAGGCTCTGCTCACATTATGCCAACTGATCAATACATAATCTTGGTGGTTTGTGTGTTTCTGTTAAAGATGCATAATTTACAGCCCGGGCAACATAGTGTCGCTATAAAAAAATTAACATGAAAAGATTAGCATGGTGTGAGGTGATGTACACCTGCAGTCCCAGATACTTAGGAGGCTGAGGCAGCAGGATTACTTGAGCCCAGGAGTTTCAAGGCTGCAGTGAGCTATGATCATGCCACTGCAGTTCAGCCTGAGTGACAGAATGGAATCCTGTCTCTTAAAAAATATGCAAGCCAATATATATTGTTTATTTATTAACTTTGAACTCATGGCCTGTAGCAATATAACTCATGTATGAATGAAGCTTATCTAGCACATGAATTTTCTCCATAAAGCACATCAGAATCTTCTTGTGCTTAAAAACCATGGGGCAGGACCTCAGCACTACCCTCAGGGGCCATTTCAAACAGTAAAATCACCTACTGGAAGCACAAAAAATGCAATAGTGTAGCTCTGCACAGACCTTCAAAAGGGCACTTGTTGACAGTCTCTGTGAGCTGGACACAAAAGCGGAGCATCGCCTGGTTTGACTCAGCTGATAGCACAAGCGTGGGCACGTCCCGTTTCCCTGCTGTGCGCATCTGCAAATGGTTCCTAAAGCACAGTGGGTATTGGTTTTGGGGTTACAATGAAGTTTAGCAAGTAGGCAAATTCATCAGTGCTGAATCTGTGAATAATTTGAATCAATTATGTGTCGTTACGGACTGAATTGTGCTCCCATGGAATTCATATGCTGAAGTCCTAACCCCCAGTGTCTCAGAGGGTGACTGTTCATGGTGATAGGGTCTGGAAGGAGGAAATTAAGTTAAAATGAGGCTGTTAGGGTGGACCCTAATTCAATCTGACTAATGCCCTTAGGAGAAGAGGAGATTCAGACACATAGATACTACGAATATACCAGGACAGAGAAAATGTCCTGTGAGTCCCCAGCAAGAAGACAGCTGTCTGCAAGCTGAGGGGAGAGGCTTCAGGAGAAACCAACTCTGCCCTGTTCTCAGAGTTCCAACTTCTAGAGCTGTAAGGAAGTACGTTTCTTTGTTTAAGCCACCTCGTGTGCTGTATTTTAAGGCAGACCTAAGCAGACTAACATTATAGGTGCAAGCCACTCCTAACACACTTTCAAGGCCGATGGACAATGTCATATGCTTATTCTATTTGACTTCTCAGTGGTATTTGACACAGTTGCCTGGCTTTTTTTATACTAAAATTCTCTCTTTTCCTGGCTATCATCTTCATCTAGTTTTCCTTCTATAACATTAGCTCTTCCTTCCTATGTTTTTATTTATGGAGCCTCATGTTTTAGGGATTTACTTTTTACTAAAACGTATCATATTATAAGAATCTTTATAAAATACAGAATACTATACAATGGAAAAAGATAAAAATTATCTTTAATCCGAATACCAAGGATAATATTCCTCTTCCGTGGCAGCCTTTTTATTCACCAGCCTCATAAACACTGCTGTCTCCAAGGGAACTAAATTCATCTCTCTGCTCTTTGAATTACCTGCATTGAAACTCCTCACCGTGGTTCACAAGCTCTGCCAGATCTGACGCCTTTCTGACCTGATGGCAGCACTCACCCCCTTGGTATCCACACCAGAGCCACCCCAGCAGGTGTCCTTCCAATTGGCTGTTCCCCTTGAAGGCCTCTCCACCCAAAGCAGCCACTCCAGGCAGTGCCATGGGTGACACTTCCAGGGATCTCAGCATCTCTTTCTTTAGCCAGATCCCCCTTACCCAAGACCAAAATTTCCCCTTCTCTGTTCATTGAAGACTGGTCAAAGTTGTGTTTAACATTTACCTGTTTATTTACTATATAGCATTCACCTCAAGAGAGGTAAATAAACCTCAAGAGAGGTTTTTTCCTAAAACAAGCAATATTTTCCAAGTATAGTTTTGAAATATTTCTCAAAAATATTTCAAATGCCCAAGAGTAAATTCTTCTGGAATATTAGGTCCATAAAAGGAAAAAATATTTAAAATAATGGAACTATGATTTTCCATTAAATCATACAGATTCCAAATAGAGCTTGAGAAGCTCTATTTCAGAGGTACTTTCCTTTGCCATTTTGAACATCAGATAGCATCAATAACAATTCAAAAACTCAATATATGATGACTGTCATTGTGGCCTATTAAATTCCATCACAAAGCCCATGCTAAAATTGCTAACTGGAAGTAAAAATGCATTGACACTACACAGACATCTTAGTCATGCATTCATTCATTCAACAAAAGCTTACCATTCCCTATTTTCTACTGACTGTTGTAGGTGGTTGGGATACAGCGTGTCACCTCCTTTTCCTCATGAGATGAAAGAGTTGTCCTTCAGAAAACAAATATATAGTGACCTCTTATAAAAAAGAATGCATTTTTAGTGCTGTAGTGAATTGACAGTGTGCGCTTTCTAACCATTGCACACACAATTATATTGGAATTTGGATTCTTGTAAAGCAATGTCAGAAAAGTTTAGACTGCAAGAAGCCAGCATACTTCACTTGGCTTAAAGATGGAGATTTACTGTTGTTTCTTTTCTTTATGTCTATGTGCATGTGCGTTTTCATGATTCTAGAATCACTGGTGTGGAAAGTCAATTATTGTATGTATTCTTTGGGACCATATACACTGCAAAATGACAAATTAAAAACATGTTTCCTTCCAGTGGATGTGGCTTAGTTAATGGTTGTTATGTACACACCAGTTCTATGGCCAGTCAATAAGTGAAGCCTCTGATTCACAGGGCAACATAAAAGAACAGCCATCACTCCACTTCTTAGGAACGCTACTGAACTGGAGGGATTGGCCTCTACTTTCCCAAATCATAGTGAAGAAACAGAAAGGGCCTTATGTGGGATGTAACTGGGGCCTTATCAGCTGTTTCTGCTTTTTAGACATGCAATGAAAATTACACTTTTCATATTTAAATATTTATTCATACTTTGGTTTAGTTTTTCCTAAAACAAGCAATATTTTCCAAGTAAAGTCTTGAAATATTTCTTGAAAAACATTGCCCAATGGCAGATAAAATAATCGGATAAAAACTGTATAGATACTTTCATCTTCTGATGGGCTAATGTAAGTAATTAGCCAGGAAGTAGCTCTTTTTCCTTAAAAAGGGGCTAAGGGGCTGCCTTGCCCACCTCGTTTCCGTGTCCCCACCCCCACTCAAGCAATAGGGGACTGCCATAGGAAGACCCCCAGAGAGAGGGTCAGAAGGAGGCCTTGCCTGCACCTCCTCTCTGATAGCCCCATGGTGGGGCTAGGCTGGAGCTCACATCCCTTCCCAGCTATTTATGTCTGTAATTAAATATGTTAAAATAAAGTCATTATCAGGAGTCAAAAAAAAAAAGATGATATGCCTCTATCATACGTCTGAAGGGTTCCATGAGACTGCAGGGTTCTTAGGTCTCAAAATCACTATTTGTTGGCACATATACAAGCATTACGTGAATATAGTTAAATTAAAATGATACACAAAGGTGTCTCCTCCCTGGGTTTGATTATTTTAATATTAATTTTATTATAAAATATTATTATTTTAATATTAATTTTCCCTTTCGGACAGAACACTCACACTGCTATTATGGGCTTTGGAGTGGAACACAAAGCTTTGAAAACTTTGAAACAATTTTGAGATGCTGATGGTGTTTTAATAGCTACAGAAGGGCCAGGTGTGGTGGCTCACACCTGTAATCCCAGCACTTTGGGAGGCCGAGGCGGGTGGATCATGAGGTCAAGAGATCGAGACCATCCTGATCAACTTGGTGAAACCCCGTCTCTACTAAAAATACAAAAAATTAGCTGGGCGTGGTGGCGTGTGCCTGTAATCCCAGCTACTCAGGAGGCTGAGGCAGGAGAATTGCCTGAACCCAGGAGGCAGAGGTTGCCGTGAGCCGAGATCACGCCATTGCACTCCAGCCTGGGTAACAAGAGCGAAACTCCGTCTCAAAAAAAAAAAAAGCTACAGAATTGAGTTAAACAAGTAAATACTAGTAGATATAAAAGGTTTAATAAATCCTTTGTATAATTTATTTTACGTCATTAGTTGTAAAATTGTTCACCAATCCCATCAACTATTAAATGCTCTAAATAGCTTTAAAATGCCCTGTATTTGCTGATTAAAGCTGAAATCAAGGTACAGTTTTGCAGTTTTCATACCAATATAGCCGTCCTCCTATCATAATCTGAAATCTAACTACTAAGTGGTTTTAACTCACTTGGAAAAGAAGCAGTGGAGTGCTCTCTCTCTTTCTCTCTCTCTGATTTGCTACAGAATTTTTCCAGAATATATGTTATAGAACAACTTGCAGGACGTTAAAACTCTCATGCTCACTTTTTAACTGTGTAGCTATTTTTTATAATGCCTCTTGAATGATCCCTTCCTAGTGAAACTGTTGGAAATTGACCTAAAAAATGCTCAAATGATAGTTTCAGTGTTTCAAAATACAGAGCTCACACTGTGCTCTCTGCTCCGGAAAGCAGTCATTATACAATGTGTTCTAATATGTTTGCCTCCTTAAAAATGTGCTGCCTACCTCCCCGTGAAGTTTATGTGTATTTCCTTAATAAATATATGTCGTCAGGAAACAGCTACTCTCTTGAGGGTTATCATCATGCTTCAAAACTCTGAGAGAATGAAGAGTGCAGGTCAGTAAATCTATTTACTCCCTGCACATTAACAGCAGACACCTACAAATGCCTGCAAACACACTAGCTTAGTTATCATTCTCCCTGTGGAACTCTGTAAAACATAGTGGGTGACAAGGGTAATTTACTATCATGAACAAATGTTAATTTGAGACGCACAGAAGTGTGATGCATAGCTATCAAAGCCCACATTACTGTAGATCTCTTTTCAGTCAGTTTGGGCTTTGCTAAAGCTTGCACGTATTGAAGGAAAGGAAAGGAATATATTTAAAAAATGGAAAAACAAAAATCAATGAATATTACTTATTTCCACTATCTAAGAGCCCTAAACTCAGAAAACTGTACAACTAACTTTCAAAGCCGAAGAAAGAGTTCAAATAATATGAATTACTTTGTTAATTCTTTTCCCAGATTTCAGATTTTTATTTCATTGTGTCTGGGAACTTCTTCGGTGAGAATCCTGCTTCTCATTTCTTTGCATGAATTTGAGCTTGCATTTTGATTTCTCTTGTAACTCTTGTGTCTTTTTTCTTTCTTTCTTTTTTTTTTTTTGCCATTTGTTTTAATCCTTGTTTAACCAATTAAAAAAAAAAAGCCCTTGAAAAAACCTCCTTTAATGCATATCCTAGAACTTAACTAACTTTCTAAGATATTTGTCTCAAGGACTGGTTTCAAGGTTGAGGAGGCAGTCTCCCTTTTGCTTACTGACATGATTTGCAATGCTTTGGGCTTAATTAAGTGACAGAATAAATTGACCACAGCGATCAGGAAATGTTTTGATCCAGATTATTGGAATGGAAATTCTACTTTGCTTTCCTAGTAAGTTAGAAGCCAGAATCTTTCACCATTAGATCTGACAACAGAAATTTACTCCATATCCCCTGATAGAGCCTGTAAGGAGCAACAGGCCAGCGTGTATGTGACCAGAGGTTATAACGTTCTGATTCATTATGCTCTACTCATGAATCTGGCCCATTACAGACAAGCTCCATCCATCCATTTATCTGTCATTCTGACCATGAATGTAATGCTATTATGGTGAGGGCCAAGTCCACTGCTCATGCCAGATGTTGTTAGGAATTCAATCCATCCTATGTATGAACACTGGCTCCTTCAAACAACAAGATGTTGAGTGAATTACATATTGAGTGGTGAGTTTTCTTGGCATTTAATTATCCAGCTCAAAGAAACATACTTCCCTAATTGTTTCTGAGGTTACTGCCTAGCCCGTAAGTGAAAGGGATCATGTGAAGGAATGGTATGATATCGGCAGCTGTAAAAACATTTTAAGTTATTGTAATGTCTCTTTCTGGGATTTTTTTGGCCTTATTCCTAATGTCTGTATGTCAATAAAAATTAGGCATCCTTTATACTTGATGTCACTGTTGCATGATATTTTAAGGGGGAAAAAGATTTGCCATATCCTAAGACAGATCTGTTTTAAATTGTGTGAATTATATTATGATGCTTGTTCACATACAAATATATTATAACATGGCTGCAAAGATAGAAGGAAATAGTTTTTAAAAAGAAAGTTCACAGTTCTTTCTTAAAAAGACACATAACCAAATTATTATTAAGATAATTAATGGAGGTTTGAGTCTCTCACATAACAATTAATGAACACTTCAGCTCATCTAAAATGACACCATTTAATATGATATATAGTTGATCTTTAAATAACGTGGGGCTTAGAGTTACCGACTCCCCACACAGTCAAAACTCCACATATAAATTTTGACTCCCCCAAAACTTGACTACTAATAGCTTACTGTTGACCTGGAGTTTTACCAATAAAATAAACAGTTCGTTAACAGATACCTTGTATTTTATATAAATTATATGCTATTCTTGCAATACAATAAGCTAGAGAAAAGAAAATGTTATAAAAGAAATCATAAGAAAGAGAAAATATATTTACTGTTCACAAACGGAAGTGATTCATCACAAAGGTCTTCATCATCTTTTGGTTGAGAAGGCTGAGGAGAAGGAGGAAGAGGAAGAGTTGGTTTTGCTGTTTCAAGAACTGCAGAAGCAGAAGAAAACCCACATGTAAATGGACCAGTGCAGTTCAAACCCATGTTGCATTTGTCAGCTGTAGGGACAGTTTCACTTTTGTGTAATGACAGTTCAAAATGGGTTGGCAAAGTTATCTTTTACCAATCTGAAATTCCATCAAAATTATATCCTTATTAAAAAATAAAAATGCGGACAGGGTGTGATGGCTGACCCTTATAATCCCAACACTTTGGGAGGTGGATGTCATGAGTTTGAGATCAGCCTGGGCAACATGGTGAAATTCCATCTCTACTAAAAATACAAAAATTAGCCAGGCAGGGTAGCGGGCACCTGTAATCCCAGCTACTTGGGAGACTGAGGCAGGAGAATAGCTTGAAGCTGGGAGACCGAGGTTGCAGTGAGCCAAGACTGAGCCACTGCACTCCAGCCTGGGTAACAAGAATGAGACTCTATCTCAGAAAATAAATAAATCAAATACTTGTGTAATTTGAAAAAAAAAAAGATTGCAGGGTCTTCAAAATATTTTCTTCCTCATATTATATTTATCAGCAATTTCAGAAACACTTCCATGTTTAGTGATTTTTTGACCCATAAACTGTTTTTAAAATAAACTTTCTACTTAAATTTTGTATATTTGATACCAGAACTGCTGGAGGGAAAAACAAAACCTATTTGTCTTCTCTGGGAGTGCATTTGTAATTGATAATTCTTAGAGGCAATTTACTCTAATACCTAGAAGCCCCATGACCCTTGGAGGTGAACTACTGGGTAGATTTCAGACTCAGTGCAAACAACAGAAAAAGATGATGATGCCTCTCAACTCGTTACTATTTAGTAATGTCCTGCATGCTTTTTTTTTTTTTAATGGAGTCTCTCTCTGTTGTCCAGGCTGGAGTGCAGTGGTGCAATCTTGGCTCACTGCAACCTCTGCCTCCCTGGTTCAAGTGATTCTCCTGCCTCAGCCTCCCAAATAGCTGGGACTACAGGTGCCCCCCACCATGCCTAGCTAATTTTTGCATTTTTAGTAGAGACAGGGTTTCACCATATTAGCCAGGCTGGTCTCAAACTCCTGACCTTGTGATCCATCCACTTGGGCCTCCCAAAGTGCTGGGATTACAGGTGTGAGCCACCACACCCGGCCATGTCCTACATTCTAATAAAAGACTAAGGAGAATTTTGCAAGGTAGAACTTTACTAGGTTACTTTCAGTTTCAGCTTCAAAATGAAAATATGCTTAACATCATTTTTTATTAGAAAATTAATGAAATGTGACAATAAAAACAGCAATGAGAAAACACTGCATAATGATTTAAATGGCTAAGAACCACAGCAAACTAAAACAAAACATCAAAAAATAAAAATCTGAAAATGCCAATTTCTGTCTAGTCTGTGGAGCAATAGGACCTTGTATTTGTTGCTGTGAGAATGCTAAATGGTACTACCACTGTGGAAGACAGTTTGGCAGTTTCTTATAATGCTAAACATAGTCTTACCACACGTTTTATAAATCCCATTTCTAGATATTTACCAAAATGAGATGAAAGCTTATGTCCACACGGTTACCTATGCACATGTACTTTTAGCAACTGAAAGCAGCCATGATGTATTTTAAAGGAACGAACAGATCAATAAACCGTGGTGCATCCATACAATGAACAGAATGTAGAATGTGACAGAATAATCTAAATTGATAACAAATATCAGAAACAACCTCACCGAAAGTAGTGTGAGAACACTGTGCTGACCTAAGTAATTCTGGAAAAAAGAGTGAATTATGTAAAACTAAGGCCAAAAGGAACCGTACATGAGCATGGTAATTTAATTGATGAAGTTCTTCTCCGCAGGGTTTCATGTTAACGATTCTGAAATTGTTACACGTGCCGTGATCAGTAACTTTAGGCGTCACGTCGACTGTGTTAAGAGATACCTAGATAGCTGGTAAAACATTACTTTTGGGCATGTTTGTGAAGGTGTTTCTGGAAGAGATTAGCACTTCAATGAGTAGACTGAGAAAAGATTTGCCTTTACCAACTTGAGCAGGCATTATTCAATCGGTGGAGGGTCCAGATAGAACAAAAACACAGAAGAAAAGTGAAATTGTTTTCTCTTCTTCTGGAGTTGGAATATCCATCTTCTCCTGGCCATGGGAATGACAGTTCCAGGTTCTTGGGCCTTTGGACTCCAGGATTTACGTGAATGAGCTCCTACCTCCCCACCCAGCTTTGTGGTTCTCAGACCTTTGGTCTGGGATTGGAGCTACACTGTTGGCTCCCCTAGTCCTCAGTCCTACAAAGGCAGACTGAAATTACACCACCAGCATTCCTGGCTCTCGAGCCTGCAGACAGCACATGGTAGAATTTCTTAGCCTCTGTCAGTCAGTCAACTTTCATTTAAAAATTCCATCTTATGTATCTACATATATAGCCTATTGGTTCTGTTTCTCTAGAGAACCTAATACACATGCATACTGAAACTTTAAAATTAAATGAGTGAATGATTGATGATTTTAAAAAAACATTTCTCAGTGTTGTAGTTGAGGGTTATAGAGGGAGGAAGCTAGAATGCCCCATGGGTAAGATGTCAGTATGAACTCATGTTCAGGTTAACGTAGACATAATGGTTACATATAATGTAAGATATGTGTATATATACATGTTGGTATACACACATCTAATTCCTTGCTTTGTCAATAAGAGGACCCAGAATCAATGACACTGTAGTAGCAAAGAGTACACCTAGCACTCAGATCTTGTTTTCTGATGCCATTCTCAAAAAAAGTAACCAGGTATCCTTGGTACCTGGCTTCTCCTGGGATTGGGGGAGGTAATGCAAAAGCTAAGCCTAGCGCATCCTGTGGTGCTAGAAAGTGCAAAGTGCTCAGAAGAAGGAAAAATTTCACAGTGATGGGAATGTGTCAGACACAGGATCCACCCGAAATGTCTCTTAATGGCCAAAGCTAGAACAACTTGACTAATAGTAGTATTGGATTATAACCCAAAGAATAAAATAAATATCCTGAAGTCATTATTGATATGAATAAATCATTGAATGCATTTTAAAATCAGGGAGAATAAATGAATCTCCAGTGCAGAAGAGTGATAAATAATTTGTGTAGATCCCCTGCCTTTAAGGAGGTAGAGCAGAACTTTCCACTCCTTATATGTGGATTGTGCACGATGGCTATTTCTTAAAGATCACAGTACTGAAAGAGAGAAGAGACTAATTTTAAAGTGGAGAAACCTCACAAACAGTACTTTAGACCAGAGGATCAAGGTTGACATGAATAGTGATAAATCACATGTGTAGTATGCACACTTCACCGCGACGGTCATATCCTCAAAACCCATAACTTCAGTCTAATCAGGAAAAGGACACAAATAATGCAAAATGAGGATGTGCTGCGAAATACTTCATTAGTAATTCACAGAAATGTCAAGATCATCCAATATAGGTAACGTCTGAGAAACTGTCACGGTCAAAATAAACCTAAAGAGACAGGGAGTGTAAATTAGTTCAACCATTGTGGAAGACAGTGTGGCGATTCCTCAAGGACCTACAAATAGAAATTCCATTTGACCCAGCAATCCCATTACTGGGAATATATCCAAAGGACTATAAATCATTCTACTATAAGGACACATGCACACGAATGTTTATTGCAGCACTGTTTACAATAGCAAAGACGTGGAACCAACCCAAATGCCCATCGATGATAGACTGGACTGGGAAAATGTGGCACATATACACCATGGAATATTATGCAGCAATCAAAAATGATGAGTTTATGTCCTTTGTAAGGACATGGATGAATCTGGAGAACATCATTCTCAGCAAACTGACACAAGAACAGAAAAAGAAATACCGCATATTCTCACTCATAGGCGGGTGAGAAAAATGAGAACACATGGACACAGGGAGGGGGTCTACTACACACTGGGGTCTATTAGGGGGAATGGGGGAGGGACAGCGGGGGGGCTGGGGAGGCATAGCCTGGGGATGAATGCCAAGTGTGGGTGAAGGGGAGGAAGGCAGCAAAACACACTGCCATGTGTGTACCTATGCAACTATCTTGCACGTTCTGCACATGTACCCCAAAACCTATAATGCAATAAAAATTAAAAAAAAAAAAGACATGACAAGTGTAATGTGGTATTCTAAATGCAATCTCAGAACTGAAAACAGACATTAGAAAACAACTGAGTGCATCTGAATAAAGTATGGACTTGAGTTGATAACGGTGTGCCAATATTGGCCCATTAATCACGACAAATGTGCCATTCTAATGTAAGCTGTTCATAATAGGAAAAACTGTGTGGGTATTTATGAAAAATCTCCTTATAATCTTTGCAATAATTCTGTAAACTGTTATGAAATAAAACTGTTCTATGGGAGGCCGAGGCGGGTGGATCATGAGGTCAAGAGATCGAGACCATCCTGGTCAACATGGGGAAACCCCGACTCTACTAAAAATACAAAAAAATTAGCTGGGCATGGTGGCGCGTGCCTGTAATCCCAGCTACTCAGGAGGCTGAGGCAGGAGAATTGCCTGAACCCAGGAGGCGGAGGCTGCGGTGAGCCGAGATCACGCCATTGCACTCCAGCCTGGGTAACAAGAGCGAAACTCCGTCTCAAAAAAAAAAAAAACTGTTCTAAAAGGTACAAGTTTACTAAAAATAAATTGAGTTATAACTACTTAATATAACAACTCATTTTAAGTTTCTATGTAAGTATTTGATGAAAATCTAAAAGAACGTATTTTCTAAGCTATTGAACTGTAATCAAACAGAAAAAGCAAAGTTTGTTTCAAAGTTGTAGCACTGGCACATCATTTGCCCCCCAAACCAGAACATATTCTAAATTTATTAAAGACTGTACTCATGGTATTCCCATTCCAGTCGCTGGACTGTGAGTAAAAATAAAAGCTAATTTGATGTAACGCATCCTCACAAGTACCTTTCATGAAATAAATAACAGGTTACCACAAGGTTTTATGAATTTGGATCGTGAACATAGTGACTGCACACTTTGATCAGAATTAATATAATACTTATAATAAAACAACATTGATATTCATTCATTAATCAGAGTTTACAGTCTATTATTTGAACTAACAGAATTAATTCAAGTTAGAAGAACTAACCTAAACTGCTGAGGTGAATAAAAACCCTGGAATATCTAAGTCCTTCTGATAACCTCATTATGCAGAAAAACTTCGTTGGACTGAAACTTTTAAAAGAGCTCTTAAGTAAATATCCAAACCAGCTAATAAATAAATAATCTCTTCTGCTCTTGCAATGGATGTTTAAATGGCCCCAGATAAGAACAGACATGATTCTAATGAGAACATCTGATTTTATACGCATCTGAAAATGTGATTCCAGGCTTGAAATTCAGAGAGACTGGTAGTTGATGATTTTACAGGTATATGCGCTGTTTTTCCTTTGTTCTCTCTCATTCTTTCCTTCTTTTCTGTATACCATTTCCCTAGAGATCCCAGTTTCCAACAGGTGGTGTTCATATTGAGTTGACAGTCCTGTATCTTAGTATGGAATTTTAATCATATTATAGGTTTTATTGGCAGTCACTGCAGGCTGCAGAGTTGATACAGTTCTCAAACTTTGTCCATTTCAGTTACTAAGTTAGCAATCACTTTATGGCTCAGTGTCAGTGACAATTTCAACTGATCAATCTGTGATGAAACTTCAGATCAATAAATGACAAAGATAAATGGAGACATGTGAATCCCCCCACGTCTTAGCTCTCTTACTGGAGAATGGCAAATCTGTTTGGATAAGATAATACCCTGGAGGGTCTACTGCCTGCAATAACTATTTTCAAGGAATGATTCCCAATGAACTCTGTTGTCTGACACTCACACAATCCTCCCAACCCCAGCTCACTCTGTCTCTGGTTACTCCCAGTGAGCCAGTGCTACCATTTAACATCAGTCATGCCGCTATGAAAACTGTTATTTTCTCTTGGTTGAGCCGGCACTCTTGCCTTCTGTTGCTTAATGAGGACACATTAGGAGAAAGAGGGAAGGGTAAGGAGAGGATTTGGGCACCAATGATGTGTACCTTCATCTTATGTTATTGGTACTCTTATTAAACTCTACTTTGCAAAAATTTTGATTACAAAAAGTTAAGTAACTTACCCATGGTGAAAAACTTTTGTCCATTCTTTTTATATCCTGATAAATATAGACTGATTTTATTATCTCTCGTATAGCTCATGGATGTCACCTACGAACATTTCAATAAATATTTTTGCACCTCCAGCATACTGGTTATCATTTCAGACAATGGGAAGATAGGAAACAAAAATAAAAATAAAAAGCAAAACTCTCTACCCTTGTTGACTACGTTCTACTTATCCAAAAAGCAAAATTATATTTAAAAAATGCAAAAGGACCCCAACTCTTCACTTGTATGTTTTATATTTAGAAAAACTCATCATAAGGAATTATTTTAAATAATTATCAGCACATTTATTTTAAATCAAATGGCTCTGCTACACCAATCCTGTATCTCTGTCATGTGAAATTTAAAAACCCAAGTCAAGGATGACTATTGGGTGTCTGGCATGAGCAACTGATTACAAAATGATACAATATTGGAAAGGGAAGGAAGTGAAGAGCTCATTCTTTTTCAAAATTTCTGATTTTGGCTCCTCAACTCAATTTTAATGTACTTAGTGAGATTAGGTAAAATGCTCCTTTGTATTTCAGCAATTGGATTTGCATTGAAACAAATCAGATTAATACACGATCCTACTTTTTAAGTCCAGATCATTTTTATAGAAGATCTATGTTTGTTTTATTTAAATATTGACTTTTAAAGCGTTGTCTCTAACAATGGTTCTATTTATTTTGTTGAAAATATATAGAAAAAATGATTTGACTTCCAACTTCCATCTCGAAATACTCTTTATAGTTGATCTCATTCTGACCCCAAGCTGATATTTGCAGCTGCATCTCCACATATTTCAATTCTCAAACCAAATATAACTTCCTAGAGTTATTGGCTGCATAACCTGCCAGGAAGCAAAAGAAAAGAGAAGTTGAGCAGGGGAAACTAGTCCTATGAGATTATTCACTCCAGATGTCCCAATTACTCCTTTTGGGGACTTTATTGACTTAAGTTATACAAATCCTCCTCTATAAATCCTTACTGAGTCATGTTTGGCAAAGACTGTATTCTGTTTCTCCCCAAACACCTTTATAAACTCATAGTAGAGTTCACACTTAATAGAGGAGGAAGCAAAAATGTCATGGTCACATTAAATCTTATGGAGTTTTAAAAAGACATAGTTAACTGATTAAATCTTCATCTACTGAGAGTTGAGGTGTGTCAATACAGCACAGCGTTCTAAGTCATCTCATTGTTTTAAATTTCTTTTCATACAACAATAAACCATCTGCAAATTATATGTGATTGGAATGATGACTCCTAATTATGTTTCTTACTTAAAAATGTTTACCTTTACCTGAAAATCATAGCCTCCTCAATACTTTCCTTGATGAAATTTTATTAGAAACTTTAAAAAGCAGAACTTGCACATTTTAAATAATTAGCAGCACATTTATTTTAAATCAAATGACTCTGCTCCGTCAATCCTGTATCTCTGTCATGTGAAATTAAATCAGGAGCAATAGTGTCTTAATTCTACCTTTTTGACAGTTTTCATCTATGAAATTTTGATGAAATGGATGTTATTTTCAAATCTTTTCATAATGTAATGCCAATGATATAAATTTTGAGAAAATATTTTTCTTTCTTTCTTTCTTCTTTCTCCTTCCTTCCTCTTTCTTTCTTCTTTCTTTCTTTCTTTCTTCCTTCCTTCCTTCCTTCCTTCCTCTTTCTTTCTTCCTTTCCTTTCCTTTCCTTTCATTTCTTCTTTCTCTTTGAGATGAAGTCTCACTCTGTCACCCAGACTGGAGTACATGGCACGATCTCGGCTCACTGCAAACTTTGCCTCCAGGGTTCAAGCTATTCTCCTGCCTCGGCCTCCCGAGTAGATGGGACTATAGGCTTGTGCCACCACGCCTGGCTAATTTTTGTATTTTCAGTAGAGACAAGGTTTCACCATGTTGGTCAGGCTGGTCTCAAACTCCTGACCTCAGGTGATGTGAAAGAAGGGACGTCATTGCCAATCCCATAAACATTTAAAAGATAATAAAGGAATATTGTTAACAGCTTTATGCCCACAAGTTAAAAACATAAGTGTAATGGACCAATTCCTTGAAAGGCAAAATTTGCCAAAACACACACACACACACACACACAATAGCCAGAGGGTATTAAAGGATTTGGTCAACAATTAATAACTTTTTGAACCAGAAATCACCATGCATAGATGTATTCCTTGATAAATTATACCAAACATTTAAGGAATAAATTATACCAATTATATGTATTCTCTTCCAGAAGATAGAGGCAGAAGAGATACTTCCAGAAGATAGAAGCAGAATAAATACTTCCTAACTCATTCTATTTGGTCAACATTGCCCTAATACCAAAACTAGACAAAAATGTTACAAAACAAATGAACTATACACCACTATCTCTTAATAAAAACAGATGTAGCAATCTTAATAAAATAAAATAAAAAATGATAAAATATTAGCAAATAAATCTGATAGTATATAAAAATAATTATATAGCATGACCAAATGGGATTTGTTCCAGGTATGCAAGACTCGTTGAACATTCAAAAATCAATTAATGTAATCAGTCACATCAACAGATTAAAGAAGAAAAATCACATGGTCACATCAATAAACACACACACAAAATAAAATTCAACACCCATTTTATTTTCTACAAACTCTCAGCAAACTAAGAGTAGAAGGACCTTTCCTTAACTTAATGAAGACAACTACTAAAACCCTACAGCTAATATCATACTTAACGGTGAGAAACTGAAATATCTTCTGCAAAGATATTTCCTCTTACCACTGCTTTTCAACATTGTACCGGGAGTCCTAGCTAATGAAATAAGATAAGAAAATGAAATAATGTGATTATTGATTGGAAAGGAAGAAGTAAAACTGACTTTATTCATAGATTATTATATCTGAAGAAAATTCAACAGTAGTGACCAAAAAGCTCCTTGAGCTAATAAGTATGGCATTTCTTTATACTATGTGTTAAATAAACACATATAATTTAACATTTAAAGTACCATGTTATTACTTTAGCACTTAAAAATACTTAAATATAACTATAATACCTATGTGAAACATGGTACAAATTATGTAAAAAAATGAGGAAAACTATAAAACTCTGATGAATGAAACCAAAGGTAAAACAATGGAGAGGTATTTCATGTTCATGGAAAGGAAGAAAATATTGCCAAGTTCTTCCCAATTTGTGCAATCTCAAACAAAATTCTACAAAGATTTTTTTCAATATATTAACAAATTGATTCTAAAATTTATCCAGAAAAGCAAAAGACCTAAAATAGCCACAATATTGAAGGAAAACAAAGTCATTATACGTTTGTCAGAATCAATAGAATGTATTAACACTAAAATAAACCCTAATGTAAATGATGCTACGCCATTGGGATGATGATATGTCTGTGTAAGTTTATCAGCTGTAACAAGTGCACCACCCTAGTGCGGATTCTGACAGTAAGAAGAGATGTGTGTATGTGGCACATGAAGTGAATGGAAATCTGTATCTTCTGCTCAGTTTTGCCACAAACCTAAAACTGCTCTAAAAAAATAAAAACAAAGTTGGAAAACTACCCTTTTTTTGAGACAGGGTCTTGCTTTGTCACACACAATGAAGTGCTGTGGCGTGATCACAGCTCACTGTAGCCTCAGCTTCCTGGGCTCAAGCAATTCTCTGGCCTCAGCCTCCCAAATAGCTGAGATCCCAGGCATGTACCTCCATGTTCAGCTAAATTTTGCATTTTTTCACAGGGTCTCACTTTGTTACCCTGGCTAAGCTCCAACTCCTGGGCTCAAGCAATTCCCACCTTGGCTTCTGAAAGTGTTGGGATTGCAGGTATGAGCCACTGTGAGCAGCAAGTCAGAGAACTTTTTAAAAAGTCTACCATTTGAGTTTTGCCCTAGCACAAAGTGTGCAAAGGAAACAGTGAAAAATACATTTAGAAAGTTATACATAATCCAAATTATGACTGTCTTAAGGAATTTTAAATTTTATTCTGTAAGCAGTGAAGAACCATTGGAAAATCAATTTGCACAACAGGCTTCTCTAAGATGACTAAAGTATTCAGAAGAGTGACCATGTATAAATTTATACATTCATAGTTCAATTAATTTGTGAAGATATTTACTTTTAACAATATAGTTTAGAAATGAGTTATAAACTTTGGTTCTTTAACAGTTACTAATTATGATGCACAAATCAGCTGGTAAAAAACTTATTGATGAATAAAAGCTTAGATCACTTAGATTTTTGCAGGGCTCAAAATTACCACAGATCTGGACAGAAATGAACAATGTATTTTCATTATGTACTACTGGATTTATCTATTTACATTAGAGTCAGGTATAGATGTAATAGCAGAAAAACAAATCTGAAAATAGCATCTTTTATAGTTTTTTTCAGATAATTATTAGGTACCCACAAGACATTAGATAAATTGAGTTAAAATGTCTTTAGAAATCATACTGCTTATTCACATAACAATTGGGAAGCTTATGGGAGCTTTAGAAAATTGAGCCATTTTAAATGAGTAATGTATACTATAGGTAGTCAATAAATAGCTGCTATTTATTTAATTTAATAATCAAGCAAATCTTTATTTTTAAATGTGAGGTGTTATTTTATCACCTATCAGTGAAAGAAAAATATATACCCAACCAATTTCATATTATGATTTATTTCATAATTGGTAGTTTATTTATTTTTAGAAATTTACCATTTTTTCTTCTAAATTTATATCAAATTTAAACACATAACTTTCATCAACCTAATTGACATTAACAATTTATGTTAGAGCTGTTGGCTTTGTGTAGTTTTCCAAAAAAGAAAAAAATCCTGTTTGGTGTGCCTAGGTATGATGTCATTATTACCAAGTCACTTGTCACTTCATCAAGGCCCCCATAAAGTGCCAGCTAAGCTATTCCAGAGCATGAGAATGGTGACTAAATATGCATGTGGTAGAAACATCCAGTTTATAATGTTCTAGTACAGTGTACATTGGCAATAAACCACCAGGGCACAGGGGAAGACAGAATACACTACGGGATGCAGAAAAATTAACTGAAATGTTGTAACATGTGAAAGTGGTTCACACAGGACCTGCTACAGACTAGATACCAAGTAAGATTTTTAAAAATGTGTTTTCTTTTTCCTTTTTTCAAGGAATGAGAAATGAAAGTTCTTTTGAAAAAATTGTATGTTCATTGGCAGAGATTGGTCTCATTTTAAACAATTTGTTAATTTGTAATGCTAAAATTATGCCTACGTGTGTCAAAACATGGAACAAAATAGGACATAAAATTTACTCATGTTTAGCTAATAAAAAGTAAAAATTATATAGATAAAGATTTTATTTTTATGCCACTGAATTATGATGTACATAAAAAGTCTATCATCAGCCCTGCACTGTGGCTCATGCCTGTAATCCCAGCACTTCGGGAGGCTGAGGCCAATAGATCATCCGAGGGGGAGTTTGAGACCAACCTGGCCAACATGGCCAAAACCCATCTCTAATAAAAATACCAAAATTAGCCAGGTGTAGTGACTCACACCTGTAATCCCAGCCACTCAGGGGGCTGAAGGACGACAATCGATTGAACTCGGGAGGTGGAGGTTACAGTGAAAAGAGATCATGCCACTGCACTCCAGCCTGAGTAACAGAGAGAGACTCTGTCTCAAAAAAAACTCTATTGTGACATGGGGAACTACAGAAATGGTGACAATGTTGTCATCTCATATTAAGATCTATGAGAGGTTTGTTATGCTGGGAAACATTAGTAACATATACACCCAATACATTAATTTACTGTGTATTTTCAACCTAAGGGCCACTCAGCTCTAACTGGTCACTCATTGGGGTCAGATGCATATTTGATTGCTCTGATTGGCCATGGTGGGGATCTCCTTTATTCTTCATATTTTTAGGTTTATTTTCCCTAACAAGAGCTTAAAGAAAGATAACCTTCAAAAGGTAGAGAAGAACTGTTTTGTGGTCAAGGACATTTATGTCTTAAGTCTCTGCTGAATATCATTAATCAAATTCTCAAGGTTAATTTATAAGAAACTAGAGAATGTCAAAGTCCAAGACTGAATCTTGATTTTTCTATTCTAAGCAACAGATTCCTCATAAAGGCTTTATTTAAAAATAAAATCTGTCGGCTGGAGAGAATGTGGAGAAATAGGAATGCTTTTACGCTGTTGGTGGGAGTGTAAATTAATTCAACCATTGTGGAAGACAGTGTGGCGATTCCTCAAGGATCTAGAACCAGAAATACAATTTGACCCAGCAATACCATTACTGGGTATATACCCAAAGAATTATAGATCTTTCTATTATAAAAGCACATACACATGTATGTTTATTGCAGCACTGTTCACAATAGCTAAGACTTGGAACCAACCCAATGTCCGTCAATGATAGACTGGATAAAGAAAATGTGGCACATATACACCATAGAATACTATGCAGCCATAAAAAAGGATGACTTCATGTCCTTTGCAGGGACATGGATAAAGCTGGAAACCATCATTCTTAGCAAACTACACAAGAACAGAAAACCAAACACTGCATGTTCTCACCCATAATTGGGAGTTGAACAGTGAGAACACATGGACCCAGGGAGGGGGACATCACACATCAGGGACTTCAGGGGGTTGGGGGCTAGGGGAGGGGTAGCATTAGGATAAATACCTAATGTAGATGACAGGGTGATGGATGCAGCAAACCACCATGGCATGTGTATACCTAAGTATCAAACCTGCATATTCTGCACATGTACCCCAGAACTTAAAGTACAATTTTAAAAATGTAATACAATGGATAAAAATATTAAAGCATAGCACACATAGTAAAAAAAAAAAATCTGTCTACTTGATGGTTGAATTTATTTCTGCCTAATCCCCTAATCAAACACATCAATTGAGAATCTAAAATATGTGTGTGTGTGTGTGTGTGTGTGTGTGTGTGTGTAATTTTCAGTAGTCTAGAGCAACAGACCTCCATTACTTTAGCCTTCTAAGCACACATTTTACTGCCTGCAAATGACTTAGTGGAGTAATGGAATTGTCCGATTCAGCTGGAAATTTGGCTTTTCTCTATTCATATGTGACGTAGTGAATGTTCCGGCAATTCTTGTTTATAACATGTTAAAGCTACTGGGCAAACTTTGCATGCAATGGAAAAAAATTTATGGATATCTGTGAGCCCATATAATGAGGCGGGTTGTGAGCAGGTGAAGAGATTCGGAGGAAAATGTTAATTCCCATTTTTCTCTCTGGGGATGCAAGCATTTAGCACACAGCACTAGGAGTCCCATAAGTTATTATGCTACACGTGAGACTATTGTCCTCTTCAAAATAATAGCATGTCTGAGAAAGCACTAAATTCTAAGAGCAGGATAAAGTGCTTTAAAGTCATGAAATTTTAATGAGACAGTTGCTGTGGCAAATGTCTGAAGGGGGTGAAAATTTTAACATTCAAAGAGCTAAGAATATCATTCAGATGTTTTGGTGATAGCAGGCAGGAAGAAAACAGAAACAACTTGTATCATTTATCAGCAATAGCTCACTGGGGTGTGATTGAACTTCTTGTAGTTAAAAAAATCTAATGTGAGTATGAAAGACAACTTACTATGTTTTCCTTGATCCAGAAACATCACCATGTGGACTCAATTGTATCTGGCGTGATGAGATATGTTCTTGAAGTCCCAGTGGCCTCCAAGTGTGCTCTAAGCAGATTATCTCTGAGGTCATGGGACAGAACCGTGCCCAGACCCAAGTAAGATGCTCAAGTCACATGGCTTGCTAAATCATACAGCAAGATGCAAGGAGAAAGAGAGGAAAGAGTTTCCTAAACAGGAAAGGAGCTAGCAAAATGAGAAGACCGCAATACCTGAATCCAGTGTTACACAACCTTCACATATCCTGTTTCTCTGACACATAAGCCTGCCCTGCGGTGGTGTGGTTTCAAGGTCCAAGGGAGTGCAGGGTGAGCAAGGGCTTTAGTAAGTGCCCTGAAGCTAGCACTCACTTCCTCCCTCAGAGAGTCACATGTTCAGGGACTCCTGGCCTGCAGCTGGGGCTCACTGAAAACTGCTGAGATGCTCTGGGATTTGTCTGCATATCCCAGGTAGGAGACATATGGGACCAGAATGGGGGTAACCAAAAATTGAGGAAGGTCTAGTGCCCCGTAACTATTTAATCTTTCCTTGGGCCTTTTCTCCCTTCCTATCCATGTTCAACACACTTAGGCTGAACTTACTTTTCTGAGCCTAAGATTCTCACAAGCGACTGGCTATTCTATAGTCAGCTTTATCCCCTTAATTTGTGTCTCTGTGTTCTATTAAAGAATTCAATAATTGCAAGTGATGTAACAATTATACTCTTTTAGGTGAAGATGTCAAAATGAATAAATCATAAAGTAAAAAATGTGGATGTTTCCTTTCATCATGCAAAGCTTACTAAAAGAGTTTTTGCAGGTTCTTGTAGCTTTCTTGTCCCTCCCAGGTAGATTCTCCTTTGCAGGCTTTCCCCATCACAGGAGTCACGTAGCCAGGGGCTAGAAGTATAATGAGCAGCTCCTGAGATATCATAATATTTCTCTTCCCTCTGCTCTCCTCCTCCTCTTTCTTTCCAGCTTTTTCTCCTCCTCTTTCTTCTCATTTTCCTTCTCTACTTTCTTTTTCTTCTTCACTTTCCGTCTGGTTAATTCTGATGTGGGAATTTTGGGTTATATACTTGCAAATCATTTACCCATTAATCTTTTATCCAACTGTAATATATCTTACTTTATGTGAGTGATAGTGAGTAGAAACTCACCAGGTACTAAACTAATTAAAGTTTTTCCCATGAATTGAGAAGCAGCTGAAATATTGACTGCAGAACACTGCTTTAATTATAGTTCCTGCCCTCAAGCATTAGGTAAGTGTTATTGAGAGTCTGCTCATTTTATTTTTGACAGGTCCAAACTTGTGCAACTCTGGCTGAGGATAAAATGTGCATCAAGAGAGTAAGACATGCCAAAATATGGTTAGTTTATTTATATTATTTTACTTATTTATTTTTTGAGATGGAGTCTCACTCTGTTGCCCAGGCTGGAGTGCAGTGGCATGATCTCAGCTCACTGCAATCTCCGCCTCCCAGGTTCAAGTGATTCTCCTGCCTCAGGCTCCCAAGTGGCTGGGACTACAGGCATACACCACCATGCCCAGATATTTTTTGTCTTTTTAGTACAGATGGGGTTTCACCATGTTGGCCAGGATGGTCTTGATCTCCTGACCTTGTGATCCGCTGCCTCAACCTCCCAAAGTGCTGGGATTACAGGTGTGAGCCACTGCACCCTTCACACATCAGTAACTGACAGCAGACAGATGAATAATCACAGCCCAGTTCATCAGAAATGCCTTGTTGACCAACATATTCATAAGCAATGATAAATTGCCATTTTAAGCCATTAATCTCTTAGGTGTTTTGTTACTCAGAAAAAGCTGTTACACTGTCCTTCTAGAAACATGAAACCACCGTATACTCTTTCTTCTTTTTGGTCTTTATAAGTCATTCATCAGATTTTCTGTATTTTAATTAAAATGTCTTCAAAGTGCAATCCCTCTTTGCAATCCCTCGATGCTCTGATTCTGAGCTTCGTCGTCTCTTGCCTGGGTTTCGTGCTCTCTTTCCCTTCCTCTTCCAATCCCATTTCCAAAACACTATGCTTCAATCTAGAGATTTAATTATGTGATTCCTTTCTTTAAAAGCTGTCTTTGATTCTGTTTTCAAGCAGAATTAGCAGTGAAAATTCCTTCATGGTGTATAAAGTCCTTTCTGTTTATATTTCCTTCCTTTTTTGCTGAGTATATAACTTGTGACTGTCATCAATCTGCTCTCTTCCCACAACACAAAGCCACTCATCTTTAACTTCATAATCACAATTCTAAGCCACCACTCACGTTCTTTTTGCCTGAATTCCCGTATCTACCTGTCAACTTTTTATTCTTTAACATTTATCCCAGATAAAAATCCGCACCGAGATTTTCTTGGTTTCTTTCAAGCAGAATGAATTATACCCTTCTCTGTGTGTCTAGGGCGTGGCTGTCTGACCCAGAACTTCCTCATGCTCTACTTCATTCACTCG
The DNA here is from genome assembly GCA_031835075.1 of Saguinus oedipus. Taxonomy (NCBI): domain Eukaryota; kingdom Metazoa; phylum Chordata; class Mammalia; order Primates; family Cebidae; genus Saguinus; species Saguinus oedipus. The sequence goes on along the minus strand of CM063175.1, from coordinate 4,731,760 downwards.
TTTCTACGCCTTTGTCACAAAGATTGAGTTATTTAAATGCACAGAGTCTGATTCCATCACCTTTTAATCCTTAGAAACAAGCACAGTCCTACATATAAGAGGCACTGAATACATGTTTTTGATGTACATGTAATGAGCAGAATTAAATCAACTTATCTGAAAAATGTAAAAATCTTGGTTTATCAAGATAGTTTCTTTTTAAGTTTGCAGTGTCTTAAGAACTTATTTAGGTTTCATATGTCAATGCAATTTGGTGAGAAATTTTCCTGTAAGATTCATTTTGGGGCAACCTGCCTTAATATTGCTTACAACCCTAAGGCATTTTAGTGTTACAGAAAATTGTAGGCAAAGAGAACCCACTAACACTAGAATTGATCAACAAAAGTAAAATATATGGGTAACAGGCCTCAGGATAAATTACAAGTGGGGTTTTATAACACACAGACCAGTATTCACTGTATAGGTAAAATAATGAACAGTGAGATCTTACGTAGTAGATGAACGTCCTATGAATCTTATGATAGGTATTAGTTGATTTTCTGCTTAATTTAAATAAATCATCACTGTAGTATTACCTTTTTGTATTCCATCGACAAATTTTATTTGTATTTTTATTTATTTATTCATTTATTATTTTTTGTGGAGACAGGGCTTTGCTATAATGCCCAGGCTGGTCTTGAACTCCTGGGCTCCAGCAGTACCCCCGACTCAGACTCTAAAAGTGTTGGGATTATAGGAGTGAGCTCCCAGAAGCAACAAATATTTACTAAACATAAGCACATACTGTGTCCTAAACACTATTCTAATCCTTCAAATCAATTACTCTTCAAATGAAGTAAGTTTACCTAAATTAATTGATGAGATAAACCATGTGTGTATGTCTTTGTAATTTCTCTTATTTTCTTTTTACTTTTTTTTCTTATTTTTTCTTTCCTCTATTGTTTCCTTTGACTTTTTTTAAGAAAAGAATCCTCAGGCTTCCAATTTATTTTAGGACGCTCAGGATGTTCTCAGGTATTTTTTAATTCTCAAACTCTCTTTGAGACACAGTTATTTTTTACCCAGAATTTTAATACATATATTTTTTAAAATAAATGCTTAAGAAATCTTAATTTAGTAACTATAACACATACCCACTGGTTTTTTTTTTAATATATCAGTCATAATTTAAAAATTCTTTAATTTGGATTTAAATTGTGTTTTTAAAGCATTAGTACCATTTCAGATTTTCAGTGAGAATATGATTGGGCACTTCAAAAGCAAAAATTTTAATCTTTATATATTTATTATTTATCAAAGATTGAAATTATTATCTTAGAACATCAGTGACTATAGATAATGTTTGTTTTTGTAAATTAATTAGGTCTCATATTTATGAGGAAATTGCTCACAGTTTTATAAGCAAGTCATATTTGTGTTTGCTATTATTTTAGAAAAAGCAGTATGTTTTTTAAGAATTGGAATTTAAGAGTGAATTATTGAGTATAATTGTCAATATGATTCCATTAAGAGCTACTGAATATAATATTATATTCAAAATAAAACTAAGGTCATAGTCAGACTATTAGTTTAGCAGTAGATATAAACACTGCAAAAGACAGTGATTTAAGTCTTCACAAAGATTCATGGTGACATATAACTACATCAAATTTGTCAAAAGTTCTATTCAGTGAATCATGCAGTTTTTCTTTAAAGCAAAATGCTTTGCCACTTTAGGATCAGTTAAATAGTAGTATGAATTGATTGGGTTTATTTTTTTTTTCTTAGCAAAATGTCTCGAAGTCTACTTTAGTCTTTTTTTGTTGTTTTTGAAGAAATTACCCAATGTATTTATCTAGGATTCAAATCAAAACTCAATAAATTATTCTTTCACTTAATCTGTGAAAGAAGTTTCAGAAGCATATTTTTATGTCCAGATTGATATTTTAAAATAGTTTTATAAAACATCATAGAATAATGTTACAAATGACTTTGACTTTTAATCTTGCAAATTTAATTTGAAGGTTTTTAAGGAAGAGGGTAATCCAATCCAATTGAGTTATCCTCAAATTACTACCATAATGAGCTTGACTCACAGTAAAGTTTGAGTTTATTTCCACAATTGTTATGACCCCTCTCTCAAAACACACAACACGCTCAGAGATTAAAGAAAGAATCCACTTCAAATCTGACTTTGGCCAGGGTTTTACACAGTTGGGGAATACTCCTACCATTCAAAGTCATTAAAAACAAACAAATCATTACTCAATTTGTCCCTTTTGGAGTCTCTTTCCTGGTAGCAGCGTTTAGGATCAGCTGTGATCCTGTGTTCCCAAACTGGCCTGTTAACACGAACACATTTATCAGTGTTTGGCTTAAGGACAAAGCGCTAAAACAACAGATGGAATCAATATTAAATTTTACAAAGGGATTACATCGCAAAATCAACAGTTCTTTGTAATGATTGATGGTGATTGTGTACATTTCTTCTGCTCTCGGCATTTTCTTCTTATAAGAATTTCTAAGTAAGTGTCATAGATGCTGGTTATGAAGTAGCTCCAATCAGGTATTAATTGAGTTTCATCCCTGGCTGTGATAAGTTGTGAATTAGGCACCAAAGAAGGTAAAGAACAGAAATAATTACCCATGCCTTTTAATTAACGTACATATATGAGAATTCAGCATTTCACAATAAGATCCTTACACACACCCACACACCTTTCTCTACTTTATCAATATTGCTATTGACAGCATTTTGGTCAGTGGCTCACATTGTTACAACTATGAAAATACTATGAAAATACTGTTCACTGCTAAGCCACACATTTTCTGTCTTCTATATCTACGCAATTTTCTATGGTTACAAATTTCTTGTTTGCTTTGTTATTTTTAATCTTACTCTTTCACTTATCATGTTGCACAAACTAAAATTTACATATATAGGGAGAGAGCCTCAGTGGCTACAGATAATTATATAAATAATGTATTGTGTGTGTGTGTGTTTTAAACATAAAGTACCTCTTGCATACACCTTCCATTCTCCTGCCCCAATTTTTATTGATTTTTCTCTAAACTTCCTACACCAGAATTACCATGAGTTTTCCTTCACCAATATTAAGCTATTTCTTTTGCTTTTCATATTCTATATATGGTAGATTTATTAAATACAGGAATTATTCTATTTTGCTTTACTTCATTCATGAAACATGTCTTCCAAGAGTAAAATTTTAAATGCCTTATAAGCTTCTATGAATCGGTTACTATCAGGTTAATTTACAGTATGGCTTGGCATAGCATTCTAGGATGGAAACCAACTTCCCTCACAATTAAAAGTATGGCAGAGCCTGGCATGGTGGCTAACCGCTGTAATCCCAGCACTTTGGGAGGCTGAGGCAGGAGGATCACCTGAGGTCAGGAGTTTGAGACTAACCTGGCCAACACAGTGAAACCCCATCTCTACTAAAATTACAACAAATTACCCAGGCATAAGGGTGCATATCTGTAGTCCCAGCTACTCAGGAGGCAAAGGCAAGAGAATCACTTGAACCTGTCAGGCAGAGGTTGCAGTGAGCAGAGATGGAGCATTGCACTCCACTCTGGATGACAACAGTGAAACTCCATCTCAAAATAAATCAATAAATTAATTAATAAAATAAAATAAAAAAGTGTGGCAGAGACTGGGTGAATGTTCACACACTGCTCCTTCTTTCTCTGGGGCATAATTTGCAGTACACTTCTCATGTCCTTTGCTGATGTAACCTTGTGGCTCAGTGTTGGCCACAAGTGGAATGTGGGGCAAAGTGACGTACAAGCCCCGCTGCATGTGTACACATCCTCCACATCCTTCGTTCTCCCTTATTTTGAGAACTGGATGCAGAAAATCCAGACATGGATTCCAGGACCCTTACGAATAGAGGAGCCCCTGAAGGGGAGAATCCTGGACCCTAGGGTGACTGCCCATGCTGGAGCGCCACCAATTCACACGGTGTGACATGAGCCAAAACGAACTCTTTAGTATTAAATGCCACCGAGAATTTAAGATTCTTAAATTAGAGCAGTAGGAATTAAGATAATGTCATATAAATTTTTTAAATATATATTTTATCGTGTTTTAGGTTTTGGGGTACATGTGAAGAACATGGTAGATTGTTGCATAGGTAATACATGGCAATGTGGTTTGCTGCCTTCCTCCCCATCACCTATATCTGGCACTTCTCCCCATGTTATTCCTCCCCAACTCCCCACACCTTGTTGTCCCTCCCCTAGTACCCTCCACAGACCTCAGTTTGTGATGCTCCTCTCCCTGTATCTATGTGTTCTCATTGTTCCACATCTGCCTATGAGTGAGAACATGTGGTGTTTGATTTTCTGTTTTTGTGTCAGTTTGCTGAGAATGATGGTTTCCAACTTCATTTACTGTTAAGACTGTTGGTAGAATCCACATAGAAAATAACTGCATTTCTCATCAGGCATGGTGGATCACACCTGTTATCACAGGGCTTTGGAAGGCCAAAGAAGGATCTCTAAAGCTGGATGTTGAGACCAGCCTGGGCAACATAGTGAGATGCCATATCCACAAAAATAAGATACAAAACCTAAGCTGGGCATGGTGGTGCATGTTGGGAGGCTGAGGAAGGAGGATCACTTGAGCCCAGGAACTTGAGGCATTGCTCATTCCCAAATCCCATATAGATAGGGAGATTCCAGCTGCTTCTTTAGATGATTGGACATTGTTTCCTTGCTTTTAAGTAAAGGTGACATTTGGAAGTCCCTGCTGTATTGGTCAGGGGCTGAGTCCTAGCTCCCTCCTTTTACAGAGGCCGAATCCTCTGACCCTACTCGAGCATTAGAAGACAAGGTCAGAGGCTGGGCATGGTGGCTCACACCTGTAATCCCAGCACTTTGGGAGGCTGAGGCGTTCAGATCACTTGAGGGCAGGAACTCAAGACCACCCTGGCCAACATAGGGAAACCCATCTCTACTAAAAACACAAAAGTTAGCTGGACATGATCATATGCAGGAGTAGTCCCTGCTACTCAGGAGACTGAGGCAGGAGAATTTCTAGAACCTGGGAGACAGAGATTGCAGTGAGCCGAGATCATGCCACTGCACTCCAGCCTGGGTGACAAAGTAAGGCTGACTCAAAAAAAAAAAAAAGACAATGTTGGAGCTTCTACCCCCTTTATATGACCCATATGCTCTTATGCTTTGTGTCCTGCAGGCTTTGAACTTCCTCTTCTTCCCATTTCAGCTTTTATCCCTCTCTTTCTGATCTTCTCATCTATGGCTATTTTCTCTTCTTTTAAGACTATGCAATTAATTGGAAAAACATACTATTATTTTTAATCCAGCATTTTATATACATATATTTATTTATATATAATATATATTAAATATATATATTGTATATAATATATATTTATATATAGTATATAATATATATTTATATATATTATATATATAAAATATATATATTTATGTATGTATATTATATATATGATATATATGTATATAGATACACATGTGTATCACTTTTTAGGAGAGTTATAATTTTTCTGTATTAATATGTGTGTGTATATATATATATACATATATATCATATATAATATACATACATAAATATATATATTTTATATATACAAATATATATATACATGTATATATATACACACACATTCAGAAAGAAAGAGACAGAGAGAGAGAATATAAACTCAGTCTTCTATGTCTTCAGAAGTTAACCGCTCATTTCATTTTGACACAACTCTCACTATGCGTTATTTTGCACAGGATGTTATACTTTCTCTTCATAAGAATTTCATTTTAGAATAGAGTTCAGGCTCATCATTAGGTAAGAGCATCTCTGGTAGGGCAGCCTTTTTTCATTCTAAAACTTTTGGGAATACTTCAGAAAAAATAAAACTAGCAATCCAAACTCAAGTAACACTGGACCTCACAGAGGAACCACACTTCTTGACAGACCTTATAACAGCACATCTATTTGCAGGAGTGCAGTTCTCTATGTCTATATAAAAAAGATGAATGCACAATTACCATTGTTCATAAAATAAGTCCAGCAATTTTTTCCATTTGATTAAATTGTTCTGTGTTTTATGGAAAAGAGAAAAGATTTAATCTCATATGGTATAAGAGGAACATAGTGGCTAAATCTTAAAGGGAAAGAAACATTTTGTAGACTTTTATTGAAACTTGACTTTCACCTCCATCATTTTCCAAAAACTGTGCCTCAAATTCAATAGTGACCTCTCCATCATTAAGTCTATAGTCACGTCTCCACTTTCATCTTCCTTGACTTATGAAGAACATTGGCCAAATTGTTCACTCCCTTCTCCTTTTTTTTTTCTTTGAAATGGAGTTTTGCTCTTGTTACCAAGGCTGGAGTGCAATGGCGCAATCTTGGCTCACCGCAACCTCTGCCTCCTGAGTTCAGGCAATTCTCCTGCCTCAGCCTCCTGAGTAGCTGGGATTACAGGCACGCACCACCATGCCCAGCTAATTTTTTGTATTTTTAGTAGAGACGGGGTTTCACCATGTTGACCAGGATGGTCTCGATCTCTTGACTTCATGATCCACCCACCTCGGCCACCCAAAGTGCTGGGATTACAGGCTTGAGCCACCGTCCCTTCTCCTTGATAGTCTCTTCATCCGGCCTTCAGGGCCCTACGTATCTGTGGTTTTCTTTCAGCCACATGAATGCCCTCCCTCAGCCTCATTTCTTCTGTCCTCCTCTACCTTCTGCCCTCTTACCAAGAAGTGTCCCAACACTTTGTCCTTGGCCCTTACCCTTGATCGTTAAATTTAGTCATTAAGTTTTATTTATTTATGTATTTATTTAAAGTTTTTCTTTGGACACCGCATAAGGCCCTGGATAGCTGTATTAGCTTTAAATGTCATCCATGTGCCAAGATGTCCCCATTGTTTACATCTCCAGCCCACATGTGTTTATGAGACCCAGACTCCTACATCCAGTTGCACCATCACTTGAATGCAAAATAAGCTCAACTCAAACTTAACATGACCACACTGGGCTCTCGATAAATCCATCCCAAACTGCTTTACCTACAAACCTCTCGTTCTCGAATGAAGAGATGGGATTCATCTTTCTACTTTCTGAAGCCAAAATCTGTGGACTCACTTCCGACTGTCTCCCACACAGGGACAACCAATCCAACAGGGAATCTTGCTGTCTCTGCCTTCCAAGTATGTCCAGGCACTCTATGTCGCTCTCCCCTCCCCTCCTATGCTCTAACCTAAAGCTACCAGCAGCAATTTCATTACCTTCTCATTGTTCTCTCACCTCCATCCTAGCCACACTGCTGTCTTTCTCAATAATGCAGCCAGGACGATTCTTCTAAGACAGTAATAAAATAATGACACTCTTCTTCATAAAACTCTATGATGGCTGCTCATTTTACACCAAATAACAGCCAAAGTCCCAAGGATGATCCTCCGCATCTGGGCCACAGTTATCACTGACCTCATCCTCTAATACTGCCCTCCAGCTCATTTGGCTCCAGACACTGTGATTTCCTGAGATTCTTTGAACACACCAGTTGATCCCTCACCTCAAGGCTTATTTTCTTCTCTGCCCACAAACTTTCTTTTGTCCTGCTCAGCTCCCTCCCTTCCTTGGAGCCTTTGTCCTTACGGGATTATTTCCCTGGGTCGCCCCAGCCAGTACTGCAGTCTGCCCCATTAGCACATCCAAACCCTGTATGCTGATCTACTCTTCACTTTCTTCCATAGACTTACTGCATTCTCTTGTAACTGATCATTTACTTCTTGTCTATGACCTCCAGAATGTGATTATTATAAAAGAAAGACTGTCGATCATTTGGTTTATGCAAACTACCTGAATGAGAACCTGCTCAGGGACATGCACTTCATTCTTATCACTGAATAAATAAATTAAAAGTACAACAATTCATTTTTTAGACATGTTAGCTTAAAATGTCTTTCAAGAGACATATTTTGCAATTTCAGAGAACTTCATGGTATATTACTTGAATTTACATTATGGTGCTTTGTAATAAAGCCAATTAAAACATGAATTTAAGAAATTAATAATTGCCTACACGAATGAAAGACTGTTAGACTTATCCATGGTACATAGATCATGGGGACTGTGGCATAGCTCATACATACCCCAAAACAAAACTATATCTTTAGCTAGAACACTGTAAATTTTAAAGTTACAGTGTAACTTTCATATTTACACTGTAAATATTAAAGATTAATATTTTGATTGATATTATACTCTTATGTAAATGAAATTAATATCTTCCAATTTATTTAAAAAATATAATGTTCTCCAACTTCTAAAAAATGCTCACTTAAGTGCTAGCAGTTTTGATAAAATTGACGTAATTACAACCAAATTGCCTTCTCGTTTATACAAATGCAAGCAACAGTAATATAATGAAAACTGGTAGAATAATTATGCCTGCTCCATACCAAATAAATTCCCAATTCTTGTGCTAAATTTGATGTCATGAAAGGATGTTCACTTCAGCACCCTAGTTCTCTTCTAAATGAAAAGTGAAAGGCAGGCTCGGAAGGATTTGTTCTTTATATCCTGCTTCAAAATTGTCAACAAAGATAGAGATAGCATTCATTGCCTCATCATACTTGCGTATGGTTTTGCATCTGATTCACCATGGAAAAAACTGTGGGTTTTAAATACATGAAATTAGAACTATCTGGAAACTGCTTGTCAGGAACCTGTCACCTCAGTTTCAGTATTTCACGTTATTAAATACTTTTTCTCTTGCTATCTGTTCATAAGATTTGCTAAGCCTGACAGAAACATTTTAATTACAATTTGAATTCAAGTCACTTCTTGAAGATCCATCTACAGCTCACCTTCTGATAATTAATCTTAAGAAATATTAATACTGAAATTAATTTGGTTCCTCTACATATTTAAGTGTCTTCTAAAATTAGTATAAAGACATATACCACTTATATTCTGTGTAATTACAGGTCCATAGACTTACTGCATTCTATCATAGTTTATAATTTACTTTTGTCTATGACCTGTAGAACAGTTGCTAAACTAATGAGTTTGGAAATTGTTGGATGAAAATACATGCATTGTTGCTGCTTCCACTATTTACAGAGGAGATTGTTTTGCTATATTGTTGTCATTTCAGTTTTCTTCTCCTGCTCACTGCAAAACAAAAGAAAAATTTAACATTAAATTTTATACGAGAGATCCAGATAATATTAACGTATTTTCTACATAAAAGAAATGCAGAAAGTACTCGACTTTGTGATGAAATACAAATTCACAGACGTACTCTTCATCCGAAGCAGTTATCACGACGTTTGCCTGTTAGCAGCTTAAGTGAACTTAGAACCAAAACTGTAAATAATTGTACTTTTTATATATTAAATGCATATATGATATGTTATTTCAGATTAGGCAAAGATGAGCTTAGAAATATGTGTTCATGGATGTCTGTATTCAGAGAGCCTAGTAGGTATTGTGAATATTGTACTCTGGAAGGGAATTAATTTTATTCCATTTTATGTTTATGTATATATATTTATATTGATATATATTATGTATATATATTTATATATATATTATGTATGATATATATGTATATATATTAAATATATATTATGTATATATATTTATATTTATACATAAACATAAAATAGAATAAATATATATTTAAATATATAAATAAATATATTTAAATATGTATTTTTTACATATACATAAAATGGAATGAAAATTATTAAATACTGTGTATCACATAAATATATACCTGAAAAAAATCAACATTGTAAAACTGCAGCATTTCATAATGGAAACCAAATAAACACTTGTTTTATAAAAGCCCGTTTACATTTTTTAAAAATAAAGTATATTTAAATTTTTAAATATAAGGGATTAACATTGTTTTCTAGACTAAATTATTTGCATTCAGTACCTTTTGATACAAGCCCAATTTATTAACCATGAATAAACAATTAACTCAATTAATATTCAAATTCATATATAGACAATATTAGTATCATAATTGTTTCCACAATTCTGATAAGTTTCTACATTCAATAACCTTCAAATATTTCACTGCAGATATAATCTTGCTTATAAAGCCCACACTGGTGTATTTTAAATTCCTGCTAGATGTGCTGCTATTCTAGCAAGCTCAGATGCCTGGTTCCTCAATTTTAACAGAAAGTCGATACAGGGGAGTACTGAAAATCAAGAATAGATATTTAAAAGTGTTAGTTATAATTGCAAACACAACATACAAACAGATATAAGCAAAAGAAAAGCACAAACACATGCCTGCACATAACACATGCATACACACACAGGCACATGCCTGCACATAACATGTGCACATGCACACACAGGCACATGCCTGCACATAACGCGTGCACATGCACACACAGGCACATGCCTGCACATAAAGCGTGCCCACGCACACAGACACATGCCTGCACATTACACATGCACATGCACACAGGCACAGGCCTGCACATAACACGTGCACACGCACACACAGGCACACGCCTGCACATAACACGTGGCCATGCACACACAGGCACATGCCTGCATGTAACATGTGCACATGCACACACAGGCACATGCCTGCATATAACATGTGCCCACGCACACACAGGCTTACAAAGTGTTATAGAATGTGAAGTGTAAGTTAACTAAACACTAACCTCCACATCTTTCACCTTGAGTAATCCATTATTTATTACTCCTTTCTTATTTTTTGAGACAGAGTCTCATTCTGTCCCCCAAGCTGGAGTGCAGTGGTGCCATCTCAGCTCACTGCAACCTCCAACTCCCGGATTCAAGCAATTGTTGTGCCTCAGCCTCCCAAGTAGCTGGGATTACAGGTGTACATCACCATGGCCAGCTAGGTTTTGTATGTTTAGTAGAGACAGTGATTCACCGTGTTGGCCAGGCTGGTCTCAAATGCCTGGCCTCATGCAATCAGCCTGCCTCAGTTTCCCAGAGTGCTGGGATTACAGGTGTGAGCCACCATGCCTGGCCAGTTATTATTTTTTTAAAAAAATATAGTAAGGCAAGGGAACAAGATATAACTATTTAAATGTGTGCTTTTAAAACTGTGTAATGAGTACACAGTTCTCCAAAATTCCTTTAGAGAGTGAATGAATGAAGACGTTTCAAGACCACTGGTCTCGTCTCAGCTTGATGCACAGTCCTGAAGCCTGGCTCTCAATGGCGGCCACCTGGGTGTCTGTCTCTGCACCCATCATCCTGCAGTCTTGTCCCCTTTAGCCCTTTCCTTTTCTGAATGTACCTGTTTTCACTCCCCTCCAGGTCTCTCATTTTCTCTTCTCTACTCAACCCTCTTTACCTAGCTGACTTCTTAAGCTCCCTGTTTTATTTTTTTATTTGGAATGGAGTCTCGCTCTGTCGCTGAGGCTGGAGTGCAGTGGTGCCATCTCAGCTCGCTGCAAACTCCGCCTCTGGGGTTCAAGTGATTCTCCCCGGCCCCACCCAGTTTCCCAAGTAGCTGGAATACAGGCACCTGCTACCATGCCCAGCTAATTTTTGTATTTTTAGTAGAGACAAGGGTTTCACCATGTTGCCCAGGCTGGTCTGGGTCTCCTGAAGTCAGGTAATCTGTCTGCCTCAGCTTCCCAGAGTGTTGCAATTATAAGCCTGAGCCACCACGCCCAGCCTAGACTTTCTGTTTTCTATAAACCTTCCCAGATGGGCTGAGGCCTCTGCTGTGGAATTCTGAATGGGCTGTAGTTCTTCCCCTCTGCTGCCACCCTAAGGTGGCCCCTTGTTTCATGTCTTCATCTTCCACGGTGGGTTCTCTGAGGGTAGAGACCTGTTTGCTGTAGCTCCAGACACAGCAGTCCAGGACTCAAAGCAGATGCTCAGGAACCTAAGTGAACTTGCAACAATAACAATTAGCTGAAATGAACTAGCAAAAAATGTGTGCAGTGTGATGAGATGCAGGGTGGCCAATATTTTAGTACTAAAATCACTTTTATATAAAAATATTCATCAACAACGCATTAACATCTTCCACATGATAAATACAGAGCATAATTCTTTGTAAAATGATATATTTTGAAATCAGTGTCTGACTGGAGATAGAAGCACAATACACACTTATTGCAAGAATGAATTAATGAAGCCACAGTACGGTATTGTGCTTAAGAGCTCAACCCCTGCAAGTAAACGCGCTTGGATTCTTGAGATTATTTGTGTGAAAAATGGAAATGTATCAACCCCTGTGAGTCTCAATTTTCTTATCTGCAAAACAGGGATAATATTGTAGTTACATCTGTGCATCATAGGGATAAAGGAAGATAAGGTAACTGCTCAGAGGGTACTAAGAACTAAATAGTAGGTGTTATTATTAGGTTTTTGATAATCGAAGATAGATCAAAACGATATTTACTGATCATGTTAAGCTGAAACATGTTGACCGGCATTCAACAGCTTCCCGCAGGGTACATTTATCTTTGGGCTAAAAGCAGCAAAGAAAACTAGAGCTTTATGCTGCTGGCTTGTTTGGTCCCAAGCTAATTCTACAATAGGTGATGTCTGTGTACTTCTTTGACACACTTCTTTTCCACTGTAGGACTCTACCTCAGCAGTTACTCAACACTCTCATTCCACCCTCAGAGTTGGCAGTGGGATGCCTTGTCCCTTAGGTTTGTTTGTATGAACAATCTCATGCTATGGATTTCTTCATTAAACTACATGCATGTAACAATTATGCCTCTAGGAGCAGAAAAGCTGAGGAACACAGGTAGCTGGTTAGGAGTGTTGAATATGTTTTTATGCTAATTTCTAAGTACTTTTTAACATAGTATCTCAAATAGTAAGTGATTACTCTAGGAATCTTGGCTTAATAGTTTTGAATCAAATTTTTTTTTTGCAGATACCTTGGAATACGAAATACAGGGAACAATATTTCGTATTTATTTATAGTCTGAGTGTAAATAAAATTGACTATATTCTTGCTGTCGTGTACTTTCCAAAAAACCAAAAGTCATGTTAGTGTTAAAACCAAGTGATTAATTATAATAATTTTAAATTTGTTTCTAACTGATTTTCGTAGTGCCTACATGCATGGATTTTAATTGATTAATGCAAGGAAGCAACAATTGGGTTAAGAAAACATACTATATTCCTATATTCACAGTGCAGATTTTTTCAATTTACCCACCTTGGTGAAGCTATCATAATATGTACACTTAGATAACATAAGAAAAAGTGAACTATGAAAATATTTTTGCTTCTTACACATCAAAATGTTAGGTCCTGAACTGCCAAGAAATGAGAGGTCAAACAAGGTGTTTTCGTTTTCCTTAACAGCATTTGGAGTATTCAGGACAACCCAAACGATTAAAGGTTCTGAGCAACTACAGTACTCAGGGAAGCCTGAAAAGATTGGGATTCTTTAGGCTGGAAGTAATCAGAGCTGGCATGAATGAGATCTCTGATATCATGAAGGTTGTGGGTAAGGTGACCACTTGTTCAACCAAATCACAAAATGTTAGAAAGAAAATGCTCTGGGAATTTAGTGCAAAATTCCAGAGAGCAATCCTTAACAGAAGTCCCTTTGTGTGCAATTGCTTGCAAAGTCTGGTGCCACTGACCAGTGGATGGAAGCTTTTCTCTTCTTCACACAATGGCCTCAGAACCCTTGCATGGTCTCTTTGTCTGTTCATGAAGTTTCTCGGTCATGACATAAGAGTATGTCAATCTTTGACATACTCTTAGCCAGTTGTACCTAAGAAGAAGACAATTGTGATTTAGTATTAGGAGTTTCGGGGCAAAAAAACAGAAACTGGGAAGCAATTTAAGCTTACCTGCTGTAACCTTAGCTGAAGAATCCACCCTGATGTCTAACACATAAGCAAGCCTGGCACACCCCAGGCCAATCCATTTTTCCCTGGGAATTGGTTAAAGGAAGGAAGCTATTTTCTTGTTAGCTTTCAGCTTGAGTCTTCACTTCCAGCCTGAATTTAGATCTCAGCAAAAATGTGTTTGTTTTTCAATTTCTTCTTCATTCCAGACAGCTGGCAATTTGACCCCCTTGTAGCTGATGGTATGTTCTGCCAGCAAGTCATGATATGGGTCTCTATCATTTACTTATTCATTAATTGGAGAATAGTTATACCACTCCTTCATGAGATGCTATAAAACCAAAGAGGTCAGGCAGACAATACCTTTGCTTTCAAGGAGCTTCCGAGTAGTGCAGGCAGGAGTCCCACAGTGATTATAGTAAAATGTGATGAGGGCCATGATGGGGATGAAAGAAGATGCTACAGAGACATGGAGAAGAGGACCCTCAGCCTGCAGAAGGGGAGCAGCGTAGGCAGAGGGTGAACCTTCGGAGGCTAAACTGGTGTAGTCCAAAAAGAATTAGGTAGACTTCAAAGAAGTTTGCCAAATGTGAGGTGAAGAACAGACAGAGGGCAGATGTGTTACAAATATCAACTTTATAAAACTAAGAACAATGGGAAGACATGGCTTTTCCTTTCTTGAAGGCAATGTAATTATATTTACAACATAAAAAGATCTCATTGTCTTCAAGCCGGGGAGATGGGTTGGAAGTGAAAATGGCAGTGAGCAGTTTGTTGCAGGAATCTGAATTACGAATTGGGCAAATTCCTACATTTGGGCTTTACTTCCTAAAATTGAATACAGCAACTCTAATAAAGAGATAATAACTAATCTGAGTCTTGGCTTCTCTTGTTTCTGCAAAAGAACACTTTCGACTTTCCTGTTTTGTTGCTTCAAAAAGTACACTGGCAATATGGCAATATGCATCCTAAGGAGACACTCACTGTGATTACTAAGGAGGACGACTCACTTGAAAACTTCATTTAAAGAAGAAATGTAAATACATAATGTTTTGCTGCTGCAGGTCTTTATCAGAATATCATATTTCAGCTTTGAGAAGTAAAGCTCAAATTTAGGAATTTGGCTAAACTAAGGAGGCCCCAACAGAAATAGAAAGTCATGGAAACGTGGAAGATTCTTTTACAATGAAGAATTGTAAACACCTGGCCACTGGTTCTACTGGTGTCACTCTATGAGCCATCTGGGTTATTTTCTAATGTCCCTTTGCTGCATGAATGCTTCCCTTAAGAAAAATCCAGAAACTAACTGGGTCAAAATGGTGCAATGTTTAGAGGAGAGCTTCTCAGCTTTGGATGCATGTTAGAGAAAAGGTGCGAAGGTGATTTAGAGTGTCTCATTAGAATGGGGTGAGCATTTTGCTACTGTACTTTTCACAGCAATAAAATAAGAAACTTAAAAATGCCTTCATGGAGAAACAGGAGAAGTCCAAGACTCAGAATTAATCAGGACTCTGGGCGTTCTACAGTGCAACCATCTGAAATCAACAATAAGAAAATGAAGTCCCTGAAGAAACATGTGGTGCCCAAATCTCTGCCATCTGAAGCCCACATGTAACTTTTTTATGAAATAAAACAGAAAATACACCAGCAATGGCACTTCTGTATTATAAGGGACCACCTATAAGGCCAAGTGAAACATACAAGTGTTTATTTTTCTTAGTTACTCAATGAACAGAAATCGAATAACAAGCTAAAAGATGCCTAGGGCAAGAAATGGTTTCCATCCCTCTCCCTTCCACTATTTTCCATTTCCTTTTCTCTTGATTCCACACGTCATGAGTGATTTTTCAAAAGCAATATTATATTATACTAGTCAACTTCCAAAATAAATTAAACATAGACACAACATCATAAAATCACAGCATAAAAGTCTTTTTCAGAAGCAGAAATGAAGGATCTCTTTGCCCTTCTCTTTTATTTTGGCCACTACCAGTAGGAAATTTCAGGAAAAAAAAAATCAAGAAGAAAGGGAAAGAAATAAAGAAAACCAAGAGGAGATGAAGACAGAAGAACTAGAGCTGTGTGTCGGGGGAAGAACACCTCTGTTTCATTTACAAAGATAATAAAATACATACCCTCCAAAAGACAAACACACTGAGTCCTAGAGTGGCCTGCTTTCAGCTTGGCCCCAGCTACCTCTACAGGAATCCTTTGCTTTGGTTGAGGGTGGTCTGTAGACTCTTTTGAGAAGAGGAGTTCAACCAGGCCAGATTAGATGTCTCCTGTGTGTGTCCTGATAGTAAACCCTGCTCATTACTCATGGCATCCTCTGGCTACAAGGGGCTGCATCTGTATAAAGAGTAAGGGTACCCTCCCTTCTCAGTGCTGCTGCTGATGGAATAGAAACCCTGAAGGAATGACAGAGAGCATATGCATGTTTAAGCCATAGACATGTCTTCATGCAGAGAGAGGAGAATCCCAAGACTCAGAATTAATCAAGATTCTGGGCATTCTGTAGTGCAGCCATCTGAAATCAACAATGAGATAAGAAGTCCCTGAAGAAATATGTGGTGCCCAAATTCTCTGCCATCTGAAGCCCACATGTCACTTTTTGTCATGTTATATGTTGTATTTTCAGAGGGTTTGCTGGCTTCTTCTTCCTTTCCCCCAAGAAACTAATGTATATGATAACAGATGTTTTTAGGGACCTGTCCTCAGAAATTTTAGTTTTTGTTGGTGTGATTTTTGACAATATTATCTGTTACCAGTCTCAGCTATCTTGATTTTAATAGTCGCTTTGTAAAGATACCAAATGTGAATTTTACTTTATGTTTTTGCAGAAGGTTGCTCCTAATGAGTAGAGTAGATTAACTATCAGAGGCACCAGTCTAGTTTTCACACCAGAAACATCACTCCGACACATTTTTCATTAGTGTCTGTGTTTTATTAATGTGTGTGTGTGTATACACACACACACACACACACGTATATCAATATGTCCAAATTACCATTTGAAATTTCCACCCAATGTTTTGGTGTCACGTCGACATGACCTTAAATGTTTTGTGTTTGAAATCGTGAAAAGCTTCCTGACATGTATACCATTACCTAATTTTTGACCAGGGTTTGATAACTTCACTTAAAGAAGAAATAAAAACTCAGAGGTTTTTGCTGCTTATATCTCGGTCCTTCATTAGAGTATCTGTTCTTCAATATTGGAAAGTAAAGCTCAAATGAAAAAGTGTTAATAAGCATTTCTTCTGTTCAGAGCTGAGGTCTACTAGCTTGCATTCATTGATCCAAAGACTCATGACATGAGCACCCTAAAATTTGGACTTGGATTCTAAGGAGATTTTTTTTTAATGTAACCAGTGGGATCTTCTTCTAACAGGGATTCCAGAGCTGTGTTGAGGAGTTGGGGTTATCAGACTAAAAAAAAGCATCAATTATGGAGTACCAGAATAGACGAGTGCACATCACATCATTCTTTAACATGTCTTTTTGTCTATTGGGCCTGTTTTTTAGTCATCAAAAAGGACTGCATAGACACGATGGTTAATTCAACCTGTTTTACTGGTAGTCCAAAGTTGAGTCAAAGCAGTAACTGACAGCATCTTCCACTTGGCAAGTAACTGGTGAAGGCCTTACAATCACTAGTTATATTCTTCCTACTGTTGAGTCATGTAATAATTATTAGGTTGCACCAAAAGTAATTGCACCAACCTAATAGTTTGTGCACTATTCAAATTTTCCATATTTTACGACCTGTCTCCTAAATAAATTGCAAGTACCTCAAAGGCCCTAGACACTCTACATTTTTAATATTCTCTATTTTCACCATGTATAGATGTTTGTCTGGCATGTAAAAGCTCTTGTTAATTGAACTAAATCAATTAGATGATTTAATAGAAGCAAAGACACACTACCAGAAGTTGGTTCTCTAATCATGTAATAAAAGATTTGTTTGATGGTAAGTCTCCCCACCCCCGCCTCTGCCAGGGTGGAGATGTTGCACATAAGAGATTTCCTTTCTTAACAAGAGAAGTCCCTCAGGATTCAGAAATAAACAGGCCCTGATAAAGTGACTCTTTCTTCTAACTATCCAGAAATTTAAGCTCCTTGGGTCTCGGCACAGCCTCATGTCTCTCTATTCCAGGAATAAGAGTTACTGACATACTAGAACAGTCAGGTAGTCTGAGAAAATGAAGTTTAGTTACAACTTCAATAGCACACAACTGCAAAGCAGCCAACCAAACTGGTGATAGAAATTATAATATTCATTTGGTCTGTCAGTCATACTTTTTGTTAATTTCCTGAATTTGGCATCGTCAAGTAGTGATCCCGGCTATGACAAAGTTTTGGCTGGCATGAACTAAAGCATTTCCTGCAGAACTAGCAATCATCTGCCATAACCTCATTCCTGTGGGATGAAATGGGCACCGGGAACCTGACCAAAGCAGCCAGCAATAAACACAGCGTCAATTATGCCACCACAAGATCTAAAGTAGCAAAGAACAAGACAGCATCCATTATTCAATCTCTACTTCTAGATTCATGCCACAGCACTCCCTTAATGCATTGACGATGTGTGTTAAGTTGGGTATTCTGTTCCAAATCACACACTTGCTTGAAGAGTTACAAAATAAAACTTAAGAAGTTACTGTGTTTATGACCACAGAGTAAGGGTCAGAGGTGGACTTCTGGGAGCTGTGGAAAATTCATTTCACAATATTGCTTAAAACCGGCCCCCACAGGAAAGAGAAAATAAAAAATGGCTCTAATTTCATCTTTCTCACTTGAAATTATGAAGTGATATTTATGGTCCTGCCTCAGTCAACTGACAGCAAATCTTTTCCTATGATTGCAAAAAGTTTCTTCTCTTAAACAAAGAGAATGTGTTAAAGACACATATGGTAGAATGAGAGAGGCAAACATTGATGAAAAAGGCTTCCACGGACAAAAAGTCATGCCAAGACGATCATATGACCGTAAAGCAAGTCCTAGCTTGGAAATGTTTCACTCTGGAATTCCCTGAGGCCTAACACATGAACTAGCAAAGTGTGAGGCTTTAGGATCTGGTGACAAATGCAGTCATTGAGAAAATCTGGCATCCGGTGAGTTCTGTCAACGTGGCTTCAATGTGGGGGCTATTAACATAGACAGATGTGTTCCACGCAAGACCAAACAAGTCAGGAAGTGGTGTGTTAGGAAGAAAAGGTCATTAACCCTTTTAGGACTGTTGAGGACAGCTAATAGGAAGCCAAGCTTGACTTTGAACAAGCAAGTCACGTAGAGTCAAGACTTTGAGAAATGTCTTTCTCGTGATCTTCTTCTCTTATATAAACTACTCATCAAAATTTGTAATACATCTAATTTTTTGTGTTAATTCAGTGCCAAAAATAATTGTAATAATAAGTCAAACCAAGGGAAGGTTATTTTGTTTTGCTTTTTTATTTCTTTCATTACTACAGAGCCATATGATCATTGGATAAAATCGATACATACTATTTCCAGAGGCTAGAATAGAGTGTATTAGTCAGGGTTCTCTAGAGAGACAGAACTGGTAAGATAGATGTATAAATGAAAGGGAGTTTATTCAGGAGAACTGACTTACAGGATCACAAGGTAAAGTCCCACAACAGGCCGTCTGCAAGTTGAGGAGCAAGGAAGCCAGTGGTGGATCAGTTCCAAAGTAGGGTAAGCACAAAAATCAGCCTTTGGAATCTGCTTTACTGCTCATGAGTCAAAAACACCACAAAGACCCTTTAACAATATGGTTTCTGTTTTAGCCAGAAAGATAAGGTAAGATGAAAAATTTATTTTTTTATGAGATATTTATTTATTTTTCTATTTCATTTTTTAGATGTATATATGTTTTAATATATATTTTATTGCATATTAGGTTTTGGGGTACATGTGAAGAACATGCAGGATTGTTGCATAGGTACACACATGGCAATGTGATTTGCTGCCTTCCTCCCCTTCACCTTTATCTGGCATTTCTCCTCATGCTATCTCTCCCCAACTCCCCACCCCCACTGTCTCTCCCCTAGTTCCCCCCAACAGACCTCAGTGTGTGATGCTCCTCCCTGTGTCCATGTGTTCTCATTGTTCAACACCCGCCTATGAGTGAGAACATGCAGTGTTTGATTTTCTGTTCTTGAGTCAGTTTGCTGAGAATGATGGTTTTCAGGTTCATCCATGTCCCTACAAAGGACACGAACTCATTGTTTTGATGGCTGCATAATATTCCATGGTGTATATGTGCCACATTTACCCTGTCCAGTCTATCATCGGTGGGCATTTGGGTTGGTTCCAGGTCTTTACTATTGTAAACAGTGCTGAAATAAACATTCCTGGGCATGTGTCCTTATAATAGAACAATTTATAATCCTTTAAATATATACCCAGTAATGGGATTGCTGGGTCAAATGGAATTTCTATTTCTAGGTCCTTGAGAAATCGCCACACTGACTTCCAAAATGGTTGAACTAATTTACACTCCCACCAGCAGTGTAAAATGTTCCTATTTCTCCACATCCTCTCCAGCATCTGTTGTCTCCAGATTTTTTAATAATCACCATTCTAACTAGCGTGAGATGGTATTTTATATAATGTTGTCAATATTTAATGAAGAAAATACCTGAGTTTGTGAAAATTGTGGATCAATAGATCTGTCACTCATTGGCAAGCACAAAAACAGCCTTCAGTCTGTGGCCAAAGGTTGGAGAGCCCCTGACAAACCACTGGTGTTAATTCTAAGAGTCCAAAAGCTGAAGAACTTGGAGTCTGATATTCAAGGGCAGAAAGCATCCCACACGGGAGAAAGATGATGGCTGGAAGATTCAGCCAGTCTAGTCACTCCACATTCTTCTGCCTGTTTTATCCTAGCTTGACTGGCAATTGATTGGATGATGTCCACTCAGATTGAGGGTGAGTCTGCCTCTCCCAGTCCTCCCCCAATCCACTCACTCAAATGTTAATCTCCTTTGGCAACAACTCATAGACACACCCAGGAACAAAATTTTGCCTCTTTCAATCCAATCGAGTTGACACTCAATATTAACCATCACATAATCACTAAAATACTTTGAATCAATAAAATAATAAATTAGGATAAAATTCTGTGGGAGTAGTAAGATGGTAATACAAGTTCAAGAAGAAAACAAAAGAATGATGTAAAATCTCTGATGATCAAAAATTAGAGCTTATTCATAACAAAACATTATTTTCAGAATAATAGTCTTGAAACGTATCCTGTGTTAAATGTATAACTGATATGACTAACAAATTATAGGAATTTTCATCAGTAAGCACTATAAACTGAGCTTTACCACTTTAGTATTATGAGAATATTTTTGTTGAACCTTAATATAAACCATGTAGAGGCTATCGGCTTTCTTGGGGAAGATTCATTAGGTGAATCTGCAACATAATTGTTTTATTTTTGTAATATAAAGTTTAATCATGTATTAGTGTAAGTAAAACATATTGTCTTGAATAAAAGTGTCATAATATACAAATACTGTTTAACATTGGACTCCTGTGAGATGTGTGAAATTTCAAAATCTTTTAAGAGATTAAAACATTTTAGTCATGAACAAGTATTAATGAGTATATTCAATATAAATGCTTTATTTCAAAAAATATTTAGTGTTTGCAAGATTCTATCCAATATACCTGATTTATAGTCTCCTCTGGACATTATTCTGTCTTTGTATGCAGCCATAGCTTATTCTGTAGAATAGACTAGACTCTAATTATCCCCATGTTTATCTTATGTGCACAGATTGTCTCTATTGTGGCTTATCCTCAGGTATTTCCAGATGTGCTCCTGGATGCACATTCATCAATATGCAAATTTATGTCTTATGCAAAAAAGCTAACTTTGTTGTTTCTTTACTTGAGGCCTTTTTTAAAAGATCCTTTGCTGAAAAGTCCAAAGAATCTGATGTATGTGTATGAGAATCTTTGCTTTGCTGCTCGTGAGTCAAAAACACCACAAAGATCCTTTAACAATACGGTTTCTGTTTTAGCCAGAGGATAAGGTAAGATAAAGATCTGCAATTTATTTTTTATGAGATGTTTACTTATTTATTTATTTATTTTTGAGACGGAGTTTCGCTCTCGTTACCCAAGAGCGAAATGGAGTGCAATGGCGCGATCTCTGCTCACCACAATCTTCACCTCTTGGGTTCAAGCAATTCTTCTGCCTCAGCCTCCTGAGTAGCTGGGATTACAGGCACGTGCCACCATGTCCAGCTAATTTTTGTATTTTGAGTAGAGACAGGGTTCCACCATGTTGACCAGGATGGTCTCGATCTCTTGACCTCGTGATCTACCCGCCTTGGCTTCCCAAAGTGCTGGGATTACAGGCGTGAGCCACCGCGCCCGGCCTATGAGATATTTATTTTATATGATCTTGTCAATATTTAGTGAACAAAGTACTTCAGTTTGTGAAAATTGTGGATCCATAGGTCTGTCATCCATGCTATGCAGGAGAGGCTGCAGGTAGGTGTAGAGAAAGATTAGACGGGCAAGTTCAAGATCACTGAATGCTATATAGATGACACAGAGCAATCAGTGGATAAATTATTGATATTTCATTCATACTTAGGGTAAAATGTATCATTAAGTATACTATAAACTGGTTGTTCTGCTTCCATTCAAGTCTTGGTCTAAGCCAGTTGTTTTCAAACTTTTTGACAATTATAAACAATATGAAATACATTGATATTCACAATAGGAAATATATTGGTCATTAAACCCTGTAAAAACATACATACGCATTGACAGAATTAAAAATATCATGAAACTATACTTACCTATTATGTGTGGATTCATGGGTTTGATGGTATAATACACACGCTATAATTCATTCTATTCTATTTTACGTCTTTTAAAAAGATTATCTTGTAACAATCTAATGTGGCGTGATCTGTACATTGCAAAGTACTGTTTAATGCAGTCGTTCTCAACTGGGATAATTCATTCCTCAGGAGATATTTGGCAATGTCTGGGGACATTTTTGGTGGTCACCATCAGGGGATATGGACATGTAGTGGGTCATTCAGCTTACCAGGCACAGCTCTCCACAACAAATCATTACCTGGTCCCAAACATCTACGGTACTGAGGGGTGAACCCTGGCCTACTGTATATTGCCCTGCAGAGCCCTGGAAAGCTCTTCTTGATTCTTAGACCTCCTTTCAGTTAGGGCCTGATTATGACTTAGATTCTGCTATGGTGTGAATGCATCCTTTCCAAAATCTAGGTGTTGTCTATGTGATAGTACTGTGAGGTGGGGCATTTAAGAAGGCATTAGGTCATGAAGGTTCCTCTTTCATGAAGAGGGTTCGGTGCCCTTATAGGGAGGCTTGACACAGGGAGGCCATCCCTGTTTACTTCTCCCCCCTTCCATCCTGGGAAGACACAATGTCCCTCCCTTCCAGAAGATGCAGAGCTCAAGACACCATCATGGACAGAGACACAACTTCCCCAGATGCAGAATCTGCTGGCGCCTTGATCTTAGACTTCCCAGAAGCCAGAACTGTGAGAAAATAAGTTTCTGTTCTTTATAAATTGCCCAGTCTATGTACTTCTGTTATAGCAGCACAAACAGACTGAGAAACACTATTTGACAGAATTGAATTCAGAACAAAGTTAGGCGGAGGAGGAGGAAGGTCCTACAGCAGCCAGATCAGAAAACAGCCATGGCAAAGTCACTAAGGATCCGTCTTCAGCAGCTGCCTGACCAGGCGGTTTCCTCTAGTGCCAGCAGCCACTTTCCTAGTCACAGAGGCAGTGTGAGTCCTGCCCCGAGAGCAGTTCTTGTAAAGGAAACATGAGGTCTTTTCCTTTAGTCTTTTCGAGAACTTTACATCCTGCCTGGTAATAAATCCCTGTCTACCCAAAGTATCTGGAGCACACGAGTTATGAGTAAATAAAGGGAATATCTATGATGTCTCCAAACTAAAAATGTGTACATCATCCCGAAAAAAGAAATCCACCAATAGGTTGAGCAAACGTGAGCACTCATCATTCAGTTACTACAGCCTAGGGAAGTGGTTACAAATGGAAAACATGTTAAATCAGGGACACAGTTGTTGTTGTTGTTGTTGTTTTTAAGTAATTCTCTTTCCCCACAGCCATAGGGTGACTTCCCTGGTCACCAAGGCAGTGTATGCATGTTGGACTTTCCTTTACCTTTTCTATAAATTGTACCAAAACATCCACTTAAGTTCTTTGTAACATTCCTTCAAATAAAGAAATTTGGTATCCTCCAAAAAAAGCAAGTCTTGTGAATTATGACTTTTTAGGTGAGAAATTATATTCAAAAATTGACATATCGAAAAAACTGAAGCCAAAAATGAACACATATCTAAGATATAAGTAATTTAATGGCTTTTTGTTTAGGGTAAAACATTTCACACTATCTAGGGTCAAAGGATACTTAAGTAAGTTTCACAGTCAACTAGAAGTTTCCCTTTTAGGAGTCAATGTTATTTAAATTTTTTGGTGAACATATTTCTAATGTGTATCATGAATACCTGTAGCTTTCCTCAATAGTTCAAGCTGCTTTTACTCTTTCACCAGACATTAACACTATGTCTAAAATGTGGTTTATCATGATAATAGCTATCTACTGCTCTGCGGTAGTATTTTCACACATTGATGGGTAAAGAAAACATAAAATGCTTCATTGGAAAAAGAACTTTATTAGGAGGTTGCAGATTTCAGCAGATTTCCTCAAAGAAATCTGAACAAGACAGATGGAAACAATATCAGAGTCAAAAAAACTTGCATAATTGAATATTCTCTTGCTTCAAGAAAAAAAGGAAACTGAGACTCAGAGACATCGAGATATGCTCTCATCACACACCACTAAATGGAAGCCATAGCTCAAACGCGTCCTCTGACTTTAAGCTTGCCACACTCTCCAGCGCCCTGGTGCACCCTTCAATGTCTACACTTAGAGCAGAGGAGTACCATGGCATCTTTGATCAGAGGAGGGTTTTTTTTTTAAATACTGCATGTGGATCCTGGCTGCTCCCTCCATAATTTATGTAAAATGAATTAAATTGTAACACTCTGCTTCCATTGCCTTGTAATGCATAGAATCTACTTATTTAACACACTGTTACCTTGGTGGTGCTGATGAGGACCTCCACTAGTTACTTAACTTCTATACGCTTCAATTTGTTTTCTTCTCTTCTCTTTCTTTCTTTCTTTCTTTTTTTTCTTTCTTTCCTTTCTTTCTTTGAATAAGTAAAATGGAATCAGGATCTTTATTACAAATTCCCTCCAAGAACACATGAGAAAAAGCCATGTGCAAAGGGTTTTCTAAGTGGTTCATCATTGGTCTATGAAAATGGTGATTGTGACATATTGTGAAGAAGGTTCAATAGAGAAATAAGGCATCAACTTTTCTGTAAAGTTATCAGTGAAATTATACACGCATGATCTACTTTTTAAATTATAAAAGGAAACTTCTTTCTTCTTCCTTCCTTCTTTTCTTTCTTTCCCTTTCTTTTCTTTGTTTCTTTCATCTTTCTTTCTTCCATCTTTCCTTTCTTTCTTTCTTTTTTTTTTTCTTTTTGGAGTCTTGTTCTGTTACCCAGGCTGAAGTGCAGTGGTGTAATCTCGGCTCAGTGAAAGCTCCACCTCCTGGTTCAAGCGCTTCTTGTGCCTCAGCCCTCTGAGTAGCTGGGATTAGACAAGTACCACCTCTCCAGGCTAACTTTTGTACTTTTTGTAGAGACAGGATTTCTCCATGTGGCCCAGGCTGGTCTCAAACTCCTGACCTCAAGTGATCCACCTGCCTCAGCCTCCCGAAGTGCTGGGCTTAGAGGAGTGAGCCACTGTGCCTGGTCTATATGCCTCAATTTCTTATCTCTAAACTGCTGATAATAATGTTATGAATCTTCGGAGCCTACTCACAGGACAAAATACTTACACACACATACACACACACACACACACACACACATAAATTTTCACCTGGCATGAGTAGGGTACATAAGCACTAAAGATGACTCACTCACAGGATTCTAAGAATTTCCCCAATATAGCCAACATTCATCAATAAGAAGGATTGGCAGCATTCTCAGCTGTCATAGAAGACAAGCAGTGTTTGACTCCGGGTTCCCAATGAGATACTATTATCAAAAATGAAACATGATGTAAGTAAATTGACAGGAAAGTGGGAGATCAACTATACAATAAATGTAATGAATTTAGCAGAAAATGCAATGAGATACACACATGAAAAGGAAGAAGTCATAAAAACATTTTAGCAATCAAGAATGAGAAGGTAGAAATGGTCATTTTTTATTAGTCAGTATTTTTTAGCACACACTCTAGGGAACTTCTGTTTTAACAAATCATATCTGAAAGTTGTTGATGCTGAATGAGGTTTGAAAAATAATATCTGTGAAAATTTTACCATGATGTTATCTCCTTCCTGTACTAAACTATGGCATTGAAATAGAAGAACATGTTTCTTACGTGTCTAAAACAGCTCTAGAAAATCAAATAGGGTAAAAGAAGCAAAAACATGATCTATATTCTCCAAGTTCTAATATTTTTATTAAATAGTCTTTTGGGGGTGCAGTTGTCAGATTTAGTGAAGAAAAATATAGTATAATTTGTATTTTAGATAAGCTAAGAACTTATTTTGTGTAAGTGTATTCTAAATATTGCATAAGATACACTCATACTAAAGAAAATACCAATTACTCATTGCTTGTTGCTTATTTAAAATTCACACTTAACAAGGCATTCTGTATTTCTTCAATTTGTCCTAGAAATGTTATTTAAGGGGTTTTGTTTTATTATTATTATTATTATTTGAGACAGAGTCTTGCTCTTTTACCAGGGTGGAGTGCAGGGGCACAATCTCGGCTCACTGCAACCTCCGTCTCCCAGATTCAAGAGATTCCCCTGCCTCAGGCTCCTGAGTAGCTGGGACTACAGGCATGTGCCACCACACCCAGCTAATTTTTTGTATTTTAGTAGAGACAGGGTTTCACCACGGCCAGGATGGTCTCCATCTCCGACCTCATGATCCGCCTGCCTCGGCTTCCTAAAGTGCTAGGATTACAGGCGTGAGCCACCGCACCTGGCCAATTTTGTTTTATTTAACATCAATTTAGCCTCTGTAACAGACAAACCCTAAAGTATCAATGGCCCAACACAATAAAGTTTTCTTTTGTATATATTATACGAATAATTTATGTATATATCATACATATGATTTATGTATATATCATAAATCATGCGAATGTTCATGTGTGGGTAGATCTCCAACCAGAAGAAGAAACAAAGACCCCTTCTACGTTGTAAGCTGATTTTCAAAGCACGGCTTGCAATTTCTATTTGGGGGTTGTCTCCATTCTTGATACCCGGAAGGGAAGCTCCACACTTGGGGGTGACAGGGAGAAGCTTGGATATGATTTACATACTTCCTGCTCACATTTTGTACACAAGAGCCCATTTATTGGGAACTATAGTCTAGCAATGTGATCCAGGAAAGAGGAAGCCAGCTGAATTATCTAGAAGTCTCTGCTACAGATGCTGAAGCACCGCAGATATGTGAGAACTGTATCCATGGAAGAGCTTCGCCCAGTTTACAGACATTCAAGAAAAGAAAAACTACATTGGTGTGAATTCTAACAATGAAAAATTTAAAAGTTTAAAAGGACATGTAGGCACAAATGACTATTTACAAAAATAAGTTAATTAAAACACAGATATGGGACCTACATAGAGTGAATTATCAATTTTGCACATAAATGTACACAAATGCACATTATACTTTCTTGGCTTTCTTTTTCTTCAATTGTTATTTTAAGTTCCAGGATTCACGTGCAGAATGTGTAGGTTTGTTACACAGGTAATCGTGTGTCATGGTGGTTTGTTGCACAGATCCACCCACCATCTAGGGATCGAGCCCCGCATCCATTAGCTGTTCTTCCGGATGCTCCCCCTCCTCCCACATACCCTGTTACCGACAGGTCGCAGTGTGTGTTGGTTCCTCCCATGTGTCTATGTGTTCTCGTCATTCAGCTCCCACTTGTAAGTGAGAACGTGCAGTGTTTGGTTTTCTGTTCTTGGATTAGTTTGCTGAGGATAATTCCTCCCAGATGCAGCCATGTCTCTGCAAAGATCATGATTTTGGTCCTTTTTAAGGTTGCATAGCATTCCATGGTGTCTCTGTACCACATTTTCTTTACCCAGCCTATCCTTGATGGACATTTGGGTTGATTCCACATCTTTGCTATTGTGAGTAGTGCTACAGTGAACATGTGTGTGCATGTTTTGTTGTTGCTGTTTGTTTTTTATGACAGGGTCTCACTCTATTGCTGGACTGGAGTGCAGTAGCATGATCGTGGCTCATTGCAAACTCCTCCTCCCAGGTTCAAGTGATTCTCCTGCCTCAGCTTCTCAAGTAGCTGGGACTACAGGCGTATACCACCATGCCCAGCTAATTTTTGTATTTTTAGTAGATATGGGATTTCACCATGTTGGCCAGGATGGTCTCGATCTCTTGACCTCATGACTGGCCCACCTCAGCCTCCCAAAGTGCTGGGATTACAGGCATAAGCCACCATGCACGGCCCACATGTATCTTTATAATAGAATGATTTATACTTCTTTGGGTATATATTCGGTAAAATCATTGTGGGTCAAATGATATTTCTGCCTCTAGATCTTTGATAGGTATCATCTCCACACTGTCCTCCACTATGGTTGAAATAATTTACACTTCCACCAACAGTGTAAAAGTGTCCCTTTGGCTCCACAACCTCACCAATCTGTCATTTAAATAATCGCCATTCTGACTTGTATGAAATGGTATCTTGTAGTTTTAATTTGCATCTCTCTAATGAACATGACCTTATTTCATTCATCAATACCCTTAAGGATTGCTAGTGAAAAATAATATGACTTTCCCAAGAATCTTCTTATAAAGCTGTTTGTGTTATCAGTTGTATTGGAAGTAATAAAACTGGAAATCTTTATTTATCCAGGTCATATTGAAATTGCTTCAGATGATTTCAATGTGAATATAAAACTCCTGTGCAAATATATGCAAACTGCAGGATAACATGTATTACTAGACAAAATATTGACTGAAAGAAATGACCTGAAATAGGTAACTAGAAAACAAAAATGATAAAATACCGAATAGAATTTAGAGTTAGAATTTATCAATGTAAAGAACATAATTTAAGTAACATACGTTGTAAGTGACATTTTAAAAATACATGAGGAAAGAAAAGAAGGCAAGAATAAAAAGCCAATAGAGAAGATGTAAAATCAGGGGAAGCTAAGATTAATCTTCGAAGAAAAGGCCAAGAAAAAAAAGAAGTAATATGAAACAGCGAAGAAAGAAGTCTGAGAAACAAAATCCAGTGTGAGATTCCTCAAAACAAAAGAGAGAGACAAATGGGAAATTTGATTTTAAAGAATCTCTAAAATTAATCTGCTGCTTTTTCATTGAGTTTAAGTATGAGTAAGAAACTTAATTTTGATTCAGAAAAACAGCTGAAATACAAAGCTGATAAGCCACGTGTAGTCATGTATGAGGAAAGGAATATTTTAAAGACACAATAATCAGCTTCATGTTGCTTCTTTGATGTAACTTTAACCTTAACAGGAGCTCTTTCAGTTGGTGCCCAGTATCTCATAATCTACTGTTATTGATTTTCAGAGAAAACAAATTATCTGCAGGAAAACTTTCTGAAAGTCACAAACAAGCATGAAGAGCCCAGAGGCAAAAGATTTGTAGAATCTTTAAAAGATAGCTAGAGGCGAGAGTTTGAGCCATGGGAGCAGATTGCCAAAAAAAAACTCTTGTCTTCCTAATAAATGCTCCATAGAACAAAATCTATTCAAAGCACAACCCAGAAAATAGAATCAACATCATGCCACTGCAGTCTGCAGCTGCGACCTTGCTAGAAACAAGCCACAGGTCTGCCACTTACACAGAATTATTCACAAACAGCCTGCCTGCAGAAAAAGCAGGAAAAAAAGGGAAGACTTTAATAATCAAATCCAGTGACAACATAAATATTTCACCATGTCACTCTCAGGGTGCAAGCTGGTTTGTCTTCTAGAATAATTCAGGGAACAAAACATGATTCTGTGTAACACAAAACACATTGGCCTAATACTTTTTTTTTAAATTAGAAGGTGTAACTGCTTTCATTGAAAGATACAAGTTGTTCAAGACCCATTCTTTATTTAAACCTTAAAAGCAACCCATCAAGTAACAGCATAGAATCCAGATTCAATTCTAGCTTTAATTGCACAAAGTCACCTTCAGATGCACGAGTGTACATGTCTAATCATTGGGATGAATCTTTTTTATTCTCCTGGTGATTCATAATATAATCTCAGGAGAGACAAGATGAGACAAAGCAAATATAAAAAATTTTAAGAGTAATTCTATACACTTTACTGATGATAAATGCACATCCTAGGGACTGAGGTAATTAGAAAAACTTTTCTTTCTCTTACTCCCTATCCCCTATTCATTTTCTCTCACTCTCTCTCAACTCAGCTCTTCGTTCCTAAGAGTTATATTTATTTCAGAGCTTACTCTAGGCCAAACAAAAGTCAGATGATTTTTCTGTGGCACCTCAATTCCCTCTTTTCAGTTCTTCTGCCTCCTGTGGGTCATTCCCCCTTGGCTGCCCCAACTTCATTTGGCTTACATTATTTTGTTAATGCTTTTTTTCTTTGCAGTTTTCCTGCCTCCATCAAACTTCAGTGTTCCAAGTCTCATTGTAATTTTAATTATATATCATGATGAAAAGAAATCTGAAAAACACATAATAAGCCAATATCTCATAATGGATTAGTGTCAGCTCTGTGGGAACAATTGCATCCTAAATAGAGAATTCTGGAAAGACAAAGCCCTAATCCCAAGGGCGAGGTGTTTGTGAAACTGGATATAATTTTACACTCTTTAAAGCAAGACACAGTGGATCTGGTCCAATTTCTCATAGAAGGCTGAATCTGAGGAGAGAATTTCTAGACACTGGCTGATAGTTTGCAAGTTCTTCTGGCCCCATTTGCAAAAATAGAAATGTGACTCTGGAAAAAGATTGTGAGACAATTGTTTACAGTATAATTCCAAAGGGTAGGGAAACATACTGCTCTTACTAGAAGAGAATATACATATCATTTGCCAAATGCTATAGTTTGAATGTTCATGTCCTTTTCAAAATTCACATTGGAACTTAAAGCCCAATGTGATAGTATGAAGAGGTAAAGCCTTTAGAAGGTGATTAAGTCAAGAGGGCAGAACTCTCAGGAATGGGATCAGCCACTTTATCAAAGGGCTAGAGGGAAGTAGTTGTGTTCTTTTTGTCCTTCTGCCTTCTGCAGTATGAGAGTCCAGCATTCATCCTTTCTGGAGAAGGCAGCAACAAGGCACCATCTTGGGAGGAGACAGAGCTGCCCTCAATAGATACAGAACCTGCTAGCACCTTGATCTTGGACTTCCCAACCACTAGAGCAATGTGAAAATACATTTCTACTCTTTATTTTTTTTGAGATGGAGTTTCGCTGTTGTTACCCAGGCTGGAGTGCAATGGAGCGATCTTGGCTCACCGCAACCTCTGCCTCCTGGGTTCAGGCAATTCTCCTGCCTCAGCCTCCTGAGTAGCTGGGACTACAGGCACGTGTCACCATGCCCAGCTAATTTTTGTATTTTAGTAGAGACAGGGTTTCACCTTGTTGACCAGGATGGTCTTGATCTCTTGATCTCGTGATCCACCCTCCTCAGCCTCCCAAAGTGCTGGGATTACAGGTGTGAGCCACCGCGCCTGGCCTCTACTCCTATGTACCCACTTTGTGGCATTTTGTTGTATCAGCACAAATAGACTAATACACAAAACATCCTAGTTCTGCAGCCAATACAAGAAAAGATATACTACTAACCATGTACCAAACATTATACTAATTGCTTTATACATTATCTCACTTAATTTTTACTACAACTCTTTGAGACAGACACTTTGGTCCCCATTTCATAGATGAGAAATCCAAGGCTTGCTTGATAAATGTAAGTAAGTTGTCCAAAATCACACTGTTGGTAGGTGTGCAGCTAGAATGCAAACCTAAGGCTACCTGCCAGGGCTCTTCCCCCGTGCTGCATGACTTGACAGAGAATGATATTGAGGCACAGGAAGTTATGTCCAAGCTCCTGTGGTTAGGGCTGGACATCCTTGACTCCAGTGCAGAACTCTTTTAAGCTCTTTATTATACAACTTGACAATTTGTGCCTTATGGGGGCTAGACACCAGATTATGTATGTGAAAATCTAGTCACTTTCACAGATTAAAAATGGTTATGTGGGAGCAAAAACATCATATTTTTAAAATTCCAACTCGCCCTGAGATGAATGAAATGGATCACATGCTATCCTGATGATTGCCTATATAAACACTGGGGATAATGAACAAAGAAGAATATTTAAATAGTAAATGAAAAACATATAAAAATGTCCTTCTAAGTATCATAACAAATTCTATCTTCCTCTAATCTGAAAATAGTTTCTCTAATGATGAGCATACATTTCACCAGCTGAGCTTATCCTGTTTAGGTGACTGAGACTTTATATTCAAAATATTGCTATAGTTAAATACTTTTCATTTCTTCTGTGACTGTTTGTTAAAACCCACGCTATACAATCCAGGGCATAAAATTCCTACCATCATTTCAGATGGCATTTTTTCTTCCTTATGTTAATTTTTAAAAATCAATAAAATCTGCAGGTCTAGTCAGACATTTTTGTGAACTGTACTTAATTCAGGAAAATGATTATCTCTGTTTTTAAAAATAAATATTCTGTGAATGAAATGTAATGCCAACACTATGCAAACAATAGCTGACCTGCAATTACAAATCTATTTCCTTCGTGACCGCTGATGCCTCAAACTTAGAGGAACACCATGGAAGACAAAGAAAACTAAACAAAAACAACCTATTTCCTTCAATCCTTCCTGCTCAGTAATTACTCACTATGTTTTCTGATATCTGCTTCCTGTTTTCTATTTCTATATGTTTTGCCCTTATAAACAGAAAAAGAAATACTGCATATTCTCACTCATAGGCGGGTGAGAAAAATGAGAACACATGGACACAGGGAGGGGGTCTACTACACACTGGGGTCTATTGGGGGGAATGGGGGAGGGACAGCGGGGAGGGGGGCTGGGGAGGGATAGCCTGGAGATAAATGCCAAGTGTGGGTGAAGGGGAGGAAGGCAGCAAAACACACTGCCACGTGTGTACCTATGCAACTATCTTGCACCTTCTACACATGTACCCCAAAACCTATAATGCAATACAAATTTAAAAATTTTTTTAAATAAATAAATAAATAAATAAATAAATGACCAAGGGAAACACAACGAATGGAAAAAGATTTGCAGCATTTGTTGGCAAATCTCCAGTTCTGCTTCCTTCAAACATGGAATTAAAATTAGAATGGCAATATCATCTTTTCACCTTTGGTTTACGGTAAGTTGTCAGAAATGGAGCGTTGAAATATGCTTTCAAGATAAGGCCGCCTAAATATTTAACTTACTTTTAAAATTTTTTCTTTACAAGCAGGGGCACTTAGGTTTATCTGATTGCTTCCATTTGCATTTGCTTTCACACTCATGTCCTTTTCC
The DNA here is from genome assembly GCA_031835075.1 of Saguinus oedipus. Classification (NCBI taxonomy): domain Eukaryota; kingdom Metazoa; phylum Chordata; class Mammalia; order Primates; family Cebidae; genus Saguinus; species Saguinus oedipus. The sequence continues at coordinate 4,698,240 of CM063175.1, read as the reverse complement.
ATTTATTCAATAAAAGTCCTTTTGCTTTCTTTACTTGAATGATTTGATAAAACATAACTGTGACCACATCTTTTAGTTACAAAGATATTTTTTAACACATTGGTACACTTTCTGTGTTCCCTTCAATTCATTCAGAGTGACCTTGTTTTAGAAGTGCCCATTTTTCAGAAAAAGCAATCGATTTCCTCTTTGAATTATTGCTCTTGGATACATAAGCTTCTGGATTTAAATCATGCCTTTTCTTTAGTGAGGGATTTGTGGAGTATCCAATTGGGATAAAATATGAAAATGCAGGCTTCCCACACGTTCTAGATCCTCTGCTTCTCAGAGTGTATGCATAATAATAGATACTACAAAATTTACTTGTGAAAGAATTTAGAAAAATTCACAGAGTTAAACCTACTTCTTTACTGTAGAACTTCTCAGAATCTATAATATAGCAAAGTACATGTAAATTTCCGTGTATGTGTCAAGTAAAATGTAGTTTAAGACAGTTTCCCCCACACATCCTTATATATAAAATCACTCTGTGGTGCACATCTCTAGACCACTGTTCTGCCTCAGCTAAATTGGGAAATGTTTCACAAAATAATAGCTCTTCAAGGACTAAATGGGACATTTTGCAAAACCTCAGGAATTTCAAGCTGTGGCTGACTGACCCAGGCAGGAAAAGCAGAGGCAGGAGTTAGCCTAGGGGAGGTGTTCTGGGCCTCTTCCCACTTGGCAGGAATATTTCTTCAACACTTGCAGAAAAAAAAAGGTCCGTTAGCAAGAATGACATGCTTCTAGAAGTCTAAGTGAGCCAAAGTATGGTTCAGCAAACTGCATAGTACAAGGAAATCAGCCAAAGGAAGAAACCATTTGATGAAGCTGTAAGTGGACAGCATAGAGGAAACACTACTAATTACTGAACATGTCAACTTCAACCACAGTGATATGGTTAGGCTCTGTGTCCCCACCCAAATCTCATCTTGAATTGTAATCCCCAGGTGTTGACGGAGAGACCTGGTGGGAGGTAATTGGATCGTGGGGTCTGTATCCACCATGCTTTTCTAATGATAGTGAGTTCTCACAATATCTGATGGTTTTACAAGGGGCTCTTTGCCCTTCACTTTCTTCACACATTCTCTTGCCTGCTGCCATGTAAGACATGCCTGCTTCACTTTCTGCCATGATTGTAAGTTTCCTGAGGCCTCCCCAGCCATGTGGAAATGTGAGACAATTAAACCTCTTTTCTTTGCAAATAATCCAGCCTCCGACAGTTTTTTATAGCAGTGTGAGAATGAACTAATATAAACAGCAAGATGTTCCTGGCTGTTGTGTAAGGCTTTACGGTGCAAATCAGAATTTATAAGCTAATTAGTGCTCCATAAAATTAAGGTTGCTATTGATAAAGAAATTTATTTCATAGCAATAGTATTAAAGGGGAAACAAACCTTAGTTATGTCATATCACATTTATTGCGTAGCAATGTGATCACAGGAATCCAGATTTCTAGACATACATGAGTCTGCTCCTCATTGTGCTGTCATTTTAAACACTTTTCCCAAAGGTGAGTTAGGAATGGAATAATATTGTTAAGTACAAATTCTGGAATCATAGAATTCTTCCTCTTGAAAAGGAAACACTAACTCTAATGTTAGTGAAGCTCTATCATCTGAAGCTCAAATCACAGATAAAAGGTATTTAACGTGGAGGACGGCACCATCTCTTATTAGGGTACAGAACTAGGAAGAAGAAGTGGAAAGTATTTATGTGCTGTGGTAGAACACAGAGGAGGCCCTGAAGAAGGAGCACTCACTCAATTCTACTGACAGAGCAGGGAGTGAGGCCAAAAAGAATTCATCACTAGAAGACCTCTTAGCCAAGGTTCAAAAGATGAGGAGGTAGTAAGAGAATGTCAGCAGGGAGAACAGCAAGGGCAGAGACATGGGGCTGTGTGTCTCAGCTGTAAAAGGACAGCTGGCTTGGCAGGGCAGGACAGAAAGGGAGAAGACCACAGAGAGAACAGGCCAGAGGGTCAGAGGTCAAATTAAAATTGGTCTCAATTCTATAAGGATAGGAATTTAGACTTGGCCCCTTAGAGAAAGTAAAATCATTGAAATATTTCAAAAGAGACAATAGAATAATCCAAATTTTTAAGGAACATATTTTACAACTGCATTTATTTGTCTCATTACACACGAGTGACATATGTGCCTTTGCGAAGCTGTGGGCAATGAAGGAGGATGTACAAGCTGGAAGTATGAGGAGGAACTAATGGGGCCTTCTGGAGTTGTGCAGTGCACAACCTATGAGGCCATATGTGACAACTTTATTCTTAACTCAGAGCGTAGAAATGAGCATTTCCTATTTCTAACTAGAAATTTCCTGTTTCTAATTAAAATTTCCTATTTCTAAATCTCATTAACATAAACATTTTTCTAAGTTTTCTTCTACTTTCTTCTAAGTGTGTTGTATTTTTTCCCATTCAAAAATTCATCGATTTTAATTTATTCATTTATTTTAATTTTAAAGCTTTTTTAAAAAAAATTTAAAGCTTTTTAGACCTATTTCTAAATCTCATTAACATAAACATTTTTCTAAGTTTTCTTCTCCTTTCTTCTAAGTGTGTTGTATTTTTTTCCCATTCAAAAATTCATCAATTTTAATTTATTCATTTATTTAATTTTAAAGTTTTTTAGAGCAGTTTTAGGTTTACAGCAAAGTGAAGAGGAAGGTAGAGAGATTTCCTGTATACTTCCACACCCCACACCTTTCCCCACATGCAGAGCCTCCTCCATTATCAACATCCCCCACCAATGTGGTACATTTTTGACACTGCTCAACCTAAATTGACTCATCATAATTACCCAAAGTCTATGGTCTACATTAGGGCTCACTCTTGGTGGTGTACTTTTTTTTTTTTTTTTTTTTTGAGGCGGAGTTTCACTCTTGTTACCCAGGCTGGAGTGCAATGGCGCAATCTCGGCTCACCACAACCTCTGCCTTCTGGGTTCAGGCAATTCTCCTGCCTCAGCCTCCTGAGTAACTGGGATTACAGGCACACGCCATCATGCCCAGCTAATTTTTTGTATTTTTAGTAGAGACGGGGTTTCACCATGTTGACCAGGATGGTATCGATCTCTTGACCTCATGATCCACCCACCTCGGCCTCCCAAAGTGCTGGGATTACAGGCTTGAGCCACCGCGCCCGGCCTTCGGTGGTGTACTTTCTTTGGGTTTGGACTAAGAGATACTGTTTATGGAAGACAAACTATGGCAGCAGTTCCGGAGACTTTTGTGGCGTAAGTCAGGACCGGAGGGAGAGAGAATAGATAATACATTATTGCAATGGCTCATGTCAGACGAGAGAAGGGGCTGGATGACTGGAGCCATGGAGAGAGAGAGGCCGTGGCAGATCTGTTCATAGATGAAATGTGGACCCTATGAGTGGGAGACATTAACCATGATGCCATCATAGCCGGTGCTTACTGCTCAGTAAGGTAAGTACTACAAGAAGTTGATTCAGTTCATGGGAAAAAGAGGATGTGTTTATAATGCCGCTATCAAATACCTACTGTGTATTAGATGCGATTCATGCTGAAGACACATAAGATAAATTAGACACGATTTTGGTCTTCCACCGATTCATATCCTGTTAAATGTGCCCAATAAGACTTCGGATGAGGCCACGCGTGGTGGCTCGTGCTGTAATCCCAGCACTTTGGGAGGCTGAGGCCATGAATCATCTGAAGTTAGGCGTTGGAGACCAGCCTGGCCAACATTGTGAAACCCCGTCTGCTCTGCCCTAAAAATGCAAAACTTAGCCAGGTGTCTATAATCTCAGCTACTCAGAGGCTGAGGCGGAAGAATTGCTAGAACCCGGGAGGTGGAGACTGCAGTGAGCCAGGATCACACCACTGCACTCCAGCCTGGGTGACAACAACGAGACTCTGTCTAAAAAAAAAAAAAAGGCCGGGCGCGGTGTCTTAGATCTGTAATCCCAGAGCTTTGGGAGGCCAGGCGGCGGATCACAAGCTCAGGAGATGGAGACCGTCCTGGCCAACATGGTGAAACCTCTGAAACCCTGTTTCTGCTAAAATACAAACAAACAAACAAAAAATTAGCTGGGCGTGGTGGCACGCGCCTGTAGTCCCTGCCACTCGGGAGGTTGGGGCAGGGGAATCACTGGAACCCACGAGGCTGAGGTTGTAATGAGCCGAGATCACGCCATCGCACTCCAGGCTGGTGACAGAGCAAGACTACATCTAAAAAGAAAAGAAAAAAAAGACTTTGGATGAAGTCTGTTAAATGAGTTCAAGAGCAGCCTGAGCAACATGGTGAAATCCCATCTGTACCAAAAAATACAAAAATTACCCAGGCATGGTGCCATGCACCTGTAATCCCAGCTACCTAGGGGAGCTGAGGCACGAAAATTGCTTAAACCGGGAGGCAGAAGTTTCAGTGAGCTGAGATCACACCACTGCACTCCAGTCTGGGTGAGAGAGTGAGACCCCGTCTCAAAAATATGTAAATAAATAAATAATAAGATAGTCCTCAAATGAAGAGATAGACATAACCAACAGACTACTGCAAGCCACACAAAAAATGCATGTTTGTCATTTTCAACAAATGAAAGGGTTAAAAAAAATGTGATATTTATACATAATAAAATGCTATTCAGGCATAAAAAATTAAATTCTATCATTCGTGGCAACGTGGATGAGTGGAGAACATTACGTGAAGTGAAATCAGTCAGGTGTAGAACTATAAATATCACGTGTTCTCATTTATATTTAAGAGCTTAAAAGATTGAGCTCAAAGACATAGAAAGTAGAATTGTAATTATTAGAGGTTGGGAAGGAGAGCTGGGGAGAGAACAGGGAGAGGCTGTTTAATGCCACATAGTTACAGCTAAGTAGGAGGAATAATCACTGGTGTTCTTTAGCATTGTATGGGGAATATGGTTAACAATCATTTATTGCATATTTTCAAAAAGCCAGAAGAGAGGGTTTTGAATGCTCATAACATATAGAAATGATAAATGTTTGAGATGGTAGATATGCTAATTACCCTGATTTGATGATTATGCTTTGTGTGTGTGTGTGTGTATATATATATATATATATATATATATATATATATATATATCAGTTTGTACTTGATTGATATGTAAAATTATTTCATATATCATATATATATATATCAGTTTGTACTTGATTGATATGTAAAATTATTTCATATATCTACCAACTAACTAAAATAAATACATTAAAAACAAATTTAGACTTAATGTAAATAAACACAAAGCACTATTACGGACAGAACTTCTGATTGCTTAATATCTAATTATGAGGCAGTTTATGTTACTCTAGAAATATTCTTTCTGTTAGTGTCACAAGGACTCTCATTTGATTGATAAAAGGTTATTAAATAGTATGATTGATATGTACGGTCACACGAAATAGCCATCAATGTGTCAGTATTGTAATTATAGTTAAAGACGGGTATCTGCGGGATTATGGAGGATGTCACAGAAACACGTTGACAAATGACCTGGACCCCTGCCTGTCTGTGTCAATGTGGATTATTAACTGGGAATGCATTTCCAGACCATTGTACTTTCTTGAGGGAAAGGCAGTGAATAGCATCCCTACTGTATTTATTCATACACATCAGTGTAACTTCTCCATCCATGATGGTTTTTTAAATCTTTTTGTAAGAATTGAGAGCAGAACTTCTTAATGGAACTGTCTAGTGGAATAGTTATCCCATAGTAATATATTTAATGGACTGCCATAGCACAGCGTAACGCTCCACAGGAGTCCAGAGAATCAGATTTTAAAACAAGTCTTCCTTTCTTTTTCCTGCCCTTCTTCTTTGACCAAATCCTGAGTGAGAAAGAATCTGAGGAAGTGTGGGAGGGCTGGAATCAGAACTTGAGAGGAAGATGGTCTAGTGAGACAGCAGCAGCCTGGCCGGAGGGTTCCGCTCAGGAGAGGAAGGTGAGGCAGTCCAGAGCAGTGACCCACTGAGGAACGGAACTGATTACAATCAGGGGAGCTGAGCAAATAGCAAGTGTACTTGCTAATGAAAGACATAATGAAAGACAAGCTTTGCACTGTAGGAGAAGAAAAATATGGAAAAGGGAAAAAACTAGAGTGAAACCTGCAGTGTTGATTGGAGTTGGGGTTGTATCAGTGTGAACTCATGCTTTTCAATACATATGTACAGATAGAAAGTCAAGCAAAAACACGAATGCTGGTGGTGGGTGTGTTGTAGATACATTTCCAACTCAGTTTTGGTTTCTGAATACCATTCTCCGCTGAAAGGAACATGGGCTCCTTAGAGAAATGAATCATTCCAGGACTGGACAAGTTCAAGATGAGCCTGGAATATCTTAAGTGCTCCAAGAAGGCTGAGTTATGTCAAAAAAAAATGCAATTTGAAGCTTTCTTTCATTAGACACATCTGGGGCAATTTGAGTATCAAAATAAATAATGATAGCAATAGGTTATAGCCTATTTAATAAAATGATAGTCTATGCATTCATACTGCTATAAAATAGGTGAATGAATAAGTGAGGGAAAGAAGTTTTTTCTTAGAGTATAATGCCAACTAATAAATGTAAAATGAACTGTGAATTTGGGAGATTACCATTTGGCAAACATCATAGAAATAGATGCTAGAGGGATGCTCCCATGTTCTTAAGTTATGTACATACAAAATGTTGTTGAACAAAAGAGGGGAAATGTAGTGGGAACACCAAAGAGTCAGCACCTCACCAGCCACTTGAGGTTAACATCACCTGTATCAGGACAAAGCTAATTTGTGTGCCAAATAGGAAAATATCAAATCACTTCTGTGATGTCCCCCACCAAAGGGCACAGCCTGAATCTGCTCATGAGGAAACATCAGAAAGATACATATTAAGGAACATTCTGCAAGGCATCTGGTCTTCAGAGGTGTCAAGGAAGTCAGGCATAGTGGCTTGAGCCTGTAACCTTAGCTATTTGGGAGATCAAGACAGAAGGATTGCTTGAGACCATTAGTTCAAGACCATCCTGGACAAAGTCATGAGACCCCATCGTTTTTTTTAAAAAAAGTGTCAAGGGTTTGAAAGTCAAAAGAAAAATTAAGGAAATATTCTATATGGAAAGAGATTGGGGACACGTGATCACAACCTGTAACAAGTGATTCTTAGTTGGAATGTTTTGCTATCAAAGATGGTGAGGAAGCTAGAATAATTGTGAGAGATTAAGGCTGGATGGAAGGACAGTGATTATTTCCTGATTTTGGTGCTTGTGATGTGACTACATAGGACAGTGTTATTTGTGGGATGTGAGCACTGAAGGATCAGTGCACATGTCTGCAGCCTGATCTTGGATGATTCAGGAAACAAAGTTATTTAGCCTATTATTGCAGCTTTTCTGAAAGTTTGAAATTCTTTGGAAATATTAAGAAAACACACACATTGGATAGGCACGGTGGCTCATGCCTGTAATCTCAGCACTTAGAGAGGCAAAGGCAGGCGGATCACCTGAGGTCAGGGGTTAAAGACCATCTTGGCCAACATGTGAAACCTTGTCTCTACTAAAAATACAAAAATAATAATAATAATAATTTAGCCAGGCATGGTGGCAGGCACCTGTAATCCCAGTTACTTGGGAGGCTGAGGTAGGAGAATTGCTTGAACCCGGGAGGCAGAGGTTGCAGTGAGCTGAGATCATGCGACTGCACTCCTGCCTGGGTGACAGGGGAAGATTCCATCTCAAAAAAAAAAAAAAGAAAGAAAAGACATACACACACACAGACACACACAGACACACACACACACACACACACACACACACACACGTGTGTATAGCCAGTGTGTTCCGGAGTGGGTGAGGTGGTGATAAAGCAGGATGATAAAGAAGGATAATCACAAAGTGTTAATTACAAATCTGTGTGATTGGTACATGTGGCTCCATTACAATATTCTCTTTATTTTTTGTAATCATGGACAATTATTTGAACTTTCCGAGCAATTTGTTGTACAATGTAACAAATGTTAACTAAACATATTTAAAGAAGAGTCCAGTGGGTTCAGTTTTGTGGTAGGCATAGAATTGATTTGGTTAAGGGTTTACCGTACTTAATAACTTGACGGTTTCTTGCTACCTTTGGCAAGATAGAGATGGAAGTTACAGGTGAGCAGCCGGGCTATGGGAAGCTTTGCTGTGCTGTTTTGTTCAGTAAAAGTGCACTCCAGAAAGTGCTCACTCATCTACTGTCATCACTGTTGTTCTAGCCATCAGGCTTTTGCTTGAATAAATTTGCTTGAATTATTATAGTATCTTTTAAAAATTTCTTCTTGTGACTTCTCCCTATCCAATTTGCTTCCCTCTTCACAGTGTATTTCCAGTAGCATTGATGGTAGATTCAAAACAGAACAACCCCTGGGACTTGTTTGTTCAAAACAATCTGTTGGCTCTCCTAGTAGGCCAAGGTGAAAGGCTATTTGTCTTTTTGTACTTTAGGGTCTGGGGTACATGGGCAGATCATGCAGGATTGTTGCATAGGTACATAATGGCAAGGTGGTTTGCTGCCTCCATCCCCCCATCACCTATACCTGACATTTCTCCCCACATTATCCCTTCCCACCCTCCCCCATGCTGTCCCTCCCCTAGCCCCCACCAACAGACCCCAGTGTGTGATGCTCCCCTCCCTGTACCCATGTGTTCTCATTGTTCAACACCCACCTATGAGTGAGAACATGCAGTGTTTGATTTTCTGTTCTTGTGTCAGTTTGCTGAGAATGATGGTTTCCAGGTTCATCCATGTCCCTACAAAGGACACGAACTCATCATTTTTTATGGCTGCATGGTATTCCATGGTGTATATGTGCCATGTTTTCTTTGTCCAGTCTATCATTGATGGGCATTTGGGTTGGTTCCAGGTCCTTACTATTGTAAACAGTTCCATGATGAACATATGTGTGCATGTGTCTTTATAACAGAACGATTTATAGTCCCTCGGGTATATACCCAGTAAGTGCTATTTTTACATGACCTTCAAGGCTCCACACGCAGTTGATTTTCTGATGTTATCTCCTCACATTCTCATTCTCCTTGCTTCTTCCATTTGCATTGTGTTATGATGATGATGATGATGATGATGATGATGATGATGATTTTGTTGTCATCATCAAAAATGGAACACTTTTCCATCAAATTTTCTTAGGCTCACTTCTTCACTTTCCTCAGGTCATAATTTAAATAGTTAGTTCCCTGATTATCCTATTTAAAGTTGTACTGTGTAGACTCCTCCTATTCACTTTTCATACCACTTATTCAGCGATAACATTTATTGCTCTGTGATCTATATTTTACTTCTTTATTATGTCAAAGGCTTCCTAAGTGGAAACAAAGTGCATGAAAATGGAAATTCCACTTTATTTATGCTCATGCAATCTTCTACTAGAATAACTTTCTAGAAAATAACAAGAATAAACTCTGGAATAAGAACAAGAAACCTGAAGATAAGAAAGTGAAAACAAGCAGATTATAGGTAAAAGTTGATACACCTAAGAAAAGAATGACAGAAAACTTTCTTCTTTTCTGTCTTTCTTTCGGTTTCTTTCTTTCCTTCTATCTTTCTTTCTTTCTTCTGCTCTTTCTTTCCCTCCTTCCTACTTTTCATCCTTCTTTTCATCTTTCTCTCTCTTTTCCTCACTTTTTCTTTCCTTTTTCCCCTTCCTTCTTTGTCTCTTTCTCAGCTTTTAATCCGGGAGAAGTCTGCAGTCTGTGCTGCGTGTCTAACTCTAAGCAGCGTAGTGAAAAATAAAAGTACTGAGTTATAATTTTAACTGCTGCCGAAGAAACAGTATTTTCTCGAGTCCAGCAAAATCAACTACCTTAAGGTTTTTGCAATTTAAGAGCAACCAGTGAAAACAAATCTGAGGTGAACCAGACCTCAGAAACAGAAACAAGACAAAGGGATACCAATCATGCTAATTAATATAAAGTAAAATGAGCTTAATAAATAACATTATCAGCAAAGAAATAAACTATAAAAAGAACAAAACACAAATTCCAGAACTGAAAAGTACAATATGAAAAATTTAAACAATGAATTACTTTAGTGTCTCCTAATCTCTAATTAGAAATTATAGAAGACAGGATCACATAATTAAAAGTGTTTAAAAAATGAAAATGATGGAGTAATAATTCAGAAAACATAAATTTCTGGTAGAAATCAAACAATATGAATTTAAAAAAGAAAAAGAGAGATTGGAATACAATATGAACAGGGCTTTGAAGGCGCATGGGATGATATCAAGATATCTAGCATGTGTGCAACTGGAGTCCCAGAAGAAGATAACATATTTGAAGAAATTATGTTGAAACTATCTCAAATTTGGTGAAAATCATACTTTTACATAGTAAGTTCAAAGAATCCTAAGGAGGATAAATATGAAGAAAACCTTGCCTCGGTGCACCCCAGTCAACCTGCTGTAAAACAAAGAGAAGATCTTTAAAGCCAGCCACATTATCAACAAGATACTAATGATTGACGTGTTGGCTGGCATTTCATTTGGACCGTGGAAGATGGAAGATAACCATTTTCAATTACTAAAAAATAAGCCCAAACAAATTAAATAAATAATCCTGCCAACCACAACTTTATTTCCAACAAAACTATCTTGTAAGAATGAAAGTAAATAAATATATATAGAGATAGAATTAAAAAAAAGAGAATTTGTTACCAAAAAAATTGTCTTCAAGAAAGGAAGTTCTTTACATTCTTTGTCAGTTCTATTCCTGGGTATTTCATTCTCTTTGTAGCAATTCTGAATGGCAGTTCCTTCTTGATTTGGCTCTCTTTAAGTCTGCTATTGGTGTAGAGGAATGCCTGTGATTTCCTGGAAACCATCATTCTCAGCAAACTGACACAAGAACAGAAAATCAAACACCAGATGTTCTCACTCATAGGTGGGTATTGAACAATGAGAACACATGGACACAGAGAGGGGAGCATCACACATTGGGGTCTGGGTGGGGGGAGCTAGGGGAGGGACAGTGGGGGATGGGGAGGTGGGGAGGGATAACCGGGGGAGAAATGCCAGATATAGGTGATGGGGAGGAAGGCAGCAAATCACATTGCCATGTACGTACCTATGCAACAATCCTGCATGTTCTTCACATGTACCCCAAAACCTAAAACACAATAAAAAAATATATATATATTTAAAAAAGAAAGGAAGTTCTTTCATTTGAGGAAAAACAATACCAGGTAGAAACTCAAATCTTCATAAAGAAATGAAGAGCATTAGAAATGGTAAATATCCAAATAAATTTATAAGGTGATTATTGTTTGCTCTTATTTAAAGAAACATATATAACTAAGTAAAAATAATAATATTGTAATGTGGGGTTTATAATATATTTACCTGTAGTACAGATGACATTTATAGATAGAAGAATGTAAAATATAAGTGATGAGTGCTTACAACGTATCTATATTTTGCATGAAGTGGTACAATATTAATTACAGAGACTATAAAAAGTTATCTTTTGTTAATCATAGAACAATCATTAAGAAATGCAAATAATTATAGTCAAAATGTGAATGATTAAAATAGAATGTTAAAACAAGACTTTATTAATTCCAAAGAAGGCAGGAAAAGAGAAACAAAAGGACAAAATCAAGAGAAGAAACACAAAAACAATTAATAAAATAGTAGACACTAATTTAACTGCATCAATATTTAATGTATGAATATTATTTTAATTAAGCTTAGTTAATTAACTTATTTAATATAATGTACAAAAATATCAGAATAAAAGACAACCATTGTCAGGATGAATAAAATCCAACAGACACAGCCATAATCTATAAGAGACATATTAAAATTCTACAGACACAAAGAAGCTGAAAATAAATAGATGGAAAAAGATCTTTCATGTAAATGGTAGAAAAAGGCTAGGTTAACTACAATAATACCAGATAAAATACTTTAAGTTGAATACTATTAAAAGTGTCAAGGAAACATAAGAACAATAAATGTGTGTGTGCTTAAAAACAGATTTAAAATATATGAAGTAAAGATGGACAGAAATAAAAGAAGAAATGGAAAATTTCAAAATCGTAGTTGGAAATTTTTACACCCTACTCTCAATAATCAATGGATCAAGGGAGAACTCACATAAAAATTAGAAACTGGTTTTAAAATACAACACATTGGCCGGATGTAGTGCCTCACACCTGCAGTCTCAGCACTTTGGGAGACTGCAGTGGATGGATCACCTGAGGTCAGGAGTTCAAGACCAGCCTGGCCAATATGGTAAAACCATGTCTCTACTCAATATACAAAAAATCAGCCAGGCATGGTGGCTGCGCCTATAATCCCAGCTATTCGAGAGGGTGAGGCAGTAGAATCTCTTGAACTCGGGAGGCAGAGGTTGCAGTGAGCCGAACTCTCCCCACTGCACTCCAGCCTGGACCACAATCAACATTTGCAAGACTCGGGAAATTTTACTTTATGGGCCATTATTTGAAAAAAAAAAAATCTAAATTTCAGTGAGCTGTGGTGTAATACTAAAAGCTTAGAAAATAAAGAAAAAATTAAACCCAAAACATGTAGAATGAAGAAGGTAATAAAGATAAAGAGAATACATAAGTAAAATAGAGAACAGATAAATATTTTAGGTTCAGTTAATCCAAAAGCTGATTATTTGTAATGAATAACAAAATTAATAAACCATTACCTAGATTGATGAAGAAAAAAATGACAAAGAAATAACAAATACCATGACAGGAATAGAAGAGGGGTTATCAGTACAGATCATAAAGACGTTGAAAATAAAATAAGTAAGACAGTACTACAGACAACTCGATGCCAACAAATTGGAAGAGCTTAGAAGAAGCAGAAACACTCCTTGAAAAATATAACTTAGCAAAACTAATAAAGATGAAACAGAAAATCTGAAAACTCCATATCTAGCAAAAATATTGATTTTGTTGTCAAATTCCTTCTGGAAAAGAAAAGTCCAGGCCCAGATGGTTTCAGAGGACAATTATATAATATGTTTAGTGAAGAATTGAAGCCAAAATTATATTGAATTTTTTAAAAAAATACAGTACCAGGAAAGCACTCTTATTTTATGGGACTGGTATAATGACAAAGACTTAACAATAAATTAATAAAATTGAAGCCTAATATCCATTATGAAAAATACTGCAAAATTCCTTAATAAAATATTTATAAATTAAATCCAGTAATATATGTAAAAGAGAATATATCATGCCCAAGTAAGGCTACTCTAGGAATTCAAATTAACATTAGAATAATGATCAACATAATTTACCATAATAACAAGGTAAAAAGAACATTTATGGCTGGGCTCAGTGGCTCATACCTGTAATCCCAGCACTTTTGGGAGGTTTGAGACCAGCCTGACCAATATGGTGAAACCCCATCTCAACAATGAAAATACGAAAATTAGCCGGCACGGTGGTGGGTACCTGTAGTCCCAGCTACTCGGGAGGCTGAGACAGGAGAATTGCTTGAACCCGGGAGGTGAAGGTTACAGTGAACCGAAATCAGGCCACTGCACTCCAGCCTGGGTGACAGAGCAAGATTCTGTCTCTAAAAAAAAAAAAAGAAGAACATTTACATAGTTTTCCAATAGACATGGAAAATACACTTGACAAATTTTAACACTCATTTATTAAAAATCCCTCAGCAAACAAGGAATGCAAGCAAATACCCTCAATCTGTTAAGTTGAAATTTATGAAAAGAAACACATGCATTATAATTAAAGGTTTAATATTGAACTTTTTCCTCATTTGGGAACGAGGCTAAAATGTTTACTTTAACCACTGGTATTCAAACTTCATACCAAAGATACTAGCCATTTCAGAAAGGCAAGTCAAGCAAAAAAGAAGAAGAAGAAGAAAGAAAGAAAAGAAAAAGAAAGGCATAACAAAGTTGAAAAAGAAGTACGTATAATTACTCTATTTAATGAAATGACTATTTACCAGCAAACCCAGAAATCTACAAAGAATTTGTTACATAAATGTTAATATAAAAATTGTATATGTAAATATTAGCAGCAATTAGAAAAAAGAAACTTAAAAATTATTTTTATAAAACAATTAACACTCACATAAAATTTCAAAATATTTAAGTGTGCACTGTATTTCACAGAAAGCATGCAAGTCAGCTACACTGAAAACTACAAAATATTGCCGAGAAAAAAATTAAATAATAAATGCTGAACTATATCACGATTACTGATTGGAGGACACGATATTGTTAATATATGCATTATTCTCAAGCTGATCTACTAATTCAATGCTTTGTCAATCATAATCCCAGTAGTCTTACTTTTTGGAGGAATTGGCCAAACTGGTTCTAAAAATATGTAGGGAAATGCAGAAGACCTTGACTTGTCATCATGAATAAGAACAAAATTAGAGTTCTTACCCTTGCTGATTTCGATATTTACTCTATAGCTATGGTAATTTCTGCTTTTTAGAAACAAAACTAACTCTAAAACTGCTTAGTGGTGTGACCCTAGCCAAATTCCTTGGGATATCTAATCTCAAGTTTTCTTATCTGTGAAAGGGAAATAATACTTGGGACAATGGTGGTCCCAGACTTAATGCTAAATAAATATTAGTTATGTTAGAAAAATTGACAATTGGGGAACATTTTTGGTACATATACATATATGTACCTGACGGTTATGTTGCACTTGAAAATTTTCAAAGCATTCTCGGAAATGCTGCACTGGATTTTAAAGAGATATTTAAAATACGTTTGGGAAATCAATACAAGTTATATGTTATAAATGCAAGACATTGATAGGGTTATTTATATTATGAAGGTTATAAAATAACCATATCACAGGACAGTTGTGAAATGCTTACATTTGTATTTAATGCATTTCCATTTTCTCTGATTTTTCACCCTTGTTCCAGCCCATGCAGAACAAATACGCATTCTCATCCTCAGATGCTTTCATTGTCCTTAATATGTATTTCCATTATTGTTATATTCTCATAAGCAATATTTGCTTTTCATGCTATCCTTGATCATTGAAGTCATCCACTGCATTTTTTCTTTATTTTATCCCTGGAGATCATCTTGACATTGGGCGCATAACAGGTGCTGGAGTGAATTAATTATATTTCTCATTAAGCCCACCCATGTTGATATGAACATCAGTAATAACTATATTATGTAATATTGGTGTTACTGACCTTGTTACTGATGAGAAAATGCATGTTCAAATGAATGACTAAGAGACAGCAGGCACAAGGAGAAGGTGCTTGGCCTTGTGGCTCATCATACTGACTCTATGAGCATCACTGACTATGCTGAAAAGAGCCATCATGGGAACTGAGGTGAGTCAGAAAAGGCCTCCTATATCCTGGGGGAGGAAGGTCTGATCCTGCTCTGGGTGGTACTTCTCTGGCCTGGGAATGCCAAATTTCTACTAGGGATGGAAGGTGTTGAGGGCCACAGTGGCTCAGAATCCTTCATTTTTGCATGGCATAGTGTTTGTTAGTTTTACAGCATTTACATTAGGAAATTCTGGAATTTCAGCAAAGTGAGAGTTGCTTTGGGCATGGGATTCTCTGCCTTCTCACAAGATTGCTATGTTACAAGGGATCATATACGTAAACACAGTTTTAAAATTATTTAGAGGCATGTAATTATAAATAAAGGTGACTGTCCATATCAGTGCTACTCACAAAACAATTTCCCAAGTTGCTGGAGAATACCAGGAGGGCTAGACCAGTGACCCAGCTAACTCCGTGTCTGCAGTTTTTCACGATTGCCTGAGGGACTATTAGATAAAAGTATGTTGTAATCTCTCTCCTTGACATGAAACTCATAAGCCTAAGAATGCTCATAGCATACTTTGCTTACACCTATAATCTCTCAAATAAATTAACCAGGCAATCTTCTTCTTCAAATACATTCGTGATTCTGATGATGAAACTTCTTTCTGGAGAAGTTTAATTTATAATAATGCACATTTTGATGAT
This sequence comes from Saguinus oedipus, assembly GCA_031835075.1. Taxonomy (NCBI): domain Eukaryota; kingdom Metazoa; phylum Chordata; class Mammalia; order Primates; family Cebidae; genus Saguinus; species Saguinus oedipus. The sequence goes on along the minus strand of CM063175.1, from coordinate 4,682,213 downwards.
TAATTTCTTTTCCTCCTTGATTTAAAAGTGAGAAGATAATACATATGATTTCAAAGGCTTTAGACACATGAATAATCCACTCACCTTGGCTCACTGACACAATAAGCCACAGAATTGCATTGTGTGGATCATTGGCATGGCCGATGATAGCACCTCCTGTGGAGCTATTGTGGTCCACCTTGTGGAAGGCAGCTTCTCACTTTAAAAGTAATGCCCTCTAGGTGGTCCCTGATCCAGAATGTGTCTCAAAGAACAATAGAAAGCCATGGATTGATTCTGACATTTTTTATTCCATTGTGATCATCAGAAATTTCTAAAATTCAACTCACCCTATTAGAATTTCATAGCCCATAATAGATATGCATTTGAAGCAGTTCTGTTGAAAACTCATATTATTCAGCTTTCCCTTAAATGCACATAAAAAATGAAATAGAGAATAGCTGTTATATGACACACAAATATTTAATTTTGAAAACTCAATTCTGAAGGTTAAAAGATCAATGACAACAGCAAAAAAAATCAGCCTGTGTTTCTCAATGTATATTATCAAATATAAAATCACTAGCTGTCACACTAATAATTCTCACCTAATAAGTTTGGGAAATTCTACTTCAGTGGTTCTCAAAATGTGGCTTTTAGAGCAGCACCAGTAGCATCTAGAAACTTGTTCAATTTCACATTGTTAGGTCCCATTGTAGAGCTTTTAAAGCAGAAAGTTTGATTATGGGGCCCAGTAATATGTTTCAACAAGGCATCTGGGTGGCTTTACTGATTTTCCCTCCAACCAAATAAACGCTTACATTGAATCTCTAGAAAATGCAAATTGTGTTACATTACATGAACAAAGTGACTTTGCATACTAAAGGATATGGACCTGGATTATCCCCATCAGCCCAATCTAATCCCAGAAGCCCTTAAAGGCAGAGAACTTTCCCTAGCTGGTGTCAGAGACACTTAGTAGAAGAGGAGGCAGAGGGGCTGCAAAAGGGGAAGGCAGAGAGAGTCCAAGTAGGAGAGTATACAAAGGTCCCCTTCATTGGTTCTAGGATGCAGTGGGCCCCATGCAAGAACTAGAGAGAGACCTGGAATAGTTAAGGGTGGGTCCCCAGGAGACAGCCAGCAAGAAAATGGGGACCTCACTCCTACAATGCAGAACTGAATTCCACCAACAATTTGGATGAGCTGAGAGGTAGATTCTTCCCCAGAGCCTCCAGAAAAGAAGAAAACCCTGGCAAGAACCTAATTTCAGCCTCATGAGACTCGAAGTGGCGGAACCAGTTGAGTCACACCGCCCAGAGTTCTCACCCTCAGAGACTATGAGGTAATGAATTATTTATGTCTATGTTAAGTGGTTAAGTTTGTGGTGATTATTATGACAGCAATACAAAATATCACACTCAAGTTTGAAAACCACAGCTGTGTATAATCATTAATTACCATTATCATTTATTCTATTGATGGCATACAGTTGGAACCGCATGGATGAAAAACATTTCCTTTACCAACATGCTTATTCATGCAGCTTCTGTATAAAGCAAGACTATACCACAGCACAGCACATGGAAATCATGGTTAGTCCCATTGGGTGGGAGTTCTGATGTTTATAAACTTTTAACTGAGATAGACCTGGGGTTAATGACACATCCGTCTTCTTTCTAAATGTGGTTAAATTTATTTAAGCATTCTTCGGTAAGAATTCTCTTTATAGAATGAGGTAGCCATACCCACCCAATAGAATTGCTTTGAGGATAACATACGCAATAAACCTGACATTTATTTGTTACTCAAAAATGAGTAGTTATTTCTGTAAGAGCAGGCTGGGCACGGTGGCTCACACCTATCATCCTAGCACTTTGGGAGGTGGGCCAATCACGAGGTCAGGAGTTCGAAACCAGCCTGACCAACATGGTGAAACCCCATCTCTCATAAAAATACAAAAATTAGCTGGGCATGGTGGTGCGCACCTGTAATCCCAGCTACTCAGGAGGCTGAGGCAGGAGAATAGCTTGACCCCAGGAGGTAGAGGTTTCAGTGAGCTGAGACTGTGTCATTGCACTCCAGCCTGGGTGACAGAGCAAGAATCCATCTCAAAACAAAACAAAAAAAAAAAAAAGGAAAGAAAAAGGAACCACATTTTTGAAGCAGAAATAATCAGTGAAGACCATTGTCTCATGTCTGTTTTCTCAGAAGCAGAGATGGGTATTTAAACGGGTGATTTATTTCAGGATGAAGACTATGAGGGAAGAATGTCAGGGCAGAGAGATAAAGATGTGGACTAGAGTGGAGGCAAGTGTCATCCTGGTCCCACAGGGAAAGCTGCACAGCACGAGACGGAGTCAGGGCCAGCCATTGGCTCTGCAGTCATTGGACTTGGAAGGGGAGGAAAGACAATTATCTAGGGAAGAGGCCATTTGTGCATTGGGAGCAAGCAACACTCACAGCAGCAGGTACCCCAGGCACAAAAGGGAATCTGAGTCAGGCTCTAATGACACCCACAATTAGTCCATTTCCAAAGGAAGTCTCCAGCCTGTTTTTCACTTGAGGGCCCAAACCAGCATGTATCACTCAATGCTCTGCCCTGTACAATGTATGGCTTCAGCAATAGAATTATTACAACTTCCTCTGCCTAGTGGCTCTGCCTTTCCCTCTTTGCTTATGAGGTTTAGCTATGAATCACCCGTATGGAGATCTAAATTTGTATGGAGTAGCAGTCTCTGCTCAAGTAGTTCCATTTTTCCATAGAAAGTTGTGGCTGGAAGCATTCTGTGATCATTCTGTTGCCAGTCTTTAGCAATCAATTACAGAATGCATTGATTCATTGATTATTTAAATTAAGAAAGAAAATCTAATACAGCTTTCTTTTTCCTGCATGGTGAATTTGATCTTCACTCTAAACTCATCTTCCTCATCCTGCAGCGATTGTCCAGTATCATTCTACGTCATTCTGCCTGGATAAAGATAGTTTGTTAGATTCCCACATTTAGTCCTCTACTGGAAATATCATATTACATGCAATGTGAGAATACTGTATAAGATTATACAATAGGATATTTTTCCTTAATGTTTCTCTAGCCCCACAGATGGGGATCTGTGCCAGTGTATCCGTATTATATAAGCCACTAATTTGCTAGGTTTGCCAAAAATGTTGTTAACCTTTATTTCTTTCTGTAGCACTGTAAATTTTGGACTTTTTCTTGCCTGCTAATCCAAACTGGTATTAAGTCATATCCTCCCTGCATTCTAAAAAGAGACTGGCTAATTCAAACTAATGTGTTAATGACCCAGAAGTTTTGGTGCATTATTTCAAAGAGATAGCATCTGTATTCTCCAGTTGCTATTACCTCAAAGCATTATGGTTGTAAGAATCACAAATATTACAAAGATCTCTGGGTGGGATATAGTTAGCAGACTTAACCTCAAATCGTAACATTTAAGTGATTTTCCTTTTTTATTTATTCAATAAATATATATTCTAGGTATTGTCCTAGTTTATTTAAAGACTCAGGGGGGTCAAAGAATTTGATAATCATATAAAGGAAAACAATGGCCCTTTCTGTGATCAGGCAATGGTGGTATTGGACATTTTCTGAAATCTAAAATAATATTCCAATATATGCAATGATCAATGTCAGCCACACTAAGCAGAATCAAACAGTTAATTTTGAAAGGAACTTTTAGATGGGAATACAAAAACAATTCCTAAGTCATCCCACCTCCCAAAATACCTTCACAGGAATTGACAAAATTACAGCCTGTGGTTACTGGCATCTTTTTTGACACATCACAGGAACAGTGTCCTGCCACTGATGAAAACATCACCTCAAATCTGCTTCTCAACCAGTGCTATGCTGAATTTCTATGGAATCATGTCAGCTTTAGGAAAAGCATATCTTTCAGCTGTAATGCTGAAACTAATTAACGTAATTCATAAAACTTGGGAAGGAGTAAATACTAAGTCCTCTGGTGTCTTTTTTTTTTTTTTTTTTTTTTTAAGGAGCTAACATCAATTATCTCTGATAAATTTTAAAGCAAATTGTGAAAATTTGATAATCATTTTTTCTGGCAATTATTAAAATATCAGAGACAAGCAATATGCCAAAAAGAAATTTTAAAAAGAATAATATTGTCATAGATAAAGTCCGCATCTAGCAATTTAAATATCTCTATACCACATTGACTATTTCAATGGCTTTTGCAATATATTTCAACAATACAGAGAAGCAAAATGCTTCAGTCAATAACATTGTTTATCAGGAGTATACTGGATGGATAATCTTGACTGGAGTTGTTCAGGTTTTTGGTGCATTGAACAGAGAATTGAACAAGATGCAGAAACAGAAAACAAAAGAACGAAGAAAAGCACAGTTTTATTGACGTGAAAGTGCACTCCACAGTGGGAGCGGGCTGAAGCAAGCAGCTCAAGCATCTGGATTGCAATGTTCTTTGGGGTTTCTCTTAAGCTAAAAGAGTTTGGTAACATCCCTAGGTACCCCTGAGTGGCCTCCAATTGGTTATACCCTATGAGAATGAAGGATCGGCCTGCAACCAATCAGAGGTAGTTCTCATTTGTGATGTAGGGGTGAGGGGGTTTTGTAGAGGGAGAAGCCTCTTGCCCCTTGTCACTTGGGCATGGAAAGGTGCGATTTTTCCTTTTGTTCCTGTTTCAAGAAGTCGGCTGCAGGTGGGCCTTAGGTTCCCTGTCTCCAGAATCTATACTCCTACCACAGGAGCATTTCAGAAAACAAAACAAAACAAAAAGTTAAATGAGAACTGAATTCTGTGAGATCGGTGTTTTATGAAAAGCGGGGTAAACTAGTCAAGTAAGTAGCTGGAGGTTATGTAGGTGCAAAGGAAATTGTTCTTCGGAGAGTGATCCCAAATGTGTACAGCACACTTTTATCTTTATAATGTTCTCAATACTGACCCCAAACAGCACGGAATAGTAGGTGGTTTCAGAACTGTGTGTAGTCAGTCAACCACCCTTTGGCTTATCTTTCTAAAGCCAAAATACTGTTTCAGGTTGTTAGCTTCAGGGTGGCTAACTTCATTCCAAGTACAGTGATGGAAAAGGTGAATTGAGTATTGAATCTCTGTGATCTTCATTTGTGGTAATGTTTAGAGATCTGAGATGATCTGGAGAGTTGTTTAGATATTTCTTTCTTTCTTTTCTTTTTTGGAGATGGAATTTTTGCTTTTGTTGCCCAGGCTGGACTGCAGTGGTGGGATCTCAGCTCACTGCAACCTCTGCCTCCTGGGTTCAAGTGATTCTCTTGCCTCAGCCTCCTGGGTAGCTAGGATTACAGGTGTGCACCACCATACCCAGCTAATTTATTTATTTATTTATTTATTAATAGAGACAGTGTTTCATCATGTTGGCTACGCTTGTCACAAACTCCTGATCTCAGGTGATACATCTGCCTCGGCCTCCCAAAGTGCAGGGACTATAGGCATGAGCCACTGTGCCTGGCCTAGATATTTCATTTTATATAGTAAAGATACACTGTCATGACTTGAGTTTTATTATATTATAGACCAAAAAAAATGAATGTTTAAATCTCATTTATGTGATACAAAATTTATTTGATTAAAACTCTTTATTGGTATGCCCAGGTAATGCTAACACAGGGAGCCACCTAGAACACGTTCAGTGCAAGTGGCAGACTTCCTGAATGCTCACAAAGTAGTCAGCTGATTGCCTCCCTGTTTCTGCCTCCTTTGTAGGAAGCCCTCAGTGATAGAATGAGTTCCACTCAGTAGAGTGTCATTGGAAGTGACCTGTGTCCCCTGGGAGCAGAGGGGTGGGTAAGAGCCAGTGTACCACTTAGGTATTTCTTATGTCCTTCTGCACTGGCTTTGGAGTCCACATGTTCCAGAAGGCATAACAAAAATATGGAGGAACCCTTGTGAAACCCCATCAAACAGTGACAGAGTTGAGAAATACACATAGCGCTAAGCCAGCAAGGCTTCATGGCATGTGTGTAGAGCTAGGACAGGCTCTCCTGATAAATATTAGAGTGAATGAATCAAGTAATAAGGAGTATGTAGTGGATTTTGCATAATGTAGGTTTAAAAATGTCCTTAAAGCATAGATATAAGCCTGATGATAGTGCTGACCGCAAGTCTGTGGAAAGCCAGGGATTAAGCGTGGAGGCAACGAAGGGCCAATGAGGAAGAAGATGAGGGACCTCCATTTCTACTTTTATACAAACCAATAAATGTCTTCTTTTGTGATGAACACCATTTTCTTCTATATATTTAACCTATATTTTTTACTGGGAAGAACCTGGATTTTACTTATCGACATATTTAAAGTTTATGATAATTATGGATACAAACTAGATGTATATTTTTGTGGGGTACACGTGAAATTTTCATACCAGCATACAATGTATAATGATGGATCAGGGTGATTACGATATCCGTCAACTCAAGCATTTATCATTTCTTTGTGGTAGGGACATTACAATTCCACTCTTTTAGTTATTTTCAAATACACCACACACTGTTGTTACCTATAGTTGCCCTACTGTGCTACCAAACACTAGGTCTTCTTCCTCCTGTGTACTGTATTTTTGTACCCATTAACCAACCCCCTTTCATCCCCCTCCCCAGAACCCTTCCCAGCCTCTGGTAACTGTCATGCTACTCTCTTATCTCCTTGAGTTCATTTTTTAAAAAATCTCCCACATCCGAGTGAAAACATGTAATATATTTAATCTATTTCTTTTTTTTTTTTTTGCATTTTAGGTTTTGAGGTACATGTGAAGAACATGCAAGATAGTTGCATAGGTACACACATGGCAGTGTGATTTGCTGCCTTCCTCCCCATCAGCTATATCTGGCATTTCTTCACATGCTATCTCTCCCCAACTCCCCAGGCCCCACTGTCCCTCCCCTATTTCCCCCCAACATACCCCAGAGTGTAGCGCTCCCCTCCCTGTGTCCATGTGTTGTCATTGTTCAACACCAATCTATTTCAACAGAGTTTCTCATCACCATTATTATAATAGTAAAAATGAAAATGTTCTCTGACTAAATCACACATTTCAACTGCAAGGGATTAGACATGCAAGGGATCTTTCTGTATTTAAAAGGTCCATGCAGAATTAAATAATTTGATGCACGAAAACTAGGTAATGTCTACAAATAACAGAAAACCTAACCAAGAAACAAAATGCTGAGACTTTGAAAAAATGTTTTAGATCATTCCAAAACAATTTGAATACTTGAATGCCTATAAATTCAAAAAGAAGGTGTGTTTCCTGAGCCTTAGCAGAGACAAAGAAGTTTTTCAAAACCATAACCCAGGCTAAGAGCAGTGAATGACTCTGTTGCCTAAATGGCTCAGTGTTTAAGTAATGAAAATGACAATCTGTTTTAGATTTTATGTTCCTGAAACTCAGGTTTTGAAAATTCCAAAAAACATATGAGGCCAAGAAGAAAATGCACACATACTTGTCTAGGAAAAAATAAACGAAATGGCTTGTTCCATCTTTACACTTGACAAATTCCCAAAATTTAGAGGGAATGGACACAGTTGTTTATTCTAATATTGTGGTTCACAGTGGTTTTATGAGGGGAAGCAAGGCATTTATGGGAGTCTTGGCTCAAGTCCCTTTAAGGAGCATTTATATGCCAGGCTGCAGAGGTTTTCTGTTTCTTCTAATGTTAGAGTTGAGAAATACATATTTGGGCTTTTACTTTCATTAGGTCTCAATGTATTTTGTTCTTTTTCGCAAAACCTAATGTACACTTTTATCACTTACAAAACTTAGTCTCTCCATTTTCAAGATTTGCTAATTTACCCCACTTAGCTGATTTTACAAACATTTTACACCATTAATTGACTTAAAAAATGGTTAAAATCACTTAGCTGATTTTACAAATATTTTACACCGCTAATTGACTTAAAAATTAATAAAATAAAATGCAACCAAATCAAGGTAAATCTAATTTCATGAACTGTAGCATTGCTCTTTGAAATCTGGATGTGGAAATGGACTCGTAAGCTAAAGAGTCATGCCTTGGCTGCCTTTCAGGAGTGCTTGGAACACAGAATGATTCGATTTCCTGCAGGGAAGGTTTTCTCCATTTTGGTTGATATTCCATTCCTTATTCTGGTGGAGAGAGCTGTGCATCTCTGAAAAGCCTGATTTTGAACCAGATGCAGTGACAAGATTAGAGCCTTTGCGTTGCCTCATTTGAAGAAGAGGTGAGAGTGTTCTGTGTATGGCAAACAGCTAAACTGATGCTTTGTGAAAGGAAGAACCAGCTTTTGCAGAGATTAACGATAGAATGACAAACCTAATTTATATTGTGGGGTACAAAACTAATCTACATTTTCTGTGGCTTCTTTTATGCCAAGCATCTGAAGTACTATAGGAATGAAATTCATTAACAAATCATATCAACATTCTCTGAATATTTATAAGCGTTGATAAAAATAAAATATGATTAAAGTATTTCACATTCAAAAGTAATTGATGCATGGTTTTTATATTAAATAGACTGAACTGAATATTAAAAGTCACTATTAAAAATAAAATATAAATGTTCCCCAATTTAATCACTTCAATTTGTGCTATTAACTTATTCATGCACTCTTTCGTAATGGTTACAATCACAGTGCACTCATTCCATTTCCCTTGCTAGTTTAACTTAGTCTATCCTGTCCATTTTTTAAATTTCCACATAGCTCTCATTATTATAACTTACTGTCATGAATGTTATTCGGTCAAACATTTCTATTACTTTAAATCCATTATTTGATATTAACTAGGCATTGTTCCATGATAGGTAGAAGCTATGGGTTCCTCTTGATTGGATACCCTAATTTCTATTTTCATTTCTTTTTATTTTTTTATTCTAATTGTACTTTAGGTTTTGGGGGACATGTGGAGATCATGCAGGACTGTGGCATAGGTACACACATGGCAATGTGATTTGCTGCCTCCATCCCCCCATCACCTACATCTGGCATTTCTCCCCATGTTATCCCTCCCTGACCTCCCCACCCCCTCCTGTGTCCCTCCCTTGCCCCCACAACAGACCCCAGTGTGTGATGCTCCCCTCCCTGTGTCCATGTGTTCTCAATGTTCAACACCAGCCTATGAGTGAGAACATACGGTCTTTGATTTTCTGTTGTTGTGTCAGTTTGCTGAGAATGATGGTTTGCAGATTCATCCATGTCCCTACAAAGGACACAAACTCATTGTTTTTTATGGCTGCATAGTATTCCATGGTATGTATGTGTCACATTTTCCTTGTCCAGTCTCTCACTGATGGGCATTTGGGTTGGTTCCAGGCCTTTGCTATTGTAAATAGTGCCACTATGAACATACATGTGTATGTCTTTATAACAGAATGACGTATAATCCTTTGGGTATATACCCAGTAATGGGATTGCTGGATCAAATGGAATTTCTATTTCTTGATCCTTGAGGAATTGCCACACTGTCTTCCACAATGGTTGAACTAGTTAACACTCCGATCAACTGTGTAAAAGTGTTCCTGTTTCTCCACATCCTCTCCAGCATCTGTTGTCTCCAGATTTTGTAATGATCGCCATTCTAACTGGCGTGTGGTGGTATCTCAATGTGGTTTTGATTTGCATTTCTCTAATAATCAGTGATGATGAGCTTTTTTCATATCTTTGTTGGCCTCATATATGTCTTCTTCTGAAAAGTGTCTGTTCATATCCTCCACCCACTTTTGTTTTTTCTCTTAAATCTGTTTTAGTTCTTTGTAGATTCTGGATATTAATCCTTTGTCAGATGGGTAGATTGCAAAAATTTTTTCCCATCCTGTTGGTTGCCAGTTCACTCTAATGATTGCCTCTTTTGCTGTACAGAAGTTCTGGAGTTTAATTGGGTCCCATTTGTCTATTTTGGCTTTTGTTGCCAATGCTTTTGGTGTTTTAGTCATGAAGTTCTTGCCTATGCCTATGTGCTGAATGGTTTTGCCTAGGTTTTCTTCTAGGGTTTTTATGGTGTTAGGTCATATGTTTAAGTCTTTAATCCATCTGGAGTTAATTTTAGTGTAAGGTGTCAGGAAGGGGTCCAGTTTCTTTTTTCTGCACACTGTTAGCCAATTTTCCCAACACTATTTATTGAACAGGGAATCCTTTCCCCATTGCTTGTTTTTGTTTGGTTTGTCAAAGATCAGATGGTTGCAGATGTGTGGCATTGCCTCCAAGGCCTCCGTTCTGTTCTATTGGTCTATACCTCTGTTTTGGTACCAGTACCATGCTGTTTTTATTACTGTAGCTTTGTAGTATAGTTTGAAATCAGGTAGCATAATGCCTCCAGTTTTGTTCTTTTTGCTTAGGATTGCCAATTTTCATTTCTAAATATGTGAATAAAGTAAACATTTTAAAGTGAGAAGAATATTTTTCCCACTAATTCAATGCTTGTTTTGTTTTTCTCATTTTCCATCATGAAAACCACATGACAAAGTCTGATTTGGGCTACTCTCTTAATGAAAAGTGGCAACCGTAGTCACTCAGGAAGCTAGAAGTTCTACAGTATTGCTAGGCTCCTGGCAGCCACACAAAGCGAACCAAGACAACATGTCTGCTGCTGCTTCACCTTCAATATTTCTTAACTACCTACAGATTTGAAGCACTACAGGTTTTTTGTTGTGGTTATCAGTGCTCATTTCTTATACAAAGGAAAGTGAACTGTGTTCTTCAGATGCCCTGACAGATGCAATCACAGTAGAAGGGCCCTGGATCATTGAACCTTTCAGCGAATGTCACTGAGCTTCACTTCTCTCCTTCCATTAAGGTAAAGCATTCTTGCAGAAGGGAGACACTTCATTTTTGTGGTTTTAGACAGAAATCAAAACCAGAAACATAATGTCTTTAGAGAAGAAGGAAACTACATTTTCAACATGGAATTTGATTTTATATTAACCACACATTCTAGTATCTTATGAGACTCCAGGAGAGGCTGATCATCCCCGATAGAGTTTGCCGTGTGCCCACGTCTCCCACCTTTGGCATTTGTACATTACCGCTATAATGCACAATCAGAAAGACAGTGCTCTTTTGCCAGAGACAGTCCTGTTTTTTCCCTCTGCATCCCAAATCACAGCCCTCTAAGATGGAAACATGAGGTTTCTCACTAATTAAAGGTGGTGCTTACCATCCATATCCCCTCCATCATAGTGCGTTACTTTAGCCACTGCCCTGGCCTGGAAAGGTGATCAGCCGCATCTGAGCAGGCCCAGTACTGGTACCCTCCAAAGATGCTGAGCACCGTGAGATGCTGAGCACCATGAAGGCTTCAGGGTGACTGTTTCAGCCCCGTGATTCATTTTGGTTGCACGACTAGATTATTTGTTCTCTGGCCCAATAAACCAAAGACAAAAAAACTCAGAGCAAAATACGAGTGATTGAAACAGAAACCAGAGGTTGAAACCCGGCTGCACACTCACCTCCTGTTCCCTCCCAGGGCATGTTTTGTGAATCTAATTTTCGTTTGCTTGTTTTGATTTCTTTCAAGTCTTTAATGTGTCCTTGTCTATTTTTTACTTTTAGATTTGGGGTTCATGTGTAGGTTTGTTCCAAGGCTACGTTGTGTAATACTGAGGTTTGAGATTCTACAAACCCAACTCCCAAACAGTTAACCATTGTACGCAACAGCTATTTATTGAATCCTCTCCCCACCCACCCTTCTCCCTTTGGACGTAGCAAATATCTGCTATTTCCGCTTTTATGTCCATGCATACCCACTACTTAGCTTCTCCTTATTAATGAGAACACGTGGTATTTAATTTTCTGTTTCTATTTCATTGCAGCCACATCCATGTTACTTCAAAAGACATGATCTTATTCTTATTTATGGACGAGTAGTATTCCATGGTATATATGTGTTACATTTTTATTTTAACCAGTCTACCAGTGATGGGTATATAGGTTGAACCCATAACTTTGCAATTATGAATAGTGCTGTGGTAAATATACAAGTGTAGGGGTCTTTTGATAAAATGATTTATTTCCCTTGGGGTAGATATTCAGTAATAGGATTGCTGGGTCCAAAGGTAGTTCTTTTTGTAGTTCTTTGAGAAATCTCCATAGTGTTTTCCTTAGGGGTTAAACTAATTTACATTCCCTCCAACAGTGTCTAAGTGTTCCCTTTTCTCTGTATTCTCAACAACATGTTATTTTTTGACTTTTTAATAATAGGCATGTGAATGTAATTTTAATACGAAAATAAGCACCGTGTTCTAGTAGCCAATTCTATCAGTGCTTTCTTCTTTTCCTTTTTGTTCCTAAGAAGCAAATTTTTTGACAGTATGCAGAAATTTCTTCTAGTATATACCCACAAAGCTGAAAAAGTCTGTGTGTTGGCCGGGCGCGGTGGCTCACACCTATAATCCCAGCACCTTGGGAGGCCGAGGCGGGTGGATCATGAGGTCAAGAGATCGAGACCATCCTGGTCAACAAGGTGAAACCCCGTCTCCACTAAAAATACAAAAATTAGCTGGGCATGATGGCATGTGCCTGTAATCCCAGCTACTCAGGAGGCTGAGGCAAGAGAATTGCTTGAACCCAGGAGGTGGAGGTTGCGGTGAGCCGGGATCGCGCCATTGCACTCCAGCCTGGGTAACAACAGCGAAACTCCATCTCAAAAAAAAAAAGAAAAAGTCTGTATGTTTCATAAGCCTCTGAGAACCTAGGTATCTGTCTAATGGGTTCATCTCTGTAACTTTTGGAAGGGAAGCAAGTCAGCCTTGACCTAACATCTATCTAAGGCATTACTTTAGAAATTGTGTGTTATTCGAAAGAGCATATTGGATTATATTTCTCAGAAGAAGAAACAGTAATCTTCTTGAAAATGAATGCATAGTTTTGATATTAAATGGATTGAGATGAATATTCACAGTTGTTTTTGCTGGTGATAAGAGAGCAGATATGTGGCACCAGAAGGCTCCCTAGAGCATGGGGAGTGAAATATCTATGAAAATGTTATCCGACCTTTAGACTTTTGCCTATCTTTATTCAACAGTGTGTACACAATGGGCAGAGTCCAGCTCTGAACAGAGACCAGAAGAACGCTTCTTAAATCATCTTGGCACCATTTTATACTTTCCTGAATTATTACCAGTGCAGCATAGTTTCTGCAGTGGAATAAAAAGAGGATAACATCTTTAGATTCTGGTAAGCCATAAGGTAGAGTCCTGCCTGGTCAGCTCAGAAATCATTAACCGACAGGGAGATAAATCTCTATAGAAGATAAATGTGGCCAAGTTCACGTTTTGCCTTGAGGAATAATTCATATGATTAATCGTATTAATTAGAGTTGACTATAAGCTGCCAAAATAATTGTATTACTACGTGAGAAATGTAACTTTATATTAAATAAGACAAATAATATGAATCCTTTAAGTACATTTACCAAACTATGATAAAAGTAATAAAATAAAAATAACAAGGCTTTGGAAATACGATAACCTAGATTTAACTTTTAATTAACATGCAACAAAGGGTTATGAGACATGAACTTAAATTTTACCTCTTCTAATTAAACCTGTGCGACCTTGGTAAGACACTTAACCTCTGTAAAGCTCATCTGCCTCATCCATGCTGGGGATAATGGCATGGGCTTTGTAGGATTCTAGTGAGGATTAAATGAGATAATGAACCCAGAAATGACTGCACATGGCAAAGCCCCAGTGAATGCACACAAATCCTAATTTATAACAAACCACGATACAACTAAGAGAAGGTATATACTAAGAAAAATCAAAGCAGTGGAATAAAGTAAGGACAAATGATTCACAAATTCCACTGCTCCAAATCGATACTCTCCCCCTCCCCATATTTAGTGATTCTGGTTAATTTACCCTGTCTTCATATCCAGCCCCCACTGTTTTTCAAAAGTCACTGTAGTCCAAAATCACTTTAAAATCATTATTTTCCTGAGTTAGCAACTCCATGAGTCAACCCTAAAAAGGCTGACATTTCATTTGTTTACACAGGAAGGTTTTCAAGACCATTATACATTTTTAAAAGGCTGCATTTCCTTTTGGTTGATGTATTGACAGCGTAATGCATTCAATGGTTTTGTGGATTGCTTTTCTACCCTCAAATTTTCCTTTTCTAAATTTAATATGGATTTGGTTCTTGTTTATCTTTCAGTGTTTTTCTGTAAAAAAGGACCGGTATACTTTACAAAGAAGATGCTTATGAATTAAAGCACTGTCAAGGAGAGATTTTAAATCTTTCTCCTATTCCCTTCCATTTGATGTGATCTATCTTTCTGTGGAATTGTGCAGACAGCAGAGATAAACACAAAAAGGAATGTTTTTAGAATTCTGCATTAGTTTTCAGTATTTCGGTTGGACCATAGTTTATTCTGGAAGACTTACAGAAAAGAAGACCCTTTGTCCTCAGCAACCTGTCACACTTAACTATAATCTGTGTAAAATTTCTTCCTTAAAATTTGGTTTGGGGCCCGGCGCTGTGGCTCACGCCTGTAATCCCAGCACTTTGGGAGGCTGAGGCGGTTGGATCACGAGGTCAAGAGATCGAGACCATCCTGGTCAACAAGGTGAAACCCCGTCTCTATTAAAAATACAAAAAATTAGCTGGGCATGGTGGCGCATGCCTGTAATCCCAGCTACTCAGGAGGCTGAGGCAGGAGAATTGCCTGAACCCAGGAGGCGGAGGTTGCGGTGAGCCGAGATCACGCCATTGCCCTCCAGCCTGGGTAACAAGAGCAAAACTCAAAAAAAAAAAAAAAAACCTCTCAAAAAAATATTTGGTTTGGTTTCTCTAAACCAATATCAGATTTTTCTTGCTAGTTTATGATGCAGGCGTAAGTATTATGGTAGAGATATAACCAGTAAAACCTTCATCACAAAACAGAGATAAAATGTAGTCATCTACTTTACTCCAGTTAAATGAATACTGATTTAAGCCCACATCTCAGAAATTGCTGCAAACCCACTAACTCTACCTGGGATTGCTCCATACCCTGGGATTTAAAGGCCAAGGAGACTTGCACAGTTCAAAGATAAGGGTTCATCTCACTCCACAGCCTCAGTCAGAGTGGCTTCTGATCAGTTGATCTGAAACTGCAATTTATTTTAATTTTCTTTTTTTTTTTTTGAGACTGAGTCTCACTCTGTCACCCAGGCTCACTGCAGCCTCTGCCTCCCCGAGATCCAGCAATTCTCCTGCCTCAGCCTCCTGGGTACCTGGGATTACAGCCACATGCCACCACACCCAGCTAAATTTTTTGTATTTTTAGTAGAGACAGGGTTTCATCATGTTGGCCAGGCCAGGCTCGATCTCCTGACCTCAGGTGATCCATGGGCCTCTTCCTCCCAAAGTGCTAGGATTACAGGCGAGAGCCACCACGCCCAGACTACAGTTGATTTCTCAGTAAAATCATGTTGCTGTTGACAATGTGCCCCACTGATTTTACTAAAGATTTCTTTCTTCATTCATTTACTTGAAATTTGTTAAGAGAATAGATTTTAAATACAGTATATGAATATGTTAATTAGCTTGATTATGGAAATCATTTTACAATGTATGTGTATCTAAAATATCACATGATATACCTTGAATATATACAATTTTTATTGTCAATTTACCTCAATAAAGCTGGGAAATGTAAATGTTGTACTATACATTACCATAGCATTACTATAGCAATACTATACTATACTACAGTAATACTATACTATAACTATAGTAATACTATATTATACTATAGTACTGTGGTATTACTATACTACACTACACATTTACACTTTGTAAATGTTGTACTATACATGAAAAACCATAGAGTAAAAACTGATTGCATGAACAGAATAAAGCTAAAGGGAAATTAATATATGACTATAGACTTGAAGGATTATAAGAGTTTGCAATTGGGAACACAGGAAGAGAACGACACATGGAAGAACAGGCACAAATGGGTCAGAATTGGCCAGTATCTGGCAAGACTTCCTCTTCTCCACCTCTCCAGGGCTGTGTGCACATCTCTATTACAGAACCTATCAAAATATACAGTTATTCAATTATGTTTCTGTTTGGCTCAGTATGCTCCCAGATCCTCAAGGCAAGATTATACATTGACTTCTTGCTTAGAGCATTGCCAGGTGCATAGAAGAGCATTAAACGTTGTGTTGAAGGATCAATAAATGGCTAGTGCTGAAGAACACAAAGTTTAGGAGATAATGGGTAGAAACAGGGCTGAAGATGAAGAATATAATAGGCTTTCAATTGCATGACAGTAAAACTTGGTGTCTTCTAAGCCAGTGGGTCTCCAGGTGTTGCCAGTGAATCTCTGAGGCTTCTTGGGACCTTTTCTGGAGATGCACGTGGTTAAAACTAACTTTATAACAATGCTAAGTCATAATTGTAATGCTTTACTCTCATTCTCTCCTGAGTGCACAATGGAGTTTTTCAGAGGCTACATTACATGCAATAACATCATTATTTTTATGGAATATAAAGTGTGTATTTGCATATTTTTGTTTAAAAAATGTATGTTTTTCTTTCTTGTAGAGTAATGAAGAAAAATAGAACCCCCAGTAAGAAAGGTTCTTTGAAGTTCTCAATAATTCTTAGGAGTATAAGAGTCCTGAGATCAAAAAGTTTGAGAAAGAATTGTTGTTCCAGGTATGCCATTACTTTTTTTTTCTGAGACAGAGTTTCTCTCTTGTTGCTCAGGGTGGAGTGCAATGGCATGATTTCTGCTCACTGCAACCCCTGCCTCCCAGGTTCAAGCAATTCTTCTGCCTCAGCCCCCCAAGTAGCTGGGATTACAGGCACGTGCCACCATGCCCAGCTAATTTTGTATTTTTAGTAGAGACAGGGTTTCTTCATTTTGGTCAAGCTGGTCTCGAACTCCCAACCTCAGGTGATCCACCCACCTCGGCCTCCCAGTTGGGATTCAGGCTTGAACCACCATGCCCAGCATGCCATTAAGTTTTTAAGTGAGGTAGTTCTATAATTATATCAGTGCTATTTTGCTACACAGTCCAGTAACGGTAAGCAAACTGTGTCTAAGGTGTAAAACCTGCTAACCATATTATTTACATATTCATGTCTTGATCATGTATTATTACATTTTGCTTGTTTTTAATAAGAATTCAATATGGCCACTTCAGATGCCCATTGGAAATACCACCGAAGCCCATAAACTAAAGTCAAGTAAACACTTAACCATTTTCCATTAAGTTTGGCCTAATTCCGCCTTTAAAAAAAATGGAATTTTCCATTTGGGTGGTGACTCAGGATGAAGATGGTAATTAGCTCTATTCACACATCTGACATCAAACTACATATATTTTTAATTACAGAGGGTACTGGCTGGTGATATTATTACCTTAAAACCTGCTGTCCATACCAAGTCATTTATGAGTCTTGCTGTCTGGTCTAAATAAATGTAAAGTATTTTTTTTTCCAGTTTAGTTATTCTAAAGTGCTTTATGCCTTTTGGTGCCCATTTGAAATTTGGGTCTTTGCTTTGATAGATTTCTGGCATCAAACACTTTATATTTGGTTTACTTTGATGAAGCGCACTCTAATTTTGAGTGCTATGATATTTTTGGCTGAGTTCAGGAACTTCTTAATCTGATAACAATAGGGTGCTTACATATGTAATATTCTTTTCCTGAACTCATTTTCACCTCACTTGGATACTTCTAATTTTTCATTTTCCCTTAACATATCAGTCAAAGGTGCCATCCAAATCAGTATCAAAAAGAGGGGACAGGAGACATCTTGCTGTGCAGATTATTTTTAAATGGGTACAGAGTGTGTGATGACATTCCTACTTTCATTTATAATATTTCCCCAAAAAGAAAGAAAGAAAAATGAATATTTCAGTCATTAAACTGCTGTGATCAATTAGTGCTTCTTGAGGCATTGATAGAGATCTATGTTGCTTTATTTTTCTGAGCTCAATGGAGATAGCACTATCAAAGGTCATATTAACATTTGCTTTTATTTGTTTTCCTATGAAATCTTCCCAAGGCCTTCACAAACTATACCCCCAGATTTAAAAATAATTTACCTAAAAATGTACTCTCTGACATTTCCAGCAAAAATAAAACCAGACAAAAATGTCGATTTGGTCTTATTTCTCAGGTCAATGCCACTGTCCACATGCATGGCATGACTAAATAGGAAAGAAAACAGTGTCTGACACCAGGAACCTTCTAATAAGGAATCGGTTTCATAACAAGTATTCACAGAGATATATAGTTGCTTGGCACCATCTATTGTTAACTGATCAAAGGTTTATTACATATCTTTTGAGTTTAGCAAAGATTGCCAGTAATTTTCAATCCCGTGAGTTGAAAGTCGAAGACACAAATTATGATGGAATTTTCTGTCATTCTCTCTTTCACCGTCTTTCATTACTCTTGAGGTAAAAGGAAGATGAGCCACTCAGTTAAAGCTGAGACCATTTAGCCTTTGACACTGAGAGTCCTCATATACTCTATGCTGGAAATTGGAATGGGATTATCACATATGGGGCCGCAGAGCTCCGGGGTAGCAGAATTCCACAACAAATACAGGAGCATGGAAAAGACTGAGAATTATTTGTAAGAGTAAATATATCCTGATGAAATTTTTCCTCAAAAATTGGTTTATTAGAAAAATTTTTTATACAATTTTTGATCAAGACCAAGTTGCATTCCATCACATAGACCGAATGTCAGGATGCCCGTTCCCATGGATTCAGGAAATCCATGTTTCGTCGGATTTCCTACTGCAGCTCCGTAGCGCCTGTGTGGAAAGCCTACTACCTTCTTTCTATGATTCTACCTACTCATCTGATGGCGAAGCTGGAGTGCAGTTGCAGAGAGCATCACCTCAGCAAAGGTTTGATTACCTCACTGAGTCATCTGTCATGCCATTGGAACTACATATTGTCATTGATTTTAAAGATGTATGTTATATATATGATTTTAACATATGCCATATAATTTCTAAATCTAAAAAAGGAAACCTGTTGAGAGAGGAAGGGAGGAGACATTATTTATACCTATTATTCAAATAAGAAGCTAAGAGGGAGATAATATATTTTTATTACTCAATATATTAGCAGCAAAGCATGGACTAAAGCAAAGTTTTTCTTTGTGTTTACTTTTATTTGCAATAGACATTGGAAGACATAAATATGATTTTGCTTTTTAAAGCAGATATCGAGGAATATGTGATTGGAGAGTTGTCTAATGCTGTGGAATCTTCCAGAAAGAAAGGTTACAATTTTGGAACTTCTGAATCTGAAAAAGAGCCTGAATCTGAATATTTTTTAAAAGAGCAGTTTTAGGTCTACAGCTAAATTGAGCAAAAAATGCAGAGAGTTCCCACAACTCCCTACACCCACAGATATATAGCCTCTCCCATTATTATTATTATTTATTTATTTATTTTGAAATGGAGTTTCTCTCTCGTTGCCCAGGCTGGAGTGCAACAGCGTGATCTCGGCTCATCGGCAACCCCTGCCTCCCAGGTTCAAGCTATTTTCCTGCCTCCGCCTCCTGAGTAGCTGGGATTACAGGCATGTGCCACCATGCCTGGCTAATGTATTTTTAGTAGATATGGGTTTTCTCCATGTTGGCCAGGCTAGTCTTGAACTCCCTATCTCAGGTGACCCACTGTCTCAGCCTCCTAAAATGCTGGCATTACAGGTGTGAGCTACCATGCCCGGGCAGCCTCTCCCAATATTAATATCCCACATCACTGGGGTACATTCGATGCAATCAATAAATCAACATTGAGACCTCATTATCTGCAAAGTCCGTAGTTTACAATAGGGTTCACTCTTGGCGTTGTACATTCTATGGGTTTTGACAAAGGTACAATGGCATGTATCAACCATGATAGTGTCACAGAGGATCACTGCATTGCCTAAAAACCCCCTGCGTTGCCCCATTCATCCCTCCCTCCCCAGACACCCGTGGCAAAAACTGATCTTTTTATTGCCTCCGTAATTCGGCCTTTTCCCAAATATTATATACAGGAAATCACACAGTGTGTAACCTTGTCATACTGTTTTTTTAAACTCACTTAGTAATATGCATTTAAGATTTCTCTCTGTCTAATGGCTGGATAGTTTATTTCTTTTTAGCCTTCTAACTTCAAATTCTCCAATGAATAGTTGTATTTGTTGGAGACAATGGCCTTGAGACCAGTTGACTCACTGTGCTGGGAATGTTATCATATTGAGACAGGGTACTGGTAGGAAAGGCTATCCGACAATGTGGTTTTGAAACTGTGCCAGACTTTTGGTTCACATTCCATGATCTTCTTAGCAAAGCAAGCAGAAACACTACATCTCATAGATGTAACCTTTAGTTACGGTTTGTGTGCTAGTGTATATGTGTATGTGTGGTGCTGGTGGTGAATTTCTCCATTCTTTTTCAAAGATTAATGAGTAAAATAAGAAAATATAAGATAACTATGTTTCTGATATGTTGTAATGAGAAATTACCTTGGAACAAGGATTCATTCCACTGATACGGTCATGTGAGATACCCAAGAACTGAATGAATCCTGTTCTGTAAACAGGTCTTCCCATGTAACTTTCTCCCCAGAAGGCTGATTATTTGGGGCTGATTCTAGGGACTCTTTGTCTCCCACACAGTCTCATTTTGTTAATTATATTCTGTGTTGGCTATGCTGAACCTGCAGAGCTTAAATATTCACATTGTAAGGGTAATAGAATGCAACCAATGTGACCACAGGGGCAGGGTTGGGTTAGAAATGGTTCGTAGTATTATGGGTTTTGTTTATTGCTATGTGTTTTCCAGGCCCAGACCATATGCTCTGATTATTTTGTTTATTCAATGGAAAGATTGTGCCAAACATTGTCACATCTAGTCCAGTGATTCATTTTTAACATTGGTAATTTAGCTATTGGAGAGCACTTCCACTCACACAAAGTAAATGAATGAAAGCCATTCATTTCATTATTATTTGAGATGAATTCTTGCTATGAGAGAAAGATAAAAGCAAACACATGTTAGGGAACTGCATGGCACAGCAGAAAATGAGGCATTCTCAGATTTGCAAGGAGAAGGAATAGAAAAAAATGAAAATACAGGAAATTCTTTCTCTAGACTGAAAGGGACATGAGATTTAAAAAATAGTTGTGGGAGCAAGGATTTTAAGTTCAGTCCATGAAAACATCTTATGAAACAGCTAGATTTTAAGATGTTAGGCTGGGTGCAGTGGCTCACACGTGTAATCCCAGCACTTTCGGAGGCTGACGCAGGCAGATCACAAGGTCAGGAGATTCAGACCATCCTGGCCAACATGGTGAAACCCCGTCTCTACTAAAAATACAAAAATTATTTGGTAATTTTGGGAGTGATGGCACATGTCTGTAATCCCAACTACTGGGGAGGCTGAGGCAGGAGAATCACTTGAACCAGGGAAGTAGAGGTGATAGTGAGCCAAGGTTGTGCCGTTGTACTCCAGCCTGGTGACAGAGTGAAACTCCATCTCAAAAAGAAAAGGAAAGAAAAAAAGTAAAACAATGTTCATTTTACAATTTTAGTAAATAGAAAAGAAGTTAAGAGTGAAGCAGAGTTAATTTCAACTGCAAAAAGTGGTACTTATAGATTGTCACCTTTGAACACATTTTTATTCTGTTAATTGAAATGCCCCCTAAAAAATAAAGCCAATGACTTTTCGGCTATGGACAAAATAAAACCTTTAATTTGAACAAATAGTGAGTTAATTCCAGTAAATTGAGTGTATGTCGATAACAAACTAATAAAATTCATGATTGAATCATGTTGAGACAACCTTTGTTTCATGCCAATGGCAAATAATTTAAATTAAAACTTCCTACTGAGGTTTCTCTGTGTATGTGTGTATATTATTCTAGAAGAATAATTAAAATAATTTGCATTTAGCAAAACTAAATGCTGCTATTATCTCATTAATATGAGAAAATATTTCAACTGAAAATGTGAGTATGGAAACATTGTAACGAAGGAAACAGCTGAATAATATTTACAGCCTACATAGGGCTGGAAGTTCGTCCAGGCACGTGGGCCAGAATCGGCACAAATGGTCAGCAAGATGCACCGTCCCTCATGGTTTCATTAGGTTCTTTATCCTGGGAGACAGAATTATCCATTGTGTATTAATCATCTCTGTTTTGATATTGATTTTGTTCAATTTAATCATGCCTATAAAATGAGAAGTGTTATTTTATCTGTGTCATCTTACCAAATGATCATCAGCCAAGAAATACCAACATTTGAAAATAGTTGAAAAGCTGAGTGTAAAATCAGAGTTTGCAGGAAAGTCTGGCCTTTTGATGCCATGGCGTATTTAGCCTCTCCTCACTCCTTCCATCTTTTTTTCACCCTCTAAGACCCCCTTGAGTGAGTGATCCATGTGTTTTGATCATTTGTTGTTCAGAGTTGAAAATTTCAGTGTGTGGCAATATTGTGATTCAGTATTACGGGAGAGAAGGAACACTTCTCTCTATAAATGCTGTTTGTCTAATATACTGAAATCTTCTTCATTACCAACTTCTGAATGAATCAATTTTTTTAATTCTACAGAAGTGAGGCCAAATACAGTAGAAGAGGAATGAAGTTCTCTAGAACCCAAAGCAAAATAATGGCAGATTAATATTTTCATGGCATTTTTTAAATGCCTGTGAGATTTTTTCCTGCCTTGGGGTACTCTGGCTTAGTCTCTCAGCACCTTTTTCAAATCGTAAAAGCTAGAAAATCAAACAGCAATAACAAAAAACTACAGGAAACAAAATTTGCAATCACGGGCCTGCCTGACTAGTTACAGAAATCATCTCTGTTCTTCAAGTAATAAGGAAATCCCTACCGAGGATTCAATCCATGTACCATCTCTATCAGACTATGGCACATAGTCTCCACTTAAGGGATTTCTGCCCAGACTCTCAACAGAAACCTCTACCGTTCCAACCTCATCATCAACAAAAAAAAACCTTACTCCGAGTGCCAGACTATTTTGACAAGCAAAATATTCAGTCAAATGAACAGACAACAAAAACAAAAGCAGCCCCACTTTAAATTCTTATGTTTGATCAACCAGTACACAATGTGGAATGTTCTCCTGCAATTACATCAATGCAGAATTTAAGGTCTCCAAACGCAGACATGTACTTGCCACCATTGCTTTCCCTAGACTTTCTCATCCCATGAGCCTGCTGCTGGGATCAAGCACATAAAATCCTGTCACTTTTCTTTTTAATAAACAGGTAGCGTCACGTTTTAGCTTTCAGTGAGAGATGATGTTGAGAAGGATTACCTAAATACTGCTGAGCTAGGAAAATGAGGTTATTTTTGGTGAAGAATAGAAGGTTTCAGAAAGAGCAAATGATGTGCTTCCTATTTTTAGATCTTGTATCAGGTGAAGTAAGAATATTTGACAGGCTTTTAAAATTTATTTTCATTATTACCTGCATTATAGCAGACATTGTTTCAACCTGACAATGTCTATCCCAGTGAGCCAGTCAGTCCCAAAGTCTTGTCCTGTTTACTGATAGAAACTTCAGTTGATATCTGCAATCTTATCTGCAACCCAATCTACATAGTAGAATGATTTTTAATTCCACTGGAACACCTGGGTGCAATTTACATGGACTGCCTGCTTAGTCTCATTGGGTATCACAATATCTGAAACGGGAAATAAGAGGTATGTCTGATCAGAGATGGATGCTGTTGCTATATGAGCTCAGTGTATAGATTCCCAAGTCAAACTTCGACATTTCCACTGTGAGAATATGTGTAACGATCTGATGTAGTAACGCCCATATGAAGTACATGAGAAGGAAAACTCCATGAGTATTGCTGTAGGACTCCCGTTTCCCTCTTTCTCTCACTCCCTTGTAAATGCTCAGTGCTCAAGAGGTACCACGATCTCTCTGCTTGTTTGTTCATTCATATCTTTGTTTGTGCAACAAGAATTATAAATGGCTGACAAAAATAGTTTGAAAATACTCCAGGAAGTTACAATTTCCAAATAAGACAGAAACAAAGTTAAGGTAAAGTCATAGATAAAGATTAGAATGACAAGTTGGGCATAGGTTTCTAATTGTGAGCTGGAACTTAGCTACATATTTCATTAATTCAACCAGTTATTTATTTTGTTCAAAAACAGCAGAAGTTATTGCGGGATATTTATGGAGCTTTTAGCACTTGCAAAGGAGAGGCAGAGACAGTGGGAGTAAAACTCTGGCCAACCATTAGATTACAGCAGTGTTGTAGACGCCCAGGTCACTTCCTACGCACACAGATGGTGTCAGATTTTATCTTTGGAGCAATAAAAATGTTGAATGGATGTCTTAAACCTCTGGTCCCAGTAATCTAATTCCATTCATACTGAGAAAATAGAGCAAAACACCTTCTTCGTTGCAAACCCCTGTTCTTGCTCTCCATCACTCCTGCTGTCTTCACACATCATGTTTCAGCTGGGACTTCCAAAAAATCTTATCTTCAAGTCCAACTTTAAGGATATCATTGACTTCCCTGATTCTCTAACAAGAAAGTAAGTAGCCGGGCACGGTGGCTCAAGCCTGTAATCCCAGCACTTTGGGAGGCCGAGGCAGGTGGATCACGAGGTCAAGAGATCGAGACCATCCTGGTCAACATGGTGAAACCCCGTCTCTACTAAAAATACAAAAAATAAGCTGGGCATGGTGGCATGTGCCTGTAATCCCAGCTACTCAGGAGGCTGAGGCAGGAGAATTGCCTGAACCCAGGAGGCAGAGGTTGCGGTGAGCCGAGATCTGGCTATTGCACTCCAGCCTGGGTAACAAGAGCGAAACTCCATCTCAAAAAAAAAAAAAAAAAGAAAAGAAGTAAATTATTTTTTTCCGTCTACGATAATTTCAATCCTTTTTCCAAATCAAAATCTATCCCATTGTACAGAGACATTTTTTATGGAAACTTCTTTTTCCATGAAAATTGTCCCTGCAATAGATACACATGGAAAAGCCTAGTGTCCAAACCCCATGTAACCAGAAGCAAAAGCCCAACATAACCTATGATCCTCTACGCTGTTGCATGTGCCATGTAACTGTATGTAATCTATCTTCACGTTTTCTCTGTGTTACTAATAAAATACATATTACTAACATGTTTTTACTGATAGTCTTTTGTAATTTTTAATTGATATACAATATTTACTACCACACTGGGTCGAATCTCTAGACTCGATCTATAAACTCTTCTTGTAAAGGGTCAGATGGATCGTAGGCTTTGTAGGCTGACAGGCAAGATCAAAGTTATTATGTAGGTGGCTATGTAAGCATTTAAAATGCAATCATTTAAAACTTTTAAAACCACTTTGAGCTTGTAGGCCGTGCAAACAGGTCGTGGGCAGGATTTAGCCCACGAGCTGTGGTTTTCTGACCCCGAATATAGAAGCTTATAACATTGTGCATTTCTCATTCATACGTGCATCACACTTACATGAAAACGTAATTAATGGCTTTCTTTTAGAAGAGTCAGTCTCTGTGAACTCAGAAATTATCTCTGACCCTATCACTTAACACAGTGTTTGGTTTACAGGAAATGCTCAATACGTTTGAATCTCTTTCTCAGCTCACGAATTCTCTACAGGGCTGGATCCTTGAGGGTAGGGGTGGGGCTTGTTTATTTGCTTTTTGTTCCTAATACTCTTACAAAGATTTACCCATATGGGAAGCACAGGAGTAGGGTTTTGTTTGAAAACAGCCAATAGCCATAAGTAGCCTTTTCCATTTCTGTAGATATAGGCCAGTGTGCAGAAGCATCTTTCAGGCAGCGGTGTGATCCCTGCTCACTGCAACCTCTACCTCCCACATTCAAGCGATTCTCCTGCCTCAGCCTCCCAAGTAGCTGGAATTACAGGAGTCCACCATCATGCCTGGCTAATTTTTGTATTTTTGGCAGAAACAGCATTTCACCATGTTGGCCAGGCTGGTCTCGAACTCCTGACTTGAGATGATCTGCCCACCTTGGCCTCCCAAAGCGCTGGGATTACAGGCGTGAACCACTGTGTCTGGCCAGAAGCATCTTTGTATTACGGCTCTGTTATCCAACTTGGGGAGGCTGTGAGGAGGTCCACGCCAACCCCATGTCTACACAGTGTTTCCTATACGCTGACAGCAGGAGGGTTGGAAGCACAATTCAGTTCTGACTGCTGTGCACTGATTTATATTTATTTCATTTCTTTTTCTGGTAGGTGTCAAGTTAATGGCTTTGAAGAGTAGTAAGCAGTTTACATATTTAAACCAAACAAAATTTCCAATTAACATAAAACAGTACCCACATGGACAAGAAGATATTTCTTGTCACTTCCAAAGGAATCCTCACAACTGCATCTTTTAGAGTCACAAGGAATTTTAACTTGTTACATTTCAGAGCAGTAGGCTTAGTACCACCAAGGAGATGAAAATACCTGTTGAAGAGTTCATATTATGAACAGTACAGAATAACTCATATTGAATATATTTTATCATATTTTGGGCAGATGGAGCACACCAATAAAGGTTGAGTGGCTGAAGGCATTCTACTATATGGCCTAATGACATTTGCATTTTTAATCATTTTCTTCATTTTTTAAATTCCTCCTTCCTTTCCTTTTTGTTTCTTCCATTTTTACTTAATTCTTTCTCTTCTTTTTTCTTCTTTCCTTCTGTTCTCCCTTCCTTCCTATCCTCCTTCCTTCCTTTTTTCCTTCTTTCCTTCATCCCTCCTCCCCTCCTTCCTTCTTTCCTTCATTTCTTCATCTCTCTCCCTTCTTTTCTCTCACTCCTCACCTTCCTCCTCTAACCCCTCATTTCAATATATTTCAAAAATATTAAAAAATGAATATTTTGTTAGTTGTCTAGGAAATATATGAATCAGCAATTGCAGGTGAAAAACAGAGAAAGCTTGTGTTTCTCTGGTTTTCATTCCAACCTCTGTCCAGTTACCTCTGATAATACTGAAAATGAGTAATTTCGTGACTTGGAATGTGACTCATCTCTTGAAGTGGACAGCAGAATTAAGCTGCATGGGAGATTTAGATTTCCCAGTTGTCATTAAAAAAAAAAGAAACTACTTCGGTTAATGGTTTTCAGGTTATCCCTGGTGATTATTTATTCATTTATCTTAAAATATTTGCCCCAAAGACTTGGACAGATCCTTTCTTAGGACTGCTATAACTTCTTAGCAACACTGACCACTCACTTTTTTTTTGAGCTATGCAAGCTTAACTATCATTGTGGGCTGTGCAAAGAAGCCTTAGGATTAGGGTTCCGGTTCAACAGAAACCAAACTGTAAGGGGATGTTTGGTACCTCCAGGATGCCAGAGAATGATCAAAGCTATGACTGATACAAAAAGTGTGAATTTAAAATAACTAAAACTCTTGAAGATGCCTGTAAACTATCATAAATTTTAACACAGTGAGGTTGAGAAAACAGTACTATCAATATTTTAAAAATCTATTCAGTACATACGCACACACACACACACACACACACAAAGATGATGTACCTTATGAGAAAATGTACAATAATGGGGTTAAAATAAATAGTTCTGGAAACAGAAAGTTGAGCTGATAAATTGTGAATTAGTGGAAAAACCTCAGTATATCGACTCTCTGGGGCAGTTCCAAGAGATACCACAAGCTGGTGGCTTAAACAAGATAAGCTTATTTCCTCATAATTATGAAGGCTGGAAGTCCAAGATCAAGGAGTCAGCAGGGTTGGTTTCTTCAGAGGCCTCTCTCCTTGGCTTATAAGTGGCTCCCTTCTCCTTGTGTCTGCACATGGTTTTCCCTCTGTATACATCTGTGTCCTAATCTCTTTTTCTTATAAGGACCCTGTATTTGTCTGTTCTCACACTAATAAAGACATACTTGGCCAGATGTGGTGGCTCACACCTGTAATCCCAGCACTTTGGGAGGCCAAGGCAGGAAGATCAAAAGGTCAGAAGTTCGAGATCAGCCTGACCAACATGGTGAAACCCCATCTCTACTAAAAATACAAAAAAAAATTACTAAAAATACTAAAAATACAAAAAAATGGGCATGGTGGCTTACACCTGTAATCCCAGCTACTCAGGAGGCTGAGGCAGGAGACTCACTTGAACATGGGAGGTGGAGGTTGCAGTGAGCCAAGATCATGCCACTGCACTCTAGCCTGGGTGACAGAGCTTGATGTCATCTCAAAATAAAATAAAAAAGACATATTTCAGACTGACTAATTCATAAAGGAATGGAATTTAATGGACTCATAGTTCCACATGGCTGGGGAGGCCCCGCAATCATGGCAAAAGGCGAATGAGAACCAAAGTCACCTTTTACATGGTAGCAGGCAAGACGGCTTGTGCAGGGAAATGCCTAATTTTCAAACTATCAGATCTTGTGAGACTTATTCACTACCACAAGAACGGTATGGAAGAAACTGCCCCCATGAATTATCTCCATCTCCATCTGGCCCCGCCCTTGACATGTGGGGATTATTACAATTCAGAGTGAGATTTGAGTGGGGACACAGCCAAACTGAAATGCCCTAGCTTGGCTGTGGTGAATACATTTTTAACAATCCTGCCAACTCCATTTTACCCACCCTGAGCTAAGTAGGGCATTCTGTTCCAAGAACTTTGTAGTCTGAGACACCTGGCATCTTTGTAACCAATTTTCTGAGAAATGGGGCCCACTGGCCCATACATCCTGGACCTGCAACTGTGCAACTGCCTACCCCACATCGAGTGAAAAACAACTTTAAATAGAATTTTGTTGTTAGGCAACAAGATTTGTCCCCCTTTCCCCTAACCTGCTCCTTCTGCTTCTGTAATGATCTGCTTACCTCCCCACCCCCACCCCCGACCTTGAACTGATATAAAAATGTTGACCACCCTTTGTTCTGGGCCAAGAAGTTTGAGCTTTAGCTGACTCTCGGACGCCTGCCATTAAAGTGGACTCTCGACAAACTCAGAGTGTGGCACTTCTGTTTAAACTTGCTCGGGTGTAACAAAACCATATCAACACCAGACACACTGAACAAAATGAGGGTCCACACGTATGACCTTGTTTTATTTCAGTTCCTTTTTAAAAGGTCTTATTTTCAAATTCAGTCACATTCTGAGGTACTGGGAGTTAGGCCTTCAATGTGATAATCTGGGAAAGGGGAGTGTGATTCAGCCCATAACCGTATACAGAGAAGCACACAGGGCTGTCTGATGAGCTGCCGCAAATCTGGCTTTTGGCTTCCTGCTGCTTAAAGCATAATGGCATAATGACAATGTGATTAGCCTCTGGATTACAAGCTTGATTAGGGAAACAGGGATTGACATTTGGGGTACAAGGAGTCAGGCAACAAAAAACATTTTTATTTAATTTTTGGAATCAGATGTTGTGGTCTTTGTTAGAAATGCTGGGGGAGAAATCATAGAATGAAATTCGTGTGGTGGTGGTGGTGGTGGCGGTGGTGGTGGTCTATGTGTGTGTGCATGTGTGTTTAGACTGGCAGGAAGTGAGGAAGATGGAAAAAATTATTCCCAAATACGGATCTCATCTGCCCACCAAGCCTCTGTTAGTCTGAGTCTCTCAAAGCATGACAGAATGCCTACTTGGTGGTGTCATTGGAGAGAAGGCTGACTCTCTCTGGGTCATGGCTCAGAAAATTCTTAAGAGTTATAATATAGATTCTAATAATCATGTTAAATTTTGGATTCAGCTATCCTGGCAAATACAAAGAAGATTTATTTTTAATTAAATAGGTATGTGGTTTTTAACCATTCCCTGTGTTTGTCATATATGTGTTTAGAGCTCATGGACACATATGTTTATAGGTTGATCCTTGAATGAGTGAGTTTTGTCATTTTCTTTTATTTTGCCTTCATGACATTTAAGGTATCACGAAGAATAATTCTGACTGACTGATGGCAGACGATTTTACTCTTCAATTGTTTAATATATAAATTCTTAATTTTAAATGAATGTTCATTTCCCTCCATCATATGTAGCTAAGACCCTGGGGCATAATTGCACTTTTTTGCTTATGTATTAGGACAGAAATAATTTACCCAATACTTCCTAATATTGACTTCTAAATTCCCACATTTTCTGTGGGGCTATGTTGTATTTTCTGGTGCTTGTTGCTTGTGTCTTACTTGATTTACATGATCATATTAAAAATTCCTACATTCAGGTATCAGAAAGTCAATTCAAACCAGCTTAAGAATTCACTGGTTTGTCCTACTGGGAGTTCTTGAGGAGAATCATCAGGCCCAGTGAAAATCAGGTGCTCAAACAATGTTGCCAGCCAGGACTCTGTCCCTTTCTCCCAATCTCTCTACTCTGCTTTTTCTCTAGGGCTTCCTTTTATATGCATATGTATAGCCGTTGACAGTCTCTAACTGACATATTTCTAGTTACAAAATTTGACACATAGATGTGAGATCTCTTCCTCTCTCTCTTTCTCTCTCTTGCTCTTCGTCTTCCCAATATCTTTTTCTTTTTCTTGATCCTATTATAGAATTCTTTAAAAAAATCAGTTTATCCGTACTTAGATTACAGAATCTTTTCTGAACCAGTTGTTTCTAGAGTAACAGGATTCTCTGAATGATCCCACATAGATGTGTGCCTGGCCCTATGGCCACTAAGGATATTGGAAAGTTAATGGTAGGTCTTTCTTTTCAAGAAAGATACTTTGGCATGCACTATTATTTCTTTTCTCAGTTGTGTCTCCTTCTTTTACTTTATATTTTATTGTTTTTTTTTAGAGACAAGAAACAAGATCTTGCTCTGTTCCCCACAGCTCACAGCAGCCTGGAACTCCTCGGCTCAAGCCATCCTCCTGTCTCAGCTTCTCAAGTAGCTGTAACCACAGGTATCTGCTACTGCTCCTGGCTGCATGATTATTTCTATATATACATCGTTCTGAAGGAATTCCTACCAAACACCAGAAATTATTCCGTGTACAATAAGAAATGCAATCTTCCTCTCACCAAAGAAATACAATCCAAAACAAATCTCTATCTTGCATTCTTTCCAAGCCAAGGCATTGAGTAATAAGCATCTTTTGAGACAGGTCTGTCTGGATGTGGTTTCTCATGGTCTAGCAACTTACAGCTAAAAGACTAGTTAACCACCCCTAACACATCCAATGTAACTCTATTAAAAAGGGGAAATGGAAATCTACTCACTACTTCCTTGACACTGCAATGATTTCTTGGATAACTAATCTAACCACCCTGATTCTTCCCCGGTCATGCCCCTTGCCCTTCCCATCAGTGATCTTCACCATGCCTGGTGTGTGTGTGTGTGTGTGTGTTGTGTGTGTGTGCCCGCAAGCATGGGGGGCGTTTAACCTAAGTCAGGAAGAGAGTTGTTAACAAGTTAATTTGAGTTTCTCTATTTTATTTATTTGACTGAAATCTCAGCATTATCTTGCATTGTGTTTTCCATCTCTCATCTTTTGTTAGTACTAGGGTTGCTTTGAAACAGAAAATGTATCTTTTGCAATTTTTTAATTCACTGGATGATGTCAACGAGGGATATTTAGGCTTTGATCACTAATCTGCTCTTCAGTAATATGCCATGGAGTATTGATACACTAATGTCAATTTATAATATATATTTTAATATACTATACTATACCTTGGTAATAGCAATATAATTTTGTAGGAAAAGTGATGGTTGTTCTCTCAGATATTCCAATATGTCATATCTATGTGTTTTATTTCTTATGGTTGTTGATCAATTCAAAGAACTTGATTGTGTTCTGTCCTTCATATTAAATGCCTGACACCCTCCTTAAGTATTGTTTTAAAACTAGTCAAGTGCGGTAGTGAGAAGGGGCGGGGAGTGGGGAATATAACAAGGAGTTTAATCTACAGCTGACTGTGAACAATCAATTGAGATAACTTGCTACCTCTGGACCAGTCTCTCCTTAACTTTTTGATACTGCTCCTCTCAAATGTTTCTCCCAGCTTGCTGGGTGCTCTTCATGGTCTTCTTTGCTCTGTATTTCTGGTTTTCCTTAATCTTCTTCCTCTTTAAGAAACTATTGGAAATTATTTTCTCTATTCGTTCTATCGAACCCCCCTCAGTGATATAAAATGATGATTCGAAAAATGCACCTCTCCAGCTCAAAGCAATCTCTAGATAAAATATACATCCTGAGCAACAGAGCGAGCTTTCACTTGGCTGCTGCAAAGCTTTTTCCAATGCAACACGTTCTGCAAATCAGTAAACATCACCCCATTTACCAAGCCAGAAACCTGGGGGCTATTAGACATTTGGCGGTGGCAGTGAAAATACTACACAGGTGAAAAGGAGTAACATATGAATAGAGATGGTGAGAACATCACCCACTGTGGTTTGCAGCTTCTCTAATGAAGAAATGATATCGGCCAGGTGCGGTGGCTCACGCCTATAATTCCAGCACTTTGGGAGGCCACAGCTGGTGGATCACCTAAGGTCACGAGTTAGAGACCAGTCTGGCCAACATGATGAAATCCCGTCTCTACTAAAAATATAAAAATTAACTGGGCATGGTGGCATATGCCTGTAATCCCACCTACTTAGGAGGCTGAGGTAGGAGAATCGCTTGAACCTGGGAGGCGGAGGTTGCAGTGAGATGAGATTCTGCCACTGCACTCCAGCCTGGGCAACAGAGTAAGACTCCATCTCCAAAAAAAAAAAAAAAAAAGAAAAGAAAATAATATGATGCAGAAGTGACTTCGAGGAACATCTGAGACTAGGCCCTAAGAGGCAAAGACACTTTCAACTGCACTAAAGTTGGACTAAGAATCCCTGGTTTGTGCCACCATATTGTCTAATACTCCTACAAATTACTGGGAAGAGCAAACGTGCCTCAGCAATGGTCACTGAAAAACTTGTCATCAGAAATTAACATAAATTTGTATGGAGAGATGTGCTACAAGCCCAAATAATATTTTGTCCATGTTAAGGAGAGACTTTCATTCTTGCCATTGAAAGGCACGTTTGTGGAGGCGAAAACCTGGGGTCTGGGAAATTATGAGAGACCCAAGTCAGTCATCACCAGCAAGAGGATTTCTAATATTTGCTGTTGCATAGTTCTTTTTGTCTGTGCACCTCAAAAACACAAAATTGCAGCTGACTGGCATTGTTAAACCTCATTGACAGAATTTTCTTTAAAATAATAAATTTGTTTTCGAAAATCACATTCAAAAACCATCCTTCTTTTAAAGTCAGAACATGTAAAATTGTTGAAAAAATAATTATTTGAGTCAATTGCTGAATGATGCCTCCCTTATAAATTTATTTCTATATTGTTTATGCCAATGGTCATCAACAGTCACTATAAACAATTGACAATCTCTCACTTGAATGTCAAGAAAGTCAACAATAGGACCGTTTTCTCAAGGGCCACAGTCAGTGAAGTAAAATTCTGCCTCTGAAGATATTTGCCACTGGTTTAAAATCGACTTACTTCTGTTTGTTCCCTCCTATACAGCTCTGCAGGCTGAGATTTGAAAGGTGGGAAGGAATGTTTTTATCCTGATTATAGTAAGGTGGGAAGGAGTAAACAGTCTGAGTCACTTACAAAAGGAAGTTGAAAATAACATTGAACAGCTGGACTGGAGGACCAACCTGTGCCACCACCGCTGTTCAGCTGCTTCTCCTCTGTGCCTTCACTGTGCTGGGCTGGCCTCTGCTGTCACTGCTGTTTCCTTGACAACCAAGACAAGGTGTCTTCTTTTGCAAAGCAAATTATTTCTCTTCTTGCATTAGAAGACAGTTTAAGTTCTATGTGAATTAGAGAAAAGAGGTCTACACATCTGCAAGAATTGTGCTTACTCCTTATGAAGGATGGAGAACTAGGTATTAGAAAAGTAAGGTAGTATGCTGATGACAGGTCAGTAATTACAAAGAGTAAAATGCTAGAAATTTTCAAGTCAAAACAGATTTCTGATTACTAAAATTAATCTATCCAACTGCTGTGGTCTAAAGGTTTGATTCCCCAAAATGCATAGGTCAAAATCCTAACGCCCAAGGTGATGGCATTAGGAAGTACAGTTATTGAGAGGTGATTTGGCCATACAGGCCTTATGAGTGGGATTAGTGCTCTTATGAAGCATCCCAGAGGAGCTAAGTCACCCTTCTGCCATGTGAGGCTATAGTGAGGACATGGCTGTCTGTGGGGACACAGGCCATCTTCATCAGACAAGGAATCTGCTGATGCCCTGATCTTGGACTTCGCAGGTTCCAGAACTGCGAGCAATAAATTTCTGTTTTGTATAAGCCACTTAGTCTGTGGCATTTTTGTATAGCAGTCTAAATACATGAAGAGGAAAACCAATAATGTTCTTTTTAATTATCAGAGACTTTTTTTCTCTTACACTAAATGGCCTATGACATTCAGTAGAGGAGATTATTTTAGCAAATGTAGTACTCATGAGGTCAACGTTATGAGCTCCTTTTCACTTATTTGTTATTTTTCTTCATCTCTTCCTGAAAGAAATTCAAAGAACTCTTTTAAGGCACAGAAAAATACAGTAAAAAAAATTAAGAAATAAGAAACCTTGTAGAATATGGTGGAAAATGTTTTCATGGACCTGAATTAAACCGGTTATTGACTGCATATTTTAATTCTGAAGTTTCTGGTAGCAACTGCAAAATTAGGCTCTGTCATTTTATTGTCCAATAAGACATAGCTTTGGGAGAATAAATCCTTTTCTGGTCATAAGTTACGAGCACTCATCACTTAGATCCTTTTATGAGGGGCAGTGACAAACATGATTAACATTGCTTGCAAACATATGGTCTAAGGGACTGCTTTTATTTTAACCACCATCAACCCCTTATTTAAGGAAGTTCTCCTTCAGCTCCAACCAAGAGCTTCCGATGAACGTTGCTGTATTCCCATGCACACAGGGAGGGGAACATTACTCACTGGGTTCTGTTTATGGAGTAGGGGGCTAGGGGAGGGATAGAAGGATATGGGTGTATAGGGGAGGGAAGGCATTAGGAGAAATACCTCATGTAGATGATGGGGTGATGGATGCAGCAAACCACCAAGGCATGTGTATACCTATGTAACCTGCACGTTCTGCACATGTAACCCAGGACTTAAAGTATAATAATAACAATTAAAAAAAAAGAAATAAGAAATGAAAAGGAAAGTTGCTGTGTTCTTATTTAATCATCTCAAGGCACTGATCTAAGAGAAATAACCTCATCAAACTTAGTTTCGGTTTTTGAATTTAGGAAATCGACTGGGTGGTTCAAGCCATAGAATATGAAATTGACAACAATTAAAGTTTACATTTTCCAGTATGAAGAAACTGAGTGTGATGAAAATGCAGTTGGCATGCTGAGAGAAGTCAATCAAAAAGAGATAGAGATGGCATTGTTCCCATTTGAGTCCGCAGTACAAGTCTTTACAGAGATGCTTGTCCCATTTTCCCTGCTCATATGGTTCAACCTTTCCTGTGGACTCCGGAGACTAGTAAGTTATCTCCTTAGTCTAAAGTAGACTCATTGGAGGATCTTTTATTTACAACCAAAAGGCTCTTGGGTAATACATGTGCAAAGAATAATTGATACATCTGTAAATTCTGAGTGGATGGTTTAATTCAGAGTTTATTTCTGCTTTATAAAAGTCACACACTTCATTCTTAGTTTTGGTTACACTTTGAAAAATTGCACTGATTGGAATAGAATTGGTCAAGAGAAAGTATAAACAAACTTAACAGAAAGACCACTGTCAAACTACACGCTTTAGTTCTGGACAGTGAATCATGCTGACCAGAGAGGAGCTAGCATATCATGAATCTGCAATCAGTCCCTGATCCTTCCTGCCATATTTGTTTTTCCTATCTGGATTATTATAGTGCTTTGAGTACGGTAAGCCTTCACTAAATACTTCATGAGCAAACACACAAGTGGAGTACGCACTGACTTTTCTTACATTCAAAGCCATGAAATTAGCGTTGTTGGCATGTACTTCAGTTTGGATGTAACAACCACGCTTGTATAACTGCAATCTTCTCATGATATGCAATCACCTCCTAGCGTAACTCTCTGATTTCCATAAGAATGGACCCAAACTCTGCTCATGCTGCTTTCATTACGTTTTGGTCTGAGTGGCATCATAACTTACATCTATACACTGTACAATTCACTGAGAGCTTCTCTTGTCAAGAAGACTCACCAATGCTCGTCTCCAGTCTGTGTTGAGTTACACTGTTATTCTCTCTGCCTCAGACCAGTACAAGCCACTTGTGGGCTGTATATGACATTGGGTGTGCTTAATTTATTTATTGAGCATAAAATCATATAACCTAGAAAGAAAATTTTTTGAGAATTCAAACAAAAGATGTGTTACCTTCAGTTAGATTAACTTCATAAGCAAAGTGTTTCTTTAGTTTCTTTTAGCACTTCTAGGTAGAAATAAGAAATAGAGAGGTGTGATCATTTTTATCAATTGTAAAAAAAGGAAGCTCCTGTAATGCTAGACTCTTAATTCTTTCCTTCTCCTGTTATTCAAGTTTTGTTGATGGCTTAAAGTCCCAGATCCCTTCCTGCCTGCAATTTCTGTGCACGGTGATGTGGCATTCTCCCTAAGGGATGAAGCCTTGCCATCAAGGGAAGGTTTCTGAGAACAGAAGAAACAGAGCAAAGAAATGCTTGTGTAAGACAGGGTGAGTCCCTGAGTGTGAGGAACCTGAAAGAGCCTGTCCCTCAAAATGAAGTTCAAGTCACTAACCTGGTTTAAATTTAAAAAGGAGCCAAATGGCCATTTGCTGATTAGAGGTCACATTTTCCTCTGAGCTTCTGGAAAATACACACATCTGCTTAACTTTGAGAATTTCATAGCTGACTGGACCTGTTTATAACATTTGAACTAACCAATAGGCTGTGGCTTGTCCACCTATCAGAATTAAGCAAATTTAAATCCTTTATTTTCATAGAAGGACCTGAGTGGGAACCTGGACAAGAACATTCTCTATAAAAGTGAGATCCCTCATTTGTTCACAGGAACATACTTTCATTTTACACAGAAGGCTGTATCTCCTCCGTTTGCAAACTGTTCACTGGAATAAAATCTCTTTCCTCCAAATTTCACTTTAGAGAACCTCTCTTCACAATGTGTTAGCACATTCACATACTGTTTCTGTATTTATATGAGAACTTTGGATTATTTACATAAGTTTTATGCTCTTGAAATCTTTTCCTTGCTTTTCTTTGAAATTCCCTTCTTTAACTGATACTTTTATTTGCATTACTTCTTTTTGAATGTTTTAAGTATTTCTCCAAACTTGGAATGTTTTTACAAGACTACTTCATATCCACCTAAAAGAAAAACTAAAATCTCTATTTGCTTTGAACTTGCAATATTTTAACACATTTTTGTCTTATTAATTTCTAGTTATTTCCAACTTTTGAATGATCTAAATCTTCATATGTATAAATTGTTTTTCTAAAAAAGCTTTCCTTCAGAACAATCTATCACAAGACATATTGTTTTCTTCTCAAGTGGAATAAAATATCAGAATTAAAGCAGCTTATAAAACTATATAGTAGAGAACTTTCTGAATAATTGTAATACAAGGTTAACAAATGATTTCTGTTTTAAAAGAAAAAGATTGTGTTTCTATGTAAAATGAAGTCTGATGATATATATAAATACAAATATACAAAAATCTATTTATAAATAAAATATAAATATACTTATAAATTTATAAATAAATACAAATATATTATAAATATAAATTTATAAATATAATATAAATATATTTATGAATTTATATATAAACAAGAACATTTTCAGTGGATGCTCAACACTAAATTTATATATTTACAAATGTATGTAAATGTATAAATATAATATATATAAATGTATAAATATAATATAATTTATGACATAAACATATAAATTTATAAATCTATATTTATGTATTATTATTATAAATATTTATATGTTTGTGTATAATATATAAATATATGCTACTTTTTATATTGTAATTTTTTTCTTTTTAGACGGAGTCTTGCTCTGTCACCAGGCTGCTCACTGCAACCTCCATCTCCTGGGTTCAAGGGATCTTCCACCTCAGCCTCCTGAGTAGCTGGGACCACAGGAACGTGCCACCACGCCCAGTTAATCTTTTTGTATTTTTAGTAGAGATGGAGTTTCACCATGTTGGCCAGGATGGTCTTGATCTCTTGACCTCATGATCCACCAGTGTCAGCCTCCGAAAGTGCTGGGATTACAGGCGTGAGCCACCGTGCCTGGCCTATATTGTAATTTTTATATATAATTTTATTCAAAAATTTATACATAATTTTATAATTCAATTTATATATAATTTATAATATGTAATTATATATTATAATATTTATAATATGTAATTATATATTATAATATTTATAATATTATATTATACATATACTTTTTTTGAGACCAAGTCTTGTTCTGTTGTTCAGGCTAGAGTGAAATGACACGAATACATAAGGATTAGGTACAGAAGTAAAGTGGGAGATAAAGAAATGTGTATTTTTTATGTAGAGCGAATAACACGTGGGGTCAGAGGCAGGAAGAAACAGTCTACTCTTCAGAAATTGTAGACCTCTCGACTGCTCAATTCTGTTTCATCTCATAGATTCAGCTTTAGTTTCATATTATTTTTTCTGGAACTTGCCCTTAAAATTTCTTGCCTACCTTGACCATTTTTCTTCCTGAGATTCCATTGGCATGTACCATGTGAATCGCTGAATTTTAGCATTTGGTTATTTTTGCTTTGCCTCTTCAAACCATTTCACATGTGTGTGTCCCACATTCCTACATACTCTTAAGTTC
Organism: Saguinus oedipus; assembly: GCA_031835075.1. Lineage (NCBI taxonomy): Eukaryota > Metazoa > Chordata > Mammalia > Primates > Cebidae > Saguinus > Saguinus oedipus. The sequence continues at coordinate 4,643,413 of CM063175.1, read as the reverse complement.
AAAATAGGTAGGACTGTGCTTGCCTTGCTTTGGCGTGCACCGTGATGTCTGTGACAGTGCTGGGTGCTGAGCATCCACTAAAAACGTTCTTGTTGAATTATTATTTTCTTTTACCTTAATGCAGACTTCCTGTCACAGCATTAGGGCCAAGAAAAATATATGGGTTGAAATGTTAATACAAGGAGCAATAGTAAATGTCTTGTCAAATTGTTGGACCCTGTCATTCTTCACCTGGATTTAGAAAATAAAAAGATCACTGATGATATCCCCAATTTCCTCTGGCAGTGTTTCTAAAGGAACCACCCTATGAGACACAGCACTTCTGACGAATGACATTAACATCCTGAGCTCCTCAGAAAAGTTAATCATAACAGACCACAAAAAGATTCTGCTAAAACTGCCAGAAATAACGATACTTTTAGTTAGTACTCTTTTCCAAGGTATTCAGAATCCAATGTGTCTAGCAACTTAGTGATGTTTAAATCATTTTGCTAAGCTGGAATGAAGTGCTATACTAATTGAGACATGAAGAAATCAGGACAGAAAAATACAAACCATTTCTTTAGGTCTGAAAAGAAAGCTATTCGCTGGCTAAAAGTACAGACATTCTAAGATTCCTAGAGCCAAATTAGTTGTATTATTTTCTTATTTTTGTTTCGGGTGGGGATATCCGAAACAGACGGCTTTGGGGGCAGCAGTAATGAATTTTAGTCCCAGGCACATTGCTGGCTTTAGGTCTATGTGTATATGCCTCTGTGAAGTCTTTTTCTGCACCTGTATACAATGAGGATATTGATACATCTATAACATAAAATAAAAATGTGGCGTGAAGATATAGCTAACATTCTACAACAGAAGTGTTCTTCCTGTTTCTGGTAAATCGATGCCACTCATTGAATCATAGGGAAAGTACATGGGTGAAGCTTACTAAATAATTTGTAGCATGGAATTCTTATTCTAGAGAAGGATTCATTCTTCCCAACCATTCCCCACTTAATCCCCTTGCTATTGGAATTTTCATATATCAAATTTGAAAAAATAAAACATGAAAGATGATTGTGAGAACAGAATTAAGTCGGTATGATATTTCAATTGATCATTCTAAAGGTAATTGTAATCTATAAGTCAGACGTCCCTGAAGTATTGACAAAACTCTCTTAAAATCTTTTTGGATGAATGTGACAACAATTACTTAAGTCAGGTCCTACAGCACTGAGAAAAAAGGAGAAAAATAGTCCTCGAGGATTCAGAACCCTGAGAAAGATTTTAGAAGTTTTTACACTTTGATAGAGCTTTTAAGAAATGTTTATCTGTTTTTCTTTGCTCCCGCCACACACTGAGAGAACTTGCAAACTGTTTACTTAGGAGTATGGATTTGTAAAGGTTTTTTAGAGTAAAGTAGCACCCTGATTTCTAAACAGTTCCTGTGGTTGCCAGGAAGAAGGAAGGAAGAAAGGAAGGTAGGGAGGAAGGGAGGAAGGAATGGAGAAAGGGAGGAAAGGAAGGGAAGGAAGGACAGAGAGAAGGAGGGAAGCAGGGAGGGGAAAAAAGTCTTTCAGAGTAGTAGGAAGCTGTCAAAATCTACTCAATGGATTCATTTGTAGAGAATGTTTTTCCTTCCCGTCCAAGACTTAAAGTTTTTGTTCCTGCTGATGGCTTTTCTATCTTGAATCTGCAAATCTTCCACAGATTGAAAAACCTGAAGTATAGTAAAGTATTCTGTACAGGTGGCAGAATTGAAATAATTTATCGATGCTAAAACAAGACGTTTATAATACTTTTCCTAACCCCACCTACATCATTGAACTTGCTCAGTCAGTACCATTCTATTTAGTAAGGCTTAGAGCAAATAAAATCAAACTGATTTGAATTTCACAGAGATTGAGAATTCTCTTACAGAGATTTGAATTTCTTGCTCTCTCTCTCCTTTGCATTCTTTGAGAGAGAAAACTTTTGAGTTGATCAGCTGGACAGTTTATGGGGGAGTAGTAGTTCCCCATTTATGTTATTCAGTAATAACTAAAAGTAGATTGTTGAAGCATAATTTACCAAAATGTACTGATGAGAAAGAGTCCTTTAGAGTGTCTGAAGTGGAAATAAACATGTATCTTTACATCAATAGTTTAGAAACATCAAGTTTTTAAAATGAATCTCCTCTTGTGGATCTGTAGATTAGAACCTGACTCACAGCTAAAAGCAGAAACCATTTTAAAAAAGATCATTATTTCCTAAAGTAAACTTACTTTGTATAATGCAAAACTGAGTACAAGAAAGTGCATAATTAGAAGTATGCAGCTGAAAGAACTCCAACAAAGTTGCACAGCACAGATAAAGCAACAGCCCTGAGCCCTCTTTGTCCCGCTCATTCTCAGCAGCTCCCCAAGGCTACAACCTGACTTCTAATCGGACTTCCAGGTGGGTGTTCCCTGTTTTTGAATTTCTCAACGGTGGGATGATACAGTAGGTTGTCTTGTATATCTGACTTTTTATAACTCAACATTTTATCTGCACGATCCATCCATGCTGTTGTGAGTAGCTATATTTCATTCATTTTCATGACTGTATTGTATTCCATGCAAATATAGTTTATCCAGAGTCTTATTCACAGACAAGTAGTTTCTGGTTTGAGGTTGACTCTAATTGTGCTACAATGATAATGTTTAACATTTTTTTTTCTGAAAACATATGCACATTTCTCTGGGGCATATTTCTCAGAGTGGAATTGCTGAGTCATAGGGTGTGGGTAATACTGCCAGAAGTTTTGCAAATTTGTGCAACTGCTTGTAGTGTACGTGAGTTTTAGTTGCTCTATCCTCCAAAGCAACATCTTGTATTTTTTTTTAATTTGCCATTCTGAGTGGGTAGAAATGTCAAATTTCTGCACACTCATCAGATTCAAATATTTGAATTTGCTTTTTTTTTTTTTTTTTTTGAGACAGAGTTTCATTCTGTCTCCAGGCGCCAGGCTGGAGTACAATGGTGCAATCTCAGCTCACTGCAAACTCTGCCTCCTGGGTTCAAGCAATTCTCCTGTCTCAGCCTCCCAAGTGGGTGGGACTACAGGTGTGCACCACCACACCCAGCTAACTTTTGTATTTTTTAGTAGAGACAGGGTTTCACCATATTGGCCAGGATGGTCTCTATCTTTCTTTTTTTTTTTTTTTTTTTTTTTTTGAGATGGAGTTTCGCTCTTGTTACCCAGGCTGGAGTGCAATGGCGCCATCTCGGCTCACCACAACTTCCGCCTCCTGGGTTCAGGCAATTCTCCTGCCTCAACCTCCCAAGTAGCTGGGACTACAGGCACGCGCTACCGTGCCCAGCTAATTTTTGTATTTTTAGTAGAGACGGGGTTTCACCATGTTGACCAGGATGGTCTCGATCTCTTGACCTCGTGATCCACCTGCCTCGGCCTCCCAAAGTGCTGGGATTACAGGCTTGAGCCACCGTGCCCGGCCCTGAATTTGCATTTTTCTGGTGACTAATTAAGGCAAGTATCTTTTCTTGTGGGTGCTGGCTGTCAATACCACATCTTAATGCTGCACCTCTTTCAGTCTTCTGCTCATATTTGCATTTGACTGTCGATCATTTATTGAATCCTTTAGATATTAAGGATACACACATAAAATATCTTCTTGTATCCTCTGGCTTTCAATTTTATTATACTAACAGTGCCTTTGGATTAACAGATTTTCTTACTTTAATGTATTCACACATCAGATTTGTCCTGTTACAGTTAGATGTTTGAATGTCCTGTTTAAGAACAGTGTGGCGATTCCTCAAGGACCTAGAAATAGAAATTCCATTTGACCCAGCAATCCCATTACTGGGTATATATCCAAAGGACTATAAATCGTTCTACTATAAGGACACATGCACACGAATGTTCATTGAAGCACTGTTTACAATAGCAAAGACCTGGAACCAACCCAAATGCCCATCGATGATAGACTGGACTGGGAAAATGTGGCACATATACACCATGGAATATTATGCAGCAATCAAAAATGATGAGTTTGTGTCCTTTGTAAGGACATGGATGAATTTGGAGAACATCATTCTCAGCAAACTGACACAAGAACAGAAAAACAAATACCGCATATTCTCACTCATAGGTGGGTGAGAAAAATGAGAACACATGGACACGGGGAGGGGGTCTACTACACACTGGGGTCTGTTGGGGGGAAGGGGGGAGGGACAGTGGGGGGGGCTGGGGAGGGATAGCCTGGGGATAAATGCCAAGTGTGGGTGAAGGGGAGGAAGGCAGCAAAGCACACTGACATGTGTGTACCTATGCAACTATCTTGCACACTCTGCACATGTACCCCAAAACCTATAATGCAATAAAAATTTAAAAAATTTAAAAAAAGAACTATTTAACTGTTCCAGGAAAAAAATATATTTATTTATTTAAGTTTTAACTGTGTGTCTCAAAATGTGGGGAAAAGAGGATGCCCAGATTACTGCATGTGCAGTGCTCCACCCATCATTCTCTATGCTGCAGTGTGTATAGAATTTAATCGGAGACAATGTGCATTGAAAAAGGTCACATTTCTATAGAGCTGTAGATCAGATATAGTTTCTTCCAGGACTTAACCTATTCAGATGTTAGGAAGTTCAGTCTCAGTCACATTTTTTCTCATCCCCTACATGGAAATGACTCAGATATGAATGGATTTGGATTTAAGCAGTGCCCGAGGAAGAAAATAAGGAGTACTCCATGCCCTTTGTCCATATGGGCACTGGGAAGGCTTTTGCCTCTTCTAGAAGGGTCTGTAGTGGAGGCTTAGTCCAGGCATCCATACTTGAAGACTACCATCAGGAATGAGACTCTCCTCTCCCCTGTATAAGATGCATGCTACCTTGCTTCTAGAATCCTGCTCAAAATGCTTCCGACCTCATTTGTTACCACCTCTATCACTCTTTTCTGTCTACGTGTTTGGGGTTAAGGCAGCTCCTTCACTGAGAGTTAAGACACTGGTTAAAGAGAGTCTAATCTTTCCTCGACAGTGAGGTGAGCAATGAAGATAGTAACACAACTTAACCTTTTTCTTAATAGTATGCACCAGCATAAAAGAATATTTTAAATACAAAGATATTCTGAAATCACACCTAGCAATAATATTAATTATGGCATTTAGACATTTACAGATATTCATGACCTAATTTTTTTTGTAGCAACGGGGTCTCACTGTGTCACCCAGGCTGGAGTGAAGTGGCACTATCATAGCTCACTGTAGCCTTGAACTCCTGGGTTCAAGCAGCCCTCCCACCTCTGCCTCCTTGGTAGCTGGGACTACAGGCATGTGCTACCAAGACTGGCTTTTCTTTTCTTTCTTTTTTAAATGTTTTGTATAGATGCAGTCCATGTTGCCCAAGCTTTTCTCAAACTCCTGACCCCAAGCAGTTCTCCCACCTTGGCCTCCCAAAGCACTGTGATTACAGGTGTCAGGAACCATGCCTGACCAAAAATCAGTTTCTAATAGCAACAAGCTAGTGATGGAGTAAAATATATTTGATATGCAAAATGTAAAATTTAAAACCAGATATTCTCCCTACCCTACCATGCATGTCACTTTTGAGCAAAACAGATTAAAAAAAAATTTTTTTCAGCTGGGCCCTGTGGCTCACACCTGTAATCCCAGCACTTTGGGAGGTCAAGATGGGCTTGTCATGAGGTCAGGAGTTTGAGACCAACTTGGCCAATATGGTGAAACCCCGTCTCTACTAAAAATTCAAAAATTAGCTGGGCATGGTGGTACGTACCTGTAATCCCAGCTACTGAAGAGGCTGAGGTAGGAGAATCTCTTGAACCTGGGAGATGGAGGTTGCAGGGAGCCAAGATTGCACCACTGCACTCCAGCCTAGGTGACAGAGAGAGACTCCATCTCAAAAAATAAATAAATAAAAATAAAAATAAGCCCCAAACCCCTGCAAATATTATTTGCATTTCTATGTAAAACAGATTGCAGAATATTAGGTAATTGTATACATTAATATCCAGAAAGACTGTGAAGGTGTGTGGGGCTATCTCACTCATTGCAGAAGATTTAACATCTCCTCTTTTGAAAAAACAATTCTAGAGTAAGGCAGCCCTGCCACTTACCAATTATTTGGCTTTGGACAAGCTGTTCAACCCAAGTCCCAAATGTAAAGAAGTATTCAACAGTGTTTTATTGAAGATTAAGTTAAGTCTGATATAATAGCACAGTGCCTAGAAATACAATGAGGAGTGTATTAGTTGTGTGTAATCTTAATAATTGTTATTTTAAAGGGTCTCTACATTACTGCTGTAATAGAAATGATCAGAAATACAAAACTTAGCTGGGCATGGTGGTGTGCACCTGTAGTCCCAGCTACTCAGGAGGCTGAGGCAGGAGAATCACTTGAACTGGGGATGTGGAGGTTGCAGTGAGCCGAGTTCATGCCACTGCACTCCAGCCTGGGTGACAGAGCAAAAAAAAAAATTTGTCTCAAGATTTTTCTGTCTCAAAAAAAGAAAATTCTCAGGGTATTTTTACTTGTGCTTTAAATAGTTGTCAGGCAAATATTGAATTAGAAAATATAATAGTAATTTCATTTTTATTTTTTTCCAGATTGAACTCCAATAAGTATGTCTTCTATTAGAACTATCTAGACAGTCTCCAAACTTAGGATGAGATGAAGTGATACCTGAGTGGTTCACTCTTTATTGCATGGCCAGACTAAGTTAAGGCTGTGAGTAACAGATTGCTATGCTCTTCCTTAGGAGGCGAAGCGCAGCTTGGGGAAAGCCTCCGATCTCAGTAGGTTAATCACCTCCATCACTCTGTGTTCCTGAGAGACTCATAGTGTCAACTCCCTGGGTTCTGGGTTGAAAAATGCTGGGTTTCCCTTCTGTCCACCCATGACTCAAATCATTTTATCTCCCCTGCCTGACACCTCCCTTAATGATTAATTTTAGAAAATCTCATTAGCTTATTTTAAACAAAATCCTGTTTTTCTAGAAGATTTTGAACTTTTTGAATTTGATAGATAAATTGAATTTAATGTTCCAGAACACATAAATAGGACAGAAATGAAAATTCAATGAATATGCAAGGAGGTGATCCGTTTTAAAAAAAAAAAAAAAAAAACGGCTTCCAGCACAAGAAGAAAAACGCCGTGATATTCTTTAACCTGCCCCTTTCTTTGACTCATTTGTTACTCTCAGCAAATACTGACAGGTTTTGTTTTTATTCAATTACACTTAACCTTGTGTTTATTACTAAAGAATTCAAAATAAATACATCACATGCTTTGGATGGCTCCTAAACCATCATTGGCTGGCAGCTAACCCACAAAAGACGCCATCGATGTTGGTGATTTGTTTGTACTTGGTAAGTCATTTTTCTTCTCCTTCTGCAGATTCCAAGCCCATGACCTTTCTTTCTCCTTACCCCACTCCCTCATGATGACAGACAGAGCAAATAGAACTCTGCGCTGGGAACAGAAAAGACACTGAGTGGTTTTAAAAGGTTATCAACATCTCCCTCTGTTTGAAACAACTTAACATGAAATACTGGATATAACACACACACACACACACACACACACACACACACACACACACAGTTATCCTGCTTAAAGCAGGTAAAGAGCGTGGTGTGCATTGGGATTATTTTCTCCAGTATTTCTCATAAATACATGAATTTGTCAATATACTCTCATTGTTCTTATATATACCAATTATAAGATGATTTGTTACAAGAATTCCAAAAGACGTAACTGTAATGGATTAGAATAAAACAGCCTGGTGACCTATTTTTCCTCTAACTTCCAAAGCGGTAGAAAATCTATGAAAAACATACACCTAGCTTTAGCAAAAACAAATTAACTAAATCCTCACAGCAATGTCAGAATCAATCCAAGTGGCCTCCAAAAGCTGAAGATGACTGATTATGCTTTTTTTAATCCAGATTACTCAGATAATAGGCTTACATTTTACAAAGTCATTGTGCATACTTATATATTATGGTATATATTGTATATTTATACATGTGTATTTCCAAAATTTTCACTAAGTAGAGGTTTTCTTCCATAATCTGTAAGTGAAATAAAATCGCATACAGTTACCAAAGAATGGTAACAGTAAAGATTAAAGCATCCATGTAAAGAACAATCATTTTTATGACAAATATAATCAAATACATGTATTTTTAAAGATATCTTCAATGAACCTAAAGGAGAGGTAAAATGTTGTTGTAGATAAGAGCAAAATGAGTAACAAATACAATAAGCCTTCACAATTTGGTTTTGGGTTATTTTTTCATAATTGTTATGTGCATCCCTTTTCATCTAGCCTAGGGGATAGTCAGATTGGCTTTCAGCTGTTGAGAACTTGCTCTTCCTCGTGTAGGAAAGTTTACTTTGCCAGAAATAATCTTTCTTCTGCCTTTTCCAGGAGAAAATCCTTTATGTTCTTCAACGTCAGGATGAGTCGTAGCTCATACAAAATATTTGAATTTATAGAGAGGAGGAAACCCTTAAATATGAACTCCCTAGAACTCTGCACTTTGCTTTCAGTCTAATTCTCATTCTACCTCTCGGCATGTGTGATCTGTTACAGCTTCAAGAGTACTTTTTTATTTTCCTTGTGAGTGATTGCCACTGATGGGCCATCACTAACTATAATCACTACAGATTATTATATTGTGATGCTTTTTATTTTCTTTTGGTGAGACAGAATCTCGCTCTGCCACCCAGACTCCAGTGCAGAGGCACGGTCTCGACTCACTGCAACCTTCGCTTCCCCGGTTCAAGAGATTCTCCTGCCTCAGCCTTCCAAGTAGCTGGGATTACAGGCACCTGCCACCACACCTGGCTAATTTTTTGTATTTTTAGTAGAGACGGATTTCACCATATTGGCCAGGCTGGTCTCAAACTTGTGACCTCGTGATCCACCTGCCTCAGCCTCCCAAAGTGCTGGGATTACAGATGTGAGCCTCCGTGCCTGGCCATTGTGACACTTTTCTTCCATGCAAAATTTGTTTTGGTTTTCTCGGATCTGCTCACTGTCATAGGAGTATATTGGGCATGTACGTAGCATCTTTCCTACGCATCGTGGAAGAAAATAATTAGAAACAAAGCTCTAGGCATTATTCTCCCAGGCCTGGAGGGACTCTCACTGCTGGCAGCTTGATGTGTCCCCAAGTTGGATTTTTAGGATCTCCCTCTTTCTCATGGGGATTGCCATAATGCAATCCTAGCTCAAAGCCCCCTTTTTGAAAACATGTTTATTCACCTCTGGTGAATTTTCTCAAGCATAAAGAGCTCTGTGGTTTCATTACAGGTCATATATTACTAAGACAGTGCTATGGTCTGAATATATTAATATGTATCCCCCAAAATGCTTATGTTGAAATCTAATCACAAACGTCATAATGTTAAGAGACGAGGCCTTTACGAGGTCATTAGGTCATGACCGTGGTAAACAAGGCCCCAGAAGCTGCCACATCTGTTTCCAACATTGGTGTACACAGCCATGAACCAGAACGCCACCCCTCACCAGACACCAAATCTGCCTGCGCCTTGATCTTAGACTTCCAAGCTTCCAGAACTGTTCAGAAAAAATTTCTGTTGTTTATAGTGTTTTGTTACAGCACTCTGAATAGGCCAAGACATACAGTCACTATATGTGTGTGTGTGTGTGTGTGTGTGTGTGTGTGTGTGTATGTGCTGATAAATTTACTTTTCTCTTTTAAAAATCTATTCATTTTCCTGAAATCTTGATGATGTTTACATAGCCTTTTTTGTGTTTTTGTTTTTGTCAAACTTATAGTTGCTGAATTCTTAGTAGATAGTTTCAGCAATAGTCTGGTAAAACACATTTATTTTGTAAAAAAAAAAATTTTAAGAAAAGAAAAAACAGAGTTTGAGAATTTGGATTTTCTATACACACCATTAAAATTTCCAAGTAATCCTTCTTTTCTCCTTTCACTTTGGTGTATATATTTGTACAACTGAAAGCCTCCTGCCCAAGACTCCCACTCTTTCCCTAATTAAAAATGAGACATATTCCAGAAAATGAGGAAAATCATATAATAAAAACATTTATTAAACACAGATAATAGTGTGTGAGGACAGTATAGCGAGAAATTGGGTGTTTCAAAATCAATAACTTTGAGAACTAATATCATAACATCTTATATCAATCTTGTTTCAAGATAAAAATCAAACAAAATACATCAGCAGAAAAAGATCTGTTGGCAACCAGGAGCATTTAAAATCTTAACAACCTGAGTATATACCCAAAGCTACCTAACCGGTTTACCACCTATCACTATTTTGAAATTCAAATTGATAAAATAGAGGCAAAAGCAGCTGGAAAAACCACTGAGTTTCACATTAACCTTTAAAATAAAAATAATCAGTGAACTTGTAAATTACTCTCTTACAAATCAGACATGAATAGTTTTTGAAATAATGGAGCACATTAACGGGATATTTGTGAACATTTTTAACCACCCACAAGGTGGGTGATTAAAAAAAACAAAGAAACATGCACCTCAAGGTGTTTAAAAAAAAAAGTGATTCTATAAAGAGGAAGGCATTCACTTAAAGGGAAAAATAAATATATAAATGAAATATAATCTTGGATGTTTATAAAACAACTTTTCCCCAGGAGCTCAAAGCAGGCTCTTCTTTAGTGAGTTTCGTGCCTCCTTAGCTCAGTGAAGATTGTTCGGTTGCTCCCTTTTCACTTCTGCTTTATCCTAAGGCATTTAGGATTTTACCACTGCCCAGAATTTAAAGGTGCCTGGCTAGGGCCACCAGGGCCTTCCAACTGATAATCCGATGAATGTGTTTTCACTTCTTATCTTTCTTAACTTTCTCAGCTCACTGCAACCTCCACCTCCTTATCTTCCTTAAATTTCTCGTAGCTTTTAAAGTAAATTTGTATTAATGTCTGACACACATACAGTACACTGCACAAATCACAAATATACAGCTAAATTAATTTTTACAAGGAAGACTGTACCTTCCTTTTGTTCACTCCCTCTCGTCTTTCGCACCCCTCCCCATCTATAAATTCTTTCCTCTTTTGTTCTCCATTTGTCATTCTTCTCTTTCTTTGTTAATTAAATGTATTTATTGAATAACAAATGGGATACAGAGCACTTCTGTGAATTACTAAACAAAGATAAATAAGATGAGGCCCTTATCACTGAGATAGCCATAGTGATATAAAATCATTTTTATGTTTATTTACATTATTAAATCCTGATTTCCTTGTGGCCAGATATCATTGCTTATTTTTTTTCATGCTTGTAGCATTAACAGGTGGCCAGACACATTCAGTAAATAAAGATATGTATGACTGGAAATGGAGAAAGGAAGCTAGCCGAAATCATTTCACAGGGGGTAAAGTTGAGGAAGACAGCTTTACAGCTGAGAGCATTTGAACAAGCAAAGTTATGCTTGGAGAAAAAGGGGTCTTATATACAGCCCATCACATAGACACCCATGACACTGTACAAATAAGCACAGCTTCTTCATAAATGAGCACAGATTCTTTTCTTCTCTCTTATTTTTCCCTCTCAGGCTCCAATTGCAGTCCCCTTTCACTATTCCCACTCACCAGCTAGGTGTCGACCTCCAGAGTTGATCCTTATATCTTTTTCATTAAAATATAAGGAGTCCTCAGAGGGGGGACATTCTTCTAAGGCTAATGTACTGTTTATTTGCTTATTCATTTGAGTTTAGCATGCATCTTGGGAGCACATGATTCAGCCCTCTACAGATGATAACAGTGACTACCACCTGGCATGGTCATGGGGTTAAATACGTAGCTTCAAACCTAATACTCGGGACAATACCTGAACAGGATCAGCACTCACTAAGCACTAGCTTTTTCCCTGTTCCTCATGTCTCCCCACGTCCGATTTTCTTTCTCAGAAAAACCCAACCAATATGAAGACTGAGATCACATCTTGTCAATTCTCGCTGACTTGATTTCCACTCTGTGTCTCCAGCCTGAGATATTACAGCCTCCCGGCTTCATGCCCCACTCCTCCAGCACGTCCCTACGCCCTGCCAGAGTGCTGTGTCTAAAGTAAAGATTGGTCCCGATGGTCCTGCATGCTGACATTTTTTCCTAATAGTATATGCTTGGCATTGAGAACACAAAGACAATGAGACAGACTGAATGGGGTCATTCTCAGACAACAAATATGGGAGGTGGAAAGATGGCCCCGCAAAGACATCACTTCCTAATCCCTGGAATCGGTGACTATTATTATGATGTTAATAGTCACAGATATATTATTGTGATATAATAATCACCGATTCCAGGGATTAGGAAGTGATGTCTTTGCATTTAGGGCCCATCTACAATTTCAAGAAACGGACAAGAAACGTTTCCTGAATATGTAGATGGGCCCTAAATGCAATCGTGTGTATTCCTATACGGGGAAAGATAGAGAGAGCTGAGACAGAGGCACAGAAACAGGAGAAAGTGAGGTGAAGAGGGAGGCAAAGATGGAAGGGATGCAGCCGCAAGCCCTGAGATGCCGGCAGCCACTGGAAACAGGAAGAGGCGAGGTGTAGATTCTACCCAGAGCCTCTGGCGTGAGCGTGGCCCTGCCAACACCTTAGTTTTGAACTTCTGGCTTCTAGAACTGTGGAAGAGTCCAATTCTGTTGTTGTAAACCACCAAGGTTGTGGTGACGTGTTATAGCCATCCTACACTAATGCAGCCCCGCAGAAACACGGAGGAGGAGATGCCCACAGAGCCTGGAAGCAGCCTGGGTGTGGACACACCAATGCTCAGGAAAGGCGTAGGGGAGGAAGTGCTGTCTGAGCCGAACGCTCCGTTTGAATAGGAGCTAATCCGGTGGGAAAGAAGGAAACGTGGGTCCTGTAGGATGCAAAGGGAGGCGAGAAACGAGGAAAGGCTCAGCAAGTGATTTGCAGTTGGTTCCGCCAGGATTTTTATGTCGGAAGTGGCCCACAGTAAGGCTGGAAACAAGGTTTGAAATGGATCACGTGGAGCAGCGTCTCCTTCCATAAACAGCTGAGACTTTGTCCTGTAGGTTACAAAGCCAGTGATGCGTCTGTTTAAAATGGCAGCTCTGGGGTGGCCACATTGCAGTAGGATAAGGCAGGTGGTGGAAAAACTAGTTAGAAAGTTGCAGAGACAGAGAGGAGGGCAGAGATGACAGATTTTTTTTAATTGCATTTTAGGTTTTGGGGTACATGTGAATAACATGCAAGATTGTTGCATAGGTACACACATGGCAGTGTGATTTGCTGCCTTCCTCCCCATCACCTATGTCTGTCATTTCTCCCCATGCTATCTCTCCCCAACTCCCCAACCCCTGCTGTCCCTCCCCTATTTCCCCCCAACAGACCCCAGTGTGTTGTGTAGTGCTCCCCTCCCTGTGTCCATGTGTTCTCGTTGTTCAACACCCGCCTATGAGTGAGAACATGTGGTGTTTGATTTTCTGTTCTTCTGTCAGTTTGCTGAGAATGATGGTTTCCAGGTTCATCCATGTTCCTACAAAGAACACAAACTCATCATTTTTGATGGCTGCATAATATTCCATGGTGTATATGTGCCATATTTCCCCTGTCCAGTCTATCATTGATGGGCATTTGGGTTGGTTCCAGGTCTTTGCTATTGTAAACAGTGCTGCAATGAACATTCGTGTGCATGTGTCCTTATAGTAGAACGATTTATAATCCTTTGGATATATACCCAGTAATGGGATTGCTGGGTCAAATGGAATTTCTATTTCTAAGTCCTTGAGGAATCGCCACACTGTCTTCCACAATGGTTGAACTAATTTACACTCCCACTGACAGTGTAAAGTGTTCCTATTTCTCCACATCCTCTCCAGCATCTGTTGGATGACAGACTTTTAAATTGATATAATTAGTAGGACTTTAGGGTTATTTAGTGTGAGTGGAAAAGAGAGAGAGAGAGAAAGGGAAGGAAGACACTCAAGCTCTGGCTTCAGTGACTACTTCACTGGGCTTGAGTAATTGTAGCCCCACAGGTACAAATGTTTAACATGTAGTTCAATATGTAAGTCTGGGGTACAAGTCTAGACTGAAGATTCCGATTTGGAAGTTGCCAGAATTTATGACACATTACTATGTATATTTTAACGCCTTTCTCAAACTCTACCAAACCACAAAGAAAGGATTTGTGTCTTCTTACTCTTCGTATTCTCAGCTCTTAGAAAATACAAAGCTTTAAGAAAGAAATTAATACACTGATTACAATATTGATGTTTTTATTAGGTAAATTTGGTCTACTTCAACTAAAATGCCTTTTTAAAAAATGTAACATTTTGTAGAAGTTCAAAATAACTCGTTTAGCCTCAATAAATTAAGAGTTATATCGTTATTGGATTTAATGAAAAAACACCTCGTCATTATAAATTTCAAAGGAGAATTATATTGCATGAATACATTTTTTTCCAGTAAAGTTTCAGAAAATGGGAAAGAAATAAACAACATCAGGGAAAAATTAACAAGTAAGAATAGGAGGAAAAGCAAATGTTTCTAGTACTGAGCTATTTTCTAACCTATGCTATTTTAAGCTAGTCTGTAACAGATGGAAATTTTGAAAAAAGTTAAAATCTGTTACTAGCCAGAGATGGGAATAATGCATAGTCAGTTGTTTTAAGCTTTGATTTCTGTGATTCTAAGAATGTCGGTCTTTGTTTTTTATTTTTCCTAAAGACAAAGCACTTAATAAAATGCTCTACCTACATTGAGCAGCACCAAATAGAAACAGCCCCAGTCGGGACAGAAAGATTTCTTTAAGGATTAAGTTCAAATCAAAGATTTGTCTGAAACATACATAGCTTTCAATTATATCCACTCTTTATGGCCACAATCACTTTCTGTTATAACACATTTCACACACAAAAAGAGACTTCAAGAACCTGTACACGTTATTAGATTTAATAATTAGCCACCCACGATTGTGTTGATTAGTTAGATTTTCACACTTCCCATGAGTGGAGGTCAAGGCTAAGAATGGAAAGAATGTGCTCTATGATCGCACATGAAAAAAAAGGATGGTACACACACACACACACACACACACACACACACACACACTTGCTTAATGTAATGGAATTACAATGGAATTCACTGAATGGAATATATCATATATATTCACTTAAATATTACATTTTAGCTTAAAATAGCATAGGTTAGAAAATAGCTCAGTACTGGAAACTTTGCTTTCCCTCCTGCTCTTACTTGTAAATTTTCCTAGATGTTGTACAGTTCTTTCCCATTTTCTGAAACTTAACTGGAAAAAAAGCATCAATGAGATATAATTATCCTTTTAAATTTATAATGATTTGACGTTTTTTGTTAAAACCAGTAATAGTATAATTGTTGATTATTAAGGCCAAATGGGTTAGTTATTCTGAACTTCTGCAAAAGGTTACTTTTTATAAGAAAGGAACATTTTAGTCAAAGGAGATCAAATGTACCTAATACAAACATGAATATTCTAATCAGCATATTCATTTCTTAAAATTTTATTGGATGTCTTCTCTATTTTCTAAGAGCTGAGAATTTGAAGAGTAAGAAGACATAAACCCTTTTATTAGTTTTAGTAGACTTTGAGAAAGGCATTAAAATACATGAAGTAATGTGTTGTAAATGTGTGTGTGTGTGTGTGTGTGTGTGTGTGTGTGTTTCTCAAACAAACCAAAAAGGATTGATTTGTTGTAAACATTTTCTTTTATTAACAGTAGATTTCTAGTGGTAAATCTTGTTAACTTCTCATTTGCATATAAGATGAAGTGAATGCTGTAAATCTGGATTCTTTGAGCTGCCTAGAAGTAAAGGTTGTATACAGGAACTTTTCTTGGAATAGTGGCCATGCTGATTAATGTGCCCAGTATAAATGCCAAAGCCTGGGCATGAAATGTGATCAACAGAATATTTGTTAAACGATGCAAATCACTATTAATTATTGTTTCACAGAGCTAGCTTAGGGATAGCTTCCGAAAGTGGTGTAGACGTAGTCAGAAGCTTAAGCATTGGCAATAATATAGAAAGAGTAAAACCCAGAAGGAATGGAAGTAAAGAAGCAGAGGAAGCCATCTTTGTTTCCCAATGATGTCGTACATTCTCTGGGAGATAGAATAAATATGTAACAGAAGGAACACAGAAGAGAAAGAGCACAAAACAGTATTTGTTTAAAACTGACCTTCTCTCTTTGAACAAGCGTGGACAATACAATACCCAATAACATAATTAATGACTGAATAACTGGTGTTTGAAAATTGAGAAAGTAACATAATTTGAGCGCCAATTCTTGTAACAATTTTGTCTCATCAGATGTGACAGATCGGGGGTTTGCCAAGCATCAGTGGCACTGTGAGAGCACTTCCTACTTTACATCTCTCTGGTAACTAGAGGGCACCTCTTCTAGCCTTATAGCTTGTTTCTCTGTGAGATTTTCCCTCTTTATTTGGTGATTGTCTTTTCTTAAAAATTTATAACACACAATCATTTTACATATTTATGGGAGCAGTGTGATATATCAGTCCATGTATAAATTGTATAATGATCAAATGGGAGTAATTACCATATCCATCTCTTTAAATATTTATCATTTCTCTGTGAGATAACATTTAAAGTCTTCTAGCTATCTTGAAATAGAAATGCCAGATACAGGTGAAGGGGAGGAAGGCAGCAAATCACACTGCCATGTGGGTACCTATGCAACAATCTTGCATGTTCTTCACATGTACCCCAAAACCTAAAATGCAATAAAAAAAAATTTTAAAAGGGAAATATTCACTACATTGGTTTTCACTATAGTCACTCTACTATACTATAGACTGCCAAGGTTTTTCTTCCCGGCCAGCTGAACTTTGTGCCATTTTCCACCCTTTCCCCTTCTCTTCTTCATCATGTTACCCTCCCAAGCCTCCGGTAATTTTTAATCGATATGTCGTAAGTTATTTT
Source organism: Saguinus oedipus (assembly GCA_031835075.1). Classification (NCBI taxonomy): domain Eukaryota; kingdom Metazoa; phylum Chordata; class Mammalia; order Primates; family Cebidae; genus Saguinus; species Saguinus oedipus. The sequence continues at coordinate 4,626,451 of CM063175.1, read as the reverse complement.
CACATTTAAGTCCCCTAAATCAAACCCAAGTACTCTAGACTGGGTTCTCTTTAAGTGGATTCATTTCAAGAGACTGTATGTTTTAATTAATTTTCTTCTTATGTATTTTCAATGTGTTAGCACTTAATACCATTTTGGGTGCAAAGACTGCATATAACATTTAATCAAATACATGTCTATTTCATTTGAGGGATCTTAAGGTAATTCTCTACAAGCTATGAAGTGAAGTTTTCTTACCATAACGTGTTGGAAAAATTCATCTGAATGTTTCTAAAAGAATGGATGTGGCCAGGCACGGTGGTTCACGCCTGTAATCCCAGCACTTTGGGAGGCCGAGGCGGGTGGATCACGAGGTCAACAGATCGGGACCATCCTGGTCAACATGGTGAAACCCCATCTCTACTAAAAATACAACAACAAAAAAAAAATTAGCTGGGCGTGGTGGCGCGTGCCTGTAGTCCCAGCTACTCAGGAGGCTGAGGCAGGAGAATTGCCTGAACCCAGGAGGCGGAGCTTGTGGTGAGCTGAGATCGCACCATTGCACTCCAGCCTGGGTAACAAGAGTGAAACTCCATCTCAAAAAAAAAAAAAAAAAAAAAAAAAAGAAAAGAAGAATGGATGTGAGCCCGTAAATAAAAGAAGGTAACATTGAAAGCAGAAAAAATAAACCCAAATAAAGGAGACTTGTAAAATTATACATAAATTTGGCATCAGTACATAATTAAGGATTTAAGGATCTAGATGATGGTGATACAGAGTTGGAGAATAAAGAAATAAAGAATTTTTAATATGTACCCTACTGACTTGACAGTTCAAGGAAATATTGTATTTAAAGGGACAAATTTATAATTTTAATAATGTGATTTATAAATATAACAATATAAAACCACATTATACAAATTACACAAAATATGACTCCAAAACCATCAAAATTTAAATTAGGGCATTAAAAAGCCACCACAGACACGTCCAACTAAACTGACATTCGGGAACTTTTTTTGAGAATTAGACCATGATTGTGAAGGTTATGGAGTTAACAAGATTATTTCTAGAATTCTAATTTACAACCTTATGAAAAGTTATTTCTAAATTGAACTTTTTGGACCAAAACTAGTGATTTTAAACTTGAATGCTTTCTTAGTTACTATTTGGCTCTGAATGACATCATGATACTCTCAAATTCAAAATTCACCTCCAAAGCATTCATATATATACTAATAAAAGTTATTTCAAATATTTCTTGACGTGACTCCTGAAATTATTTGTCAAATAATTATTTCTAGAAACTTTTGTGCAGAAGAAGCACCACTTTGATTACAAACATGTCCTTCCAATGTCACCCCATTGGGGAACATAACGCTTATTCAACTGTGTATGTTCTTTTGTGCATGTTTTCCTAAAAACAAGAGCGATTCATTTTGCATAGACTAAGATGATATATACTGACATTTTAATAAACAACAAATTGGAAAGATGATGGGGTGTAAATTTTTATTGTGGCAAAAGTAACAAAACAATATCTTCAATGTATTTAAGTGTACAGTGGAGTTGTGTGAAGTACATTCACATTGTCAACCATCACCATCCGTCTCTAGAGCGCTTCCTCTTGCAAACTGTAACTCTCTACCCATTGAACAATAAACCCTTATTTCCTCACCCCCCAGCTCCTGGCAACCACCATTCTTTTTGTCTCTATAATTTAAACTATCCTAAATACCTCATGTAAGTAGAATCATAGTCATAGCTTTTTTGGGACTGGCTTATTTCACTAGCATAATGTCCTCAAGGTTTATCCACATTGCAGAATACATCCAAACTTCCTTCCTTTTAAGGCTGAACAATGTTCTCTTATATTAATATGCATATTCCACCTTTTGCTTACTGATGGATACGTGGGTTGCTCCCACATTTCAGCTACTGTGAATAGTGCTGCTATGAACATGGGTGTAGAAACATCTCTTAAACGCTCTGTTTCCATTTCTTTTGGGCATATACTCTGAAGTGGAACTACTGGATTAGATGCTAAGTCTATGTTTAATGTTTTTTGCAGAACAATCACACTTTTCTGTAGTGGCTGTGCACTGCACCAACAATGTGGGTGTTTTTACATTCCACCAACAATGTGCAAGACTTTCTTTTCTTTTCTTTTTTTTCTTTTTTTTTTGAGACGGAGTCTCGCTCTTGTTACCCAGGCTGGAGTGCAATGGCATGATCCCGGCTCACCGCAACCTCCACCTTCTGGGTTCAAGCAATTCTCCAGCCTCAGCCTCCTGAGTAGCTGGGACTACAGGCACACGCCACCATGCCCAGCTAATTTTTGTATTTTTAGTAGAGATGGGGTTTCACCATGTTGACCAGGATGGTCTCAATCTTTTGACCTCGTGATCCACCTGCCTCGGCTCCCAAAGTGCTGGGATTATAGGCGTGAGCCACCAGACTTTCAATTCCTCCACATCCTCATCAACGCTTTTTATTTCTGGCTTTGTTATTAATAGTAGTCATTCTAATAGTGTAAGGTGCTATCTTATTGCAATTTCGATTTGCATTTCTCTAACGATTAGTGGTGTGGAGAATCGTTCTATGTGCCTGTTGGCTTTTTCTGTGTCTTCTTTAGAGAAATGGTTACTCAAGGCTCTTGCTTATTTTGAATCAGGGTTTGTTGTTGTGAGTTCTAAGAGTTATCTGTATATAAAACTTGCAAATACGTCCTTCCATTCCGTGGTCTAGGTTGCTTTTTTACTCTGTGGACAGTGTGTTTTGATGCACAGATTTAAAAATATTTTTATGAATTACAATTTCTCTATTTTATCTCTTCTTGTCTGTGCCTTTGGGGTATCATTTGACCAAGAAATCACTGCCAAACCCAATGTTGTAAATCTTTAGTACATAGGATTTTTAAAATTCATGTTAACCATCAGCATAATTTTTATTACATTCATTGAGTATAGTTTATTATTTCATTAGATTGACTAAATCCTTTTTCTAGACTGACTGAAAACAGATACCAAACTTTTCATTAGCTTTTTCACACCTAAATTTGCCAGTTTTTGCTACATTTTAATCCCTTGTTTTTTATTCCATCTCTTATGGGATCACTGTAAAATGACATTTGTACCTACCTGGTATGAGCACATGAATAGTAGTAGTAATCAGTCTTTTTCACTTGCCTTACTTGGTTTAGATTATCTAATAACCGATAACTACTACTGTAGATAAGAGTGTGTGTCCACAGGCCTGAGGCAGAGTAATATATATATATGTATGTGTGTATGAGTGAAAAGAACTTTCTGAGGCTATGAGCTACTGCAACTCTGTCTTCAAAGGACTTTAACAAATACAGTTTCAAGGAAATGCCTCTGGAATTGAAGAAAAAGTCATAATTGAAATTTTAAGTGCAATGGATGATTCAAACTGCTCTGCATGTTAGATGCCATTAAAAAGAGCATTAGTAACTCAAAAATATCTGAATGACTATGCAAATCTGAGGAAATTATGTATGATCGAGTAGAAAGAGAAAAGGAGTTGCCAAAGATTCTGGCCTGTATTGATTACTTTTTCTCCTTTGAATTTAGATCAGTGCCTGGCGTGCAAGGCCTCAATGAATATTCGTGAAATGAATTAATGCATGTCCTCAAATTTTAAACCTTGCTTGTATGTGATTGCAAAATGTGCATTTTTGTGTGCAATTGTTTAATAATTCAAATTTTGATTCTTTAATTTGTAAAGAGGTATCAAACTTTTCTATTTTTTATTTCACTATTTTTGCCATGTTTTATAGTTCCAGAATTTATTTATTCATTTAGGCCACAGGTCAGCGAATAGATTTAATATTCTTACAGAGTTGTAAAAAATGAATAAAGTAGGCCAGGCGTGGTGGCTGACAGCTATAATCCTAGCACATTGGAGGTCAAGGTGGACGGATCATATTGAGCTGAGGAGTTCAAGGCCAGCATGAGCAACATGGTTAAACACCATTTCTATAAAAAGTACAAAAATGACCCAGGTGTGGTGACTCACACCTATGGTCCCAGCTATTTGTGAGGCTGAGGCTGGAGGCTTGCTTGAGCTGGAGAAGTGAAGGATACCATGAGCTGAGGTTGCCCCAAAGTGCTCCAGCCTAGGCAACAAGAATGAGACCCTGTCTCAAAAAATAAATAAAGGCAAAAGAATATGACAGAGACTGTGTGGCTTATGATATCTAAAACTTTACTGTCTGGCACTTTACAGAAAACATTTGACAACCCACTGTCTAGGCTATGACATTTATTAACATGTAGTTATTAATAACAGTCTTTTATGATATATTATTCTGTTATTTTCTCTTTTTTTATTTTGTACTTTTTTTCTGAAGAATTTTGTAAAGGTGTATCTCATTTACTATCGTCTTTGTGTAAATAACTTTTATTTTGCCAATCTCTAGTTATCATTACCATTACTTTGCTACACTGTATTAATTTCTGCCTTTATTTTTAATTCATTGTGTTAAATCACCAGAGACTGAGTGAGGAACCTAGAATTGCATCCAACATGTCTGTAAAGTGCTGCTGATGCCTCCTTCCCTGCCAGAGCAGTATCAGAGGAAGTCAGCTAAACAAAGGTAGAGATAAAAGATCATGAGTCTCAAAGCATAGTGCCCAAAATGTCCCCATTTGAACTGAAAAATCACTTACATGATTAAGAACCAAGAAGGTAAAAATCTAAAGAAAAACGAAAGGACGCCAACATGAAGATGGCATAGGTGTTAGATTATCTGACAGTAATTATAAGCCATCCATACTAAACATTCTTCAACAAGCAGTACAAAATGCTTAAAACAATTGGGAAAATTAAATGGTCTTAGCAAATAAATATGAGATGTAAAGGAAAAACACAAAACATGTTGAACTCAACAATAACCAAAATTTAAAAAATCTTTGGAGATTTCTGGTTTCTGATCCAGTGTGTAAATGTTTGAAAATTGGCGGGGTGTGGTGGCTCACGCCTGGAATCCCAGCACTTTGGGAGGTCAAGGCGGGCAGATCATGAGGTCAAGAGATCAAAACCATCCTGTGCAACATAGTGAAAGGTGTTGCACTCTACTAAAAATACAAAAATTAGCCAGGTGTGGTGGCTCACACCTGTAGTCCCAGCTACTCAGGAGGCTGGGGCAGGTGAATCGCTTGAACTTGGGAGGCAGAGGTTGCAGTGAGCCGAGATCGTGCCACTGCACTGCAGCCTGGCCACAGAGCAAGACTCCAACTCAAAAAAAGAAAAACAAAAACGTTTGAAAATCTTCACTTTTGTGTACACAATAAGAAACAAGCTGAGGCCAAGCAAGGTGGCTCACACCTGTAATCCCAGCACTTTGGGAGGCCGAGGCAGGTAGATCACCTGAGGTCATAAGTTCGAGACTGGCCTGGCCAACATGGCAAAATCCCGTATCTACTAAAAAATACAAAAAGTAGCTCAGTGTGATGGCAGGCGCCTGTAATCCCAGCTACTCAGGAGGCTTAGGCCAGAGAATCGCTTGAACCTGAAAGACAGAGGTTGCAGTGAGCTGAGACTGCACCATCCTACTCCAGCCTGGGCAACAAGAAAAAGAAAAGAAAAGAAAGAAAAGAAACAATATGAACAAACTGAAAATTAACAACTCTTCTTGGATTTGTCAAATAATTGAGGTAACATGACAAACTGCTGACCCCAAATTGGAGAGACAGAGAGAGTCACAACTTACTAGCACAGAAATTTATAAGCAGTTCTGGGGGAAAACAGTACTAGGACAAGGAAACTTGAACTGTAATTGATAAATTATTGGAGGCTCTAAATTATTGCTAAATTAGTGTAGACAAATTTGAGAGTTAAAATCCCAAACATTTAATGAATAATTTATATCGATTCTTGACTATCGCTTCAAGAAAATAGAAGCAGAGAAAGTACCTCCTAATTCATTCTATAAGACCAGCATCAGGAGGCTGAGGCAGGAGAATTGCCTGAACCCAAGAGGCGGAGGTTACCGTGAGCCGAGATCGTGCCATTGCACTCCAGCCTGGGTAACGAGTGAAACTCCGTCTCAAAAAAAAAAAGACCAGCATTCTTCTAATCCCAGAAATTAGCAAAAACATTACAAGAAAGAAAAACTTCAGGCCAATAGGTGGGAAAATCCCCAATAAAATATTAGCAAAACAGACTGAACAATATCTGAATATTATATACTAGAACACGTGAAATAAATTCCAGGTATGAAAGACTGGTTCAACATTGATGAATCAATACTTACATACCATCACATTAACAGGCTACATAAATAAATTGTTGTATCAACAGATAGAGAACAAGTATTTGACAAAATCCACCTCCAATTCTCATAATAAAAACTCTCAGTACCTCAGAACGGAGAAGAACTTCCTCAGCTTGATAAAGAACATATTAAGAAACCCTATGCTAATAAGGTTTAATACTTAAATCTTTGCATTTAAATTGTAAGAATTAGCAGCATTCCAAGTAAAATCAGAAATAAGGCAAGGTTGTTCCCGCTTACCACTTCTTTTCAATATCATTCTGGAAGTCCTAGCTAATAAAGTAAGACAAGCAAAATGAAATATAACATCTAAAGATTAGGAAGAAATAAATAAAACTATCTTTACTGTCAAATGATGTAATTATGTAGAGAACATTAAAGACTAACCAAAAAAACTAAGTGTTTGTCGCAAGTTTGCAGGATACATGTTAACAGAAAAGTGTCAATTCCTCTCTTATATACAATAATTCACAAATGGAATTTAAAATTTAAAATGTGATACCATTTACACTAGAATCATAAAAACAGCATAAATCTAATAAAATATGTAGCAGGACTATATGAGGAAAGCTACAAAACTTAGATAAAAGAAATAAAAAGAAAATTTAAATGAATGAAGAAATATTCAATGTACATGGATATGAAAACACAATATTGTCAAAATGTCAGTTCTTTCAATCTTGATATATAGGGTCTGTCAATCTCAACCAAAATCCAAGGAATTATTTTGTGGCTGTTAAGAAACTGATTATAGTTTATATGGAGAGAGAAAAGATTCAGAATAGATAAAACAATATTGAGTGAGAACAAAGTCAAAGGATTGATACTATGTGACTTTAACTCTTACTGTAGACCTACAGTAATCAATGTGAATAAGCTAAATTCATAGAGTTGCGTATTTCACATGTGTAATTTGTATGATATATAAATTATATCTCAACAAAGCTGCTTCTAAAAAAAAAGACCTTATATTAGCCAAAAAATAGACAAATAAAACAATAGAACAGAGTAGAGAGCCCAGAAATAGGCTCACATAAATAAAGGCAATAGGTCTTTGACAGTGAAATAAAAGCAATTCAGTGAAGAAAGGTTAATCTTTTTAAACAGTGCTGAAGAAGCTGGACATACGCATGCTAAAAACAAAAACAAAACAAAGAATCTAGACACTGACCTTACGCCTTTCACAGAACTGAAAAAAGAAGGAGGCAAATCCATCATTACACCTTCACACTTCCACACACCCTTCTAAACAACTGGAAAAACCACTAGACAGGAGGACATCAGAGATGTGGAAGAATTCCATAATACCATCAACTAACAGGATCTAATGGACATTAATAGAACACCCCAAGCAGCAAGAGCAGAAGACACATTCTTTTCAAGTGCTGACCAACACACGTCAAAATGGACCACACCCTCGGTCATAAAACCAGCCTTAACAAGTTTAAAATGACTGAAATTATACAGAGCATGATCTTTGACCACAATTGCATCAAACTGGAAATCAGTAACAGAAGGTTAACAAGAAAATACCCAACACTTGGAAACTAATCAACGCATTTATGATGTTTCAATAATACAATTTATAAATGAATGTACTTATTTATAAATAAATTTATATAAATATAATAAAATTTATTTATAATGTTCCAATAATAAAACATTATAAAACAACATTTTATAATGTTCCATTAGTAAAATAAATCTCTATGGAAATTTTAAAAATCTATCAACTGAATGAAAATGAAAATATGAGATATCAAAACCTGCAGGACACAGCTAAGGCAGTGCAGAGAGTAAAATTCATAGCAATAAGAAGCCAAGGCAGGTGAACTTCTTGAGTCCAGGAGTTTAAGAACAGCCTGGGCAATACAGGGAGACCTTGTCTCTACAAAAAACACAAAGAATTAACCAGGCATGGTGGTGTGTACCTGTAGTTAGTCACTCAGGAGGCTGAGGTGGGAGGATCACTTGAGACCAAGAGGTCAAGGCTGCCGTGAGGTATAATCACAGCACTGCACTCCAGCCTAAGTGACAGAGTGAGAACCTGTCTCAAAAAAAATAAATAAATAAGCACATTGGAAGAAAAAATGCTCAATCAAACAATCTAAGCTTTTGTTTCAAGGACTTAGAAAGAGAGGAGCCAAATAAGGTCAAAGCAATGAAAGAAGGAAATAAGAAAGATATGAACAAGTAGCCAGTGTCAGGAATATGACACTCGTCTCACTGTAGACTTTGCAGACATCAAAAGACCAGAAAAGAATGCTACAGGCATATTTGACAACATAGGTTAAATTGACTAACACTTTAAAGAACACACAAACTACCACGACTCACCCTGTGTGAAACAGATTATTTTTGATAGCCCTAAAACTATTGACATTGATGTCACAATTTAAAAACTCCCAAAAAGTTAATTTGTAGGCCAGATACTTTCACTGAAGAATTCTATCAAACTCTTAAATAAGAATGAATACCAATGTTACATAATCTATCTTACTGGAAATAAAAGAGAAGGAAACACATCTGAATGTGGTGTTACCCTGATACGTACATCAGACAAAGCACAAAAAAGAAAATTACAGAAGAACACCACTCATAAATACAAATGCAAAATGCCAAACAAAATAGTGTCAAATAAAATGTAGTACTATATAGATATAAAATATATACTCCACTCAATCAAAGGGAGTTTGTTCCAGGAATGCAAGACCGGTCCAATATTTGAAAAAATAAATCAATGTGTTTCACCATATTAACAATCTAAAAGAGAAAAAAAAATCCCATGAAAAAAATCACATCAATCATTGCAGACCATAATTCAATACCCATTCGGGATAAAAACTGAGGAAAACAGGAATAGAGGAAAATGTCCTCAACTTTGTAAGAAAAATTCAGAACCCAAACCGTAGCTAACATAACACAATGTTGAAAGGCTAAACGTTTTTTCACTAAGATTAGGAACAGGACAAAGACATTCATTCTTACCTCTCTATATTCAAACTAATTATGGAAATTCTAGTCAGTGCAATAAGGAAAGAAAAGGACGTATGTGACATGTAGATCAAAAAGGAAGGAGTATCACTGTCTCTTTCTATGGACACTGTCTCTATTTACAGATGACATAATCGTCTCCTTAGAAAACTGAAGTATTCTACAGAAAATCTCTTAGGAGTGAGTTTAGCAATACCACAGGATAAAAGCTAAACATGCAGAAATAAATCATATTTTTATGTAACAGTGATTGGCATGGAAATTCAAAACAAAAATGCTACCTACAATTCTCAAAAGTAGGTTTACTAAAGTATAAATCGAATAAAATACCTACAGGACTTTTACACTGAAAATCACAAAATGCTGTTGAAGGAATTTGAAGACATTCTAACTAAATTGAGAAATGTAAACATAAACATACCCTACAGATTGTAATAAAATTAGAATAAATTAGAAACGAAGTCCAATTTATGCATTTTATAGTTTGTAATTAGACTAATTGCAATTTGTCATCATTTCTTTTTGTTTGTTTGTTTTTTGAAATAGGGTCTCCCTCTGTCACCCAGGCTGGAGTGCAGTGGCGTGATCTTGGCTCACTGCAACCTCTGCCTCCTGGATTCAAGGAATTCTTCTTCCTCAGCCTCCCAAGTAGCTGGGATTACAGGTGCCTGCAACCACACCCTGGCTAATTTTTGTATTTGTAGTAGAGATCGGTTTTCACCATGTTGGTCAGACTGGTCTCAAACTCCTGACCTCAGGTGATCTGCCTGCCTTGGCCTCCCAAAATGCTGGGATTACAGGCATGAGCCCCAATGCCCAGCCAGCTTAAAATGTTTTTTGTTTGTTTGCTTGTTTGTTTTTCCAAGCCAGAGTCTTGCTCTGTCACCCAGGCTGGAGTGCAGTGGCGTGATCTTGGGTTGAAGCAATTCTTCTGCCTCAGCCTCCTGAGTAGCTAACACCACACCTGGCTAATTTTTGTATATTTAGTAGAGATGGGGTTTTATCATGTTGGCCAGGCTGGTCTTGAACTCCTAACCTCGTGATCTGCCTGCCTTGGCCTCCCAAAGAGCTGGGATTACAGGCGGGAGCAACCACACCCCACTGACTTGTTTTATTATACAATGGGAAAGGCCCTCCCTGAGTAAGGAAAATTTCCACTTTAAATCAACTAGTAAAAGAATAGCAAATTAAAGCCAAAACAAGCAGAGGAAAGAAATGTGATCAGAAATCACCTAAATTGAAAAGAGATAAACAAGAAAATGCAATGAAATAAAAAGCTAGTTCTTTGAAAAAAAATCATTACAATTGAAAGAGCTGTTATCAAGCTAATTGGAGAAACATGAAATAAGAGGGGACCCAAATGATCAACATGAGAAATAAGAGGAGACACCATCATATATCAGGAAGACATTAAGAGGATGCACGAATAACTTAAGCTCATATATTCAGCAACCGAAACATACCAATTCCTTGAAACTCACAACTATTCAAACTCGTTTAAGAAGAAATATGTGACCTTAATAGGGCTATATTGTCCATCTGCAAAGTAACACTGAATTTGCAGGTAAAAAACATTTTAATAAAGATATCTTCAAATCCAAATGATTACATTGGTGAATTCTACCAGACATTGATAAAGGACATAATAATAGTCATAGTAATAATAATAATATCAATGAAACACAATCTTTTTACAAGGTAGAAGAAAGAATACTTCCAACTTATTTTATGAGGTGAGCATTACATTGACACCAAAAAATGACAGTTTACAAGACAAGAAAAAGAAAACAAACAAAACTACAGAGTAAAATGCTCATGAACATATTTGCAAAAATCCTTTACAAAATATTCGCAATTCAAAGCCAGCAACGTCTAAAAAGGACAATACATTATTACCAAGGGGAGTTCATCCAAAAAAGGTAAAACTGGTTCAACATCTGAAAATTAATCAATCTGATTCACCCTATTAACAGGCTAGATAAGAGAAACTATTTGATCATACTAATAGGAGAACAAGTATTTGACAAAATTCAATATCTATTTATGTTAGTATCTCCCAGCAAATTAGAAAAGCAGAGAGGTGTAAAAAGAGGGCTGCATCTTCCCCCTACGTAGAGTCAAACCTACTGGTGCGGGGTGATAATTAAAGCCATGGGTGGTGAGGGTGATACCAGGAAAAACAGAGCTTCTGCATTTTTTTCTGGAGACCACAACCCCAGACTCCAGATTTTGCCTGAGTCCTGGAGGGACACCAGAAGGGTTGAGAAAAACGTATTTGTATGAATTTTCCCAATCAATGGGCCTATGACAGCATGTGATATAAAGTTCTGAACCCAAACAAAATGTGGAAGGTGTAGAATATTATTGTTCTTTGAGGTGGAAAATGTATATGGTGAAGAATCTTTGCCTCTCCCAGTCTTGCTGAAAGAGTTTAAATGTTTCCTGTGAGCATACAATGAAAGTGCACTGACAGAGAGCCACAGTCTGAAGACATCGAAGTCAGAATCAGGGAGTGATGTGCCACTGCAGGGCTGAACTGAGGAATGAGAACCAGATGGGACAGGGCACCTTCCAACAGAATCGGGTAGACTGGGGGTACTGTGGAGTGGGAGGACCAGTAACAGGAGTTATCAGGGTGCAATGATTGCTTTGGGCACGATCAAAACTTGCAGAGCAGTTTCCATGCTAGCTGATGTTGAGAACCCATCTACACTGTCACCCACACTCTGGGCCATTCTCTCCCCACATTGTTTGTAAATCATGACTGTTTCTTTTACATCTGATTTTAGCATTCCTCTGTATTAGTAGGTGAAATATTGCAGCAAAATATATCCAAAATGTATACTGGCTTAAGCACCACAGAAGCACATTTCTCACTAATATTAATAGTCCAAGGTAGTTCCAAGCTGGCAACGCTCTGCTGCACATAGTTTTCAGGGACCCAGGCTAAGGAAGACTCTGCCATCTTGAATACATGGCAGGGCAGGTTATTCCTGGGCAAAAGCATCCAACTGTGGAGCAAGAAACAGCATGAAGTAACTCATGGGTGATTTTCATGGTCCAAATACAACAAAATCTTATTTATATTGCAGTGACTGGAACCCAGGAAGTCCCACAACTACCCCAAGAAAGCCTGACCCCACAGGAGGCTGGAAAACTGGTTTGGTAAACATCTGGCAGGCCTGCCAGCTCTGTCAGGGCCACAGTAAACTTGGGTTTAAAATATCATGGAATCTTAGGTATATACCTAACCAAGGAGGTGAAAGACCTTTACACGGAAAACTACAAAACCTTGCTGAAAGAAATTATAGACAACACAAACAAATGGAAATCCATCCCATGCTCATGGATGGATAGAATCAATATTGTGAAAATGACCATACTGCCAAAAGCAATCTACAAATTCAATACAATTCCCATTAAAAGGCCACCATCATTCTTTACAGAACTAGAAAAAGCAATCCTAAAAGTCATGTGGAACCAAAGAACAGCCCACACAGCCAAAGCAAAACTAAGCAAAACAAAACAAATCTGGAGGCATTGTGTTACCTGACTTCAACTATACTATAAGGCCATGCTGGCCAAATAGCATGGCATTGGCATAAAAATAGGCACACAGACCAATGAAACAGAATAAAGAACCCAGAAATAAACCAAAATACTTACAGCCAACTGATCTTCGACAAAGCAAAGAAAAACAAAGTGGGGAAAGACACCCTATTCAACAAATGGTGCTGGGATAATTGACAAGCCACATGCAGGAGAATGAAACTGGAGCCTCATCTCTCACCTTATACAAAAATCAACTCAAGATAGATCAAGGACTTACATCTAAGACCTGAAACTATAAAAATTATAGAAAATAACATCATAAAGACCCTCCTAGACATTGGCTTGGGCAAAGATTTCATGCCCAAGAGCCCAAAAGAAAATTCAACAAAAACAAAGATAAATAGGTAGGACTTAATTAAATTAAGGAGCTCTGCACAGCTAAAGGAACAGACAACCCACAGAGTGGAAGAAAATCTTCACAATTTATATATCCAACAAAGGACTAATATCTAGAATCTACAAGGAATTCAAACGAATTAGCAAGAAAAAAATAAACAATTCCATCAAAAAGTGGGCTAAGGACATGAATAGACAATTCTCAAAGAAGATATACGAATGTCCAACAAACATATGAAAAAATGCTCACCATCACTAATGATCAGGGAAATGCAAATCAAAACCACGATATGATACCACCTTACTCCTGCAAGAATGGCCATAATCTAAAAAATCACAAAATAATAACTGTTGGAGTGGATATGGTGAAAAGGGAACACATACACTGCTGGTGGAAATGTAAACTAGTACAACCACTATGAAAAACGGTCTGGTGAGTTCTTAAAGAACTAAAAGCAGAACTACCATTTGATCCAGCAATCCCACTACTGGGTATCTACCCAGAGGAAAAGAAGTCATTATATAAATAAGATACTTGCACATACGGGCAAGGGTGGTGGTTGACCCTTGTAATCCCGGCACTTTGGAAGGCTGAAGCAGGTGGATCACGGGGTCCAGAGATCGAGATCATGCTGGCTGATGTGGTGAAACACTGTCTCTACTAAAAATATAAAAAATTGTCTAGCTGTGGTGACACAGACCTGTAGTCCCAGCTACGGGAGGCTGAGGCTGGAGAATCACTCAAACCTGGGAGGCAGAGGTTGCTGTGAGCTGAGATGGTGCCACCACACTCCAGCCTGGGTGACAAAGCAAGATTCCATCTCAAAAACAAAAAACAAAAAAGATATTTGAATATGCATGTTTATAGCAGCACAATTTGCAATTTCAAAAACATGAAACCAGCCCAAATGCCCATCAGTCAACAAAAGGATAAAGAAATTGTGGTAAATATGTACAATGTAATATTACTCAGCCACAAAATAGAAATGATTAATGGCATTTTCAGCAACCTGGATGGAACTGGAGACTGTTATTCTAAGTGAAGTAACTCAGGAATGGAAAACCAAACATCACACGTTCTCACCCATAAGTGGGAGCTGAGCTAAGAGGACGCAAAGCATAAGAAAGATACAATGGAGCTTGCAGCCTTAGGGGAAAGGGTGGGAGGGGGGTGATGGATAAAAGACTACAAACTGGGTTCGGTGTATACTTCTTGGGTGATGGCTGCCCCAAAATCTCACAAATCACTACTAAAGAGCTTACTGAAGTAAACAAATACCATCTGCTCCCCAAAAAATCTATAGAAATAAAAAAATTAAACAAAAATTCAAATGATAAACAAAAAGATATTATGGAATTTCATATTCCACCACTTTAGCAGGAGAAAATGCTAAGCCGGGAGTTTTGAGATAGGAGCGAAGTGACAATGGTGACAACAAAGGACGTTGACTAGCATGGGAGTCACACCATGGCAGGCTACTGTTTGGTCGCCCCGTGGCCCTTCAAGCCAGCTGTGCCTACCTTCCTGCAGCCCTGGTCTGCAGAGAAGACTCAGAAAGCTCAGAGCTGCTTGAAGACACTTTCCGGATCGTCTCTTGTTTGCTCCTGCCCTGCTCTTCTACTGGCCCTTCTCCATCATAAACCCTTGGAAAGGCAATCCTCAGCATGCCTCTCTCCCTTCGGGCTTGTAATAGTCAACTTAGGCTTCCATAACAAAATACCACAGACTAGTCGGTTAAACAACAGAAATTTATTTTGTCACAGTTCTGGAGGCTGAAAGTATGAGATCAGGGTACCAGTGTGATCAGTTTCTGGGGAAGGTTCTCTTCCTGGTTTGCACATCAGCTTATTTCTGGGTTCTCACAGGGCCTTTCCCTGGTGTATGCATGCAGAGAGGGAGAAAGAGAGTCAGAGAGAGAGAGAGAGAGAGACAGAGAGAGACAGAGAGAGACAGAGAGAGAGAGATTATCTCCATCTCTTCATCTTTTTATAAGGCCACCAGTCTAATTGAATTAGAATTCTACCCCATAATATCATTTAAATTTTGCTACATTCTATGTCCAAATAGAGTCACATCAGGAGTTAGGGCTTCAACATATGAAATTTGATAATGGGGAACAATTCAGTTGACAGCATTCTACTCTTGGCTAACTCATGTCCTTAGACCTACAAAAAATACATTCATTCCATCTCGATAGCCCCCATGATATTGAATCATCCCAGCATCAGTGCTAACGTTCAAAGTCTCATCTAAATATCATTTAAGTTAGAGATGGATGAGATTCCAGATTTGATTAATCCAGAAGCACAGTTCTACAGCTATCAACCTGCAAAATCAGACAAGATATGTGCTTCCAAAATACAATAGTAGGACATAAATAAGTTTCCTGTTCCAAAATGGAGAAATTGGAAAAATAAAGGAGAAGTGGGTTCCAAGCTCAAAAACCTAGCAATGCTAATTATATTGGCTCTTAAGGTGGACACCTAAAATATATAAAGCAAATATAAAGGAATCCGAAGAAGGAAATAGACTGCAACACGCTAATAATAGGAGAGTTCAATATCCCACTTTCAGAAATGGAAAGATCATCCAGACAGAAAATCAATAAGGAAACTTCAGATTCAACTACACTTTAGACCAAATGGACCTAACAGATACACACTGAACAATCTATCCAACAGCAGCGGACACACGTTCTTCCCCAGCACAACGGGTGCATTCTCCAGCACAGACGAGACATTAGGTCAGTAAACAAGCCTTAACAAATCCAAGAAGACTGTGATGATATCAAGTAGCATTTCTGACTATAGCAGTATAAAACTAGAAAAGGAATAACAGCAGAAATTTTGGAAAATTTACCGATATATGAAAATTAAAGAACGTGTTCTGAAGAACTCAATGAGCCTGTAAAGAAATTAGAAGGGAAATTTATAAAATTTCTTGAGACAAACAAAAACGGAAACACAACATACTGAAACTCATAGAAATGCAGCAAAAACATTTCTATAAGGAAGTTTTGTAGCAATAAATACCAAGAGCAAAAAAGAAGATCTGAAATAGACAACTTCACACCTTAAGAAACTAGAAAAACGAGAACAAAAGGTCCTCAACGTTAGTAGAAGGAAGGATATCATAAAGATCAGAGAAGACATAAATAAAATAGTGACTATAGAAATACTAGAAAATGTTTATACAATTAAGAGTTGATTTTGGGGCCGGGCGCGGTGGCTCACACCTGTAATCCCAGCACTTTGGGAGGCTGAGGCAGGTGGATCGCGAGGTCAAGAGGTCGAGATCATCCTGGCCAACATGGTGAAACCCCGTCTCTATTAAAAATACAAAAATTAGCCGGGCGTTTGGCACGCGCCTGTGGTCCCAACTACTCAGGAGGCTGAGGCGGAAAAATCTCTTGAACCCAGGAAGTGAAGGTTGCAGTGAGCCGAGACTGCGCCACTGCGCTCCAGCCTGGCGATGGAGCGAGGATCCGTCTCAAAAAAAAAAAAGTTGATTTTTGAATGTGAGAAATCGAGAGAGAATTATGTCCACATGAACAGAATGAATGACAAAAAGCACATGATTATCTCAACGGATGCAGAAAAAGCATTTGTCAAAATTCAACATTCTTTCCTAATAGAAGCTCAAGAAATTTGGTATAGAAGGAAAGCACCTCAACATAATGAAGGCCACATACGACAAGCCTATAGCTAACATCATACTTGTACTCAATGATGAAAGCCGAGAGCGTTTCCTCTGAGATTGGGGCAAGGCAAGGATGCTACGCTCACCTCTTCTATCCTGCATGGGGCTGCAAGTCGTGGCAGAGTTACTACGATCCAGCAGGCGGCCCTTCCTAGTCTGTGTCCATTAGTCGGGTGAGGCTCCTAATCCAATCTTAGATTTTATGTTCACTGTTTCAGAAGGACCGAGTAGGTCCGAGGCCAGTTTTTTTTTTTTTTTTTTGAGACGGAGTTTTGCTCTTGTTACCCAGGCTAGAGTGCAATGGCGCGATCTCGGCTCACTGCAAGCTCTGCGTCCTGGGTTCAGGCAATTCTCCTGCCTCAGCCTCCTGAGTAGCTGGGATTACAGGCACGCACCACCATGCCCAGCTAATTTTTTGTACTTTTAGTAGAGACGGGGGTTTCACCACGTTGGTCAGCATGGTCTCGATCTCTTGACCTCGTGATCCACCCGCCTCGGCCTCCCAAAGTGCTGGGATTACAGGCTTGAGCCACCACACCTGCGAGGCCAGTTTTTAATATTTCTTCATGGATGGCCTGAGGCCACAGCCCTAGCATGACCCAATTTGTAGCTCTGACTGCAGGGGTTCCTGAGGCCCCAGCTACAACGGTATTGAAGCCAGAAGATGGCATTTCTCCCTGTCTCCCACCCAGCTATCCATGAGTGTGGAGGCTTTCCTCTATTAGAAGACTTAGAAAGCTCCCTATGCAGCTGGGTGTGGTGGCGCACGCCTGTAATCCCAGCACTTTGGGAGGCCAAGCTGGGCAGATCATAAGGTCAAGAGATCGAGACCATCCTGGTCAACACGGTGAAACCCCTGTCTCTACTAAAAATACAAAAATTAGCTGGGCCTGGGGGCACACACTTGTAGTCCCGGCTACTCCAGAGGCTGAGGCAGGAGAATTGCCTTAACCTGGGAGGGGAGGTTGCAGTGAGCCGACATTGCAGCACTGCATGCCAGCTTGGTGACGGAGCAAGACTCCATCTCAAAAAAAAACACAAAGAACAGAAAGAAAGCTTCCTATGCGATAAGCCAGGGTATGTCCAAGAACACTTTTCTCTGCTGTATCAAACATACTTTTCAATAACCTAAAACCCTGATGCAGGCAAGGAATCTGTTTTGACTAATCCCTGCCTTCCTGGGTCAAATCCTCTCTCTGAGATTTGGGATGACTTCTTTCTTGGGTCAGGAGTGTTCCTGCACTCTTGTTTACTGGTGCACTCATTAATTCAAGAAATGCTTACTGGGAACCTATAATCCATTGAGGATACAGCAATTTAGAACACAGAAAAAAATCCCTCAGCTGGTGGACATCTTAGCCCACTAGTGAAGGACCATTGACCAACCTGCAGGACCAGGGAAGAACCACAGACTTATCACGTAGATCCTGGTAAGAACTCAGGAGGAATAATAAAAG
Source organism: Saguinus oedipus (assembly GCA_031835075.1). Lineage (NCBI taxonomy): Eukaryota > Metazoa > Chordata > Mammalia > Primates > Cebidae > Saguinus > Saguinus oedipus. The sequence goes on along the minus strand of CM063175.1, from coordinate 4,608,075 downwards.
ATGGAACAAGAATCGAAAACAGAAAAAAGTCATATGAGATTTTGATAAGATTGCCAGAAAAGGAGTGCTGAGAAGGTGTCATCTTAGTAAAGATGGAGGATGGAAGATGGAGGAGGAAGGAAGTTGAAGGAAGGAGGAGGCAGTGCTTCTGAGGCTGGGGACTCCCTCATGCTCACAGGACAGCCAGCAGCCTGCTGTCACCTAAAAGTGGGGATTTGGCAACATGAGTCAGGGAGCAGGTAGAGGGGATCAGGTGCCCTGGACGACCCAACGGGATGTTCTAAGAATTGACACTTTCACTCAAGATGTGAGAGGATGCCTTTGGTGCATTTTATTGATTGATTGATTTGATTTGATTGTTATTGATACTTTTTGAGATGAAGTCTCACTATCCCCAGGTGGAGTGTGATGGTGTGATCTTGGCTTACTGCAACCTCCACCTCCCAGGCCCAAGCTATTCTCCTGGCTGAGCCTCCCACGTAGCTGGGATTACAGGTGTGCACCACCACACCTGGCTAATTTTTGTATTTTCAATAGACTGGGTTTCACCCTGTTGGCCAGACTGGTCTCAAACTCTTGACGTCAGATGATCCACCTGCCTTGGCCTCCGAAAGTGCTGGCATTACAGGCTTGAGTCACTGTGCCCAGCCTGGCCTGTTACCTTTTAAATGGAGGGATGGCATGACCTGTCTCTGCTTTGAACAGAGTCACTTGTACTGCTGTGTTGAAAGCAGAAGACAGGGTGGTGGAGGTGGAGTTACATGACCCCTAAGTTACAGGGTCACATGAGTTGGGAATGCAAGTTACATGACCCCAGTAGAGACGATGGTGGATTGGACCCAGTGGCAGCAGTGGAGGTGGTAAGGATGGCCATATTCTAGATGATTTGAATGTCAAGACAACATGATTTGATGACAGATGGGAACTCAGATGTGAGTGGGAGCATTTAATTGCATTCTAGCTCCCAAGCAGTGCTTACTGTTTTCTCCAACAGAGTTTAGGGGTTTTCTGCAACTAAAGCTGTCACCTTTTTGTTTAACTTTTAATATTTTAATAATTAAAATATATATTATAGTATACAAGGTGGACTTGTTCCTTAGGTTCTTTAGGTTCTGTCCATGGCCCTTGATAAAATGGATCTATATCCTATTATCTGACATTTTAATATTTACTAGATGAATTGTTTTAATTCTTACCCATAAGTGGGAAAGAATGCAGAGAGATGAGAGATAGAGACAGAGATTATATATATATATAATATATATAACATATATAAAACATATATAAAATATATATATAATTATATATAATTTATATATTATATATAATTATATATATTTAGTTATTAATATAAATTATTTATATCATAAATATAAATTATTTATATATAATATATAATATATTATATATTATATATATTTATATATGTTACATAATATATATATTTATATATGTTATATATAATATATATTATTTATATATGTTATATATAATATATATTATATTTATATATGTTATATATTATATATAATATTTTATATATGTTATATATTATATATAATATATATTTATATATGTTATATATATAGTTCATATATATAATTTATATATATCATATACAAATTATATATATGAGACAAGGATTATTACAGAAACTGCAGATAAAAATTGTATATATATATATACAATTTATATATATATAAATATATAAATAAATATATAAATCATATATATATATACAATTTTTATCTGCAGTTTCTGTAATAATCCTTGTCTCATGATAATCAGCCTCATTTAAAACTTCACAGAATGAAATAATGAGGGCCAACTTCTTTCCACTTTCTGGATACACCGAAGAGTAAAATTCAAATAGAATTTTGTCTGGAAGAAAGTTACCAGAAGATAATTTTACTGAATTCTACCTAAAAATAAAAATAGTATGAGTCCTAACCACTATTTTAAACTATATTTAACTGACATTCCCTACAAGAGTTTTAAAATTACATACATACATACATATATATATACACAAAATTACATATATATACAAAATTACACACACACACACACATATATATATAAAATCTCTCTGTATATATATAGATAGAGAGAGAAAGAGAGACACAGAGACTGTGCAAGCGTTTTTGTTTCAGTGACACAGTCCACTGATTGGATTTTCCACTGACTGATCCAGTCTGACCCCTTCCTTTGTCACGTCACTATTATGGGCTGGAAGGGTCACTGAACTAGGATGCTTGAGTCTAAGTTGGCCTCATATAAGGTGAGCACATTTAGAGAAAGTCAGTTAACTTTCTTGTCTCTTAATTCTCCCAAACTACTAATTCTATAAGTGAAACTTCATTTCTGTAAGTTTTAATGGGTTTCTTCATGTGTTTCACAGTGACTTAGAATGCACCCAGCCAGCTATGGGAGAAGTGGAGGAAGTGATAAAATATAGACTGTCACTATTGGAGGCAGCCCTGAGGCTCATCTCATCCAACTCCCCTCTGGCAGGCTTGAGTGGTGTGTCCTGGCTAGCCAGCTCTCAGCAGTGCCAGGCACTCTCTCTCCAGCTCTGACAACTTTCCAGTACCAAGGAGAAAAAGCACAGGCCAAGGGGTATTCTGAGAACCCAGAAATGAAAAGAGCCACTTAGATCATTTTTTCCATCTTAAAAAAAAGTTTTACCACATTCTGGCTTCTGTAACAGTGCTCTCTTGCCACGAACCTGGGCAGTCTCGTATAACGCATTACTATCACAAAACGCCAGGTCTATAGCACGCAATGAGCTGCAGCTTCTGTGATAATCAGCCTCATTATAATGATAATCAGCCTCATTAAAAACTTCACAAAATGAAATAATGAGGGCCAACTTCTTTCCGCTTTCTGGATACACCAAAGAATAAAATTCAAATAGATTATTTGTCTGGAAGAAAGTTACCAGAAGATAATTTTATTGAATTCTACCTAAACATAAAAATCGGGTGAGTCCTAACCACTCTTTTAAACTATATTTAACTGGAATTCCCTACAAGATTTTTAAAATTATATTTTTAAACTCTATAATCCAAAAGGTTTTGTGGGGAAGTTAGTAAAAACACAAATTGAGGTCCATTTCCTCTCATTTTCTATGTGCTTCCTTTGGTTAAATAAATATTCTAAAAACATAAAATGCTTCATGGGTTGGGAAAACCTCTGAAAGGCCTCCATATGGTTTCTACTCAATTTCTCACTGGCAGTTTTATAGTGGTGGCTGATGGATGGAGAAATCCTGCCTCAACCCAAAACTACTTGCCAGACTTGAACTTGATTGAAAAATGAAACATCACAAAAGCAAACGTATAACAAATGTTTTCAGTCTGCAAACAAGAGTTTCAACCCGGTTAACACCAGTGACCAACGCATTGGACCAGTTTGTCTCCAACATGCCCACAGGAAGTGACCTGGGCAGAATGGCCGTTTTGTATGGCAGGTTTTCCTCGAGTACCGTGTTGCATTATAGGAATATTTGACCCCCTACTATTGGCATGAATAGACACCGGAAACTTAGGTGGAAAAAATGCAGCAACCTGTCAAAAAAACTAAGCTTAATTACTGGGAGGGTGTTGCATTTCCTGGATTTCATGAGTCCAATTGGCACACCATTTTGAGAGTAATGCTGCCCAGAGAAGGTTTTTATGGTCGGGGAGCAATTCACGGATCACACAGCACCTCTGAAGATGAGATTGTTGTGATTTGAGGTGTTATCAAATGCAGATTTGACCTTTAATAACAAAAATCTTTACCCACATACATTAATGGAAATATCATATAAAACATCCTTTGACTGGGCGAGGTGGCTCACGCCTGTAATCCCAGCACTTTGGGAGGCCGAGGCGGATGGATCACGAGGTCAAGAGATCACCTGAGGTCAGGAGTTCAAGACTAGCCTGGCCAACATGGCAAAACCCTATCTCTACTAAAAAGTACAAAAAAATTAACCCAGCATGGTGGTGTGTGCCTGTAATCCCAGCTACTTGATAGGCTGAGGCAGGAGAATCACTTGAACCTGGGAGGTGGAGGTTGTAATGAGCTAAAATTGGGCCACTGCATTCCAGCCTGGGTGACAGAGCAGGACTCTGTCTCAAAAAAAAAAAAAGCAAAGGTCTATTTAGCAAAGTCGGCTTGGTATGTTCTAGGTTTATAGGTTTACAAGGAACTGAAGGTAATGTTTATTTAGGCACGTGGTTGAGAAAAGTCTGGAAATCCTGGAATTCATGAAATGTAGACATTTGGTCATACCATAGGCATCTTCTTAGTCCTTTGGAGTTGTTTTCTCTTTATCACATATAAAAATGAACCTAGAGAACTAAAAAATCATTTTTTCCTAGATGGACAGAATAGGGACTTCATCCTGGTTTATGTATTAATTCTCTCATTTCAGAAGCATTTATTGTAAACTTCCTTAAAACCAAAAGTTGTTACAGGTCTGGGAACACATACATTTACTGTGTAGAAGTTAATTATAGCCAAAGAGAAAGAGAAAGGGAGGGAGGCAGAGGGTGGGGTGGGGGAACTGAATGCTTGATTGAAAGGGGAATACTTGGCCATCATACACAGAGGGGAAAGTCCACACCCTGGGACATATTGCTGTGGCTACCACTTTATTTTAACAAGCGGTGGTAAACTAATAGAGAAAAATATAAGTAATTTAAATTCATTCATTTAATGGAGATACTGAGATTTTTTTCAAAAAACAGAAGAATCAGTTTAAAAATGTTTTAATGTAAAAAGATTAAATATTTTCTTGTTTTATATATTTTAATTCAACTTTAAATTTACTAAAAATAAATAATTTTACACTACAATTTTTTTTGTTCTTAGAGAAAGCTAATTAAGTAATGAACTGGATGTGGTGGCTCACACCTGTAATCCCAGATACACAGAAGGCTGAGACTGAAGGATTTCTTGAGCCCAGGAGTTCAAGAACAGCCTGGGCACCATACCAAGAGCTCCTCTCAAAAACAAAATGTTCTACCGAATGACGATGATAGTGATAAGGTGCTGGCCAGCAGGCTATGTGTTCCTCTCCATGTTCTCAAATAGTTCTCACAATGACCCTATGTGTCTACATTATGTTATCCAAGTTCTATGGATGAGAAGTGCGAGACTTAGAGGGACTAACAACTTGATTAGAGCTGGGAAAAAATATCTCAAATCTGCTTGACTCCAAAGCCACGCAGCTACATTGCTATGCTCTAAAGTCTTTCTATACCTTCATGACACTCTATCTGCGAAAATGTTAACTCCATAGAGAGCACTTAAGTCTCATGGTGGCCAAGAATTCCAGATTCCAGAGCCAAGAATTCTCAGAGTTCATGTCACCTGCCCCATTCCAGGAGCTGTGCACACTCACTTCCTCAGCTAGACACTGAGGGGCCTTTCTCTCGTTTTGTTCATGTAGCACCAACTGCTAATCTGGCCTTCAGAATATTTCCAATCTGTTTTCTTTTCTTCATTTTCATGGTCATTGTCTTAGTCAAAGACACCATGATTATCTCCGACCTGAACTACTCTAACAGCCATTGAACTGTCTGCTCAGCTCCTCTCCTCACTCTAACCTGTGCCTCGGGGTGCGGTCTGTGGCCCAGCACCGGTGTTATCTCAGGAGCTTTAAGAAATGGAGACTCAGCAGCGTGTGGTGATCGTGTAATCCCAGCACTTTGGGAGGCCGAGACAGGCAGATCACAAGGACAGAAGATCAAGACCAGCCTGGCCAACACAGTGAAACCTGTCTCTACTAAAAATACAAAAAATAAACTGGGCATGGTGGCGGGTGCCTGTAATCCCAGATATTTGGGAGACTGAGGCAGGAGAATCGCTTGAACCCAGGAGGCAGAGGTTGCAGCAAACTGAGATTGCACCATGGCACGCCAGCCCAGGTGACAATGTGAGACTCAGCCTCAAAAAAGAAAAAAATGAAATGGAGGCTTGGCCGGGTGTGGTGGCTCATGCCTATAATCCCAGCACTTTGGGAGGCCAAGGCAGGCAGATCCCCTGGGGTGAGGAGTTTGAGACCAGCCTGACCAATATGGAGAAACCCATCTCTACTAAAAACACAAAATTAGCTGGGCGCACTAGCATATGCCTGTAATCCCAGCTGCTTGGGAGGCTTAGGCGAGAATTGCTTGAATCAGGGAGGCGGAGGTTGCAGTGAGCCGAGATTGTGCCATTGCACTCCAGCCTGGGCAACAGGAGTGAATCTTTACTTGAAAAGAAAAATGGAGACTCGGCCAGGCATGGTGGCTCATGCCTGTAATCCCAGAACTTTGGAGGCTGATGCAGGTGAATCACCTGAGGTCAGGAGTTCAAGACCAGCCCCACCAATAGGGTGAAACCCCATCTCTACTAAAAATACAAATGTTGTCCGGACATTGTAACACACACCTGTAATCCCTGCTACTTGGGAGACTGAAGCAGGAGAATCACTTGAACCTGGGAGGTGGAGGTTGCAGTGAGCCGAGTTTGTGCCACCGCACTCCAGCCTGGGCAAAAAGAGGGAAACTCCATCTTAAAGAAAAAAAAAAATAAAGAAATGAAATGAACACTCACAGGCTGCACTCCAGATGTTCTGACCCAGAACCTACATTTCCATATATCTTCAGGTAACGCCTTTGCACACTGTAGTAGAATGGAGTTTTTAAAGTCTTTAAAAAATATTCTGGGAGTAAAGGTGGGGTGGAAGGTGGAAGGCTTGAGAGCCCTGGGATTGATTAATATGGGCTGTAAGTAAACCAATGTCAGCCACAGCAGGGGTGCAGCGCCACCAGAAGCATTTGTGCTGGCAGACAAAATTCACTCTTTCAATTCAAAATAGCAGTTCTTTCCTTCATGGCCCCATCTTGTATTTGAGGCACCCACCTTTCCCAAGGGGCAGCTAGAGAGAACATATGTAGGTCTCATCTTGATTATTATTTACTTCATAAGCTTTGGTGTGTTTTCTTCTTTTTTCTTTCTTTTTACCATATCATCACTATCAAAATGTGGGGCTTATTGTCAAGGCGACTGGCCTTTACTCAATTAAATTCCAGCACCTTCATTTCACGGACTTGCCTTCATTCTTACTACTGAAAGAACATGCGGCACTCTACAGTTCTGCTTCCCTCTGACTGATTTGTCTCTTTATAAGTTTTCACCTCTTTCTTGGCTATATGTTCCTGCAAACTCATTTCTATCTAATAGATTGGTGCAGAGTAATTGTGGATGTTGCTGTTCCTTTTTTTTTTTTTTTTTTTTTTGAGACCAAGTCTCACTCTGTTGCCCAGGCTGGAGTGCAATGGCATGATCTCAGCTCACTGCAATCTCCACCTGCCGGGTTCAGGCAATTCTCCTGCCTTAGCCTCCTGAGTAGCTTGAACTACAGGCCTGTGCCACCATGCTGGCTAATTTTGTTTATTTTTGGTAAAGATGGGGTTTCGTCATGCTGGCCAGGCTGGTCTTGAACTCCTGACCTCATGATCCACATGCATTGGCCTCCCAAAGTGCTGGGATTACAGGTGTGAGCCACCATGCCTGAACTTGCCATTACTTTTAAGAGGCAAAAAACACAATTTCAGCTGCACCGACATAGTGTTAATTAGCCCTGTTCCTTGTATCTTCCAGTGTAGTGGATTCTGTCCCTGAACTCCTCCTCTGACTTTGCATGGAATGAGCTATTTAAAAATGTATTGGGGTCATCCCACTTCTCTGCTTCAAACTCTTTTGTTCCCCGCTGTGCTTGTGTTTCAGACATTTTTACCTGGACTGTAAGCCTTGCAGGATTCCCTCCTGGTCTTTGCTCTGGAATCTTTTTTCATTGCTCTTCTCCGTCGCTTACCACTCTGCACACAAAGCCCTCTTTGGTTTTCAAGCTCACTAACATCTCCTCTCCTCTGCCACCCCCAACCTTCTACACATGACTGATTTTTGTCCTCTTCATACTGGTCCTCAACCATCATCTCCTCAGAGAGAGGAGATGTTTTTTCACTCTGATTATTTCTCATAGAACCCCAAACCACAAATATCAATATTAATCCTAAATTTAAATGGATTAAATGCCTCAATCAAAGACACAGACAGGCAAATTGAATAAAAAGTCAAAACCCATGGGTACACTGTATCGAGATCCATCTCATAAGCAAGGACACACAAAGACCCAAAACAAAGGGTTGGTGGAAGACTTACCAATCAAATGGAGAGAAAAAAAAAAACAGGAGTTGTAACTTTCATCTCTGACAAAATAGACTTTAATAGTAACAAAGACTAAAAGAAAGAAGGACATTACATAATGGTAAAAGGATCAATGCAACAACAGGAGTCAATGATCATAAATGTATATGCACCCACTATAGGAAAACCCAGATACATAAGACAAGCTCTTAATGACTTATAAAGAGAGCTGGACTACCGCACAATAATAGCGGGAGACTTTGACACCACATGGTTAATATTTGACGGATCAATGAGATAGAAAATTAACAGGAGCATCTATGATTTGAACTCAGACCTGGAACAAGTAAACTCAGCAAATATTTATAGAATTCTTCACCCCAGGTCTACAGAACATACATTTTTCTCAGTATCACATTACACCTCTTTTGAAAGTGACTACATAATTGGAAGTAAATCACTCTTCAGCATTTGCATAGCATTTGACAGACTTAAATGAAATTGGTTGGCTGTTCGTTTGTTTTTTTCTTCCCTTATTCCTTCCTGTCTCTGCTGTTAAGCACAATTATCAGCATAAAATAGGTTTTTAATACCTATTTTTAGATTGCATTCCAGCCTGGGCAATAGAGCAAGGCTCCTGTTCTCTCTCCCCCTTTCTCTTTCTCTTTCTTTCTAATTAAAAAAAAAAAAAAAAAAAAAACCCACAAGTACTGAAAAAAAAGAAAAGAACCCCAAAGGTAATACAATCAATAATCATGTCTAATCATACATGTGTTTGTTTCATTTGTTTAGACTTGGGACTCTGTAGAAACACAGGCCATTTGGGCAAAGCTCTATTGGCTGGGTGCAGTGACTCACACCTGTAATCCCAGCACTTTGGGAGGCTGAGGCGGGTGAATCACCTGAGGTCAGGAGTTTGAGACCAGCCTGGCCAACATGGTCAACACTGTCTCTACTCAAAATACAAAAACTAGCCGGGTGTGGTGCCAGGCACCTGTAATCCCAGCTACTCCAAAGACTGAGACATGAGAATGGCTTGAACCCAGTAGGCGGAGGTTGCAGTGAGCCGAGGTCGCACCATGGCACTCCTGCCTGGACGACAGAGTAAAAAAAATAAAGAAAAGAAACAGCCTATTTCTCTTCTGTTCGCCATTGTCTTCTGTCGTTTATACCTTGTTTTGTTTTATAATCCATGGATCCAGTCTATTTGCTTCATTCAAAAGAAGAAAAAACTGAGGTCTGGAAGGGTTAAGTTGACGTGTTGAAGACGTGAGCTGCAGAGCCAGATTTTCTGGCTCTCAACGCAGTATGCATTTCATGACATTGCCACTGCATGGAGTTTTAAGACATAGTCCTACCAATTGAAGATGACTTGGAAGACGTAAACTTTGATCATTTAACTCAAATCACCACTCTGCAGTTATCATGGACACTGAACTCCACTGACCATCGAAGCCACCAGTGTGAAAACAGCTGTTTTTCATTCACTGAGGCCAGCAGTCCTAAGACAAATAAAGAAGGGGCTCTGTACTGACTCACAAATCCACTCCAGCAAAGTTGTGGTGAAGTGAGAGGAATGCTGGTAAGCCAAAATCTGACTCACTGGCCACCAAGTCTAACTCCCCCCGATGGGAAATAGCTGCTCTGGGAGTCACTGGACGCATTTCTCTGCAAGTCAAGAGAGCCAACGTCACACCTTGCCAGCTTCTATTGACCTTCTGGGATGATGGGTGTGGACGTGTACACCACTTAGCAATGTGCCACGCCTTCCACATGCAAGAGACACAGATTCAACGCAGCGGAAAAGTGGAGCTGAAGGAAAAATGTTCTCCTAAGAAGCAAAATGGTTTTCAAGTGCTAAACTGTAGGATATACTTACTCTTACTGATGATCAAATTAAGAAAATTTGTTTGTTCTAATAGCACGGATTAGGTTGGTTCAACAGAAGTCTGTTCCCCCCCCCACCAAAAAAAAACAATAACAAAAATCAGAGAATAAGGAAGGCACTGGGTTTAGCCATTTTAACAGAACACCATACAAAGATAATGTTCCAAACAAGAAAAATGTTCCCCCTAAAATGGTCCAGTTTATGCTGTTGAAGGATCAAGACAATATTTGAAGAAGGTGAAAGGTCAGGGTCAGACCAGCTCCATTGCTCCCCCTTCTGATCCAGGACTACGTATGTTCTTCCTGCCTGGGGTGATGATGATTTGGGGTGGGAGGAGGGTCTGGCCTGGCGTTCTATGGACACAGTGGTTATGTGGCCACAGCTGTGAGAGGCAGTACTTTGCAGTGGCGAGCAGCCAAGCTGGAAATTACATAGGTTGCAAATAGTGTACCCCTGTTGTTCATTTGCTGTTGCTAAAGACACCCTGCTCAATCCAATCAGGCAGTCACTCTTTCTCTAAGCAGAAGCACATGTCATAGGCATGTACTTCTCAGCCACAATAGTGTCTTCTTATGCAACGAATTTGGCCACTCAGAAACTGAACAGATTCTGGGGTGCACCTGCACTGAGCAGGCCCTGTAATGAGGGCTAATTGTGGGGTTAATAGAATGATAAACTTTGCTATCCTCAGCAGCTGCAGGTAACATTGAAGCAAAATCATTCACATGTGCAACTAATTGAGTGGCTTCTTCAAACCGGGCATCTTTAAGAGCTAGGAACAGAGAGCTGATAATTGCATGTGGGGTATAAATAGGCTTTCAATTACAGCTCCCAAACACACTTCCTCCTCCTGCTTGATGCAGACTGTTCGTGGTAGGCCAATGCGCGGTTTCTGAGGAATGAAAACCAGATTAGGAAAACCCATTGCAGCCAAGCAGGCTCTTCCTGTGATAAAGCCTAATGAGGGTCAATTTCGTCTCCTCGTTCAACAGGCGCTACCGAATGTTGAATGTTGTGTGTGTGTGTGTGTGTGTGTGTGTGTGTGTGTGTGTGTGTGTGTGTGTGTGTAATAAAGAGAGCAAGAGACTCACAGATTAGAGAACTTTTGGACAGCTCTAGAAAAATCCCAGCAAGAATATCTATTGCTCAGCTTCAGCTTGAATATGATACCACGGTGAGAGCCACCAACTCTGAGCGTCTGTGCTGACCCAGGCAAGAATAGTTTTCAGTACCTGCATGAACATAAAACAGACAGTAAAGATTCGATTTAGATGTATTTCATGAACAATAAAAGCTAAGGAGTAAATTATAGGGAGGAGAAGCAGCTTTTCTGGCACTCTCTGGGCTGATAGCATTGGGATGGTAAAGAGATGGGATGGGAACGGAGGCCAAGCAAGCAGCTCTCCTAATGATTATGTGTTATGTTCATTTACTTTTCCAAAGGACACAGGTGGAAGGAACCAGATGCAGTAGGTGGTTGTGCTTCTGGAGCTGCTGTGGAACATTTTGTACAAACAAGGAGTGGTAACCTTTCCCAAAAAGGGAAAACACTCTACTGTTAAAAGAGCAGTAGGCCTGGCAGGAGATTCCAGTCCAGTCCAAGCTGTGTCCCTGCTTCCTATATCAATGTGGCAAAGCACTTGAACCCTCCAGGTTTCCATTTAGCCATCTATCCTGTAGTATATAATATTATAAGAATTATCATCTATATAACTCTTTAGGCTTATTATGTGATGTAAATGCTCTACCAGATCTTCCAGAAGAAAATCAACTAGTTATTTGATTCGTGCAGATTGTAAAGGCTAGAGATAAAGGAAATCAACTTTTTATTAAAACTCCTACAATGCAATATAATTTTCCCTTTCTTATGACTTTGGTTACATGTGTTCAAACCAAATCTACCATTCTATAACATGCCACATTGAGACACATAAATTAAAGCAATTACCCTGAGTTAACAAGTGCAGAGGCTGGACCTGGTGGCTCACGCCTACAATCCCAGCACTTTGGGAGGCCGAGGCGAGTGGATCACCTGAGATCAGGAGTTCAAGACCAGCCTGGCCAACGTGGTGACACCCTATCTCTACAAAAATTAGCTGGGCATAATGGCACATGCCTATAATCCCAGCTATTCAGGAGGTGAGGCAGGAGAATTAGTTGAACCCGGGAGGTGGAGGTTTCAGTGAGCCGAGATTGTGCCATTGCATTCCAGCCTGGGTGACAGAGCCAGACTCTGTCTCAAAAAAAGAAAAAAGAAAAGACTGCCCCCACCAAAACAAATATGCAGGCCTACAAAAGCTGCAGCCTCTTTTTCAAACATATTCAACAAGCATGTCACACATCACCCTTTCTAACTTAATCCACTATCTCAATCGTGCCTTCATTCTTTGAGTGTTGAGTTTTGTTTTAAATATTCAAATAGCTTCCGACTATTTTAAATCGTTCTGGAACTTCTGTGCTCAGATCCATTTAGAACATGTTTCCCACACCCATACAATTTATTTATTGGCTTATCCATTAATTCCTGAGCAGATACTTGTTTTTTGCTCACCAAATGCTAGCACTGTTCTGGAAGTCGGGTGACCCAGAATACAGCAAAATAAACTTTCTGTTTTGCTAAGCTTATATTCTGGTGGAGGTGAAGCTATATTCTGGTGGGAGAGAGGTTTCGTGTATATATATATAACCATATGTATAATTATTCTGTAAACGTATGTGTAGATGATATTTTAAATGTGTGTATACATATGTGTCTGCATGTATATAAAAACAGATGGTTACTGACTCACTGTAGTTTGACTCGTTATACAATTTTTCATTTTTATAATAGATTTATCAGGTTATTAAATGCATTTTAAACTGATGATATTTTCAACTTATGATGGGTTTTTTGGAATATAACCCCACTATAAGTTAAAAAGACAACCTTTTAAAAAATTTAAGGACGGATCACAGGCCTGGCCAGCCTTCTCCCCAGGCACCCATGTGTCGGGCACAGGGCACTGTCACACATGCTGGCCCAGGGAGAAGGATCTCTGGAGTATGACTGAATACAGGGTACTTGGTAAGACTCTTTAAAAAGGAGAGATTGAGGCAGAGACCTAAACAGGATGAGAAAGCAGGCTCTGCAGACATTTGGGGGTGTGCATTCCAGGCCCAGGAGGAGCAAGTGCCAAGGGCCTGATGTGGGCAGGGACCTCCTGTGCTCCTGGCAGAGCCAGGGAGCCAGGAGTCTGGGTGACACTGAGTGAGCTGGAGCAGAGAATTCAATCCTTAAACAATTCCATATCCCTAAGAGACACTGAAACGCCTTTGGATTTTTTGTTATATGAAATGGAAAGCCACTGCAGGTTGGGGCAGAGGAGTGATGCCATTGTTTTTACTTGTAGAAGGTCCCCCTGAGCTACTACAGGGAGAATGGACCGCAAGGAACTGCAGGAGGGAACAGGCAGGTCTGCAAGGAAGCTGCTGAGGGTGCTCAAGTAAGAGGTTGATGTTTGGATTAAGATAATATTGGAGAGATTGGTGATATTCCCTCCTATTCTGAATATATTCTGAAGAAAGATCAAACGAGTTAACATATAAGACAAAGAAGAGTGTCAGAAGTGACTTCTGGGTTTTTGTTTTGAATGAACACAGAGTTGCCACTTACTAGATGAGGAAGGTTGGGATGAGAGGTTTTGTTGGGGAAAAACAAGAGTTTAGTTCTGAAAATAGCAAGTGTGAGCTGCCTCTGGTACCCAAATAGGCAATGATATCTCCAGTCTAGAGCTCAGGGGATGGGTTGGAGCTGCAATCATGGCAAACGGCCTCTTTGTAGTCACCACAGAAGTAGACTGGGTCTTCCAGTGGTTCCAGGTGACCCTCTTCTGTGATGTTTTCTCATGTGGAGTTTATTCACACTTAGTAGAATCTAAAGAAACCATGGCAGTATAGTTAATAACAGCATGATGAATTCTTGAAAATTGCAAAGACGGTAGGTATTTAAGTGTGTTCATCACACACACACCACACACACACACACACACACACACACACAAATGATAAGCCTGTGAGGGAAAGAATATGCTAATTAGCCCAATCTGAGGCATTGCACAATGCCTGCCTACACCAAAACATTCTGTTGTCACATAAATACATACGCACACAATTTCTGTCCATTAAAAAAATAAATAGAAAAAAGAAACCACTGAAGTGGTGGATTCTTTCTGTTGAGGGAATTTGGAGGTCTTAGAAAGTTACTTTGTGAAATATGACTGTTTTGTCAGGAGTAGAAGTCAACTTGTGAGATAGGATGAACCAGCATGTGCCCAAGTAAGGGAATTTCCAGGACGTTCAAAGAGATTATCCTACTCTTTCCAAAGTGAAAGAGTGCTGTAAGGTACAAGTGACTGCATCCAGCTCTCCTTTCTCTCCAACTGGCTGGATGCATCCAATCTCTGATGCAATCTCAATTCCACCTCTTGCATTGATCCTTCGACAGTCACTTTAATCATAGGGCTGTTTCCTGTCTGATTTTCCATACCCTCTAGTGAGTAAGCTTATATTTACTCCTTTCTGACTTTCCTGTGGCCTCTGGATGAATCCTGGATATGCTCCTTATTATGTTCCTGCTTTGCAGAGGCCTCTCTTAGCCTCAGTTTCCTCATCTATAAGGAAGTAGAGGACCTAATACAGGCTCTATAGTCTTATAATATTCAGCCTTTCAAAGATGTTATTTATAGCATGTGAAACACTACACATTATTACCAATTGCTCAATAAATAGTAGAAGTGATTTCGTGAATATGTGCATTATTATTTTTTACTCCTTTTGTATTTTTATGAATCTTGTTTGATGTCCCCATCTTTACTATAACATATCATGTAATTGAATGCAGGGACACATCCTCAATAAACATTAGTGAGACAAATTAACCATGGATAAATAAAAGAGATAATATTTTGTAGAAGTAAAATATTGAAATGACTACTTATTTGGAAAATTTTGGAAGATTCAGCCAATTTGGAAACATTTCTGCTATGTCCAAAACAACCTAACAAAAAAATGACTACAGGCAAAAGAATCCAGAATCTATTTAGGCTTCTTTCATGAACAGTAGACAAAATCACATTTTAAAAATTAGTCTGAATATGTAACAGCAAAAAAAAAAAAAAGAAATATGGGTAGTCAAAATCTATATCTTGTCAAATTAAAAAGAAAATCAAAGGTGGAAGCTAAAAATTATTTTCACAAAATCACTTGGCATAAATTGTATTGGTAAGATGAATTTTCCTTCCTAAAATAAGAAAGACAAGGCAATTCTGATAACTTCTCTTCTATAGTATTTCAAGGCTGTACATTGAACTTCAAAGAAAGCCAGCCTTAAAATAATCTGAATGCAGCTGCGTTTTCAGCAGTTTTACGGCACTTTTACCTTTACCACCATTCATCATCTAAGTCAAACAGTTTATAAGGAGAGGACATAAATTCTAACCCCAAGCCAGGAATGCTATCAATGAGTTTGGAAGTTTACATTCTGTTGGCATGAGGTCACTACTTGCTGTCATTGGTGATCAATGAGCCAGCCTGTGTCCTTAGCCCTAGCCATCTTTCTGGGTTTAGCAAGTTTCCCAGTTTCAACAAGTTTACTTACAGCCCTTAGAAAATAACTTTCTATTGAAATTCACCAAGTCACATTTAGGTGATTTAAAATAGCAAACAAGTTTTAAAAGCAGTAGGAATCTAAATTGCCATCCACCCTGTTGGTATTTTAAAAACAGTGAGTGAGGAGACAGAGGAGAAAGGATTATTTCTATAAATAAGCAAAGACTTAAAACCTTTTAGCAAGAACATTTATATCGCCCAGCTTAATCTCTTGTGACAATAGTTCTAGTCTCTTGGAAATTTGACAACGTCTCCCAGTGATTAGGAAGATATTGTTTTCTTATTAACACACAAAGAACTGGGGTACCATAGTTAATATATTACTGAATTGTGGAAAAGTGGTAGGTTTTTCTCAGTCCTAGTGGGCACTGACATTTTAACTCAGTTATCTCTGATTTATTAAGTTCTTGACAGTGCCAAAAAAAGGGATACATTTTGCCTGAAGCATCTATAGCTAAGGTAATTTTTTTTTTTTTTTTTTTTTTGAGGTGGAGTTTCGCTCTTTTTACCCAGGCTGGAGTGCAATGGCACGATCTCGGCTCACCGCAACCTCCGCCTCCTGGGTTCAAGCAATTCTCCTGCCTCAGCCCCCTGAATAGCTGGGATTACAGGCACGCGCCACCATGCCCAGCTAATTTTTTGTATTTTTAGTAGAGACGGGGTTTCACCATGTTGACCAGGATGGTCTCGATCTGTTGACCTCGTGATCCACCCGCCTCGGCCTCCCAAAGTGCTGGGATTACAGGCTTGAGCCACCGCGCCCGGCCGCTAAGGTGATTTGACATATGCTTTTCTTCTCTCTTAAGAGAGAATTAAAGTGGTGCAATTGCCATTTCATGGTGCAGCAATCTTCAAATTTATTTCTTAGATGGTGGAATTTTGTGCCACTGTAATATTTTGAAAATTTGCTAAAATGACATTTTACATTAAATTTTGAAGTTTACGAGAAAAAACAAATACTTCAAGCTAAAATTATGATTAGAGATTATCCAAAGGATACAATGGAAAAAATGCTCAATAATACATGATAGGGAAAATAGAATAGATGGGATACTGATTAGCTATTAGTCTCTTGCAATGCATTGCCCGTGTTGATTAGATTTCTGTTTTAAGCTACCAATTAGAAGGATGGATATGATCTGGGAATTTTATTATTTTATAAAAGATAATCTAAGAAAATATATAATTACAAGATACATATGAATATATGAACTCATGATTTACATGATTACATTGGATGTCGTGTAAAGGATAATACAGCCCTACTCTCCTCTCCATCTCTCTTACTTCGTTATCAGATTAATATTCCAGGTGGGTAGGCTCCTGTATGTGATCTTTTTTTTTTTTTTTTTTTTTGAGACAGAGTCTTGGTCTGTTGCCAGGTGCCAGGCTGGAGTGCAGTAGGTGGTGGGATATGGGCTCACTGCAACCTCCGCCCTACAGGTTCAAGCAATTCTCCTGCCTCAGCTTCCCAAGTAGCTGGGACCACAGGCGCGCACCACCACACCCAGCTAATTTTTTGTATTTTTAATAGAGACGGGGTTTCACCATGTTGACCAGAATGGTCTCAATCTCTTGACCTCGTGATCCGCCCGCCTCAGCCTCCCAAAGTGCTGGGATTACAGGCGTGAGCCACTGTGCCCAGCACCCCCATATGTGATCTTACAGAACAAGGGTGCACTTCATTTTAAAATAGGTATCAAAGTTCTTTTATAAAAACGTAGTGCCAAACTGTTGCATAATACTGTGTATAGTTCAATTTGCTGTGCATAGACCCACAGTTCCAACACGTATTCTTCAAACTCCAGGAAGCTGTCTGGCAAAAGTGTGCTGTGGTTTACAAAGGGACAGGACAGAGCATTTGAAGGGAATGGGATAAACCCATCACCCATGCTGGCAAAACAACTTAGAGATCACACCATGTTTAGGAGAGGGTCAGCATCAACAATTTTATATGTAAAAGGACTGGTCTACAGTCATCAGAACCCACAAGTTTTCATTGGAATATGTTTTGGAAGTTTTGGGAGGCCAAGGCGGGTGGATCACGAGGTCAAGAGATCGAAACCATCCTGGTCAACATGGTGAAACCCCATCTCTACTAAAAATACAAAAAATTAGCTGGGCATGGTGGCGCGTGTCTGTAATCCCAGCTACTCAGGAGGCTGAGGCAGGAGAATTGCCTAAACCCAGGAGGCGGACGTTGCGGTGAGCCGAGATCACGCCATTGCACTCCAGCCTGGGTAACAACAGCGAAACTCCATCTCAAAAAAAAGAAAGAAAGAAAGATATTTTTCAGTCCTAGACTCAGAACAAATAGAAAATGCTAAGAGTTCAAATGAAACGGTTTATAATTTGGATCAGCTTTTTAATTTGCTTTATAATAAAGATAAGTGCAAATGTAATGAGTCTTCACTATATTCACGATCTTCACATCTCTAGGAAATACTAACTTATACCACTTGGTGAATGGCTTTTCTTTTGAATTGTGATACTAAAATAAAGTGACCACATGTTAAAGTATATATTTAAGTGAATATTGTACTTCTGTGTAGTTACCCACTGTTGAAAAATAATGCATCTTGATCATAGTGGTAATTATTTCTGTTGCCATTCTATAAGCCACATAATTATGTAAGTACAACACTTCAAAACAGAAAAAAATTCACATTAACAATATTTATAAGATGCTACTGAAAATTTAGGACTGGTTATTATAAAAATAAAATTATTTCCAAAAGAATAAAAAATTTGCAAACGTGAGACTATTCTCTTGAAAAAGATTGCAAAAATAAAAAAGAACTTGGAGAAGTATTTTGAGTAATAACGACATTACATGCAGTGGACCCTTGAACAACATGGGTTAGTACTGCTCAAGCTCACTTACATATAGATTTCCTTCTGCCTCTGCCACGTGTGAGACAGCAAGACCAACTCCTCCTCTTTCTCCTCCTCCTACTCAGTGTGGAGTGAGGATGAAGACCTTTATGATGATGCATGTCTACTTTGTGAATAGTAAATCTACTTTCTCTTCCTTATGATTTGATTTTCTTAATAACATTGTCTTTCTTCTAGCTTACTGTATTGTAAGAATTTAGCATGCATATAACATACAAATATGGTTCATTGATTGTTTATGTTATATGGGTGAGGCTTTTGATTAACCACAGGCTATGAGCAGCTAAGTTTGGGGAAAGTCAAAAGTTATACCTGAGTATTCCACTGCCTAGGGGTCAGCACCTCTAAGCCCAGGTTGTTCTAGGGTCAACTGTAATTTTAGGTAGTTAATTTAAAGGGGAGGCCAGGCACAGTGGCTCACGCTTGTAATCCTAGCACTTTGGGAGGCTGAGGCAGGTGGATCACAAGGTCAGGAGTTTGAGATCAGCCTGGTCAAGATGGCAAAACCCTGTCTATACCGAAAATGCAAAATTGGGGGTCACGGCGGTAGGCACCTGTAATCCCAGCTACACAGGAGGCTGAGGCAGAAGAATCACTTGAACCTGGGAGGAGGAGGGTGCAGTGAGCTCAGATTGAGGCACTGCACTCTGGCCGGGCGACAGTACAAGACTCCATCTCAAATATAAATAAATAAATAAATAAATAAATAAATAAATAAATAATAAGAAAAAAAACAATAAATGGGAAAAGTTCGTTGGAATGTGTGAGTTTCACTACATTTGTTGAACACTAAGTGAATTTCTCATGTTATTCTTCCTTTTCAGTGTGGGTGGTCCCTAATAAACATACAAAAACTAGAGCTTTTCAAAAAGAGTGACACTCGTGTCCCTACTGTACATGAAACAGTATGAATGAGACAGAGATTTTCACAGAACCACGAAGACTTCACCTTTACCCACTTCCACCCTACCTGCCAGGATGGTGGGTCTTCTCTTGCTCCTCCTGCTTGCCTGGAGGAAGTCACCAGAGACCTTGTTTCTTCAAAGGATCCAATGTTCTGAGGTGCTGGCCCCTTCAAAAACTAAAGTCCAGGGCTTGCCTCTTCATTTGCCCTCATGCATGTGGTTTACATGACTCCGGTTGTGTTGTGGTAGCATTTGGCGAGGGGTAAGTAGAAAGGAGGAATTTGCATGTAGCTTATTTACGAATGAAGACCATCCTGGGAGTATCACAGACATGTGGGCCAGGAGGAAAGCCAGCCCACCCCTGCCATCAGGGTGGGCTCCACTGCCTCTTCATTCCACTTCCCCATTTCACTTGTGATTAAAAGATAAAATGTAAAATGTGGACTTGGTTTTCATTACCCCACTGTCAGCACCACTTCTAACATATATATGAAATATATATTATTTAAAATATATATTTAATTATATATTTATTATTAATATATTATATATGCTAATTTATTAAGTAAATATATATATTTGTATATATAAAATATATAAATTCTAATATACATAAATTTTGTATATAAATATAAATGTGTATTCATCCATTCCCATTATATATATAAAATATAGCTGCTCCTATATTTCATATACATATTTTATATTTATTATATATATAATTTATATATAAAATACAGCTACCCCTTTCCATTTTATTTTATCATCTTACTTTGCAGTTTTTTTAATAAAATTAAAAGAAAATTAAAATTAAAAAAAATCAATGCTTTATTGTCAGAGTACCCTTTTTCAAATTACAATGGAGAAGTTCATCCAAATAATTTATTTTAATCTCCAATAAATAATAATTTTCAAGATGCAAGAGAAGTAATTTTACCGTTTACTATCCTATTGAGTGGACTCTGAGAGGAGAGATGAGAAGGAAGATGGGAAATAAAGGGCTTTCCTAATTCTATTTCCATGCTATACTTTTGACTTCTTGGTTAAAATATAGAATTGGCCAGGCGCGGTGGCTCAGCACTTTGGGAGGCTGAGACAGGCAGTTCACAAGGTCAAGGGATCGAGACCATCCTGGCCAACGTGGTGAAACCCCGTCTATTCTAAAAATACAAAAATTAGCTGGGCATGGTGGCATGCACCTGTAGTCCTAGCTACTCGGGAGGCTGAGGCAGGAGAATTGGTTGAACCTGGGAGGCGGAGGTTGCAGTGAGCCGAGGTTGTGCCACTGCACTCCAGCCTGGCGCCTGGTGACATAGTGAGACTCTGTCTCAAGGAAAAAAAAAAAAAAATTTATATATATATATATATATATATATGTAATTAAAATGATTGCAAATAGGTTGTACTCTAAATTCTAAAAAGTATTGATCTTTATTTTCATCACAGTAGACCTGTACATTTATTTAGTTTCTCTTAAATCAGATTTTGTCACATTTAATTTTTAGAAAACAAAAAACTAGTACCATTTGCTAATTTGTCGTTATAAAAGACCAACATGAAATTTTCAGTTTCTCTGCTATTAATTTTTAAATCTCTGATATCAATAAATTGTAATTATTTAATAAACTATGAAAAACATTTTCACATATGTTCTAATATTTTGATATTTCAGAATAAAAAGATAAAAAGAGCTTAGCCCTTTAAAATATTTTAAACTTGGAAGAGTGTTAAGTGTTTTTGTTTAATTTTCAGAATTCTGCACATCAAAGAAGAAGAATAAGAGAAGGAGGAGGAAGGAGAAAAAAGGAAAATAAACAAAGGAAAAGTGAACCATTTTAGTTTAGGAATTTGAGACCTCTCAGCAGGTAAAATAATCACTATTTTCCTGTGGATAGCTGGCCTTGAATTCTGTCTTAGTTACCAGGGAAAGAGAGTGTGATGACCTCTTCTAGATACTATTTTAGTACATCACATACTCACTTCATAATTTAACAGAATTGCTGGTGCCTGTACCCAAGCTTGTCAGAATAAACGTTACCAAGTGTCAGGATCAAAGTTCATTTAAAAAGTCCGCTGATTGCAACACCTGATGAATACACTTAGGGGAAAGGGAAGAATAAAGCTTTGTGGAAATTAATAGGATGTCAAACCTGGATGGAACCCTGGATGCTTGGACGGGTGCCCCTTCTAGCTGGGGAGACAGCCAGGACAAGAGCGGCAATGTGTATTTTCTCAAAATCCCGGGTTTTTTTATCCTATTGGAAATGATTCACTGGAAACTATGCACTTAAATCTATTGGTTAATTATTCCATACATGCCGCACAATGTTCTTGGCACTGTTAATTCAGAGATTTAAAAAGAAATCTCTAGGGGAATAAAAAGGGAATGGGAAAAAAGTAAGAAGCCACAAACCTTAAGAGAGAATAAATTGACAAAAAGAAAGACGTAGTCAACTTCATGAACAATGTGGATGCATTGGGTGGGATGAGAACCAAGAGTATGTGTGGGATTTGGAATTATGTACATGACCTTGGCACAGCATATCACTAAAGTGCTCAGAAGGGAACTTAGATTGTAGCCAGGATGAAGAAGGTGCAGGGAACTCCTAAAGTCATAAACATAAAAGAAACCCAATTTTAAAAATGGGCGACAGGTATAAACAGGCAAGTTCACAAAATACAAAATCTCCATTTTAAAAAATGGTTCAGTCTCTGTGATCAAGAATAAGCAAATGAGAATGACAAAATACCACATTACTTTCATTATGTGAGGTGGGGAGATGACGACAACACCTGGTTTGGGGAAGATGTAGAGAAACAGAAATTCTCATAACTGTGCTTGTGGAGTATAGATTGTTAAAATGTGGAAATCAATTTGACAACAGCCAGGAAAGTTCCAAAGGCACATTGTCCCTGTGACTCAGGAATTCCTTTGCTAGCTGTTTTCTCTAGAGAAATTTTTGCATGTACATACCTAGATAAATGTAGAATGAAGTTAGAAGCATTAATACATACTGAGCAACAATCTTTGGGAAAATAGTTTTCAAATTTGTACTGCTTAAAACTTAGATGATGGGTTGATAGGTGCAGCAGACCACCATGGCACACGTATACCTGTGTAACAAACCTGCACGTTCAGCACATGTTATCCCAGAACTTAAAATTTAAAAAAACAAAAATAAAAAAGTTATTAAGAAGCCAACCTCAGTGAGACAGAAATTTTAGCTTTTTTTCCAATTTTTTGTGCTTCAGACACATTTCTTTTCTGTAAAGATATTTGTCTTATATTTGTCTTATATTCTACTTCCATATTACATTCATCATTGCCATTTTAAAATCTCTACCAGGAAGCACCAAAATAGATTTTAAATATAGATCTACGCTCAAAAATTGACTGTAAAACAAAAATGTTGGACAAAATGAATATCAAGCACTTTTCTAGGACCCATTAGAGGACTGAAGCTGCAGCACAAACTACCACCCCAAAATTTAGAGACAAGAGCATCCCTAAAGCCACAGGCAGCTGAAATCTGCTTATCTGGAGAAAAAGAAGTCAGTGGAGACTTAAATTGGTAGAAACATACAAATGGTCTTTATTAAGAATTGTTAGAGGCTGTGTGGACTAGTGTGAGAGTAAAATTCTTCTAGATCTGCAGCTCTAACTAGGACCCCCAGGACCTCCTATGCTTTGCCTCCATGTACTCAATCAGGTTCTCAGGAGGAGCCAGGAATGATGCCCTCTTAGCTCTGGCATGGAAAAGGAAAAAGGAATTGCTATGAAAATCACCAGAGGCTTTTCCATAACAAAGGCTTACCCTCCAGGGGAAAGAGCTTTCTCAGCCTCCTGAGCAGCTGGCATATGCCATCACATTCAGCTAATTTTGGTATTTTTTATTAGGGTTAGATTTTTGCCATGTTGGCCAGGCTGATCTTGAACTCCTGGCCTCAAGTGATGCCCCTGCCTCGGCCTCCCAAAGTTCTGGGATTACAGGCATGAGTCACTGCACCTGGCCTGAAAAAAGCTTTTATAAAGAAATCAATTGATATACTAAGGAAACAATGCAATTTTATAAAATGTCCTGTTAAAATCAAAAGCAGAAAAAGGGAAAAGGAGAAACCAACAATAAATGCAATTAATAGAAGAGAATTATAAACAGGCAGATATTGACCTAACTTATAGACAATCGCTCTGAATGTTCATGGTCCAAATACACAAAAGACATAGGCTACTTATTAGTGAATAAAGAAGTAAGACTCAAATACATGTTGTCTACAGGATACTCACTTTAAGTATAAAGACCCAGCCACACTAATACTCATCAAAAGAAAGCTAGAGTATGCAAATTTATTTTGGAGAAAGCAGTCTGGACAACTTTCAGGAATAAAGGGGCATAATGACAAAGATGCCAGTTCTCCAAGATGGCACAATAGTCTTAATTTTAATGGACCTAGTAACTGAGGATAAAAGTGCATAAAGCACACATAAGGCAAAAACTTTAAAAACTAGCAGAAGAAATAGAGAAATTCACTTTTGTAATTGAAGACTTCAGCATCCTCCTGTCAGTAATTGATAGATCAAGCAGGCAGAGAATCAATAAGACATTTGACCAAAATAGCAATACCAGTCAACTGAGTCAAATTAACATTCACACAATAGTCCATCCAACAAACAGCACACATTCTCTCAAGGACCCATGAAGTATTCATTAAGATAACATGCTATGCCATCAATCACACCTGAACAAACTTAAAAGGATAGAAATTATACAAAGTATGTTCTCAGACCACAATGAGACTAACCTAGAAATCAGTAATAGAAAGTTAGCTATGAAGTTCCTAATATATGGAAATTAAACAGTATACTTCTAAATATCCACTAGTCAAAGACTTATCAAGTTAAAACTTTTAAATATATTAAACTAATTGAAAATAAAAATACAGGCCAGACACAGTGGTTCACACTTGTAATCCCAGCACTTTGGGAGGCTGAGGCAGGCAGATCACTTGAGGCCGGGAGTTTGAGGCCAGCCTGGCCAACATGGTGAAACCCCATTTCTAATAAAGATACCAAAATTAGTCCCAGCTACATAAAAGGCTGAGGCATGAGAATCACTTGAATCCAGGAGGCTGAAGTTGCAGTGAGCCAAGATTGCCCCACTGCACTCTAGCCTGGGCAACAGAGTGAGACTCTATCTCAAATAAATAAAATAGAATAAAAATACAACTTACCTAAATTTGTGAGATATAGCAAAAGCATTGTTTAGAGGATAATGTATAACATTAAAAGCATTTATTAGGAAAAAGAAAAATCTAAAATCAGTAAGTTTCTATTTAAGTAGACGAGTATAAAGAGCAATGCAAAAAATAGACAGAAAAAAGTCATAAAAATGAAAGATGTG
Source organism: Saguinus oedipus (assembly GCA_031835075.1). Lineage (NCBI taxonomy): Eukaryota > Metazoa > Chordata > Mammalia > Primates > Cebidae > Saguinus > Saguinus oedipus. The sequence continues at coordinate 4,583,155 of CM063175.1, read as the reverse complement.
AAACAATAGATAAAAGAAATGCTACTAAAAGTAGGTTCTTTAAAAAGATAAATAAAATTACTAACACTCTAAACAGGCTAGCCAAGAAAATATGAGAAAGAAGAAAAACCCAGGGGGCATTTGCTAGAAAAAAACCTGAATTTTACCCTCAGATTAATGGGAAATGTTGAGAGAGAAAGACTACTTGGGTTGACATGCCCAATGACCCCATCCCATAAAATCAGGGTCTGAGATTCTGTGCCATCTCCTGGAGCAAGTATTCAGGAAACTGAAATTACTTTGTAATATATTCAACATATTTAAAGTTTTTAGCCTGAGAGGTCTCTGACTAGTGGATTATTCAGAAGTATGCTGTTTAATTTCCATATATTAGGAACTTCATAGCTAATTTTCTGTTGCTGATTTCTAGGTTAGTTTCATTGTGGTGTGAGAACATACTTTGTGTGATTTCTATCCTTTTAAGTTTGTTCAGATGTGGTTAATGGCACCAAATGTGGTCTATCTTAATGAATACTTCATGGGTCCTTGTGGGAATGAGTATGTTGTGGTTGTTGGCTGGACAATGAATGTCAGTTTGATTCAAATGACCGATATTGCTATTCAGGTGAAATTACTCAGCTCATTTGTTTTGATGTTGATACGGAAGTGCTAGGAAGGCCAGGGCATGGGCCCTTTAAATGATATGGAAGGGAGGAAGGTGTGCTGGGAGAGAAGGGCGAGGTCCCTGGCTAGGGCTCCACCCCTGCAGACCTAAGTGAGGACAGGCATTTCCCTAGACCACCCTGACCTGCCATGCCCCATCCTGTACCTATTTAAAAAAAAACAAGACTGGTGCCTAGGCTCAAGCCTGTAATCCCAGCACTTTGGGAGGCCAAGGCTGGTGAAGCACCAGGCCAGGCCAAAATCGTGAGACCCGGTCTCTACTAAAAATACAAAAAATTGGCCGGGCGTGGTGTCGCGGGCCTGTAATCCCAGCTACTCGGAGGCTGAGGCAGGAGAATCGCTTAAACCCAGGAGGCGGAGGTTGCAGCCAGCCGAGATCGCGCCACTGCACTCCAGCCCGGTGACAGTGCGAGACTCTGCCTCAAAATAATAATAATAAATAATAATGATAATAATATCGGACCCTAGCAGGCACACAGGTGGCTGGAGGCGGAGAGAAGCCCGTCGTCGGACGAACACACAGGCAGCCGGACGTCCAGCAGAGCCCATCAGCAGGCACCGCCAGGCCTGCAGGCCGCTGACCAGCAGAACAGCATGGCGTTTGGTCGGCATTCGGAGCAGATCCTGGGCTGATGAGCCGCACAACTCCAGGGGAAAGCCATCTCCCTTCTGGCTCCCCATCTGCTGAGAGCTGCTTCACTCAATAAAACCTTGCACTTACTCTCTAGCCCACGTGTGATCTGATTCTTCTGGTACACCAAGGCAAGAACCCCAAGGTGCAGAAAGCCCTCTGCACTCGCCATAACGCAGGGGTCTCACTGAGCCGACTAAAACAAGCCACCTATGGACCGCTACACTAAAAGAGCACCCTGTAACACACGCCCGCGGGGGCTTCAGGAGCTGTAAACATACAACCCTAGACACTGCCGTGGGGTCAGAGCCCCACAGCCTGCCCATCTGTATGCTCCCCTAGAGGTCTGAACAGCAGGGCACTGAAGAAGTTGAGTCGTGCCCTCACTACGTACCATAAGAGGGAGACAAGGGAACGTTTCCCATTTCAATGACATTTAATGGATGGCAGAAAAAGGTAAGGTGAGATTTATCTATTTTATAATTTTGTGAATTGCCAAGACAACAGTTAGGTAGACTTTCAAAAGACTGTTACTCTACAGGTGAGCATTCAGGGAAGAAGTTAGTGAATAGGCATGAGACAGGTCTATGCTGAGGGCAGAAAAAGAACAGGGAGGAATTTAGGCATCATTGAAGCAGTATCTGCAGAACTATTTCACAGAGGCCCAAGTGATTTGGACGTGGCTGAGAAGGATGTACCCAGACACAGTTTGATACAGAGGGAGTTGCCTAAGTGAGTCAGTCTTGACGGGTCTGAATTGAGGTCAGATCAAGGTTTCAGAGTCCTCTATGTCAAGTTGCAATTTAAGGCAAGGGAGTTGAGTAGGACTGCCCAAAGTAGAAAATAAAAGCAAAAAAATTAGGAGGTGGAACCGTGGTTACATATGTTCAGAGGAAAGAAGGTAGCGTCATGGATGGAATGGAGGGACTACTTTCTCAGCACATAAAAGACGCGGGAGCACATGCCTTAGTGCCAAGATTTCCGGGTGCTGGGATGACTCTGGAACAGTTCAGAGGCACTTAAGATGAACCTACCTGGTAAAGTTTGGGGGTTACTTACTTTTCTGAGTGGTCGCATGTGTTGATCCGCGTCCTTTACTTGTCTCTGAATGAATTTTGTGTACTTAATATGCACTCCTATTCTTTTATCTCCCCTTTCCTTCCATCAGAATTTGGCCTTTCATTTCATGGCATGGGGAAATGATTTTAACCAAACTTAAGACAGAGGCTGAGAAGAAATCATTCATGTTAATTCCGTTCAAAAACTAAAAGAGAACCAGATTTTAAAAGACTATTCTGGATGCTAATGCGGTAAATTTATTTTCAACTAAAGAATTTTATGTTCAAGCCGGGCACAGTGGCTCATGCCTGTGATCCCAGAACTTTGGAAGGCCAAGGCAGGTGGATCACCTGGGGTCAGGAGTTCAAGACCAGCCTGGCCAACATGGTGCAACTCCGTCTCTAATAAATTACAAAAATTAGCTGGGCATGGTGGCAGATGCCTGTAATCCCAGCTACTAGGGAGGCTGAGGCAGGAGAATCACTTGAACCCAGAAGCTGGAGGTTGCAGTGAGCCGAGATCATACCACTGCATTCCAGCCGGGGCAACAAGAGCGAAACTCCGTCTCCGAAACCAAAACAAACAAAAAAATTAAGTAAACGGACACATCAGTTTGACCTGATCGTTCTCAGCTTCATCTGTTGTCACGTCATTCTATTAATATCTTTTCATCAAGGACTGTCTTTAGTTAACTCGGGGTTCTCATGACCATACAATGTTATGTATCAAAAGTCCCTAAATGCAGACCTTCACAAAGCGAATGCCCCTTGTTATCCTGCATTCCCTCTCAGCTCCTATTCTTTAAATACAGCCATTTTCAATCGATCCTGCCTTTTTTTTTGAGCTTACCAAATGACAAAACCATCACATAATTTTTCTCATATTTGTCGAAAAGTTTAAGAGTTAAATTGAATATTGGACTTTCGTGATAGGACTCTTAGTTTCAGGGTATGCTAAAAAAGGAAGTAGAACAAGAAATTCACATTCATTTCTTTGTGAATAACATAAAATTTGAAGCCTAATACCCAAATGTAAATGATAAATTTTTTTTCTACTGAGCTTCCTCATTTACTGATTGAAAAAAGAAAAAAAAAAAGATTGGTTATTCTTCTCAAGGAAATGAAGCAATGGAAATTAGTAGAATTATAGGAATGGATAGAAATATCCATAGAGGAAAAAAATTGAAACAATGTATTTGCATTAACCAACAATTTGAAATCTAAGGCAGGTAAGAGAGTATGTAAAAACAGATTATAACTACTGCAGCTTTGTTAGCTTTTGATAGAGTACAATTTAGTGTCTGTTTGACATCGAAATGAGTTTGTTCTGAAAAAAAAAATTATCCTCTTGCTTTCTACAGCACAAAATGTAAGAGGAACATTTTAATTTTAACTTCCCCTCAGTGACAGTGACCCCTTCTGCCCTCTCCATTTTATAAATTATTGACAAAGCGTCAGGAAGATTCCAATTGTGCAACAGCTAATTGGCCCCTCTGGTCATTTTTCAACAACCCTGAAAAGTTCATTGGTTTTAGATAAAGGCTTTCCTGGAGTTGCAGGCTCAAACATTCTGAGAGTTTGAACAAGTCTGTGTTATGTGATTTTTAAATACAACATTTCTTGGTCAAGGCTTGGAAAAAATGACGAGGTTGGAATACTTGCTTGTTAAGAAAAAAATGAGAATTAGAATTGGCATTTTATATGAAATTAAATTTAAAGTTATATTTTACAGCAAAAATAGACTTGTTAGTTTTAGAATTAGGAAAGAATGAATGATGATATAGACAAGATTCAGTTATTATGAGGAAAGACTTAAAGATAGGTATATGAAAGTAAAATTTTGCCATACTCAAGCAATATCTTATAAATGTATTAAACTGATATCAGGATTTTGGCTTTTAAGATGTATTATTTCTGTCTGTGCAATAAAAAATGCCTTTTTGCCGTGAAGTGGTTGGGTGTAAAATGAAAACACGTACAGCTTATATTTAAATTACTGGTAGAATATTTTCCAGTCTCTTTTTGGAATTTTATTTTGGCTGAGAATTGTGATGTCAAAACCAACCATTTTGACTGACTTCCAGCTTCTGTCACACTAAGACCTCTGAAGTGTGTATGCTGCAAAGGCACATCTGCAGTTGTGACATTAGTTCTTCCTACAGGATGAACTTTAATCCAAGTAGGTGGATGTTTTGTTCCACACATTGGAGTGATATTCAGATACTCACAAGAGAATCATCTGAAGGACTATTGGAAAGACTCTATATTTTATCTATGGTAAAACAAAAATGCAACGACTTGCCAGGGTCTCATTTCCATCTACATTACTTTTCCTTTGCAGTGCTTTTGCAAAATTAAAGTCTTCAGCATGTGTGTGTGTATGTGTGTGTGTGTGTGTGTGTGTGTTTGCACAAATGTGTGAGTGTATTTGAAAAGGTGATCAGAAGAGATGAAAGCAATTTTCCATATTGCTTACCTCTGCAAATTTTCTGTTTTTAAAACATTATTTCTGTTGTTTATAAGAATAAAGTGTTAGAAATTGTATCTCATTTTTTCTTATAGAATTTGTCCAAGAATTTTCTGCTTACCTCAAAATATGATACATTCTAGAATAGAGCCTTTTTCTGTTTTAAGTTCCTTAAACCTTCCTAAGAAATAACATTTTGTTTGATCACCTGTTACGGGTCTGTTAATTGAAAGGTAATCCATGTAAATAAAAAGAAACAAAGGGTTAATTTAGTTCAAATATAAAAATTGAAAAGAAGAAAAAAAATAAGATGAAGAACACTATTTCCAAGTGTAATAAAACGATGTTTCCATTCAGGTTCATACGTATTTTAAAAGCCTAGTGTTCTTCAAATGTTCTTCCGAGAGTTGATCATTGTGTTCTTATTTTCAATAAAGAGGAAAATAAAGGGATACAGGTTAGATTATGTCAATCTCAATTCAAATGAAGACATTTGGTGTTACTTTTTGAAACTCTAGAATGTAATGATCTGATCATAACTTGAAATTATCATCAATCAGTATATTAAGGATGATCATTCGAAGGCACTACTTGTAGTGTAAATTAAGAGATTAATAATGGATGTTTGTGAAACAGAAGTCATGATTCAGCACCATTCTAGATTTCAAATGGTTATTTGAGAAGCTTCCCACCGTTTTGAGCCATCTTGTGCAACTGGAGCCTCACAATTTTTATAAACATAGTTTCTCACTACACAGTGCAATTTAGGCACACTACGCAGTTTATGATTCTCAATTTCCCTGTCTGTGCTGCATGCATTTAGGATGTATGAACACTGGTACTGCTCTTCCTTCTTGAGTGGTAGAACTGTAATTGCTGAAAGCAGATACTTAGACTCCTTATTTACCCTGGCATTGTGAGGCATTCCAGAATTGTGATGAACAGACACACTCAGGTTTACAAATTTTCAGTAAAAAAAATAAACCCTTCAATGTTCTCTTTGGATACTAAATGAGGAAATTTATTTTGTAACTGGCTTGGCTCAAATTGCAGAAGGTCACCCGCTCATCCAGATGTTGTCCTTATCCTCACTGTACAATCTGATGGTGGCAGGTTTGTTTGTATGTCCTTTGGTAGTGAAAGATCACAAATAGTAATTCTGTGTGCTTGACATCTATTGCCCTCAAAAGCCATGTGATCAGAAGGAAAGACCGTCCAGAGGAGGAAGCAAAATAGGGCACTGCACATTTCTGCACAATTGGGCACGGACTCCCAGCACCCTTGGTGTCGTGTACCTGGCAGGCTATCCTGTCAGTGAGTACAGGGCTCACATTGGACACTGTTCAAACATTATGTTGCTTTCTCCCTATTTGTACAACTTTCAAAATCAAAGTCACATCTATCATTAAAATTAAGTCACTGGATATTGTTGCAACCTTTATTTGCAAACAAAGTGCCGATGCCATTATTGGTCAGTGAGAAGAAGGAAAAAACTGAATTTAACAAGTTATTTGATTGTATCTTAAATGGTACTGTAGTGTTGATTACTAGACAGCAGGGTCATTATAACAGAGCACCAGTGGATACACCAGAAGCAGTGGGAATACAAGATTATCTAATACATTGACCTCTGTCTTGATAAGAAATCATTGATTCCAGATATTTTTCTTCTGTTTTGAGACGGAGTTTCGCTCTTGTTACCCAGGCTAGAGTGCAACGGCGCGATCTCAGCTCACTGAAACCTCTGCCTCCTGGGTTCAGGCAATTCTCCTGCCTCAGCCTCCTGAGTAGCTGGGATTACAGGCACGCACCACCATGCCCAGCTAATTTTTTGTATTTTTAGTAGAGACGGGGTTTCACCATGTTGACCAGGATGGTCTCGATCTCTTGACCTCGTGATCCACCCGCCTCGGCCTCCCAAAGTGCTGGGATTACAGGCTTGAGCCACCGCACCCTGCCCGATTCCAGATCATAAGATCTTGACTAGTCTAAGAGAACATTTATTTTTCATTATAACCTGGTATATTTATGATGATCATAGAAATATCACTGGGAAAGAAATGAAAACAATAATGAAAAAGCAATTTAAAACAATGGTACTTATAAAAACTATTTATAAATAGTATTTTTAGATTATGATAAGACAGCAATTCCAATCAGTTTTATAATCACAGTATGTTTATGATTTATCTGCTTTTAAGATGTTAAAGCATTTTAAAGAATTGTTCTGTTGGAATTGTGATTTTAATTAGTTAAAAATTTTAAATGTGTTTAATTACATTTATTTTTAATAAATTATGTACGTGTTAACAAAATGTTTAACCTGTTAAATGCATTTAGATGTATGATTTTTAGTAGTATATAAATATTTAAGGGGACTGAGTCTTTAATATTTGAAACATAACTGATTTGCAAGTCAATAAAATCAAACACTGTTCAAAGTTCAAAGGTTCTTTGCATTGTTTTTACTAAAACTCTTTAGCAATTAAATAAGCTACTCACAAACCAAAAACTCTCTTTCATGAAGTAAACATAGAAATGTCTTTCAGAAAAAAGCAAGTGTTTAAAATTTCATCATCAGTAATTAGACAGTCAAATATTTTAAAAATACAACTCTATTCACCAATAGCAGATCTTTCATGTACTGGCACTGATAAGTCTCTGCTTCAATATTTTCTGCTATTTATATTTAAGCACTCAGAATATTGAATGGCCTTTTAACTTCACAGTTTTAACTAAGTCAGCAAGTAACATCCAGAGCAGATCTATGGGGCTGAAGGAGGCTAAGAAAAGATTTTGTGTCTTTTATTTTAAAAAACTGCTGTTAGATTAGAGACAAAAATGATAAATTGTTTCTCATGAGACAAAATAGCTGCTACTATTATATCTGCTGCTAAAATTATTACCCAAAGGATAGAAATAATATGTTATTCAATTAATTATATATAGTGCATCTCTTATCATCTAAAATCAATATAAAGAGAATACCACAGGTTTCATAAAAATAATTGTGCTTTAGTTTATAAAAGGCACTTTGTATGTATCGACACCAATATCTGGATATACACCCTCATCCTCTCATCCTCCCACCACAGACATTTTAAAATACTGAGTGAAACTTAAAAAAGAATAAAATGCATAATAAAAATTAATAATCTTTGTTCAATTCTATAGGAGTGTATAGCAGATGTGATTTTATTTTCAAACAACATGTTTCAATCTCATGTGCTAAGATGATTGGGCTTTGGTCAATTGGAGATTTTCATGTAGGGTGATGTTATGATTTTTGGTGTTAGAAAACTGCCTTGAAAGAGAAGCTAAATTATAGCAGTTCTCTTGTCTGTCTTGACAGTTCACAATGATACGGACAGGAGACAGAATTACTGGGTAGAAGAGGGTAGTTCCCTGGCAAAGACCCCACTCTCAGGCCTGGACACCAGCAGCTATAAATGAGAACAGGCATTCCTGTCTTCATGCCCAAAAAGTTGCCTTTTGACTCACCACACCCTGCTATCCTGTACCCATATAAACCTTGAGCCTCAAGCTCCAGAAAGAGATAAGCAGAAGAACAGCAAAATGGCGCAGCCAAGGAGAGAGGAGAAGGAGCATCTGAACGCCAAGAGGAGTGCAGCTGGTGATGATTGGGGAGGAGCTCTGCCACTGGACAGTCATACTTCAGGGGAAGATCATCTTCCCACTCCATCCCCCTTCCAGCTTTCCACTCATCCCACTAAGAGCCATCTCCACCACTCAGTTAAAACCTCACATTCACTCCTCAAGTCTGTGTGTGACCTGATTCTTTCTGGACTCCAGACAAGAACCTGGGTGCTAAGAAGGCACTGAGCTTGTAAACACTTAAACACTTAAGCCATTTGCAGACAGCAGAGGGAAAAGAACACTCTAAAACATACCCTCTTGGGCTTACAAAGTCACAGACACACATCCCTAGACATTACTGTGGGGCCAGAGCCCAGGGAGCTCACTTTGGTTCCTGTACCTGCCCATTTGCATGATCTTCTTTCCGTAAGGGTTTTGAGCTCCAGACTCAACAGAGAAGCACACCCCTGTTGTACATCATGCACATCGTGCATCAGGAATGTGCCTCTCTGTTGAGCCAGGGGAATCCAGGGAACTCTGTCATTTCAACAACACTTCAGAGAAACAACCATCATCCCAGGATCCACAGAGGAGGTGGCTATAGCTTTCTTCAAGCTTGACTCAATTAGAATTGTCATGAGAAGCCTGGAGTGTTTAAAATAGTTAATCACAAAATTTTATACTGTGATAATAAACAAGCAGTGGCTTTTAGGTGTTAGAGATGCAAAACCTCAATCATGTCTATTTCAGTGTCAAACATTCAGGAACTACTGAACATCATAGCTGCAATCATAGGAGGATTAGGGTTGGGTCCTCTCTATTCTCAGTTGGAGAAGGTCACGAAGGCTTTTGTTTTCTTCAATGGCACACAATTCGTGCAAATCACAAGGAAGCTACAGGTCCCATGCTTAGTACAAATAGGGAGAACACCCTGCTAGGAGGACATGAACATTTTCTAATAATATTTTTAGGAGACATGAAGGATTTTGAAGAATTATGCAAATGAATCATGCAGTGTGCCATTTAGCACATTTTATTATTTCACAGATTAGAGCCATTTAGTATAGGAGCAGTGAAAACCTCGGTCAGAGTTGTTAAAAGCATGAGGCATCTGTAGGCAGAATGCTGACATTAGCAGCCCACAAAATGTGGACAACCATAACCATAAATTAGAGAAATTACTAAGGAGAGCCTTACAGAGAAAGATGAAGATTTGATGGGACACAGATGTCTAATGTCCCCACATATGTGTATAATTTCATGGCTGTTTCTTATGATATTTTGAAGATTTTATTCTCATTCTCTTGGGAAATAACACTTTTAACACTCCCTCAGTCAACAGCTAGAGACGGCAGTCCCAGATACAAATTAATTAAAATATTACATTAAAAGCTTATCCTTCTTTGGGAGTCCGAGGCAGGTGGATCATGAGGTCAAGAGATCAAGACCATCCTGGCCAACATGATGGAACCCTGTCTCTACTAAAAACACAAAAAAATTAGCTGGGCGTGGTGTCGCGTATCTGTAGTCTCAGCTACTCGGGAGGCTGAGGCAGGAGAATTGCTTGAACCTGGGAGGTGGAGGTTGCAGTGAGCCGAGGTCACGCCACTGCACTCCAGCCTGGTGCCTGGTGACTGAGTGAGACTCTATCTCAAAAAAAAAAAAAAAAAAAAAAAAAAAACTTATTCTTGCTCATTGTATCAACAGGTCTACTCTTGCAAAAGATGAAGTTCAACTACAAGCGTGTGTATTCACCAAGGAGAAAGGAGTATGTGATTATGTCTTTACAACCATCTGTGATATCCTGGACCGCATCAAGAAGTTACAATTTTTAAAAAGTTTAAGAAAGAAGAGCTGGAGTGAGTTGAGTTTTTGTGCCTCTCCATGTTTCCTGCGTCTAGCAGTCCACAGACCACGGCCATGGACAAGGATGTGTGGCCTGTGCGATTGCAGAGGACTCCATACTTAGAAGGTCTTTGCATTTGCTACATGCTTCCTGGAAGTGTGGAGAAATTCTTAATAAATTTTGAACAAGAGTCTTACATTTTCTTTTTCCGGGACACCCTGCAAACACACAACTGGTTCTCCTGGTGAAGCTGAGAGCACTATGGACCCTTTGGAAATCCATATTCACTCTCAAAGCACATCACCCCGTGAGCACTGCCCTGCCCTGCAACATAGGAGAAAGCAGTGTGAGGAAGTAATATCTGTGTATGCCTTTAAAAAACATTTTGGCCATTTGTAAGCCAGTGGGCCAGTCAGAGAATGTAAACTCTGCTACCAATCTGGCATTTCTAAACATATCTCATTTTTAAAACTATTCAATGGGAGTTTTCCACTTGGGCTCCAGTGAAGTCATTTGTAGCAATCAGCATCACTACCAAGAACAGCTGGAAAAGCAGAATAAATTTAAACATACAGATGTGTGAAGACATCTGAGAGCTACTGAGGCAGCCAGGATATGAAACAGAGAAATCAATTAATATTCGATATGGTTTTTCTTTCTTTTTTAAAATTTTGGGGACACTTGTCAAATTTGTGTATAGGGCAAAGCAGCTGAGAATTGTTATTGAAGGCTGCTGCTAAGAGGAAAACAATGATCGGAGATTCATCAATCTGACCATTTTGAAGAAATAAAAATCACATGACAGGACTACCAGGGAATTCGGAATCTGCGAAGTCAAGATCCTGGAGAGAAGGCAGTCCTGTCTGATATTAAAGCATTTGCTGCATTTTTAAGTTCTGTAGGGCAAAAAAATAAGAAGATAAGCAATGAGTCAGTGAAAATCAGGGTTTCCAGCTGTCCACAGTCCTGATGTGGAAAAAATTAAAGCACAGTTTGAGAATAAGCAAGGGGTTAAAGACCATAGGTAGTACCCAAAGCTCTAAGTTAGGACACCAGTAGCAGGAGAAGGGATAGAGAGAGGAAAGTGAAACCTTACACAGGCTGGAAACCAGCTTGAGAGAGCTCAGTCTTTGAGTGGATTATGGTGATCGACTCCCGTGGCTGAGTTGCCTACCAGAAGATGAGGTGAAAATTTTGTGGAAGAAAAAAACATTATTCAGAGGGGCTACAAGTCTTCATAGCAATTTCTAGAATTTAATAAATAGAGATAAAAATAAAAAATATAAATAGGAACACGAATGAAATATTGAAGTTATCAGATACAGACTTTAAAAACACCATTAAATATGTTCAGTTAGAAAGATGACAAGAGGGATTATTTGATTCTTGTAGAGTTATTTCAGTTCTTTGTAGATTCTGGATATTAGACTTTTGTTGGATGCATAGGTTACAAATATTCTGTTCCATTGTGTAGATTGTTCACTCTGTTGATTACATCATTTTCAGTTCCGAAGCTTTTTGGTTTAATTAAGTCCCGTGTATTTGTCAACTTTTGCTTATGTTGCATTTGCTTTTGAGGTAATAGTCATGAGTTATTTTGCCTAGGCTAATATCCAGAAGAATTTTTCCCACATTTTCTTTTAGGACTTTTATAGTTTTGGGTTTTACATTTAAGTCTTCAATTCATCTTGAGTTAATTTTTGTATGTCATGAGTGATATGGATCCAGTTTTATTCTTCTTCATGTAGCTAGCCAGCTTTTCCAGTATAATGTATTGATTAGTGTGTCACTTCCAGGGTATGTTTGCATGTAGGCATGTGGCTTTATTTCTGAATTCTCTCTGTTCCATTCATCTATGTGTCTATTTATATGCCAGTACCAGGCTGTTTGGGTTACCACAGCTTTGTAATATAATTTGAAGCCAATTTGTGATGTAATTTGAATGCACTGCCTCAGCTTTGTTCTGTTGGCTTAAGATGGTTTTTTTAAAGTCTATGAAAAATGACGTTTGCATTTTGATGGGGATTGCATTGAATCTGTAGATTGAAAAGTGAGCACAGGAAATGAACAGACATTTTTTCAAAAGAAGTCATACAAGAAGCCAACAAGCACATGAAACCATGCTCAGCATCACTGATCATCAGAGAAATGCAAATTAAAAACACAGTGAGATACTATCTTATACCAGTAAAAATCGCTATCGTCAAAAAGTCAAAAAAATAACAGATGCTTGTGAGGATGCAGAGAAGAGGGAGCCCTTACATACTGTTGGTGGGGATGTAAATGACTTCAACCTCTACAGGAGCAGTATGGATATTTTCAAAGAACTAAACACAAATCTACCCCCACAGCAATCCCACTACTGCATATCTACCCAAAAGGAAAGAAAAATTATATCAAAAGACATCTGCCCCTGTATGTTTACTGCTACACTATTCACAATAACAAAGATATAGAATAAACCTAAACACCCATCGAGGAGGACCAGATAAGGAAAAGATAATATATATTCATATTTGTATTATATGTTATATATACTTTATGTATAACATATAATTTTATATTCATATTATTATATAAATTCATATATATATAATGTGTATATATATACACACACCAGGGACTACTACCCAGCCTTAAAAAGGAATGAAATCATGCCTTTTGCAGCAACATGAATGGAACTTGAGGCCATTATCTTTTTTTTTTGGATGGAGTCTCACTCTGTTGCCACGCTGGAGTACAGTGGCACAATCTTGGCTCACTGCAATCTCTACCTCCCGGATTCAAGTGATTCCCCTGCCTCAGCCTCCTGAGTAGCTGAGACTACAAGCATGTAGCACCATGCCCGGCTAATTTTTTGTGTTTTAGTAGAGACAGGATTTCACCATGTTACCCAGGCTGGTCTCCATCTCCTGACCTCGTGATCCACCAGCCTCAGCCTCCCGAAGTGCTGGGATTATAGGCGTGAGCCACTGTGCTCAGAGGTCATTATCTTAAGTGAAATGATTCAGAAACAAAGAGTCAAACACCACATGTTCTCATTTGTAAGTGGGAGGTAAACCGTGGGTACACATGAACACACAGAGTGGAATAACAGACCCTAAAGACTCAAGAAGGTGGGAGGATAGGAGGGATGAGAGTTGAAAAATTAGCTCCTGGCAACAATGTTCACTGTTCTTGGGTGATGACTGTACGAAAAGCCCCGTCTTCACCATTATGCGATGCATCCGTGTAACAAAACTCCACTTGTACCCTGTAAATCTATAAAAACAGTTTTAATAAGAAAAAAGACAAAAGATATAATTACACCAATGAACAAGGATCTTTAAAAAATAAAGTGAAAATGAAGAACTAAAAATTTATATCTTTTAAATAAAAATGTAATGAAGGAATTGTATAGGAAATGGGGCAAACTGAAGACTGGATTACTGGTCAGTAGAAAAGTTAAATCAGTAGAAGATATATGGGGCAGGTGCGGTGCATCACGCTTGTAATCCCAGCACTTTGGGAAGGCCGAGGTGGGCAGATCACCTGAGGTCAGGAGTTTTGAGACCAGCCTGGCCAACGTGGTGAAACCCCATCTCCACTAAAGACACAAAAATCAGCCAGGCATGGTGGCGAGTGCCTGTAATCCCAGCTACTTGGGAGGCAGAGGCAGAAGAATTGCTCGAACCTGGGAGGCAGAGGTTGCAGTGATCAGAGATTGCGCCACTGTACTCCAGCCTGGGTGACAAGAGCAAACTCCATATCCAAAATGAATAAAATAAAGTAAAATAGATATACAGGCAGAGGCTTGTAGCTGAGAAAGCCTTAAAAACAGATGTGCCAGTACACATGCACACATAGAAAAGAGCATATGAGTTATACGGGAGATGGTGACATTCTTGTAATCCAAGTTCCGTAAAGACAGGAGAAGGAGAGCATTCTTTAGTAGCAGTATTGGAAGAGTTAATGGCCCATATTTCTGGAAAACTAAAAAGGACCTCAAGCCACAAATCCAAAAAGTACAATAAACACAAACAGGGGAAAGACAAGGAAAATGACTAAGAGGATTTTCACCACCAGGCCTGTAAAATAAAAATAGAAAGATTCCCTACGCAGAAGAAAAAGTAACAGAAAAAAAAACAACGAAAATTCAGGAAAGAAGGAAGAATACCAGGACCCATCAATATGTGGTTGAAACTAAATCAAAATTGACTGTGCAACAATCACGAGGATGCCTTGTGAGATTTAAAATACATGCAGAATGAACCAACATGAAGATTATACAAAGTCAGGGCAAGAGGGCACTGAGCTAGCATTTTACATTTCCAGCACAGTGTGTGAAATAGCAAGGTTACTCATTTATATCTGGCTGTAGTCAGTCATTTATTTATATTTGAATCCCCAAGGCAATCAGTAGAAGAATGTTTGGCTATCAATCTATCTGAGAAAAATTTGACAACCAGGGGGAGGGTAGAATGAATGTAGTCAGGCCAAAGCCCCACTAATGACTCAAAAAGTCAGACAGCGTGCAAAGTTGTACTTTGAGACGCCTCAGAAAAATGCAGAGTCCGCAAAGACTAGAGGAGGTGAGTTCCAGATGGTGGAAAGCACCGCAGAAGTGAGCTGGATGTCATTTGTTGTTGTTCCTGTCCGTTCACTCGCAATTCTGGGCTGAGATTTTGGGCTTGGTCCAGGCAGAGAGTGCTGCTGAGGCACCAGCAGAGCTGTGGGTTGTTGTGGGGGGACTGTGATGAAAAAACTGGAGACCCAAGATCCCCAGCATACGTCTGACTTTCCCCTCTCAGCACTTAATGGTAGCCTGAAGCTATGGGGGCTGGAAGGTAAAGACCTAAACCAAAACCTCTGTAAATTGATAGGTAACTTCTCAGAGCCCAACGATGCAGGAGAAACAAAAATTCACCCAGTGGACAGCCAGCTAAGGATGTGCCATGCCACAGTTGAAAGGGCTGCAGAGGAGTTGTGAACCTGTGTGGTCATCTGAAGTTGTGTGCTGTGTGCTGTTGGGGCGCTTCCTGACTTTAAATATTTAGAGACTCGGAATCCCAGATTAGCCACCAGAAGAAGGGACTTATCTGGAAAGAAACAGAACACCAACAGTTGCAATAGTCACATAGTACTCAAGTTCGAGACTTGAGAATCCTCAATCCGAGGATGGTTTCTCCTTCAAGGTATTGGTCAAGTTCATTGCTTTTTCATGACTGCATAGTATTCCATTGTGAATATATACAACGTTTTCCTTCATTTTTAAGCACTGATAGACACTTAAGTTGTTTTCATATCCCGGCTATCGTGAATAATACTCCTCTTGGAGGGTCACGGTGAATAAAATAAGACAGGCACAGAAAAACACACACTACAAGGTCTCCCTCATGTGTTGAAATCTAAAATATTGTTCTAATGGAAGTAGCCAATTGATAGTGGTTACTAGAAGTTGGGAAGGGTAAGTGGGAGAGGCAGATGGGGAGAGAGTGGTCAACAGGGACAAAGTTACAGTTAAAATAGAAGGAATAAACTATGATGCTCTATTGTAAAGCAGGATGATGAGTTAATACCAATGTATATTTCAAAGCTGTTAGAAGAGAGATTTCTGAATGTTCTCATCACAAAGAAAGAAATGTTTAAGATGATGGATATCCTAATTACCCTGATTTGCTCATCACACAATGTAGACATGTGTCGAAACATCACATTTTACTCAAAATAAGTACAATTATTATGTGTCAGTCATATAAAAAGACATTTGTCTGATTCTGAAGCTCTATAGTGCAAGAGTCATAACACGCTCTGAGGAGCACAGCAGAGTTTTCCACAACATCTTGATGAATGATCAGGAGAAACGGCCCAGGGCTGGGTGCAGTGGCTCACACCTGTAAGTACCAACACTATGGGAGGCTGGGGCAGGAGCATAACCTGAGGCAAGGAGCTCCAGATGAGCCCAGGCAACAGAGCCAGACCCCATGTCCACAAAAATTTGAAAATTTAGCCAGGGTGGTGCACACCTGTAGTCCCAGCTACACGGGAGATCGAACTGGGAGGATCCCTTGAGCCCAGGAGTTCTAGGTTACAGTTGGCCTTGACGGGAGCAGGGTTCTCAGAAGAAAGTCTGAAGGACTGTATCCTAGCAAGAGGAAAAAACCATTCACAGGCTGAGTCTCACCAAACTCACACTCTGCTCGCCTGTTCATGACTGGGTGAAGGAATCATCCCTATAATCTGTTGGCCAAGGAGAGGAAAAGGTAGCCCCTGCTTCGCTTACAAGTTAGTCCCATTTAAAGACTCAAGGTGGTAAAATAAAGGCAAAAGTGGAAATCAATGATATTAGAGAAAACCAACAAAACAAGAAGTTGCTTCTTTAAGTAAAATTATAAAAGATAAACCCCTAACAAGACTTGTTAAACCTGGAGCATTGGCAGAGAGACCAGAAAGGGCACATTTAGACCTTAGAGCTGAACAACCACCAAGAATGAAAACAAACGAAGGTGAATGGGCTCGCTGTCTACCCTAAAAAAATACATAAACAAAAACTCCTTCTGTGTGAGAACATTCAATATTATAAAGAAGTCATACCGTTCCAAAGCAATCTGTAAATTTAGTATGATTGCAAGCAAAATCACAGGAGATTCCATCATGGAAATTAAGGCATTGATTCTAAAATTGAAAAGAAACTCGACAGTTCAAGTACAGCCAAGTCAATCTTGGAGGAAAAAGACAAGCATGGAAGAGTTATATTTCCTGATATGAGGGTGTACAGTAAGCTAAAGGAATTAAGATGGAGTAATGCTGGCAAGAGGGAAACAAAAGAAAAAGAAAAGAAAGAAAGAAAGAAAGGGAGAGAGGAAAAGAGGGTGGGAGAGAAGAAGGGAGGAAGGAGGAAAGGAAGAAAGGGAAGAAGGAGGGAAGGAAGGAAGGGAGAGAGGGAGGGGGAAGGGAGGGAGGGAGGGAGGAGGCAGAAGGGAGGAGGGAGGAGGCAGGGGGGAAGAGGAAGGAGGCAGGAGGGAGGAGGGAGGAGGCAGGGGGGAGGAGGGAGGAGGGAGGAGACAGGAGGGAGGAGGGAGGAGGGGAAAGAAGCCAATGAAAAATGATAGTCCAAAGACAAATCCACATATACATGACCATGTTTCTGGCAAAGGTGACTGTGTACTGCAATAGCGAGAGGGTAGCATGTTCAATAAAGTATTTAGAACTTGTTGGATATCCACGTGGAAAAATAAAATCTCTTCACTCCGACCTTAAAGCAAACTGAAAAGAACAAAAAATTAAGTGAATTAATTTCAAATCTTACTGTGAAATACAAAACAATACATATTTAAAGAAAATATTAAGAATTTTTATAATTTTAGAATAGGATACGAGTTCATAAACTGAACCTATAAAGTGTTAGCCACAGGAGAACAAATGATGACTCAAACTATATTAGGGTTAAGAACTTTTATCAAGAGATTCCATCGAGAGAGTGAAAAGATAGGCCACAGTGTGTCATATGCAAAATTAAGCTCATTTTCAAAATAAGGAATACCTAAAAATGAATAAGGTAAAGAAAGACAATGTCATTTTGAAAATAGCCAAACAACTCGAACAGGTACTTCAGAACATATGACATCAACTATTTTATAAACATGCAGAATGTCTGTGTTTAATAGTCCTCAGGGAGAAACAAAGTAAAATCACAACGTAATAGCACAAGACATTCCCTATAAGGGCTAAAATGAAAAGACTATACTAACTGCTCACTAAGATAAACAGCAACAGGAATTCTCCTGCACAACTGCTGGGAATGTTAATTAACACAATGATTTGGAAAAACTCTTCGACAATATCTACTAAAAGCTAAACATGAGCATTTCCTATGATCCAGCAGTTCCTCTCTTAGGCATAGACTCATGAAAACGTACACATAGATTTGGAAAGACACATACAAGAATGTTTATAGAAGCCACACTGTCAAACTGGAAACTATCTAACATTTATCAATGTTAAAATATTGGAGTGTATTTACATGATGGAATTCTATGTAATGAAGTCAACAGACGATTGCTGTACACACAGGGCGTTTAACTCACAAGCCATTTTGACTGGAAGATGCCGGACAGAAAACGGTGATTTAGCTGTGACTCCATTTGTATACAGTTCAAAGACAGGCTAAACAAATGTAAGCCGATAGAAGTCACAGTAGTTACCTGGGAGAAAGACGAATGGACCTACGTGGGCAACTTTTGGAGTCTGATGTTTCCGATCTTGGTGCTGATGACATGTATGTGATCCATTTCTGATAATTTATCAAGACATGACTTATTCCTTCTATGCTTATATATTAAATATTCAATAAAAGTTTTTATATAATCATAAAAAAAATTGCTGCCAGGTGCAGTGGCTTACGCCTATAATCCCAGCACTTTGGGAGGCCGAGGCGGGTGGATCACGAGGTCAAGAGATCGAGACCATCCTGGCCAACATGGTGAAAACCCGTCTCTACTAAAAATACAAAAATTATCTGGGCATGGTGGCACGTGCCTGTAGTCCCAGCTACTCGGGAGACTGAGGCAGGAGAATTGCTTGAACCCGGGAGGCAGAGGTTGCAGTGAGGCGAGGTCGTGCCATTGCACTCCAGCCTGGTGCCTGGTGATGAAGTGAGACTCTGTCTCAAAAAAGAAAAATTTGCTTAAGTTCTCTCTCATCTGTTTTTAAAGCAGAGTGGGTGGGGTAAAGACAGTGTAGTATTACTCTCCAGAAAAAAAGAAAATGGTATATGTTGGTTGTTTTCCAAATGAAAAAGTGTATTTTAAAGAGTTTAATAAAAATACATCTGCATGTTTACAAAGCCTTCCATGACTTGGTCCTGTGTTGCCTGGTGAGTGTGCTTTAAGTCAGTAGGAAAAATGACTGTAGCTAGTGTGAGGAAGTTCGGCTGTGAGGGGAGTGGAGTGTAGCTACAGAGGTGGGCTTTGTCAGAAAGGCAAGCTCTTCTTTCCGTTATAATGGACCCCCAGTCCCGTGCATGAGCTCTGGAGGATCATAGCATGTATTGGTCACTGCCCTGTCCTTTGAGCAGTCTGGGGACGGTATTTGACTTGGTGCTTAACTGGTAACCTAATAAAAGTGATGTTGCCATCCAACATGTCAGTTATCTCTATTTCCAGGAGAATCAAGGCTGATGCCTTTGACAAAGAGATAAAAAAAATGATGACTACACTCCAGATAGGCTGCTGCGGCCTCCAGATTCACTGCGGTGGCTGTCCTGAAGTACTTGAAGAAGAGCATGCTGGCTTTGTTCCATGCCGTTTTCCCTCTGTTTTAACCAGTCCCAGAGTTGCAAAGTGTGGTTCCTTCACCATTTTTTTCCAATATCGCAATTATACTCAATACTTCGTGATTTTTAAAACCATTAGATGACTTGAGCATTAATGAAAACAGGTTGCATATAATTTCACCAGCACTCTCTTCCTGTCTTTTCTCTTTTGTGCACATTCAGGATTCTCTGCACACATTTCTCTGTACAATTATTCTCCTTCTTCTATTATTAAGAGAACCTTCTCACTCTTTCTGTAGCCTCCCACCTGACTACCCCCAACTCCTGGAGGCTCAGCTTCTAACCCAAACTGTCTCATCAAATCTTGTTCCAAACAAAATCAGGTCTCAAAGGAGAATTCTTTTGCTAAATAGCAAATTAGCAAAATTGCCTAAATAGCATTCTCTCCATTTTGTAAAATACGCATCAGTTAAGTGTTAATATCCAGGTTAAAATGTCATCACTTTACAAGTTCCTAATGCACCACTCCGCTAAAATACAGAAGATGACTTAAAAGAGATGAAAATCCAAATAGCATCGAAAACCAAGGACACGTCAGAGTACTTTTAGAGCCAGGAGTATGTTTCACTGTCTTCAAGGCTGATAGATCTGAATTGCTCTGCACTGTTATCATAAACTATGCATGATTTGCCAACTGCCATCCATTAAGTGGAAGGAGATAACTTGGAGTTGACTTCATACTCCTGCTGTGAGGCACACATTCTAACAGATAGAAACTGGGCAATCCATCTGCCAGAGATGTAGAGAAAGATAACAATTAAGAACATTGTGGCTGGGCATGGTGGCTCACTCCTATAATCCCAATGCTTTGGGAGGCTGAGGCATATCACCTGAGGTCAGGAGTTCGAGGCCAGCCTGGCTGACATGCAAAACCTTGTCACTCCTAAAAATACCAAAAAATCAGCCAGCTGTGGTGGCAGGTGCCTGTAATCCCAGCTAGTTGGGAGCCTGAGGCCGGGAGAATAGCTTGAACCAAGGGGGCAGAGGATATAGTAAGCCAAGATTGCCCCACTGCACTCCAGCCTGGGTGACAGAGTGAGACTTTGTCTCAAAAAAAAAGAACGTTAGAACATTGCTCTGGAA
This sequence comes from Saguinus oedipus, assembly GCA_031835075.1. Classification (NCBI taxonomy): domain Eukaryota; kingdom Metazoa; phylum Chordata; class Mammalia; order Primates; family Cebidae; genus Saguinus; species Saguinus oedipus. Next base: position 4,562,497 of record CM063175.1, on the reverse strand, counting down.
ATCAAAGAGACCTGACTTGGTTTCATTTTTCTGTTTCTTAGCAGCAGTGTTTCTTTGACTAACCACTTAACGTCTCTCCAAGCTTAATTTTTCCCTTGCAACGTAAGGATGTAATAGTATCTACCATGTAGGATAACTGTGAACTTTAAAATTGATAATGTCAGTGCCAGGTACACAATAAACACTCGGTAAATAACTGTTTGCACTTTAGAAGTACATTAATACTTCTGTTTCTGTGAGGCCTCATATTACCATCAGAGGATATAGAAAATGACCGTGCACCCTGGAAGATATGAGCTTATGGACAGAGGCATAAATAAAGGACTGAGGGACATAAGACCCTGTAGAGAGATTCCAATTGGTAACTACAATGTTTATTTAATCTGTCTCATCCAAGTCAGGGAGCCAAGAAAGGGCCCTGTGGAAAACCTCCGATAGTCCCTTAAAGGCGCAAGGGATGAATCTCTCCTAAAGGGGAAATGTGCCGGGATCTGAGCCATTCTACATAACGTCTACAGTTGAGACTGAAAATGAGATTCGTTCAGGATCATTGTTGAATGCAAAGACAAGACATAAACCTTGTGTGTGGCAAATACCAGAATTTGGAGGATTCTTGGTATCCAATTGTAAGTGACAGGTAAGATCCTTAAGCCTATAGTCTTTGTCAGCTGAAGAAGAGGGTCCATGAAAAGCAGCATTTCTCTAGGGATATTTATATAGAGGATAAGAGAGAAAACATTAGAAAAATTGATTCCATGCTCCCCAAAATTTTATATATAACACAAAAATTTAACCTTCTACTAGAACAAACACCAACAATAAGTTGATGAAAAAATTCGAAATTGAAATGCCAATCCAGAAGGCTGGATAAAAATGGAGCTTTAACAGACAACGAGAGTAGATAATCCAAAAAGACAGTGTAAGAATTCATTATGATAACCCTAAAAAGAGGTAATTAGCCAAGAGAAATTTCAAATTAGAAGTAAAGAGGTGGCTGGGCACTGTGGCTCATTCCTGTAATCACAGCACTTTGGGAGGCCGAGGGGGGGTGGCTCACCTGAGGTCAGGAGTTCAAGACCAGCCTCACCAACATAATGAAATCCCATCTCTACTAAAAATATAAAAAAGTGGCCAGGCGCAGTGGCTCACGCCTGTAATCCCAGCACCTTGAGAGGCTGAGGCGGGTGGATCATGAGGTCAAGAGATCGAGACCATCCTGGTCAACAAGGTGAAACCCCGTCTCTACTAAAAATACAAAAATTAGCTGGGCATAGTGGTGTGCACCTGTAGTCCCAGCTACTAGGGAGGCCGAGGCAGGAGAATTACTTGAACCCAGAAGGCGGAGGTTGTGGTGAGCCAAGACCATGCCATTGTACTCCAGTCTGGGTGGCAACAGCGAAACTCCATCTCAAAAAAAATACAAAAATACAAAAATTAGCTGGGCATGGTGGCACTCGCCTGTAGTCCCAGCTACTCAGGAGGCTGAGGCAGGAGAATTGCTTGAACCTGGGAGGCGGAGGTTGCAGTGAGCCGAAATAGCACCACTGCACTCCAGCCTGGAGACAGAGCGAGACTCTGTCTCAAAAAAGAGAAAAAATATATATAAAAAAGTAACCGGGCATGGTGGTGGGTACCTGTAATCCCAGCTACTTGGGAGGCTGAGGCAGGAGAATCGCTTGAATCCAGGAGGCAGGGGTTGCAGTGAGCCGAGATCACAGCGCTACACTCCAGCCTGGGCAACAAGAGGAAAACTCCGTCTCAACAAACAGACAAAAAGATGTAAAGAAGGTAACTCTGAGAAGACCTCCCAGACCGTAAAGATAAAGGACAAGTAGGTAAAGTGATGGAATTAAGGAACTGGAACAATGAAATTTAAGATTTGAAAAGTTAAAATAAACACTAGTATAGTAAGAATGAGCATACATGTATCTTTAAAATAGCTGGAGAATGTAAAAACCAGTAAAATATATGCAATATTACAATAAAATAGAGATAGCAAAGAATAAGAAGGAATTTTAAAAACATAAAGAATATATACATTAAGATAAACAGAAAACCAATTTTTTAATTTATGACATGTAAGTAAATATAAATATATTTAAGTCAGTCAATTAAATAAAAAAGACTTTCAGATTAGGCTTTAGAAAACATGTCTTTTACAAATGAGGCCAAAAGTAAAATATCACATGTAGATGAACAAAAACAAGAGGTCTAAAAATATGTTATTTGAAAAAGATGTCAAGATGACAACATTTGTAATAAACCAAATAAAATTGAAGAGACAAAAGTACAGTAAATTGGGCTATAAGGATAATTTCATATGGGGAATGCAAAATCTAAATATAATGTAATAGTCATAAATCTACATGTACTAAAAATCAAAGCATTAAAATGTATAAAGAAAACCGTTTTATACAAAAGTGAGTATTGGTAATAACCTCATTGCAAGCTAGTTTTTCTATTTCTAGAAGAGACAGGATTTCACCCCATGTTGGCCAGGCTGATCTTGAACTCGATATCAGATGATCCACCGGCCTCGTAAAGTGCTGAGATTACAGGCCAGAGCCACCGTGCCCAGCCTGCAATTATTTTGCTTAAAATTACGAAGTAGGCCCGGCGCGGTGGCTTACACCTGTGATCCTAGCACTTTGTGAGGCCAAGGAGGGCAGATTGCCTGAGCTCAGGAGTTTGAGATCAGCCTGGCCAACACGGTGAAACCTCGTCTCTACTAAAATACAAATCATTAAACGGGTGTGGTGGCATGAACCTGTAATTCCAGCTACTCGGGAGGCTGAGGCAGGAGAATTGCTTGAACCTGGGAGGTGGAGGTTTCAGTGAGCTGAGATCGCATCACTGCACTGCAGCCTGGGCAAAAGAGCAAGACTCCAGGTCAAAAACAAAAATTAGAAAGTAACAATGCGGGAAATGAGAGGAGAGGTTTGAGAGGTGGTTTAGTGAGGTAATCCATATTTTCTAATAATAAATTGGCACCCAGTCAATTTATTAATCAGAAAGGAATAAATCGGCCTGGCTTAGTGGCTCATGCTTATAATCCCAGGACTTTGGAACGCCAAGCGGGGCAGATCGCTTGAGCCTAGGAGTTCCAGACCCACCTGGGCAACATGGTGAAACCTAGTCTGTTAACAGAAAAACAAAACAGAACCCACAAAAATTAGCCGGGCATGGCGGGCCTCGCAGACAGTCCCAGCTACTCTGAAGGCTGAGGCAGAAGGATGGCTTGAACCCAGGAGGTCGAGGTTGCAGTGGCACTGCTGCACTCCAGCCTGGGCAAGAGCGAGAGTCTGTCTCAAAAAAAAGAAAGAAAGAAAGAAAGTAAATAAAATTGAAAATTGCCTAATCAAGGAACAGCTTGACAGTGTATTATTGAGAGAAATAGAGGCTGCAGTCAACAGACACCAGTGTTCACTTAAATGGAACTGCAGATATTCCCCGGGCAGAAAGCTGCTACTTTTCCAAAGGAAATCTATTACTGACTACCAATAAAAAAAATACATTGTAGGTATGTTACAGTATACAAATAGCTAAACTGGATATGGCCACGACCATATTCTCCATATTCTAGCACTGCCCTAAGCCTTTTCATGCTCTGAAATGGCTACTACTATTTCCTCCATTGTAGAGAAAACAGGTGCCAGAGGTTGCTGTGGAAGGGCCACGGAAACTGAGTGAAGGAAACTGGCTTGTAAGTTTCAGACTGCTCCTTACCTTACCACATTTTAGTTAACATACCTCTGAAAATACTGGTTCTTTCTGTATTTGGAGGGACTCATTTTGCAATTTGAAGATTTTTCTTGCACTAAGCATTTGGTCAGACTAAGATCATCTGCGTTTTATGTCAGTGTAAGTACTCTTTAAACATTGCTCAGCTAGGAATGTAAATATGAACTAACATCTTGGGTGGAAAAGGAAAGAACGGTTGCTCACGATCGTTTTTGTTTCATAATACAAAAACAAATCAGTATGTTATTGGAAATGCAGGCTGGGAGGGGAGGGAAAAGCCCCGTGTCTGCTTGGAGTTCAGCACTGGGTCTCTTTTTCCTTCCACCTTCCTTCTCACCACTGCTACAGTGACAGAAGCACAGGGCTGCCTTTTAGTGACACCTGCTGGGACAGACCTGGCAGAGGGCTTGCAGATTTGCTTGTTTCCTGGCTGCCTCTGCCAGCCCCTGAGTCAGCAGCCCACTCCATTTCATGCTGAGCTTGGACAGCTCAGGTTTGAAAAATTTCCCCTTCCCTTGGGCAACTGCTTTCCAGCCTCCTCATCATTCCTAAAGGAGAATGACCTACATGCCAGCATGACAGAGATCCAGAAATTTATAGAGGCCTCATTGTGAGCCTAAATCCTTAACAGGGGCTCAAACTGCCAACACTGAAGGAAGAGAGAGGTTTTGCAGTAAAGCAGGAAGTCATTAAAATAATGAATCACCCGACTGGGTTTTGAGCTCCTTTCCCGTTAATTTAATGGAAAGATTTATTGTCTTTACAATTTACGCTTTCATAAATTTTGCATAAATTTATCACTTACATCTTCACATAAGTAACTCCTTTGTGTTTTGTCACTGAGCAGATTCCATGTAGCAAACCAATGCTATATTCTGGCAAACTCATATTATAGCTTAGAAAATATTAAACACTCATTGTAAACTAAGAGCAGCATTAAGCAAATTATATTTACCTTTGTGACTGCAAAACTTAATAATTCAATGCTTTTTCCATGAAATTTGTCTTTCAGTATTAAGAATTAAAAAAAATAAATAAATGTGAATTAAATATCAATTCAAACTTTATTTATTTATTTTTTTTTTAGAAACTGACTTCACTAGTTATGAATGGACTTGAAATGTATAGTTTTTTTTAAGTTTCAAAATTCTTTGTCGTTTCATTTACTTTTCCAGGAAGAAAGTGAGACGTTTTTTCCTGCTGTGGTCTGGTTATGGTTTTTGTTTTTGATCATAAACAAATTAATGGAGCCCCAAATCTACTAACTCAGTCGTCCTTTGGCAATATGCCTTTTTTTTGATTTCTAGACTTTACATGATATTTTTAACACATTAATTTTATTACTTAAAAATTTAGAAAAGTACTACAAAATTAAAAAGCAAAGGAAATTTGAAATCTTAGTAGTAATCCCATCATCCAAAATCACCATCAGTAATATTTTGGCATAGTTTATGTTAAAATGCATTTTAGCATGGTTTAGTTATATTTCTGTTATATTATCTCTGCATCAATAAACTGTTTTCCTTTGTCATTACTTTTCTGAATATAATTTTAATGCATGACTAATAGTAAATCTTACATACTTGTTGTAGTTGACAAGTTACCCTGTGAGAGGCATTTAGGTTGTTTTCAACTATTTAGTATTCTAATAACCAGTTAATAGTCTAATATCTTATTGTTAGAATAATATTACTATATTATTATCATTGTAGCAATAACTTGTTTTTAAAATAAATAACTTTTGCCCTTTTAACCTGATTGTATCTGTGCATGGACAATTAAGTTAGGAACATAGAATGTAACTGGCCTTGTTTCAACCCCTTAGATATGACCCTCAGTTCAGGGGAGGGAGGAGTTTTTTACTGGGCTGATAAAGCAGAGCTCAGAAAACATTGTTTTCTTCTTTATCCAGTGTTTTACAAAAGGAGAACCAAGATATGGCTGTTGACTGGTAAAGGCGAAAGCATGTATCCTAAAGGCAAAGCAGCCTGAAACATTGTATTCAGTCAGATAGGAGATGCTCTCCCAGCACTCTGAAATACTTTGTAGGGAGGAGTCAGGGAAACAAAAACAAAATTTCAGAAGTAGGATGAACTATTTGGTGTATGTCTCCAGGTCCAATAAATGACAACAAGAAGGGAAAATAAATTCCTTTGCTCTAAACCTTTTCTGATTAGCTCCATGACCGGAGGGAAGGACTAACATATTTCTTGACTTACCTATTTCCAGTCACACATACTTGAACCATGTCACTCATCAGGGTCAAAGATAAATTCAGCACTAGTCCATTTACAACATATAGCTAAATTCTAGAAGTTTGATCTCTCCAAGATTGGGGAAAAGCTTCCCATTCTGAATTAATCTTAATCCCTGATAACAATGACTGCTCTTGAGATTCATGCTCTCACTGTGGCAGCCTGTTTTCTACAAACTGCACATTGTCTTGCTTGTCTGGGACTCCCAAATCCTCTTAGAATGTAAGGTAGTCTCTTTCTTATTTTAAACTGTCCCTGACCTCCTCTTGCCGCTTGGCCCCTAGCCTTGCCTTCAATGGGCACTTCATAAACGATGTTCATAGGTGATATTGTGACTACATTCATGGCTGTGTGCTGTGAGCTGGCAGAATCCTATCTCCAAATAAATATGTTCACTTCCATTAGCCTCAAATGGGTCAAGTAACTGATTCTATATCCTTCATTTCCCAAAGGGTCTGCTGCCTGAAACCTAATTCTTTGTAGCACTACAAAACAAAACAAAAGGACTGGCTCAAATTCCCCAATTCTCGGTTCAAAATGTGAACTGAAAACAAGAAATGTTGTATGGCTGCATTAGACATATTTTGTCTCTTGCAAATAAAGAGTGGGCTTTCCAAAAGCCAGATAGAATTATCAACCCCGTCCAATGTTGAAAACTCAATTGACTTGAATTTAAAAGCTTTTCAAATCATGTATGTGAATGTCTTGGCGCCACTGGGCAAATGAGGAATTTGGGGGAAGGGGTTATGGAGAACTATTTGGGTGACTTGGGGTATGCTGACCTCAGAGTCCATTGAGCTTGCCTTGCCAGCTGAAGCAGACAATCAGTCCATTGTTTGTTATTGATCCTGTCTTGCTTGAAGACCCTGTAGTGACCTTACCTTAGGGAATTAGCTTACAAGGGGAAGTCAATTTTCTCCTCTATCACTTCCTACTGTTAAGATTCTCAGATTTGTAACCACTGACAGCTCTGAGCAAAGCTTGAAAATCAAAACTTTTTGCCCCAAAAGAATTGCAAGATTTTGGCAATTTATATAAACAAAAGTCTGAAAAGTGTATTGGAATGGATGCTATGGGTGGGTAGACCAAGGAGAAAGGAACATACTTTTAGATTTGCTTCAATTAATTGATATAATCCAACTGCAAGAGAGTCCATGTTCAAGTGGTTCTCAGGCACCTGGGAGGGATTTTCATTATTTGCCTGGTAGGTTAACTAAAATTTAAACAGTTTCAGTGGTTCACTCGAAATGAAATTGAGGTATTCAGTTTTCCTTGGTGTAATGTAGAGAAGAGCACCCAAAATTGTAGGGAGATAGAAATATTAAAATGGATTTATCATATGTGATCTTCTCGTTGACACATTGTTCATACTTTGTATGGTTTGAGAATAGAATTATTTTATTATTAAAGCCTTAAGAAACAGATTGGTAAGGAGATGCCCAGTACCTTTCAAAAGTGCGTTAGTGGCTATTTTCTGAAAGTGCTAATGAGGAAATGTGCCCACCTGATTTCGGTGACCCTGAAGAGCAGGTGGGAGAAACTAACAGAAGCATGCTAGGTGTTGCTAAGGCCCAGCATTACAATACAAAGTGTCTCATCTACAGAAGAAATGGAAACGGCTTGATTGATCATTTAGTTCAGGATCAGCTGTGAACTAAACAGGAACCCACAAGTTATTGGGGTATTTATGATGTCTATTTACAACACAGGTATTTTAGTACAAGGGATTGGGGTAAGCGACGGGGGGTGGCGGGGATGGGGACAGCAAACCACCATGGCATGTATGTACCTATGCAACAATCCTGTAGGATACAGAATGTGCACATGTACCCCAGAGCCCAAAGTACAATTTAAAAAAAAAGAATAAAAATTTTAAAATCTCAAAGAAAAAAAGAGAAGGAATACTCGATCCTGAATAAGGATGACCCGTCATGATCTGAGCATTGTAGAATCATACCAACTACAGCCTGTCTTCCATCATTCCATGGAAATCGCATACATGGCACTTGGCCTTCTCAGTTCTCAAGGCACCATTTAATGACCAGGCTCCTCACATTTTCAGCATTCTGCTCCTAACACACTCCCACCCTTCCTTCTATTTATCTGTGACTCATAGAGATTTGCCTGTGACTAGATGCCTGAGAAGGAAAAAAAGTCTGGATTACAGATGGCCCTCCATGTTATGGAAGGCTCTTCCTTCTAAAACTCTATTTCTATCGTGTCAAAGGGGTCAAAGGGTCACCCCTTTGTACAGAGAAGAAGAGAAATCCTTCAAGTAATTTCATTTACCTTTCTAAAAAATATTTCTACCAGTTCACGTGGAGAGATCTTATGGTTTGGTCCAATAGTCGGAGATTTGAAAGAATGTGATATTGTTGGCCAGCAGATTAGAACAGAGATATTAGAGAGAGATGGCTGAAGTAATAATATCTGTGTGCCTGGTGAATGCTCACCCAAGGCCAAAGACCGCTGAAGATAATGTGTTTTACCGTAATCGTTTCATCTCAGCTAAGTGCCAATCAGGAGACAAACACTTGTTTATCTCCTGATTTGTATTGATCTGAATTAAGCTGTCTGCCATTTGGAGAGATTGAAATGGTATTTTAAACACAGTCTTGCTACTTTAGTTATTTTTATGAACTTCATGACCTTCCCTCCTTTGGTGGGTTGGTGTCTTTAAAAAGAGAACAGACATATTACAGTGCTAGTCCTTGATCTCTGTATGACTTGATTTGAAATCAAATTCTTTGTGGATACTGTGTAAGTATGACGTGTTAGATGAGCTGATAGTGGATTACAGTGCACCATAATTCAACATGGCTGATATCCTATAAGAAGGGAATAGGACACAGAGACACAGGGAGGAGAGGGCCGTGTGAAGATGGAGCAGAGAGTAAAGCGAGGTATCTTCCAGCCAAGCAATGTCAAGGAAGCTCAGTGCTCACCTGGTGTTACAAGAAGCAAGGGAGGAGCCCTTCTCAGGCCCTTCAGAGAAAAATGTGGCACTGGCAACACCTTCATTGCAGATTTCTAGCCTCCTGAACTGCAGAAGAATACATTTATCTTGTTTTAAGCCAGCTAATGTGATCCACTTTGTGACAGCAGATGTAGGAAACAACATCTCCTTAACAATGCAGATTCCTGGCTGAGTGCTGTGGCTCATGCCTGTAATCCCAGCACTCTGGGAGGCGGAGGCGGGCAGATCACAAGGTCAGGAGATGGAGACCATCCTGGCTAACACAGTGAAACTTCATCTCTACTAAAAATACAAAAAAATTAGCCAGGCATGGTGGTGTGTGCCTGTAGTCCCAGCTACTTGGGAGGCTGAAGCAGGAGAATCACTTGAACCCAGGAGTGGAGGTTGCAGTGAGTCGAGATCATGCCTCTGCACTCCAGCCTGGCAACAGAGACTCCATCTCAAAAAAAAAATGCAGATTCCTGGCCTGTGCTTGACTCAAACCTGCTAAATGAGAATCTAAGGGCTCTGGAATCTGCATTGTGAAACTAATACGTAATATACAACAAGACCTCACTAAGTACTCTACACTCACTTCATTCTCACAAGCCACAAAGTAGTTTACTATTGATTCTCATTTTGCATATGGGAAACTGGAGCATTAAAAGATTAAGTAACTTGCCTACAGTCACTCACATAGCCAGAAAGTGGAAGAGCTGGGATCCAATCCCGAGTCCAGACATCCCAACATCCTGGGTTCAGACACCATACACTTAGCGACTATGTTATTATTACTATTTTTAAATCACAGTCTCCACCTTCTTAAGCACTCAAAACTTGAAATCCAGTGGTGTGTTGTTTTTTCCATTCACAGCAAGTTATAGCCACAATCATAAATGACTCACAAATTACACTTCCTCCAAAACAGTATACTGTCTTCTCATCTCTTTAAAAAAAATTGTTTTTTTTTTTTAATTTAGATGGAGTCTCAGTCTATCGCCCAGGCTGGAGTGCAGTGGCGTGATCTTGGCTCACTGCAACCTGCACCTCCCAGGTTCAAACAATTCTCCTGCCTCAGCCTCTCAAGTAGCTGGGATTACAGGTGCCTGACACCACACCCGGCTAAACTTTGTATTTTTATTAGAGACAGGGTTTCACCGTCTTGGCCGGTCTGGTCTTGAACTTCTGACCTCTACTGGCCTCACCCTCTCAAAGTGCTGGGATTACAAGCAAGAGCCACCGTGCCTGGCCTCTTTTAAAAACCTTTACCCCATTGCAAGCTCATTTCAACAACAGTCACCTTTTCTGAGTGGCATTTTTGAAGTCATCAATGAATTCCCCATAATATATAGTGAGGATTTTTATGGGAGATTTTTAATTGACCTTTCTAAACATTCCACATTGCTTCTCATTTCTTTCTTCCAATTTCCTTCTACCTTGACTTCCTTGAGACCATGCAGTATTGGGCCAGGCTTTCTCTTTAACAACTCCTTTCTCTCCTTGCTGCCTCGTATTTTCATGTCCACGGCATAAGTACTGGTCTTAATAGGTATTTCTTATCTTACTATTCTGCACCAATGTTGCCCAAATTGAGAATAGTCTTCCTGAAATGTATTACTGGAATGCAAGTCTATGATAAGCTTGGAAAATTCTGCACACCATTTACTTAACAATGTATAGGCAAAAAACTCCAATAAATGTTGCAGGGAAGCAAAAATATTTGTGTGTTTTGCAAGTTGTATTCATATGAGTATAAAAATTCTTCAGCACTTTGGGTAACAATGCTCTGCACATTCATTTGTCCTGGGCTCTTTTTATCTATTGCCACATTTCCAACATTTCTTTGACCTTTGATTTTTTTTCTTTATTTTTATATTCTTTATTTCTTTATTTTTATATATATATTTGAGACGGAGTTTTGCTCTTGTTACCCAGGCTGGAGTGCAATGGCTAGATCTCAGCTCACTGCAACCTCCGCCTCCTGGGTTCAAACAATTCTTCTGCCTCAGCCCCCGAGTAGCTGGGATTACAGGCACACACCACCACGCCCAGCAAATTTTTTGTATTTTTAGTAGAGACGGGGTTTAACATGTTGGCCAGGATGGTCTCGATCTCTTGACCTCATGATCCACCCACCTCAGCCTCCCAAAGTGCTGGGATTACAGGCCTGAGCCACCGCGCCCAGCCCCAAACATATATTTTAAAATGCCAACTGATTCTCTCCCTCCGTCTTCACCACCTGCATCTCAAATTTGACATATCCGTAAACAGATTTTATATTTTGGAAAATAAATCTACTTCTTTTATGGCTTACCTATCTCAGCTAATGATGACAGTATCAAGCCAGTCACCAAGAAAAGTGAGACAATACATTGACTCTTCTAAATGAGTGATTAAGTTCAGCTGTTTCTACCTTGAATTATCTTTCTATTCTGTCATTTCTCTTCTGTGTTGCTGCTGAGGTTTTGATTTAGTTATTCTTCACATCATGGCTGTACTATTGGAAAAATCTTGGCTCTTCTTTCTGACTCTTTCTTTGAATTTGATCTCTATCTAGAATGTGAATGTATATATATTACATATATATGTACACACACTATGTATATATATGCTTTACACACACACACACACACACGCACGAACACACAACGCTCATAAAAGTTGTTTACCTATCTCCCATCATTGAAGGGTAAAATACAAAATCTCTGATATTGAGAGAGAGTCTCCTCAATTGTCTACATTTTTATTCACAAACCTGTGTTGTAGCCACACACAGACCAGGTTATGTTCCTTCCAAGACAGACTCACTTTCATATTACTCTCCTTTTACTCCTTCTATTCCACCTGCTTAGACCATTTTTCACTTATTCTCTGTCTGTCGTCATTCATTCTTCAGGATCCAATTAAAATATTTTCATTTGTATGAAGCATCACCTGATACAAAGGCTGAAATCTTTGTCTCATCTCTTAATTAAATTCCTGGAGCACCAGATAACTTCCGCTATTATAATTCTTCCTGTATGCAACCATAACTCTCATTTGAAAGCAGTGAATACATAATTATAAAATTAGATAGATTATAAAATGATTGGTATCAATATGTGAAAAGATACCTTCCAAGTTGAAAATACATGATTACAATCCACGTGAAAGTTATTAGACATCTATCAGAGAGAAATGTTCATCATTGTTTGATGAAACTGAAACTAAGAGAATTTGCTATTAATCTACTATGATGTTGGTAAATAACATACGAATTATAGTGAGAAAGAAATAATTGACGGAAAGTGAAGAAAATCAGTTTTCCTTTATTTTTATTATTATTCTACCTAACAGTATTATATCTAATTAAAATAATGATTTTAAAATTTTCCTTTCAAGTACCACATCAAACTAAAATCCATTGTATTCAATTTCTCAACAGAGAAGTTGTATTGTTTCTCTATTGAAAAATTAATATGAAATCAATCACATAGCATTCAGAAATTAATAAATATTTAGAGAAATTAAATACCGTAGTTAGAGTCTCTTGTTACCAAATCTTTCTGTTGCTCTTCTCCTCTCAGTATGGATTATGGCTCATTGCTTCTACTCAACACAGCAGAATTCAAGTATTAGTACAGCCCCTTTACTGGCTTTCCTTATCAAAGTTGTAAATTTCATAAATGAACTAGCTTACCTCCCTAGTTATTTATTAAAAGTTACAGGACACTTTTTTTTTAACTTCCTAATAAGCTTAGAGGGGTATATTTTGTGTTTATGTTTGCTGTGTCTTTTACAAAGAAGATACTTTATAATCTGAAAGTTAGAACTAGTTTCTGAAGGACTAAGCCATTCTTGCTGAACTTGTGTGTCTGTGGGTGGTGTGTGCTGTCTTTAGCAGACCTGGTATCTACTCCTTGGTCTAGAACGTCTTTTCCTTCATCTGCCTTATTAGTTTTTATTTCAGCAGGTGTGGGTGGTTTGTGGTTCACTGAAAACAGAATGGGCTACAAAAGCTCCTCCTGTTTGATCTTGTATCTGCCATCTGAGTCACCCTTACATTATGAATTGACTGCTAATTATCACATTTGGTAAGAGAATATCCTGATCTGCTTTGCATGTGAGACTCTCCCAGTAATAAACAAAGAAGCATAATTAAACAAGATTTTAATCTCTCTATACCCTGTAAGAAATTCAGATACAATTCAAGTCATGTTGGAAATTTGAGGTTGCATTTTGGTGATCTCTTTGTCCTGGTCGTTGTGCAATGGGTGTTCAAATGACATAAGAGTCCAACTGATATTCCATTGTTATTAATTTATAGACAGGTATATATATGGTGTGTGTATGCAAATATATGTATAAATATCCATACCTGTGTGTAAATGTGTACATGCACACATATAGAGGTAATGTAAGTTTGCATTGTTTTTTTTTGTTTTTTTTTGAGATGGAGTTTCGCTCTTGTTACCCAGGCTGGAGTGCAATGGCGCGATCTTGGCTCACCGCAACCTCCACCTCCTGGGTTCAGGCAATTCTCCTGCCTCAGCCTCCTGAGTAGGTGGGATTACAGGCACGCGCCACCACGCCCAGCTAATTTTTTGTATTTTTAGTAGAGATGGGATTTCACCATGTTGACCAGGATGGTCTTGATGTCTTGACCTCGTGATCTACCCGCCTCGGCCTCCCAAAGTGCTGGGATTACAGGCTTGAGCCACAGCGCCCGGCCCTGCATTGTTTTTTAAAATGGTTTCTTTTTTTATTATTAGTATTTTTATTTATTTATTTTTTTTTTTGAGACGGAGTTTTTTGTTCTTGTTACCCAGGCTGGAGTGTAATGGTGCAATCTCGGCTCACTGCAACCTCCACCTCCTGGGTTCAGGCAATTCTCCTGCCTCAGCCTCCAAGTGGCTGGGATTACAGGCACGCGCCACCATGCCCAGCTAATTTTTTGTATCTTTAGAAGAGATAGGGTTTCATCATTTTGACCAGGATGGTCTTGATCTCTTGACCTCGTGATCCACCCGCCTCGGTCTCCCAAAGTGCTGTAAAATGATTTTTTACCCAACTTAACAATGACTCTATTGTATTTATTGATTGTAAATATCACTTTTATGTAAATAAATTTATGTCAGTGAGAATTTTCAAGTAAGTGAAATTGGTATTGGATTTAGGCTTTCATTTTCTTGAAATTTCCAGTTAAAACTATTTGATATTTTAAAAGTACTATCTTAAAATATTCAAGTCCCATTTGTGAAAAAAAAATCATACAGGATAAAAATAGAGTGTGTCTTTATGAGTCACAACTTTTTATTTTACTTTAATAAGTGTTAAAATAATATTTCTTTCCATGAGACATTTTATAGTGTCTCATTTAAAGGCTCAAAATCTCAAATGCAGAACGAACAACTTTTAAAATATCCTACATATTTAAACCATTTATTGTATACAGCAATCCCATAGATGCAATAGTACTGCTAATAAGCAAATATCCTAAGCCACATTAAATAAACATATGCAACATTTATTAAACATTTGAATTTAAAGAAGGTCATTTAGTAAAGTGCCTGCATTAGAAGGAGATTAGCCAGAGGTCAAAATCTACACTCTAGAGTGAATGGAGATCGGATCTATTTAAATAAATTACTTCTACCAGCCTGGCCAACATGGTGAAATCCCGTCTCTACCAAAAATTAAAAAAAAAAAAATTTAGCCAGGCGTGGTGGCGGGAGCCTGTGTTCCCAGCTACTCCGGAGGCTGAGGCTGGAGAATCGCTTGAACCCGGGAGGCAGAAGTTGCAGTGAGCCCAGATGGCGCCACTGCACTCCAGCCTGGGAGACAGAAGTGAGACTCCGTCTCAAAAAAAAAAAAAAAAATTACTTCATTTACACTTGCTTTTCTGTGTTTAGTTTTGAAGTTATCATCTTCATGCAAAGTATTTAGCACAGCGCCTGGCGGATAGAAAAAGTTAGCCATTATTATTATTATTATTATTATTATTATTATTATTAGTTTGCGTAGGAGCTTCACTCTTCTTGCCCACACTGGAGTGCACTGGCGCCATCTCGGCCTCCCAGCGCCTCAGCCTCCCGAGGAGCTGGGCACAGGCGGGGGTCACCATGCCTGGTTAATTTTGTATTTTTAGTAAAGACGGAGTTTGTCCATGTTGGTCAGGCTGGGCTTGAACTCCCAACTTCAGATGATTCGCCCACCTTGGCCTCCCAAAGTGCTGGGATTACAGGCGTGAGCCACCCGCCCAGCCAAATTAGCTATTATTTCTAATCCTTTGCCATGCGCAGGTATAATCTTCTCAAATCCAGAAGTAATTCTATCAGTTCAACTAATTGCAGTGATAAAATGTTGAAATATTTTCCTAAAGAAAATACACAAATGAAATCTTAAAAATACAGGACTGGGCCGGGCGCAGTGGCTTAGGCCTGTAATTCCAGCAATTTGGGAGGCTCAGGCGGGCTGATCACCTGAGATCAGGAGTTTGAGACCATTCTGGCCAACATGGTGAAACCCGTTTCTACTAAAAGCATGAAAGTTAGCCGAGAGTGGTGGCAGGCACCTGTAATCCCAGCTACTCGGAAGGCTGAGTCAGGAGAATCATTTAAACCCAGAGGCGGAGGTTGCAGTGAGTCAAGATTGTGCCATTGCACTCCAGCCTGGGGGACAGGGCAAGACTCCATCCCCCACCTCAAAGAAAAGGACTGCAGTCTCCCATACACAGCAATAATTCTGTCTGCTACAGGGTGATGCCTTTCAATCTGTGAATTTGGGAATTATAAAAATAAATTGTTTTAAAAGTAATTTATACCTGACCCAAAATATTTTAATTTAAGAATGAAACAATAGGTTTAAATTCCAAGAGCGTACAAACAAGTCGGTTATCGAAAATACAGTGTTGGAAAGAAGTGACTGACTCTAGTCTTCCATAGTGGTCATTAATATATCTCATCTTATTCTTGGCATTGATTAAAACAATTTTTTGATAAAAACTGTCACTTAAAATGTTTAAGAGTTAAGTATCTTTGTTAAAAACTCATCCACAGGGTGGGTATGGTGGCTCGTGCCTGTAATCCCAGCATTTTAGGAGGCCGAGGCAGGCAGACCACCTGAGGTCAGGAGATCGAAACCAGCCTGGCTAACATGGTGGAACCCTGCCTCTATTAAAAACACAAAAATGAGCCAGCATGGTGGCACATGCTTGTAGTCCCAGCTGCTTGGGAGACTGAAGCAGGAGAATCACCTGAACCCAGCAGGCGGAATTTGCAGTAAGCTGAGATGGTGCCACTGCACTCCAGCCTGAGCCACAAAGCAAGACTCCAACTCAAAAAAAAAAAAAAATAGGAAGCAGCTGTGATGATAGTTGTATAAACTAGAGAAATGCTAGCCAGAAATAGATTTATCAATTGGAAGAGAGAAGAAGTTTTTATTTGAGTAAATGTAGTCTATAATTTAAAAATACACAATGGTATTTTTTCATTAAATATCTTTATTTAATTATAAAAATAAAAGCTTATAAATAGGCCAAAAGAAATAATGCTGGCTTAAAATAAGGTTCATAGGAAGTAAAACAGAGTAATTAGATTAGAGAGTGTGGAAATAATTATGTTATTTTAGTAAAAATATCTAACACTGTACCTTTCAAATTAAAAATATACTTCTTTTTATACAAAATTTATAAAATACAAAAAATTATTGTGGTTCAGATTTTAAAATTTATCCTCTAAGTGAAACTACTATAAGAAGATATGACTAGCATATAAATAAATAATCTACTTTTTGGAAAAGTTAACAAATCTCTGAACACACAACAAAAGAAAGATAATAAGAAACATTTTGGCTGGGCACGGTGGCTCACGCCTGTAATCCCAGCACTTTGGGAGGCCGAGGCAGGTGGATCACGAGGTCAAGAGATCGAGACCATCCTGGTTAACGTGGTGAAACCCCGCCTCTACTAAAAATACAAAAAATTAGCTGGGCATGGTGGCGTGTGCCTGTAATCCCAGCTACTCAGGAGGCTGAGGCAGGAGAATTGCCTGAACCCAGGAGGCGGAGGTTGCAGTGAGCAGAGATGGCGCCATTGCACTCCAGCCTGGGTAACAAGAGCGAAACTCCGTCTCAAAAAAAAAAAAAAGAAACATTTCAAGATTTTCAATGTTTGTTTACTAAGCCAGACAAGATAAATGAGTTAATCATTTATGTCAATAGGTAAATACAACATCAAGAAACATATCTAAGGGAAGGAAATTAATAATAAAGTAAAAATTATAATCTAAACAATGAAAAATATAAATTGATTCATAAATGGGTAAGACTTTTAAAACATTTTTTGAAGAAACATGCAAACTAGAATAAGCAAGAGAAATGGCAGAAAACAAAAAGGAAAAATAGTGAAGGTAATATACAAATTCTCTTACTGAAAATTAAATTAATTTTAAATAACTGCTTTGTAAACACTCAAAATCAGTGTCATCAGTGTGTCTAGGTATGGATTCGTCTTTATTTTTTCTGCTCAGCACGTGTTTTATACTTTAAATCAGAGTCCTTAAGTCTCTCCTCTGTTATGGAAATTTTATGACATAATGTAAAGCATACAAATAGAGAAGGCACTGGCAGTGTTTCCTTGTGTAAGTATTCGCTACTATTAGAATGGAAACGTCATCCAAGTGGGCCCTTAGTGAGTGTTTGACCAGTGAATGAATACTGTCCTCAAATATGGCTGCTCCATTCTCTTTGGCCTCCTTCTTTGGAAACGCCTATCAGACCTGTATTGAAGGCTTTCTTGACTGGTCTTTCTGACTTTTTATTCCCTTTATCTGGATAAATTAAACATTATCTTCTAATTGACTAATTCTGTCTTTGCATTTATTGTATTTATGCTTCTTTTTTTTTTTTTGAGATGGAGTTTCGCTCTTGTTGCCCAGACTAGAGGGCCATGGTGTGATCTTGGCTCACCGTAACCTCCACCTCCCAGGTTCAAGCAATTCTCCTGTCTCAGCCTCCTGAGTACCTGGGATTACAGGCATGTGCCACTATGCCCAGTCAATTTTTGTGTTTGTAGTAGAGATGGAGTTTCTCTATGTTGGTCTGAACTCAGGCTTGTCTGGAACTTCTGACCTCCAGGTTCAAGTGAGCTTCAGCCTCCCAAGTAGCTGGGATTACAGGCATGTGCCACCATGCCCAGCTAATTTTTCATGTTTTCAACATTTTTCATGTTTCGCCATGTTAGCCAGGATGGTCTCCATCTCCTGACCTTGTGATCTGCCTACCTCAGCCTCCCACAGTGCAGGCGTGAGCCACTGCATCCAGCCTACTGCTCCTTTTTTATATAATTTTTATTTCTAGAGTTTTAAATTTTTTATATCAATCTTTACTTTGTTCTGTTTTGCCTGTTTTTATTTTTACATCTTCTGTTTCTTTTTGATGGATTTTGTTTTATTTTATTGAGACAGAGTCTCGCTCTGTCTGTGCAGTGGTGTGATCTTGGCTCACTGTAACCTCCGTCTCCCAGGGTCAAACAATTCTCCTGACTCAGCCCCCAAAGAAGCTGGGCTTACAGGCACCCACCACCATGCCCTGCTAATTTTTGTATTTTTAGTAGAGATGGGGTTTCACCATGTTGGCCAGGCTGGTCTTGAACTCCTCACCTCAGGCGATCTGCCTGACTCAGCCTCCCAAGGTGCTGGGATCTCAGGCTTGATCCACCATGCCTGGCCCCAGATTTTATTCTTCTTAAAAAGCCCACTGAGGCAGGTGTGGTGGCTCATGCCTATAATCCCAGCACTTTGAGAGGCCAAAGCAGGTGGATCATGAGGTCAAGAGATTGAGACCATCCTGGTCAACATGGTGAAACCCTGTCTCTACTAAAAACACAAAAATTAGCTGGACGGGGTGGTGCATGCCTGTAGTCCCAGCTACTCAGGAGGCTGAGGCAGGAGAATTGCTTGAACCCAGGAGGTGGAGGTTGCGGTGAGCCGAGATCAAGCCATTGCACTCCAGCCTGGGGAACAAGAGCGAAACTCTGTCTCAAAAAAAAAAAAAAAAGCCCACTGAGAATTCTAAGCATACTCACTTAAAAGGAAAATTTAGTTTGCTGTAATATTTCTCATATTTGCAAATTCATCTCTAGAATGGTTCTTTGTATAATTATTTCATTATCTCTCTAATAGTTTATTCTCCAGGTTTTGTGGTATTTTTGCACACTCGCCCAGAATGGGAAGTTCTCTGCATGTCTTAGTCACATCACAAACAGAATTTGCCCTGTTTCCCTACTAATCACATTTCCACATGTTTGATAAGATGTGCAGTTCTTCATGGATTCTCTTTTTGAATCATCTAAATGGGGAACTCTTGCTAGAAATAGTGAAGCATTGATTCTTTCAACTACTGTACTCCTTTCCAATATATTATGGTACTAATTTTTTACTTTTTCTTATTTCTGTCTTTCTTGTTCTACTAACCCATCTGTCACTGGCCTTCTTCTGCAGCCAACCTCAAATTTCAGTCCACACTAGCTGTGAACAGCACTCAAATTGCTGTTGTATTTTGAAAACATAAATTTACTTTATAAAGCAAAAGTGAATTATATGCATGTTACAAAAAATATTCATAGAAATAAGATGGATGGTATTTGCTGACATGCACAGCATCGTTTTTTCCAAATTAATTTCTATAGAATTCTCTCCTCCCTGCCACCATGCAAAGCTCGCCACCCACGTGTTATAAATAACCTTTTTAGTTAGTTTTCATCTTATCTGATCATATGACTTAAAGTAAGGTTTAGATCTGCTGAAAGCAAACACCACCGTGGAATTAAATTTGCAAAAGGGAAGGAGAAGGAAGAAGAAGAAGTGGGGAGAGTCTTCAGACTAGGGTGCGGATCTTACGCCTGTAGAGGGAAAGGGGGAATGAAAGCTGATTGGAGTAGGAAGAAACTGCAGCATGGTTCCAAGAATGCTTTGGCTACATCAGTGGAGAGTCTTCAAATTAAAGTTAGCCATTGGAGAGTCTCACAGCTTACTGGCAAGGTCCTGATGTACAATCTCCACCATGTTCTCTGACTGGTGGAAATGTGCCTGCGGCACAAGCGTAGAAGTGCTTCCAGAGAGAGAGGACTAAAGCGAGGCTGTCGTTTACTTGTGCTGTCCAAGTCAGGATGTGTGCATTGCAAATTTCCATGATCGTTAAGATCCAGTATTGCCCCCCGCACTGCACAGACACATAGATGTGTCCAAACAGGTTCTTCATACCAGCTCCTCCAAAATTCCCATGGGCCTCTCTTTCCTAAGGGGAATCTTAGAAAAGGAAGGTTAATGGGAGCAACTCTAGCCCCTGCTATAGCAATTGGTCTCAGAACTGCCTTCGAATGCTCGTGTGTGTGTGTGTGTGTGTGTGTGTGTGTGTGTGTGTGTGTGTGAGAGAGAGAGAGAGAGAAAATGGGGATTAAGAGAGTGTGCATGTATATCAGTGTGTGTGTGTGTCTGTGTATGTATGTGTATGTGAGAGAGAGAGAGATTATCTCTGCTCTTTTGTGGAAAAGCAGCCCTAACTCGCCCTGCTGATCAGGGTATATTAATCTTGCCCCAGTGGTGATGTATTTCTTGTCTTTTGGTTACTGGACCCAAGGAATCGAAACATCCAACAGATAACCTTCCTTAGAGAGCAGGACTTGCTCTCTAAACCATGGCCTTCCAGATCCCAGAGCCATGGTTATGAGAAGCACAGGAAAGCCTTAGAAGATTCTTGGGAGCATTTGTAACTGGGGACACTCCTGTTTCTACCTCTTGTTTTTTGAACCTGTACGTTCTTCCTATGGAGGAAGAACTACTATGTAAAGATCTGTGATTGAATATGTGTGAAAGATGGTACCCCCTACGTTCAGAATGTCTCATTTGGCATAGTGCATCAGCTGCATCTTCAGAATTTCTCCAGGGCCCCATGAGTCCAGCTGCTTCTTGAAATGTGTATATAAACGAACAGTAGATTACGTGGTTACGGCCCCACTTCCGGACGTCCTTCACTGCAAACAGGAAACCCTGGTCAGATGCTATATCATGTGGGATTTTATGCCTGTGGATCAGGAATTCTGGAGATTCCGGAGGCCTCAGAAAAGCGGTCCTGGCTCCGGCTCTGTGAGCAGAAGTACCACACCCAGCTCTGGAATAAGGATGTATCCCCCTGAGGATGAGCTGGAGGCCATTCAAGAGCAAAAGACTTGCCATGTAAGAGTCTCGATATTGATTTATGTTGCTGAGAAGTCGGACAGTCAGATGCAACAGTAGTTAGGTCAACATTGATACATGGAAGTCCAGGCTGGGGTCCATATGTATCGTCCGTCTCTGCCAACATGGTCAAATGTTTGGCTGCATATGTCTGACTGTTGTGCTTGTTGTTGGAAAGCCAATCTCCAAGGCTGGCAGCTTGTGGAGTCATTTCATCCAGTTGGTTAATGAGTGCCTCTTTGGTGGGGAGTGCTTTCTTGTGAGTGTCGATGGTGATACAATGGTGTACTCCATGCCCGCTCCTGCATGTCCACTCATATGCTTCTAGCCCGGCTTCCTTGTCTCAGATATAGTTCTTTTCTATCTAAGCCTCCCATCAGATGATTCACCCACTGACCAGGGCAAACAAATATGTTTATATTCCTGCCTCACACCACATTTTCTTCTACGTAAAGTAGATGGCCATGGCCACTGCTCCCAGTGCTGCTAATTGGGAAGATTTTCACTTCTTTCTGTCTTTCAGAGTCACTCTTGGATTGAGCTGTAATGCAACTACACCTGTAAACAGAGATTGCCCCTTTCTCCCTCCTTCAATGGCCACAGGGACCCAAACGTAGTCACACGTGTGAGCTGAAGGAAGGTTGCTGGTGCAAACATGTGGGTGACATGAGGCTCCGGGTCACCAATTTACTCACTTGCTCTCATCTTACTTGGCCTTTGTCTCGTATTTACTATTTCCACCTCACGATGAACTACTTCCTGGCCCTTCTCATGTCATGATGTGGTGTTTCCATTAGAGCTCAGCCTGCCAGAGGTAGTGCCAGGTGCATGGCCACTCACCAAGCACAGTGTCTCTCCCAGGTCCAATATAGAATTTTCTGCTATGAAGGGCATGGCTTTGTTTCAGAATCCCAGGAGCTGGTGGTATAATTCTTTCACTGAGAATTACCATGTGTGCCATACTGCTCCCACCACTGACACCTTCAAGAATACAGGTCCTGCCAGAGCATATGGCCCAAGCAGCAGGGCTGCTCACACTGCAGCCTGGACCTGCCACAGAGCTCTGTCCTGCTCTGCACTCTTTAAACCCTGCAGCCTTCCTATCTCCCTGACTTACCTTGTGACTTGCTTATGTTATGTTGCTTAGGATTTCTTGATAACATATGAGTTTGTGTTTTTATAATTGTGTAGCTATAGATGGATAGATATACATATGGTTACAGAGGAAAAGAAAAAGAGAAAGGAAAAGAATTCGATAGAAGACTTTATTGAGAATATACAGAAACAGATTGAACTCCAGAGTAAGAAGTCAAACCACCCAATAACAAAATGGGCAAGATATCTGAGTAGGCAAGAACAGCAAAAGGTATATAAATGAAGGATAAACACTAAAGACTGCGCTGTTAACCACGTGGGAATGGAACTTAAAATCAAAATGCAATAATGCTGCACAGAACCTAAATGGATCCAAAAATCTCAATGCTTAATGTTTGAGAGGACATTCAATACCCCGAATTAGCATATTTATGTAAGGGTATAAAATGGATAATCAATTTGGATTGTAGTTTGGCAGATGTTTTAGTAAATTTAAACACACACCTACCATTTGACCCAGAATATTCCATTCTTAGATACTTAAGAGAAATGAAAACATGTGTATGCAAATAAATGTAGCAGCTTTATTTGGAATAATCAAGGAACAGAAACATTTGTAAATGGTTTACCAACAGACTAAAGGATAAACATATTGTGGCATTTCCATAGAATAGAATAAAATGAAAAGAACCACTGATTTTTGCAACATGGGTGAGCCTAAAACTTATTGAGAATGAAACAACAGTAGGCATATTACACAAACTGAATTTACAGTGGCAGATTGCAGACTGATGGTTGCTTGGAGCCAGAGGTTTGGGTAAGAAGTAAAAAGAACTTTTGAGGTGACAGGCAGCTTCAATATCTTGATTGTGGTGGTAGCCACATAACTATACGTTTGTACTTAATTTGGATGTATTTTATTGTATTAAAAGTAAACTTCAGTTAAGTTGACTTTTAAAATGTTTTACATTCTGAAAAATGAACTTGCTTCCATCATTATATTTATTCACCAATCCTACAATAGTATGCTTTGGAACATCTGTAATAGACACAGCAACTGACACATTCATAAAGGAAATTTCCTTAGGTAGGATGAGTTTTAGGGGAAATGTCTGAAACAAGGAAATCTGCATCTGCTTACCATAATTCACTGCACAAAAGATCTAAATGTTTAACTAGCAATCACCTTCAGCTTTGATTATCTTTCATAGCAGCACGGATCAATTTTGTTTACCCTGTTGGCTGTCTCTCCATGCTAAACTCATATTGCATACATGAAATTCCAGCCATGTGTAGTCTATAATTTATACCTGTATTACACAATTTCCATACTCCTCCACTTTAAAGTGGGGAGTTACACCTGGAAAGGGACTCCAACTACAGCTATCATCCAACTATGTTCCTAATTTTGGATACTATGACTCCATTCTGGGAAATTATTCAATAGTTCTGTTTCATTTGACTTTTCCTACAGACACAATGTGTTGAAGTAAACATGTTTTTTATGTTTGGAAAGTAGCCTTTTGACTGGAGGTTTCTAGCTTTTGGAAAACATGTCCCGGAAGCAGAAGTAACTAGTCTGTTGAGGGAATAGAACCACAGCATCTTTGACATAGGCAAATAGAAACCTTGTCATCCTTGATGACAAACATGACAGAACCTACGTGTTGCCTTTTTCTGGGAGTTCTTATGCAGCGTATTTTACCCCCTACTAGTTGGTATCATTCAAATCTAATTTTATCATTTTACTCTGTATTAGGATGCAGTTTTATAATTTCTGAAGCATCTTTATGCATATTTTTTCTCAAATAAATCCTACAGCAACTGTGGGAGAGACTCATAGGTGAGAATATTATACAACTGAGCAAGAAGAGTCCAAGATGTGTTAACTCTTTGGAGCTGAAGTTTAGTCCACTATTTTACATCATCAACCTTTAATTTGCTGTGTTCTTCTCACCAATTTAGAAAAGAATTTACCAAAGGTTGTAACAATTTATTTCTACAATTATCATATAATTATTTATACAATTAAATTATTTTTGTCTCTCTGCTAGCAAACAGAAACAGTGGTGATTATGTATACTATATGGACTATCTACTGATTATTTTGCCTGGACAAGTGTATATCAGTGAATTTATAAACTGAACTGAACTGATAACCTCAGTTACTTTGCCAAAATTCCTTCTTTTAATATTATGCAAACTGTAAAAAGCAGAAGAGGCACTTTTAATTTCTAATTATTTAAGCAGAGAAATATAAAAACTCAGTACTTTATTTTAGGTTCAGACATAAGATTTCTGGTTGCTACATCATCACGGCTTGTGAGTTGAATGCAGCTTTCTGAAGAGACAAACTTACAGGAAATACAGAATATCATTGTATTTCCATACACCACTATGTCAGGAATCATTCCAAACACTAAAGACAATGAGGAAATATTTCTAAAAGCCATATTACAGTGCTTCAGGGAGATACAAGAGAGAATGCTACAATGTTTTCCTGTTTGACTGACTCAAGCTACATCCTAGGAGATATTTTAAACAGCAAATAAAACCTCTGTGTCATATGCAAAAGACATATAAGCCAAACCACAATTATCCAAGGAAATCTGAAATGGGTATTACTAAATACAACCTCCTGGATTCGGATTTACTTACCTAGTATGTTGACTATGTCTGCTTATGGTTTTCTTTCTTACGCCTACCTACCCCCTTTTAATTAAATGCGCTGATAAAATTTCATCTAAGTGCACAATTTCCTTTGCTTGACATGAAAGCTTTGTTCTACTGTGAATCACCTGCCCCGGCTTTCTATTGTGTGGATGTCCACAGAGGCATGTGCTGTAACTCAAGTATAAGCAGATGGTTCTTTCATTGTTATAAATCAAATTGGTATAACCTGTGATTGAGTTCGATGTGGCCCCAGCTTTCTGAGGTCTGTAAAAATTGCTAAGTTGCTCTTTTTCACTTTTTCTTACCCCATTAACTGTTGTTGGAGGCCCTTGCCGGTCCAGGGCAATGACATGTTAGGCAATCTCAGTTCTCTAATGTGACTTAATAAGCCTGTTGCATGTAGCGCAACCACCAACCTTTGCTTTCATATATAATGGCATTTTAATGGATGTGAACCTCATTCTCTAGGCTGCAGGTATTGAATTACTTTGTAGTTCTTTATTATAATAAGCAAGGTTTAAGCAAGGTGTCAATTTGATTTTTAAACTCCTAAATTCTAACCTTTTTTCCTTATTAGTTTTCTAATGAAAATTGATGGAGAAAATAAATAATCCCTAAATATCACAATTCTAAAACTTCCACTATTTTGAGATTCTAAAATTATTGGCTTTTGGTGTTCATTGATTCATGTTCGGTTTTTAGTAGGATAATCAAACTTTTTTTGGCAATGAGTATAGAGTGCAGAATGCAAAGCCATTTACTGTGGTGTAGATGCTCGTGGTATGCCCCTGCATCCAAGGAGATACTACTCTCCAACATAAATCAGGCATATAGGAAATACTTAATAGCACAGAAAATACGAACTATGCCATAGGAATACTTTAAATTACCTGAATGACATTCCTAATAAAAATCAGAATCTACCCTATAATTGGGTATTTTATGTTTAAGTAGCTTCACTTAACTTTTTCCTGTAATCTCCTGGGACAAATAAACATTTTCAACAGTTGCACTTAACAAACGGAAGAACTGGAGGGAGAAACCACACTATTAATAATTACTTCCAGTCGGGCACGTGACTCACATCTGCAATCCCAGCATTTCAGGAGGTGGAGACCAGCAGATCACCTGAAGTCAGGAGTTCAAGACCAGCCTGTCCAACATGGCTAAACCTCGTCTCTACTAAAAATGCAAAAATTAGTCAGGTGTGGTGGTACACATCTGTAATCCGATCCACTCCAGAGGCTGAGGCAGAAGTGCTTGACCCCGGAGGTGGAAGTTGCAGTGAGCCGAAATCGCACCACTGCACTCCAGCCTGGGCTACAGAACAAGACTCTAACTCTCAAAATAAATAAATAAATAAATAATAAATACTTCCTACGATGTATTCTTACCAAGTTTTCTATCCTTTTCTTTTTAAAATAAATAGCTGCCTGTTTCATTCCGGCCATTAAAATTACCTAAAGTCTTTATTGGCAATATCATTAAGCCTTCAGGGAAATTCAAGATATTCCTGACACGGAGATATTTTTTGTTGAAAAGAGTATTGGGTGACAATTTTCAACCTGGCACATATAAAGATAAAAAAAAATGGACCAGGCTTGGTCACTCGGGCCAGGAGCGGTGGCTCATGCCTGTAATCCTAGCACCTTGGGAGACGGAGGCAGGAGGATTGCCTGAGCTCAGGACTTCAAGATCAGCCTAGGCAACATGGTGAAACCCCATGTCTACTAAAATACAAAAACTTAGCCAGGCGTGGTGGTGTGTACCTGTAGTATCAGCTATTCTGGAGGCTGAGGTAGGAGAATTGCTTGAACCCAGGAGGTGGAGGAGGTTTCAGTGAGCCAAGATTGGGCCACTGCACTCCAGCTGGGGTGACAGAGCAAGATTCTGTCTCAAAAAAAGAAAAAAAAAGTTGGGTAAATGAACAGCAGAAGAAAGATGACATTAATATATCCTATGCAATTCTGAATACTTATTTTAGCTATGTGAATATTTTAATGAAAGACGTTCATTGGTCCAGAATATTTTTTAATTTAATGAACTTTGGCAAACAATGCCCTTCAGTCAGTGACTATATTGCCAAATTTTACCCCACTCTGATCAACGAAACAAAAACAATAGTAATTGCACACTCAGTATGTGTGAGAAAATAAGACCTTTGTTTAGTTCTAATTATTTTGAATTATGCCACATTGACACACAAATATACTTCTCACTTCATGTTGTTTGCATGTCATTAGATTTACAGATCCTGCTAACATATCATAAAAACAAACATTACTTTTTCTTTTTTTTTTAATTTTTATTGCATTATAGGTTTTGGGGTACATGTGCAGAACGTGCAAGATAGTTTCATAGGTACACACATGGCAGTGTGTTTTGCTGCCTTCCTCCCCTTCACCCACACTTGGCATTTCTCCCCAGGCTATCCCTCCCCAGCTCCCCCTGCCGCTGTCCCTCTCCCATTCCCCCCAATAGACCCCTGTGTGTACTAGACCCCCTCCCTGTGTCCATGTGCTCTCATTTTTCTCACCCGCCTATGAATGAGAATATGCAGTATTTCCTTTTCTGTTCTTGTGTCAGTTTGCTGAGAATGATGTTCTCCAGATTCGTCCATGTCCTTACAAAGGACACAAACTCATCATTTTTGATTGCTGCGTAATATTCCATGGTGTATATGTGCCACATTTTTCCAGTCCAGTCTATCATTGATGGGCATTTGGGTTGGTTCCAGGTCTTTGCTATTGTAAACAGTGCTGCAATGAACATTCGTGTGCATGTGTCCTTATGGTAGAAAGATTTATAGTCCTTTGGATATATACCCAGTAAAGGGATTGCTGGGTCAAATGGAATTTCTATTTCTAGGTCCTTGAGGAATCACCACACTGTCTTCCACAATGGTTGAACTAATTTACACTCCCACCAACAGTGTAGGAGTGTTCCTCTTTCTCCACATCCTCTCCAGCATCTGTTGTCTCCAGATTTTTTAATGATCGCCATTCTAACTGGCGTGAGATGGTATCTCAATGTGGTTTTGATTTGCATCTCTCTAATGACCAGTGATGATGAGCATTTTTTCATGTGTTTGTTGGCCTCATGTGTGTCTTCTTTTGTAAAGTGTCTGTTCATATCCTTTGCCCATTTTTGAATGGGCTTGTTAAAAACAAACCTTACATTTTAAGAAATTAACAATTCTAGTTATGTACTATTTACTTGTTTTTCTTATTCTTTTCTTGTATTTTTCCTCATTATGAGTTATTTCAAAACTTACCTTTTGGGTTTTGAGATGAATAAATAACAGAAAGATAGTTTTGTTGAGAAGAAAGCCTTTTGATTATTTTTGTTTGTTTATTTATTTTAAGATGGAGTCTTGCTCTGTCGCCCAGGCTGGAGTGCAGTGGTGTGATCTTGGCTCACTGCAACCTCCACCTCCCAGGTTCAGGTGATTCTCCTGCTTCAGTCTCCAGAGCAGGTGGGATTGCAGTCACATGCCACCACATCAGGCTAATTTTTGTATTTTTAGTAGAGATGGGGTTTCCCCATGTTGACCAGGCTGGTCTCGAACTCCTGATCTCAAGTGATCTGTCCTCTTTGGCCTCCTCAAGTGCTGGGATTACAGGCATGAGCCACTGTGCCTGGCTCTTTTTTGTTATTTTTAAAGGATACTTTAGTTTTCATAATGATCCACGTGAATGTGTTCTCTCTGTGAACCACAGTGTGTGTGTTTACTTCTTATATAGAGAATACTACTGAAGAACAAGCTGTTTCTGTAAATGAAATGAGGCTGAGCCACTACCTTAGCTGTGTTCTACATGTTAGAGAGACCTGGACAGAGACAGCATGATCATCTCACGAACACCACATAATCTCCTGTCACAGCCCGGGATAAAACATTTCCATAAAATCAAGGCTTTCTTTAATAACATCACATTTATTACAATAATGCCCTCCCATGACAATCAATATGGACATATACAGCCTTTGTTCTATTTTTCTCATATTTGGAAGACTTTTGCTTTTAATCCATGAAAATCTTGTATTTCTCCTCAATTATTCTAATTAGAAAAATAGTGCTGGGGGAGAAAAAATAAAACAGCAAAAACAAAAAGGGCTCCTGCAATGCATGGTTTAGATAGTCAAGAAAGCCAGGTCAGGCAGTACTCAGGTAGGGACTGCTATCTTCTCTCTGGTGGTGAGACTTGAGAATTGCTGAGAGGTGTGAAAGCAGAGCTGAGGGACACAGAGCACAGTCCAGCTTTCTTGCATGTTCTCTGCATAAAATCATTAATCACCTTCAGCATTAAGGTAACGTGATCTCGTGTTTTGAGAAGAGGAGTTCAGAAACACCTGCTGGACCTATGTTAGGTTGGGTAGTTTAAAGAGTGTTGGCTGGGCACAGTGGCACATGCCTGTAATCCCAGCACTTTGGGAGGCCAAGGCATGTGGATCAGAAGGTCAGGAGATAGAGACCATCCTGGCCAACATGGCAAAACCCCGTCTCTACTAAAATACAAAAAAATAGCCAGGTGTGGTGGCACGAACCTGTAGTCCCAGCTACTCGGGAGGCTGAGGCAGGAGAATCACTTGAACCCAGGAGGCAGAGGTTCCTGTGAGCCAAGATCATGCCACTGCACTCCAGCCTGGTGACAGAGAGAGACTCAGTCTAAAAAAAAAATCAGTTTTGAAGCTTCTTCATTCCTGTTACTGAAGTATTTAAGACATTCTCATTGGGATTAGAGGGGAATCCCTGAATTTTGGTAAAAAAACAAATCTAGGTTTCAAAATCAGAAAAAAGTATGGAAGATACAGGATGATTCATTTAATTCTTCATATGAATGTGCATTTTACATATACATAACTAAGATTAATTTCAGATTTATCTCCAGACTTAAGAATAACTTATGGAAACTTTTAACATTAAAGTTCAATTTGTCATTCAGACTTAATCCATAACATTCTTCTACCATTTTCTTGGTGATATTAAATGCTGCTTATTGTTTGAATATCACAAGAATGTATGAATTGTTTGTTCCATGCTAAAGTCTGGAACATTTCTACAAAATTCAATTTAACAAATATTTGTTAAGACTTCAGTCACAGCCTTTACTACTGCACTACTCTAGGTTTTGAGGACTCAGTATAAACTCTGCTCACAAACCACACATACAAATAAGGCTCTATGTACAAAGGTCAATAATAGAATTTTCTGGAGATAAAATAGTATCACAAATGAGGGAATAGTCACTGAAATTAGAAAGGGCTTCTGGATGGTTTGATGCTGAGCTGAGTTCAGGACAATGAGTAAAAATTCACCTGATTCACAAGAGAATTTTTGTGATGGAAAGCATTGCACGTGTAAGAAAATACATGAAATTGATTTCAAAAATGTTTCTAAAGGGAGTTGTTAGCATAGGTACCAGGTAGTAAAGAACAAAAAAAAATAGATTAAGAACAGTTCAGGGAAATCTTGTATTCAATATAATTATTTTAAAATAATTATTTTTATGGGATGAACAAGACATGATATAAAAATATACAATCTTCAATTAATGTTAGAAATTCTCAGTGGAATTGTAAAACCTATTTTAATTAAGTGAACTTGCCAGAAGCAGTTCTCTTTGTCACAGAACTGGGTAAATTTTAAAGAGTGTAGAATAATTGGGCAATGCATAAATGTGTCTTATAAAAAGCTGCTTTGTCTTAGCAGCAGGGACAACAATGAAAGCTATCACCTTCTTATTCTTATCCCCATGTTCTCCCTTTATTCAAGCAACAAATCCTATCTCCTGCAATGCCAGGCAGGAATGAGTGCATGGAGGTTCATTCCTGTGCATAGTAGAAATGCTCTGTGTGACCAGGGTAAAAGAATGAATGTTCTTCCTAAAACCATCGTGTTTGTGTGATTGGGGAATTCACTGAAAACAAAACATTTAGCTTCAGGCAGTTTGCCTTTAATTCCTACAGACTTCCAAGATCACTCTTTATTCCAGGATCATTCTTTTAATATTAAAAAAAAAGCCCATTAATGATAGAAGGATAAATAAAATGTGGTACATATACACTATGGAATACTATGCAGCCATAAAAATGAACAAGATCATGTTTTCTGCAGGGACATGGATGGAGCTGGAGGCCATTATCCTTAGCAAACTAACACAGGAAGAGAAAACCAAATACCACATGTTCTCACTCATAAGTGGGAGCTAAATGATGAGAACACATGGACACATAGAGGGGAACACGCATGGACACATAGAGGGGAACAACACACACTGAAACCTATCAGAGTGTGGAGGGTGGAGGAGGGAGAGGATGAGGAAAAATAACTAATGGACAGTAGGCTTAATACCTGGGTGAGGAAAGAATCTGTACAATAAACCCCCATGACACCAATTCATCTACGTAACAAAGCTGCACATGTACCTGTGAACTTAAAAGTTAAAAAAAAAAAATCTTGATTCCTTTATCCCATGTGCTTCATCACATTCAAAGTCTTCAATATTTTCTGGGAGTTTCTTGGTTAATCAGGCTTGGCCTGTCCTCACTTACTGTTAGTGCCTGCCCTCTGCGCTCCAGAGCAGCTCATGTTTTCTCCACTCAGTTCCCTCTAGTGAGGTGACTCGTCCTGCTTTCACCCCACCACAGCACCAAGCACCATTAATTCAGGACCACCATTTGGAGGAGATGAGGGAGAATTACCACCCACCACGAGTAGCAAAGTTCATACACAGGGACATACATACACATAAATACATGTATATACACATATACACACATATATACATGTATACATACACACATATATACACATATGTACATACACACATCTATACATGCATGTATTGCCACCACTGTCCTGAAGCTTCTCATTTATTCCCTTCAGAAGGAATTTCTCCAGCCCTACCCTACCAATTTCTTGTAACCTTAGTCTCTCCCACATTTTAACTCTACATCTGGGGCTGCCCTTCCTCCTCTTGCAAACTGCCTAGTGGTAACCTGGTGCTCCTCTTAGTTACTATTTAACCTTACAGCTCAACCTTTTTTCTGTCGTATTTAGGAAACATTAAATATTCTGAAAGAGATCATTTAAGAAACCAGAGCTGCTTTTTCTGGGGTACCCTATTATGCTAAGGAATTTAGTGCCTCACGAGAAAAGACTCTCAAAGATGTTTCTCTAAACAATAAAATCTTCTACCTTAGAAATCATTTACGGTATTATCCAACACTGTTATTTTTTCTTTATATATTTTTTCACTGCAATAAAAATCTTTCAAATATATCAAATTACAATTGTATTAAAAGAGGAAAGTTGTTTATTTATTAGATAATCTTTTAATTTTAACATAACAACTTACCTATTAGGGTTTCTAGGTCATTCACTCAGGGAGAGAATTCAGTGAATAAATGTGGTAACTTCACATATCAGTAGAACTTTTTCACAAGAATGGGGACTTTTTCATTTTCAGAGTGAACACCGAGCCACTGCCTGAGGAAAAATAGAAGATCATTTTAAAGTTACTATTGTTTTAACCATCTGGTCTTTTAAGATGTTTTTAGAATTCGGTTCAAGATATGAAGCTAGCATGCATTGCATTTATCCTTCTTCCAATTTGTATCCATCCCTAGTTATTTCTTCCTGTTGTGTGATTAGTCATTATTAAGCTGAGCTTCCATTTTACTCATTCATGCTTTTTTATGGGTCAGGCAAGACAACTGCATACAAATTCACAAATCTGTGTAACTTACTTTATCGTTAAATTGGTCTTCCTAAAATTGGACGCAAACAATTCATCTTGTCATGTTCTTCATGAGAGATGAAGTCTCACTGTTTTTCTTCCCTTATTTTAATAAAACAACCATTTACCTTGAATATACTGAATATATACAAGATCATATTCATTTATAGACCTTGGCTTTTTTTTTTTGAGACAGAGTTTCGCTCTTGTTTACCCAGGCTGGAGTGCAATGGCATGATCTCGGCTCACCGCAACCTCCGCCTCCTGGGTTCAGGCAATTCTCCTGCCTCAGCCTCCTGAGTAGCTGGGATTACAGGCACGCGCCACCACGCCCAGCTAATTTTTTGTATTTTTAGTAGAGACGGGGTTTCACCATGTTGACCAGGATGGTCTCAATCTCTTGACCTCGTGATCCACCTGCCTTGGCCTCCCAAAGTGCTGGGATTACAGGCTTGAGCCACCGCGCCCAGCCAGACCACGGCTTTTTAAAAGGGTTGTTCTTACTTGTGGCCTCCAGGGATAGTTAAGCGGTAAATGGAAGGATTTATATGTAAAGATATTTTCTTTTGACTTTGTCATGTTTTGTGTGTGTATGTGTGTGTGTGTGCTTTTAGTGGCAGAAGTTAAGGGGAATCTCTATTATTGCTTCTTTCCATTTATCCTTCACTTTCTTTTCTTTTCCTTTCTCTTTTCTTTTCATTCTTTCCTTTTTTTTTTTTTTTTTTTTTTTTTTAGACAGTCTTGCCCTGCTGCCCAGTTTGGAGTGGATTGGCACGATCTCCACTCACCGGAACCTCTGCCTCCCAGGTTCAACCTATTCTCATGCCTCAGCCTCTTGAGTAGCTGAGATTACAGGCAAACATCACCACACCCAACTAATTTTTTATAATTTTAGTATAGACAGCATTTTGAAACTATCAAAGCTAGAAAGTACATTAGAAAGTGGTTCATGCCTGTAATCCCAGCACTTTGGGAGGCCAAGGCAGGTGAATCACCTGAGGTCAGGAGCTTGAGACCAGCCTGGCCAATATGGTACAACCCCATCTCTAGTAAAAATACAAAAAAATTCACCAGGTGTCTTGATGGGCACCAACTGCTTGGGAGGCTGAGGTATAAGAATCATTTGAACCCTGGAGGCAGAGGTTGCAGTGAGCCGAGATTATGCCACTGCACTCCAGCCTGTGCTGCAGAGCAAAACTCTGTCTCAAAAAAAAAAAAGACAGCACAATCATTAATACAAAGAGCTCTAAAATCAGTTTAAATTTCTTTGCTCTCTTTTCTAGTTATGTGATCTTAGGCAAGTTACATAAATTACCTAGTTCAGTTTATTTATTTGTGAAATGGGGCAATAATGGTGCCTCTCTCTAGGATCAGATTGCAGTGAGGGTGAGTAACAGGTGCAGCAAGCATAAAGCAGTGCCTGGGATACAGGAGTTGCCCTCTCTGCATGTCCCTGCGTATGTATGCATACAAGCATGCATCACCTGATGACGAGAGGTGTTTGGAGAAATTAGGCAGTTTTGTAATTGTGTAAGCATCTTAGAATGTACTTACACAAACCTAGATGGAGTCTACTCCACTCCTAGGGTGGGTATATGGTATAGCCTATTGCTTCTA
This sequence comes from Saguinus oedipus, assembly GCA_031835075.1. Classification (NCBI taxonomy): domain Eukaryota; kingdom Metazoa; phylum Chordata; class Mammalia; order Primates; family Cebidae; genus Saguinus; species Saguinus oedipus. The sequence goes on along the minus strand of CM063175.1, from coordinate 4,528,209 downwards.
GGCTGCAAATCTGTACAGCATGTTACTGTACTAAATACTGCAGGCAATTGTGACACAATGGTAGGTATTTTTGCATCTAATCATAGAAAATGTGCAGTTAAAAAAAGGTACATTTGCAGAGGGCACTTACTATGAATAGGGCTTGCAGAGCTGGAAGTTGCTCTGGGTGAGTGAGTGGTGAATATGAAGGTTGGGACATTATGGGCACTACTGTAGACTTCAGCAACACTGCATGTACACTTAGGCTAGACCAACTTTAGTATTAAAGTTTTTTCTTTTATCAATAGTAAATTAGCTTTAGCTCACTATAATTTTTGCCTTGATAAACATTTTTTTTTACCTTTTTGGCTCTTTTGTCACAACTCTTAGCTTAAAACACAAATACATTGTATAGCTGTATGAAAATGTTTTTCCTGTATATCCAAATCTATAAGCTTTTTTCCATTTTTAATTTTTGTGTTATTTTTTAACTCTTTTATAAAAACTAACATACACACACACACACACACACACACACACACACACACACACATTAGTTTGGGCCTATTCAGGATCAAGATCATCAATGTCTTCTCCCTTCATATCCTGTCCCACTGAAAGCTCTTCAGGGCAGAACATGCATGAGGCTGTCATCCCTCCTTCTGGATACCTCCTGAAGGACCTGCCTGAAGCTGCTCTACTGTTCAGTTTTTTTCTTTTTTAGTAAGTGGGAGTACACTCTTAAAAAGTAATAAACAGGGCCGGGCGCAGTGGCTTACGCCTGTAATCCCAGGACTTTGGGAGGCTGAGGCAGGCAGATCACATGAGGTCAGGTGTTTGAAACAGCCTAGCCAGCACTGTGAAACTCCCCGTCTACTAAAAATACAAAAATTAGCCAGGCATGATAGTGGGCGCCTATAGTCTCAGCTACTTGGGAGGCTGAGGCAGAAGAATCTCTTGAACACGGAATACGGTGGTTGCAGTGAGCTGAGATCACACCATTGAAACTCCAGCCTGCGTGATAAGGGGAGACTTCATCTCAAAAAAAAGGAGAGAGAGAGAGAGAGAGAAGAAAGAAAGAAAGAAAGAAAGAAAGAAAGAAAGAAAGAAAGAAAGAAAGAAAGAAAGAAAGAAAGAAAGAAAGAAAGAAAGAAAGAAAGAAAGAAAGAAAGACGCATAGGTAGATAGGTAGGTAGGTAGGTAGGTAGGTAGGTAGGTAGGTAGGTAGATAGATAGATAGATAGGAGTAGTAAATATATAAACCAGTAATATAGTCACCTATTATCATTAGCAAGTTCTGTTAGTAATTTTATGTGCTAGACTTTTTTTTTTTTTTGAGACAGAGTCTTACTCTGTTGCCCAGGCTGGAGTGCAAAGGCACGATTTCAGCTCACTGCAACCTCCACCTCCCTTGTTCAAGAGATTCTCCTGCCTCAGCCTCCCTAGTAGCTAGGATTACAGGCACTCGCCACCAGGCCCAGCTAATTTGTTGTAATTCTAGTAGAGACAGGGTTCCACCATGTTGGCCAGGCTGGTCTGAAACTCCTGACCTCAGGTGATCCACCCACCTCTGCCTCCCAAAGGGCTGGGATTACAGGCATAAGCCACTGTGCCTGGTCCTATGCTAGGCTTTTACAGGCTCGACAGGACAATAACTCCAGCATCAGCACAGACATGTGAGTAATGCATTATGTGATGGTGTTAACTGACAATGACATCACTAGGAAACAGGAATTTTTCGGCTCCATTACAGTCTTACAGGTCCAGTATGTGGTCCACTGTTGACTGAAATGTATTTACACAATGCATGACTGTGTAAAATTACTAGTCAATAAAAATCAGTTGTAACTTCAACATTTCCTACCTCTGCAAAAGGCATCGCCATCCTCCCAGTTACCCAGGCTTACAACCTCAGAATTCTGTCAAATTATTTTATTTCCTTTCCTCTCATGTTTAATTACTCACTGATTCTCATCAATTTTCCCCTATCATGTTTACTGGTAGCAACACACTATTTCTCTTTGAATAAATAATTTCCTAGTTTAGGCTCTCAATTTAGCCTATTTTTAAAATATCTCAAAGTTTACCATATAGTTATTATTTCTTATTTCTTTTCTTTTTTTTTGAGACGGAGTTTTGCTCTTGTTACCCAGGCTGGAGTGCAATGGCACGATCTCAGCTCACTGCAACCTCCGCCTCCTGGGTTCAAGCAATTCTCCTGCCTCAGCCTCCTGAGTAGCTGGGACTACAGGCGTGCACCACCACACCCAGTTAATTTTTTTGTATTTTTAGTAGAGACGGGGTTTCACCATGTTGACCAGAATAGTCTCGATCTCTTGACCTCGTGATCCACCTGCCTCGGCCTCCCATAGTGCTGGGATTATAGATATGAGCCACCACACCCAGCCTATTTCTTATTTCTTAAAATATTTTCTACATTTTGTTACAGTTAATCTTTCTAAAGCATAAATATCTCATTTTGTCACTTGTCTGCTCAAAAAAAGCATGAAGTCTCTTCTTGGTCTAGAAAGTGAACTGATAATATTTGGCTTAATGTAGACAGAAATTCCCATTTCTCCCTTTTCTCCATTGCCCTCATGTGTCTTATTCCATGTTCACACCACTACCTAATGTCCCAGGCATATGGAATTCATTGTTTCATGAATAGAGCCAACACATTGTAACTACCATGCATTTACTCAAACCATCTGGCCACCTCGAATTTCCTACCATTCCCCATAAAATTTAAATTAAAAAATTCCAGCGTTCTGTCCTCCCTGAAGATGTCCCTGAACCTTTATTGAAACTCATTGACGTATCCTCTATCCTGTGATTCCCACAGGCTTTATTGTATATGTAATAATTTAGCACTTAACATTACCCCACCTAACATTTTAGTAAGTGAATGACCTGTCTCTCTCCACTGATAAAACAGTGTCAGGATTTTTTCATTTTTGTTTCCCCTACTAGCCTGCAGAGTGCTATGAACATATCATTTGCTAAGTTAATTTTAAATTGACTCAGAGTTACTGATGAATTCACCTATCAACTGTTTTTAGGTATTTATAAAAGAAATGTCCTTGCCTCAATAACTTTTATGTTCTAAAAAATTAATTTCATTTTTAGAATCACATCTTCCAAAATAAAAGAAGCAAAAACTTTCATACAATTCTAATTCTGGTTATGGGTAACAGTAAAAATGGCACACCAATTGTAAAAAAAAAAAAAAATTCCCATGAAAGCCAGAGGCAAAAAAAAAAAACTCAGATAATGGTATGACTAAAAGCAGAGGAAATTATATGCAATGCACAATTTTAATGTCAATATTGTCATTTTTTCCTGTGTTGGGGACAATATAACCACAATTACAAACTTGCTCTTTTTGTCTCTCCTTGTGTTGACCTTACACGTCGCATATTATGCTGTTAAAACAACAGAACAAAGGAGAAAATGGTATATTGAAATCCAGCATTTCTTTCCTGTGATTTTTGAATGAAATTAAATTTTTTTAATCACTGGGAAAGACTCTGAGTGTGTAGGTGTTCCTTTCAGCCGATATAAACATTGATAAGATCGAAGCTTGCTCTAAATTCTGTGTCTTATCAGGTCTTGATCAAATCTCAGAACAAAATCCTGTAGTTTCTTTTTATTTTGGATAAACGTTTGCTCTTTTAAAAAATTAGGTACATGTGGTGCAGAAAATGGGCAAAAAAAAAAGGTCAAAAGACATGGACAAAAAAAGTTACCCACTATGTGCATTGTAAAATGGGTTTAAGTTGAAGGTCTTGGCAAGTGTTTGATGAAAATATGAATTAAGCTCATTCTCTGTGTAGACAGGAAAGTATCTGGGCATTTAATTTTGGTTATGGTAAATACTTAAATCTATTTAAAAGTTTAAAGACCTTAGTGATGTAAATAAATCGTGTTGAGTTTGGACTTCTCTACAAGATCTGTGTGGAATCTTGAGAAAGGAAGAATGAATGGAAGCAACAAAGACAATTTAAATGGTACTTCAGTCTAATTTCTAAACATAAGCATAATATGCTTCTTTTTCTTTTCTTTCTCTTTTTTTTTTTTTTTTTTTTTTGAGACAGGGTCTCACTCTCTACCCCAGGCTGGAGTGTAGTGGTGCCATCTTGAATCACTGCAACTCCTGCCTCCTGGGTTCAAACAATTCAACTGCCTCAGCCTCCTAAGTACCTGGGATCACAGAGGAGCACCAGCCATGCCTGGCTCAGGACGGGGTTTCACCATGTTGGCCAGGCTGGGCTGGAGCACTTGACCTCAAATGACCCACCCGCCTCCACCTGCCAAAATGCTGGGATCACAGGCATGAGCCACCAGGCCTGGCCAATATGTTGCTTTCTAAAACTAAGTTATTAGTACTAGTTTTCATTTGTTGCTAACGATCATTTCTGTTTTCACTTAATTTACTCTTAATCCCATGCCTCTTTTCCATTTGAGGCTAAACTTAGATTGAAGGAAAGGATAGCAAGTCAATTCACAATCTGATTTTTTCCATGCAGAGAGTGTACATGTTGACTAAAGGAGTAGCCCTTAATTCTTTTTAAAAAGCCCACAGCAAACAAGATGATTAACAATTTTTATATGAACAAATGTCGTACAGTATTTTAAACATCTAGAGAACACCGATGTCATCTTCAGTTATTGGCAACAGCATATTATCAATTCACTTTTCCAAAGACATAACAGTTATTCCTTTTTTCTTAGATCTGACCTCTTAAACTGTCAAATGAAGTAGCTGAGTGTAACTCACCACCCACAACTCTGATATTTAGCATTTTCTTAATTTGCTTTGTATTATATGTACTGTAGCTCTTATTTTAATATTTCTAAAATGTGCTTTCACTTAGGTAAGAAACACACATTTTTTTGAGACAGAGTCTTGCTCTGTTGCCCAGGCTAGAGTGCAGTGGCATGATCTCGGCTCACTGCAACCTTCGCCACCTGGGTTCAAGAGATTCTCCTGCCTCAGCCTCTGGAGTAGCTGGGATTACAGGCACCTGCCACCACACCAAGCTAATTTTTGTATTTTTAGTACAGATGGGGTTTTGCCATCTTGGCCAGGCTGGTCTCGAACTCCTGACCTCATGATCCACCCAACTCAGCCTCCCAAAGTGCTGGGATTACAGGCATGAGCCACCACAACCAGCGGAGAAATGCAATTTTAAGGGAGAAGTTGACTCATGCCGAGTCCTGTATATTTTTTTTAATTGCTTATCTGTCCTAAAGAAACTATGCCCAATAAATTCCATTTTTCTCATCCTTCAAAGGGTCTGTGAGTCTAATATTTGGTGGCTGTGTGACAAGAACCCAGATTTTAGCTGAACTAAGGTGAAAGCCCTACAATAATAATACAATGTCCTATAAGCATGGAGAGTTAATACAAGTGTATTGTTCTGAATTATCAGAGAAAAACAGAAATTAGATACTGTTTGAATGACGTATTTTACTTACCAAGTGTAGTCTATCAAATCGAAGATCAGAGATAGAAAAAGAAACTGTGTAATTAACACTTGTTCTACTGGATGACAAAGACTGTTTGCTTTGATAAAATCATCTGCCAATGAGGCAAAGAGAAACTCTTGAAACAATGAGACTTAAAAGTAAGTTGGTATGCTCAGTACTTTATAGAACACTCAAGTAACTGTTAGAGGAAAGCCAAAACCACCCAGAGATGCAACTGAATAACGGTGTTTATTACAGAAAACAACAACATAAACATGAGAATAATAAAATTCTACATTAGGGTTCAATACTATTTCATAAAGACTTGGCCAGTGTTTCACCTGAGGGCATGTACCTCTCTAATTTCCTATTACAATCTCTCATCTTTTAGGTAAATGTCTACAGTTCCTAAATCGTTCATCTTAATAATACTTTCCCTATGTAAAGTGAACTGAGATAGCTGGGCCCTTTAGGTTTGACAGCTCACCTCACGCAACTCCCAAAGATGTGAGGAGCTAATGAAGAAATATGGACCACACCAAAAGAGGCTAATTTCTTTTAGCATCACTCATTTTATAAGGCAAAAATTGCCATATTTCTAGAGATCACCTAGGAAATCTAAAATAATGCTTCTCTTTCTTCAAAACTCAGAAAATATTTACTTTTTGGAGTTTAAGATATAATTTAAGATGGGCGAAATCAAAAGCGTTACCAGAGGCGATTTGGTCACCATGATTAAGATAGAAATACAGGAGCAGAGAAGAAAACGGTGGCAATAATCACAATGACAATACAATATTCTAAAATAAGCATTGAAAAAGATGCCATAATTGTTAGAAAATGCATCCCTTTCATAATGAATTACTTATGCTGTACAAACATGTTTTTCCTTTATTTTTCTTTCTAGCTTTATTGAAGTATGATTGATAAATAAAAACTGTACATATTTAAGGTATATAATACGATGTGATGTATGTATACATTGTGAAGTAACAGCCAGAGTCAATTAACATTTCCATCAACTTATAAAGTTGCTCTTTCTCCATGTGTGTCTGTATGGAAATACTTAAGACCTACCCTGTTCGCAATGCTGAAATATACAATACATTCTTATCAGCTGTAGACATCATGCTATACATATTAGGTCACCAGAATTTATTCATCTTTTAACTAAAAGCATAAGATATTGGTCAAAAAATATACTTTGGCCAGCAACTCCCTATTTTTCCTGCCTCCTAATCCCTAGTATCTAATCAGTTTAAATCATTTAGATTTCACAGATGAGTCAGATTGTGCAGTATATCTGTTCTTTGGTGTCTGGCTTATTTCACTTAGCATTACGTTCTTCTGGTCCATCAGTGCTGTCGCAAATGGCAGGATTTCCTTCCGCTTTAAGGCTGAATAAGATTCCATTGTATATATATGCCACATTTTCTTTATCTACTCATCTGTAATAAAAGCTATTATTCTAACTGCACAAAAATCCCTTCAAATTTCGTAAGAAAGCAAACAATTCAATTAAAAACTGAAGAAACAGGGTGGGGCACTCACGCCTGTAATCCCAGCACTTTGGGAGGCTGAGGCAGACAGATCATGAGGTCAGGAGATCAAGACCATCCTGGCTAACACGATGAAACCTCATCTCTACTAACGATACAAAAATTTAACCTGGCTACAGGTGGTGGCATGCACCTGTGGTCCCAGTTACTCAGGAGGCTGAAGCAGGAGAATCGCTTGAGCCCAGGAGGCAGAGGTTGCAGTGAGCCAAGATCGTGCCACTGTACTCCAGCCTGGTGACAGAAAAAGACTCCATTTCAAAAAAGAAAAATGAGGAAATAATATAAATGGATAAGTCACCAAATAAAATATAAAAATGGCAAATAAGCATTTGAAAATATATTCAACAATGTATGACTTGAGGGGAATAAAGCAATTCTATATGTTGAAATTTCTTTTTACAAAGAAAGTAAATAGAAAACTTTCTTAGAAAAACAAAATCGAAGTGATACATTGTCAGCTGACCTGTCTTGCAAGAAATACTAAAGGAAGTTCTTCAAGGGGAGAGAAAATGACGCAAGTGAAAAATGCAGATACACAATAAAGAAGCAATATATGAAAAAGAATAAATTAAAGTCAAAAACATTTTTCTTATTCTTATTGATCTATAAGAAAACTGTTTAGTAACAAGAAAATATTGAGTGATTATAGAATGTGGACAGGTGAAATAAATAGTAGCAATGTCATACGGTACAAGAAGTTCGATCTGGTAGTATTTTTATGGTATACCTACACTACATGTGAAGTCACAGTTTTATTTGAAAATAGACGTAAATGCATACAGTCAATTCTAACCTATTTAAAGATATACTTAAAATGCATATAATCAATTCACAGCTGGGCATGGTGACTCACACCTGTAATCTCAGCACTTTGGGAGGCCGAGACAGGTGGATCACCTGAGGTCGGGAGTTTGAGACCAGCCTGACCAATATGGATAAATCCCATTCTGTACTAAGAATACAAAATTAGCCAGGCATGGTGGCAGGCACCTGTAATCCCAGTTACTCGGGAGACTGAGACAGGAGAATCACTTGAACCCCGGAGGGTCAGGTTGAGATGAGCCAAGATCGCACCATTGCACTCCAGCCTGGGCAACAAGAGCAAAACTCCATCTCAAAAAAAAAAAAAAAAAATGCATATCATCAATTCTTCAAGTTTTTAAAAAAAGTGATGAGATCAGGTCTCATGAGATGATGAGATATGCCAAGAGCTGAGAGAAAATGCAATTAAAGAAGATGCTTAATTAAAATAAGAGGAGGCAGACCAAGCACAGTGGCTCATGCCAGTAATCCCAGCACTTTGGGAGGCTAAGGTTGGTAGATCACCTGAGGCCAGGAGTTTGAGACCAGCCTGACCAACATGATGAAACCCCATCTCTACTAAAAATACAAAAATTAGCCAGGTGTAGTGGAATACACCTGTAATCCCAGCTACTCTGGATGCTAACCTGGGAGGATCACTTTAACCTGGGGAGTGGAGATTTCAGGGTGCCAAGATTGTGGCACTGGACTCTAGCCTGGGTGACAGAGCAATGCTCCATCTCAAATAAAATAAAATAATAAAAACAAATTAATATAATTGATGTTTATATTATACTTCAACAAAAGTAGAATACAGAAAAAGTATTCTTTTCTAGTTTATACAAGACACATTGCATGTGCCATAAATGTCTTAAAATTTTTCAAAGAATAATGTCCATGCAAAGTATACACTCAGACCAGAATAAAATTCAAGTAGAAATAAATAACAGGAAGAGCGAAACATTTTTCAAATATCTGAGGACTTAACAAAACTTTTAAATGCATCCCAAGAGAAAACTAAAGAAAAATTAAAATATTTGGAATTAAATGAAAATGGAATCACAACTTATTAAAATATATGAGATACGGTAGCAACAGTACATAAAGATAAATGTATAGCATTAAATGTATAAATTAGGAAAACAGATGTAAAGTCAATAACCTAAGCTTCTGCCGTAAGACACTAGAAAAAGAAAAGCCAAAGTAAGTAACAAGAGAAAAAATATATAAAGTATAGGAGATACCAATCAAGTAGAAAACAGGGAAACAATGGAAAAACTCGATGAAACAGGAGGCTGTTTCTTTAAAAAGACCCATAAACTTGCTAACATTTAGTCAAACTAATAAAGAAGAAAAGAGAAAATGCACAACTTACAAAGATTGAAAATGAAAGAGAGTATGCGTTATGACTACTGATTTTGTGGACATTAAAAGGATAATAAATATATTAAAAACTCTATGCTCACAAATTTAATGACCTGTATAAAATGGACAAATACCTTGAAAGACACAATATGCCAAAATTCATAAATTAAAAATAGATAGGCCAGGCACAGTGGCTCACGCCTGTAATCCGTGCACTTTGGGAGGTCAAAGTGGGTGGATCATGAGGTCAGGAGTTCAAGACCAGCCTGACCAATATGGTGAAACCCTGTCTCTACTAAAATATAAAAAATTAGCCAGGTGTGGTGGCATGTGCCTGTAGTCCCAGCTACTTGGAAGGCTGAGGCAGGAGAACCGCTTGAACAGGAGTGGTAGAGGTGGCAGTGAGCTGAGATCATACCAGGGCACTCCAGCCTGGGTGGCAGTGAGATTCTGTCTCAAAAAAAAAAAAAAACAAAAACAAATAGATAACATGAGTATTCTTATGTTTATAAAAGGCAATGAATAAATAATCAGTAAATACCCCCAAATGATTCCAGGCCCAAATGGGTTTAGTGGAGAATTTTATCAAACATTTAAAGAATAAATTATAACAATTTTCCACAAAATTTTCAAAAAAATAGAAGTAGAGAGAGCACTTCCTAATTTATTCTATGAGGTAATTATTACCCTCTTACCAAACACAATAAACATAACAAGAAATAAAGTCTATATATCAATATCTTTCATGAACTGAGTTTCAATAATCCTTTACAAAATACTATCTGATTTAATCTAACTATATATTTATTCTAGGTATGCAAGTATGCAAGACTGGTTCAATATTAGAAAATTATCTGCAGAATTTCCCAAATGAACAGGTTAAGGAAGAAAAATCATGTGACTTTATCAACAATGTAGAAAAAGCTTATGGCAAAATCTATCACCCATTTATAATTTGAGAAACTCTCAGCAAATCAGGAACTGAGGTGAATTTTCTTAACATGACACATCTACAAAACCCCTAAAACTATCACTCAATGATGAAAAATGAGATGCTTTTCCCCAAAGTTAGGAGCAAGAAGGTTTTTTCTTTTTTTTCTTTCACCACTTACAAAGTGAAACCACCACTTTGGAAGACAGATGGGAAGTTTCCCACTGGCCATAGTTGCTATACTATATGTAAAACAAAAGTCTTGTAGCACAGCAACTGTGTTTTTAGGATTTTATTCATCTTATTTGAAAACTCTGTCCACGCCAAAACTAGCACATGAATGTATATAGCAGCTTTATTCAGAATTCCCCAAACTGGAAGAAACCAAGATGTCTTATAATCAATGAATAGATTTAAAACAAATAAACAAACAAAAACACTATTGTATGTTATACAAGGGAATATTACTTCCACTAAAAAACTAAATGATCTCAAAAGACTCAGTGAGGAGGTTTAATAGGTGAAGCACATGGGCATCATTTGGACCAGTCAAACTATTCTGTGTGATACGGTAACTGGAAACATATGCATTCGCTATAAAATGAAGAGCACAAAGAATGTCACTTAATACATGCAAATTTTAAAACAACAACAGCAAAAACATAGGTGTTCTGGGGATCCTGGGATGGAATGCAGACTGCGATGAAAAATCTAAAGCACTACAAATGTATAAAGCCACCTCGCCCTAGGGAGTGGGAAAAAGGTGGTGACATAAGCATCTTAGAAAATGCATGGGCCTTCCACAGTGGCTCACACTTGTAATTCCAGCACTTTGGGAGGCCAAGGTAGGCAGATCACTGGAGGTTGGGAGTTCAAAACCAGCCTGGCCAACATGATGAAATCCCGTCTTTACTAAAAAGGCAAAAGTTAGCTGGTGTGGTGGCAGGTGCCTGTAATCTCAGCTATTCAGGAGGCTGAAGCAGGAGAATCACTTGAACCCAGGAAGTTGCAGTGAGCCAAAATTGCACCACTGCACTCCAGCCAGAAGGGAAGGGAAGAGGGAAGGGAGAAGGGGGAAGGGAGAAAGGGGAAGGGGCAAAAAAGGGGGAAGGGGGAAAGGAAGGAGGGAAGGAGGGAAGGAGGAAAAAAGGAGGAAGGAAGGAAGGAAGGAAGGAGAGAAAGAAAAGAAAAAAGGAAAGAAAGAAAAAGAAAGAGAAAAAGAAAGAAAGAGAGAGAGAAAGAGCATGAAGACTGAAAGCAAGAGAACTGCAGACAACCCATGTGCTCTGGTTGGTACAGTTGGTTCGTACAGGAAATGGGATAGCGATTCTGACATTGATAGAAAATAAATGTACACTGAGACTAGACAGTTAAGTAAATGGATGGCCAATCCCAGGTTTCTCGCTGTTAAAGTGGGTGGTCACATAAGCAACGGGAGGAGGTAGAATGATCATGTGATAAAGGAATTAAGTCATAGACATCAGTATGATCTTACTAACACACATATTACATATAGAAATATGTACAGTTACGTGTATATACACTGCTTTGTATACACACATTTATTTCCTTGCTCTGTAGGCTAAGATGGTCTAGAACCAATAATATACCAGCATAAATGAGCATACCTTTAACACCCAAGTCTTCAATTATTGGGTTTTTGTTTGTTAGTGTGTTTGTTTTAAGACAGAGTTTCATTCTTGTCACCCGGGCTGAAGTGCAGTGGCACAATCTCAGCTCACTACAACCTCTGCCTCCTGAATTCAAGCAATTCTCCTGCCTCAACCTCCCAAGTAGCTGGGATTACAGGTGCCTGTCACCACACCCAGCTAATTTTTGTATTTTCAGTTGAGACAGGGTTTTACCATGTTGTCCAGGTTGGTCTCGAACTCCTGAATTCAGGCGATCCACCTGCCTCGGCCTCCCAAAGTGTTGGGATTACAGGCATGAGCCACCATGCCCAGCCCTAGTCTTGGTTTTTAATACTCCAGTCAGACAAAACAGGCTCCTAGGAGGAATGACTGATTTTAGAAATGGAAATAAAACAGGAAGTAATACATGATCTGCCTGGAACATCTAGTTAGGCCAGAAAGTAAGAAAATAGAAAAGCTCCACCACCACCAAAACCCACAATGTAAACACTCCCAGTTGCCAAGATTAGAACAATTTGAGCAAAAAAATAAATAAAGAAGTATTGGATTATAATCCAAAATATAAAATAAATATCTGTGAGCAAATTGTCATATAAGTATATTTTTAAATAAACAAATAATCGAGAGAGAAGGGACAAATATTCCATGTAGAAGAATTCCAAATTATTTATGTAGATACTTGGCTTTCAAGGAAGTAGAGCATAATTTCCTGCTCCTTAAATGTTCTTTCCAAAAAATACAGTGTGAGGAAGGGACAAAAACAGTAGCTTTAAGAGGAAACCTGACAAGCTCTACCTTAATCGAGTGATCAAGGTCAATATCAACCAGCATAAGTCATGTTGATGAGTCTGAGCCTTGATATGAGATGGCGAAAATGGCACTTCACCTCTGCAGTCTTTTTCCTCAAAACCCCAAACTGCAGTTTAAACATGAAGAAAAAAATCCAACACATTTAAATAAAATGTCAGTTTATAAAATTTCTGACCAGTGCCCCTCAAAAGTCTCAAGGTTATCAAAACAAAGAAAGTTTGAGAAATTCTCATCATCAAGAGGAGTCTAAGAGATGGTGGCTAAATGTAGTGTGGTGTCCTAGGTGGGACCCTGGAACAGAAGAAGGTTAGATTCGAGCTAAGGAAGTCTGACTAAAGCAGAGCCTTTGGTTAACAATGTATCAAAACTGGTAATGCAGCACTTTGGGAGGCTGAGGCGGGTGGATCACGAGGTCAAGAGATCAAGACCATCCTGGTCAACATGCTGAAACCCCGTCTCTACTAAAAATACAAAAATTAGCTGGGCATGGTGGCACGTGCCTGTAATCCCAGCTACTCAGCTACTCAGGAGGCTGAGGTGGAGGTTATGGTGAGCCGAGATTGCGCCATTGCACTCCAGCCTGGGGAACAAGAGCAAAACTCCGTCTCAAAAAAAAAAAAAAACTGGTAATGTAACAAATATATCAACACTAAAAACAAAGGAAACTGGGGAAGGGGGAAGGGTTATTATCTTCATAACATTTATGTACATTGAAAACTTTTCTTAAAACGCTTGTTAAAAATGCATTTAGGGGTAATTTTTTCTACTGTTTCTCTAAATACATTGTCTACCTAATATAATCAAAAGGGTCAGAATCTAATTTAAAGAGAATCTATTCAAGGTGTGTTGGACCACTGGGAAACTCCAGCATGAAAGAAATGGAGGCAGTGTTTGAAGCAGGGAAGTTACAGTTACATTTACATAGGCGGAGACAGAGAGGAGGATCACATCATTCACACAAGGGTGGCACATAGTCACCACCTTTGTGTGGTAACTGTGGCTGGTTACAGGCAGTGTTTCTCTTGGGGAAGGACACATTACAATTGTTTTTTTAACAGAGAGTGTAATAGTCATGGATTTTCTGTCTTCTGGTCTAAGGAAAACAACAAAGCGGAAGTTAATCACTAGCAAAAACCATTGATTCAGAAGGCGAGAGGCATGGTAACCGTGTGTGACTCCGATTACAGCCATTTCTCTCTTAGTGTGTTATTAGGGGGTCCAACAGCTTTTACATTTCATTTATTTTCACAGTATCATGAGTTCATTTTTCCTAAGGATATTAGAGGAGTCTTGCTCTTGTCGATCCCGGGCTGGAGTGCAATGGCATGATCTCCACTCACTGCAACCTCCACTGCCCAGGTTTAAGCTATTCTCCTGCCTCAGCCTCCTGAGTAGCCAGGGTTACAGGTGCCTGCCACCGTGCCTGGCTAATTTTTGTATTTTTAGTAGAGACGGGGTTTCACCATGTTGCTCAGGCTGGTCTCGAACTCTTGACCTTAGGTGATCGCCTGCCTCAGCCTCTCAAAGTGCTGGGATTATAGGCATGAGCCATTGTGTCTGGCCAGTAAAATTTTATATACATTGCATTTACATGCCCAAATCCAATATTCCGTCAACATGTCAGCCTTTGTAGTGCCTCAGTTTAAAGTATCAATTTGCCTACATTAACAATTATTTTTCTCTATATAAGCATATAAAATGCAAAGCATAACTTTTTGTATTTAAAATGTCTTAAATGTATATGTAATCTCAAAAATTCTAGCTTTACATTTCTCTCAAACTTCAGTAAGTCTTATTGTTTTATAATAACAATGACAAACTCAATTTATGTGAGATTATTTATGAGCCATGTACGGCACTATTCATGCTGCCTACTTTACAACAACCTTTCACATCAACCCTACGTCAATACTTTACATGAGTAACCAGTGTCCTGAATAACAGAAAGGGAATCTGTCCAAAATCATATAGCCAATGTTCACAGCTTTGGAATGAGCATGTGTTTGATTCCAAAGCTATTGCACGTTCTGTGGCATTGCACTGTCTTATAAAAGATAATCAAACATTTTACATTTTCTGTTGCTCTCTTTCTCTAAGCATCTCCTTATGAGATGCTAAGCTGGCTAGCTAGGTTAAAAATCAGGGAAAATTACAAGTCAGAGACTGTGGGGTTGTTTGTGCAGGCTCAGCACACAACTTTCTCAATTTGTATCTAACGTTTTGCAGATACAACAGTGAACCAGAGTGAGGTGGCTGGAGGCAGGGAGTGCAGCTGGCTCTTTTCTTTCAGGCTGACGTTGACCTTGGGCAGCTGGGGAGCACGTAGATCCCAACCAGAGGGAGGTTTGCATGGGATTTCAAGCAAGGGCATTCTGTGAACTTCATTTATTGAAGAGACAAGGTCTTAATCTTGAAGATATTGAAGGAGGGAGAATTCCAAGCCCTTTGAAGATATTGCAAGAGGGCCCACCTGTGGTTGTTCATAATGCACCATCCAAAGCACTATCACGCGGTGGAATTCGGTGATATCTGAACCAAAAGAGACCCCTTTGGAAGATGTATGCATAAGGCACGGCTGGGTACCCAATTAGAGTAGTTTTCTAGAGGAAAAGTACTTCTGTAGTTGTTTGAGTTGTAAAGTGTTCTAGCACCGATTTTTTTGTCAAATTCTAATTTTACTTGAACGTTGAAGCGGTGGAAAAACTCAGATTTCTTGGCTGTCTAATCCTTGGTCCTTTCCATTTCCCTGTGCTGCTGTTACCTTGGATCCACCATAGAAAATGGTAAACATCATGGAAACCTCCCAAGGCATTAAGATGATTCTCAGTCCACAGAAAGATGCTTCTGAGGGGAAAAAAATCATTGGCTTAATTAGATGAAACTAAATGATGTATTCTTTTAAATGTCCTATACTTATCTTTTAAAAAAATTTTCTTACTAAATCAACATATGGCAGAAGGAATTAGCAGCTAAATTATGTTTGGTCTTATATACATGTAAAGAAGTTTAAATTTTATCCTGCTGGCCTTAGAAAACCACTGTTAGCTTTCAGTAGAGGATTGATATTAGGAGCATCTAATTAATTAATTAATTTTAGAAAAGCACTCCAAGGATCAGGCAGATAGAATAAATCTTCTATAATAAATTGATATAACTGTTCCCTCAGACTGCATCTATTATTGAATTCTAGTGGTCTCCAGGAGCCTTAATAAAACCACAAAAGATGGATTATGCATGCTACCTACTCCCCCAACTTAGACTAGGACAATTTTCTGTGTAAAAGGCTAATCTCCAATACCAGCCTCCTAAAATTCAAGCTTGTAGGGTACCCCAAAGTACACTTAATGGTACAGTGTCAGAGAAAGACAGTTAAGATTTAAAATAAAATTGTTCTTAAGAGATGGAGAGCCTAGGGCCTATATTATATATCAGCCACAAAACAATGGCTTAATTAGTTATTTCCTCTTACCTGAATCAAGACATTCTTTACAACCTTAAGCTTGGAATTAAGAGTAGAAATGAGGCTGGGCATGGCGGTTCACGCTTGTAATCCCAGCACTTTGGGAGGCCGAGGCAAGTAGATTGCTTGAGGTCAGGAGATGGTAATCCAGACCAGCCTGGCCAACACAATGAAACCCTATCTGTACCAAAAATACAAAAATTAGCCAAGCGTGGTGGCACATGCCTGTAATCCCAGCTACTTGGGAGGCTGAGGCAAGAGAATCCGCTTGAACCCAGGAGTGGAGGTTGCTATGAGCTGAGCTAGATCGCATCATTGCACTCCAGCCTGGGCAACAATAGCAAAACTCTGTCTCAAAAAAAAAAAAAAGAGGGTCGAGTGTAGTGGCTCACAAATGTAATCCCAGCACTTTGGGAGGCCAAGGCAGAATCAGGAGGTCAGGAGATCAAGACCATCCTGGCTAAAATGGTGAAACCCCATCTCTACTAAAAATACAAAAAATTAACCTGGCGTGGTGGCACACGCCTGTAGTCCCAGCTATTCGGGAGGCTGAGGCAGGAGAATCGCTTGAACCCGGGAGGCAGAGGTTGCGGTGAGCCGGGATCATGCCACTGTACTCCAGCCTGGTGACAGAGTGATACTATGTCTCAAAAAATAAAAATAAAAAGGAGGGGTAGAAATGACTGAGGATAGGTGCCCCCCTAAATGACTGGAACCACTTTGGATCAGCAAGGCCTTCCCACTAGCCTGAGATGAGAAAAAAATTGGAGCCCAGGAAGCCAGGAAACTGTCAGAAAAGCATAGAATGTAATCAGGGGAGATTGACAATACCGGAAAAGTGAAGGACTGGAGAGCCAATGTTTGTTGGTGCGGGGATAGACTGGGGACTAAATAGATAAGGCTGAATCACACAAATTAGAGGCCTCACTTTTCCCATTTATATTCCCTGTGAAGTTGGCAAATGCAGTCATAGGGCAAAAACTGCCATTTAAAAAGTACTGATTCAATGTTAATGCCTGACATCTAAAAAGAACGTTAGATTACACTCCAATATGCGCCAGGATGTGTGAAAATTCAAAACTTTGTTATTGTCATTGTGGATGTGCTAGGTGCTTGCGTATACAACACCATGTTAATATATGGATTTGTTGCTAATATTTACACATAGAAAACAAACAAGCCACACCCATTGAAATCTGTGTCCTTTGGGAGGAAGTTGACTGCTCGTCTTGTACTTAAGAAATACTTGGCGGTGAGCCGAGATCGTGCAATTGCACTCCAGTCTGCGTAACAACAGCGAAACTCCATCAAAAAATTAAAAAAATTAAAAAAAGAAATACTTGGGCCAGGCGTGGTGCCTCAAGCCTGTAATCCCAGCACTTTGGAAGGCCAAGGTGGGTGGATGACGAGGTCAAGAGATCAAGACCATCCTGGTCAACATGGTGAAACCTCGTCTCTACTAAAAATACAAAAAATTAGCTGGGCATGGTGGCGCGTGCCTGTAATCCCAGCTACTCAGGAGGCTGAGGCAGGAGAATTGCCTGAACCCAGGAGGCCGAGGTTGCGGTGAGCTGAGATCGCGCCATTGCACTCCAGCCTGGGTAACAAGAGCGAAACTCCATCTCAAAAAAAAAGAAAAAGAAAAAGAAAAAAAGAAATACTTATAACAATTGAGGATTTTAAATTCTGGGATTTAGTTTAAAAGGAGTAATTTCTGTTCTTGTAACCATTTGTCAAAACCTATGACTTTTTGAGAATGCTTTCCACTATCTTAGGATATTGTTACTACTAGAAAAATAATCTACTTTAATATTCCAAGATTCTGGAATGTGTTAAATTATTTTTATTTTATTAATATTTTTTCCTTAGAACAGAAAGATTAACATTTTATATTATAAACCTTACTGACAAAGTTGTCTAAATAACTACTCTAAATTCTTTTTTTGTTGTTGTTGTTGTTGAGAGGGAATATATTGCTCTGTCACCCAGGCTGAAGTGCTGTGGTGCGATCTCGGCTCACTACAACCTCTGCCTCCCAGGTTCAAGTGATTTTCCTGCTTCAGACTCCCAAGTAGCTGGGACTACATGAGAGAGCCATAAGGCTACACCATGTTGGCCACAATAGTCTGGATCTCTTGACTTTGCTAACCTCTAAGTAAAATAGAATGCTAGACTGGATAGTATTTAATGATAATACTGTTTTCACCGAAAGCATCTAAATAAGAAATAATGCACTATATACAGGAGAAATAAGAACTGGAAGCTGGGCACGGTGGCTCAAGCCTGTAATCCCAGCACTTTGGGAGGCCGAGGCAGGTGGATCACAAGGTCAAGAGATTGAGACCATCCTGGTCAACATGGTGAAACCCTGTCTCTACTAAAAATACAAAAAATTAGCTGGGCATGGTGGTGTGTGCCTGTAATCCCAGCTACTCAGGAGGCTGAGGGAGGAGAATTGCCTGAACCCAGGAGGCAGAGGTTGCGGTGAGCCGAGATCGCCCCATTGCACTCCAGCCTGGGTAACAACAGCGAAACTCTGTCTCAAAAAAAAAAAAAAAAAAAAAAAAGAACTGGATAATGGTGAGGTAATAGATGTCATTTCAGAAACCTGGAGAACTGTGTAATTCTATGGATTTTTAGCAAAAATAAAATATTTATTTTATATAAAAATATTATATAATGTAAAAATATTACTTCACCAGCAAACCACTATATAAAATCCTGTAAAATGCTGCCTACACTTAAAATGCAATGCATGATAGAAAAGCTTTACCACCGAATGTGTGGTATTACGGAACTGCTCATGACTTGCATGACTGTGTATTGTTTTTTCTAGAATCCAGAATTAAAATCTTGTATGCAGCAATAGTTTAAGAATATATTTATAACAAACTTTATTTTTAATAACAAAAAATGAAAGTGACTACCATTGCCACACAGTCACTTTCACTTTTTGTTATTAAAAATAAAATTTGTTTTTAAGCTGTTCATTGAGAAAATTAAGATAGCTCCATTATTAATAATATGTTATTAAATGTCATAGGCTATTCAGTATACTTTTAAGTAGAAAACTTTGGTAACAAAACAATGTGTGTAATATAGCGTCATTGGCGTGAATAGGACCTGGAACAGCAATGGTCTAAGAAACTTTCCATGGTGATGGAAAAGTTCTATTATCTGCACTGTTCAGTATGGTAGTCACTAATCGTATGTATCTTTTCTACTTATTTAATGAAAACATTGCAAGAATATAAGAATTTCTTTAAAATTGAAAATTAGTAAAGTTCAAGGGAAATAAGATTAACATATTTAGTTGTATTTCCTGTAATTATACCAGGTATAACTTACCATTACATCATACTGGTTATAAGTGTTGAAAAACAGGAAACATAAGGAAATAAGCAAAAATTAGAAATATCTGTTAGGCAAGTTCTAGAGATATACAAATCCATAATCTAATCGACCTTGTATGAACCTTAGTGAAAGAGAAATCTAGAACAAGACATTGCGCAGATGAAAGGATGTGAAGACACATGAATGGCTCAGAACTTGCTTCATTGTGATGACAAACAGAGACATTGACTAAGCAAATGCCCACTTCATGTTTACAGGCACTGACAGTAGGGGAGTGAGTAAGGCTATGTCCTCATTAAGTGCACATTCTTTGGGATGACTGTGAGCATACCGAGGCAGCTGATAACACAGGGAGTCTCGTGAATCTCAGCCATTTATTAGCCATTACCAACATCTGCCATACTAGAACTATCCCGCACAATTGATGCCGTACTGGATTTGTTAATAAAATAGACGTCATAATTATAGCTTGAGAAGTTATTTCAATTTTTTGGTTTTTTTGGAGATAGAGTCTTGCTCTGTCACCAGGCTGTAGTGCAGTGGCACCATCTCAGCTCACTGCAACCTCTGCCTCCTGGGTTTAAGTGATTCCCCAACCTCAGCCTCCAGAGTAGCTGGGACTACAGAGACACACCACCATGCCCAGCTAACTTTTTTATTTTTTATTTTTGGTATTTTAGTAGAGAGGGTGTTTCACCATGTTGGCCAGGATGGTCTCGATCTCCTGACCTTGTAATCCACCTGCTTCGGCCTCCCAAAGTGCCAGGATGACAGGTGTGAGCCACCGCTGCCTGACCTATTTCAATTTTTTATTTTAGAATATCAGGTTTCAACATTTTTACTCTAAAATCCTGCACTGTGAATAAAAAACAATGATCCCACATGCCTTGTAGATAGTTTTGTAGCAGTGATTTCTGCCCCACTCAAAGACACAGTTCACAGTAAGTCAGCTATAGCTAACAGGAGAGCTGCAAAAATCTCTACTAGGTTTGTGATTTTCTCTTGTTAAAAATGTCAAGTTTTGCTTGATTTGATTTAAAACCACATACTTTTAAAAACAATGTCACATAACTTGCTTCTCACAAATACTGCCTGCCTAATACACCAGTGCATTCTTTAGTTGTTTCATAGTGTGAATGTCTAATATTCTTCAAAAATGTGGGAATGTCTAAGTCAAGGACCCACTCTCATTTTCTAAGGATCTGTTTTAAAGTATGTTATAAAGACAGTTACTGGTCCAGCATAATTAAATTATAAAGTAAATGTTTTAGCAGATATTTAAAGGTTCTTTTAATTCACATGTATTCTAAAATTTGGAAAAACACATTACTTTTTTTTTGCCTGAATATCTTTCCCAGAATTTTATTCTAAAAATGACCTTTTTTTTTTTTTTTTTTTTTTTTTTTACAATTAATATTGCCAAAAAGAAGAGAACAGAATTCTCTGAGTGGGACAAAGAATGTAGGAGAAAAGTAAAAGACATAATTCAGCACTGGTTCAGCCTTTCTTGGTTTGGTAAATTTTAAGAGTGATTTCTGTATGTTTGCCCAGGATTTCAGGAATGCCAATAAATGATCTGTAAAATAATAGGCACTGCATTTCATTCTAGCAGAAAACTTTTTTAAAATCTATACTAAAGTCAGAACAAGCTCAAGGTCACTTCTGGACTTAGGCCTCCAATTTTTCCATAAACTTGGGAAAGAGGACAGAGTTTAAACACAACTTGCAAAGAAGGCTTCATTTGCTCACTCCCAAGTATCTCTGTGCACTTAGGAGTCCTTATCTGCAAAGCACAATGTTTCATTTCAATGGAATATTTGACACATAGGCTCAATAGGTCTCCCACTCATATTTTACTTTAATTATTATGCTTACAATGTACAATCATTTCCTTTATTTATAAATAGCCTTTTTAAAGGAAATCAAAGTCTGACAAAGTTTGGATTGCCACGCATTTTTAGCATTAATGATGACATCAAACATATACTCATTATGCTCTGTTAACTCTTCAGACACCAATTCTTACCCTGGTGGCTATGTGTAACTAGCTTTTCCTGATGATCTAACTTACACTAAGGCTGAGAATCTAAAGGGAGCCCCCTTTTGGTTTAAGCTCTTGGGGCCACATTGTGTTTCTGTCACGGGAGTGATGGTAAGAGGGACTAATTAAAAGTCCAATGAATGAACCAGGGTTAAAATCACAGGCTCTGCTCATTAACAGTCGTTTACCTAAGGATATTTCCAAAGAATTCCTTCAAAGTCTGAAAAGAACAGAACCTGAAGAGGGGGAGGGAGCCATTTAGAAATATTTTACATTAGAAGTAGAGTTTTGTTTTAATTCACGGACGCTCTCAATAGAAGAATCCGATTTAGTGAGCAGTTCAAATATTGTTTTTTTCCCAATTGGTGCATGTGTGTATATGTGCATGTATGAGCGTGTGTTTTAAAGGTGTGGGGGGATATCCTCCCTAAGTCTAAAGAGTAGAAAAAGAAATAGGAAAAAAACATCAGAACCATTTTGTTAATTGTCTTTTTCCTGCTGTTTCCATGGTAATACTGGCAGCCAGACTTCTCTGCAGAGTGACAGTCCAACAATTCACACACTACACCCTTTCAAGCACAATGAATGGCCGTGAAAGAGGCCGAACAGGCACCATTCAGGAAACATGTGATATCTACTCAATGCACTACCTTTCATCCACATTTTCCAAATTGCAGTTAATTTAATTCTAAACAAATGGCTAAGGGGTACAAATGAGGATTAGAAGGAAAAGAACATCTTGAGCTCTAATGGGGATGGTTTGTGTGAAGAACAATATAGCACTTTCTTCTGTTGCCAAGAAGGCTGGATGTGAAGACGTACTTCCCTCCTCCTCTGAAGCCTTCGCTTGGACTCCGCATCAACAGTGAGAACCATGGCAGAAAATTTCTTGGCAGAACAGAGTTCGTGTAGGCTTTGGCTTCACATTTGGAAACACATTAGATACAGTAAGGGTATTCTTGCATTTTACTATGAAATAAAATTTAACATCAGACTTTTTACTGACATGTTGGAGCTACCACTTTCTGTAAAGTTACATTTTTCTTATCTTTTACATCCTTCAAATTTCAGGTACAGAAAAGCAGTGAATTATAAAGTTCCCCATAACAATGCACAGGACAAGAAATTATCTTTCTGTAGTCTAAAGTTGCAATTTGATGTGTATGTTTAAGTGTTAGTAAAGCAGGTCATAGTTATTTGAAGACAAAAATAGAACAAGAAAAGGTGGCATAAGGCCCTACAAACTATTTCATGCTATTTGGTTGGGAGAATCAAGAAGACCATTTGCCATGTTCCTGTAAATTTTTAGATAAATGACTCGGAAAATTCAGGAAAATCATTTTGGGGCACCGTATATGCAAAACAACATTTCTATTTCAATATTTTTAATTAAGATAGTATTTTTTATTCTAGTGGTGGGATTTATGTGTTAAAATATCATGAACAATTTGTTTGGAGATGCTCTTAAAATTTCACATTTAATATCACAAATGTACATCGAAGCATATCAATATTTCTTCTGTTACATTTAACTTTTTAAGAGATCATCCTGGCCTGGCACCGTGGCTCCTGCCTCTAATCCCAATACTTTGGAAGGCTGACAGGGGTGGATTCCTTGAGCCCAGGAGTTTGAGACCAGCCAGGGCAACACGGTGAAACCCTATATCTACAAAAGAAACAAAATTAGCCAGGTATGGTGGTGCACACCTGTGGTCCCAGCTACTCGGGAGACTGAGATGGAAGGATGGCTTCACCCTGGGAGGCCAAGGCTGCAGTGAGCCAAGACCATGCCAGCGCACTCCAGCCTGAGCAACCAAGCGAAAACCCTGTATCAAAATAAATAAATAAATAAATAAAGACATTCTTATTTATGTCCACCGATCTGGTCCAGGAAAAATAATCCAAAAAAAATTTGCTAACAATCATGGTTCTCCATTACAACTTAGTCCTGTTTGAAATATGAGCATGCCTAGAAATGCATGTGCATCAGGGAATTACTCAATGATGATTACATAATATGCTTTAATCCAAGCGAGTTATTTGAGAGGTCCCTCATTGGTCTACAGAAAGTTTCTGATTTTTTGACTCTGTAGTATTTTCACAAGAATTGATTTTTCTCCAGTTCTGATTGGCAAGCTATAAAATAATCTATAAAGAAATGAGACTTGTAATAGATTTGGATTCTGAATGAATTGCCCCAAGTCTTTTCAGAAATTTAAATAGCTCTAGAATGATAGTATTTCAGATGGTTGATAAAGGTCTTAAAATTCTTTTTTATTCATTCTTCTACTTTTCTTTACTGTTTAAGATCCTTAGGGTTGACAACCTGCAGTTGCCGAAATGCACAGGGCAAAAGGCCATTTTGTTCATGTATCGGAACTGGCGTCTGATGTTTCCTTGTGAAAAAGCATTGTTTGATGCAGAGATTGAGGTGGGGAGCTGCCACTATTACTTCTGAAAGTTTGGACCTGCTAGATGAACTGTTGATGGCTGTCTTTTGAAGAGGGGTAGAAAATGATACTTTTAGTGACTTCCATTAGAGCCTGGCAATATCATTTCAAGGCAAAGACTCAAAAGCATCCAGCACTGGGCAGAGGCACAGGGCGCCTCACTGTCAGAGGGCTGGCAATGGTCAGGCCTCCACTCAAGGCTCGCATCAAGACCTCAACTTTGTTTACTTGTTTTCAAGCCTCTCTTTCCATGGAACTAAAACCGACCATGGAGATCTCTACTTCTGAGATAACTCGGAAAAACCTGTGTTCAGTGAGTGCCAAGCTCACTTCTGTGTGTAATTGTATCTCTTGGGGAAGAGGGAAAGGAAGAGTAATTATACTATGAATAATATTTGTAAAATCCATGAACTGCAAGCAATTCTTGTTTTGTAATGTTTCTAAATAGAAACATAAAAGTTTATGTTAAATAATTAGAAGTAGCCTATGGAGGAAGAAGCACAGGGAAAAGCTATTGGAAAAAAATGTTACAATGCCTGAAGCAAGCTCACTTCAATGGTTAGTTGAGAAGATGCACTTGTGGCTGTATAATGGTGCTTAATAAACTAAGTTGTGTCTATCCATAGGCCTTCATAAAGGCCCTTTCTCTTTTGGAAAACGAAGTCTCTTGGACTAGATTGTAAATTTAAAAAGTATATAATGGGGCCAAGAGCAGTGGCATCCTCCTTTAATCCCAGCACTTTGGGAGTCCCAGGCGGGTAGATCACTTGAGTCCAGGAGTTTGAGACCAGCCTGGACAACATGAGCAAATCCCTTCTCTACAAAGAATACAAAAATTAGTCAGGTGTGGTGGCATATGCCTGTAGTCCCAGCTACTAGATAGGCTGAGGTGGGAGGATCGAGGTTGGGGCTACAGTGAACCGTGCTCACAACACTGCACTCGAGCTTGGGTGACAGAGTAAGATCCTGTCTCTGAAAATGACAATAATAATAATGATGATGATGACTTTGTCCAGGTGTGATGGCTCATTCTAATCCCTGAACTTGAGCCCAGGAGTTCAAGGCTGCAGTGACTTGTGATTGCACCATCGCACTTCAGACAGGGTTACAGAGCAAGACCCTGTCTCAAAAAAAAAAGACATTATTTTGAATACAAAAAGAGAACAATAATTAAAAAGGAAGCACCAAGAATTGAATTCCATGGCAAATTGACTATACACTCTATTATGGTACATAGTCATTTGTTTACTCCCAAATGCACAAATAATCCAATTCTTATGCAACAGATTTTAGTGTCCAAGCCTCCCAGAGATTCACAAGTATATATGGGAAACAGGAAACTCTTGAAACCGCATGCCGCAGTTGGTATGTACATATCTAAGTGCATTTCTCCGAGGAGAGGGCCAAGATTTTAATCAAATCTCAAAAGATGACATTACCCAAGAGTTTAAACATCACTGTTTGCAGAGTATTAAGAATATTGGTGCTAAATTGCTGTGTGCTGTGTGTGACTTCTTCAGTTTCTGTTTCCCAGAGGAACTGAAAATACCATCACCATGAAAACTAACAAATTTCCACTCTGATTTGATAAGTTCCTTTAAAACAAAAATATGTGAGGTTTGTCTATGTGCATTTGTAAGAAGGGAGTGTCCTTGACCTTTTTCTCACACTTCCTCAAATGAGAAAAGTTACTAAACTCAGGAGCCTTCTATAAATTGATGATAATTCACAAGTGATTTCAAGTATTTGCCTTTTCACTATGGAGATGGCACATAAGTGACACCAAGAATGAAGACTCAATGTCTTTCCTTACTGTGGAGCACAGATATGAGTCTGATTTAACATTCCTCAAAACTGATCTTCTGGCCTATTTAAACTTTATTTGAAGACTAATAAAGAGCAGCTGAAAATCTTCCTCTTTAGAAAAGATGGAGAAAAAAACAGGAATGAATCACATAGCATCGTCATTATGGGCATATTAACTCCCTATGACAGGGAGATACGGGTCCCATAAACCATCTCAAAAGCTTCAGCAAACTGACCTAACAGCAGATGTTTAGCTGTGAATTTAACTTGTCATCTTTAAAGACAGTATTTAATTGTTTCCCTTCATTCGGGCAACAAATAGCTCTTTCAGGAAGGAAGGGCAATGTTATTCACATTCTTTCTACCAAAAAAAAAATGCTGTTATTCTTATTTGGTTTTAGCAGAAAATATCAATTAATATTGGTCAAGGTAGCCATGTGTCTATGTGAAAACAATGAGGATAGCAAGAACTATTAATGCTTTTATCTGGATATTCAATCAATCCAATGATGTCATCCACAAAGACATGGAGATGAAGAATGAGAACTTCTAAATTTGAGCACTTGCTGGCAATACAGTTTTAAATATTTCTATACAAAACAAACAGCCTCTAAAATGGCAGCTTCAAATTAATCTCTAAACTTTTTTCTCATAAAACAGTATCCTACTATGCAACTGTTGGTTATTTAGCTTTTTATTTTATATACAATGTGTTCTTTTCAGCTATTCATTATGCCATTTTTTAGAAGATAAAATGGAACAGAAAAAAATGGTTGGATTTTCTGTATTGCTCAAATTACTGATGATTAACTAATTTGAAAAGTACTCTAAAATGAGAATTTTACATCAGTCCATGCACTTTACTAATGGTCTTATTCCTTTGAAAAAAAAACACATGTGTGTGGCCAGGCACAGTAGCTCACACCTGTAATCCCAGAACTTTGGGAGGCCCAGCCAGGCGGATCATAAGGTCAGGAGATAGAGACCATCCTGGACGGCATGGTGAAACCTCGCCTCTACTAAAGATACAAAAATTAAATTAAAATTAAAATTAAAAATCAAAAAATTACCTGGGCATGGTGGCGGACGACTGTAGTCCCATCTACTCGGGAGGCCGAGGCAGGAGAATCACTTGAACCCAGGAGGTGGAGGATGCACTGAGCAGAGATGTCACCACTGCACCCCAGCCTGGTGACAGAGCGAGACTCTCTTGAAAACAAAGCAAAACAAAAAAAACATGTGTGGGTTGGCCTCTTCTAAGCATGGTTCTAAGGGCTTTGTATGTTAATTAATCCTAATAAAATATGCTTCAGATAGAAGTTGTGATGATGTACATTTTTTGTTGCTGTTGAGACGACGTCTCGCTGTGTCGCCCAGACTGGAGTTCAGTGGCATGATCTCCGCTCACTGCATCCTCTGCCTGTTGGGTTCAAGCGATGCTCCTGCTTCCACCTCGGGAGTAGCTGGGACTATAGGTGTGTATAACCCAGGCCAGATAATTTTTGTATTTTTAGTAGAGACGGGGTTTCACCATGTTGGCCAGGATGGTGTTGATCTCTTGACCTCCTGATTCACCAGTCTTGACCTCCTAAAGTGCTGGGATTACAGCTGTGAGCCACTGCGCCTGGCCGTGTGTTTATGCACATTTTACAGATAAATTTTAAAAAAATGGGTTAGAAATTGTAAGTAACGTATTCAAGGTACAAAGCTCATACATCATGAGGCCAGAATTTAAAATCAGGTAGTGGAGCTCAAAAGTTCTTAGTTTTCCAGGAGTGTGAGACCAGCCTGGGCAATGTAGTGAGACCCCATTTCTACAAAAACAAATATTAAAAATAAGGCATGGTGGTACACTCCTGTAGTCCCAACTACTCAGGAGGCTGACACGGGAGGATCACTTGAGTATAGGAGTTCGAGGTTATAGTGAGATATGATGACCATCCCACTGAACTCCAGCCTTGGTGACAGAGTGAGATCCTGTCTCAAAAAAAAAGTTTGGATTTTTTAACCAAGATGTTTTGTTTATCTCCTATGTATTTACTTTGCACCAAATTAAGGAACTTCATTCAGTTTTATTTGTATTTGTATTTGCTCCATCATTTTCATCCTTTAATATTCAACATTTCTTTGTTCTTGTTTTAGATTCTGTAAATAGTATATTACAGGATCTTTAAAAACAATTCGATAGTATTTGTATTTGAACTGGCAAATTCAGTCATTAACCCGTTTGGCGGTTACTGATATATTTTGATTTTTTATCATCTTACCTTAAATTTAACATATGTCTTGCTTTTCTTAGCTTGTTATTTCTCTAGTCTTGCTTTGTTATTTCTTGGACTCTGCTTTGCTTGCTTTTGTATTTGTCTTTGAAAACTTAATGATTTACGTGTGTCATCTTCAATTTCTCCAGTGTTTTGTGGTTTTTCCTTGCAGAGGCTTTTCACCTCTGTTTAAATTTATTCCTAGGTTTTTTGGATGTTTGTATAAATAAGATTATCTTGTGTTTTTAAATTTGTTCTTCATACCTATTGCAAACAGGATTACCTCCTTGATTCTTCCTTAGTTAGATTATTATTGGGTTATTGAAATGCTACTGATTTTGTAGGTAAATTTTGAATCCTGAAACTTTACTGAATTAATTTGTAAAATCTAAGAGTTTTTGATGGAGTTTCTAGGTTTTTCCAGATATAAGATCACATCATCCGTAATGTAGGCACTACGTTTTTTAATAATTTTATGTGAATAATATTTATTTGGATTTATTTATGTTTACCATTTGCTTTGCTCTCTGTACCTCCTTACATCTCAGAATTTCCTTCCAAGTTTCCTTCTTTCCGAAGCCTCATTCAGAATTTCCAGTAGTATTTTTCTGTGCATGATAAACACACTCAGTTTTACTATCCCATTGTGTTCTCATTCGTATTGTTCTTGTAGAGAAGCATGCTATCAGTCCAATTGCTCTTCTGTCATCAATCTATGTTTTCCTTTTATATTTTTATAATATATTTTCTTATTTTGGGATTCTGCACTTTCATTGAAATGTGTTCAGGTGTATATATTTTTAAATTTATGCTACTTAATATAGGTTAAATTTTCTTTACTTGTGACTTTTTTTTGGAGACAGAGTCTCGCTCAGTCACCCAGGCTGGAGTGCAGTGGTGCGATCTCGGCTCACTGAAACCTCTGCCTCTCAGTTAAAGCAATTCTCCTGCCTCAGCCTCCCGAGTAGCTGGGATTACGCTAGGTTAATTTTTGTATTTTTGTAAAGATCAGGTTTCACCATGTGGGCCAGTCTGGTCACAAACTCCTGACTTCAAGAGATCAGCCTGCTTAGGCCTCCCAAAGTGCTGGGATTACAGGTGTGAGCCACCATGCCTGCTCTACCTGTGAGTTTTTTTAAGTTCAGAAAATTCTCAGACATTCTCTTTCTTCCATTCTATCCATCTTCTCATTCCGGGAGACACACTAACATGTCTCATTCTCTCCTTCATAGCCCTTTCTCTCTCTTTCATCTCCCTACCATCTCTTTGAACATTTGTGCCATATTCTGGATACTATATTTAGATACAAAATTAGTTCACTAATTCTCTATCCAGTAGAATCTAATCTGCTATTTATCCAACCACCAAGTTAATCATTTCAACCTTTACTTTTTATTTCTAGACATTGTGTTTCTAGAAATAAACCTTATCTAACTGAATACATCTGGTTGCTAATTGCTTCTAACTCTTGAAAATTATAGTTTTTTAAAAAACATTTCCTACTTTTTTTGTTTTGGTTTTTGTTTCTATTGTTGGTTTCTTTTGTGTTTTTTGAGATGAAGTCTTGCTCTTGTTACCCAGGCTGGAGTGCAGTTGCAGGACCTCAACCCACTGCAACCTCCACCTCCCAGGTTCAAGTGATTCTCCTGCCTCAGCCTCCCAAGTAGCTGGGATTACAGGGGCTTGCCACCACGCCCAGCTAATTTTTGTATTTTAAGTAGAGATGGGGTTTCACCATGTTGGCCAGGCTGGTCTTGAACTCCTGACCTCAGGTGATCTGCCCACCTCGGCCTCCCAAAGTGCTGGGATTACAGGGGTGGGCCACTCCACCCAGCCCCTACATGGTTATTTATATTCTCTACCTAATATTGCCAATATATGGAGCATTTGGAGGTCTAAATCTGCTGTTTGTTGCTTCTACTTTCTTTCACACACAGTGGGACTTTTCCTTGTGTTGCAGGTTGGGGAGCTCATGTTTAGTTAATTCTAATCCATGGAGTTGAGAGCTGACACATTTGGAAATGTTTTCCAACAGATAGCATTTGCATGTTTTGAGCTCTATTGCCTAATCTATGTAAGAAGAATAATAACATTTTTTCTACTAAAAATAATCTAATTAAGTATTTCTTAAAGAACTTTAAAAAGACATAACATGACCTGAATGAAAATCTGAACAACATGTAACAATATGTAAGTGTAAGAGGCTATTATTTAAAATGAATATTTTAGAAGACTGATATAGCATCATACACTCTATCTACATTAGTTCACCAGATTATCCAGTTATTCTATGTAAGAGGAACTTCATTGTAAGTAACAATAATAATACATAAATAATAATAATTATTATTATTGCAATGATTGGGTGGTTCTTTTTCCAGGCATTATTTTAAGATTTTACCTTAATTACTCAATTAATCTAACATCACTATGATGTGTCTAGGTATGCTTTTCTTTGTATTTCTTTTCTTTCAGTTGTGAAGTTCTCCTTGATCTTGTGGATCCTTGTTTTTAATTTATTTTGCAAATTTCTCAGCCACTATTTTTTCAGATATTTTTTCTGACTCATTCGTTTTTCTCATTCCTTTTTTTTTATTTAGTTCCATAAAAACATGCTAAACCTTTTCCCCATGTCTCAGGCATCTCTTACATTCTTTTCAAATGTTTTGATCTTTAAGTCTCTCTATAACTCAATCTGGATTTTTTCTTCTGAGATATCTTCAACTTCACTAGGCTTTTCTTTAACTGTATACAATTTCCTATTAAACCTGCCTACTGAGTTAGTAAATTCAGTTGCTGCATGTACAAGGTTCAAAATGTCTATTCGATTCTTTTTAACTCTTTCTAGTTTTCTACATCTCCTTACCTTGGCATCTAATGCCTTCATATGTATTAGTCATAGTTATTTTCAAGTCTCTGCAATACATTCTAACACATGAATTTCCTGTGGGTCTGTTTAAGGCTTGTTTCTATTACCTGTTTTTTTCCTTTTGTTTTCAATTGTGTGAAGTCATGTCCTGATATGATTAAAATTTTATGAAATTCTGGACATTGCATATAAGAAACTCTAATATGCAGATCTCAATAGCGTTTTCTTCTTCCAAAGAGGATTTACTGTTACTTCTGGCAAACAAGATAGGGACAGGTAGCCTCCATGCCAATCAGGCCTGATCCATATCAGGGCTTTGGAATTTTTAAGAGCTGGTCTATTTCTGATTCACCCTGTTTATTCACAGAGACCTCTGAGGGGTCCAGCTGATAGCCTGGGATGTTGAGTGTTTTCTGCTTCTTCCTGAGCTCTGAAATTCAATTTTTTACCCTCATATTTCTATAAGAATTTTGAAAGCTTTGTCAACATATCAGCCTTTCAGCAGTCTCCTTGAAGACAAAAATTCTTAAGGGGAAAAGCAACCCTGAATAAAGGATCCCATCTCTGAGCTGAACTCCAAAATGTCATCCCTACAACGCACCAAATGTTTACTTAGTAGCTTTTGAGTGGTTACACACACACACACACACACACACACACACACACACACACAAAACTTCTGCATCTTGACCTGTGTTTCTAATTAGTACACTTAATTTTTACTTTTCAGTGCTTGATGGTGCCTGGCATGGAATAGACAATCAAAGCATTGTGAAGAGTGTGCCTGAAACATGATACGTTCATTAAAAATGTGTTTCTTTCCTCTTTCTTTATTTTGTAAATAATTTTACAAAAAATTATTTACATATTTTACTAAATAATATGTAAATTATTATTTAGTAAATTATTATTTACTAAATTAATATTTAGTAAATTATTTACATATTTTACTAAATAATATGTGTAAATCAAAGGTGTTTATCTCTTCCCTCTGATATTAAAATTATGAATGAGGAAAATGAACATGAAAACCACAAGCAACTCATCAAAATGTGTTTGTGTTCAATAGGATAGCTGAGATTAAAAACCAGAATGCAATTCTTTTTTTTTTCTTTTTTATACTAATTCTCTCAAGTCTTTTTCTTTTTCACTTTGTCTCCTCTCTGTCTTTCAGTCCCACCTCCCCTTTCCCTTCCTTTTTCCCCCATTTCTTTATAACATCTAAGGAGAAGATGTGGTCTGAAGACATTTTCAGCCTAGAATCTGACTAGCCAGAATAGCGCATGGGTGAGGGTGGCCCCATGATGACCCTTGGGCTCTCTGATGAATCAGGAAAGGGGAGGCCAGAGCTGCTACACAGCTCAGTGTCTGTTCCACCATCTCACCCTTCTCCATCAAGAACCCTTTCATATGTCCGTCCTCCCTCTCATCTCCTACCGCCCCCATTTACCAGGTATTTGTTCACTTTTTGCCTTCCTCTCTTCTCCTGCTTTAGTTTAGCTGCTATTATCGTTTGCCTGGAACTACATCAGCTTCCTAAATGTGTCCCTGGTTGCAGTTTTGTCCAACCCCAATTCATTCTCCCAACTTCGGTCAAATTAACCTTTCTAAAAGGCAATGGATGATGTGACCTGTGAGCCAATTCAGTGGCTTTACAGATCCAGGGACCTGAAGGTATATCACAGCCTACAGCTCTTGTTACATTTTCAATAGCACCCTGTCCTGTTCCTGATTTTATTCTGTCTTTTTACATACTGTTCTCTCTATGTAAATCAAAGGTGTTTATCTCTTCCCATTCTGTCTTAGGTAATGCCTTCTACTTTTTTTATTATTATTTTCTTTTGAGATGGAGTCTCACTCTGTCACCCAGGCTGGAGTGCAGTGGCTCGATTTTGGCTCACTGCAACCTCTGCCTCCTAGGTTCAAGCCATTCTCCTGCCTCAGTCTCCCAGGTAGCTGGGACTACAGGCATGTGCCACCATGCCCAGCTAATTTTTTGTATTTTTAGTAGAGACGGGCTTTCACTGTGTTGGCCAGGATGGTCTTCATCTCCTGACCTCATGATCTGCCTGCCTCTGCCTCCCAAAGTGCTGGGATTACAGGTGTGAGCCACCACGCCCGGCCAATGCCTTCTGTTTTTACTATCGACTTAGGCATGATTTCCTCCAAGAAGATTTTTCTGACAACCAAAGGCAAGATTGGATAAGTTTCTACAGGCTGCCTTAGTTCTCCGTGCAGTCCGTATCACCAGCTTATTGAGTGTTTTCGTCTTCCTTCCTATTCACTTCACCTGTATCCCATTCACCATTATACTTCACAATCAGCATAACATGTAAAGGACCATCACTGAATGTTTATCTGGTAAATGACTATTAAGTGGGTGGTATGAAAATAAATGTGCAGCAAATACCCATAGTGTGACCTAATTATATGCAAAAAACTTAAGCTCATACATGAACACGTACATAAACACAAGGGAATTGGAAGACTGTATATCACACTAGTTAGTGTAGTTCTAATAAAAATATATGTCAACGGTACAATTCAATCAATCAAATGAAGTAGATCATAAATCCTACTCCCAATCACATCTGGGTCTATATTACCTTTTAATTTTATGTTACCCAGAATTTCAGGTGCTTTCTGAAGTGGCCTTGTACTACTGGGATTTGAGCCTTAATTAGATTTTATAATTTCCATTCTACAATAAATGTTAAGTTACTATCATGTTCTTAGCACTTGACTAGGTGCTGCGGTAAAAAGAAATGATTTCACAACTGTTTTTGAATTACTTGCAAACTTTTGGAGAGAAATAATGTGAATAGACAGACAAGATTTAGAATTTTCTACCAGGAGCTGCATACGGTTTTATCTAAAATATTAAGAAGCTGGACTTTATCTATTTTTAATGCCTCTCCCATCCTGCTTCTTACCCTGCACCAGTCTCTTCTGATGTAATGTAGTTATTTTGGGGTATATAATCCCACACTTAAAAATTACTTAAAGGACTTCAGGGAGGTTGTCAACCATTGTTTACCTGAAGGTCTTCAACATTATCACCAGGCAGCTACATTTTCCAGTCTTGAACGCCTTCAGTTGCAGAAAGTCAGTGCTTCTCAAGAGTTTCCCACTTTGTGCCTCTTCTGTGTTTTCACATTGCAAAGAATAAGCACAATTCTTCCTCTATTGACCAGTGACTGTCTGAGGATCACTATTTTGTTACCTCTGAATCTTGGTTTTTTACTGCTATTTAAAACTCCCTGATCTAGACAAGGGTTAGTCCATTTGTGGAGTTGACTTTTTGGAATCATATACAAGTGTATATATCGCCACAGTAGATTTTTTTCTTCTAAGATTTTTGCCTGTTGTGCTTACTCACAAAAATATTTTGTTGGTTTCTAAATATCATATATAATTGTGTGTGTGTGTGTGTGTGTGTGTGTGTGTGTAGTGTGTACGTGCAGTGTGTGCGTGTATGAATATTTGCAGTGAATTTGTTGCAAATGCATTTTGGAAATGCTGCATTTTTGCTCTAATAATTTGATGACAAAGTAATGCAATCCTATTAGTGTTACAAGGTGCTATTTGGTTTAAAATTTGAAAGAAGTGAGAGGATTGGGAAAAGTTACTCGACAAACTTACAGTGAAAACTGGCATTTTTTCCCCATTACTTTGCTTCAGACATGCTTCTCTTCCTAAGATCCAGTGGAAGTTCAGAAACTGGAAGCCAATTGTGTCCTTGGTAGGGACAGAGTGACACCATGTGGAATAAAATAGAACAGAGCTACCCCACGAGGTAACACATGCTCTCCCCAGAAGAGCCTAACCTGAAACAACCGGAAACAAATCAGCTTTTCAAGTAACTCACCTATTTTTTTTCTAAATTTGCCTTAAATTACTTACTGAAAATACGAACCAGCAGCAAAGAGAGAAAGTTCACCAAGAGGACCCATGCAATTAGAGCAGAATTCATAACATTTATAGGAAGCATTTTATACACTACATTGAAAATAAGCTTATTTATTTGCTATATATCTTATCTTTGGAAAGATGCCTCTTCATTGAAAGGGGCTTATCAAATATTAATCAAATAAAAAGTGGTTGAATTGTTATTTATTTGTTTATTCATTATATAAACCATTTCCAAAGAAGAGATTACTCTTCCTCCCTCCCTCCCTCCCTCCCTCCTTTCCTTTCTCCCTCCCTCTCTCGCTTCTTCCTTTCATTTCTTTTTCCTTCTTTCCTTCCTTCTTTTTTTTTCCTTTATGAGGCTCTCAAAAAAAAATTACAACTCAATGGCAATTCAAATGTCTTTAACTCAATTCTTTAAAAAAGGGTACCTGAAACTAGATAACACAATGAGTCACTGCCATAAACAGCAAAGCTAACAGATATATAGCAATAAGGTTTGCACAATTACTTAATCTATTTTGTCATAGTATGAGTGGTTGGAGGAACAAGAGATGTTTGATGCAGAAAGGTGTCAATACATATTAGTTATGTTATGTTTTTATCAACATTTTCAGGCCTTTAATAAAAAACGGGGTCAATTTATTCTGTGATTAACAGGTAGTACCTATGGGGGTTAACAATTTTAGCAAATTACAAGAAGTAAATTTTACACTTGAGGAAGACCTGTGTGAAATTTAAATTGTCTGCCCCATCCAATGCCAACTCTAATTAATTGGTAATAGCTGCCTTGAGTACTGTGCCTCTAAGGATCTGAGGTCATGTTCTGGCTCAGTGGGTAGTTCTATCTTTGAATAGCAAGGCTGGCCTTGTGCACAAAGGTGAAGGAATTGGGGCGTACATATCGGGTGTTACCCTTTCTGGCCTAGAGAATACTTGATAGAAACGGGCTTCAATGGAAAAACTAAGGGACAGAAGAGCTTCAGTTTTAGCTTTGTCACGTACAAGCGTGGCCATGTTGTGTAAATTTTTCAAGCCTTATTTTCTTCGTCTCTAAGCATAGTGCAACAATCTTCATATGGTTGTTGTGGACATTTAAGGTGTAAAATAGTATGTCTAAAGCAAATAATACAGAAATGCTTATAAATGATCTTGTGATATGTATTAATAAATGATAATGATCATTACTTTCTTGCTCTTTTTTTTTTTACTAATTGGGATCATGCATTTAACATATGTTTTCTAAAAGTTAATTTCCACCTTTTCTTTGAATTACCGTGATCTTCTTCTATGCTCTTGGTTATGAGGCATACGTAAAGATTGTGTAATAAATAAAGATGAAGAGGTCTGAAAAGGAGAAATGGAACCACAATGTTATTAGAGAAGCCATCAGGAAAAAGTTTCAAGGGAATGGCTAATAGTACAAAAGGCTGCAGAGGAACATGAAGGAAAAAGACTAAAGAGATTCAGACTTGCTAATTGGAAATATACTGGAAATCCCAGAGAATGAAATTGCTATAGTGATAGGTACAGGAGGTAGAATGAGATTCGCCGAGGGCATAATGAATGAAGAGAACATGATGTGACAAAATACTGTTAAAAATTTTGCCTAGGTTTTCTATCAGAAGATTTTCTGTTGCACAGACATGAAGAGGGTATTTGGAGGAAAAAATATATAAAATAAAGTACATGATTAAATTAATTATTTCTATTACCACACAAAGGTCAGATCAATTCCCTCAATTCTTTGATAAATGGTAAATGCTAAATGATCTGTATCTATACGTCTTTTCTGCCCTGAAATTGGAGAACACATTTTCATTAAGAAATTTATTTTAAAAGGAAGTACAGCTGTAGAGGTGCAGATATTTCTATCAGTTCTCCCCTAATTGCTGCTGGCACCACTTTTATATGAGAGGAGCTCAGAAGAGACGATTTTGAGAACTTACTGGCCTTCCCATGTTTTGTAATGCTGGAAAAATGTGTTTGGTGGCCTGGTGCCAGGCACCAGCAATACAGATGTGGGGGTAGAAAACCAGAAGAAAGGTAAGGGCAGAGTACTCATCACATGAGCACACTGTATTGTCGATGCTAGATAGTACAGGGTTGGCATGGAGGGGAAAAGATATTACAAGTGAACTGACACATCCCACCCTTTCTCTTTCTCTTTTCTTTCTTTTCTTTTTTTGAGACAGCCTCACTCTGTTACTCAGGCTTATGTGCAGAGACACAATCTCAGCCAACTGCGACCTCTATCTCCTGGGTTGAAGTGATGTTCATGCCTCAGCCTCCCTCATCCACGTTATTTATGTTCCAATTTTATTTTTAAGCTCTTATTCAAGTTTTTAGTTTATCATAGTAGAAAGAGAGATAGAAAATATTTTCCGCTGGGTGCGGGGGCTCATGCTTGTAATCCCAGCACTTTGGGAGGCCGAGGTGGGTGGATCATGAGGTCAGGAGTTGGAGACCAGCGTGACCAACATGGTGAAACCCTGTCTCTACTAAACATACAAAAAAATTAGCTGAGCGTGGTGGCGAGTGTCTGTAATCCCAGCTACTTGGGAGGCCGAGCAGAAGAATCGCTTGAACCCGGGAGATGGAGGTTGCAGTGAGCTGAGATGGTGCCATTGCACTCAAGCCTAGGCAACAAGAGCAAGACTCCGTCTTAAAATAGAAAAAAAGAAAAGAAATAAAAATGGCGGGGCATGGTGGCTCACGCCTGTAATCCCAGCACTTTGGGAGGCCCAGTCGGGCTGGATCACTTGAGGTCAGGCGTTCAAGACCAGACTGGCCAACATGGTGAAATCCCGTCTCTAGTAAAAATTAAAAAAAAAAAAAAAAGATTAGTTGGGGGTGGTGGCCAGCGCCTGTAATCCCAGCTACACTGGAGGCTGAGGCAGGATAATCGCTTGAACCTGGGAGGCAGAGGTCCTGGCATTGCACTCCAGCCTGGGCCAAGAGCAAAAGTCCATCTCAGAAAAAAAAAAAAAAATAAATAAATAAATAAATAAATAAATAAAAGAAAATATTTTCAAGGAGAAAAATGTAGATTTTATCTTTAACTTACACAAAAGTTAAATAATAACTTCTGTGTAAGTGGGGCAGATGGAACCTTTTAATTTTGCCACTTAAGTGATGGAATTTATTCATAAAAGTATGTAAGAGATTGCTTTCATCTTTGCAAGAAATTTTAGTTAATTGTTGATATCATCTTAGTGCCCTTTACTTAGTGGGGACATCCTTGTAAAACTGAAAAACACTGAGAAAAATATTAGAATGGTTGTTAAGTGACCTCTTGTTGCCATCACTAAAGTATTAATAATAATAGTTTAATTTACTACATGTCTTGCACCAGGACTACTCAGCAGCATCATATATTATACTTAGAGAATGAGTTATTTACTTAATCTTTACAAAATTATTCCAAGACCTACAATAGGAAAGGAAGTTGAAGCTCAGCAGGGTAGAGAAACTTCCCCATGTTTGGATGGTTTTTCATTGGTAGTGCTGAGATTCAAACCCACTTCTGTTTGATTCTGAAACACAGCTACTGGCCACTGTAATACACTGCGTTCTGGATTTGTTACTAATCATTAG
The DNA here is from genome assembly GCA_031835075.1 of Saguinus oedipus. Lineage (NCBI taxonomy): Eukaryota > Metazoa > Chordata > Mammalia > Primates > Cebidae > Saguinus > Saguinus oedipus. The sequence continues at coordinate 4,489,896 of CM063175.1, read as the reverse complement.
CAAATAGATTTCAGTAGAAATAGGATGTTTTTTAACTTTCTAATTAAATCTTAAAATTGGGATCTTTCATTTTGTAGTCTGGTTTCTTTATCACACCTCTATGTCAGTGACTTCCTGAAATTTCCTGCTAGAAAGTACTGAGACTATCATTAGTATGTAATAAATATAACTATTGAAAGCAATACATTCGAAGAATTTAAATTTAACCATATGCTCTTTTAGCAGATAAAGAAAGCAAATTTGATTTTTAAGTGAGTGTGCTCGACATATTGGGAAATTGGAGCTGGGGTGAGTGTGGTGAGCCACGTTTCCAGGTGTGCAGTCCCAGGAGGAGGCAGGAGAGGCTTGGGGAGCTCCTGGAGGCTGCAGGAGTGCAGGCTCATGAGTTGCTCATTCCTTCTCTCTGCACCAGGGGGCATTTTGTGATAATGTTTATCACTTCTTTTCTGCCTGGGGTCTCTGAAACATCTTCTCACATTGTGGCCAGAGCTTTGCTCCCACCAGGCAGCACCTATGAGAGGTTTCCCTCCTGCTAGATAGCAGCAGCTTCTAGCTCTGGTGATGCTGTTTTCTGTCTGAGTCCTTGCGGCTCTCATCTCTGGACTTCCTCACAGCTGAAAGATTCACTCCTCACTTTTGCACCACCTACAGAAGCAGCTTCCTGAATTAAATTATTTCTGTTGAATGAAATACCTGGTGTGGTTTCAATTTTCTTTAATGAATCCTGACTGATACTAAAGCACTTTCCCAGGTGTTCCATTTATATAATGCAGTAATTAAAAGGGCTGTGATTGTAAGAAGCATTCAAGTGCACTATGGTAACCTGTGAAGTTACCTATTTTTTTCTGCTATTACATCTACAGGGAGTCCATCAGCTGCAGAAAGTAAATGGAGCTTTCAAAAGTTTCAGTTGCTATAAAGGGAGACCCTCTGTTCTTCCAGTCTTATTCTCAGAGATAGGAAATAACAATGGCAGCATTCATCTGGACATTTCTTGTGTTTTATATTCCAACACAAATACAATGAGACACCTATTTGGCCAGCATGTAAGTTGAACCTGACTGCAGTGATTAATTTCTGCCTCTGTGTGTTTTAGAGACTTTTGTAGAAAAAATTAGTAGATGTCAATGAAAGTGGATGGAAATCATCTATAGCTTAGAAGTTCATAAATTTGAAACTACCTAGGCACAGTGCTCAAAATAGGTGCTTGTTTTAATTTACAGGTTACAGTTGTGGAACCATTATTTGCTAACTTAAAGTTGCTAAGTGGTTATTTCAAGAGGTGGATAAAGTCTACCTACCACATCTGTATAAACTTTACATTCAAGAGGGAAATCTTAAAATAATTTATCTATATAGATAAAAAATCATGAAAGCGTATATTTTAAACACTCAAAGTTAATGAATGGTTATAAAATACTGTAATTCATTCCTGATACTTCTAGCCTGCCCTCTTATTTTGACATTGGTGGGGGAATAGGCTGAAGAGGAACATGGAAACAAATGTGAAAAAATTGTGAAGAAGAGTTTAGTACATTTAACTTTTGTGTAAGTGGACACATAGAACCTTTTTATTTTTGCCACTTAAGTGATTGAATTTGATCATAAAAAGTAGGTTCTCTAGGCTGGTGTGGTGTCTCATACCTGTAACCTCAGCACTTTGGGAGGCTGAGGTAAGCAGATCACTTGAGGTGAGAAGTTCGAGACCAGCCTGGCCAACAACATGCAGAACCCCATCTCTACTAAAAATACAAAAATTAGCCAGGCGCAGTGGCATACGCCTGTTATTCCAGCTACTTGGGAGGCTGAGGCATGAGAATTGCCTGAACCCAGGAGGCAAAGATTGCAGCGAGCCAAGATCATGCCACCCTCCAGTCTGGATGACAGAGCAAAACTCCATCTCAAAAAAATTATATGTATGTATAATTCATATATGAATTATAAACAATTTTTGAAATTGTGAATTTCAGAATTCACAATTCTGAAAGCCAGTGTAAAATGGAATATATTGACAAGGTTTAATTTCAGCATCACCTGAACTTTCCATTCTTGACTTTAGTGACCTAGGAATTTCAGTGAAGACACACAAATAGCCTGAAATCTGAGAAAAGTTAATCCCAGATTTAAGCTCAGCCCCAAAATATTCCATGTACTATAGAGGAACAGATGAACTCAATGAATGTTTGCATTTTCTGTTAACAAACATACATTTAAATTATTTCAACCTTTTAGTTCTTCTGTCTTGCATTCAAGTATTTTGATTTTTTTCAAAAATAATTTAATTCCAAATAGTGGTTAATAAAGGAAGTCTGAGTTATAGAACTTGTTTTTTAGGGGAAAATTTCTTTCTTTTATTTCAAGCCATCACCAATTGCCAGAAAAAATAATTCTCAGATTTATGTGTTTCTAACTGAATGGTCTCTTTCTGCAATGCCAATGAGTAATTATTTTTTTAAACAAATGGAAAACTCAAGGAAAACTGAACAGTGATTTACAGCATTTGCATATGCATTTACCAGAATTGTAAGAGCAGGGATTTAATATCATATGAAGTGATGTAGATTTTGGCGAGAACGATTGATATCTATTAAAATTTCTAGTTATCTGAAAATCCAGAGAACATCAAGGTGAAAACTTTGTTCTTCTAACCATCGCTCAGATATAAGAAGAATCAGCCAATTTTTCTTATATGGTGTCCCGCTAACAAACTTCCTAACAGTATTGGTACATTGTCACATTGTCTTTCTTTCCTTTTTTTTTTTTTTTTTTTTGAGATGGCCTTTCGCTCTTGTTACCCAGGCTGGAGTGCAATGGCGCGATCTCGGCTCACCGCATCCTCCGCCTCCTGGGTTCAGGCAATTCTCCTGCCTCAGCCTCCCGAGTAGCTGGGATTACAGGCACGTGCCACCATGCCCAGCTAATTTTTTGTATTTTTAGTAGAGACGGGGTTTCACCGTGTTGACCAGGATGGTCTCGATCTGTTGACCTCGTGATCCACCCGCCTCGGCCTCCCAAAGTGCTGGGATTACAGGCGTGAGCCACCGCGCCCGGCCGTCTTTCTTAACTAACAGATACGATTCAAGAAATCTGGGAGTTAGATCCAAATGGCTAAGTATCTCCAAACCTAAAAGTTGTTACCCACCATTCTTAAGCCTGAATAAACTGCATAAAACTTGCAACACTGATACCTACTCAGTAACGTCACACTTTATCCTCCAATACAATTAAAAGTTGAGGTGCGGCCGGGCGCAGGGGCTCAAGCCTGTAATCCCCGCACTTTGGGAGGCCGAGGCGGGTGGATCATGAGGTCAAGAGATCGAGACCATCCTGGTCAACAAGGTGAAACCCCGTCTCTACTCAAAATACAAAAAATTAGCTGGGCATGGTGGTGCGTGCCAGTAATCCCAGCTACTCCGGAGGCTGAGGCAGGAGAATTGCCTGAACCCAGGAGGCGGAGGTTGCGGTGAGCCGAGATCGCACCATTGCACTCCAGCCTGGGTAACAACAGCTCCGTCTCAAAAAAAAAAAAAAAAAAAAAAAAAGTTGAGGTGCTATTAAAAAGTACTTGGCTTTCTTTTTGCAATAGCTTTTCTAGTATTTGAATTAAATCTAAATGAAGCCTTTGATTTTGAAGTGTATGTATGAATTAGTAGTATGCTTTTTTTTTTTTTTTTTTTGAGACGGAGTTTCGCTCTTGTTACCCAGGCTGGAGTGCAATGGCGCGATCTCGGCTCACCGCAACCTCCGCCTCCTGGGTTCAGTCAATTCTCCCGCCTCAGCCTCCTGAGTAGCTGGGATTACAGGCACGCGCCACCATGCCAAGCTAATTTTTTGCATTTTTAGTAGAGACGGGGTTTCAGCATGTTGACCAGGATGGTCTCGATCTCTTGACCTCGTGATCCACCCACCTCGGCCTCCCAAAGTGCTGGGATTACAGGCTTGAGCCACCGCACCCTACCTAGTAGTATACTATTAATAGTGATAAGTTTTTAAACACTGGCTAGCTGTTGGCAAGATATTATTATACATGTCTAATTTTCCAAGTCAGGGAAGAATGCTTTCAATTTTGAATTTATCAACAATGGCCAATTGAAAATACTTTAAACACTTTTTCATGAATAACCAATATTTATTTATTTATTTATTTATTTATTTATTTATTTATTTATTTTCTTGAGATAGAGTTTTACTCTGTCACCCAGGCTGGAGTGCAGTGGCATGATCTTGGCTCACTGCAGCATCCACCTTCCCAGCTCGAGCGACCCTCCTGCCTTAGCGTCCCAAGTAGCTGAGACTATAGGCATCTGCCACCACCCTGGCTAATTTTTGTATTTTTAGTAGAGATGGGTTTCTTTATGATTCTCAGGCTCATCTCCAACCTCTGGGCTCTAGTGATCCAGGCACCTTGGCTCCCCAAATTCTAGAATTTTAGACATGAGCCACCATGCCTGACCTATTTAAAAAAAAAAAAAAAAAAAAAGGATAAATCTGTGAAAAAAAATAGGCAATTCATTATCTGATGATTACCCGATATCAAGCATTTCTCTTTAGAAAAGAGCATACTTTCCATTCTTTGTTCAATTACATTTTCTCTATTCCCAGCACAGAAAGTGAATCAAGCTTTCTTGTTCAATAAGATCTTCCTTAAGCACAGCTAGTGTTATTCTCTGAATCAGCAAAATGATTTTTGAATTGCTATTTTAAGAACGTCAATAAGTTAGCAAGAGGAGGAATTCTGATCCCTCAGTATGAAACATTTACTTAAAATCTCATCAACTTAAAGTTATGATTAAGTTATAACAGAACGTTCTGGAGTAATATTATATTACATCCTGATAGGATTTGAGTTCAGGCATATGCATATGTCAAACTCATCAAATGAGATTCATGCATTTCATTGTACGTAAATTTAATCTAAAAATGAATTATGAACAATTATAGAATACTTCTTAATGATATGTATGTTAAATATTTAGAGGAATATGCATGAACGTTTGCAGACTATTTGCATCAGAAATGAATAAAAGAAGATAGAATTGAGAAATATTGTAAATTCACTTAAAAATTGTTTTAATTTTTCTCTTTTTAACATTTTTTACAATTATATTTAAATATTTAAATTACAATTAAAGAAAAATTGTTTATCTACATACCCTTGAAAAAGCCTATTTTATTTTTTAAAATTATTTTTAAAAATTTAAAGAGTATGGGGTTAGGCAAGCTAAATTGTTTAGGCATCCGGAGATTATATTTTGCAAGTCTAATTATTAAAAAATATTTTCTGAAGGAAGATAAACAAATGAGCTTTTGCCTTTCAATCTACATGTGTAGCGTTCCCCAGGAGGATTAAAACTGGGGAGCTCACATTTTAGTTCCTTGGCCTTACATCGACCCTAATTTTTAGAGGTTTAGAAATTGGCTGCAAAATTCGTTTTGGTACTGAAACTTGGCACCAAGATCTAAAACCCAAGACCAAGTCGTCATTTTCAGTTTATTTTTAAGCCTTTTGGCAAGAAGTCACAACATTCATTTCTTTGCCTGAGACTGTAATGCCAGGGGATGTCAGGACGCAAAGTCCCTTGAGCAATATGTCAAGAACATCTGCACGCATGTGCAGTGAGGTGATGATCTTCTAGGAGCCCAGAAATGTTTAATTAGGAATTCAGAAATAAACGAGAAGGTAAGGAAATTTTAATGTTTACATAGGAGGCAATGTTCTGCTCCAGTTTGTTAAGATTCTCCATGGACGTATGAACTTTCTAGCCAAGGATTCAAAATGTCAGTACCTTTGTTTGCCACCTACTATATTTCCATGTGAACATTTCAAAATGAAGAGGAAAGAGTGTAATATTAATTATTTGTGGATTCAGGTGGAGAATGTAAAGAAGTTTATTCTGATTCATTTCTTTTTGTTCTTTTTTTTTAATTTGCACTTTTTCTATTTTTTCCATTGACACCAACAAATACTATTTCAAGGAAGCCTAACTTTCATTTTAATATGGCTCTTGTCTCAAATGCAATCATTTTGTGCTTTTTACTCCTTTTTTCATGTTTATTTTATTAACACTTTGTATTTCTGAACATTAATCATTTATGGTTCCATCTCAGTATACATCTCAAAAACTCTGGATAAACTTCTAGATTAAAATGCTTTTATTTTTAGTAACACATGTGCTCAATCAAATGTGGGAGTGAAAAGGAAAAAAGTGAATTCATGGAGATAAGGAATAGAACAATGGTTACCAGATACTGGGAAGAGCAACAAAGAGGAGGGGATCAAGTGAGAATGGTTAATAGGTACGAAATACAACTACGGGCCCCGGCGTGATGGCTCACACCTATAATCCCAGCACTCTGGGAGGCCGAGTAGGGTGGATCACCTGAGGTCGGGAGTTAAAGACCAGCCTGACCAACAGGGAGAATTGAAAAAATTAAAAAATACAAAATTAATCATCTTAATTAAAACATATAAAATTAACCAGGGGTGCTGTAATTCCAGCTTCTAGGGAGGCTGAGACAGGAGAGTTGCTTGAACCCAGGAGGTGGAGGTTGCAGTGAGCTGAGATGGCGCCATTGCACTCCAGACTGGGCAACAAAAGTGAAACTCTATCTCAAAAATAAAATACAGTTATATAGAATCAATCAGATCTAGTATTAAGTAGCCCAATAGGGTGACTACAGTTAGCAGTAATTCATTGTGTAATTTTATTTTATTTATTTATTTTGAAACAGAGTCTTGCTCTGTTGCACAGACTGGAGTGCAATGGTGCAATCTCTGCTCACTGCAACCTCCGCCTCTGGGGTTCAAGCAGTTCTCCTGCCTCAGCCTCCTGAGTAGCTGGAACAAGGGTGTGAACCACCATACCTAGCTAATTTTTGTATTTTCAGTAGTGGCAGAGTTTCACTATGTTGGCCAGGGTGGTCTCAACTCCTGATGTCAAGTGATCCACCCACCTCAATCTCACAAACTGCTGCGATTACAGGTGTTAGCCACTGCTCCTGGCCCATTGCATATTTTAAAATAATGAAAAGAGTAGAATTGAAATGTTCCTAACACAAAGCAACTATAAACGCATAAGGGAATGGATGCAGTTATCCTGATTACAGCATTACACATTATATGCCTGTATGAAAACACTGCATGTACCCCATAAATACACATGACTATTATGTAGCCATAATATATATGGTTTTTCATTTAAAGCCCATTGGAAAGACTAGCCTGGTACCTTGTCTATATGATTCCCTTACAAACTTTCTGTCCTGTGGTAAGTAAAGATGTCACTTTCTGGCATGGCCAGGAGCATTAAAGTATTTTGAAACCTAGAGTAAACAGGAATTTACCCGATTTGTACAGACATTGCAGGCGCAGTCTGATGGCTAGTCCTTGATTTGGCTCCCTGGCCTCGAAGTTTTTAAAGGTCTAGTCTGAACCTCATTATCAAAGTATCAGCAAAGCTAACTTGAAAGGAGCCTATATAGCCAATCACTATTGTGGCTGCACTTTATGCAAATAATCAGGCCAAGTATAAGAATAAAGCTTGTTTTTCAAATAAATTTGCCTCACTGTGAATTTTCTTTTGTAGAAAAGGGGACTGGGGGAGAGAGAAAAAATGTTTCAGAAGAGAACTATAGCACACGTGTTGCTAGATTCTAGTTCAGATCATTGTTTTTGAGCTTTTACACTTTTCCTACAATTTGAACTGAATCCTGAATTACTTCTTGGCAACAAAGAGTCTCTAAGGAAGAAAAGGGGTTTTAATCTTCATGATGTTCTTTAATGGAATAGGTTTTTATTTTCACTCTGGCATGTGAATTCTTTTTGATTGTAATTCTTGTGCACATTACATTTCTACTATTCAAATTTTTAATGCTGTGCACCTCTCAGTGTTTTAAACCTTCCCATAAAACCAAAGTCAAGGTATTCAGAAGACTAGAGATGATTCGACCAAGCCTGTAAATCTCCCTTACTGGATTCCCCCTGGGCCCAGATCTGTTTTTCATTCCCAGTGCACTGTTGCTGAAGCTATGCAATATCAAGCACCCTCCCTCTAGGACCCAGGGACTACCATAGAAGAGATGGGTGTGTGAGATCGTAGGGCCCAGTTTCAAGGGGTGAGAGTAGGAAAACAGCCCATTGCATGGCAAGACTGATGCCATCTTGAAGTGAAAACACCATGAAGAATAATGTTACACCCTCACATGGTGCAGCTTTACATGTGGCAAGGTCTTGAAACAATTCCTATAGCATATTCCACCTCTCATAAAGATGCTTGTCTAACCTCCCCGGTGGTCACAAGTTTTACAAGAACATTTGAGGCATGATCAGATGCACATGTGGGTACCCTAATAGCTTGCTATCTAAAGGGCACTTTCTAGAGGCTGGATAGAAGGATCCATCATCTCTCAGCCACCAGGGATATCACTCCTTTTCACAAGTCCCTATTAAATACTTCTTTTTGAGGAAAAAAAATACTTTTCTCTTTGGTAGTAGATATTTATAAGGATCTTGTACCAGTTCTAAGTTGTGAAGGAAACAAAATATTCATCCAGAAATAGTTTCTCCTCCCTAAGAATTTACCCAGAACAATAAGCCTAAATAAAGACAAAAGCTAGAGAGAAAATAGAAAAGCAATGAGTTCCATGGTCCTGTTCATTCCGTAGATATGAAATTAACGCTCCTGAGTAGCCAATCCTGCATGAAGCACTGTGCATGGAAATACAAAAAGAAAGAATATATCATTTGTATATTTGAAGAAGCAATACACATGTTGTGCAAATTGAATAAGCAAGTCTGTGGACCATACTTGGGCTGACATACACACTGGGAAGTAATAAGCAAGCAGGTGGAATTTGCAGGTTTTCTGGTAGGAATTTGCAGAATGATGAAAAGTGAAACCGGGAATAAACACGAGACACTCGTGGAGCAGAGAGTAGTGAAGAGAGAAGAAGCACCTTAAAAAGTGCTGTTAAGTGTGTGTAAAATTGACGACAACTGCACTGATTAAGCACTTACTACCTACCTGATAGGAAGTATATGGGCATTACCTTGTTTAATACTGAGACAATTTCATGAGGTTATTCCATCCATTATTCAGAAGACACAGCTGAGGTTTATGCAGATTAAGTCACTTTTTCAAGGTCACAAGAGTTGTGGTTATGATGTGGTGGAACAAGGACTTAGAGATGCCTACCCTAATTTCAGAACCCAACTTCAGAGGGTAGTCGACTGTGCTGGGTGTTATATAATGACGTCTCATTTGGGCTGGGCTGAAAAATGGCCATAGGGCTGGACTAGAAGAGTTGGCACAAGAAGGAGAATACAGGTGATGATATTGTGAAGATACAGGACACCAGATAAAGAGAGCACCCCATGACCGTAACAGGCAGAATGAACCACAGTAAAGCCCTAATTCATGAAACACCACACAGTGAAGAGAATGTCACTACCTGTCATTTAATATCCTCTAAGAATGCTGAAAAATGGTAAATGAAGAATAAAACTTGTGAGGCTCAACAGAATAATTTTTCCAAGCCATTTTTTCTTCATTGAAATTGATTAAGTTTCCTTAAGAAATGACTTCATTCTCATGATATAATCTATGATTGGTTAGTCTAGAGATAATCAAGAGTCATCTCTCAATGAAAATTTTGTGTTTCCATCTGTACATTTTCCCAATTGAATAACTCACCCTTTCAAAATTAACTCTTTTCTATATCTCCTGTCTTCTACTAGATTTTTATGCCAACTGGTATGACCATGTTTTAGGCTTCCTACTAATTAGACCAAGTGTGGCAACTCACAAAATTTTTTTATCTCAAAAAGAACATATAAAGAATACATCTTCTAATGAAAATGTAGAAAAACTGTGAAAAATAAAAGTATACAAAATATACTATTGTCATTTTATAGCATTGATTTTGATACTTGACAGTCACATCTCAGTCAATTAATCATAAAATCTCTGCTAAATACAGCACAAGGCATAAGAAAAGCCAGTTGAAAAGGAAACATGGTGAAAATACTAGCTGGAGCCACAGAAGGTGGGTCTATTTTCCCAATATACTGATGTGGTCCTCTCATATCTGACTAAATTTCTTGCATATGCTGTGAAATTTCTCACTACCTCTCAATACTTTCTAAATAAGAAAATTAGCTGTGTTTGGTTTTTCCTTCCTATCTACCAACTCTCTAATCAAAAATAGTGATAAGGCTTTTCAGTTTGAAACAGACCTTTAATTTAAACTCCATCTGAAATTTAACAGAAGATTATTGTTTCAAGTGCTTTAAAATCTTAATAAAAATTGGAATCTGGATTAAGAAAGGTTCATAGATAGAAAACTTATGATTCAGGTTCTCGTCTATAAATCCCCTAAAATTTCTTAAAAATACCTTTACCAGGCTGGGCACGGTGGCTCAAGCCTGTAATCCCAGCACTTTGGGAGGCCGAGGTGGGTGGATCACAAGGTCAAGAGATCGAGACCATCCTGGTCAACATGGTGAAACCCCATCTCTACTAAAAATACAAAAAATCACCTGGGCACAGTGGCGCGTGCCTGTAATCCTAGCTACTCAGGAGGCTGAGGCAGGAGAATTGCCTGAACCCAGGAGGCGGAGGTTACGATGAGCTGAGATCGTGCCATTGCACTCCAGCCTGGGTAACAAGAGCAAAACTCCATCTCGAAAATAAATAAATAAACCTTTACCAGTTGGCTGTTCAGGTCCTGGTCTTAGTCTGTGTGGGTCTTCTGTTTGCTTGTTTTCATTCCTTTTTTTTTTTTTTTGGTGTGTATGTGAGATGGAGTTCTACTCTTGTCACCCAGCTGGAGTACAAGGGCCCTATCTCAGCTCACTGCAACCTCTGCTTACTGCGTTCAAGGGATTCTTCTGCCTCAGCCTCCTGAATAGCTGGAATTACAGGCTCCCGCCACCACACCAGCTAATTTTTGTATTTTTAGTAAAAACAGGGTTTCACCCTGTTGGCCAGGCTGGTCTCTAACTGCTGACCTCAGATGATCCACTCACCTTGGCCTCCCAAAGTGCTGGGATTTACAGGTATGAGCCACCGTGCCCAGCCTTCACTTTTGTTTTTAAGCTTTAAGTATTGATAATTTTTTTAAGTTCTGAAAACTCTGTGAGAAGAAAAAACTATTGAAAAAAAGATTACAAATGCACAAAATTCTTCCTTGATATTTGATTGAGATACACACAAGATATATATAGCCTTCTTTTAAAATAGCATACAGAAGGAGTTCAAATATTATGGGATAAAGACACATGCTTCCATCAAGTTCAGCATCTGGAAAAGGTAAGGCAGGAGGTCATCACAATAATTTCTGTTTTCGATATGTGACATTAGTGGCATCTGACATGTTATCTTCACTTTTTTAAAACAACTACATGCCTTACAGAATAGAACATTTAATACTGAATTTCAACGAACTTTGTCACATAGCATTCATTTGAATTTTCTACAAACATATCTAAAAAAAAACTCAAAGGAAATTAATCTGACATTTACTTTTTTTCACAGTTTTGATGATCTCATTCATCTTTCCCTTGCTAAGTTCAGCAATTAGCCGAAGAACAAACTTGTGATTGGAAAATGCAAATGCCTCCAATAAATGATTTAAGCTAATAATAAAAAGCAACTAATACTATGATGCATTCTCAAAAGATCAAGTTACTTCATTTAGGGATCAATGAAAAGCTTCTCCTATTACTTCTAACCATTAACCTCCTTACATCAATATGAACACTTGTACCAAACTTCTTAAACACATTTTTTTTCCTGTCCTCTGAAATGGAATTAATTCCAGGTAGAAATTCCAAAAATAGTGTTGGAAACACCATTTTGTGATTCAACAGCTTCTCTTAAGACTCCCACACCAACTTTATCAACTCAAGGTTAAGATGGGGCAGGCTTTACAGAATGTACTCTATGAGGGTAATTCTAATATTGCTGATTTGCCAATATACTGCAAGAATTTCCAATATATAATAAAATTCGGGCCAGGGGCAGTGGCTCATGCCTGTAATCCCAACACTTTGGGAGGCTGAGATGGACGAACCATACTTTCAGGAGTTCCAGACAAGCCTGGCAAACATGGTGAAACCCAGTCTCTACTAAAAATTAAAAAGATTAGCTGGGTGTGGTGGCGGGTGCTGGTAATCCCAGCTGAGGCTGAGATTAGAGGTTGAGATGAAAGGCTGAGGCAGGAGAATCACTTGAACCCGGGAGGTGGAGTTTCCAGCATCCCAAGATCGTGCACTTCAGCCAGGGCAACTTGCAAGACTCCATCTCAAAAATAATAAAATAAAATAAAATTCGTAAATATTTACTGGCTGACCACACTTTAGTTCTGGGCAACAAAGGTCAGTGAAAAATGTGCACATGTACCTAGGTAGAGAAAGATCACTTAATGGTCATTGAGGGGTGAAAATATAACAGGCCCTGATCTAGGCGTTAGTCATTTAGAAACAAAAAAGACCGTCTATAAGGGCCGTATCTTTGACCTCAAAATGCTTACAGTTAATTGGAATCGAGCTTACAGAATTATCTATGAAGAAATACTCTGGCATTGACAAATTCCCAAGAGCTAACTTTGCAGAGCTAGGACCTATTTTTATTTCAGTATACTTTCTACCATTCCTTCCCTAATTAAAAATTAAAATGATTTCTAGTTATGTTTTCCAAGTCTGATTTGTGAAAAGTCCAACAGGTATGATAGAGAAGGGAAATTCTTTGGTGGTAGCCTTCAAAGTACTCTCTTGAATGAGGAAAGAATATTAAAAAATTAATATGTGAGACAAAATATTAACAAAGGCTAAGATTTGGGGAAAATTAAAGGAAAAAAGATGTCATACTAGAATTTGAAGGGAGCAGCTGTGCTAATTTTATTGGGAATAGGTAAAATCATAATTTGTGAATCGCCAACCTCCTCAATCCTCTGACAACAAAGAATGGAATCATTGTATTACTTAACTGATTAAGACTAAACATTTAGACTATGATGGTTTCAGGGGAAAGAACTATAAAAATGATTGCATTAAAACATCTTTATTAAAGAAGTAAAACAATCTTACTGGTTCAATGACTTTTTTTTCCATTTAAGAGTTAAACTACTTTTCATCCTCATTTTATGCATATGTAAAAGATACACTTTTTAACAATTGCTCTAACACAAATACTGCTAAACGTTTACAATAGCATCGCTCTTTTCTTTGGAATAAATGAAGCCTCAAAACCAGTGAACCGTTTCCTGCTATATGTTATTCTTACCATTTCATTTGCTCCAGAGCCACTGCCAGTTTGAAAGCTCCTGTGCATAAAGCCTTGCCAAGCTTGAAAGTATAATAAACCTTCTGTAATATTCTTGGAAACCAAAGACACTGTGAACTCAGGGAGTTGAGCGTTTATATGTTTAAGTCAGGTATTACAATTCTTTTAATCTCATGAGATTCTAAATAACCATGGACTGAATAAAGCTGTTTTCTGCTAAAAATGAAATTTTACCCAAGTCTATCAATATAAAATGAGAGTCTCCAGGGTGGAAGGTGGTGTTTGCATTCATGAAGGAGTAAGAAGTGTCATGAGTGTTTTGAGAAGGAGATCAACACTCAGGTGCCCAGAAACCTCAAACTCTAGAGTTTTAGGGAAAAGAAAAAAAATTACAGTATCCATCTACTTGAGACAGTATATTTTAAATGATAAATCTGTGTTTCTGTGTATTTTTTACAGTCATTAAAAACATTATATCCTCTCTATACAACCCTCCAAATTGGGTAAAAAAGTTAAAAAATATAGAAATGTTTCTATTTTATTATTAAACCGGCATTTATTACAAATTTTTCTTTTTTTCTTTTCTTTCCTTTTTTTTTTTTTTTTGAGACAGAGTTTCGCTCTTGTTACCCAGGCTGGAGTGCAATGGCACGATCTCGGCTCACCGCAACCTCCGCCTCCTGGGTTCAGGCAATTCTCCTGCCTTGGCCTCCTGAGTAGCTGGGATTACAGGCACGCGCCACCATGCCCAGCTAATTTTTTGTATTTTTAGTAGAGACGGGTTTCACCATGTTGACCAGGATGGTCTAGGTCTTTTGACCTCGTGATCCACCCGCCTCAGCCTCCCAAAGTGCACAAATTTTTCTTATTATTCTAAGTTTTACTCATGTATTATAGCAGACAAAAAAATTCTACTTACTAATCAAATACGATTTGGGTCTCGGATCTTAAACCAGATGTAGAAAACTTGATCAGGCAAGTTTGAGGCCCTTCCTATTACAGTAAAATATGAGTCCTGTGGCTGAGGTCAGAGTTGAGGCTGGAGAGAGTGAAGGTTTTGCCATTTCCATGACCTCTGAGTCACAGCCTGGCATTTTTCCTGCCGCTGTTGATGCAGTAGTCAAAAAGACTCAAGGCCAAGAGTACTATTCTGGAAAAATCAGAAGTAAGAACTTTTCAGATCACAGAAAACATGAAGTCTGAGAAAGTTCTGTCTCTTACAGAATTACCATTCTCCCTACTGCTTTTTCAGAGAATGTCAAGCTGGCTTCAGAAGGCTAAGAAAAAAAAAACACATACATTTTATTCTAACAGTGGGATAGGTAACATATATTTCACTGGGCCTCACAGTGTGGGCAGGGCTGAATTGACCTCTGCAAGCCTCAGTTTCCTGTTCTGCATGAAGGGTGTAAATCAAGCCACAGGGGTTTACTGGGAGCCTTAGCTCCTGTTCTCCCTTGCAAAGGAAGATCAGTCACTGTTTTCCAAATCCACCCTCCTTTGTGAGACAACAGAAGTTTCACTGAATTCTACTGTGAAAGGGTTCTTGAAGACTGATCACCATGTGAGACCTTCCACAGTGAGTCAGCCCTCATTTCTCCCTCCCAGGATCTCCGTCCAACGGTCCCTGTTAAAGCTGATGATGAGAAATCTGACAGTATCATGGAGTTGTTAGTTTGATGGGAAGGTTGTTATGTTTCCCTGCCCCCACCGTCCTTTATCTCCCCTCTTTTCCCCTTCCTCAAATGGTCTGGCTGCTGCAATGTGAGAAGCATAGTTGCGCTGGGCCTGCTCTCTGCATGAGGTGAGGTGACGGGGAGCGGTGAGTGCCAGACCCCAGATTGATGGCCTGTGGAAAGCCAGCGCCAGAGCTGCCGGTGGCCAAGTACTCCTCCGCGGGGATCCCACAGAATACACTTTCCAGATTTCTGGGCCTCTGTCCAGCTACACACTTCTGTGCATGCAGCTCTCCCTTCATGAGAAAGAGGCTGGGAGGGAGGGGTGGAGGCAAAGTCCTCCGTGCACTTGCTTACTTATTTACTGCTTTAGTAAATGTGCTGAACATATGCTACTTTAAGAAGCAGCCAGGGAGAGAAAGCCAATCTGACTACCTCTTTCCACCAAGCCTTCCTTCTCTCCTTCTGGCGTGGGGTATACAGTCGAATGAGGGCCAGTCTGAAAGGGGGCTATGTCCTTCAGGGCTGACAGCCACTGAGGTAGGCTTGAGTGAAAACAGTGGAAACACCACAGATAGCATCTCTGCCACCGTCAACCATATGGCCATGGGCAATTACATTCCAATTCCAGACCATCACCTCTGGGCATAGCTGCTGCTGTCTGGAAAGCCGATACGGCTGGATCTTTCTTGGGTTAGGAGCTGTAGCGGGCTCTGTAGCTGAGAAGTGACTTTCCTCCAGGCCTGCAGTGCTGGATTACGCTGTTAGGGATTAAATAAGAATCTCACCTCTTCTAGCATCACCGGGTTTGGAATGCCTTTCTCTCTTCCAAAGTTCTGCAAAGAAAAGCGAAAGTTGAAGCAGGCTAACAAGTAAGAAACGGTTGAGTGAATAGAGTCTAATAAGAGCAGATTGAGTTTATGCTCTCGGATGAAATTAAGATATCAGGACCATCAGAAAGAAATATAAAGACATTACGAGATTAAAACTTGTTTAATCAAAACGCCCAAGTAGCTGTAGAGTTGAAGTGTTCTGCCTCTAGCGCATTCCTTTTTCTCGACTCTTTTGAGAGCCTTTTAAAGTGACTGTCAGTGAATTGAAAGTTATAAAGGCAAAACCAGAACAACAACAAAACACAAAAGAAGGGATTCGTGGAGAAAGTGGAAAGTAGGTAAAAGGATGGAGATGGAAAAGGCAGGCATGAGGCCGGGGGTGGTGGCTCATGTCTGTAATCCCAGCACTCTGGGAGGCCGAGGCAGGCAGATTTAGTTCCCTTAAAATGTAAAGGGAATCGGCCGGGCGCGGTGGCTCACGCCTGTAATCCCAGCACTTTGGGAGGCCCAGGCGGGTGGATCACGAGGTCAAGAAATCGAGACCATCCTGGTCAACAATGAAACCCCGTCTCTACTAAAAATACAAAAATTAGCTGGGCACGGTGGCGTGCGCCTGTAATCCCAGCTACTCAGGAGGCTAAGGCAGGAGAATTGCTTGAACCCAGGAGGCAGAGGTTGCGGTGAGCCAAGATCGAGCCATTGCACTGCAGCCTGGGTAACAACAGTGAAACTCCGTCTCGAAAAAAGAAAATACATATATATAAAGGGAATCATAGGGAATTACAGACCACCTCATGCCTCATCCCTCCTGTGCAGACCAGGCAATACCTTGGAGAATTTTTCTCTATGAAAACTGCTACATATTTTGGGAAAACTAGGGGATATAAGATGGATAGTGCCATCCTAGGGCAAAGCACTAATGCGGAATTTTTGAGGGCCTCTAGGACAATGTCCAACTTTGGGCTCACTCAGCATCTCGCGCCTGTCCCCGAGCCTCTGTTTGTCAATTCAATCTCTGAATAAAACAGAAAAGAAACAATTAAAGACACTAGATATTTGAAGAAAGTCTCCACATGAAAGACAAAAATCTAGATAAAGTTGCCCCCCCAAAAACAAATATTAATGAAAATGAAAGGACTTAAAAAAACTCAATAACCCCCCCACCATTTAGTATCAGGAAGTTTCAGTAAGTGTTAGGTAAGCAAAGAAAAATCAACAGTAAGAACTAACAAGAAGAAATCTGTAATATAAAAAGGTCTTGGAGACTTAGAAACTTTAAATATATCAAAACAGGATTCTAAAAAGTTTCATATAAAAAAGAAGCGGAACAAAAAGTTTCCTATAAAGTAACAAGAATTGGTCTTGCATCTAATTTTTTTCACAGTAATAATGCATCCCAGAAGAGGGGGCATCGAATTTTTTAAAGGACCAGGGGATATATTTTAGAAACTGAAAGCATCATTGATTAGTATAAATAAAATTCTTTCAGATTAAAAATTCATAAATGTTATCTTCCAAGCAGGTTTCTCTGCCATGAAAAAAAGTTTAAAATTGTATGCCAGCAAAACAAGGGTGAAAACCAAAAAAGGAAGAGATGTTGGATACAAGAAATTCTGGAAGGGCCCAAGAGTCTCATTAAAAAAAAAAAAAATGAGCTATGCAGGAGACCTACAGGTTAATCTTTCCAAATTTGAGTTTAAAGCCAATTGCTTGTTGATCAGGCTGGTCTCAAACTCCTGACCTCAGGTGACCCACCTACCTCTGCCTCCTAATGTGCTGGGATTTCACCCAGCCAAACTACTTTTTTAAACAACAAATAAACATAAACAGAGCAGCCATGTTTGTAGGTATGATTATAATTTTAATTTCAACGTGTCCAAATTCACAGGCATTATTCTCCATCTTCTACTCTTTCTAACATCATGCATGCATAGAACATTCAAACAAACAAAAATATAAAATAGAACATTTAGTCCTATTAACACATGAAAATTTGTTCAAGTACTTAATTATTTTTTACTCTTGCCAATTTTACAGCTGTCAATCAGCTGTAGAAACCATCCAAATATTCCAGCATCTACTTTCATATGATTGATTTATTTCATTTTTAATGACTCCCAAGGGAAGCAGTAGTTTTTTTTTGTTTTTTTTTTTTTTTTTTTTAATGAGACGGAGTTTCGCTCTTGTTACCCAGGCTGGCGTGCAATGCCGTGATCTCAGCTCACCGCAACCTCCGCCTCCTGGGTTCAGGCAATTCTCCTGCCTCAGCCTCCTAAGTAGCTGGGATTACAGGCATGCGCCACCATGCCCAGCTAATTTTTTGTATCTTTAGTAGAGACGGGGTTTCACCATGTTGACCAGGATGGTCTCGATCTCTTGACCTCATGATCCACCCGCCTCGGCCTCCCAAAGTGCTGGGATTACAGGCTTGAGCCACCGCGCCTGGCCAGTAGTTTTTTTTTAATCAAAATTCATTTCAATGTTATGGCCTAAGATCTTATTAAGCACACACACACACACATGCACACACACACACACACACACACAAAAACCTCAGAAAGTCTATTCTTTTTCCATCACAACTTCCCTTACTCTTAAGCCATCTCTAGAGTAGTTTAATTTTTTTCCCTCTATCTTTTTAATTAGTGTCAGCAAAAGCCCATTTCCACTACTGGCATAAAATTCAATACCTTATTGACAGGAACTGACATCATGTGTTTATATTAAAAGGTAACATCATGTATTTATATTAAAAGGTAAAAATATTAAATATATAATAACCTGCATATTTTAATTAATGATGTATACATTTATTATCTATCTGCTTTTGTTTTAACAACATTATAGATCATTTAGGCTTGTCTTGAAAGTTTTACTTTTATGCCCTTTAAGCTAAGTCAAATTTATATTTCTGGAATGCTGTTCATTAATTCTAAAACACTGTCAAATTTCAAAAGTGTTTTTGACATGTCCTCCTGTTATAGAAAAATTGTCTAGGGGAAAGCTAAAAAAAAACAGAAAACACAGACCGGAGTGGATATTTTTATTACTTATTACGGTTAATCATTTCCAAGTTTTCACACTTTCATCCAACAGGAAAGCATGATTTTATCTAGTCTATGGTTTCCATTGCTCCACTCTTTTTTAAAATGAATAATACATGAAGCATCCTAAGGGTTTTGCTTTCAATGTCAATTGAAAGAAAGCATTTTATTGTCCTAATTAATTATGTGACAAAATTAATTTTAGAATATGTTAAAATGTATCACAATTGTGTTTCTTCAGTAAATGTCTTATGAATAGGAAATGAACTTACATACTGAGAAGATTGTGAACCTGTCCGTTGTTTTCCTGCCTAGAGTTTTGAAAAGTTGAATATTTTTATTTCCTAGTAGTTCTTTATAAAAAGGCTAGACTTTTTTCCACAATTATTTTACTGGGAACATTATATTTTATTTTGGAAGCCATTGAGGGTAGAGGAAACATTCTCCCCTATCGGGATTTTTTTTTAATGTGGTACCTTATATAAAATAGAAATGAAGAAAGATGATAATTTAACATACATGTGGAGGTGAAGCATGAGAGAAACAGGCTGGGTCAGTTTCCTTTACATATCTTGCTTAGATGCTATTCAATGATAGCCCTCTATTACCTGGATTATGGCCACAGACTTCTGAATTGCATTCCTATTGCCAGCCTTGTTCCAAACACAGCCCATCTACCTCACGCACTTCTGCTGAGTTAAGTCTCTGTATTAAAAAAAAATAATTATATCACGCTGGTAGGTGAAAATTTGTTAGCTCCCAATGCTGATGGGACCAATTCCAGTTTTCCTAGTGAAGCAAGCAAGGCCCTGGACAATGTGTTCTTAAGTCTCCTGCCTCACTGCCCTCTTCCAGTAGGCTTTCACCTTCATCACCCTACCCCAGGGTCACCAGTGACCTCCTTGTCATTTAATAGAATGAACATTTTCCTTTCTAGAGCACTTTCTTCTGCTACTGACTTCATTGACACAACTTCTGTCTAATTTTCTCCTGCCCCCTTTGGATGTTTTTTCTCTGACTCCTGAATGTTGATCCACTTCTAAGCAACTTTTAAATGTCAGGAGCTTCTCAGGGTTTAGAGCTAAACCTTCTCCTCGTGTTATTCTCTAGGTTCTTCCTAGGAGACTGCATCCACATCTACAATGCGATGACCAGGTTTACCCAGATGACTTGTAACTTAGGGCCATTGCACCCAGCACTGAGCCTGATGAATCCAACAGCGCTCTGGACACATATCTTTGAATATCTCAAAAGAACCTCAGACTCAACTTTCATACAATCAAACTCATAAACTTCTCCCAAAAACCCCCTCTGCCCGTAAGTGCTACATTTGCATTTGAAGAAGCAAAATCTGTCACAGTCAATCTTGAAACTCTTCCTCATTATTCCCTACTTCCTTCCCCAGTAAATTAGGAATTTTAAAATTATGTTTAATTATCTATTCGTGGCTTTGTAATCAGCGTGTCCTAAGACATTAAGTTTTAATGTGACTTAAATAGGACAGGATCGTGAAAAATAAACAAAGCAGAACGCTACTTAGAATGATCAGAACAGTGATATACTATTTCAGAGTCCAGCATGAACTGACCCCAACTGCAACTTGTACAGAGGTGAGTGAGTATTTCAATGGGAGAATGAAGGAATTATGAGGGGAATTAGTGGGGCTCAGTGGAACCAGCGAAGTCAAAAATGACTAAAAGCAGGAAGGTGGAGTTCATGTGAAACCCATCTGGGTTAACTAGCACTTATAGAAGTTAACTAGGGCTCCTACCCTCCCACAGAGACTGGAAGACAGGGGCCCTATCTTCAGGTGTCGGCTTGAACAACAATGAATCATTTCTGTAGCCCTGAGTTTCTTAGGCAGGCACTTTATCAAAGCTTTATCTAACCCATGTGAACTTACAGACAGTTGAGTAGATATTTTGGAAGATTTAATTTATATGTGTCCTTATTTCTTTCCAAGCCAATTAGACAGAACTTTAAAAAGTAATTTTATTAGTATATATTGATTTGGTAATTCTATCCAGGCATTATAACATATGGAAAATACTGTATCACAGGAAATTATTATTATATATAATACATGTATATACATGCTTGAACAGGAAGACAGATGCAAATAGAGATATTATGGTTTTCTTTAAAAAAAATTATAGCATATAGTGAGTTTTACCAACATATTTGAAGGAGACTTTGAAGCTTTTCTTTGGTCCTGATATGTTATCTTACAGAGACCAGAGACGGAGGGGACATCAAGAAGCTGTCGGCTTGTCTCCAGAGTTCATCTGAGTGGATAAAATATCCAGTTTGTTTCAAATCAGCCTTTTTTCTTTGAAGCCTCAGGTAGTTTTTTTGACGGGTGGGGTTCCTGAGTCCATTGAGAGCCCTGATAGGCTAGGGAAATTAAAGTTCCAGTGACTGTGGGGTGTGAGGAGCTGGAGTAAGAAGAAAACCGTCTGGCCGGGATCAGCAAAGTGAGAAGAGGAAGGGGCTTGAAGGGGGACATGTGAAAGGATCCCCGGGAGCTGGGGGAACGATCAAGGCAATGAGAGGGGAAAGGAGCAGAGGGGATGGGAGGGAAAGGTATTAAAGGAGCCAGTCTGGGGAGATCTTGGGTTTCCCACAGAAGCTTTTGAAGTTTTCCACATGATCCTAAGTCATCTCAGCCTACCAAGGATAGAAGCTGACAGTGGTAGCGCATGAGCAGCACACAAGCAGTGGGACTTGGAAGGGGGTTTCCTTCGGCTGAGATGTTCCTATGAGAGGACAGTGTCAAACAGAGAGAACGATAAAGGGCCAGGCACAGTCACTCACGCTGCAATCCTAACAATTTGGGAGGCTGAGGCGGGTGGATCCCTGGAGGTCAGGAGTTTGAGACAAGCCTGGACGACATAGTGAAACCACAACTCTACTAAAAATAGATATAATTAGCCGGGTGTGGTGGTAGACACCTGTAATCCCAGCTACTCCGGAGGCTGAGACAGGAGAATAGCTTGGACCTGGGAGGTAGAGGTTGCAGTGAGCCAAGATCACACCACTGCACTCCAGCCTGGGTGAGAAGAGCGAAACTGCATCTCAAAATACATACATACATACATACATACATACGTACATACGTACATACATACATAAAAATAAAGCCTTACAAAGAAACAGGGGAAATTTTTTTTTCAATCCCATAAGTTAGGGTATAAACACGACTCAAAATAAGGAGCCAGGAAGAAAATCTTCCAGCCCAGGAGGTACCTTTCAAAGTTTCAGAATCCTGAGAACCCAAACCCATCCTCAGCATGTGCTTCAGTGGAAGCTTGTCCAGAGCACTGGATCAAGAGTGGGACTCTGAAGCAAATACCACAGGAGCAAGCTGGCTGGACAGGAGACAAAGCTCTCTGCGTGCTGAAATGTCCAGTTGCTGTGTGTGAGCCATGAAGGTGAGACCATCATTTTGCTTTTCAAAAATGAATTTAACAAAAGTGAAAATAAAAGCGACAAAAGGGCATTACATATGGTACATTATGAGTCACAAAATGCTTATTTTCATTATAAATGTGTGTGTGTGTGTGTGTGTGTGTGTGTGTGTTTGCTTGCTTGTGTGCCCAAGCAAGCTTGCGCTGGGTGGAAATGTAAAAATTATTTCTTAATCTAGAATATGATCAAAAACATTTGCTTTCTCTTTTGTTTTCCACACCTTTTTCCACCACCCAGCTTACCTTTAGATCTCTCAAGGACCAATAACATAACCTCCTCATTGGTATACACTATAATCTCAGCACAGTGCCCAGGACATATGAGCCACTCAGTCAATATGATTGAATTACTCTACCTTTTCAGTTTCATGTCCCACCAGTCTCCTCCACAAGCTATAACTTAATCACATCCACCTTCTCTCCATTCTGTAAATATTGGTGTCATAATGTGCTCAGCCAGGCTGTTTTCTCCATTTTCATTGCCAGCTTCCCTCACTTACTGGACTGAAATCCATGAAGGCAAGATCAGAACTTGTCTTACTTGCCATTGTATCTGGTGAGTTGTGAAGTTCCTGGCACCTAATAAATGCTTCATACACAGCTTTTGAGTGCACAGATGTGTAAATAGCTATGTGAACACACTGGTGTTAGAAAATTGATACACTTGACAGAACAATTTAATAGACAACACAAATAACTCGTGGTTTAAAAATCAGTTTACTTTGTTTGGATTAAAGCAGTTTGCTTCCAAGTGGTTTGTGTGTTTTGTTATAGCTACACTTGAAATTTAAAACTCATGCTTATTTCGAAAGTCAAACAGATTTGTTAAATAACTAGGTGGAAAATCTCATGCATGCACAAAGTACTTGCTCATATGATTTTATAACCATTTTATGCCAAAGTCTCATGTTTTTTTTTTACTTTCTAAATACAATGAAACCTGTGTTTTCTATAAAAACTTTTGATTGTTCATTAAAATACTTTATTATTTCCATTTTACCTCTACCCTCCAGCAGCGCATTTTTTTTCTTTCTGTCAAAACCATTGCATTGGCCGGGTGCAGTGGCTCATGCCTGTAATCCCAGCACTCTGGAAGGCCAAGGTGGGTGGATCACTTGAGGTCGGGAGTTCGAGACCAACCTAGCCAACATGGCAAAACCCTGTCTCTAATAAAATACAAAAATTAGCCAGGCGTGGTGGCACGCATCTTTAATCCCAGCTCCTCAGGAGGCTGAGGCAAGAGAATCCCTTGAATCCAGGAGGTGGAGGTTGCAGTGAGCCGAGATGGCACCACTGCACTCCAGTCTGGGTGACAGAGAGAGACTCTGCCTCAAAAAACAAATAAACAAACAAAATGTCGCATTAAACTTCACTTGTTAATAATTTTCGATGCAACATAATTTGGGTAACATAATTTGAACACTGGAAGTACATGCATTCTACACATTATGATCTCACTACATTAAAGAAAGAATAACCTATTCCAAACAAGTTCTGCTTTTAGAGTACTTTTAAGCAACTTTCCTGGATCCTACAAGGAAGGGTTCATAGACACTTATTGCCAAGTTTGATGATGCTTAGTGGATTTAAGGCTTTGAATTAAATCCATTTCAGATATTTCCGTAGCAACATAACCTCTTTTGCTCTTTTAAAAATTTCCTTTATATTCAAATCTAACTATAAAAAGTTAATAAAGGATATTTCCTGAATTAATGTTCAGAAACTATCCTGGATATCAATTACTTCTTATAAGACCACAGTTTATGAGTTAATTGTAAATGAATTAAGACTATATATATATATTTATTGAAATCTACATGGATTTATGAATCATTAGTATATTATATCATATATTGTGCAATGACAGTAACACGTAGACTTCTTGATCATGTGGAGAAGTCTACAAAACACTAGAATAGACTTATCTACTTGTTTAATACTCTTAACTTTCAACATCTCTCTTTTAATTCTTAATTGTATGCACAGAACTGCAGTGATTCTAACTAAAGTGAATAACAACTCAAGAAGCTTAAACTCCTAAAAAACACACGCACTCATGAATTCTCTGTTTAACATACCTCAATTAGCAATTAGTTTAATGTAAGTATTTTCCACCTTTACGGTGATTCTGCCATTTCCAAATTCTTTTTCCAAAATGCTCTCAATTTTGTCATGTTGTTTTTTTTTTAGAAAAAATTATCACCACAGCCCCATTTAAATTTATGCAATGGCAGTGGCTCCCTAAAGCCTTCATGATAATGTCTGAATTTCTGACAAGGTGACTCCAATTTTTATTCCAAATTTTTATCTCACTAATTTTTGTCACACATTCTGTTTCTTCCAAATCCTCTTTTTCTCCCAAAACTCAGTTCCGCCTCTGCCTTTGCACTCAGTCTACGTGAAATGCCCAACTTTTGTTGGTGTCGGTAGTGATGGGGTCTTGCTCTACTGCCCAGGCTGGAGTGCAGTGGTGCAATCATAACTCACGGCAGCCTCAAACTCCTGGACACAAGCAGCCCTACTGCCTTGGCTTCTCAAAGTGCTGAGGTTACAGGTGTCAGTCACTGCACGCAGCCCACCTCTTTTCCACAGAGTGGATCTTCCTTATTCCTCAAGGTCAGTAAATATGTTTCCTCCTCTCTAGCCTTTTCTAGTCTTCTCCAGAAGCCAGATGAGGAGTCACTACACCGCCTCTGTTTTCCCAAGCACATTTGTTAACAAATCTTTCATAGAATTCATTCTGATACGTGATATTCACTGGATTGTATTGCATTATAATGTTACATTACTGCATCTTTTTCTCCACATTCTAAATTTCTTGAAGATAGAAAATTTCCTTTATTTATTTTATGTCTAACATATTTCTGGTCATGTAATAAGCAATAAAATTTTGGTGACTTGAGTAATGTGAGAAAACAAGAAGAAAAAAACAGACTTGAGAATTACACAGGTGTATGTCTCATTTATCATTTTGCATAACTTCTGCCTATATTTTATTGATAACCTTGGCCTTGAATACACATAAGTGGATAAAATAGGTCTCATATTTCAGAGTAGGTTGTAGCAAATTAATCTCTAATTGCTTCTTTGTACTGTTCAATTTGATCATCACAATTTAGGTCTCTAGCATGAAGAAAAAGAGGATTTTCACATATATGACAAATAAATAAATAGGATACAAATGGGATTATTAATAGTTGGATTCTGTTAAGAACAAGATAAATGTTTACTCTTTGTGATAATAACACAATAAAATAAATTGTGTTCCTAGGGTTTTCTTATAAATTAAACACACTATTACCACTTTATTTTCCAATTTCATTTCTTTAAAAAAAAAGTGTTACTTTACTATGACCTACGAGTACAATTTTATATGAAAAGGGCAATAACATTACTTTCAATGCAAATAGAAGTTTATCATTGCAAGGGAAACTGTAAAAAAAAAACTTTTTTATTCACAACAGGGTATGTGACATATTAAAAATATGGGGCCAATGTCACTAAGAAGTTGAAAAATACAGTATTACAAAATCAGTAGAAAGCAATCAACCAAACAAAAGTGTCTGTCTTCTTTTCTCTGTCCAACACATTCGGGTATTAGTATTGAAGGAGCTCTATCGTAAGTTGCAAATGAGGTGTGAAACGAATAAGCTCTGCTCAGTATATACACAGAAACTATGAAGTTACTTATACCAATGTAGCTCTGCTGTGTTAATTGCTCCAGGACTTAGATCACGTATGGTAGAAAGATGGCCAGATTTAGATGACCTAGACACTGAGGTCACACGAAACTTTTGGAATTGGCTTCTGGGTGGGGTTGAATTTTATGCAGATATGACACTCCTCACCACAGACTCGCACAGCAAGTTATTATGATATTTCCTTCTTTGTACCTGTGTTACGGCCTGCTAATGGCATACCTTACTTGAAGGAGCTTAAGTGCTCCAAATTTCCTGTGGGATAGTGATTGATGATATTCCTCATTTAAAGGAAATTACAGCTTGAAAAAACTAAATAATGTGGCAAGAAAGTTAGTAAGTTGCAAAGTCAGAGGTGGTCCCAGGATTCTGTCTCAGGAGACTGTCCTTGCCACCCCATCACACAAGGCTGCTGATCGTCGGGACAGGTTCCCATGAGGTTCAGGATGATGGGTGCCGTGGGTAGAGGCAAGACATGTTCACTACACTCACACCTGTCATTTGCCAGCAAATCAACCATAGAAAGCACGGTCCTTAAATAAATGACCCCTGCTGGGACTCACCTTAGATAGAGGATATGTTTTCAGCAGCCCAGGCTCACGCCGAGGCTTGGGGCTTCTGTGGAAATTGCGAATCTTCACATTTGATGTAGCAGAGCTCCCTAGCACAAGCAGTGGGCATGCCCTGCAGAGAGCAACTTTGTCATTCCACAGAGTGTTGATTTTAAATCAGATCATCCTGAATTGCACTTAAAGCTGAGGACAATCTGTCCATCCACTCAAACATCACTTAAGAAAAATCTTCATTCTCTCTCTCTCTCTCTGTCTGTGTCTATGTAGGGGGGACAGGGGTGGGGGGAAGGTTGGGGGTGGATGATGAAGACATTTCCTTTCCCTCTCTCCCCCGACAAGGCACCTGCTCAGCACACTTTTCTGTCTGCTGTTTCCTCCTGGACAGTGCCTGACCTCCCTGCCTGATTCAGATTTGTCCCTGGCTCTGCTGTCCAATATTTATTGCCCAGCTAGGTATCAAAAAAGAGGAAAAACAAAAATCTTGAAAGCTACTACTGGTAACTTCACAAACTTTGTTGGAGAAAACCACAGAGCTTGTTCCTTGACAGAGTCACACAGTGAACTAGCAGCAAAGCCAAACTGGACTTTGGGCCACGATAACCCCAAACGCATTCATTTTCCTCAAACTCACCAAAAATCACCCGGGACAGGAGGGCAATTTATTTTTTGAAAACTGAAATATCAATAGGTCACATTGTAATGGGAAGTAATAAACTTCCCATTAAAAATGAAAAAAGATTATATTAAATCCAATAAGGGAGAAATGAATATTCACTCATTTTAGGTTTGTACCTTTTGTGGAATTAAATAATATGCATTAGTTGAGTGTCACTGCTTTTTAGCCACTCATACATTACCATTTGGAATTATTTAGTATTTACAACTCAAAGTTTGTTCTCAAATCTTCTATTTTTCACCTTTGTGTAGTCCTTTTACAACATATCCTCTTCGTTTTCGAAGAAAAAGAAACGCAAAACATTCACAATTAAATGATTCCTCGTGTGCTGTATTAGAGGAACGTGAAGCAAAGCTTCTGGAGGGCGCAGCTGCAGAGCAGTACCAGGATGGGGCGGGTGGGGCGCCTCGCCTGCAGGCAAGGGCGGCCGCAGCCTCCTGACAGGGATGCAGGGGGATGGTGTGATCCGCGCTCATCTTTCCACCAACGTAGTGCTTTCCTGCCTCTTGGCTATAGAATCACCTCTCTTTTGCATTTAAACAGGGAAAGCAGTGCAGTCTGTGCAGTCTCAACACTGACATTTTTCCACAAAGATCTCTAGGTCATCCAAAGAGCAATCTATCTACTATGTTATACTGGCTCCGGGTGCCCAGAGGGGCCGAGAGAGTGATGGCCTGCACTTGGCGCCTGAGTGACTCTTGAAATGAACGCCTCCCGCAAATCAAGAACTTGAATCTGTGACTAAGGCTGCCCAAATAAACACATGAGCCAGGAGACATAAGGTACAGCAACATCTGCACTTTCTTTTCCTTTTCTTTATTTTATAAACAGACCCTCACTCTGTCACCAGGCTGGAGTGTAGTGGTGTGATCTCAGGTCACTGCAAGCTCTGCCTCCGGAGTTCAAATGATTCTCCTGCCTCAGCCTCCTGAGTAGCCGGGATAACAGGCACACGCCACCATACCCAGCTAATTTTTGTATTTTTAGTAGAGATGGGTTTCACCATGTTGGCCAGGATGGTCTTGATCTCTTGACCTCGTGATCTGCCGGCCTCCACTTTCCAAAGTGCTGGGACTACAGGCATGAGCCACCATGCCTGGCCTTTTTTTTTTTTTTTTTTTTTGAGCGGGAAGACAAAGTCTCACCCTGCTGCCCAGGCTGGAATGCAGTGGTACGATATGGGCTCACTGCAGCTTCGAACTCCCAGGCTCATTTGATTTCCACGTCAGCCTCATGAGTAGCTAGGACCACAGGAACACCACCACAGCTAATTCATTGTGTGTGTGTGTGTGTGTGTGTGTGTGTGTGTGTGTGTGTGTGTGTCTGAATTTTTTCTAGTGAGACGGGGTTTTGCCAAGTTGGGGTTTGGCCATGTTGCCCAGTCTGGTCTAGTACTTCAGGGCTCAACCAATCTGCCTGCCTTGACCTCCCAAAGTACTAGCATTACAAGGGTGAGCCACCGACTTCTCTGCCTAAGTTCAAAAGAACAAATAATCTAGCTATTGTATAGGAGGCAAGGCTTAAAGCAACTACATCATCTGCAGCTTTATGAATTTAATGACAGTCACCTTTAGGAGGTGATGGTGTCCCTGTGTTGTGATAATTTAACACTAGGCCAGGCACAGTGGCTCACATCTATAATCCCAGCACTTTGGGAGGCCGAGGCAGGTGGATCACGAGGTCAAGAGATCAAGACCATCCTGGTCAACATGATTAAACCCCGTCTCTACTAAAAATCAAAAAATTCGCTGGGCACAGTGGTGCGTGCCTATAGTCCCAGCTACTCGGGAGGCTGAGGCAGGAGAATTGCCTGAACCCAGGAGGTGAAGGTTGCAGTGAGCTGAGATCGCGCCATTGCACTCCAGCCTGGGTAACAAGAGCAAAACTCCATGTCAAAAAATAAAAAATTAAAAAATTAAAAAATAAGATTTGGACTTTATCCTATAGTGGGGAACTCTGAAACACTTTTAAGCAGAAGAGTTCATCATCACATTTGATTCTAGATGGATCACTCCATTGACTTCTTGACAATGATAGAATTAGACATAGACAAACCAAGAAGAAAACTGTCGCAATATCTTAAGCAAGAATTCTAATTTTTTGTTTTAGTGCAGAAAACTGCACAGAGGAAGGCACAGATTTTAAAGATGTTAAGGAAGTATATTCTGTCTTAGAACATAAGGATTGTGTGGTTATTTGACAAAATAGGAGAAAAAATGCACAAAGACACCTGCAGGACATTCCAGTGGAGATGGTTGTGGAGGGTTGGGACATTTGGATCTAGAATTTAGGCGAGGTCTAACTTTGAATTACAGATTTGAAAATCACGAGGATCCTGAAGACTGACATTTGTGCTGTTGTCAAGATCATCCTGAAAAGAGGACCACAGACTGAGCAGCCCTGCTTGGAAATTTTCAAAGCATTTTGGTTAATATCTCTTGTTTTGTAAGAGTCAGAATCTCCCTCTGCTACCCAGGCTGGAGTGCAGTGGCAATATCATGGCTCACTGGAACATCATCCAGCTAAACATTTTTAATATCACTATTATTGTTTTAGAGATTGGCTCTCACTATTTGCCCAGGCTGGCCTTGAACTTCTGGCCTTGAACTTCTGTCCTCAAACTTCTGGCCTCAAGAGATCCTCCCGTCTCAGCCTCCTGAGTCACTGGAATTACAGGCATGAGCCACTGCTCCTGGTGTTTAATATCCTCAACTCCTCCAGCAGCAATGATGGTCTCATCCTGCTGCCACAATCACACTCATTGAGTAACTTATATTCTTTTCCTATGTTATGCTGCTACTTTACATAAGCTGTTCCATCCATCACGTTATCCCCCTGAAGCTTTGCTTGCTTAATGTGAAAAATCCTCTTAATCTAACTTATACATCTAATGCTTTGTTATATCAACTCTGTTATTTTAATTTTGAAACTTTTCCTTCTTTTTATGCATCTCTTAATGAATTATCTGTTGTGTTATTTGTTCATATGTCCTTTCTTGTTTAGCCACTGTTTCCAAATTTATTTTTATCTTCCATTCTTGGAACTTCTTAATTCTGTTACTAGGTTTTTTTACAGGTTTCCTTTTTATTACAGTAGATTATTTATAAGTATTTCTAATTGTAGTTTTTAATAGCCAACATTTTATTGATTTCTTTAAGATCACTGTAAAATCATTGGTTACAATTTTCACCATTTTAAAAAAAATATGCTTTACTTGTTTGTCTACAGAGATATGCTTTTGCTCCTTATTTTCTTTTCTCATATAACAACTTTATGCAGAACTTAACTGAGATAATTTACTGTGAACCATTGTTTCAATGAGATGAGTTCGTCTCTACTTTTGGAAAGCAGGAATGAGCCAAGAGGCATCTTCTACCTTGATGTTTCAAATGCTCCCTCTATAAAAACGTGTTGAAAATACATCATCAGCCTTCTTGAAATTTGACTCCCATAGTCACACTTTTATCTGAAACTTCTCTTACCCTTGAATATCATTCCTATGTTGTCCAATTTGTATTCAGCTCTCAGCAGTTTCTACTCATTGCATGGCAGTGTCTTGGAAAGGAGATTGAGTTAGAGGGTTTCTAAATCCATACTGCTCCAGCAACATCGGGCATCCTGCCATTGCTCCCTACCCTAACTTGAAATTCAGGTACTACTGAGGCCCCTTCTACTTCTGCCTGTGTTTTCAGATTGGCCCTTGGTACTTTTCAGTGACACCTGTTAGCAGTTTCATTGCCCTTGTACTCCCAGAGCCATAGGAAACACAGACATTTTAATACAATGTTTCTACTTTTTTCCGCCACACATACAAATGGTGACACTAAATGATCTTGTGGCTGTTCGTACTTTATAATTTGGAGCCCAGGAGAACTCCTTGAGACCTGGGTTTTATTTTGTTGGAAATGTTATTTGTAGGTTTTCAATTCTAAATTTGTAGGTGACATCGCTGTTACCCTGTCTGTTAATATTCACCATCTTCCTATTATCCTTCATTTAAAAAAGTGTTATTCACTTCAACCCGTTCAAAAGTTAGACTTACACATTTGACCAAAGCTGTTTATCAGACTAGGGATAGCGGGTTTTAAATACCATTACTCTTTTATTTGTAGGAAATAATTAGGACTTGATGGCATTCCCACAAGAGGAAACACAACTTGTCAAAGAGAAATATTTGACACAATTTCAAAGTATACCTATGACGAAGTAAGCCATCTTGTGTAGTGCAAAGGTCTTTTTTTCTGGGTATTCCAATGCTTCAGAAAAAATATGCTGAAATGTGCCAAATGTATGCATGGTAACCAGAAAATAAAAATCTACAGAACCACCTAAGTCACTCTTCTCTGTATGCCCAACATAGAATCTTGGCATCACCCTCATGCTGCAACCTGTGTTATACTTTCAAAATAGCCCTGTGATTTAGAAATAGTCCCCCAATAAAAATACAGCATTTCTCCTTGACTACAATCAGAAGACAAAAATCCAGTTCTCATCCACTCACCTCTGTCTTTTTTCCCCTAATTTTATTATGAGTCCATAGTGGGGATTAATGGAAAGCCCATTAGGGTTTCATAATGCCAATAGATGTTTGTTTTTTTAAGAGACCAATGCATTTTCCAACAATAACAAAGAAGTTTCCAACAGCAGAGTGGCAAAATACAGAGGTTTTTAATATTCAGGCAGGATTTTGGGTCCATGCTCCTTTTAGATCTCATTGAAATTAATATTGCCTGACAGCTTTAAGACTTCAGGGCTGATTAAGTTAGACACATTGCGGGAATAGCTGTTCTTTATGGATAATTGGAACTGTGGTAACTTTTTCATTTGGCATTTGGTATAACCCTTTGTATGAAGAGTGACTGGGATTGGAATATTTAATCTCCCTGAAGAAAGTATAGCATTTTATTCATCTTTCAATACTCAGTACCTAACCAAGAGTCTGGCACAAAGTAAAAGCTGAAAATATTTGTTACACTGAAAACTAAATCAACAAATAAGTGGAGGAATAAACAAATACATAAAATGCAATCTATAGGAAACAAACATTATCATCTTCGTCTATACAGATACTGAAAGGAGTTCTCAGTAGCCTGCTATCTGATATCCAATATGTGCTCAGTTAAAATAGAGTGATCCTGCTTTTAGCGGAAAAATGTTTTGATTATAAATGAAAGTGAATAAAAGGCAATGTGCCACCAGTAAAACACAAAACAATAATGTGGAAAAATAGATTTTCTCCAGAACATTTTCTGTGCCCAGGTTCTATTTTAAAACATGATTGATGACCCATTTTACCAATGAACTCTTGAAGTAGAGAATTTTGTAATTCAGTTTACTCATTTCCAATACATGATATCTTTCTATCTGAAGTATCATCATTTCTTTATTATTAGATAAAATGCAATAGAGAAAGAACGTACTGAATTTATTTTCTTTCTTCTTGGTTTTTGGTATTTTGAAATTACTAAAGAAAAGTTTAATACACAGAGAACATTTGTTCAAGGAAGAAATAATAACCCTCCATTTTAGTTTAATTCAGGCTATTCTCTGAGAATGGGAAGCAAATATTCTCCTTCTGTTACAAGCTTTGCAAATCCAAATAATCTGTAGATGAAGGCTACATGAGTTAATTAAAATCACTAAATTTTCAAAATCTCATTATTTTTGTCCAAAGGTTCAAATATCTCACACCGCTGTCAAAAGGCCAGGCACAGTGGCTCATACCTGTAATCCTAGCACTTTTGGGGGCTGAGGTCGGCAGATCACTTAAGGGTAGGAGTTCAAGACCAGCCTGGCCAACATGGCGAAACCCCATCTCTACCAAAAATAGAAAAGTTATCCGGGCATGGTGGAATGTGTCTGTAATCCCAGCCACTCAGGAGGCTGAGGCAGAAGAATTGTGTGAGCCTGGAAGGCAGAGGTTGCAGTGAGCCGAGATTGTGCCACTGTATCCCAACCTGGGTGACAGAGCAAAACTCTGTCTCAAAAACAAAACAAAGCACAACACCCAAAAAATCCCTCCTGTCAGAAGACATAAGAGATTGTAAACTTGTTTTTGTTTTTCATTCACTTTAGAAATACTAGTTGGTACCCAATAGTACAAAAATAACATTAGAGAAAAAACAAAATGAGGACTTTTTATATAAGTCGTAAATGAACTACATACAATCAAATATGAATTTTACTTTCCCATGGGTAATGATTTTAACATAAAATTTTAATGAAGAAATGAATAATTTTTGAATATTTAAACTGCATCAATAAAAAAGAACCATATCCACAGCAGTAGCGATAACCTAATGGAACCCGGTGCAGTGGCTCATGCCTGGAATTCCAGCACTTTGGGAGGCTGAGGCAGGAGGATATCTGAAGCCTAGAAGTTTGAGATAAGCCTGGGAAATATAGCCAAACCTCTTCTCTACCAAAAAAAATACAAAAATTAGGCAGGTGTGGTAACACGTGACTGTAGTCCTGGCTACTTGGGAGGCTGAGGTGGGAGGATCACTTGAGCCCAGGACATCACAGTTGCAGTGAGCTGTGATGAAACTACCACAATCCAGCCTGGGGGATGGAGTGAGACCCTGTTTCTAAAATAAATAAATAAATAGATAGATAAATAAATGAGTTATCATGCATATTTGGGAGAATATAATCCACATAATTTCACACTATCTTTGATTTTCTAAAATTAGCCAGGTATGATGGCGGCTGCCTGTAATCCCAGCTACTCAGGAGGCTGAGATAGGAGAATCGCTTGAATTCGGGAGGCAGAGGTTGCAGTGAGCTGAGATAGTGCCATTGTACTCCAGCCTGGGTGACAGAGCAGGACTCCGTCTCAGAAACAAAAAAAAAAACAAGAGAGAGAGAGAGAGAGAGAGAAAGAAAGAAAGAAGAAAAAGAAAAGATACACTGAGTCAGAGGTGATACTATCAAGATATAAAATTTTCAAGTAATATGTACGTTTACAAAGAGGTATTGTATTCATGGCTCTGAGTGGTGTGCTTAGAATTATATAAATGTGACTCATACACTTATTTGAAAACCCACCCAACCCGCGAAACAGTTTCAATTTCATTCTTAGGCTTTTATATCAGTGCATTTTAAAGTTTAATCATTGGTTGATATGAACTCAATATCTGAACTGCATTCATTCAACCAGTAATTACTGAAATATTTGTTGTGGATCCAAGATATGCCAAGAATTCTTGATGGCTGGGAATGCAAAAATAAGCACCATCCTAATGTTAGGGGATGTATGTGAGGGAGGCAAAATGAAGTTTAAATCAGGTGTAGGGTCTATATTCGCAAAGATGCAGGGTTGGGAGAAAGCCTCTTGGGGAAAAAAGCAGCTCCTGAGAGGGAAGAATGCATGTAACAGGTGGAAATACGCAGGATTTAGCAAGGCTTTGAAATTCACATTGTTTGAAAACAATGGAAGAATATTAGAAGAATTTGAAGCACAGCAGTGACTTGCCAAAATCTTATCTTTGAAGAAAGAAAAAACACTGTTGGCATTCTAGAGAATAATTATTTAGAAGCAGAGGGTTAAAATGCATTTTGGCATAAATAATATTGTCCATAGGCAACTTAAAGCAGTGATTAAGAGAATGTATTTTTACCGCTTGAAACAGCAATTAATTAGAACAAATTCATATTTTAACATTTCCTAAGGTAGTTATAATTTGCATAGCTTTAAAGTGTCTTTATCATATAATTAGAATACAATATTTTGCCTGACACCAAGACCTGGATCACTTCTCTTGAAGTCATTGATAGATGTTAAATGAACTGTTTTCCTGGTATGGAAGTACATCAGATCACCATTTTTAAAGTGGGTATTAGTAAAAATGTCACTGTCTCACAGAAACCTTTTTTGATGTCTCCTTTGTGATCTAAACCTGGTGTCATGCCTTGTGCATGAGACATTTTCATTAAATTTCTGTTGAATTGAACTGCTTGTAAATGTAATCACAATATGCTTTTTGCAGTAAATGTTTTCATTATAAGCAGTATTTGCTGTCTTCAGAGTATATGACAAAACAGAAACTAATCCATTTACAGCTGATAAGTATTTTTTAGTGTATATGAAAAAAACTCCTTCAACATTACCACATTATTGACAAAGTGAAAAATAAAGTGTGTATATAAAATGTTTTTAAAAAAAGAAAGTTTCCAGTTAATAGGAAATTAGGTATCAGATTATACTGTATATTTTAGAATTATTCTTTCTGTTGAAAGAGAAAAATCAACATGTCAAAAGAGTGTAAGTTTATTTTTAAAAATTTTCTCTGTGCTCTGAATATGTAGTAATGATAAGTAGAATATTTTTTAATGAAATGACATACAATAAATAAATATAAGATTAATATCTCTTTGGACCAAAAGTGGAAGAAGTTTACACAGAGACAAGGGGGCATTAAGGATGAGCAGCTAATTAGAAACAAGAAAGGCAGGCCAAGAATGTGCCTCCTGGGAGCTAACATAGCCCGAGTTACCCTAGTTGTGGTGTTAGAAAGAGGGCAAAGAAAACCAACCACACAAAACAAGGAGTTTCAAGTTAACTTTCCAGGCCTTGAAAAAACACAATTTTTGTTTCTGAGACAGCATTTCACTCTTTGTTGCACAGGCTGGAGTGCGGTGTCGTGATCTTGGCTCACAACAACTTCTGCCTTCTGGGTTCAAGTGATTCTCTTGTCTCAGCCCTCCGAGTAGCTGGGATTACAGGCACCTGCCAACAAGGCCGGCTATTTTTTGTATTTTTAGTAGAGATAGGATTTTACCATGTTGGCCTGGCTGGTCTCAAACTCCTGACCTCAGGTGATCCACCCACCTCGGCCTCCCAAAGTGTTGGGATTACAAGCATGAGCCACCATGCCCTGCCAATTTTTGTATTTTTAATAGAGATGGGGTTTTGCCACATTGGCCAGGCTAGTCACAAACTCCTGACCTCAAGTGATCGCCCACTTTGGTCTCCCAAACACAAAATTTTATGTGCTTTCTCCTCTACACTGTAGAGTTTATAAAGTTGAGAGAGACAGAAAAGTCACCCAGTCCGCAAAACTTCAGCCATGCGCTTCCATGCCCAGTGACCATTTCCGTGACATTCATCAATGTCACAGAAACCCCAGGTGTGTTGTATTGGCCTCCTTGCATGCTGTAGGTGGCCAGGTAAAGAAACCAAACCTTATTAAGAAATGGTGAATGCATAGCAAAAGAAAGCACTTCTTTTTCTATTGAAAGAAGAATTTCAATCTAAAATCCTAAAGTGAAGGGCAGACACTAACAGAAAGGAAAATTAGCAATTAGGAGAAGAATCCTTTCTCATTATATGCTGTTAATTAAACAACCTGAATATTACTTTAAAACTAATACTACTTTGGGAGGCCGAGGTGGGTGGATCACGAGATCAAGAGATCGAGATCATCCTGGTCAACGTGGTGAAACCCCGTCTCTACTAAAAATACAAAAAATTAGCTGGGTGTGGTGGCACGTGCCTGTAATCCCAGCTACTCAGGAGGCTGAGGCAGGAGAATTGCCTGAACCCAGGAGGCGGAGGTTTCGGTGAGCCGAGATCGCGCCGTTGCACTCCAGCCTGGGTAACAAGAGCGAAACTCCTTAAAAACAAAACAAAACAAAAAAACTATATGTTCACAGACATAAAGAGACTCCAACAAAAAGGAGCATCAGGGAATGTTTTGGCCAATCTGAATGTACAAACATTAAAGGATGTTGAAATGATTGTTTATTCATAGTCAATCAATTAATTACTTTTTGCATGCATACTTAAAATCACATATTACACAAATTTATTAATTTGGGAAAATTACACTTTCTACTCATGTTTCACAGAAAATAACTTAATGTAAATCTTCCATGTATCTTTAAATATATAACCATCCCAGTGATATGATCAATAAGAGAGAGTTTTGCCTACCTGGGAATATAAGCCATTTGATATATTGAAAAAAGTCAACTATTCAATTATAATATTTATTTAATAAATTTACGTGTTAACAGTTTACAGTATATGATGTAAAGTAATTAAAATAGTGCCTTTTCCACTTACATTATATGAAACAAATGTTTTCAAACCTTTCACATCCATTTCAATATCACTGTTCTCATCGACGTGCAGCCGGTTTTTGTCATTTAAAAGCTTTACCTGCTCCAACACTGTCAATTATATCTTCATTGTTTAAAATATAACGCTTTCCTAACACTGCATCAGCTTATTTCTAAAAATTGTACCCTGATTCACAAGTACTAATTCCCAAACATTAGAAATATTGTTGTTGTTGTTTTCATATGATATTCTCTCTGTGTGCTTTATATACAGTCCCACACATAAGAATCCATATATTATTTTTATGTACACCTTAAAAGTTTCTTAGGTTTTCTGCCTTCTGCTGCAATAATATTTTTATGATGTAATAGCAACATTTTATGAATTTTGATTTCATCAAAGAACCTACAAAATATTTATAAATTTCTTTTTAATCTAATGTTCTTTTCTAATATAAAGTATGTTAGATTTATAAAGAATCCAGCAAAATGGTAGATTCCCAAAGCAAAATGTGCTACCACCAACTAGCCGGATGCTTGATAAATTACACCAAGCATTTAAGTTAAATATATTTAATACTGTAAATA
The DNA here is from genome assembly GCA_031835075.1 of Saguinus oedipus. NCBI lineage: Eukaryota > Metazoa > Chordata > Mammalia > Primates > Cebidae > Saguinus > Saguinus oedipus. The sequence goes on along the minus strand of CM063175.1, from coordinate 4,451,997 downwards.
TAAATATTTTAAAATAGAGTTTTAGGGCTCACAAGTAGGGGCAGAACCTAAGGGTTAAAAATAAATAAAAAATACAATGACGTCACAAAATGACATAAACACAAACACAAACAATGAAATCATTGCTGCCTCAAGTGCAAAATATGGTATTATCAATGACTATTATGAGGGCTTAACAAAGGGTGAAGAAAACGGACATCTAGACCTCATGCATGTGCAACATGGGAACTCAGAGCTGGGATTCTTGAAATGTCTACATCCTCGGTGAAGCCAGGGTGAGAGAAAAATCTCTGTAGAAAGAGTAATGGAAATCATGTTCTCTCTGACCTAAAGTAAAGCAAATAAATACTGCCATTAATGCTGTCACTGCTATGACCACAGCCACAATAGTGAGTCTTACTACTATTCCTGCTCTAATACATCCTTGTACATTACTACCAATCTAGTATTACAGTAGCAACTACCATGAGGACAATATCATCATCATCATCTTAAGGGGTTTCTTCGAAAAATTACAAAGAGCCTTGGAACTAAGATGGCGTCGTAGAGGCGACTCAGGATCGCAGCTCTCAGTGAAGGTGCAGAGGATGAGTCCTAGCCGCATTCTCAGATGGAGATTTTTTGCCCACAGAACGTTGAAAGTCCCAGGTGTGGGAGAGACACGGGACACTAGTGCAGCCAGCTTGCGGGGCCGGTTCGGCCGGCGCCGCACCGCAGTGGCACCCGGCACAAAACTCACTGGTCCAGGTGCCCTGTTAAACAGGCAATCTGAGATTTGGAAGGGCAGATTGGCATGTCCATCTGATTGAACGGGACTTGGACAATGAGTCAGACCAGGAGATTCCTGGGAAAGGTGATCTGAGCTGGTGCAGTGGGCAGCGGCACAGGAAATCACACGGATCCCAGTGCCCTATCAGCAGGCTACTGGGGCGCCAGTGAGAGAGTCGACCATTCAGCTTGGGGAGAGGAAGAGAGAGAGAGGATGGACTCTGAGGCAGGGAGCTGGGTGATCTGGCTCGGCGGGTCCTACCCTCACAGGGACAAGCAGGGCGGCGATGGGAGGCACTCAGGGCTGAGAGTTTTGCTGCCAGCATCTAGGACGGTGCAGCCCGGTGGGAAGGGGCGTCCGCCACTACAGACGCAATCCACCCCTACTGAAGTACCGCCCAGGGCTGATGCAGCCTGCTGTTGCCGAGGCAACCTACCATAACAGAGAGACTCTGCCAGCAGGGCGGAGCAAGCCACAGCAGAACAGAGCCCAGCAGCAACAGGGCGGACCCGTGCTAGCACGGCGGAGCCGCAGGCAAATAGTGAATAGACTGCCTCCTAGCTGGGCAGGACAGTACAACAGATACTCATAAAGAAAGCCCCAACTCCCTGAGACCTCTAGAGCATCTAAGGAGGAAAAAATGGGGGGGGGGGTTAAGAGTTCTGTTGCAGCAGACATAAACACATCCTTCCAACAGCCCTGAATGAACAACGGAGCTCACAGCACAGCACTGGAGCTCCTATAAAGCACAGACTGTCTCCTCAAGCAGCTCCCTGACCCCTGTATATACAAAGAGTCACCCCAAAAAAGGACTAATCAGATTGACATTTGGCGGGCATCATTCTGGAACAAAGATAGCGGAAAAAGAAACTGGTAGCATCCCTCACTGTGCCGCAGCTGCTACAGGTGTACCCCAGACAAGCAGGGCCTGGAGTGGACCTCAGCACTCGTACAGCAGAGGGGCTAGACCATTAGAAGGAAAACTAAGTAACAGAAATACTTCATCATCAACAATCTGGGCATCCACACAGAGACCCAACTGAAAAAGCAGCAACTACTAAGACGACAGGTGGATAAATCCATAAAGATGGGAAGAAACCAGCGCAAAAAGGAGGAAAACACCTGAAACAAAAACACTTCACCTCCTACAAAGGACCAAAACTCCTCACCAGCAAGGGAACAAAGCTGGACGGAGAATGAGTGTGAAGAAATGACAAAATCAGACTTCAGAAAGTGGATAACGTTTATAGACTTGCGTATGTTGAACCAGCCTTGCATCCAAGTTTATTGAGGATTTTTAGCATAAAGGGCTGTTGAATTTTGTCAAATGCCTTCTCTGCGTCAATTGAGATAATCATGTGGTTTTTGTTTTTGCTTCTGTTTATGTGGTGAATTACATTTATAGACTTGCGTATGTTGAACCAGCCTTGCATCCCCGGGATGAATCCTACTTGATCATGATGGATAAGTTTTTTAATGTGCTGTTGCAATCGGTTTGCCAGTATTTTATTGAAGATTTTTGCATCTATGTTCATCATGGATATTGGCCTGAAGTTTTCTTTTCTTGTTGAGTCTCTGCCGGGTTTTGGTATCAGGATGATGTTTGTCTCATAAAATGATTTGGGAAGGGTTCCCTCTTTTTGAATTATTTGGAATAGTTTCAGAAGGAATAATACCAGATCCTCTTTGTGTGTCTGGTAGAATTCAGCTGTGAACCCATCTGGACCTGGGCTTTTTTTGTGTGGTAGGCTCTTAATTGCTGCCTCAACTTCAGACCTTGTTATTGGTCTATTCATATTTTCGGCTTCCTCCTGGTTTAGGCTTGGGAGGACACAGGCATCCAGGAATTTATCCATTTCTTCCTGGTTTACTAGTTTATGTGCATAGAGTTGTTTGTAGTATTCTCTGATGATGGTTTGAATTTCTGTGGAATCTGTGGTGATTTCCCCATTATCGTTTTTTATTGCATCTATTTGGTTGTTCTCTCTTTTCTTATCAGTCTGGCTAGTGGTCTGTCTATTTTGTTGATCTTTTCGAAAAACCAGCTCTTGGATTTATTGATTTTTTGAAGGGTTTTTCTTGTCTCTATCTCCTTCAGTTCTGCTCTGATCTTAGTTATTTCTTGTCTTCGGCTAGGTTTTGAGCTTTTTTGATCTTGCTCCTCTAGCTCTTTCAATTTTGATGATAGGGTGTCAATTTTGGATCTCTCCACTCTTCTCATGTGGGCAGGCAGATCACGAGGTCAGGAGTTCAAGACCAGCCTGGCCAATATGGTAAAACCCCATCTCTACTAAAACTACAAAAATTAGCCAGGGCATAGTGGCGGGTGACTGTAGTTCCAGCTTCTCGGAATGCTGAGGCTGAAGAATCCCTGGAACCAGGAGGCAGAAGTTTCAGTGAGCCGAGATCATGACACTGCGTTCTAGCCTGAGTGACAGAGCAAGACTGTGTCTCAAAAAAAAAAAAAAGAAGAAGAAGAATAGAGAGAGCCAGGGAGAAATATTATGAAAGACAAAAATCATTAAATGTAGGAAGCACAAACCAGGCAGGACAAATAAAAATAAAAACAAATAAAAATGTGGACATTTGGTGAAAAAATTAAAGGACATAGTGACAAAAAAAAAAGCTCAAAAATTGCCAGAAAGTAGTTTCAGCTCAAAAAACAAATTAAAATAAAATGTCTACATATTTCTTAGCAATAACAATGGAAGAAGGCCTACAATGGAAGAATTGCTTCAAAGCTCTCAGACAAAAAAAAGTAATTTAGCTTTATGCACCCAATAAAAAATATTTTTCAAGATTTAGCTTGTAGCAAAAATGAAGTTAGTCACTACCAATTTAGAAAAATACATGTATCACGAAGGAGTAAAAGTGCAATCTGTCTAAGTAAGACAGATTTTGAGATGCAAGAAGGAATAGGAAGCACAAAATTAGCTTCATTTTTTTAAAAAGAGTAAAAGCAACACACATTTTTAGTTTGAAAGAATAGCACCAAACTATAAATAATGGTATTAAAGTAAAAGATAATAAGAGATCTAAAATTCAGGTAAACAGAAGCATGATTTATTGGAGTTAATTAAACATCAAGTGCTCCAAGGTACTCTCATTTCAGGGAAGGATAAAACAGCTATTGACTGAAATTGGGCTTCATTAAGTATGCAAAGGCAGACCACCAAAATAATGAAAATAATGACGCACGTTGTTATCCTTCTAAACTATATGTTATTTAATTTCCAGGATCTAGATATTTATACATTATTATAAACTTTACACAGCGTAATTTTAAGTCTAGGCTGGGCACTACAGCTCAGGCTTCTAATCCCAGCAATTTGGCAAGCCAAGGCTGGAGGAGCACTTGAGGTCGGGAGCTTGAGACCAGCCTCGCCAACATGATGAAACCCTGTCACTACTAAAAATACAAAAATTAGCCAGGTGTGGTGGCACACGTCTGTAATCCCAGCTACTCAGGGGACTGAAGCAGGAGATTGGCTTGAATTCGGGAGGCAGAGGTTGCAGTGAGCTGAGGCCACTCCACTGCGCTTCAGCCTGGACGCAGAGCCAGATTCCGTCTTCAAAAAAAAAATTAAATCTATAACTGGAAAACGAAAGAACTAAACAATAATAACAATTGTTATTAATAATAATTATTCATCAATTTTTCAAAAGAAGAAATTAAGAAAAAGTGGAACATAGAGAAATCAAAAACTAAAATGATAAAAATGTTTCCAGATATATAAATAATCACTGGATTAAATTCACAGTTAAAACACACACAGACATCTACATAAATACATATAGTGTGTGTGGACACAAAATAAATCATGGAAAAAGAGACATTCTGAAATAGGAAGCAAAAGATTTAAAAACGGAAGAAATTTAAATTCAGAAAATAACAGGAAGAACCCTGACATACCTATATTAATATCTGGCAAAATACACTGTAAGACAGAAGCCAGTAGTAGAATGTGTAATGCACTGCACAATAATTAATTTTTAGTTAAGGGAAGAAATAAATTTTGGAAATAAAATAACTTAAAAATAGTTAAAGTACTCATTGAGACAGCTAAAAGAAACAATGTACAAATCTACCATCACCTGGGAAGATGTCATGTTATGCCTCCTACTGATTGTGAAGGTAGAGGATATTTTTAAATTCCAATTGAAAACAGATTTAAGCCAACCACAGTGGTTCACACCTGTAATCTAAGCATTTTGGGAGGCCGAAGCAGCACATCACTTGAGGTCACGTGTTTGAGACCAGCCTGGCCAACATGGCGAAACCCTGTCTCTACTAAAAATACAAAAATTAACCTGGAGTGGTGGTGGCGCCTGTAGTTACAGGTCCTGGGGATGCTCAGGCAGGAGAATCACTTGAATCTGAGAAGCAGAGGTTGCAGTGAGCCAGGATCATGCCATTGCACTCCAGCCTGGGGGACAGAGTGAGACTTCATCTCAAAAAAACGAAAACAAAAACCAGATGTTATTGGTATCTAAAGTAGCCTTCATCCTATAATTAGAGGATGCATACTTTCTCAAATAGAACAGAATATTTATTGAAACTGATCACAGTCTGGGTCATTATGCCAGCCTCAATGTCCAAAAAAGTGGTGTGACACAGTATGTTCTCTGACAGCAATGCATTTAAGATACAAAGAAATAACCCTCAAAAAGATATTGGGAAAATTAAATGTACCTCAAAATAATTTTGGTTCAAGACAAAAATAAAATATGTTTTAAAATAATAATTAGAAGATAACATAACAAAAAATGCTATATATTAAATACTATAGAATATGACTAAAATTATATTTGTAATAATTAGTGCTCATATTACAAAAGTGCCTGAAGAATGATTGACTTACACTGGAAGAAATATAGCAAAATAAAAACAGGGAAAGTAGAATAACACAGCTAATAAAGAGAAGACAGAAATTAAATAGAAAAACAAGAGGTAGGAGACAATAAGACTATAACAGAAGTTTTGTGTAAAGACGAATAAAAGAAATAAACCTTTTAAGATAGAGCAAGTGAATGACAAAAATATATATAATATTCAGAATAAATAATTTGGTAACTATCAATGCACAGAGCTTCTAAAGATGAGAACATTTTTACTTTTCATTTTCTGTGTATAAAGTCACTCACGTGTGCATGGGTGGTCTGGGAAGTTCTGCTAGTGTGATCTGTACTTGGCTGGTCTTGGCTGCGCCGGCTGATGTATCTGTGGGGTGGTGGCTAGAGTTTGGCTGACCTAAGATGTCAGCCTCATCTAGGAGGACTCAAATGTCCTTCACATTTCTGTCACATTTCTTGAACCTCATCATCACTGATTACCCAATAGATTTCAAATTATAAAGGAAAGATCAAGAATGACTAATATGGCATAGAAAAACCAGAAGACAATTTCAATAACCCTGTATCCTAATACAATAGTTTACAACAGACCAGATATGACCATGTATTATAAAAATACAAGAAAGCTATTGGTTCAAAAATAATTGAGGAAAGTGTTTAACTATTGTTTGAACACATAAGACCATTTCTTATCTTATTTCTTTGGATTGGCTGTTTTCTAGCACCTTTATGTAGATGAGTCAGTTCTCTAGATTTTCTTTTGACAAGTCCCTGATTAAACATGCAATTACTGGATTCTGTAGGGCAAACGGGGGGTAACTGAAAAAAGAAATCGTGATGTCCACAAAGCACTGTAGGTGTTCCAGATGGTTTCTAGAGATTTCATAGCTTGTCAAAAGCACCATCGAGGCTTGGCAGGTTCCTAGTAAGAAGAAAACAAAGGAAGATTCTGAGGTCACGAACAATAGTGTTGCTGAGGTTGAGATTTGAAAAAGTAGTAGTGAGGAGCATGGCTTGTGTTGTGCCTCTTACTCCCTTGCCCCAGTGAGCCCACGTGCCTAATCATGAGACATTCCCTGTGATATCCATTGCCAAGAGTAGGAACCATGGGATAAAGGGGGCTAAATGCACCCGGCCTGAATGTCCAGGTGAATAGTGCAAGCATGCTACCCCTTCTGGTTAGATGTGTCTTGGCAGATCAGTTTCTTTGGATTAATACTATGTCATATCAGGGCCAAAAGCTTTCTCCATCCTGCATGTATGCCTCATCACATGTCATAGATATCTGTACTGCCTTTAGAGTCTTTTCAATTTGTTGCAAGGCAATCTTACGTGTAAGAGAAGTAAGTGGCTGTATACAGGGTTGGAAATGAGAGATCACAAGAACAACCTCTTGCCTCAATATATTTCCCCATGTTGAGGAATCTGTATTCTGTTCATTTCTGGATTCAGAGTTGCTATTTCCAGATCCTAGTTGAGCCTCCATCATGGGATGAGGGCAACACAGCAAGGTGAATATTCACACATTAAAAGGATTTTCATCAGACTTTATAAGATGACTATCTTCCAAAGATAAAATAAGAGCTCTGAAAGTAATGAACAAGGTGAGTGGAAAGGATGACAGAAGAGCAGGAAATGAGAAGAAAAGTGAGGAGGACAAAAGACAGTGCTCTCCTGGTGTACAGACATGCTAGTGTGCTTTCTGTGTCTCTTCATGTGCATGCAAGTGAAATGTCATGTGGGCAAATGCGTGTACATGAGTGTGAAGGAGAGAGAGAGAGGAAGGATACAAAGGATACATGTGTGAGTGTGTGAGTCCTTTTTAGAGAAATCAGCTTTGAACTGTTTACCCCAGAGCTTCCAATATTCCCAGGAGCACCAACTCCACCCAGCTCAGATCTGGAGCCGCTGAGGAAGGCAGGCAGCTGTGCATTATGCTGCGGTGGCTGCAGCTGTGGAATGGACCCTACTCTGCTGCATCCTATTAGCTGGGTGATGCTGGTGAAATGGGCTTCCTACGTGATTCAGGAGATTAGTAAACTTGCCCCAGAAAAAGCATTTTATAAAAATTCACTATGATCTCACTAATTCACCAGTTATTAATCAATTAACAAGAAACCATATAAATGCATGCATATAAATATAATTTTTTTAAAAAAATTTTGAGAGCGGATCTCATTCTGTTACCTGGGCTGGAGTGCAGTGGCGTGATGTTGGTTCACTGCAGCCTAAACCTGAGCTCAAGGGATCCTCCCTCCCACCTCTGTAGGATCAATATGTATTTTAAATCTTTTTACTTTCAAATATGGGATGACTTAACCTAAGTGTGTGCCATGAACTGCCTTGAGACTTTAATAATCAGTAACAGCAAAAAAGGCAAAAGGGAAGCAAGAATAAAAACTAAATTCAATCAAGGCTTACATTGCATGTCACTGCTCTAAGTGCTGATGGCATCAACCATTTAATCCTCGTAATCTTACAAGCAAAATTTATTATTATTCCATTTTACAGATGAGGATAATGAGGTGAGATTTGACTGTAAATTACTAACAGGAAAATACATTCTTTAAAATTTCAAAAAATAGTTTATTTTTTGAAGTAGCAAACAATATTTTTACCTTTAAAACATATTTATAAATTTAATGTCAGAAAAAGCATTCTAGAAAAATTCAGTAGGATTTAATGTGAAAACATTGCCCTGATCGCTTTATGGTCTAAGAAGCTTAAAAAGACTTAATACCTGCTCTTGAAGAGTACATTCCCACCTGGCTATCACTCACCCTCTTGTTCAAAGTGGATTTTAAGAAAGTAGATTTCTCCTTGTACCAAATAAGCTTAATTTTGCTAGCCCCATTGAACTCTTGGACTATGTGAAAATGCCAGTGGCTAGTGCTAGTATTTGCATGATGGACTCAAATTGCCTTGAGTTGGCTGGCCTGAACCATGTATAGAACTCACACTTTCTCCTTCTCTATCCCTTTGCACTGCAGCAGTATCTGAATCGATCATCTCTTTGGTTGGGGGTTTCTGCCAGTTCACTAGACTTCTCGAGAAGTCATTGTTTGGACAGCATTTCGTAACATACCGCACAAGGAGGCTCATGTTAGAAGCGTGCAGGCTCCAAGGGCACTTCAAAGAAAATGAAGGGCTGGTCTGGAATGAGAATTGGTGGTTTGGGTAACCTAGAATCCTCTCTTCTGAGAAAAAATAGGAAGAAATTCAACTTTATGGGTACAATGTCTTTTCCCAAAGCAATTCCTGGATGTTAGACAAACTTTCTCAATAAAAAAGATGACTGGACACAGAAATACCAGCTAGGACATAAAGGGGGCCAAGGAAAAGAAACTAGTTTATTTTCAGAACCATTATTAATTCCTAAGGGCCCAGTTAAGCAACATTTTTATAACAATACAATTTAAAGGCGATCACACAGTATTACATTTTGGACTGACAGGGTAGTAAATGCTTGCTTTTAGTGATTGTTCCATATAATAATTTTCTTAAAGTTCAGTGCTATGCTAATATTAGTTTCTTTTGTAATGTCAAAACTCTTCATCTACAAGAGTTTTTAATAAAGGTGTAATGGTGAGAAATCAATATGAATATCACAGACAAACATTATTAAAAGGAAATATTCACTGTGTAAATTTGCTATGTCTTTATTAAAAAATTCACTGACATGAAGTCAATTCAATTTGGAAAACGTGTCCATTGACTGCTGTCTAGTAGGAATAAGCTAAATATTGTAAAAAAAAAAAAAAAAAAAAAAAAAAAAACCAAAAATCTAATATCTATCCACTAGGATACTATACTCTTTCTGAAATCAGAACCTGAGATGGAGGGGTAGCCGCTGGGAAAAATGTTCTACTCTCACAGCATTAAGTAAATGTGGAATGTGAAGCAGATGACACGAGCTTTGATTTTCTCATCTGTGAAACAAGAAAATTAAATTGAACTTAGAAATGGTGAAGATATATTCTCAAAATTTTGCATTCTTGTGCTTCTCTTTCTATAATTCACCTTCCATTCTGCCCTAAACCTTATTAATAAGCAAGAATTCACCGGATACAAATGTATGTGCACAGCTGCTACCACACCGTTACACATGATGACTTTAGATAGTGCCCGAAATACCATTTCCATGGAGGCTACATATGCTCAAAAGTTTTTAAAAGTTACATTTATTGATATGGTCACACTACTGTGTTGTTTTGGAAAATAGCCAAGAACCCATCTGTTTAGTTTTGTTAGACCTTTGGCATGGAGGTAATTTTACTAGTATTACAACTTACACATGTACCAAGACCTAACAAACAGTTTATTAGAACAACGCTAAGATATCCAAACCAATAAACTAATAGGTTGTGCTTAAAAATTATGTTTTTTGGTTTCATTTAATCAGTTCATTTAAGCAATTTTAGTTTTCCAGATGTGCTAGGTATTGAATCACCACAGAGAAGAGTTTGAACAAAACAGATATTGTAAAACTTGGTTTTTATTGCTAAAAATGGAAAGTCTGAAGATTGAAAATTTGACCTAATATTAGCCTCAAATGGAAACAAATTCAAACCAGAGCCTGGAGATGGAGGCGTCCATGATGTCATCACCTGCACTTCCAAGGACTGTTGTGAAAGGAGGAAAATCACCTCCTGATCTCAGCAGGAGGCCTGAGGATGCAAAGTCCCAGGGGATGTCTAGGTTCTTTATTTGCCATTTAAACCAATTTTTTTGTATCACTGATTCTGATGATATTTAAAAAAACACACACAAATATGTGCTTTCATATATTAATAGATGATAAAAGGAAAGAGGGTGGTTAGGACCCAGATGGAACCAAGCATGAAGCCCATTCCCACTTGCTCTATGACACACACTTGATCTTTCTGAGATTTCACTTCCAAGTTGATAAAATAGAGCTTTGTTCATTGGCGGCTTCATACGTGAAGCAAGGCCCTCAGAAAGTGTCGCCTCCCCGTCTCCTTCCTATTCTGCTGCTTGCTTCTACATTGCTAAGCAGGCTGGTGCCACCTCCAGAATGATCTTCTCCATGGCATGGGTCCTAGGCAGGCTTTCTGCATGGTACTACTTAATGAAGATTCTACACTGATAGGGAATGCACACACATACATGGAAATTCCTGCATTTCAGGCTGGCTGATATTTTGAGACCAACCAATGGTACAGCTGCTCTGCAGGTGAATCACTGTGGTGATGAGATGTCAGGCGCCAGGTAAAGAGGTTGGGTAGAGATTGAGAGTGGAGATAAGTCCACATACAATGGAGCTACTGACGTATGGCAACCAGAAATTACAGAACAAAGGACAAAGCAAAGCCGTATTTGGTAACTAGAGTCAGAAGAAAAGTGGACCACAGGAGATCAGTGTGAATTGACATTCTTCTTTTTTGGTAGTTGGTACATAGAAGCTAACTACGCTATCTGACTTTCTTTTTTTTTTTTTTTTGAGATGGAGTTTCACTCTTGTTACCCAGGCTGGAGTGCAATGGCGTGATCTTGGCTCGCTGCAACCTCCGCCTCCTGGGTTCAAGCAATTCTCCTGCCTTAGCCTCCTGAGTAGCTGGGACTACAGGCATGCACCATCATGCCCAGTTAATTTTTTAATATTTTTAGTAGAGACGGGGTTTCACCATGTTGATTAGGATGGTCTCGATCTCTTGACCTTATGATCCACCTGCCTCGGGACCCCAAAGTTCTGGGATTATAGGCGTGATGAGACTGAAGCAAAGAGGAATTATGGATTACCACCTCCGACTAGAGAGTAATTAGAAAGTCCATACTGGAAGAAGCCCTGACCACAAAAGTGGACCACCCAGAAAGTCTTAAAAGTTTCATATGTGAGGAACCATGGCTTGGACAAGAGCACACCCCAGTGCACCTGTATTAAACCCTTCCTGTTTCAATGAAATTAGAGATCATTTGATATATCATAAATTTCTAGGTTTTTTGTTTGTTTGTTTTTTAAATAGAGGTATAAACTTGCCAGGTACTGGCTCAGATTGGCTTCAGGGCCTGGTGAGGGTTCTGGGGGTCAGGGGAGAAGATTCAAAAGGGGAAGATATTGACTCTCTGTAGCTCCTTCACAGTTAAAAGTATCAATTTTCAGCAAGTCGTTCAATTTCTGAGGATCAAAATATATGTTTTAGAAAATGAAAATGAAGACTAGCGATTTTGGATTCCAAGGTTTATGGTGTACTTTTAAGCTGGTTACCAATCAAGCTAACTAACCTGTTCCAAATGGTGGAGTGATTACAATAAATATAGAAAGTTGGTGTCCCAGAGCAGGATTTAAGAGTGAATGGTCTCTGCTGCAGATTGTGGTTGATTTTTTTTTTTTTTTTTTAGACAGAGTCTTGCTCTGTTCCCAGGCGCCAGGCTGGAGTGCAGTGGCGCAATCTTGGCTCACTGCAATCTCTGCCTCCTGGGTTCGAGCAATTCTCCTGCCTCAGCCTTCCGAGTAGCTGGAATTACAGGCACACGCCACCATGCCCAGCTAATTTTTGTATTTTTTAGTAGAGATGGAGTTTCACCATGTTGGCTAGAATGGTCTCGATCTCTTGACCTCGTGATCCGCCCGCCTCAGCCTCCCAAAGTGCTGGGATTACAGGCGTGAGCCACCACACCCGGCCGATTGTGGTTCATTTTAAATCCCGATGAACTTTTCAGAGGAAGGGAGCTCAAATATCAATCATAAATAACATCAGAGATTCTGTTTTTAGATTATGAACTAAAGGAGTTTCTCTTTAATTCAGCAAGAAAATGCTTATATTCAACTGTTACGGAGTATCCAAGACAACTTAATTCCAATGATGGCTGGAGGCGATAGCTCATGCCTGTAATCCCAGCACTTTGGGAGGCTGAGGCTGAGGTCAGGAGCTGGAGGCCAGCCTGGCTAACATGGTAAAACCTCATCTCTCCTAAAAATATAAAAATTAACTGGGTGTGGTGGGGTGCCCCTGTAGTCTTAGCTACTAAGGATGCTGAAGCATGAGAATTGCTTGAACCTGGGAAGTGGAAGTTGCAATAAGCTGAGATCCCACCACTGCATTACAGCCTAGGAGACAGAGACAGGCTCTGTCTCAAACAAACAAACACCCATGATGATGAAACAGTGTGATGCCCATATATGGTGACTAAATTATTGAAAAAAGTTATAAAAATAAAACAGTAAGGCATATGATCCCTTGACATAATAGCAATAGAATTTAATCAGCAATAGAATTTTCCAGATCATGTATTGGCAGGAGAAAAGTTTCGTGCAGGACAGCAGCTGCTATGTGTATGGAAGATTGAGATAAATTAAGTTTTCAATGTTTTTATAGTTGTGTAATATTCAGATTACCCATGCTTTAGAGCACAGAGAAAACCCCTTCTTGCCCGGTCCATGACTTATGAACTTCTTGCTATTCTTCTAGTGCATTAAAAAAGGTCTCAGTTATAGCATTTTGCATAAATGCATTTGTAATCCCACCTAAAAATTTATAGTAGTCTTTTTCCTCCAGAGCAATGGTATCCAATAGAAGTGTAATATGAGTCACTTATGTCATTTAAAATTTTCTAATATTTGAAAACATAAAAATGTAGGGATACAAAGTTTAGTAATATTTTATCTAAAATATAATTATTTCAACATATAATCCATGTAATATTGTTAATGAAATGTTACGTATTTTTCATACTAAGCCTTTGAAATCCAGTGTGCATTCTATAGTTCAGGTACATCTTAATTTGCACTAACCACGTATCAACTGTTAATAGCTACACGTAGGTAAGTGGCTGCTGGTTTGAACGCGCAGCTCTAGAACTTATTTCTCTACAACGTACCTTATCAGTTTTAGAGTCTTCTATAATACCATGAATAGCATTTGGCATATAACAGATTCTCAGTATAAAAAATATGTTGAATTAAACTTATCTTTAGTTATTTCAAGGCAATGAGATCAGTGAGAATCTATGAGTAGCTTTAACCACGCAGAGAAGTTCTTTCCTCAAACAGGAGCACTGATCTCGGCCAAAGTCATTCTGTCCAATAACACTTTTAGAAGCACATGAAAACAGAAGCGAGCTAGTGAGTTATATGAGCCCCCAAAAGAGTGCTGGGCACTTGTTTGACAGCCCAGTGGATTCTGCTTTGACTCCAGCTCTGCGTGTGAACCATCCCTTCCAGGACGCTGACCTGAGTTTCCTGGCTGTGGGCAGAGCTCTTTCACTGCATCTGGTACCCGAACACTGAGTAACCTTTCCTTTCTTTTGAGGTAGCACTGAGTCTTGCATTCTAGCTTTAGAATTGTTTGAAACTGGACTGGGAGAGGAAAGGACACTAAATAGCATCCTTTATCCCTTAATCCTTAAGTAATGACCAGAAAAGCCGAACGGAAAAGCACTGGTGCAGGCCAGTTCTTTGAAAGGGGGAGCTCCTCTAGCCTTTTCTGAAGCCAGTGTGATAATACATCCTCACAAGCTGAGGTCTTTAAGCCAAGGCATCTAAAAGCAAGGATGCGTGTTACTAGACTGATCATGAATTCTAAATCCACGTTCAGTCTTCCAATTTGTACACCCTTGCTGTGACCCAACATACTTGTCTAAATTCCCTGATAAAAACTTGACAGTTTTCCAACAATCTACTCTTGTAGGCCAGTTAAGTCTTAACAGATAAACACACCTTTAAATACATTTTATAAATCTCTCCATATTAAGCAGCTATTAGTTTCCTTGAAGATGCAAGATTAAGACATAATATTCCACCTATAGTAAAAATAAATAAATAGCATATGTGTCCCGATAGCCTCCTCAGTAACTTTAACTAGGCAAAGAAGGTCTTGTCCCAAACAGGAACACTGATCTGAGTCAAAATTATCCAGTGTTCTGAGATTCATCTCAATTATGTATTTGCTTTTTGTTTCTTTCCTTAGAGACTAGACTTTATTTTTTTTTCTATTTAAACTTCAGTGCCATCACTTGCCAACTTTATGTCTCTGGAATTTTCACACTTAAAAAAAATCTATCCTCTTTGAAATATATCCTCACTGAAATGTTAGTTTTATAATTTAATAGTAGCTTTTGTTAATTTGTTCTGTATTTCTTTGTTTGCATTTTATTTTATTTTCTTAGTGCTCAAATTTTTTAAAACAATTTTATTTTACTTTGAGTTCTGACATACATGTGCAGAACACGCGGGTTTGTTCCATAGGTATTCATGTGCCATGGAGGTTTGCTGCAACTATCAACCCATCATCTGGGTTTTAAGCCCTGCATGCATTAAGTATTTGTCCTAATGCTCTTTCTCCCCTTACCCCTGACCCCAGGTAAATTTGTTTAAATTCCTTGTAGATTCTGGGTATTAGACTTTTGTCAGATGGATAGATTACAAAAACTTTATCCCATTCTCTAAGTTGCCGGTTCACTCTGATGATATGCAGAAAGTGGGAATTGGACCCCCTCCTTACACCTTATGCAAAAGTTAACTCATGATGGATTAAAGACTTAAATGTAAAACCCAAAACCATAAAAACCCTAGAAGAAAACCCATGCAATGCTATTCAGGATGTAGGCATGGGCAAAAAGCAATTGCAAGAAAAGCCAAAATTGACAAATGGTATCTAATTAAACTAAAGAGCTTCTGCACAGCAAAAGATTATCTTTGTTTGCATTTTCAATATCTTAGAATCACAATCTGTGGGAATCTTAGAAGTTCTCTGGTACAATTTCCTGATTTGATATTCGAAGGAATGATGACACATTTAATTACCCGTTTTGTGCAAAAGTCATGAAGCTCAAGTTCATAATCAAGACTGGAAACGACCGTCCTTTTCTCTCAGGATCAGAGCTGAAGACTGGAGCTCACGCCCCTTTTCTCTCAGTGTACACCACTTAATTTCACAGTCCTTCCCATTGTTCTCTGAACACCAGGTACATGCCTTGCATGGGATGCATGCCTGGCTACTCCCTCCTTATAGAACGCTCTTCCTCCCAGGCATCTGCACTGTTAACTATTAAACCTTCTTCAAGCCTCTGCTCAGTTGTTGCTCTCTCAACAAGACTCACCACCCAGTTTTAAATTCCACCTTCCCAGAAAAATCTCCATCTTTTAATTTAATGTTCAATGATTTAATTACATTTTTAGAAATCAATAGTTCATATAATTGTGAATCTATTTCTCGTAGAAATAAACTGTCCCTATTGCTTTCATTGTTCTACTGCACTTTATCTCTATGTAAATGTCTATCCCCACCATCTTTATTGTTAAAACTCTAAAGTACATTTTGGATTCAGATATAATTCTTCCACTCCTCTGTCATGTAAGGAAGATTGTTTCTCCCTTCTGAAGGACTCAGCCCTTAAGGCACTATTTTACAAGTGGAAACCTGGCTCTTACCAGACACCACACCTGCTGGAAACTTGATGTTGGACTTCCCAGCTTCCAGAATTATAAGAAATAAACTTCTGGTTTTTATAAATGACCCAGTCCCTGGTATTTGGTTACAGAAGCACAAAATGGACAAAGACAGCAGGTGAAGACAAATCTGGTCTTTGGGTTTTTTTTTCTTTCTTTGTTTTTCATAGAAAAATTAGGAGATTATGTATTTGCTGTTTTAGCTCATAAGAGAGCTATTTCAGTTCAATTTGCTTTTTCTTCTAGAGGCAATTCTACTAATTTAGTCTTTTTAAAGTATTTTTTTTCCATTTAATCTAGATTGTCAATATTATTAGAAAGAATTTTTCATAGTAGTTGCTAATTATATTTCAATATATACAGGATTTATATTGATGTGTCTTTGGTATTTCTAAAGTTGGAAAACGTATTTTCTTTGTTTTTTTTTCACTAGTCAAGCTACAAACTTACCAATTATATGGATCCTATCAAAGGACCTTTGATTTCAGTGATTTTTCTCTATTTTTTTTCTTTAATTTCATTGGTTCTTATTATTTTATGTATTTTTTTCCTTCTATTTTAATTAGGTTTAATTCTCCTTTGAAATCCAAATCTCCGATTTTACCTTATTTTCCTTTTTTAATGTATGCATAACTTTTTTTTTTTTTGAGACAGAGTCTTGCTTTGTTGCCCAGGCTGGAGTGCAGTAGTGAGATCTTGGCTCACTGCAACCTCTGCCTCCCATGTTCAAGCTATTCTCCTGCCTCAGCCTCCAGAGTAGAGGGGACTACAGGCACCCCTCACCATGCCTGGCTAATTTTTGTATATTTAATAGAGATGGGATTTCACCATATTGACCAGTCTGGTCTCCAACTCCTGATCTGATGATCCGCCCACGTTGGTCTTCCAAAGTACTGGGATTACAGGTGTAAGACACTGTGCCTAGCCTGCATTGCATTTTTAACAATAAATTTCATTCCAACCAATTTCATTCATAGTAATTCCAATTTCATTCATAGTAATTTCTATTACTATGCATTTAAAAATATACTTTTTATTACTATGCATTTAAAAATGTTATTTAACTTTCTTGTGATTTATTTTCTTTAACCTAAGAACTATTTGTAACTGTTTTGTTTAATTTTCAAACATTTTGGGTTTTGGCCGAGTGAAGTGGCTCACGTCTGTAATCCCCAGACATTTGGGAGGCCAAGGTGGGAGGATCACTTGAGCCCAGGAGTTTGAGACCAGATTGGGAAATATGGTGAAACCCTGTATCTATGAAAAATACAAAACTTAGCAAGGCAGGGTGGCGTGCACCTGTGTTTCCAGCAACTTGGGAGGCAAGGGTGGGACAATCACTTGAGCACAGGAGGTGGAGGTTGCAGTGAGCCAAGATCACGCCACTGCACTGCAGCCTGGGTGACAGAACAAGACTGTTTCAAAACAAATAAAAAAAAACAGCAGAAATATTTGGGATTTTCTAGTTATCTTACTGTAGTAGATTTTTTTTTTTTTTTTGAGACAGAGTCTAGCTCTGTTGCCCAGGCTGGAGAGCAGTGGTACAATTTCAGCTCACTGCCACCTCCACCTCCTGGGTTCAAGCTGTTCTCCTGCTTTGGCCTCCAAGTAGCTGGTATTACAGGCACCTGCCACCATACCTGGCTAATTCTTTGTATTTTTAGTAGAGATGGGGTTTCCCCATGTTGGCCAGGCTGGTCTCCAACTCCTGACCTTAAGTGATCCACCCTCCTCGGCCTCCCAAAGTGCTGGAATTACAGGTGTCAGACACTGTGCCCAGACTTGTGGTAGATTTTTAATGCAACTTCATTTCTGTCAGAGCATATATATATATATATATATATATATATATATATATATATATACTCTAAATGATTTTAGTCTTTTAAAAATGGAATTTTATGGTCATTCATATAATGTGTTTTCTTTTTTTTTGAGACAGGGTCTTACTCTGTCACCCAGGCTGGAGTGCAGTGGTGTGACCTCTGCTCACTGCAGGCTCAAACTCCCAGCCGCAAGCTATCTTCCTGCCTCAACCTCCTGAGTAGCTGTGACTACAGGTGTACACCACCATGTCTAGCTAATTTTTTGTAGTTGTTGTATTTGAAATGGGGTTTCACCATGTTGCACACAGAGGTCTCCAACTCCTGGAAGCTAGGGTGATCCGCCCGCCTCAACCTCCCAAAGTGCTGGGATTGCAGGCATGAGCTACTGTGCCAGGCCCACATAATCCATTTTAATAAATATTTTATGTATACTTAAAACGAATGTGTAATGTACCTATGTCGGGTATCATGTTTCATAAATGTAAATTAACTCAAGATTTTTGATAGGATGGTTCAAATCCTTTATGTCTTTGTGAGTTTTTTTCCAAGTTCTATGAATTTCCGAGAAGAAAGTAACTCTCCATAGTGTGTTGAATGTTACCCCCACCCCCTGCAAAGGTTGTGTCAACCAGAACCTCAGAACGTGACCTTATTTGAAATAGGGTCTTTGTAGATATAATTAAGGTAAGAAGCTAGAGATGACATTAACTTGGACGAGAGAGATCCCTGATTCCAAAGATAGATGTCCTTGTAAGAGACCCGAGAGCCAGCAGGGGCCGGAGGAGACAAGGACAGGCTCCTCCTCCATTCTTGAGATGAAGCAGGGCTCTGTTGGTGCCCAGTTTCAACTCCTAGTCTCTAGAACTGTGAAAAAACAAAATCATATTGTTTTAAGTTACCAAAGTTATACTAATTTGTTGCAGAAGCCCTAACAAACTAATGGAATTGACCCCTGAACAACACAAGTTTGAAGGGCATTGGTTCACTCATGTGCAGATTTATTTCAGTAAACGTATTAGAAACATTTTTGGAGACTCGCAACAATTTGAAAAAAATTAAGAAAAACAAACTCTAAAGCCTAGAAATATAAAAAGGTAAGAAAACTTAGGTATGACGTGAATGCATAAAACATATGTAGATACCAAACTATTGTATTATTTACTATCATAAAATACACATGAGCCTATTGTAAAATGCTAAATTTATCAAAACTTATACACACACAGAGTGTATGTACTGCCGTTTGCAGTCAAAAAAAATGGAAACAAATGTAGAGATGCAATATTAAATCATAACTGCATAAAATTAACTTTAGTACCCTCTGTACTACTGTAGTAATTTTGTAGCAAACTTCTGTTCTTGTGATGAGTTCAAATGTGAGTATTCCCATACAAATCTTTGTGATGCTAGTTATCTTCACATGAGTTTCAACTTTCTAATAAATTGCATATCTGCACAGTAAAAAGCGATCTCTTGGCTGGGCATGGTGGCTCAGGGCTGATATCCTAGCACTTTGGGAGGCTGAGGTGGGCGGATCAACTGAGGTCGGGAGTTCGAGACCAGCCTGGCAAAAATGGTGAAACCCTGTCTCTACTAAAAATATAAAAATTAGCTGGGTGTGGTGGTGGGCGCCTGTAATCCCAGCTACTCTAGAGGCAGGAAAATTGCTTGAACACGGGAAGCAGGGGTTGCAGTGAGCCGTTTGCACTATTGCACTGCAGCCTGGGTGACAGAGCAAGACTCCGTCTAAAAAAGAAAAATAAAAAAGGAGTGATCTCTTGTAGTTCTCATGTATTTTTCATTGTGTTTAGTGCAATACCATGAATCTCAAATAACCTCATGGGAGCATAGGAAGTGCAACTATTGCTGCTGTAAGTGTTCCCAAGAGGTAGAGAAAACTCATGACATTGAAAGAAAACATTGAGACATTTGATATGTACTACAGACTGAGTTCATCAGCTCTAGTTGTGCCTCATTTCAGACAGCCAATTCATCTTGTAAACAGACTTTGTAAACTTATGGTATAGATAGATAAATACAGTACTGTTAGTATATTTTCTTCTTTCGTGATTGTCTTAATATTTTATTTTCTCTGGTTTGCTTTTCCGTAAGGATATGGTATACAACACTTAAAACATACAAAGTATGTTTTAATTGCTTGCATTTTCATCAGTAAGGCTTGTGGTCAACAGTATGCTACCAGTATTTCATTTTGGCGGAGTCAAAGGACACATATATTTTTGACTGTGTGTGGGTTGCACCCTTAATAGTTGCAGAATTTCCTATTTCTGTCCATTTTTGCTTTCTGTACTTGGCAACTCTGTTATTAGTTGCACAAACACTTGCGATGTTATGTCTTATTTTTTAACTGACTGCTTTATAATTATGAATTGATTTGTTTTGTCTCTATTATACTTCTGATATTCAAATGTATTTTTTCCTGATTTTGATGTAGCCAATCCTACATAAATGTGCTTACTATTGGCAGGGTAAGTTTTTTCCTTTCATTTACTTTCAATGACTTGTGCCAGCCCCTGGCTACCACCATTCTACTCTCTGTTTTGGTGAGTTTGACTATTTAAGGTGTCTTACATAAGTAGAGTCATGCAATATATCTCCTTCTGCGATGATCGTATTTCACTCAGCATAATGTTCTCTAGGTTTATCAGTGTTGTTAAAAATGGCAGAATTTCCCTTTGTAAGGCTGAATAACATAGTATGCATATACCATATTTTCATCTATCAATAGACATGTAAGTTGTCCCCATGTCTTGACTACTGTGAATAACACTGCAGTAAATATGAGACTGCACGCATTCCTTAGAGATAAGTATTTCATTTTTGGGGGGATTATATACCCAGAAGCTGGATCATTTGGTATTTATATTCTTAATTTTTCAAGGAACATCTAAACTGTCTTCCATAACAACTGTACCATTTTGTATTCCCATCGTGTACAAAGGTTTCAATTTTTTCACATTTTCACAACACTTGTTATATTTTTCCGTAACAGCCATTTTAATGGATAGAAGTGTCATTTTGGTTTTGATTTTAATTTTCCTGATAATTAGTGATTTTAAGCATCTTTTCACATACATGTTGTTCATGTGTATATCTTCTTTGGCAAAATGTCTATTCATGTCAAATGCAAATTTTTAAAAACCAGTTTATCTGATTTTTTCCTACTAAGCTGTAGGAATTTATGTGTTTTGGATATAAAATGATCAGCTATATAATTAGCAAACATTTTCTGTCATTTCACAGGCTCTCCTTTTACTCTGTCGGGTTTCTTTTTCCTTCGTGTGCAGAAGCTTCTTAGTCTGATGTCATTCCATTGGTCCATTCTGGCTTTTGTTGCTGGTCCTTCTGGTGTCATATCCAAGTAATCACTGCCAAGACCATTGTCATAAATATTTTCCCTTATTTTTTCTTCTAAAAGTTTTACAGTTTTAGGTCTTACTTTTAAGTCTTCAGTCTATTTTGGTTGATTTTTGTATGTGGTGAAAGATAAGTGTCCAATTTCTTTTGATGTGGATATCCAGTTTCCCCAACGCTATTGAAGAGATTATCACATCCTCATTGTGTATTCTTGGGACCTTGTAGAAGACCAGTTGAGTGTATGTGCCTGTGTTTATTTCTGCGCTCTTTATTCTGTCCCATTGGCCTTCATGTCTGTTTTTATGACATTATCATACTGTTTTGATCTTTGTAATATATTTTAAATCAGGAAGTGTGGTACTCCCTGATTTGTGATACTTTATGATTTCAATCAGGGAGTATCAATATTTGCTATTTCTCAAGATTGCTTTGGCAATTTACAGTCTTTTGTGGCGCCATATGAATTTTAAGATTTTTTCTCTATTTATAGGATTGCCATTGGGATTTTGATGGGGATAGGATTAAATTTGTAAATCATTTTGGATAATATGAACATTTTAATAATATTAGATTTTCCAGTCCACGAATGTGGTGAATCTTTTCATTTTTTGAATCTTTAATTTCTTTCATCAGTGTTTTGTAGTTTTCAGTGTACAAGTTTTTCATGTCTTTGATTAAGTTTGTTTCTAAATATCTTATTCCCTTAGATGCTATCGTGAATAGGATTTTTCCCTTCATTTACATTTCAGATATTTCATTGCTAATGTACAGAAATGCAACTAATTTTTGTACATTAATCTTGCAACTTTAAAAATTTGTTTCTTGGTTCTAGATATTTTGTGTGAGTGGAGAGTTCTTATAATTTAATTTTCTACATATGTTATCTGAAAAAAAAATTTACTTATTTCTTTTGTGTTTGCCATTTATTTTTTCTTGTCTAATTGCGCTGGCTAGGACTTTCAGTGCTATGTTGAATAGAGGTGGTAAATATGGATATCCTGCCTTGTATTGTATTCTAGAGGAGAAGCTTTCAACTTTTCATTTATGAGCATGCTATTAGCTGTGAGCTTATTACATATAGCATTTATTATTTCTTCAAACTGTGTCCCACTTATTGAGGTACATTTCTTCAAACTGTGTTTCACTTATTGAGGGTTTTCATTGTGAAAGTTTCTATTAGTCCATTTTCGTACTGCTGTAAAGAAATACCCAAGACTGGGTAGTTTATAAAGGAAAGAGGTTTAATTGACTCATAGTTTCACATGGCTGGGGAGGCCTCAGGAAACTTACACTTATGGCAGAAGGGGAAACAAGTATCTTCTTTATAAGTTGACAGGAGAGAGTGTGAGCAAAAGTGGTGGAAACTGCCTTATAAAACCATCAGATTTCATGGGAACTCACTCACTATCATTAGAACAGCATGGGAGACATCACTCCATGATCCAATCATCTCCTGCCATGGAGATTATGGGGATTACAATTCAAGATGAGATTTAGGTGGGGACACAGAGCCAAAACATATCAAAGTCATTGAATTTTTAAAAACATTTTTCTGCATCTATTGAGATAATCATGTAACTTTTATCCTTCTTCCTGTTAATGTGTTCTATCAAATTTAATGATTTACCATCCTTGCATCCCAGGACTAAATCTCACTCAGTAATGATGTGTGATACTTTTTAATATGGCCAGGAGCGGTGGCTCATGCCTGTAATCCCAG
The DNA here is from genome assembly GCA_031835075.1 of Saguinus oedipus. Classification (NCBI taxonomy): domain Eukaryota; kingdom Metazoa; phylum Chordata; class Mammalia; order Primates; family Cebidae; genus Saguinus; species Saguinus oedipus. Next base: position 4,429,042 of record CM063175.1, on the reverse strand, counting down.
CACTTTGGGAGACTGAGGCGGGTGGCTCACATAAGGTCAAAAGTTCGAGACCATCCTGGCCAACACAGTGAAACCCCATCTCTACTACAATATAAAAATTAGCTGGGCATGGTGGCATGCATCTGTAGTCCCAGCTACTTGGGAGGCTGAGGCAGGATAATTGCTTGAACCTGGGAGGCGGAGGTTGCAGTAAGCCGAGATCGCACCACTGCACTCCAGCCTGGCACCTGGCGACAGAGTGAGACTCTGTCTCAAAAAAAAAAAAAAATAGTTGGATGTGGTGTTGAATGCCTGTAATCCCAGCTACTCGGGAGGCCAAGGCAGGAGAATTACTTGAACCTGAGAGGCAGAGGTTGCAGTGAGCCAAGACGACACCACTGCACTCCATCTTGGATGACAGAGTCAGACTCTGTCTCAAAAAAGAAAAAAAACACAGTTGTTGAATTTGTTTTCCTCGTATTCCTTCTTAGAGATGTTGCAGCTATACTCCTTGGGGACAGTGGCCTGTAGTTTTCTTTTCTTGTCATGACTTTGCCTGACTTTAGTATCAAAGTAATGCTGGCTTCTTGAGTTTCAAAAAAATATTTTGATTACAGTTGTGTCCATTAGCATATATCTGATTGTATTTCTTATGAACCCACTGCATATTTAAAATTTTAAATTTGTGAACTATCAAGCTTAATCCATAAACATGTTTTTTATTTCTCTTTTAGAGGCTAGTTCACACTCTGTTACCCAGACTGGAGTATAGTGGCATGATTACAGCCCATTGCCCCCTTGAACTTTTGGGCTCCAGCAGCTCTCCCACTTCATCCTCACAAGTAGCTAGGACCATAGGCATGCACCACCACACCCAGCTGATTTTTAAATTTTTAATTTTTTTGTAGAAATGTGGTCTTTCCATGTTGCCCAAGTGGTCTTAAATTCCTGGCCTCAAGTGATTTTCCCACCTCCGCCTCCCAAAGTGTTAGAATTACAGGCATGTGACCTTGTGTCTGGTCTGAATGTGTTTTGGCTGTTTGTAGAAATCCCTTTTATTAATATAAATATTTAACAGCTTTTTTCTGTTCCAACTTTTATTTTAGATTCACAGGCTACCTGTGTACATTTGTTACATGGGTATATGGTGTGATACTGAGGTTTGGAAAAAATAATCATTATTTTGCTTATTTTATTTTATGCTTCTTTTATCCTTTCTCTGACATCTTTGGGTATCAGTTAGAGATTTTATTTTCCAATATAAATATTATGGAAGTTGATCCATCCTTTTTACTCACAAAATGTTACACATCTTCTTTCTCCATCCTCTTTCTTCTCTCCTTCTAGAACTCCAATTAGAACGATGTTGAACACTCGGAGTCTTTATTCAGGATTGTGACCTCTCATTCATGTTTCTCTATGTCTTCATGAGTGTGAGTTTCTCTCTTGTCAATATATGCAGCTTAATACTTTAATTCATAAATTTTATCTTTACGAGTATCTAATTTGCTCTGAACCTATCCATTGAGATGTAATTTAAATTATTTTATTTTGATATTTCCAGAACTTCTGTTTCTTGTTTAATTCACTTGGCTATGTTTTAATTGTCTTCTATCTGTGTGTATGCTTTGTTGAAATGATTTGTTTCTTGAAATTCCTGATTCATTTCTTGAAATCTCTGATATTTAGGTAGTTTAATCTGCACTCACCAACTGCAGCATCTGAAGGCTTTGAGGTTTCTGTTTGTCTTTTAGTTGCCCTCATTAGCAGTACCTTGCTTCGTGCTTTTTGTAATTTATGATTGGGAGCTTATTTTTGTGTGAACTTGATCTGTGGAATGCTAAAGTGTCTGGTTGGGACAGTGTTTCCTCAAGAGATAATTTCTCTTTACCTGTCCCGCATGCATACCCTGCATTAAGTTTTTTTCTTGGCCAGAGGTATCAGAATACATCAGTGGTGTAGTCGAAATCTCAAACTTATGTGAGAGTAGGACAGTAATTGTGAATTTTTAGTTTTATGCCCAGAGTCAAGGTGAAATTGACTAGTCTCTCTTTGCTAACAGCACATTTTTTCTACCTTGTCCTTTCACTGAGGGTTTGCTCTTCTGAATGTTCTAGTTACATGAGAGAGTTTAGTTATAACTTTCCTCCTTACATGGACCTAGAGCCTTGTCTCATGTACCCTCTGTGGCCAGTAAAGGCCACAGTGTCTAATGTCAGGAAAAATCCTCAGGAAAGAAGTGGGCTCTGCAGTCCCCTCTCTCTTTTGAGACCTCCATATTTCCCTGAAGTTTCTGAGTGTTGAACAGTGTACTTAAAGTTAAAATCTTGGCATTTTACTCAGGATTCTTAAATCTTTTGTAGTGAGAATATTTTTACTTTAGAATTTCTATTTCATCAAATTGCCAGAGTGGAAATCCAGTAAGTATTCACCAGCCAGGAGGTCTGAGCCCCACTTTTCATCACACTGATGCCACCAGTGCTTTGTAAGATGATCAACTAGTCTAACTTTCCCTGAAGCTGTGGTGTGCACTCACTACACTGCCTCCACCCTGCCTATGCTTGCCTGCCTTTTACTCACCTGCCACATGGTTATATTCAGATACATCACACGGACATCTCCCCTACACACACAAACATACTCACAGCGTACTCACCCACATTCATTCCAAACCTAATATTCATGTTGAAATAGAGAAGCCCATGTCTCTTCTTTTATTAACCTCTTACAAGGTTGCCATAGTGAATATGGAAAAGCCAAGAGACTTTGATAACAACTTTGTCGTTATTCAACTCTGTCGGAATCAGCTGAATCTAATTCACTTAAGACTAATCCACCGCAGAAGATCCTCTTCTAAAAGTAAGGAGCGACCTGGTATGGTGGATCACAACTTTAATCCTAGTTCTTTGAGAGGATGAGGGGGGAATATCAATTGGTGCCAGGAGTTTGAAACTAACCTGGGAAACAGAGAGAGACCCTACCTCCACAAAAAAAAATTTAAAATTTGGCCAGGAGTGGTGGCTCACTCCTGTAATCTCAGCACTTTGGCAGGCCAACGTGGGCGGATCACCTAAGGTCAGGAGTTCAAGACCAGCCTGATCAACATGGAGACACCCCATCTCTCTAAAAATACAAAATTAGCCTGGTGTGGTGGTGCATGCCTGTAATTCCAGCTACATGGGAGGCCGAGCAGGAGAATCACTTGAATCCAGGAAGTGAAGGTTGCAATGAGCAGAGATCATGCCATTGTGCTCCAGCCTGAGCAACAAGAGCAAAACTCTGTCTCAAAAAAAAATAATAATGATAATTCAGCCAGGCTTGGTGACACACTCCTGTAAGGACAGCTACTCTGGAAGCTGAGGCAGGGTTTTTAAGCCTAGGAGTTAGAGGCTGCAGTGAGCTGATAGCACCAGCTATCAGCACCAGCTATCACCAGGCTGATAGCTCAGCCTGAGTGAAAGAGCAAAACCCCATCTCTAAACCTACAATAAAATTTAAACATAGGAAGGACGGAGCTTGAGGACAGAGAAGGTGGAAAATTGTTGTTCAGTGGGTGCAGAGTTTTAGTCATGTAGGATGGGGGTGTTTTAGGGACAAGTTGCACAGCAGTGTTCATGGGGTTGACAATATTGTATCTTACACTTGCAATTTGTTGGGATGGTACATTTCATGTTTTGTTTTGTTTTGTTTTTTAGAAACACAATAAATAAATAAATAAATAGGAGAAAGCCTTAAAGAATCTCTAGGAATCTTTTCAAATGTAATAGCCAATGAATATATAAATTCAAGTATGTGTTGGCATTAACAAGTTTTACAATTTTGCCTCGTGTGATCTTACAACTTTATATAAGTTTTCACATAACAGTTCCTTAATAAATATTTGTTAGAAGTCTTGCTAGGTGAGAAGCACCACCTCCTGTAAGCAGATACATTGAAATAAATAGATTTCTGTGCTTTCTTTCCTTGCTAGGTGAGAAGCACCACCTCTTCTAACAGATACGTTGAAATAAATAGATTTCTGTGCTTTCTTTGTGGCATATCCCAACCTGAAATGCTTCTGCTCAATTTCATAAGCTGTTTCTTTAGACATTTTTACTTAAAATCCTTTACTCACTGATATGCAAATCTGGCTAATCAAGTAATAAACACCAGGTCCTGGATTCCAAGTCAGGTTGGGTCCGTTGCTCATTAATAAATTAGTTATTTAAGACCAAAGGAGGAGCCTGGGTGCAGTGGGTCACACTTTTAATCCCAGAAATGTAAGAGGCCGAGCAGGTGGATCGCTTGGGTCCTGGAGTTTGGGACTAGCCTGGGCAACATGGTGAACCCTAACGTCTACAAAAAATGCAAAACTTAGCTGAGCATGATGGCATGGGCCTGTAGTCCCAGTTACTTGGGAGGCTGAGGTGAGTGGACTGATTCAGGCTGGAGCAGTCAAGGCTGCAGTGAGCTGTGATCATGCCACTGGACTGCAGCCAGGGCTTGTGAGCCACCATCTCCAAATGCACAAGACAAAACAAAAACACTGAAAGACGGTCTGCTCAGTCGGGTACTAACGCTGTGAGGGGAAGATGTTGATGGAAGGAAAGTGAAAAATACCGGGACATGTGTAAGCCATTTCATTATGATGCAAACAATCTAGTTTTATTGATCAATGTACCCCTGGAGCACTTCGATGATTCACGTTTTCCCCTAAGTTTGTGGCTCAGTGGCACCCTCACGTGTTTCTCTCTTGAGTGGCTCTCTTCCCTGTCCTCTCTTACTCTCCACTAGACTAATCTCTCACAGGATGGTGGCAGGGCTCCATCAGACCTGGGCCAATGGCTCTGAGTGCTCTAAGAGTCCTCCCGGTGGCAGCTCTTCCCCCGTACTGTGAGGCAGCACTCCAGCCAGCCAGCCTGAAGGCAGCCAGATGGAAAGTGGGGGAAAGCAATATTCCTTGGCAGAAACAACAGTGCAGTCACTGCCAAATCTTATTAATTCATGTCAGTGCATACTGGCATTGCTTGAAATTGCCCAAACAAATGAAAAGGAACAAACCTAGCTGTATTTGCATGGAGAACCTATCCAGTCCAAACAACTACTAATTTTCTTCCAAAATTCAGACCTGTGATTCTGACGTCTTGTAGATTAGCTTGTTGTCACACTTCTTTTTCTCTATCCTGTCTCCTACTTATTCTACTGACAGCAGGGAACCATATTTTGCTTTCTTAAGAAACTACTTTCCTAGAACTGATGGGCATACAGAAAAATATTTGGCAACAAACTGACACCATGGATGTGCTGTAAGACCATTGCAGGAATAGGTCATGCAGTAAAACACAAGTCTGTGTTAGAAAAGCATCCTCAGCGTATGAACACTGGCTACCCAAAGATGGCTTAAAATTAAGATGTATGGTACTAATATAGTATCAATACACCATGGGGATGGTGGTGATCCTGCTATTAAAGATTTCAGAGACAGATTTCAGTTAATACACTACCTGGGAAAACATACAGCCAACTCCAGATGTGCATTGCATATAAGAGCATATGCATTAAAGTTTTACAAAAATGAGTACTTGGAACTCATCTTCATTCTCAGGTTGCACATTGGTCTATAAGCTACTCTATAAAGCAAACGGTAAATTAGCATAGACCCAGGAACACCAAACCAAGGATAAATTGGGTAAGGATTTAAGAGGAGAATTAAAGAAATTAACATTTTTCCTGAAAGGGAAAGTGTTCACATTTATGCCAATTTTAATTAATTCATTAATAACCAGATAGTCTGAAGAGGATTGAGGTAAAATAGAATGATCCGATACGGTACTTGTATGAAGAATGTATGGAGACCCAAAGAAAAAAATACATCAAGTAGAAATAATACCCAAGAGCATCACATTTTGTCATTGATGCTGAAATATTTCCACCAAACAAAAAAGAATATATTGTTTGAGACTTTTACTGAAAGTGTCTTATTTATTGGAAATCTATGGTTCCAAATATTGTTTATGACTTTCTAATTTTTAGCCTAATCTTGACATGAATACATGTCAAATGCTTATTTTATAGCTATGTCATAAGCATGTCACTGAGCATGCTCTGTATATAGTGTAGTAATACACTACGCACCATGGGGAGAGAATGACAAGGCATGGTTTCTAATGCCGAGGAGGGTCAATGCTCTGTTGTTTGCAGGAAGAGAGGATCACTCTGTGGGTAGCCAAAATCAAAAGAACAATTAATCAGAGGGATGGCAAATTTGGAATTTCTTTACATAGAGGCTCAAAGTCAGAGGATCAGCAAATATAAAAAAGGATGTCGGGCCAGGCGCGGTGGCTCACGCCTATAATCCGAGCACTTTGGGAGGCCGAGGATGGTGGATCACAAGGTCAAGAGATCGAGACCATCCTGGTCATCATGGTGAAACCCCGTCTCTACTAAAAATACAAAAAAGAAAAATTAGTTGGATATGGTGGCACATGCCTGTAGTCCCAGCTACTCGGGAGGCTGAGGCAGGAGAATTGCTTGAACCCAGGAGGTGGAGGTTGCGAGATCGCGCCATTGCACTCCAGCCTGGGTAACAAGAGCAAAACTCCATCTCAGAGAAAGAAAAAAATAAAGGGTGTCCAAATTCATAAAGGCTGAGTTTAAGACTATTTTCCAAATGTTTATTGTCAATTACATATGAGAAGAACATGTCTGATGGTATTATCCTTTGAAAAGTAGTAATAAAACAAGGTAATCAATAAGAAATGAAATACCTAGGCAATCTAATAAAGAATTAGTTGAACATAAAGTTCCACCCAGTAGGAAAAGCAGAACTGGAATATTTGCTTTAAAAAGAGAGGCCAATCCAGATTAAGGGGATAAGAACTGGGTTTATACATACAAATTATTTCTTTTACTAGTATCACTCATATAAAGATATAAGATATAATAATCACATATAAAAATATAAGAACTAGCTTGAAGTTTATTCCAGTGACTGTGTAACTGAACATGTGTTTGGAGTTCCCCAAATCTATGTAACACGTAAATTATTATTTGTCATACACTGTCCCTTAAGGTCTCACATAAGAGGAGGAAAAAGAATGACATCCAATATTTTAATGCCCCTCCAATTATTACAACCACTTTTTAGACCTAATGGAGTAATCTGTGTCTTTACTGAAAAGACACTGCTTCTTGGAGGCTTATGTCATTCTACTTTCTATACTTCCCTGTCATCATTGTTTTTTTATTTGTTTAGTTTTGCTGCATAACAAACTGCCTTAAAATCTAATGACTTGTAATAAAAATCATTTGCAAAACTCCTAAGTCTGCAGGGCAGCAATTTGGACTGTGCTCAGCTGGGCTGTTCATCTGGTCTCAATTGGAATCATTCTTGCTCTTAGTTTAACTGAGAGATGGCTAGACTAGGACAGTAACAGCTGGGATCATGTGCTTCTTCTTTATGTCATATCTTTTTTTTCTCCTATCATCCATTTATCTTTATTTTTACTTCTGTTTCCTCTTTTTTAAAATATTTTTTAAATTATACTTTAATTTCTGGGGTACATGTGCAGATCTTGCAGGGATGTTACATAGGTATACATTTGCCATCGTGGTTTGCTGCCTCCATCTCCCATCCACTACATTAGGTATTTCTCCCGATGTTATCCCTCCCCAAACTCCCCACCCCCAACTATCTCTCCCCTAGCTCCCTACTCCCCAACAGATCCCATTGTGTGATGTTCCCCTCCCTGTGTCCATGTGTTCTCATTGTTCAACACCTGCATATGAGTGAGAAACTGTGGTGTTTGGTTTTCTGTTCTTGCTTCCGTTTGCTGAGAATGATGCTTTCCAGATTCATCTGTGTCCCTGCAAAGGACATGAACTCATCCATTTTTATGGCTGCATAGTATTTCATGGTGTATATATGCCACATTTTCTTTATTCAGTCTATCACTGATGGGCATTTGGGTTGGTTCCAGGTCTTTGCTATTGTACACAGGGCTGCAATGAACATACATGTGCATGTGTCTTTATAACAGAATGATTTACAGTCCTTTGGGTATATACCCAGTAATGAGATTGCTGTGTCAAATGGTATTTCTATTTCTAGATCCTTGAGGAACCACCACACTGTCTTCCACAATGGTTAAACTAGTTTACACTCCCACCAACAGTGTAAAAATGTTCCTATTTCTCAACATCCTCTCTAGCATCTGTTGTCTCCGGATTTTTTAATGATTGCCATTCTAACTGGCATGAGATGGTATCTCAATGTGGTTTTGATTTGCATTTCTCTGATGACCAGTGATGATGAGCATTTTTTTCATATGTTTGTTGGCTTCATAAAGGTTTTCTTTTGAAAAGTGTCTGTTCATATCCTTTGCCCACTTTTCAATGAGGTTGTTTTATTCTTCTAAATTGTTTTCATTCTTTGTAGATTCTGGATGTTAGCCCCTTGTCAGATGGGTAGCTTGCAAAATTTTTTTCCCATTCTATTAATTGCCGGTTCAATCTGATGATAGTTTCTTTCTCTGTGCAGAAGCTCTTAAGTTTAATTAGATCCAATTTGTCTATTTGGCTTCTGTTGCCATTGCTTTTGGTGTTTTAGTCATGAAGTCCTTGCCTATGTCTATGTCCTGAATGGTTTTGCCTAAGTTTTCTTCTAGGGTTTTTATGGCGTTAGGTCTTACGTTGAAATTTTTAATCAATCTGGAGTTAATTTTTTTATAAGGTGTCAGGAAGGGATCCACTTTCAGCTTTGTGCACATGGCTAGCCAGTTTTCCCAACACCATTTATGAAGCAGGGAGTCCTTTCCCCATTGCTTGTTTTTGTTAGGTTTGCCAAAGGTCAGATGATTGTAAATGTGTGGTGTTACTTCTGAGGCCTCTGTTCTGTTCCATTGGTTTGTATCTCTCAACAGAGTAGCCTATACTGATTCACATGATAGCTGGAAAGGGTTATAAAAGAGAGCAACTGGAAACACTCAAGATTTCTGAAACCTAGGCTCCAAATTGGCTCCCATCATTTCCACTACACACTACATTCTTGTCACACCAACTGAGATGAGTTATGCAATGAACAGAAATCCAAGGGCACAGGAAACAGACTCCTAGACGGGAAGATTTAAAGAGCTTTAATTGTCAAAGACATGGACACAGAGAGACATGAAAGCACATACCCATGTTGGCAAGTGCTTACTCTTTCTCGTCTTCTGATGTCTTCCTTCTCCTTCGGCACTAACGATTTTCTTCTTGGAATCATGACCCACGTCATTTGTGCATGAACAGCCATCATTATGTCTGACTTCAAATCTCTGTGTGGTACTCTGGCCTCTCAGGTCTTAAGCTTTTCATCTTCAAAGACTTTTACCTCCATGTCACATTGGTCATCTGTTGCCTTGCCACATCCTGGGCCTTGTCTCCACTGGAGTAAATTTACCTTTGAAATGGAAGTGAACACTCCACTCTCTGACATAATCTCAATCCTTTCAGCTTTCATTATGACTGACCCTTTTTCATTGACATTTTTGATACTTCTAGGCATTTGACCTTTCTAGCTGTATATCACTTTCTGTATTGCTTAGGTTCAGTGCTAAACCCATTTAATCATTCTCCTGGCTATATCTTCAACTTTCTTCAAAAATATATCTCAGTACCGTTGTAGTTCAGGTGCCATTCCTTAAAGAACAACAGCCATGGCTGGGTGTGATGACTCACATCTGTAATCACAGCACTTTGGGAGGCCAAGACAGGAGGATCACTTGAGGCCAGAGTTGGAGATCAGCCTAAGAAACATAGCAAAACCCTGTCTCTACAAAAAAAAATTAAAAATTAATTGGGTGCAGTGGAAGCATGTATAGTCACAGCTACTTGGGAGAACGAGATGAGAGGATCCCTTGAGCTAAGGGGTTTAAGGCAGCAGTGCACCATGATTGCAGCATTGCATTCCAGCCTGGGTGGTAGAGCAAGACCCTATCTCAGAAAAATAGAAATTAAAAAAAACCCAGCCAAAACCAAACACAGCATTCAGCACGACATTAAAGACAAAACCGAGCCTGTAAAGCTACATCGCTAAAAGGTGACCTATATAGTTTTAGTCATTGCCTGATTTGCAATTCACGTGTGTTGACCCTTGCCAATGTGGTTATTGTTGTTCTGGACAATATGGAGTCCTTACATGTGTTTCTTCTTTATTGTGGTATTTTAGCTCAGGACATTAGTAAAGCAAAGAAAGACTTTGCATATTCACAAAGGAATAGAGAAAAAAGTTCCCCACCCACTCCCCTACTCCTTAAGGTTTTGGCAAATAAACTTGAAGCTGCTCTAGAAAAAATGTGACAGTTTCCACTCCACGCTTCTGAGTCTCCTACCACCCTGGTCTCTCTTCACCTACCTAAAAAGAACTAGAAGAGCACAGTAAATCCTTGGATACTTCCCATGCCCGTAGTCATTTTTAACCTCTCAAAAATGGAGGAACAAAATGCTTACAACCTATAAAAAGATCATAAACTCTGCAAACAAGTTCTTATTCATGAAGCCAAGTGGGAAAATATGGCATTTAAGAGGAAGAGAATAAGGGCCCAAATTCCATTACTCATAATTGAATGTGTTGAAGTCCTCAGACCAGTGAAAACTTCTGATCATACAATGGCAACATTTCTTTTTAGGAGACACACTTTATTTTCTCCCTCTCTGATGCTAAGTACTACTGAAAGCTCATTTCATTTTTTAAAAAGAAATACACTGTTCTTTTACCTAAAATTTCACACTTTTATTTCAATATTTTGGAGATAATTAAAACACTAGAAACAGAGGGGGACATTTAGACTCCTGAAGGTGATGGTTCTCTCCAGATCACAGAGCCAATGCTACATTTTATGCTCAGATTTTGACATAGGTTTTCCACTATGTTCTGCATTCTCCTCCCTGTACTAGGAGGGCAGAACTCATGCAGTTATGTATCAATATGCTTATTTTCTGCTGGGCGTGGTGGCTCATGCCTGTAATCCCAACACTTTGGGAGGCCGAATAGGGTGGATCACTTGAGATCGAAGAGTTCGAGACCAGCCTGACCAACATGGAGAAACTCTGTCTCTATTAAAAATGCAAAATTAGCTTGGCGTGATGGTACATGCCTTTAATCAAAGCTACTCGGGAGACTGAGGCAGGAGAATCACTTGAACCCTGGAGGCAGAGGTTGCGGTGAGCAGAGATTGCACCATTGTACTCCAGCCTGGGCAACCAGAGAGAAACTCTGTCTTAAAAAAAATAGCTAGATACTGACACATTGTAGTCAAACTGAATACAGCAAAACTATGTATCTCTCATATCCTCCTTCCACCTTCACTGTGTTACTTGCTGCTTTTAAACTTATGCCTAAAGGAACATAATCATTGATGAATGCATATTCATTACACTTGAGTGAAAGACTCACTGAAGTGTCAGTGACCAAAAGAGCAGAAATATATCCATTTAAAAATAATTGCAGGTTGGGCATGGCTGCTTGCACTGCGTCTCACGTTCGTAATCCCAGTACTTTTGGGGGTCGAGGTGAAAGGATCGCTTGAGCCCTAGAGTTTGAGACCAACCTCAGCAACATGGCAAAACCCTGTCTCTACAAAACATGCAAAAATCAGCGAGGTGTGGTGTTGCATGCCTGTAGTCCAGCTACTCGGGAGGCTGAGGCGGGAGAATCACCTGTGACCAGAAAACTACCTGAGCCGGGATTGGGCCACTGCACTCTAGTCTGGGCAATGGCAGAGACCCTTTCTCAAAATGAAACAAACTAAAACAAAATAAAAATAATTGCAGAGCTGTGTGTGATGGCATGCACCTGTAATCCTAGCTACTCCAGAGTATGAGGCAGGAGGGCTGATTGAGTCCAGGAGTTCAAGCACAGCCCAGAAAACATGGTGAGACCCCTGTCTCATTTTAAAATAAAAAATACAATTTAAAATAACTACAATATGGTCAGTGAATGACCCTCCCAAGAGGAATAGAAGAGGTGGCTTAGAGGCAATCATCAGCTTAGAAATGGGCTGCAACATAAACCTTTGTGTTTGAATTAGCTACTTGAAACAGAAAAGACATTTTCTTTTCAAATTGGGAATTTTTAAAATCATACTAGTTCTCAATGTCAATGTTGGAACAGTGTCCAGAGTAATGGATGGCACTTAACCCACACTTGATTAGTGGAAGTTTTCAAATTATGGTTCATGCCTCACTTATGTTATAATCACTTGCAGAGAGAGTTGCAGAAGAAGATTCCTGGCCCAAGAGCTGACCCACCCAGTCAGATCCTCGTGGTAGTAAAGCCAGTGGGTGGATGGCAAGTGCAGTGGGGAGAGGGATGTATTGTCGAAGAAATCCCTTCAAGTGTGGAAAGTGGCACCACTGGAAATCATTTGCATATCAGATACTGATGGAACTGTTTTTCACAGGGGGAGGGGGTTAAGTTGCAAAGAGCCCTGTCTCTCAATCACAGAAAGGATATGTTTATAATTTCAGTATTCATAAAGGGAGTATTGTCTCTACATGGAAACCTCAGTATAATTTCCTTTTTTTTTCTTTTTCTTTTTTTAAGACAGGGTCTCAATCTGTCTCCCAGGCTGGAGTGCAGTGGTGTGATCATAGTTCACTGGAACCTCAACCTCCTGGGCTCAAGTGACCCTTTCACCTCCCAGGTAGCTGGGACCACAGGTGTGTGCCACTGTGCCAAGTTTTTTGCATTTTTAGTATAGACAGGGTTTTGTTCTACTGACCTTTCCCAGGCTGGTCTCGAACTCCAGAGCAGCCACCTTGGCTTCCCAAAGTGCTAGGATTCCAGACACGAGCCACTGTGCCTGCCCTGAGACCTCAGTATTTTTTTTTTTTTTTTGAGACAGAGTCTCACTCCATCACCAGGCACCAGGCTGGAGTGCAGTGGCGAAATCTTGGCTCACCGCAACCTCTGCCTCCCAGGTTCAAGCAATTCTCCTGTCTCAGCCTCCCCAGTAACTGGGACTAGAGGCGCCTGCCACCACACCCAGCTAATCTTTTTTAAATTTTTAGTAGAGACGGGGTATCACCACATTGGCCAGGATGGTCTTGATCTCTTGACCAAGTGATCCGCCTGCCTCGGCCTCCCAAAATGCTGGGATTACAGAACTCAGTATTTTTTAAGTAGCACATCTGAGTTCTTTCACGCTGGCCATTGACATATTACACATAGTTAGAATCCAGGTGTTACGGGTGTTGAACAATGAGAACACATGGACACAGGGAGGGGAGCATCACACACTGGGGTCTGTTGGGGGGAACTAGGGAAGGGACAGTGGGGGGTGGGGAGTTGGGGAGAGATAGCATGGGGAGAAATGCCAGATATAGGTGATGGGGAGGAAGGCAGCAAATCACACTATCATGTGTGTAGCTATGCAACAATCTTGCATGTTCTTCACATGTACCCCCAAACCTAAAATTCAATAAAATTAAAAAATAAAAATAACATGCATAAGAAATTTACATGAAAACATCTGCATCACAAGTCCTCACAAGAAACGTGGCAGTGGCCTCTAATAAACCCTGACGGGAATCAAATACTTGAGTTGGAATTAATGCCTCAGACAGCCACAAGGCCAGGGCAAAGAAGAACATGTTCCACTTGCATACCCATTTTTCAAAGCTCTTCCCTGTCTAGGCATCCCCACTATCCCAAACCCAACCCCCACCTTTAGCAACGGCTGTATTTGAATCGGAATGTGAATTTGAGTTATAATGTAAATTATTGGGTGGTTGCAGAAAAAAAAGACACCACAGGCGCATCATAGCAATGAACGAATCACACTTTCTCCAAATGGCTAGATATGTAGGCTGTTTGCTTATCATTAGGAGACTAAAACCCATAGAAGTTTTCAGTATCATTAAGTATAAACTAATGTTTTATTAATGAGAAGAGCGAGGCTCAGAAAGGTGATTGTGTTAAACTGCAAATAACACAGTTTAGTGCTATCGCTTCTGGAACCTGGAAATGGTAACTTTCAGACATTTAAAGGCATATTAAACAGCATTTATTGATGAATTGTTTCATGGGAAGAAATAAGGAAAGCACACAATTCAGTCCAGCATATGGAAGTGTTCACTGGCCTCGGTCACTTGAGGGTAAAAAAAGCATTAATTAAAATTGTGTATTTTATAAAATAATTGTTAAATGACTGCCAGACTGACATTAGTCTATTGTTATATCAAATATTATAGATTCAAAAACTATTTTCAGAAAATTATTTCTAGAAATAAGCTATATGTATATAAAAGCAAAAACTTTAAATAGCCATTGTTTTATTTAAACATTAGAAATAACAAACAGCATAATTATACATAATCTATATATGCCTACCATATATATTTAAATCAAAAGCATTTTTCTGAAAAATGTATTTTTTCTCAGTATGGTGTTTTAAAATTTGTTTTAAATACAACTTTCTGTAATCTTCTTCAAAGTTACATCTTATGGCTTCTAAATTTGTAACTAGAAACTCTCCACATACTCTTCTTTCTAGATGATTGAATTTTAATGAAACAATTTCCTTTTTCCACTCAAAATAAAGACTGATGTGTTCCATACTTTCAGAGAAAATTATCCTAAATGAAGACTATAACTAATTGTATTGAAATGTGTAATAAAGACAAATATGTTCACAAAAATCGCAAATATATTCAAAATTCTTATATTTTTACCTCCATTCAGAGACTTTTCTTCAAGTATCTTCCAAGTGAATCTGTTAAGTAAGTTATATGTATTCATAATTTTCCTAAAGTAAATTAAGATGCTTCAGAATCATAGGGCTTCTCAATTCCATTCCATTTCATTACAGAATAGAAGACATTCATGTAAAAAATTATGTGCATCAAGTGCTTATACAAAAAATATTTTAAACATTGATGATTAAAGGTTCCATTTTCATTAGAATATCATCAATTATTTGGACCCCAGGATGAACCATTTTATACCATGAACCCTTCTGCTCCCTGGATTTCTTTTGATTGATTAAAAAAAAAAAGTTGGTGTTTTTATTTTTATTTTTTTGAGACAGAATCTTGCTCTGTCGCCCAGGCTGGAGTGCAGTGGTGTGATCTCGGCTTACTGCAACCTCCACCTCCTAGGTTCAAGTGATTCTCCTACCTCAGCCTCCTGAAGAGCTGAGATTATAGGTGCATGCCACCACGCCTTGCTAATTTTTGTATTTTTTTTTTTTTATTTTAAAGTAGAGACGGGATTTCACCGTGTTGGCCAGGCTGGTCTCGAACTCCTGACCTTGTGATCCACCTGCCTTGGCCTCCCAAAGTGCTGGGATTAGAGGCATGAGCCACTGGGCTCGGCCTGATTGTTTTGTTTTTTTACCATGATACTTTTTCAAAAAGAAATTTATGGTAGCATCCAAAATAATGCCAGGCGTTTCACCTTTGAGAGTTGAAAATCTATACTTTGATTCCATAAAAAGGATTAAAAGTAATCTATCATTAGAATTAACTGCTCTTTTATTTGAAGAACCTCATGTCATGAATATGGTAGTGACATTATTAACAGTGTGAACAATTCTCTTTGTGGCATTCCAGACAACCTTACAACTATCACTTAATTTTTTTATATGTGAATAATTTACAATCTAAAATAAACAGAATTAATTTAGAAAAACAGTCAATCTAAATAAATGTAAAACAATTTTTGCTGTGTAAACGTAAATGTACTTTGCATATCTTCAAGTTTTACAGTGTTTATAGGCATAGGTTCCTTAAAATAACTACTAAATATTCAAGTTTATAATAACACGTTTTTAGGAGATATGTGTCTTCTGTGTTTATGTGGTCAGTGATATCACTATAGTCCCATGGTGGATGAGGCTATAAACATTTTATATAATTTATATATTTATCATCTGCTTTCTTGAGAATGGAAAGCCAGTTATGTGTTTATTTCCAAACCAAAATGTAGTTTTTAAGATCATTTCTACTGCAAGGATTATTGCAAAAAATGTTAAAAACAATAAAAAAAATTTCAGATTTATTTTACACATAGTCACTATAGCGAGGTCTTCTTTGCCTGCATTTGTTTTCTTGCACTTAACCTGTAGTTTCCCGGGTGTCCTTCTGACCATTCCACCTGGCCTTATGCATCTCCCAGGGCCTAGCAAGCACCGTGGCACAAGCGGCTGAGGTGAGCTGATGTTGAGCTATGGGAGCACCAGGGACAGTAGCCGACTCTCCCACCTCCACCCAAGTGTGGAAGGATTCTGCTATCCCAGGATTTGGTGTCAGCGCACAGCCTCATTACAGCCACAGGCACCCTGCATGAGGCCTGCAACACTGAGATGCTAGGTCGGTTTGGAAAACGGGGGCAGAAGCCAGAAGTGAGAAGGGGACAGTATCCAGATCCATCCCAGAGTATTTTAAGTCAGCAGTTAAATATTATACTTTAAGTGACAAAACATCTCTCCTGGTGCTAAATGGACAGGAGGAAGTGGTTCAAGAGCCGTGAACTAAGACTGTGCAGGACCTGAAAGTTGTGACATTTCTGCGAGTTAGACAAAAGGAGGTTCTTACCTTGCGTTGTATCAAGGTGCTGATGGGGCCAATGACATTTCCGTTGTTTTTGGCAACAACAAAAATGCCTTTTTTTGGTGTTTGTCCCACAGCCTCTCTTGAAAGAGCATCTTCCACCCCTTCAGTATGCTCTTTAGGAATGAATCTAGCCTTGACTCTCAGGGTTTAGAGTTCACGGGGTTTCTCCTAATCCCGGCCCCTGTAGGACATTTCATCAGGAGCCTCCACTTACCTAGTTATGTGGCTTGAAAGATGACCCCAGTTCCGAAATGTGATACCACCCTGAGCAGAGGGCCCAGCCAACTTGTGCCCAGATTCCTGACCCAGGGAACTGTGAGCTAATACACTTGTGTTGTTTTAGACTGGTAAATTTGTGGTACTCAAACACAAATGCAGCTTGAAATAAAAATATCAACTTGAATAAACTTGTGTGTGTGTGTGTGTGTGTGTGTGTGTGTGTGTGTGTTTTATCTGTGTATCCGTGTATGTATACGTACTTCGGTTAAGGTGTGTATTTTATCTGTGTATCTGGGTATGTATACATACTTTGGCAAAGAGCTGTCCTTAACCAAACTCTCGCCAGGCTCCTCTGAGCAATTTTTTTATGACTAGACCTCATCCTTGATGTGTTCTACAGAGCACAGTTTTAGCAAGACTCCTGCCAAGTTGGTGCACCAAAATTTCCCACCGTTGATATCTGATCCAAGTCCTTATTCCCCACCATCCCCCAAGTGATTATCTGATCACCCCAGCTTGCATTCAGCAGAAATCCTGTCAAGTCCATTTAGCTGGAAATCCTTCAGCCTGCTGTCTTATTTCAGTAATTTTCCATCATCCGCTGACAACCAACCCGGCTTCTTGGCTATAAATCCCCACTTACCCATGTTGTATTAGGAATGGGGCCCAGTTCTATACTGAGGCCTCTTTTTCCCTGTTTTGACAGCCCTTGATTAAAATCTGTTTTTAACCACTTTACTCTCCAGCTCTCGTTTTACTTTAACAACATAGGCATATGTAATAAACACATAAAATGCACACAGCCTATCCACAAATTCATGGGTCATGTATAAGACACTAGACAGCATACAGTAATGTGTGTGTATATATATATTCTATACATACATGAATTACTTACTGGAGAAGTGAGAAGTTTCCTTTAACTAGGGTATTAATGCAGCCTTTAACTGACCTAAAAAGGTTTGTTGTGATTTATTTTTTTCCTCCTGTTCTTTTTCTTCAGTAAATCTGGCAATAGTCTAACCTTAAAAATGGAGTTGGGCCAGGTGCTCTGGCTCACACCTGTAATCCCAGCACTTTGGGAGGCCGAAGAGGGCCAATCACGAGGTCAGGAGTTCAAGATTAGACTGGTCAACATGGTGAAACCCCGTCCCTACTAACAAAATACAAAAATTAGCTGGGCATGGTGGCTCGTGCCTGTAATCCCAGTTACTTGGGAGGCTGAGGTAGGAGAATTGCTTGAACTGGGACCAGGGAGGTGGAGGTGGCAGTGAGCCAAGATCGCGCCACTGCACTCCAGCATGGGCCCATCTCATTAAAACAAAAGGTGGAGTTGATCACCCCTAAATAAAACCAAATCAGGTGCTTTCTCCTGGATGTATGAAAAATACCTAAAAGGAAGCTGAGAATGACTTGTGGCACAACAAATGCATTTAATGTCAACTAATGCAAGCCATTGAAGGTGTGGTCGCTGAGCATTTGATTTTATAGGAAACAGTATCTAGATAGTGTTTTTAAGAATAATGTGGCTGCACTATTGCTTGTATTTTGGAAATCATCCCAGATTTGCTTATTCTCTGCCTTCAATATTGAGTTGGAGGGTTTTGGGAAAAGGGGCTTGTTAAGCATGTCCCTTCTATTTCTAGAAAAGTAGACATATAATGTGTTAAAAATACAAATGTCACTGTGACCTCCTCCACTGACAGGGCTGGTTTATGCCAGGTCATTTTTCTGGCACACAGGGAGTAGCTTTGACAGGCTGATAACTTTTTTTGAAGATGGGAGACATCTAAACTATTTTTTTCTCATAGTCCTGCCTCTAATATTTAGAAATGTTTTCAGACTCTAAAACAATGCACAAGGCTTCAGTTTTCTGCCATTTGACTTTAGAAGGAAATGTTTGTTCACAATATTTGTCCTCTTATGTAAAATGTATGTATCCAAGTCTCACCTCTGAATATATTAAATGGCAAAATTACTTTATAAAATGTTTATGCATGCTTTATAACCTTAAGTTTTTATTTGACAATGTGAATGTACAAGGTACAGTCCACTTCAACAGTCTTGAGTGTCAGGAATAATGCAGAAAAAGAAGATAGTTGACTAATGAATTTAAAGAGTTTTGATCCAAAGAGGGCAACATTGTAGAGAGATCTTGCTGCTTTGCTGGTTTTCTGAGTGGCAGTTTCTTAAGCAGTCCAAACCTAAACTTAGAAGAATAGCTCAATATGGATAAGCTTAGGCAGAATTAGTTTGAAGTAAGCAGGATTTTCATAAAGTTTCCAGATATCAAAATAGATTGTGATACTTAAATGCATCTTCTGAGATGATATCCCTCAGCTTCTATAACCATTTCACCTGGAACGGCCCATCAGTTCTGTGAATGTATTCCTACGTGTGCCCAGCTGCTGCAAAAACCAATTCACCACCTCATGACAATTAAGTACATGTTATTTAAGGAGGAAAGAAAATATTGAATTGTTAATTAAGTGTGTAGCCTTCTTATCATTATAGAATTTCTTTTTCCACATTAATGACTTAATTTAATAAGAAGTGTTTAAAAATGGTTAATTGTCCTACATCGAATTTGTTATTAAATAGATCCATTCATTTATGGAACAGAGAAAAAGTTCATAGAAGCCAGGTGCAAGCTCATGTGCCTGTGAGTCAGTGAAGACGGAAGTAATGTCCCATGCTGATTTGGTTATTTTGATACATAATAATTATTGTCTTTGAGGTAGAATAATTTCATTAACTGGAAAATTACAAGATATATTCAGCATATTCTTCAAGGCAGATAATTTTTTTCCTGCCTGGCAAATAGGTTAAAATTATGCTGTATGGTAATTGCATTTAGGTCCTAAAAATAATCTGTAGAGTTATCTATGGAATATATATTTTGTTCAGATTTGTTTTTATTCGGGTAATGAAGTTCTGAAAATGTCTCCAGTGTTGTTTACTCATCAATTGAAAAGTCCTCCAAGAGAATGATTGGACCATGGTGTGTGGTAATAGAAAAGAAAAGCTCCCTCAGATTTTTTTTGGAGGAAATAACTTTAAAAAATACTTAAAAGGTTCTTTACTTGGTATGGTCAAAACTTAAACTTCCAATTTTAACATTGCTGTTATATCTGAAATAAACTTACGTGATGTTCAGACAAAAGGATGTATATAGCAGCACTGTCCATAATAGACTATTACTATAATCCACCCACGTCCACATCAACAAAAGAATGGACATAGAAAAAACAGACTATTCATACAATGGAATAAGAGTTGGCAATAAAATTAAAGAGCTAGAGCTTCAAGTAACTAGTTGGTGAATCTCAGAAAGTAACTGAGGAGGGCTGGGCGCGGTGGCTCACGCCTGTAATCCCAGCACTTTGGGAGGCTGAGGAGGGTGGATCACGAGGTCAAGAGATCGAGACCATCCTGGTCAACACGGTGAAACCCCGTCTCTACTAAAAATACAAAAAGTTAGCTGGGAACGGTGGTGCATGCCTGTAATGCCAGCTACTCAGGAGGCTGAGGCAGGAGAATTGCCTGAACCCAGGAGGCGGAGGTTGTGGTGAGCCGAGATTGCGCCATTGCACTCCAGCCTGGGTAATAAGAGTGAAACTCTGTCTCAAAAAAAAAAACAAAAAACAAAAAACAAAAAAACTGAGGAATAAAAATAAGTCACAGAGAAAAATCACTGAACATGTGTCTATCTGCAGAAAATCCAAAACAGGCCAGATTAAACATTATTTTGTAGGAATACCTTTCTTCTTTTTTGTTGTTGTTGTTTTTGTTTTGTTTTTTGAGACGGTGTCTGGCTCTTGTTGCCCAGGCTGGAGTGCAATGATGCCACCTTGGCTCACTGCAATCTCCATCGCCCCCAGTTTCAAGTGATTCTTCTGCCTTAGTTTCTTGAGTAGCTTGATTACAGGCGCACCACTCCACCCGGCTAATTTTTGTATTTTTAGAGGAGTGGTGTTTCATCATGTTGGCCAGGCTGATCTTGAACTCCTGCCCTCAGGTGATCCACCCACCTCGGCTTCCCAAAGTACTGGGATTACAGGCATGAGCCACGTGCGTGGTAGGATCTTGGGTCACTGCAGCCTCTGCCTCCCAGGTTCAGGCGATTCTCCTGCCTTAGACTCCCAAGTAGCTGGGATTACAGGTATGGGCCACTTCACCCATCTAATTTTTGTATGTTTAATAGAGACAGGGTTTCACCATGTTGGCCAGGCTGGTCTCTAACTCCTGACCTCAGGTGATCCGCCTGCCTTGGCCTCCCAAAGTGCTGAGATTACAGGCTTGAGCCCTTCTCTGTGTTAAAACTGTAAAAAAGAGAAAGTGACTGAGTACTCATCAATGATTATAGAGGCAAGAAAGCATAGCGATTTTAAGTGCAGACTCGGGAATTAAACTGCTCTGCTTCCAGCTCTACTGCTAATTAACTGTGACTTATTTGACCTTGTCAGTTGTCCCACATCTGCATGCCACAGTTTCCTTTTCTAAAGAAGGGTGGTATGTGCACCTATCTCATAAGAGTATATACAGATAAATGGCTTTAAATCTCATTGCATGTAGGTTTATTATCAGACTGAGTTACCTACGGTGGTTACCTCTAGTGGGGATAAGGAGGCAGAGCAAGGCAATCTGAAAGGGGAGCAAAGGGCCCCAAACATTTTCTCAAATCAACTGCATCACACGGTTGGTACAGCCTCAGTGACATTTTATGGGCCTGGTGCAGTGGCTCATGCCTGTGATCCCAGCGCTTTGGGAGGCAAAGGCAGGTGGATCACCTGAGGTCAGGAGTTCGAGACCAGCCTGGCCAACATGTTGAAACCCTGTCTCTACTAAAACTAAAAAAACATTAGCTGGGCATGGTGGCAGATGCCTGTGATCCCAGCTATTTGGGAAGCTGAGGCGAGAGAATCACCTGAACCTGGGAGGCAGAGGAGGTTGCAGTGAGCTGAGATCACATCCTTGCCCTCCAGCCTGGGCAACAAGAGTGAAACTCATCTCAAAACAAAAACACAAACGAACAAAAACCCCATTTTATGTTATTTTTGTAAACTGCATACATACACTACATATCTCTTTTATGCGTCCTGTTTTTTACATTTTTTAAAGTTAGGTTTTACACTAGGAAACTATTTTCCCATTTCTTTATCTGAAAAAGTGCAATAGACCAACCAGGGCAACATACTGAGATCTCCTCTCTACAAATGGCATGTGCCTGTATTTCCAGCTACTTGGGCGGCTGAGATGGGAGGACCACTTTAGGCCCAGAGGTTGAGGCTGCAGTGAGCTGTGATCGCACCACTGCACTGCAGCCCGGGTGACAGAGTGATACCGTGTCTCAGAAAAGAAGTACAATATACCACTTAAACTGAAAGTTTAAGATGAATACCCGATTGTGTTTATTCTTTTATTTCCAAAAACTGGTATTCAGATATTACTTGTCGCTAAATTGACTTCCTTTTAAACAACACTCTGAATACATATACCAACTGGTTTTCAATCCGTGCATTTGACTATGGTGAGGCTTCCAAGGAATAAACTATTTCCTCTGGGCAAGAATCCATTTGTAGGACTATGACCTATTAATTTGCTTGAAGAATTTGGTATGGTTTAGTAAGTTTGCAGCTGGCAGGGGCTCTCAGGTTCAATTCGTATTTAAGGAAATGATACAGTAAAACAGGTTTTCCAAAGTGGCTTCGTTTCCCTTCCAAGTCCTCCCAATGCACTGTTCGTGTCTCACAAAACATAAAAATTTCTTGTAGCTTTTTCCAGTGGCTCAGGAGACACAGATAATGAGACATGGGTTCGGGTCCTACATGAAACCCATCCGGAGCCTTCTAACACTGGTCTGCAGTGATGGGAATCCGTCCTCATGTGTCGTCTTTGAACCTGCCCTTTCATTTCAGTAGTTTGGTTGTGATCACTGCCTGTTTTAGCTGCTTGTGTCCCTGGGATGCTGTTATGTTGATCTCTTTGGGTTCCATTCTCTGCCATTTTCATTCCAGCTTTATGTAACCCAAAACACAGCTCCAACACTAAAACCCCAGGACCCAGGTCTCAGGTAGGGGAAGAACAGAGCTTTGGATGTCAGTGATTTCATCCATGTTACACAGTTAATGAACAGCAAAGCTAAACCCCAAACCAGGTACCACCAGATCCCTAGCAAATGTGCGTTTCATCTTTATCTGACCTTTCTTTTCACTGACTGCAGGTCCATAAGAGCAGGCGCATTTGCATTACCCTGCAAGGCGTTCTGATCACTTTTCCCTCTAAATATTAGTAAACATCATCCCATGAACAGCACACCTTAGAAGCTAAATAGAACTGGCTATAGCACTGGAGTTTGTGACAATCTGATCCTGTTGGCCCTCTTAGCTCATCTACCAATGCTCTCTCTCTGGCCCATCCAAACAGTGGGCTCCCATCTCAGGGCCCTTGACTTGCTCAGCCTGTGGCTGGAATTCTATCCCTAGATGTCCACGTGGCTTACTCCAGTGCACCCTTTAAGTCTGCACTTAAATATTACCTTACTGGTGAGGAGACTGTTTAAGATAGCAACCTTTTCTTTTTCCCGAGATGTACTGGCTTTCTTCCCTGTTATACTTAATTTTCCATAAAATCGTTCCCCACCTGACAGAGTATGTATTTTAACTGCATGTTGATTCTGTTTCTTCACTACCAGAAACGTATGTTCCATGAGATAAGAGATTTTTAGCTAGTTTTCCCACTGCTGTATCCCCAGTGCTAAGATCACAGGAGTCAATCAACAAATGTTTGATGAAAAGGAAGCACAAAAGGGCGAAAATAGCAAGTAAAAGTCAGCATAGCTTCCTCCGCACTTTCCATCTGGCACTGCACACCTGCCTGCCGTGCTCTATTGAGGGATAGTCATGCTGTTCACACCTGTCACACACTATCTTACAAAAGTTCTCAATGCCTTAGGTTATTTACTTAACTGACCTTGCCAAACAGGAAAGACAGGCAGAAGTAAAGATCCTAGTGTGCACAGTATCTGATTTTTGATGCATTTTTATTCCTTTTGTTTCTTTGCAGTATTTGTCTTTCTAGCATCTCTCTCTGTTTTCTGTCTCCCTCCTCCTCCTTTGCACTTTTCCCCATGTTTTGGCTAAAGGCACCGGTAGCACCAACTCATGTGGAGCAGAGACAGTGGAGGGTCACTGAGCCACGTATTAACGGCAGACAATCTGCCTTGGGGCCATCTTCAAAGAAAAGGGCAGCTTCCGCTGAAATTGGAAAAGACCTTCTGTAAATTGAGGGCCTCTGATAAACATTTTATTAAAACTAAACAAGATATGGTGCATTAAATCGGAATCAGGTGTTGCTGATGGGAAAGCATCAAAATCAATTATTTTAAAAACTGAGATTTTCAATTGGCTTTTTTATTTTTTAAGATTAATTTTGTTTTCTTTTCTGGAAAACAATCAAAAGAGTAAATATGAAAAAATGAATTACAATTTGTGTGAAAAGAAAAGGTTAAGCCTTGGAACATTAGGTGGACTGCTTGTCGGTTTACACATGAAGCAGAGGTTTACGATGGAAATGGACACGATGCTTCGGGATGTCATTTGTGGGTCCTCCAGCCTCCAATACTTACTGATCCCAATTATTTTTCAGCTAGATCCCACATTACATAAATCCTGTACTGCATAATCTAGAATCCCCTGAAATGACACTAGCAGGAATACCTAATGGGTTGATGATCATGTCATTAACTCTAAATTGGACTTCTAGCTTGGAACGAGGAGTGTGAACAAGCATTAAAAATCCGGAGACCATTGGCAAAATCCTCAGTTGTAACTGTAAACTGAAATCAGAATGAGCTCTTTGTAACAGGCAAGAATGAGTCTATACACAATATCTAGTTTTGGACAAGAGGTTGGAAAACACAAATCCTAATAGAAATTCTATATTCCTTTCTTTGAAAAAACTTAAATACTTTTTATAACATTTTACTTAACTCCCTTGTTCTGTCTCAGAACTCTGAATATTATATGGAAATTTCCATGTGTGTATATACATGCATGTCTTTCTGGAGTGTAGGCACAGTAATCTCCAACAGTGATTTTTACTTTTAGTGATCTAGCAGGGGGCGGGGAGTTGGGGAGAGATAGCACGGGGAGAAATGCCAGATATAGGTGATGGGGAGGAAGGCAGCAAATCACACTGCCATGTGTGTATCTATGCAACAATCTTGCATTGCATGTTCTTCACATGTACCCCAAAACCTAAAATGCAATTTAAAAAAAAAAGAATTACTACTGTATAATCTCCTTTCAACTTGAAAAACAGTGTGAGAGAAATATCTGGCTTTTCATTTATTGTGGTATTTTTATTTGTAAAGAACCTAAACCAAGGCTCTTTGGTTATAAGAAGTAGAAGCCCAAATGACTGAGCTGAGTTGCATCAAAGCTGTCTATTAATCAGAGCTCCAACTGGCAAACCACAGAAAGAAAATCCAGTTGCTTTAAACAGACACCTAATTTATTGGACAAATGTCATGGAGTTCCCAGAATTGGCTGGAAGGTTGAGCAACCAGGTTTAAAAATACAGGCAGCAGCTGAGTGCAGTGACTTGTGCCTGCCATCTCAGCTACTCAGGAAGCTGAGGTGGGAGGATCGCTGGAGCCAGGAGTTTGAGACCAGCCTGAGCAACACAGCAAACGTCATCTCTAAAAAAATGAACATGGACAAAAAAACTAAGACAGATCATTGGAGGAAAGTAAAAATCCAGACAAGAAAATGTATATTATTTTTCTTATTCATAGAAATAAAAATATTGTTCATCGATATTCTTTACAATATCTGTCTTGTCCATTTTGTACGGCTGTAGCAGAATATCATAGACTGCATAATTGATAGTAAACAGAAATGTATTTCCTACAGTTCTGGGGGCTGACACGTCCAAGACTGAGAACCTGCCATCTAGCCGGGCCATCTTGCTGTGTCGTCTCTTGGTGGAAAGACAAAGGGCAAAGAGTATGAGACAGAACAAGCGGAAGCTAAACTCATCCTTTTATAACCGACTCCCATGCTAAGGAACCCGTTTTTGCGATAACATCATTAATACGTTCCTGAGGGGGGTGCCCTCACGGCCTAATCACCTCTTAAAGGTTCTGCCTCTTAATACTGTTGCATTGGGGGTTAAGTTTCCAACACATGCTTTATGGAGGACACATTTAAAACACAGCCGAATCTTTGCGCATACCTGAAAATTGAGCCTTAAGACTGTTTTTCAAGTTTAGAAGACTAGTTCTTTTTTCGTGCAGTGTGAATTTCCAGGGAATGCAATCCATTTATTGTCCAGAGAACGTAAACAATGCAAAGCCATTGTCCAGCTTTTAGGAGGACAACAATCGCCGTCAAAACAGCCCTCCCAATGTCTGTGCATTTCACATATAGATATTCTCTATTCCCAATGTCAAAAAATTGTTACATTTCAATGAATGAAGTACCAAGTATCATTTATATTCAACCCCCTAAGACCATTCTCTATTTAGATCTAAGATAAACAAACAATAAAATAAAATTATCATAGAAAATAAATTTAAGTGAGCAAAGGCATACAAGAAGATCAAGAAAATATAGTTCAGATTTTAAAAATGTTTCTCTTAAAATGCTATAAGAACAATTATATGACTAAATAACTCAGACGAATATAATATTAAAACTAAAAATCTGAATATTTTTGCCAGATATCATCTTGGTCCCTTACATTGATGATATTTGGGTAATAGGGCCGGTTAGCAGCAAGTTCCAAATAATCTACATCCTTTCTACTCAAGGAGTGGTCCATGGACTAGCAGCAGCAACATGGCTTGGAAGTTTGCTAGGTATGCAGGATCTCAGGCTCCATCCCAAACTTGCTGAGGTAGAATCTACATTTTACCAAAAGTCTTAGTTGACTGACATATACATTTTGTATGAGAAGCACTGTTGTATTTCTCAGTTATCCTCATTTCTTAGGAGTTTTAACTAGGGAAGAGTAAGGATTAAGAACAATCACCTGGGAAACTTTAAAAATTCTCACATTGGGAGGCTGAGGTGGGTGGATCACGAGGTCAAGGGATCAAGACCACCCTGGTCAACATGGTGAAACCCCGTCTCTACTAAAAACACAAAAATTAGCTGGGCATGGTGGCACGTGCCTGTAATCCCAGCTACTCGGGAGGCTGAGGCAAGAGAATTGCTTGAACCCAGAAGGGGAGGTTGCAGTGAGCCGAGATCACGCCATTGCACTCCAGCCTGAGTAACAAGAGTGAAACTCCGTCTCAAAAAAAAGGAAAAAAAATTCTCACAAGTTCTAGAATAATCGTGAAGTAGAACAGGCATAGGTATTCTATTAATAGCATGGTTGCTCTTTAGAAAACTCCCCAAATAAACATCTTAACTGTTCTCTCTGATGGTTTGAGAAAGTTTAATTTAGAAATGTGCACTCCTTAATGGTCATTTCTAAGTCCCTGCTCTATCTTATATTTAAGAGTACAAATCACCTATTGGATCTAACTAGTTATGTGACCCTGATCAATTCACTTAGTAACTTTTTAACTCATTTGCCTCATCTGTCAAGTGGAGATAATAACACCTAAGCAATAAAGTTTCAACATAAGTAAATGAACATATGAATGTAACATGATTACCACTGTCCTGGTACAAAATACAGACGAATTAGAAAGTCTGTGATGATGTTGGTGGTGGTGGTGGGAGTGGCGGTGAAAATCTTCTGTAGCACAGAAGATTCCTGAGTCTGTTTGGTTTAGAAATGCGCAATAATTTGGTATATAATTCCCATAATTTAATTACAAGAGTTTAATTGTTTTGATGATGTGGTTTTCCTCAAATAATCATGTATACCTCCTCATTTGTTAAAGAAATTTATGTTCAACAACGTAAGGAGTTTCTCCTAAAGGCTATATACGAAGAAGCTATTTATTCAGTAAGGTGATGGCTTGTTAGTGGTCTCTAATTACTGCTTCCCAAGATTTCCAATTAAATATTCATGACCGCACACTAAGAAAGGCAAATAACATCTAGGGTCATTGTCTTGTCAGAAACTGTAAGAATTTCCTATTACCAAGGTGGAGATAGAGTTGATGACAAAATACTGGGGCTAGTTAGAAGCAGGGTAAGAGGTTTCTATCTCCCCAAGAGCACACTCCCTACCTCGGACCTGGGCTTCACTATTCAGAGGAAGCTGTCCGGGTGCCTCCTGCCCTCTCATTTCTATCTGTCTACTTCTTTCCCTGCATTCCTCATAGTCCATTAGTGAACCATTGCCCCCATTTATGTGAAAACCACACTTATTCATTATTGCAAAACCATCAGGGATAGTAGACTAGCAGGTGTCCTGAAACATGGGCTTTTGAACACTAAAGTCAAAAGGAATGGATAAAAAGGAACTTAAATGGGCTGGGCGCGGTGCCTCACGCCTGTAATCCCAGCACTTTGGGAAGCCGAGGCGGGTGGATCATGAGGTTAAGAGATCTAGACCATCCAGGTCAACATGGTGAAACCCCGTCTCTATTAAAAATACAAAAAATTAGCTGGGCATGGTGGTGCGTGCCTGTAATCCCAGCTACTCAGGAGGCTGAGGCAGGAGAATTGCCTGAACCCAGGAGGCGGAGGTTGCGGTGAGCCGAGATCGTGCCATTGCACTCCAGCTTACATACATTCCTACAACTAAGAAACAGCATCATACATATTTGTATCTATCTTTCAGAACTTCATAAAACAAATGGCAATCGCTAGAATTTGTCTAGGGACTGTGGTAATCATTCCACTATTCAGTTTAAGGTCTGAAGTGAACATTGAAACAGCAACCAGGTGGATAATAACTGGAGCCAGGGAGAATTTATCCATGCAGTGCATTGGCAAACACCAGGTCTAATGAGTAAAAGAACAAAAACAATGAAAATAATACAATCTAAAACAACTTTTGAAGGTTTGAAAACACCCTACAGCACAAACGGAAAGGAATAATTCAGAAGAAAACATATTTTTAGTATAAAACAAAAAGGAAAATTTCAGTCCAAGAAATATAATTAAGTTTCAAAGAGCATGAGCTTTTTGTTTAAAAAAAAAATCAAGCAAACATTGACTCTGTTGACAAGAGAGATGAAAAGTATGAGTAGCCAACTGAAGGAGCTGCGGATGTGCATGACTGAGAGGCCTGCCCCTGGAAAGAGCGGAGTCAGCTGACCTGCCTGTGGGCACTTACGCCAGAGCCCCGGAAGTGTTGACTTAGAAGCCAGTCCTACGAAGGAAAGACTGGCATAAAGTAGCCTGTCAATCAATGCTACTTAGAGCTGCGAGGAAAGAGAATGGATAGTGCACAAATACACAAAAAAGAAAGCACTAAGGAAATGAAACAAACAAGATTGCAATTAAATGATGTGTTTATTGGATTATGAAGCAGAATTCACAAAATTGAATAAGTGATATTGGAACACATGTAAAAAAATTTGCAAAATTTTTTTTTGTAAAAGAATTGCAAAAATTGAATAAGTGATATTGGAACACATGTAAAAAATTTTTATCCATTTAGTAGGTTAATAAAACAGAGTCATACCTTTTACATTGTTAAAAGATGTACACTGCACTCAAAAATAACTTTATGCATTAAATAGAAAAACTGTAAAATGTATATAACTGACACTCTTAGAAATACAGGTAGAAGTTACAACACACCAGTTCATGGGTGGACTTCCAAAATGTTTTCATAAAGACACTTAAATAAACCGCACACACCCACAGTTGAAAATATTTTCTAATCATTAAAACTTATATATTCCAAAATTTAGCATTCTAATAATTAAATTGTGTTTCACATACTCATGCGCACTATAAACATTTTGTAAGATGAAAGTGTGATTTTTAAAACAGGAAAATATAATTTGTTACACATTTTCAAACATGAAGCCTTAAACAGACCAGTAGCACCATGTGCCCCAGAGTCTCTCTCCTAATGCCCTAAATGCAACGTGATGTTCTAAATTGTATCCTGGAACAGAAAGTGGACATTAAATAAACTGAAAACTTCTGAACAAGTATGATCTTTAGATATCAATAATTCATCAATATTGACTCATTAATTGTATCAAATATACCATATTAAGATATTAATAATCGAGAAAACTGAGTTTGGGGCTTAACAGAAATACCATACTATTTTCACAAGTTTTTTGTATATCTAAAATCGTTCTAAAATTAAAATTCTACTTAAATCAATTGCAATATGAAAATACGGTTTTTATTATAATTTTCCTTGACAGCTTCTGAAGACAAAGCTTTTCTTTTAAAGTTTTTGGGGAAATTGCACACATTTTCAGTCAAACTTTTAACAATATTTGCAATACTAAAAGCTTTATAATTTATAGAGTCATAGTAATGGAAAGTGAAGCATACTGTTGGTTTTATTTTTGAAATGCTATATGAAACATATAACCTTTTATTTAAGATTTATAATAACACTTCTATGGTATTCAGTAAGGGACCATAATTTACATAAAATATAAGTTAATTTTATCTTAATGATTATGAAAAGGTTAACAAATATCCAAGCTAAAATAAGAAGTGTTTCTAGATTAGAAAGAATTATAAAGTATATAATTATTTAACTTTAAAAATATTAGGGTTGGGCACAGAGGTTCACACCTGTAATCCCAGAACTTTGGGAGGCTGAGGAGGGTGAATCATGAGGTCAAGAGATCGAGACCATCCTGGCCAACATTTGAAACCTCGTCTCTACTGAAAGTGCAAAAATTAGCTGGGCATGGTGGTGCACACCTGTAGTCCCAGCTACTCCGGAGGCTGAGGCAGGAGAATTGCTTGAGCCCGAGAGGCAGAGGTTGCAGTGAGCCAAGATCTGTCACTGCATTCAGCCTGTGTGACACAGCAAGACTGCCTCAAAAAAAAAATTATAGACATGGTTAGTATTTTTTAATAACAAAAACAGTATCAAATATTTTATATATATTCTATAATCTGCCCTAAACAAACTTCTTTAACTTAACCTTTTTGAGAGCTATCTATGAAGTCTAAAAACGCTTAATTCAAATTTATTTTAATATCAACAGCTCTTCCACCTTTTCCTGACCCTGCCAAGAAATTTATCTTCCTAACTTCTCTTACTTGGTAAATTTCTCTGTGTGTGTATGAAAGAGAGAAAGAGAGAGGGAGGGATGGAGGGAGGGAAGCGGGGGGAAGAGAGAGAGAGAGAGAGAGAGAGAGAGAGAGAGAGAGAGAGAGAGAGAGAGAGAGAGAGAGACTAATAGAGAATTTATAGAAAAATAACAAGATAGGAAGTGTTATAATAACTGCTTTTCCTTTGATTTCTCCATCCTTCTGAAGTCCCCATTTTTGTCTCTGAGAGCTGATCTGAGAGCGTAGGCTAAAGGAACACAGAAAATCAGAGTGCTTAAAAAGGGCCAAATAGACGGCAAGGAAAGTAGTCAGCCCAGCATGCAGGTAGATGGGGTCCTGGTTCCTGGTTAGCGAAGACCCACAGGGTGGAAGGTAATCCCAGGCAAGGGTAAGTATAATTCGGGGTCAAGTATAACTCAGGGTCAAATGACAATACAGGCAACATGGGAGATTTACCACAGTGAACCAGCGACTGGCACGTTTGTAAGGACACTGTTCAGTTTGCATTTTTTTAAAAGATTAAGTGATCTTGAAATTGGCATCGCATGTCATTTTAAAAGATACGTGGTAAAGCAAATGTTTTATTCACGTGTCCTTATTTCTCCCCTTCCCGCTTTCCCCTCCACTCTTCTTTTTTTAACGTGGAAGTTTAAAATCCAATCTCACATACTTTTTTTTTAAGTATAAATAACGGGAAAACTCCACTTGACTAGGGAGTGCTTTAGCAGGTCCGAGTCATTATTTAGCCTTTACTGCCACCTAGTGGTAAGGAAGAGCCTTGCGTTGACTGAGAGGATCAATTGCGCAAGTCAGCGGATAGCAATGCATCTCAGATTTATTGAAGAATATTTCATTGTAATTACTTTTTATGTTTTGTAGGCAAAGAGCTCTTACTGCTTTACAGACAAGTAAGAGTGTGTGTGTGTGTGTGTGTGTGTGTGTGTGTGTGTGTGTGTGTGTGTGTGTGTGTGTGTGTGTGTGTGTGACGGAGTCTTGCTCTGTTGCTCAGGCTGGAGGGCAATGGTGACATCCCGGCTCACGGCAGCCTCGGCCTCCCGAGTTCAAGTGGTTCTTCTGCCTCAGGCTCCCGAGTAGCTGACACCATAGGCCCCCAACAACACACTCATCTAAATGTTTTGTATATTTAGTGGAGACGGGGTCTCACCACGTTAGCCAGGATGGTCTTCATCTCCTGACCTTGTGATCCGCCTGCCTCGGCCTCCCAAAGCGGGGATTACAGGCATGAGCCATGCGCGCCTAGCCTACAGACAAGGTTTATTGAATATAAAACAAAGTTTTATGTTATAAGCATTGTATGACTTTTAGTATTAAACAAGACGTAACGAAGTTGGGCTAGTGGTGGTGTTGGTTGTTTTTCTATTCTGATGACAGAAATGCATTTTGAGAGGCTGCATGCAAACTAAATGCATCCTTAGCTGTTGGTCTAGAGATTTGCTGCCCCTGAGAGAAGCTGCACGTTGTGAATTGTGGGTGGTAGACCATGTTTCTTAAAATAGTTTCTTCTCTTATTTTTCTATATTATTCCTTAATTTGTGGTAATTTATTAATATGTCCTATTTCCCTTTAGCTGATTAATGTCAAGACAATTATCATTTTTTATATTTATTGATGTCTTATCCAGAATTGTTCTCAATAAATGTTTGCTCAGTTAATCTCACTGAATAAGGCAAAACAACATCATTTTCACTATTAATTAAGACTGGCTCTGCATTAGCAGAGCAGGGACTCTACAGTATTTGTCTCAAAAGCACTTTTTCTCCAAAATCATTAGGCAGCTTTAGAACTGGAAAGGATATGGGGTGAAGTCATTGAAGGACCTTGGCTTTACTCATACATAGTCTAACCAAATTGACACAGATCAGAGAGTCTTGGCCTTAAAATGGGCCATAGAACTCACCTAAACCCGTAGTTAAACCGGAAAAAATATTCCAAGGAATACTTGGAAGGTGCACTGAACTGTTGAAAACCTAAACGTTATGAGAACTAAGAACCCAAATGGTGATTGCTTAAAAACAATTCCATCAGCGCTCCGCCACTCAGTCCTGTAATCCCAGCACTTTGGGAGCCTGAGGCTGGAGGCTGTTTTAAGCTAGGAGTCTCAGCACAGCCTGGGCAACACCTAAGACCCCGTCCCTACACAAAATAAATAAGTAAATAGTCAGGTGTGGTGGTGTGTCCTTGCAGTCCCAGCTACTTAGGAGAATTGCTTGAGCCCAGGAGTTTGAGGCTGCAATGAGCTATGATTGTACTACTCCACTTCAGCCTGGGTAACACAGTAAGACCCTATCTCAAAAAAGACGTATTACAGAAGAATACTACCAACCACTACTCCAGAAAACATACGCTTTTCACAAAAGTAGCTTCATGTGGTTTGTGTGTATTCTCAAATATTTAAAAGCGATCCACGCTTTATACGTGGTTCTCAATGCTCCCGTAAGATGTTGGATTTGTTGTAGTTTGAACCTTTAATGTATTGCTTAAGCAAGTAGGTGAGGGAAATGTTAACCCTGCCTGCCTTCTCTCAGCTCTGATGGGAACACAGCCCTCCTCAGTGGCACCTGGGACCCCTGGCTGCAGTGCCTAGGTGACATTCATGTGGAGAAAAGCACTTTAGGGCCAGTCTCTAGATATCCTCTCGTGGGCCTTTTGCTTTCATATGAAGCATGGGAGGGGAAAAAAAAGGGAAAAACTGTGGGAAGAACTACACTGCCCTTCTGGAATAGAAGCCTGTTGTGCAGAGGCACATGCAAATGAAGACAGAACTCAGTGTTTTAAATTAATTTGCATATAGTTTCTGTGACCTCATTTGACAAAATCCCTGTTTTTGAGCTCCCTGTTGCTAATGTGTCTATTTTCCTGTTCACTTAAGCCTAAGGGAACACTGACATCAGCCATGAGAAGTGACTCTGTTGCATCGTTGCTCCTGTATCCTCTTACCACTGTCACAATGACACTGATTCCACACACTGACATGAACCTGGATGTACCGTACTTGCAGAAGAAGACAGTGCCATGGTTATCCCAGTAGTCATTAAATGAGTTAAAATTTTGATGACAGAAAAGGAGAAACGTGTCAAACACTGCATTCAAGGTACCCAGAAATGAAAATGGAATAATCCTGACCAATTCATGATCGGCAAAGCTACATTGCCTGCGTCATTCACGATTCTTCTCTATGATCTGTGTTTATGAAATAGATCTATGTACAGCCTCTATTACATAGAATAAGGTCCAATTGAATGTGACAGAAAATCCCCCAAATAACAGTCCCTTAGACAAGTTAGCATACTTCTTGCTCACTTAAAATCAGACAGAGGCTTGGCTATCCAGGTTTGGTGCAGCAACTCGGCTTTGTGAGCCAGCAGAACTCCACACTCCCCAGCTTTGTTCAGGGCACAGCTCACTTACTCATAGTCACATATGGCTGTGGGAGCTCCAAGAAACACAACCGCATCCCAAGCTGCAGTCATGAAAAAGGAGTAGAAAAAGCAAAAGACCTCCTCCCATAAAAAAGTCCCTGGAGAGTGTAAATTAGTTCAACCATTGTGGAAGACAGTGTGGCAATTCCTCAAGGACCTAGAAATAGAAATTCCATTTGACCCAGCAATCCCATTACTGGGTATATACCCAAAGGATTATAAATCGTTCTACTATAAGGACACATGCACACGAATGTTCATAGTGGCACTGTTTACAACAGCAAAGACCTGGAACCAATCCAAATGCCCATTGATGATAGTCTGGACAGGAAAAATGTGGCACATATACACCATGGAATATTATGCAGCCATAAAAAATGATGAGTTCGTGTCCTTTGTAGGACATGGATGAACCTGGAAACCATCATTCTCAGCAAACTGACACAAGAACAAAAAATCAAAAACCACATGTTTTCACTCATAGGCGGGTGTTGAACAATGAGAACACATGGACACAGGGAGGGGAGCATCACACACTGGGGTCTGTTGGGGGGAAATAGGGGAGGGATAGTGGGGGATGGGGAGTTGGGGAGGGATAATGTGGGGAGAAATGCCAGATATAGGTGATGGGGAGGAAGGCAGCAAATCACACTGCCATGTGTGTACCTATGCAACAATCTTAAATGTTCTTCACATGTACCCCAAAACCTAAAATGCAATTAAAAAACATCCCTGGAAGTCACAGACAAACAAATTTGCCTCTACCTCACTTTCTCAACTTTAGTTCCTTGGCCAAACTGGCCTGCGAGGGAGGCTAAGAGGTGTGGTATTTACATTGATGATGATGTTCTCAACCGAATATGTGGAGCTCTAGTAACTAAACAAAAATGAGAGAATAAATACCAGGAAGAAACTAAGATTCTTAGAGGCACAGAACACTTATTCTGTAATAATAATGAATCATTTTTAGAAACTATTTTACGTTAACAATGAGAACACATGGACACAGGGAGGGGAGCATCACACACTGAAGAAAAGACTTGTGAAATCCAACAGAATGCTGAGAAGCGTATGAATAAGTAATTCAAAGTAGGAAAAACTTGAATAGATTAAAAATAGGTGAAGGGAAACTCAGAAAAATTAGTGATCAGATAAATGACACAAAAGAGCACTTTAATTTATTAATTTTAGAAATTTGGATTGTGCCAAAATTGGTGGAAATGTATGGGGACACGTTCATGTTTTATCTCAAGAATTCAGACACACTTGAAGATTTTCTTTGTACTTAGTGAAAATAATTATGCACATACTTTATATCCCGTCCGTCACATCCCTGGAATATTCCTTTGACAGATTCTCAAAGATCTTATTTGCAACATTTATTGTACTGCAAAGTATACTAAATTTAGATGCCCTTTACTTGGATATCTTATGCATAAGACATGGTTGTGTTTATTGTATACATTTATTTTATATATGCATATATATTTTTCTATATATATCGTAACTTTTACAAACAATTTTATATAAACGTATTTGCAGGTGGCAAGAGGGCCCAATGATCCCTAGTATAAATGTATTTACATCTTTTTTTTTTTTTTTTTTTGGTGTGTTTATTTTCTGGTTGTGTTTATTTTATACATTTATATTTATATTTCTCTATATTGTAGCAATTACACACAATTTCATCATGACGTGATACAGCTCTATTAACTATTCTTCATGAAATAGACCTGTCTGCACATATATGCATACATACATACAATAAAGCACTATTAGTAGGGCTCAAAAACAGTGTTGTGTGAATACTGTGAGCATATTCTAAGAAGCGGATGGCTGTCTATAAATAAAGGACTTATGCCTGCCATTTCTCCCACTCCCCCACTTACCAAGATGAAAGGGTGTTCCCAGCTTTTCACTTGAATAAACCTTTGGAAATGAGATTCTCTTCCTTTGATTATTTCAGGTTGACAAATTTGTACCAGAATAGTGGGCTTTTATGATCAATATCTTTATGATTTTTTTTCCTAAATATTATTTTTAAAAGTATCAAATTATATCTCTTATTTGTCTTTTATCTTCCACAAGCAGAGGAAACTTCCTCCCCCCAAGCAGATGGAAGGACCTGTACGGTGTCACTTCAGGGAAGCAGCGTGGCAGGGTGGAAGTAGAATGGACCTGCACATTTCTGAAACATTTCTTTACTTTGGCTCATGGAGGACCCAAGAGGCTTGTAAAGAAGAAGAAGGGGGTTGACTGTGGAGTTGTAGCTAAAAGATGCAGAGAACGAACCCAGCAAGCTAGAGAAGCAGAAGGTGTGTGTCTGCAAAAGTGTTTGCAGGGTCTGGAGAAGAGCAGAGAAGTCTCCGGCCCCCAGCAGAGGGCCCGGGCCAGATCCTGCTGAATGCAGAGAGCTATCTGTGTGGTCAGTGCCCAGGCAGGCAGAACCCAGGGCAGCCTCACAGAAGATTCCCCCAGTCTGGTGTGTGGGAGCAGCAGCCAGCCCACACTTCTGAGGGCGATGCCTGAGTTCAACTCTTCTTTCCTGAAGAGGCTTTGCTCTTGAGGAGTCCCTGCATTTCTCTTTCAGCCAGAGAAAACCTAGCTCCCAAGCACCTACTGTCAAGGCATGTGATGACTCTATACCACCCCCAAGAATCATCCAAATCTGAACTAAAGACCCGGAGCATAGGCGGTTGGCTGCTGAGCGATCCTAACAAAGGCACGGACTGTACGGTCCTTGCAGATGTCAGGTCTTGCTATTCTCCAATGAGGAGGGAGGAGACGCCAAATGGTTACTGTCACCCAGACCTTCTCCTCACAATGATCTTGGAGAAGGCATGAGGCGGAAGAATCACTGCCTGCCTGCCCCCTCACCTCTGATACTTGGCTCTATCCTCTGTGTCCCACTCTAGGACTCTTTGTTAGTTTCCTGGTGCTCTAGGACACAGCAGAGACAGCTGCCCGGCTGTTCCGGGATGAATGGAGATGCCAAAGCCTATGGGACTGGTAATATCACGTGGTATTCCATTTAAGTCCTGTCTGGTTGGTACCTCCATGAGATTTTAAAAACAGAAAACAATGGAGCTTTCCGTGGGGCCATGCACTTCAGCCTGGCCTTTGGATGCAGAGGCCAGCTGGGAACCTAGCACTGCTTCTGGCCGAGACTAGACTCCAGCCCAGGGCCTCAGGGCTCCCTGTAGCTTTCTGGCTTGTGCATGCACAGTTCGTATCTGACATGAGAGACTCACATCACTGCACGAGCCAGGCTTTAGCTTGGTAACAGACATTACCCATTCGCCTGAGTTAGCCATGTCCAACAGACTTCTGACACCGTTTTGTTTGCCTGCCTCCTACTTTAGAGTGTAGAAAGCCATAACCCTGTTTTCCATGTGTTTTAGCCTTACGAAAGAAACCTCTTCCACCTGACTCATCGAGTACCTCATATTTAGTTGCTCTTCAGAGGACTAAAGAAGAGCTGTAGAGTTTTCTTCATCCGGATGAAACTGGCTGGAATGAACATGCTCAGAACTGAGTAGCCTTCAGAGTCTGACCCATTTTCATGGCTCCTGAAAGCTGTCAATGGTCCTCAGCAGAGACCTTCCTGGCCTCACTGTCCCTCCAGCCTTTTACTGTTGAGATTCATTTGGGGTGTATGGCAAAATATTAGCAAAATATTAGGGAAAATTATAGATTAGTCTTAAACCTTTTGGAGGGCAGAAAGGTTTTATTGGGGCAGGCCGAAGGTGGTCAGACCATTACTAGGGAAGATATAGGAATGATAAAAGGGTTTCCCAGTTAAGTTTCTTTACCCCACATCCCTTTGTCTCTACTGTTTATTTATGTAAATTTTGTGCTGGATGGCCCTCTGAGGGGGATATCAAAGGGGAATTACCCATGAATAGTGTTTACTCTGGGCCTGGAACCTAAAGTTTTACAATTCGTAAAACCGCTCTTTTAACCATGCTAATTATACACACGTGTGTTGACTTAGAACTTCTGTTATGAAATCTTTACAGAATACATGTATTGAGGGGTTCATGGTCAACTGGCTGCATTTTTCCCTCTTAAAGCAGCTGACGACCATCCCACTTGCAGATGCATTCATCTCTCATCGAGTCAGGGTCTGAAGGTGGTGGTCAACATCTCAGGTGGTGACCCCACCGTGACACCTGTCACAGCAGGCCCTTGAATGCGGA
This sequence comes from Saguinus oedipus, assembly GCA_031835075.1. Lineage (NCBI taxonomy): Eukaryota > Metazoa > Chordata > Mammalia > Primates > Cebidae > Saguinus > Saguinus oedipus. The sequence continues at coordinate 4,390,462 of CM063175.1, read as the reverse complement.
GCAAACTGACGTGATCATCTCTGTGAAGAAGGTAAGACGGACCTCTCGAGAACCAGAAAGCAAAGAGGACTGTGAGGTCATGTCAAGTAGTCAGTAAGTCATTGGTATTCAGGAAGGGATTCATCGTGGGACAGCAGTTATCTCTGCAACAGAAGCAGTATCCGGCTCCATTAAAAAGCATCATAGACACTGCTGTTTCCCAAGGCTCATGGTTCTTAGCAAAGGGCACGCTGGATGTAAAGCTCTGAGAAAAAAATGGGGAAAAATCACGCACAAAGGCATTCAATGAATAGGAAAAGGGACTTCCCAAAGAATAGAGACCAAGGTAAATCAGAGAAAGAACCCTTTCTATATGTCCCTGATGAGAAGGGGAAAGCGTTGGGCAAAGCAATGCAGATCTAAATTTGTTACAAACAGCAACCCCGTAGGTAATCAGATGGGGAACTTTATGAGGGGCCCACCTCAGGCCCCGCTTCAAACTGGGACAATGCCAGCAGCTTTCCTTGGTCAGATGGAAAGCCCATGGTCCTCCCTCTCAGAGCAGCCACCACTGGGAGCGCAGGGCTGGACTTACCCTGCCCAGACGAATTAGTGTTAATAGAAGGAGAGGACCCCAAAAGCGTTGCTAGAGGGATCTGGGGGGCACTGCCTCCAGAAACGATGGGATTGATCCTAGGATGGTCTAGCCTATCCAGTAAAGGAATTAAAGTGCTCACCGGGGTTATTGACAGTGATTATCAAGGTGAAATATTAGCAAGGATGGAATGTAAAGGTCTGAATATTCTTGCCCCTGGAACAAAGATAGGTCTGTCACTGTTTTTACCACACTGGTGTCCTAATGGCCGAGGAAAGGAAAGGGGTAAGGGAAGTTTTGGAAGCACAGGAGTCACAGGAGTATATTGGAACCGATTAATTACGATCAGAGACCCCTGGTTACCTTAAAAATTGGAAATGAAAATTTTACTGGCTTATTGGACACAGAGGAAGATATTTCAATTATCAGTAATCAAAATTGGTCTGAAATGTGGCCCCGTGTCACTCAGGAACAAAGGATTGTCGGCATTGGGGAAGTGCACACAGCAAACCAGAGCACGCACACCCTCACGTGCTGTGATCTGGAAGGGAGAAAGACCCTTATACAACCTCTGATCATGCCCATCCCTGTTAATCTTTGGGGATGGGATCTATTAGCCCAATGTGGGGTCACTCTACAGACCCCTTTCTAGCAATGGCCACTGTTATTATTTCTCCCCATGCTCCTGACATGTCTCTCCCAAGATCCTATCTGGGTAGAACAGTGGCCTCTGAAGGGAGAGAAATTACTGAGAGCCCAGGAATTAGCAAACAAACAGTTACAGGCTGGCCATATTGAAACTTCAACAAACCCTTGTAACTGGCCCATTTTCGTCACTCCTAAAAAAATCTGGCAGGTGGAGGCCTTGGCGTGACTTACAGGCTACTAATGCTAAATTGCAACCTATGGGACCTCTGCAACCAGGGCTCCTATCCCCTACGGTGATTCCTCAGGACTGGCCTATAATTTTCATTGACCCAAACAATTGTTTTTATAGATTCCTCTAGCAAAATAGGACAGGGAAAAATTTGTGTTTACCCTCTCAGCAATTAATAATGAAAGACCAGCGTCCCAATTTCACTGGAAAGTGCTTCCTCAGGGAATGCTCAACAGTCATACCATGTGTCAGTATTACGTGCATCAGGCTTTACTCACCAGTAGAATTCCCATTGCAAGATATTTTATTTTAAGGATGATGTTTTACTGGCAGCCCCAACAGAGCTTGCATTTTTAAGGTTGTATTCCTCCGTTGTAAAGAATACACAGTTACAATGTTAAATCATTGCACCTGAGAAAGTCCAAACATCCTCTCTGTGGAAAGATCTTGGATACATATTGACTTCCCGATTAGTAAGACCTCAAAAGGTTAAACTAAATACTAGCAACTTACATTGGCGAATTATCAAAGATTATTAGGGGATTTAATGGGATTCGCCCTGTCTTAAATATTCCTACTTGTAAGTTGCAGAACCTGTTTTCTATCCTAAAAGGTGAAACAATCCTGGATTCTCCCAGATGTTGAACCCCGGCAGCTAAAAGAGATATTGAAGAAATACAACAGGCCATTTCTCATAGGCAACTAGATCATATATACCCCAGCTTCTCAGTCCAACTGTTTATTCTTCCCACTAAACAGTTCCCTGCAGGGTTAATAGCACAATTGGTCCCCTAACTACACTTTCTAGAATGGTTTTTTGTTCACATACCAGTACTAAAATTCCGTCTTCCTATATTCAGTTAATTAGTAAAGTAATCCATTCAGGTCACAGATGATGCAGTCAGCTGCTCAGTTATGATCCTGCTACTATCAGGATTCCTTTAAGTAAAATGCAATTGGAGGCACTTTTACTCCTGTGGTTAGATCTGCAAACAGCACTATCTGATTACACGTGGCAAACAGAAAATGCTTTTCCTGCTGATAAGCTCCGTCAGTTCTTATCTTGTACTCCTGTAATTATCCCTCCAAAAGTAGCTTTGATCACGTAAACAAGGCAAGGCGGCTGTCTGGCGGAGACCTCAAAATTTAAGCACTCGATCTTGACTTACTAGCACTCAGATAGCTGAGATTGGAGCCCTGATTCTGGCACTGGAAACTTTTCCACTCAGCCCATAAATATTGTAAGTGACTCGGTGTACTCAGTTTATTTGTTCAAACATCTTGAAACAGCTTTAAGTCTAGTCTCGAGCCCACCCTGTGTGCTTTTTCTCTTCGACTTCAGCAATTGTTAGATCAACATGCACATCTTATTTTTATCACACATATTTGAGGCGACAGCTCACTGCCTGGTGCATTGGCTTATAGCAATGAACAAGCAGACTTACAAGTAAGGACATCTCTGCTTCAGCAAGCCACCATCTATCAATTTTGATGGATTTTTTTCCCATCAAAATTGGAGAAACTTGACAAAGCTATTTCAGCTTACTCAGAGACTGACTAAGCAAATTATCCTACAGTGCTCAGAATGCTAGCTCATAGGCACATCCCCTCCTGCAAAAGGAGTTTATCCTAGAGGACTAGAACCTAATCAGTTGTGGCAAACAGATGTTACACACATCTCTGAATGTGGAAAACTGAATGTGTCCAATGATACCGACACTCATTTACGTAGCGCACATGCTCTGCCTAGAGAGTCAAGTCAATGTGTCATGAATGTCTTCTTTTAACTTTCCCATTTATGGAACAGCCTACAAAAATTAAAACCAATACTGGTTCAGCATATACCAGCTCACAATTTCAACAATTTTGTCACACGTGTGGGCCCAGATGACCAGAGGCAGACGTATGCCGTCTCTACTCTTGCTGATTAAATGAATATAAGTCTGATTTGCTTCTTAGCCTATAGGGTTCATGGTACACTGAAGTTTATTCCCTGAAATAATCAATAGTGAATGAAAAGTACAGCACAACAGAGAACAGCTTGTAGCTTGTAAAAGTTTGAGCAAATGCGGTCATGGGAGGCCTCAAGTTAGACCATCTGAGAATGCCCCATTAACCGTGGCACATCCACAGTGTGGTTGCAAGGCAGGAAAATACTGCCGTGGTCCCACAAACTTCTTTCCACTATAGGGTCTGCACAGGGGTTTCGTGAAGAGGGCTTGTGTAAGCACCCAAGAAAGGTCGGTGACCTCTGCTCACAAGATCCAGGAGGCTTTTTGCAAATGGGAGCTGGCAAGACAGGAAGGCCTTGCGGGCAGAGATAATGGAACACCTCCTGCTCTGCCTATGTTCTCAGAATATGGGGTAATCTCTGTTGCCCTGTGTCCACAGTGCTCGGGAGATAAAAGCCCCTTGATGCCTGTGTGTGGTCAGAACTGGTGGCGCCCAACTCTGTGTTCTGGTGCAGCTGCATAGCAATAATAATCAGTGGTAAAACTTGGTGTACTAGGTGAGCTTCTCTTAGAAGAACCAACCTGTTTCATTGTATTCTAATGATACATGCTTCTCCCCCTGGCTATCTTGTCCCACAGTAGTTTCAAGGCCTTCACAGTAGTTTCAAGTTCTCCCCCCCAAACAGTAGTTTCAAGGCACCCCCTGTAGTTTCAAGGCCCCCCACAGTAGTTTCAAGGCCTCCCACAGTAGTTTCAAGGCCCCCCCACAGTAGTTTCAAGGCCCCCCCACAGTAGTTTCAAGGCCCCCCCACAGTAGTTTCAAGGCCTCCCCTGATAACCCTTTGCTTTCCATCCCTATATTGAGGGTGTGCGCCTAATAAAAACCTGTGGAAACCAGAACCCAGGGCCAAGGTGGTCCTTGCACCTTAAGTTGGTCTCCCGGACCCACTCTTTGAACTCAATTTCTGTGTATTTGTCTTTATTTCCTTTCTTAATCCCTCATCACCACTGGGGATTGGGGTACCCACAAACAGGATTGGGGCTGGTACCCAACACATGTAGAATATCCAACATTCCACCAGCATCCCACATAACTCCCAACATCAAGCAATAGTAGAGTGGGACCACTTCACCCTTAAAAATATGCTCAAAATACAGAGAAGGGGGAATATTGGAAGAGACCATGCAACATTATTGGCATGAGCCTTATTTACCCTAATTTTCTAAATTTGGATGACAAGTTTCAACCAGCTGTAGAAAAGCACTTTGCTAAAACCTCTCAAGACAGAAAACCTGTGGTTTTATGGAAAGATGTGAACAGTAATGAATGGCGTGGTCCAAATAAGTTATTAATATGGGTAAAGGGTATGCTTGTGTTCCAGTTAGCTCAGGTCCTTTTTATATTCCAGCAGGACACATCAAATCATACCACGGCGTGGCTAGGACACAACCCGATACCAGAGATGCAGGAGATGACTCTGCAGGACCCACCTCCCTGGACGATGTGGCTTCCATGAATGACTCAAGCCCCAGATGTCAGCTGGGGGATGTCAAAGAGGACAACTCAGGAGGCTGAGCAAGTCCTACTCTGGACACAAACACCATTTACTCCAGACGGATTACTTCTTGCTATGCTTTCTGTTGTACATTGGAACTCACACAGGGTATTAATCCTTTCTCTGCTTTTGCTTTGTCTGCAAGCTGCATCTGCTACACTCTATTGGGCTCATATATTAGACCCACCTTTCTTTTGCCCTGTCACCTGGGCAGACACCCCATTCCCAGCCTATACTAATGTGACTGAGTAGGAGGGATAGAGTTACCCCCGGTGGGGTCCCTCAATAATGGCACATATTGGACTAAGGTGCCAGATAACACTACGTATTACTCCACTGTCCTCCCACTGTGTATAAGTTATAAAAGTACTAGACATTACTGTGTACCAGCCCTAAAGCAAGTATGGCTACATCATGGCAAAAGAGATACCTTGACATTCTTAGTGGCAGGCGGCCTCAAACCTGGCAATATAATCCACGCCGCTATTCAAACATTCCCTCCTGTGCAAAAGAACTAACCCAGGAAGTCAAGGATTCCACTTTAACTGGGAGGTCTGTCACAGTAAACACCCGTAGCCTCCAGTTAGGCAAGTATAAAATCTTAGACTGGAGCCCCCATGGCCAACCGCAAAGCAGCCTTTCTAGTGTTTTCGTCCATCGTAGCATCAATCACAGTTTCATAGCCACATCTCATTCTTCTATAATTTGTGCCATTGGGGGCTGGGAGATCCCAGACCCCGAGTAAAGTCCATGTCGCCCCAAGGCATCTTATGGTGCCTAGGACATCTCAGCACCTCTCTTAACACCTGGCATGGGACATGTCATAATTCCAGTCTCAACTACGCTATAACCTTTATTCATAAGTACAATGATCTGTGCCTGATTTGCACTGCCCATCCATATGCTTTCCTCACGGGAACTAACATTTCCATTACACCCCTAGACTCAATGTCTGTGACACAGGTGCTGGGACAGGCTTGGTTTGCCTCAAGTATCACTAATCACAATGTATCTAATTTAAACAGCACTGGTGTCATGGTATTAAGGAGACAATCTGAAGCATTCCTACCAGTCAGTTTAACGTGAGATTGGCAAGGTTCCTCTGCTTTTGCCACTCTAGAATGCACCCTGTCCCAGGTCAGACACAAAAGATTCGTAGTGACACTTAACAGTTTTATAGTTTCGGCCACAGTTATCCTGGCAACTGTGACTGAGTCAGTACAAATGGCTGCCTTTGTCGATAATCTGGCAAAGAATGTGTCAAATGAACTGCTTTTACAGCAAGGTATAGATCAAAAAATTCTTGCACATCTGCCAGCCTTCCTGCAGCAATTAAGCTGCAACTGGGAGCATAAACATATTTGTGTCAGCTCTCTACCATGGAATCAATCAGTACCTGATTGGGATGAGTGAAACAACACTTCTGGAGAACCTTTCAAGATGATTTAACAGCAGACATAAGCAACTAAAATTCCAGAATCCCTTCACAGTATGGATCTATACAGCCAACAAACAGCCACATAGAGAGGTGTGCAAGATCGTCTCTTCTGTTGGACCCTACTCCTGGGAGTCGCTCTTTGACTGTAAAAGACTGTTGCTAATTGTACTCATAATTTTCTTCTGTTATTTGTTAATCCTAGGATGCAAAGCCAGAATACCTCTCCTGACAAACCCGTCGTTGAACAAATCAGTGTCCGACAGACAGTAAAGCCTGATATTATTGAAAAGACAGGGGGAAATGCTGAGATTGTCAATGGGTGGTTGGTAAAATAATTAGCAAAATATTAGGGAAAGTTATAGATCAGTCTCAAACATTTTGGAAGGCCGAAAAGTTTTACTGGGGCAAAGCCAAAGGAGGCCAGACCACTACTATGGAAGAGATAAAGACAATAAAATTCTTTCCCAGTTAAGTCTCTTTACCCGACATCCCTTTGTCTCTACTCTCACAGTGTATTCATGTGCATTTTGTGCTGGATGGCCCTCTGAGGGGGCGATCAAAGGGGAATTACCCATTAATAGTGTTTACTCTGTGCCTGGAACCTAAAGATTTTATCATTCGTAAAGCCACTCTTTTAACTATGCTAATTATTCACAAATGTGTTGACTTAGAACCTATGTTATGAAATCTTTATGGAATAAATGTGTGGATGGAGATGGGGTCTTGGTTGATTGGCTGCATTTCACCCTCTGAAAGCAGCTGATAACCATCCCTAGCCCACTGGAATCACTGTAACGGTGCATTCATTCGTCCGTCGTTGAGTCAGGGTCTACAGGACAGACCTCCGCATGTGGTGGTCTATGTCTCACTTTCCCATCGTGCTCCTCCCAGACTCACACTGCCCCCAGCACACACTGAAGGCTCAGACCTGGCCTTTCTTTCTCTCTGCACAAAGCCTCTTCTCCACCCATTTCAATTGAACACTACACATACACTTAAGGTGTTCCAAAGGAGAGCACTGATCCTGATTGCCAGGTTCTAGGGATATGGACAGCTTTTGCAATGGAGGATGACGGCACCTGGGCTGGTGTTTGCCATCAACGTAGGGCCACATGGAAGTGATGGGGTAAAACTCCTGTGGTCGGGTCAGGCATGGTGGCTCATACCTGTAATCCCAGCACTTTGGGAGGCTGAGGAGGGTGGATCACCTGAGGTCAGGAGTTTGTGGCCAACCTGGCCAACAGGGTGAAACCCCGTTTCTTCTAAAAATACAAAAAATAGGTGGGCAGGGTGGCCACACAATGTAATCCCAGCTACTCACGAGGCTGAGGTAGGAAAATTGAATGAACCTGGGAGGCAGAGCTTGCAGTGAGCCAAGATCGTGCTACTGCACCCCAGCCTGGGCTGCAGAGTGAGACTCCATGTCAACAAAGCAAAACAAAACAAAACAAACTCCTGTGGCCATTGTGGCTCCCTTCACAGTTAGCAGGTGACAAGAGGGCCCAGTGGCCCCTAGTATAAATGTATTTGCATCTGTTTTAGAGTTTGTGTGTGGTTATTTTCTAGTTGTGCTTATCTTATACATTTATATTTATATATGGCTATATATTTATCTCTATGTATCATACCCATATGTCTGTATATAAGATATCTATATTTATTGTGGTATAAATACATTGTTCAGGCCAAGGGCATGAACTTCCCCTTTGCCCTCTGAAGTTTCTCTAAAGTAGTATTTGACCAAATGCAGATTAATCAGAGAAAGAGTATGCACATGTATTAACATGTACATGAAATATACAGACCAGAATACAGGAACTCAAAGAGAAGCAAACAGTTGATGTTTTATAACAACTTCAGGTAGCACAATGGATAGGGGGCATGGAGAGTGGCAAAACGGAATAGTGGCTAAAACATTTGTCAGAGGATAGGGAGAAGCCTGGCTAGGAACGGTGGTCTTGTTAGTTGCAAGAATCTTCACAGGTAGTAGCCCTCAGAGAAGGAAATGGAAATGTTTTTTACCCCAGACCTTTAAAGGAGTCAGACTCTCAGTTTATCATTCTTATATCCAGTAAAAGAGGATCTCAGAGCTTCAATTCTGACTCTATCAATGCAGCTTTTCTATAAAGTTGCAAATCTACCCACAAAAGACAACTTCGCAGGTCTCCTTCGGAGTGTAGGCTTTCTGAAGGGCCATCTCAAAATATGTCAAAGAAGTGTATTTTGAGCACAATAGTATAGTTTCTGTGTGTGTGTGTATTTGTGTGTAGATGATTTTTACTCTTTTGCATAGAGAAACAGCACCACAGTCTGGTAAACAGCACTATGATGTTGTATGTATAAATATCTGTATATCAATTTTTTTTAGTTGGGGAGACAAGGTCTTACTCTGTCGCCCAGACTAGAGTGAAGTGGCACCATCTCGGCTCACTGCAACCTCCACGTCCTGGGTTCAAGCAATTCTCCTGGCTCAATCCCCCAAGTAACTGGGATTACAGGTGCATGCCACTACCACTTGGCTAATTTTTGTATTTTTAGTAGAGATAGGGTTTCACCATGCTGGCCAGGCTGTTCTTGAACTCCTGAACTGAAATAATCCAAATGCCTCGGCTTCCCAAAATGTTGGGATTATGGGTGTGAGCCATCTCACCCAGCCCTGTATATAAAATTTTAATTACTTTTATGTTGATGCATATATTTTAATTATTTCTAATTTGAATTTGATGCATATATTCATATTTCATATTTTAAAACATATATTCATGAATATATGTTTTAAAATATGAAATATGAATATATGCATCAACATAGAAATAAATATATTTTAAAATATTTGTGTGTGTATATTTATTTCCAGCTGTATCTTTGTTTGCATCTGCCATGTGTGAAACTCCAGACTCACAGGTTTCCCGACACTGTTTCCTAAGAGCAGAGATTCCAAATCCCTGGTGGACGGGGAAGATACAGATGTGCTAAGAAAGCCTCACCTGCTCCTGCATAATTCGAGCAGCGCTGTGATAGACACCCTTGAATGCAACCACAAAGGCATCCAGAACAAGAGCACTTACCAGAGAACTTACTCTGGTCTGGAGATGTGGATGACTTTTAAGCTACAGTATGATGGCCTTTGCATGGGCCCTGGTTCAAAGGGATGGCTGGGTGTTTACGATCTGCCCCCAGCTTCATTGGGATGTCTGTCCAAGAGGTCCCAGGTATCCTGAGTTCTGGCTTTCCCCCCATCCCCACCTGCCATGAGGAGGCTGCAGGCATCCCCATACTTTGCATCTCAGAAGGGCCAGGGAGTGCAAAGATCCCAGAGAGGGCAGGTCCCTGTTGAAATGAACAATCTAAACCCCTGTCAGGTGTGACACCCTGTGCCTCAGATTACAGCCCCACAGTTAGGAGCTGCCCATACCTGACTCTGCCTTTATTCAACTCCCAGATCAAATCTTGAGATCATAGGACCTAGAGTAACCCCCAAACCATCCCTGAATGTCAACCTAAGACCTGGTGCCCCCACATCTGAGATATTCTCCTAGTCCCAGTACCCCTGAGAAAACAGGACCCCCGAGGCAGTTTCAAATAGATTTTGAAACTCTGTTATATGCTAGAATCTCTAGATGCTGCCTCCAAATCTACCCACTACCGAGGGCCTACAGACCTGGCCTCCAATCTGGGAACACTGTGTCTAAGGATTGCATATATATATATACATACATATATATGCATTTGAGAGGAAGTTTCACTCTTGTTGCCCAGGCTGGAGTACAATGGTGCAATGTTGGCTCACCACAACCTCCGCCTCCTGGGTTCAAGCGATTCTCCTGCCTCAGACCCCTCAGCCTCCTGAGTAGCTGGGATTACAGAAATGCTCCACTACACCCAGCTAATTTTGTACTTTTTCAGTAGACATAAGGTTCCTCCACGTTGGTCAGTCTGGTCTTGAACTCCCAAAGTCAGGTGATCTGCCTGCCTCAGCCTCCTAAAGTGCTGGGATTACAGGTGTGAGCCCCCGTGCCCGGCCTATATATATTTATATATGAATATATGTACATAGACACATGCATATTTATATATAAATCTATGTGATTATGTATGTTTAGTAAGTAACACATCTTTTTATGTATTAATTTACATGTAGGCTTTCTTCTTTCTGTCAGGGGAACAACACCACAAAGCGAAACAACTCTACGAAGTTCTGTGTAGAAATATCTACGTTGCGGTGGCTCACGCCTGTAATCCCAGCACTTTGGGAGGCCGACGCAGGTGGATCACGAGGTCAAGAGATCAAGACCATCCTGGTCAACATGGTGAAACCCCGTCTCTACTAAAAATACAAAAAATTAGCTGGGCATGGTGGTGCGTGCCTGTAATCCCAGCTACTCAGGAGGCTGAGGCAGGAGAATTGCCTGAACCCAGGAGGCGGAGGTTGCGGTGAGCCGAGATTGTGCTATTGCACTCCAGCCTGGGTAACAAGAGCAAAAACTCCGTCTCAAAAAAAAAAAAGAAATATCTATGTTTTAGTTTGTGTGTTGATGCATGTATTTATATATGTTATCGATCTCTTCGTATATTAAAAATATAAACATGGATTTGTGTGTGTTTGTGTGAGTTATGCCTCAGCTCGTGCCCTGTATGTGTGAAGCACTCCAGACTGGCAGACCACACTGCTCCATCTCTCCAGAGTGGCAGCTTCCACACACCAAGGCCCCAGTGATTGTTTATTCCCTGGGAGAGTGGAAAGGCACAGCTGTTCCATCTGGTCACTGTCTCCCTGAGCTTCAAAAGACAGTAGAGATGGGGCTTTCTTTTTGGCTGTAAGACAATACGATTTTCTGCCTAGACTTGGCAACCCGAAGTCTGTGCAGAAAGCTAGCACTGCTGCTCTCCCAAGGCCAGATGCCAGGCCTGGAACCTCAGGGCTCCCTGTGGACTCCCCACTGGTGCACATGCAGTTCAGACTCCTAGGACGGACCTGCCTCACTCACAGACTGGGCTCGGGTTCTTCGAAAGGCATCATCCATCCCCCGAGGATGGCCATGTCCCACATCCGCGTCTGAACTGGTTTTCCTCATCTGCCACCTACACTGTGGATCAGAAAGTTTTGTCAAGCCAGGGTTGTTTCCATGCTTCTCAAAGTTTGCATGCTTCTTCCTGAGGAAGAAGCCTCAACCTATGGATTCCCAGTTGTCTTTCTTTCTTTCTCTCTCTCTCTCTTTCTTTCTTTCTTCCTTTCTTTTTCTTTCTTTCTTTCTCTCTTTCTTTTCCTTCTTTCCTTCCTTCATTCATTCATTCTTTCTTTTTTAATGGAGTCTCACTCTGTCACCCAGACTGGATTGCAGTGGCACGATCTTGGCTCACCACAACCTCTGCCTTCAGGATTCAAGAGATTCTCCTGCCTCAGCCTCCCAAATAGCTGGGATTACAGACACCCAGCTGGTTTTGAACTCCTGACCCCAAGTGGTCTGCCTGCCTCAGCTTCCTTCCCAGATATCTTTAATCCAAGTGTTCTCTAAGCCTGCCCTGGTTTCTGGAGATGCATCTGGAGCCTTTGGTAACAGGCTCACAAGGGTCTGTGCAGTCTTCAGAATAAATCGAGGGCCAGTTTCCTGATCCTCAAATACTCTCAGGAGCCTAGGATACCTGATCACATTAGGTGTTCTTCCATTCAAGTTCCACCTGGTCACTGTCTCCCTGAGCAGCTAATAACAGAAGAGCTCATTTTTCTTGCTTGTGCAGCCATGCATTTTCTAGCCTTGTCTTAGGAATGTGCAAGCCAGCCAAAAAGCTAACGGTGCTCCCGGCCCAAGACCTAAGGGTTGTCATCATCCCCATTGAGCAAGTGCACTCGAATCCACCACAATGGACTGCCTCAACCACAAGCCAGGCCCTGGTTTGGGGACAGGGATTATTCATCCAGCTTGGAAAACAGTGCCCAACACTCTACCACTGAACTGTTCTTCCTTGTCAACTGCCTACATTGCATCCAGGGGTTTTTTCCAGACCCCTGTTTCCCTGCTGCTCACCCTGGTGTGAGGCCTCAGGCACATGGCCCTCCTGCTGCCTTTCATCCAGGTGTTCCTCAGGCCTGCCACAAGGGGTGCTCTAGACCCTGTCCTTAGAGGCTTTCTTTTTATTTATTTATTTATTTTTATTGCATTTTAGGTTTTGTGGTAAATGTGAAGAAATGCAAGATGGTTGCATAGGTACACACATGGCAATGTGATTTGCTGCCTTCCTCCCCATCACCTTTATCTGGCATTTCTCCCCATGCTATCTCTCCCCAACTCCCCACCCCTCGCTGTCCCTCCCGTATTTCCTCCCAACAGACCCCATCCAGTGTGTGATGTTCCCCTCCCTGTGTCCATGTGTTCTCATTGTTCAACACCCGCCTATGAGTGAGAACATGCTGTGTTTGATTTTCTGTTCTTGTGTCAGTTTGCTGAGAATGATGGTTTCCAGGTTCATCCATGTCCCTACAAAGGACATGAACTCATCATTTTTTATGGCTACATGGTATTCCATGGTGTATATGTGCCACATTTTCCCTGTCCAGTCTACCATTGATGGGCATTTGGGTTGGTTCCAGGTCTTTGCTATTGTAAACAGTGCTGCAATGAACATTCATGTGCATGTGTCCTTATAGTAGAACGATTTATAGTCCTTTGGATGTATACCCAGTAATGGGATTGCTGGGTCAAATGGAATTTCTATTTCTAGGTCCTTGAGGAATCGCCACACTGTCTTCCACAATGGTTGAACTAATTTACACTCCCACCAACAGTGTAAAAGTGTTTCTATTTCTCCACATCCTCTCCAGCATCTGCTGTCTGCAGATTTTTTAATGATTGCCATTCTAACTGGCGTGAGATGGTATCTCAATGTCGTTTTGATTTGCACTTCTCTAATGACCAGTGATGATGAGCATTTTTCTGTATGTTTGTTGGCCTTATGTATGTCTTCTTTTGTAAAGTGTCTGTTCTTAGTCTGTGTAGGCTTCAGCATCCTGAAGCTCTCAGGGCACCTGGGTGGTCCTCCTCTTGCCCTGCTGCACTCCCCCTCTGGTCCTGTACCACCGTAACTCACCACACCTGCACTGTCCCCAGCTTAACTGAATGCTTACACCCAGCATTTTCTCTTCTCCTGAGAAAGCCTCTTTTTCACCTATCAGATGTGGGACGCCATTGCATGCACCCATCTTATGTACCCATATATGGGCTCCTAGACTCATTGAGAGACTCTGGAGGTGTGGGCAGCTCTTACGCTAGAGGTTAATGGCCACTGGGCTTGCTCTGGTTAAAGGCCAATTGCCAGGTGTTTGCGAACTATAAAATGTCTCATAAAACTGGCAGAAAAAGACTCCTGTGGGCTTTTCAGCTCCCAGTACTGCCACAAGGTGGCAGGAAAGCACAATGTCTTCCAGGGAACATGAAAGTGCGTGCGCATGCGCGCGCTGTGTGTGTGTGTGTGTGTGTGTGTGTGTGTGTGTGTGTGTGTGTGTTCATGTGAGATCCTCCAGTGAACCTGGAAGTGAATCTGTGTGTGTGTGTGTGTGTGTGTTTATGTGAGATCCAGTGAGCACGGAAGTGCATCCCTGTGTGGTGTGTGTGTGTGTTCATGTGAGATCCTCTAGTGCATATAGAACTGCATCTGTGTGTGTGTGTTTATGTGAGATCCTCCAGTGAGCATGGAAGTGCATCCATGTGTGGGGTGCGTGTGTGTTCATGTGAAATCCACTAGTGCATATAGAACTGCATCTGTATGTGTGTGTATGTTTGTGTGTGTGCGTGTTTATGTGAGATCCTCCAGTGAGCATGGAAGTGTGTGTGTGTGTGTGTGTTTATGTGAGATCCAGTGAACATGGAAGTGCATCTGTGTGTGGGGTGTGTGTGTGTTCATGTGAGATCCTCTAGTGCATATAGAAATGCATCTGTGTGTGTGCGTGTATGTTTGTGTGTTCATGTGTTTATGTGAGATCCTCCAGTGAGCATGGAAGTGCATCTGTGTGTGGGGGTGTGTGTGTGTGTGGGGGTGTGGTTATGTGAGATCCTCCAGGGAACATGGAAGTGCATCTGTGTGGGTGTGCATGTGTGTTTATGTGAGATCTTTTATTGAATATGGAAGTGCATCTGTGTGGGTGTGTGTGTGTTATGTGAGATCCTCCAGTGAGCATTGAAGTGCATCTGTGTGTGTGTGTGTGTGTGTGTTATGTGAGATCCTCCAGTGAGCATTGAAGTGCATCTGTGTGTGTGTGTGTGTGTGTGTGTGTGTGTGTGTTTATGTGAGATCCTCCAGGGAACATAGAAGGGCATCTGTGTGTGTGTGGGGGGGGTACATGTGTTTATTTTAAATCCTCCAGGAAACATGAAATTGCATCTGCATTGGGGTAAGCATGTGTGTTTACATGAGATTTGGGGATTTTCTTAAATAAATAAATATTTATCTTTATATATACAGAGAAATACATGTTCATACATGTAATTGCTTTAATATCCCTAGTTATATATACATAAGTTGCCTCTCACCTACATGGAGAGACACCACCTCAGACTATAAGACAGCATTACATAGTTTATGTGTAAACATCTCCCTTTTAATTCTTATTTACTTATATGTAAGTATACACATTAATGTGTGTGTGTATCCGTTCATTTCTAGTTATATTTTGGCTGGTGCCCTCTATACGTAAAACACTCTGACTGACAGACTGAGCCACACTGTTTCTCCAGATCGGCGATTGTAAAACCCTAGGACCTCACCCAGTGTTGAACTTCCGGTCCAGCGGGAAGATGCAGCTGGACACTGGACTTTGAGCGCCAGGACCATTTCCTCCCTTCGTGTTTGGGAGAAGTCAGAGAGTGTCACTCTCTCTTTGCCTTTCTGGGCTGTGCTGTCATAAAGAAGGGCACCTCAGAATAGAACAGGGGTCCAGAACCCCTAGAAGCCCAATTTTGAGCCAGCTCTGAAGACTGGTCAGATCTGTAGCTCTTATCAGACTGGTGTCAGTTCAGGGAAACTTTGACATTTGTCCCCCAAATAAAACCACATGAAGTTCCCTCCTATCTTGTTTCACATCCCCGAGAGCTTGGCTTTCAACCGAGTGGGAGCACTCTTGGTCTCCACCCTCTGAGAAGTGTGATTTTGGGGTCACATCCAGTGGCCAATCTAAAAACGACTGGGAACCTCAGACACGTAAGATTTTAGGCAGCACATTTTTGTTCCAAATGTGTCAAGTAAGAGCGTTTGTTGTAAGAAGTCCTATCCCTATGGGGCTTTTATCATATAAACCCTTGTTGCCTGCTTAGCCCTGAGAAAACACACTTTCAGGAGGGTATCACAGATTAAGGAGTCTGTCATTGGCAGTCCCCCACTAATTTGTGGGTTACTGGAGGTACTGTATGAACAAACACCATTCTTAACCATTGGTGGCAACAAGAGCTCTGGCTATCTTAAGCCTATTTCTGAGAATACAATTTTTTGAGGATCATTGGGGTTGCCTCTTCTATGTTGTCTCCAGAAATACCTTTTGCTTATATGGTAAAAGTTATCCTAAACCTGTAAATTTGCCTTACGGGCTTTTCATGAACAGCCTTGTTGGAATGAGTAACTACTGAAATAAGTTCACCATCGAATACTGGTTAGATAATCGATCCTTTATGATAGAAAGACTCCTAAATTTGAAAAAGAGATCTCTTATTCTAAACAGTTGCCTCACAGGTATGCATGGAAAGATTAATTTAAAATAAAGAGGCATAGTGGTTTCACGGCTAACCTTAGAAAATTTTTTGACAAAATTAAAGGGTGACAGTCTGGCCCAAAGCAAAATTTAAAGTTTTTGTATGCTAAAAGTGCCTGCTGTGATTCTCCCACAGAATTTGCAATGATGGCCACTCCACCTTGCAGTCTGGTTAAAATCCCATACTTTCACTGTTATAGCCTGATTTTGATTCCTGGTGGGGAATTAGTCACTTTGGTTGGATATTTATGTGATTTTTTTTTCTCTCTCTCTCTATATATATCTACTGTATATATGTGTGTGTGTATATATATATATCCATATATATATCCACTGTATATATGTGTGTGTGTATATATATATATCCATATATATCCATGTATAATGGATAATAATCCATTAATTATATCTATTATATTAAATATGTATAATATATTAATATAATTCAATATATATTATATTTAATATATTTAATAATCCATTATACATGGATATATATATGGATATATATCCATGTGTAATGTGTATATATATCCATGTATAATGGATTTGGATAATAATCCATTATACATGAATTATATATGGATATATATATATATTTAGGATAATAATCCACTATACATGGATATATATGGATATATATATTCATATATGTATATATCCATTGTATAAATGAATATATGAAAGTATATATATCTATTGTATAAATATATATCCATTGTATAAATGAATATGAATGGATATTTTTTAAATGGGAATATAAAAGTACATATATATATATACACACACACATTTATTTCAGGTTCAGTGTGCACATGTGCAGAATTGTTACATGGAGGAATTATATGTCGCTGGGATTTGGTGTACAAATGATTTTACCACCCAGGTAGTGAGCATAGAACTTAACAGGTAGTTTTTTTAACCCTCACCATTCTCCTACCTTCCCTTTTCAAGTGGGTCCCTGTGTCAATTGTTTCCATGTTTTATTTCATGTTTTTTTTTCTGTTTTTGGGGGCACACAGGGATTTAAGTCTTTTGTGTGTAGATGGTCAGCTGAGAAGTTGACACCCTAGAGAATATGGCTGAACAGATGTGAGTTGTATCCTATTTGCAGGTGGCAAAACTTTCTTTTCCTTGAGCTGTCTTTGGGGTGATTCTGGATCTTGTGAGAACTGCTCTGCACCTCTTTGGAGATTTTATGTGCAACCTTGATTAAGTTATAACCTTGGTTAAGGCTTACTGAATTTGGTGAGTCACCTGAAAAAGTACCACTGGTTTAAAACATTTCAAAGCCAGGAATATCAGCTGCTTGCTCTGGCTAAAAGACAGGCAGTAACAAATCCTGGTGAGGATGTGGAGGAAAGGGAAGCTTTGTAAATTGTTGGTGGGAATGTAGATTACTACAACCACGATGGAGAACAGTTTGGAGGTTTCTCAAAAAGCAAAACGTTGAGCTACCATATGATTCAGCAATCTCACTGCTGGGTATACGTCACAAAGAAAGAAAGCCAGTGTATCAAAAATATATCTGCACCCCAATGTTTGTTGCAACAGTGTTTACAATAGCTAAGATTGAAAAGAAACCTAAGTGTTCATCAACAGATGAATGGATGAAGAAAATGTGGTACTTATACAAAACGGAGTACTATTCAGCCTTAAAACGAATGAGATCCTGTCATTTGTAACAACATGGTTAGAACTGAAAAGAATTAAGTGAAATAAGACAGGCACAGAAAGACAGACATCACAAGTTCTCACTTATTTGTGGGATCTAAAAAGCAAAACAACTGAACTCATTAACATAGAACATAGAAGGATGGTTATCAGAGACTGGGAAGGGTAGTGGAGGCTTGGGAGGTGGGGGGAATGGTTAATGGGTAAAAAAACAAGCTCAGAAAAATAAATAAGACCTAAAATTTGATAGCACATCAGGGTGACTACAGTCAATAACAACTTAGTCATGCATTTTAAAATGACTTAAAGAGTGTGGCTGAATTGTTCGTAACTTAAAGGATAAATGCTTGTGGCAACAGATACTCCATTCTCCATGATGTTCTTATTTCACCTTGCACATCATCAGAACATCTCATGAATCCTATAAATACATATGCCTTACTGTATACCCACAAAAGTTAAAAATGAAAAAAAAGAAAAATAATGTAATAATACTTTGCAGACACCATTTGTTTTCTGTCACCACTAAATACAAAATATACACAAAGTAGGTATAAAACTTATACATATTTGCTATTTCTGAATCAAATCAAATCAATCAATCAGCTACATCATACATTATTACAGGATGGAGGTATTTTTAAAATAGCTCTACTAATCATAGAAATGTTCCAACTCTTACAGAAAAGATAAAACATCTATCAGATTAATTTTCAAATTATACTAGAGAACCTAAAGAAAAAAGTTGTATGGCTTCATACCTCAAAATTCAACAATGACAAACAGTGAGAATTGCATGTAATTAATTTAAATTAATTACAATTAAGTTTTAAGCCAAAAATTATGGATTGGCTTATGGTGTTGGACATCCATAATTTCCCCACAAGTTAAACTCACCACTCAGTAATTATTTCCTCTTTCCTGCATGCATTTGGTCCTGGTCAGTTCGTGGCCCAAGATGTTTTTTTCCATATTAGAGCACTTAATCTGTCTATTGATCCACAGAAAATAGACTCTGCTCACACATTGAAATATTAACTACTCACCTGATTTCCTGCTGCTGCTGGGACAATGGGCTCAGGTTTGTGTTTCACAACAGCCAACAAGTGCATAGAGGTCTGAGATAAGGGCTCGCGATCCTATGACTTTACTTCACCAGAGAACTACAATTTTCATCTCACCTGTAGATACCAGGACAGTACATATTTGATGAGTTAAAGTTATTTTTGTAAAACTTTGTCTGAGTTCCTAATTACCAAAAAAAAAAAAAAAAAAAAGCAAAAATGACAACTTTCTACCAAGCATCTTCAAAGGCATGAAAATGGGAGAGACTGTGTTTTTCCCTGATCCCTGGAGGTTGATAGGGGCTCATGGAGAGTAGAGAAAATGCTGAGTCTGAGACCTGAGAGACTAAAAGCAAAGCATGCATGTCTTAGTGAATTCTGTGCTTCCCTGAGATCTTCCTCTGCTGAAAATCCGGTTTTCAGTTAACCCCCAAATCCCTGAGCCAAACTATTAGTGAATTGTAAATAGATAAGCCCACACAAACAGCATGAGAAGGAAGTGCCAACAGGATACAGTGTAGAGAAGAACTTAAAGACAAATATTAAAATGAAAACTAGGGACAAAATTGTGTGATTCAATGCAAATTAACATTAATATGTGGCTCATATATATTCTAGGAACATATATCTTAACATCATTTAACCAATAGAGATGCTAAGAAAATATTTATTAAATATTTGTTTTCCACACAAGAAAGCACCAAATTCATATTGTCCAGAAGAAAATTTTACTCATGAAGTAATTAATATACCAATATTGCTTAAACTATTTAAAAGTTATAAAGTAACCAATCTTCCAAATAGTTGTTCTGAAGGATATATAAAAGTGATATAACTTTGCTTGTTTGATGCTGTACAGAATATTATACATAATTAGGGCATATTACTATGAAAGTAAATTTTTTTAAATTTTCCTGATGCTTTATTGAACATTTATTTATTATTATTTTTTATTGTACTTTTATCTGAGGTACATGTGCAGATCATACAGGATGTTTGCACAGGTACACACATGGCAATGTGGTTTGCTGTCCCCATCCCCCTGTCACCTACATCTGGCGTTTCTCCCCATGTTATCCCTCCCTGACCACCCCCTCTACTGTCCCTCCCTTGCCCCCCAACAGACCCCATTGTGTGATGCTCCCCTCCCTGTGACCATGTGTTCTCATTATTCATCATTTGCCTATGAGTGAGAACATGCGGTGTTTGGTTTTCTGTTCTTGTGTCAGTTTGCTGAGAATGGTTTCCAGATTCATCCATGTCCCTACAAAAAACACAAACTCATCATTTTTTATGGCTGCATAATATTCCATGGTGGATATGTGCCACATTTTCCTTGTCCAGTCTATCATCAATGGGCATTTGGGTTGGTTCCAGGTCTTTGCTATTGTAAACAGTGCCACTATGAACATACATGTGCATGTGTCTTTATAAAAGAATGATTTGTAATCCTTTGGGTATATACCCAGTAATGGGATTGCTGGGTCAAATGGAATTTTTATTTCTAGGTCTTTGAGGAAGCGCCACACTGTCTTCCACAATGGTTTAACTAATTTACACTCCCACCAACAGTGTAAAGTGTTCCTATTTCTCCACAACCTCTCCAGCATCTGCTGTCTCCAGGTTTTTTAATGATTGCCATTCTAACTGGCATGAGACGGTATCTCAATGTGGTTTGATTTGTATTTTTCTAACAATCAGTGATGATGAGCATTTTTTCACATATTTGTTGGCCTTGTATATGTCTTCTTTGAAAAGTGTCTGTCCATATCCTCTGCCCACGTTTGGATGTGTTGTTTTTTTCTTGTAAATCTGTTTTAGTTCTTTGTATATTCTGGATATTAGTCCTTTGTCATGTGAGTAGATTGCAAACATTTTTTCCCATTCTGTTGGTTGCTGGTTCACTCTAATGACTGTTTCTTTTGTTGTACAGAAGTTCTGGAGTTTAATTAGGTCCTGCTTCTCTATTATGGCTTTTGCTGACAATTCTTTTGGTGTTTTAGTCATGAAGTCCTTGCCTATGCCTATGTCCTGAATGATTTTGCCTAGGTTTTCTTCTAGGGTTTTTATGGTGTTTGGAGTTCTTATGTCTAAGTCTTTAATCCATCTGCATTTAATTTTAGTGTAAGGTGTCAGGAAGGGGTCCAGTTTCTGCTTTCTGCACACTCCTATCCAGTTTTCCCAACACCATTTATTAAACAGGAAATCCTTTCCCCATTGCTTATTTTTGTCAGGTTTGTCAAAAATCAGATGATTATAGATGTGTGACATTGCCTCCAGGGCCTCTGTTCTGTTCCATTGGTCTATATCTCTGTTTTGGTAACAGTACCATGCTGTTTTGATTACTGTAGCCTGCAGTATAGTTTGAAATCAGGTAGCATGATGTTTCTGGCTTTGTTCTTTTTACTTAGGATTGTCTTGGCTATGTGGGCTCTCTTTTGGTTCCATATGAAGTTTAGGGTGTTTTTTTCCAGTTCTGTGAAGAAGGTCATTGGTAGCTTGATGAGGATAGCATTGAATCTATAAATTATTTTGGGCAGTATGGCCATTTTCAAGATATTGATTCTTCCTAACCGTGAGCATGGAATGTTTCTCCATCTCTTTGTGTCCTCTCTTATTTCCTTGAGCTGTGATTTGTAGTTCTTCTTGAAGAGGTCCTTTATATTCTTTGTTAGTTGTATTCCTAGGTATTTTATTCTCTTTGTAGCAATTGTGAATGGGAGTTTGCTCATGATTTGGCTCTTTGCTATTCTGTTATTGGTGTATAGGAATGCTTGTGATTTTTGCACATGGATTTTTTTATCCTGAGACTTTGCTGAAGTTGCTTACCCGTTTAAGGAGTTTTTGGGCTCAGATGATAGCATCTTCTAAATATACAATCACGTCATCTGCAAATAGAGACAATTTGACTTCCTCTTTTCCCTAATTGAATACCCTTTATTTTTTTGTTCTTGCCTGATTGCTCTGGCTAGAACTCCCAGTACTATATTGCATAGGAGTGGTGAGAGAGGGCATCCTTGTCTAGTGCCAGATTCCAAAGGTAATGCTTCCAGTTTTTGCCCATTCAGTATGATATTGGCTGTAGGTTCGTTGTAAATAGCTTTTATTGTTTTGAGATACATTCCTTTGATACTTGGCTTATTGAGAGTTTTTAGCATAAAGGGCTGTTGAATTTGTCAAAGGCCTTCTCTGCATCTACTGAGATAATCATGTGGTTTTTGTCTTTGGTTCTGTTTATATGATGAATTATGTTTATAGACTTGGGCATGTTGAATCAGTCTTGCATCCCTGGAATAAAGCCTACTTGATCATGATGGATAAGCTTTTTGATATGCTGTTGCAATCCGTTTGCTAGTATTTTATTGAAGATTTTTGCATCTATGTTGATCATGGATATTGGCCTGAAGTTTTCTTTTTTTGTTGAGTCTCTGCTGGGTTTTGGTATCAGGATGATATTGGTCTAATAAAATGATTTGGGAAGGATTCCCTCCTTTTGTATTGTTTGGAATAGTTTCAGAAGGAATGGTACCATCTCCTCTTTGTACATCTGCTAGAATTCAGCTGTGAACCCATCTGGACTTAGACTTTTTTTTGGTTGGTAGACTATTAATTGCTGCCTCAACTTCAGCCCTTGTTATTGGTCTCTTCAGGGTTTCAACTTCTTCCTGGTTTAGGCTTGGGAGGGTGCAAGTGTCCAGGAATTTATCCATTTCTTCCAGGTTTACTGGTTTATGTGCATAGAGTTGTTTGTAGTAATATCTGATTGTAGTTTGTATTTCTGTGGAATCTGTAGTGATATCTCCTTTATCATTTTTTATTGCGTCTATTTGATTCTTCTCGTTTTCTTTTTTATTAATCTGGTTAGCAGTCTGTCTATTTTGTTGATCTTTTCAAAAAACCAGCTCCTGGATTTACTGATGTTTTGAAGGGTTTCTTTTGTCTCTATCTCCTTTGGTTCTGCTCTGATCTTAAGTTATTTCTTATCTTCTGCTAAGTTTTGAGTTTTTTTGATCTTGCTCCCTTTCAATTTTGATGATAGGGTGTCAATTTTAGATCTTTCCTTGCTTTTAATGTGGTCATTTATTGTTATAAATTTCCCTCTAGACACTGCTTTAAATGTGTCCCAGAGATTCTGGTACACTGTGTCTTTGTTCTTGTTGGTTTCAAAGAACATCTTTAGTTTCTGCCTTCATTTCATTGTTTATCCAGTCAACATTCAGGAGCCAGTTGTTTGGTTTCCATGAAGCTGTGAGGTTCTGAGTTAGTTTCTTAATTCTAAGTTCTAATTTGATTGCCCTGTGGTCTGAGAGACTGTTTGTTATGATTTCCATTCTTTTGCATTTGCTGAGGAGTGATTTACTTCCAATTATGTGGTCAATTTTAGAGTAGGTGCAATGTGGTGATGAGAAGAATGTATATTTTGTGAATTTGGGGTGGAGATTTCTGTAGATATCTATTACATCTACTTGGTACAGATCTGAGTTCAAGTCCTGGATATCCTTGTTAATATTCTGTCTCATTCATCTGTCTAATATTGATAGTGGAGAGTTAAAGTCTCCCACTATTATTTTGTGGGAATCTAAGTCTCTTCGTAGGTCATTAAGAACTTGCTTTATGTACTTGGGTGCTCCTGTATTGGGTATGTATATATTTAGGATCATTAGCTTTTCTTGATTCATTGATCTTTTACCATTATGTAATGCCCTTCTTTGTCTCTTTTGATCTTTGTTGGTTTAAAGTCCATTTTATCAGAGACTAGGATTACAACTCCTGCTTTTTTTTGCTTTCCATTTGTTTGGTAAATCTTTCTCTATCCCTTTATTTTAAGCCTATGTGTGTCCTTGTACATGAGGTGGGTTTCCTGAATACAGCACACTGATGGGTCTTAATATTTTATCCAATTTACAAGTCTGTGTCTTTTGATTGGGGCATTTAGTCCATTTACATTTAAGGTTAATATTGTTATATGTGAATTTGATCCTGCCATTTTGATGCTAGCTGGATGTCTTGCTTGTGAGTTGATGCATTTTTTTCATTGTGTTGAAGGTCTTTACAATTTGGTATATTTTTGGAGTGGCTGGTACTCATTTTTCCTTTCCTTGTTTAGTGCTTCTTTCAGGAGTTCTTGTAAGGCAGGCCTGGTGGTGATGAACTCTCTCAGCAATTGCTTGTCCCTAAAGGATTTTCTTTCTCTTTCGTTTATAAAGCTTAGTTTGTCTGGATATGAAATTCTAGGTTGAAAGTTCTTTTCTTTAAAGATGTTGAATATTTGGCCCACATTCTCTTCTGGCTTGTAGGGTTTCTGCCAAGAAATCCACTGTGAGTCTGATTGGCTTCCTTTTGTGGGTGACCTGACCTTTTTCTCTGGCTGCCCTTAGCATTTTTTCCTTCATTTCAACCCTGGTGAATCTGATGATTATGTGCCTTGGGGTTGCTCTTCTTGAGAAATACCTTTATGGTTTTCTCTATGTTTCCTGGACTTTGATGGTGACCTGGCTTTCTAGGTTGGGGAAGTTCTCCTGGATAATATCCTGATGAGTGTTTTCCAGCTTGGATTCATTCTCTCCATCACATTCAGATACACCTATGAAATGTAGATTAGGTCTTTTCACATAATCCCATATTTCTTGGAGGCTTCGTTCATTTCTTTTCACTGTTTTTTTTTTTCTATTGCTGCCTTCCTGTTTTATTTCATTGAGTTGATTTTCAATCTCTGATATCCTTTCTTCTGCTTGGTCAATTCAGCTATTGAAACTTGTGTATGCTTTGTGAAGTTTTCGTGCTGTGTTTTTCAGCTCCATCAAGTCGTTTATATTCTTCTCTAAGCTGTTTATTCTACTTAGCATCTCATCTAACCTTTTTTCTAGGTTCTTAGTTTCTTTGCATTGGGTTAGCACATGTTATGTTAGCTCAGAGAAGTTTGTTATTACCCACCTTCTAAAGCCTGTTTCTGTCAATTCGTCAGATTCATTCTCCATCCATCTTTGATCCCTAACTGGTGAGGAGTTGTGATCCTTTGGAGGAGGAGAGGCTTTCTGATTTTTGGTGGTTTTTTTGTGCTGGTTTCTTCCCATATTAGTGGTTTTATCTCCCTGTGATCTTTGTAGTTGGTGACTTTCGGATGGGGTATCTGAGTGGACATTCTTTTTGTTGATGATGAAGTTATTTCTTTATGTTTCTTAGTTTTCCTTCTAACAATCAGGTCCCTCTGCTGCAGGACTGCTGGAGGTCCACTCCAGATCCTGCTTCCCTGAGGATCACCTGCAGGGGCTGCAGAACAGTAAGGGTTGCTGCCAGTTTCTTCTTCTGTTATCTTCGTCCCAGAAGGGTACCTGCTACATGTAGGCCTGAGTTCTCCTTTATGAGGTGTCTCTTTGGGTATGTGGGGGTTGGGGAGCTGCTGGAGGAGACAGTCTGTCTCTTACAGGAGCTCAAGTGGTGTGCTGGGAGCTCTGTTCTTCCATGCAGAGCTGCTGGGCAGGTACTCTTAGGTCTGCTGCAGGGGAACTAATAACCACCTCTTTTCCCAGGTGCTCTGTCCTAGGAAAGTCAGCTTTATTTATAAGTTTCTGTTGTGCTGCTGCCTTTTTTCATAGATGCCCTGCCCTGCATGGAGTAGTCTAGTCAGTCTGCCAGCAGAGGCATTACTGAGCTGCCACAGGCTCTGCCCAGCTGCTGTGTGAACTGCCTTAGTAGTGGCAGACTGCCTCGGTAGGGGTGGTCATTCTTCCCTGACTGAGCTGAACTGTCCTGGGTTCATCTGTGCTTGCTGGGAAACTCTCAATCCAGAGTGTTTCAGATTGTTTGTTTTGTGGGGGTGGTACCCGCCAAGCCAGATAGCCTGGCACCCTGTGTCTGCCCCCTCCCTTTCAGTTGAATGGGTGGCTCTGTCTCCCAGGCTTCCAGGTGCCACTGGAAACATCTGCCCAGATTTGTGTGAGTTTCTGTGTGCCAAGCTGGCACCAGTTGAAATCACTGTGCTGAAAACTCCTGGCACTTTTCAGCCAGGGAATCTCCTGGTCCGTGGGCATTGAAAATTTGTTTGGAAATGCGGTGGGCACTCACCCTCTGCATTGTTCCTTCTGGGAACTGCACTCTGGAGCTGTTCCTATTCGGCCATCTTGGATCCTCCCCAAAAGTAAAATTTTTAAATGTTCAAAACCACTGTGTCAACACATTAAAATATTAGATCAGTAGGAAGTCCATTTATGTCAGAAATGAAAGTGAGACTCATTGCATTAGGAAATTCATTAACATAATAAATTACATTAATTGAATTAATGAGAATGCCTTATGTTCATGTTCATAGATGAAAAACAGATAATGCCAAAATTTTAAAGAAAATTACTTTAAATAATTCCATTAGTATGGAATTGGTTGAAAATACTTTTTAAAAACTTAAAATAGATTCATATCAACAAAAAATTATGACATTATAGGATTAGGCAGGGTCAACACTACTAGGACATCAAAGGTACTTTAATTTATAAGTTGATTTTATGGTTTCATAGTATTCCAAGGTGCATATGTACCTTAGCAAGGACATGGATGCAGGTGGAGATCATTATTCTTAGCTAAGAAATGCAGAAACAGAAAACCAAATATGACCCGTTCTTACTTACAAGTGGGAGCTAAATGATGATAACACATGGACACATAGAGGGATGCAACACACTGGGGCCTTTCGGGAGGTGGAAGTTGGGAGGAGAGAGATGATTAGGAAAAGTAACTAATGGAAACTAGGCTTAATATCTGGATGATGAAATAATCTGTACAAGCCCTAACCAGCAGGCATTTACCTATATAACAAACCTGCACATCCTGCACATGTACCTCTGAGATTAAAATAAAAATTAAAAATATAAAGAAAATTTAAAAAGTTGATTTTAACTTCAATATAGGTACCATCTGTGTTCTGGATATAGAAACTTTATTGTAAAAGACAGCAAATAAAATATCAGTGAAAAGTCTGAAAATTAAAAAAGAGTGATTTCCCCTTTAAAATAGTGTACAGACTTGGAAATTAAAATTGGGTTGTGTTGTTTCATCATTAGACTGAAAGGCCAATGGAATAAAATGTTCAAAAATGGAATAAAACATATATGAAAATGTACTGTGCAATAAAAGCAGGAGTGTAGAAAGAAGAGGTGAAAACTTGGTGTATCTCATTGGGCCCTGAAACTCACAGGCAGCAGTCTGTCTCTTGCCACATGTGCTTTCTGCAAGTCTGGTATTGCCACATGCGCAGGAAGCACATTTAACATTTGAGCAAGAGCATTTTGGGCTAATGTCTGATTCATGTGACTTTTTCTGCCTCGATATTCATTGTAACCTGTTCTCATAGCCCACAGTACATTTCCTGCTGAGCTGAGATGTTACTGCCATTAATAAAGCTCTATTACCTGCAATTGTCCTGGTTTCTCTGGGAACCCTGAGAACAGTCACATGTGATTGTGGTAATTCTTTAGTTGGTCACTTGCCTGGTGGAAGTGACCAACTAAAGAATGATCCGGGGGGGCTCCTCTCCACACTGGGCCTACAGGGAATGAAAGCTTGTGAAGAGTGCTGGGACAGAACCCTGCATGGGGACACTGGCATGGGTCACTTTAAGGTACCATGCTCTTAATCTATACCCCAAACTGATGCAGACAGAAAGTACCACATGCCTTCAGAAAAACAAGCAAACAAAACATGTTTGGAAAATGAATCATCTTTGGTTGTGAAAAATAGTATCTTCTTCAGAGGATGTGCTAAAATCAAAGCTAACAGATGATGTATGCCTGGGATAAAAGTGGTCATTTGTTAACAGATACTGGTGAGGCTGCAGAGAAAAGGAAAATTCTTTTCACTGTCGCTGGGAATGTAAATTAGGTCGGTCACTATGGAAATCAGTTTAGAGATTTCTCCAAAAATGTACAACAGAGCTACTGATTGACCCAGCAATCACATTACTGAGTATATACCCAAAAGAAAATATAATATTTGACCAGAAAGACACATGCGAACCTGCACACCCAGCATCTGTATCTAAAATAAAAGTTGAAATTATTTTTAAAATTGTGAAAAATTTTCACCCATGGCAGGGATGAAGAAGAACATTATCACTAAGGTCAACAGGTACACATCCGAACGCAGCCCCAGAGGCAGAGCTGGGGAATGAAAATGAGTTTGTTACTTAGACATGGCTGCTGATTCTTGAATGTCATATATTTCCCAGGGTGTCTTTATCATTTTTTTTAACCTGCCTGTCTATGTTCAGACACATGCCCTCAAAGGTGACTTGGGCTCTAGAATGAGAAATTCATCACTGTCCTTTGGTCAAGGTAGAGGGAGTTATGTAATTCCAAAATCTGTCCATATCTAATGACAGAAATCAGAAAAAAACTGAACAAATGGAGAAGATACATCATCTTCATAAATTAAAAAACTCAATATTGTCAGAATGTCAGTTCTTCCCAGTGTATAGATTCAATGCAATTCTGATAAAAATGGAAGCAAATTATTTTATAGATATAGAAAAACGAATTCTATAGTTTATATGGAGAAGAAAAAGACCTTGAATAGGAAACATAATATTGAAGAACAAAATTGGAGGAAATACGGGCACTACTCAACTGCAAGACTTACTGTAAAGCTATGATCATCAAAGTAGTGCCATATTGATGAAAGAGTACCTATAACCGAATAATGAAGTGAAAGTTGACACACATCTATATATTTAATTAATATTTGATGAAAAAGTAAAGGAAATATGGTGAAACAAAGATAGGGTTCATCAGAAAGTGGTGCTGGAACAACTGAATATCCACATTAAAAAAAAATGTGTCAGATCTTAACCTCTCACCAAAATGAACTCAAAACGAATCACAGGCCCAAATGTCAGATAGAAAACTATAAAATTTCTGGTAAATAAAATGAGAAAATTTAGACCCTCTTGGGTTTGATTATCTCTAGAAAAAAAGAAAAAAAACCACCAAAGTTACGGCACATAAAAGAAATAATGTAAGCTACACTTGATTAAAATGTAACATTTTGTTCTGTTAAAGCCACTGAAAGTGAAGACAAGCAGCAGACTGAAAGAAAATATTTGCAGAAACATATTTGAATGACAAATTTTATCCAGAATATACCTATCGTCTTAAAACGGAATGATAAGAAACAAACAACCCAATTAAAAAGTGAACTAAAGACTGTAACACGCATTTCACCAAATAAAATATACAAATAATAAAAAATAAGCATGTGTAATGACGCTCCACATAATATATCCTTAGGGAAATGCAGTAATGAGCTAACACTGCACATCTAGCAGAATGACCAAAAGCAAGAACATGGTCACCTACTTTAATCACATAGTTCCTATCACATAATTAGTGGGCACTGTGGGTGCCCACACACCAACTCTGCAAGCTTGGTGTGTAAAGAATTCCACATAGATAATGGTAGTGACTAGAAGTATTTATTTATTCATTTATTTATGAGACAGTCTCTGTTGCCCAGGCTTGGAGTGCAGGGGCACAAATATCCAAACAATAACCCAAATTTAGAAGACGGAAAACATCAAATGCTGTCGAAGATGTGGAGCAAAAGTGCCTCTCATTCCTTGTTTGTGGCACAATCCCAGATCACTGTTACCACGAACTCCCGCCGGACCCAAGGGATCTTCCCTCAATCAATCTCCGGAGTAGCTGGGGCCACAGGCATGCACCACCATGCCTGGCTGATTGTTTTATTTTGTAGAGATGAGGTCTCCCTTTGTTGTCTAAGCTAGTCTCAGGCTCCTGGGATCAAGTGATCCTCCTATCTCGGTCTCCCAAAGTGCTGGAAGTACAGGCATGAGGCACTGCAGCCAGCCTGGAAGTCTTTTAATAGGATGACTTCAATGTAACTGTTTCCTCATCTGCTCTACTCAGCTAAGCCTCCCTCTCAGCCCAAGGGAGAGAACTGCAGCTCAGCCCCATCGAGGATAACTGCAGATTACCCAGCGCCACCACCATTCTCCAGATGCAGGTCAAGGAGGAAGGGATCCTGAGGCCTGGCAGTGGGCACACTCAGCAACCTTGAAAACCTCCAAACGGGACCCGCCATCAGTGCCCCTGTCTGAGCTGTAGCTGCTACCAGCACTTGACACACCGGCAAATATGGCCGAGAAACCCAAACTCCCCGCTTCCCCTCTGGGCCTAAGCAACGTGGACTGGTGAGACGCAGCTGCTGCACTGAAGTCAGTTGGTCCGCCCTCTGTCTGCATCAGGGCAGGAACCGCCACTCATCCCCATCCTGGCGACTGCACAGTGCCTGGAGCCCAGTTCTTTGCGCGCGAGCCAAGGAAGAGGCTGGCCTAGAGTGGGAGGGCGTGAGCCACATGGCGACCCAGGGTCTGCAACCCCGACCCTGCCGGCGCCACCAACATCGCGGATCCTTGGGCCAGAAGCCTCCATGGCGCCTAGGTCAGGGGGTGGGTCGCCAGGTGCAGGAGGGCGGGAACCGACGCTCAGCGCCACCCCGGAGGCTGCAGGGTGCCCAGCGCCAGGGCCCAGCTCCTGGATCGCGGGTCGAGGAGGGGCCCGCGGCGGCTCTGTCAAGCGGGCTGTGTGGCAGGGTGTCCTCCATGTTCCGCTCCAGGGAGCCTCGCCAGCACGGCAGCGCCTCAGCGGCAGGTGCCACCTGCACGCGGTGCCCTTTGCAGCCGGGCCAGCGCGGTTTTCCGCCTCGGCAGTCTGCTCAGCCGGCTGAGCTGCTCATGAGCCGCTGCCTAACAACTCTGCTCAAGGAATTTCTCCTGGGAGAGGCCAGAGTGTCCCAGGGCTTGGCCAGACCGACCGTCCTACTGGTGTGGGGCCGGGTGCGGGGACTGAAGAAGGGCGAGGGTGCGCGACTGGGGCGAGGGCGAGCGGGAAGCCAGCAGGTGGCCGCAGCCATGGAGAGTCTCTCAGCAGTCGCTGTCGAAGGCGTGTCGGACTCGCGGCGCCCAAGTCCCTTCAGTCAGCTGGTCTACACCAGCAACGATTCTTATGAGATCCACCACAGGGATCTCAGGAAGATCCACGAAGCTGCCTGGCAGGGCCAAGACCGGAAGCTGCAGAAGATGATGAAGAAGAGGAAGACAATGGACCTGAACATAAGAGACGGGAGGAATAGGTACCAGGCCCTGCCTGAGCCCGGGCTGCAGGAGGAGGTGGCGGCTGTGGGAGGATCGCCCCTTCAGAGTGCTGGGCTGGGGGGCCTGGGAACGAGGGGAGCAGCTGGAGGAGTGGGGGACGGTGGTCCTGGGCCCTGGGGTCTGGGCCTGCGTCCTGGGCAGCGGTCCCCCAGGCCGGGGATGAGGGCACCCTGCAGGGCGGAGGGCCCAGGCCACCTTAAAATCAGCCCCAAACTTTAGCTGCTTTCCCTTCACTCCAACTTCCCGTCACAGAGCAGTGTCTAGAGAATTTTAAAGTGCTTTAACTCACAAAATTAAGTACACACAGTGTCTTACTTTTAACGTACAGATTTTAAAAGACAATGTTAGCTTCTTTATGGGATAGTGCAAAATGAAATAATTCCCATAATATATGAACTTCTTGGCAAAAAGTTCTTTGGATAAAGTCCAATATCCATTTTGATATCAATAAATGTCTATGTAAAGATGTTCTTTGCTGAGGGACCTTAGAAGGAAACTTTGAGGTGGGAAGATGACTTCTGTTTTTCTCAAGGTGTGAGCTTTTCATCACTTTTACACAAACCAAATAAAGTTATCAATGTTTTGACATTTTTTAAATTGCACATGCTGTCTTTTACGATTGTGATGACATTTTAAAAACTTGTAATGGAGTAGAAAATCTTGCCCCTCTCGAAATGAAAATGTGCTATTAATTTGCACAAAATGGGCTGGGCGTGGTGGCTCATGCCTGTAATCCCAGCACTTTGGGTTGCTGAGGCGGGTGTATTACCTGAGGCCTGAAGATCAAGACCAGCCTGGCCCATATGGTGAAACCCTGCCTCTACAAAACTATAAAAATTAGACAGGCATGATGTCAGGTGCCTGTAACCCCAGCCACTTGGGAGGCTGAAGCAGGAGAATCGTTTGAACTTGGAAAGCAGAGAGGAGGATGTTGCAGTGAACTGAGATCCCGCCACAGCACTCCAGCCTGGGTGACAGATTGAAACTCTCTCTCAACAACAACAACAACAACAACAACAAATCACAAATTGTTTGCTAACAGCTGAAAAGACAGGTACATGAATCCAACAGAACACAAAATCCATAAACACCCAAATATATGAAATGACTGCTCTTTGGAGAAAACTACATGTTTATGCCACAAAATAAGTTCCTGATGGAATATAGATTAAAAGGTGTTAATATACAAACTGAGAAAAGTATCAGAAGAAAACATAAATGCCTATTTACACACAGGTACCTTTTTATGTTGACAACTAAGAAGCTCAGAAGCAAGCATTTTGAAGGTTAATTTAGCAAAACAGAAATTAAATCACCCTGCGTATGAGAAAAAATAAAAGGGAGCATACATGTCAGGTATTTACTACACATGTATGTGCATGTGTGAATACATGTTAGATTTAAAATTCTTCCTTTTATAGAAAATTCACTCAACAAAAACCCTCTGATTTAAAATTGGGTAATTAAATTAGAAATCTAAATTGCATATCTAAAAAAGTACTTTGCTTCTAATTTAAAATTAGGCAAATTACTTAAGATCTGCAGGTGACCTATGCACACAGGGGATGGTATTGTTTTCCTGGTTAGAGAAGGCATTTAAGTTAAATGAGGAATCCATACTGTCTTCTCTCCATGAAGTTTATGATGATAAAGAGCAGTGATATTTATACTGCCGCTTAAAGTTTAAGTTGCAGATGAAGTTTCAAATAGATAATTTGGTGGTAAGTACCATATTAAAAATTATTTATGCCCATTAGTGATCAATTCTATTATACTGAAATATTTTTAGAAAATAATGAAACATACACACAATTTCTTCTCTGAGCATGGCTTAAAATATCAATGTGTTAAGAAGAATTCATAGATTGACTCTTATAAATACATTTCAGTGAATTTATAGCATGGGATATGTGAACACTGAGGGTAGAAAAACATACACAAATATGTTGATATTTGAAAATGTATTTTGGTGTTCAAATGAGAGTAAAGCTCAGTTTGATTATACATACACACAGACTATGTATATTGTATGTATGTATATTGTTATCTGAAATTATGTACAAAATATGATAAAATTTGTTATTGAGGGCATTTGCTTTAATATAAAATGTTATTTCTTTGTATTATCTTTAATTTCTGCATTGAGAAAACAATCATAATTGTACCATTTTACTTAAAACGCTGTCTTTGTCAAGTAGTAGTAATAATTATAATATCTGACAATTACTGAGCTGTTACATGTGCTAGGAACTCGTTGAAATATTTTGCATAGATTCTCATTGAGGCATCACAGTGATGTCCTGTGAGATAACTGCTGTATTCGCTCTCACTTTGTCGGTGAGAAGATGGAAGCACAGAAAGGTTAAGCCATAGCTAGTAAGTGAAAGACCTTAAAGTAATATTCAAGCCCAAGTTGAACTGAATCCAAAGGCCAAGTTCCTTCTATTCAAATAGGCCACTCTTGGATTAATGTATTGAGTTATAAGATCGAGTGAACATTGTACTTTCTGCAGCAGAATATTAAATATTTGTTTTGAAGGCAGAGAAAGAGCATGGTATTTAATGTTTACAGTTACATAAATCATTGTATGTTTTGAGACAGTGGACTAAATTTTCCTAAAAGGTCCTCTCACTCTCATAGGACTGCGCTACACTTGGCCTGTGCCTACGGCCATGAGAATGTAGTAACTTTACTGGTAGACAGGAAGTGCTTGCTTGACGTCTGTGACGGCGAAAACAGGACACCTCTGATGGAGGTAAATAGTAGCCAGTGCTTTCAGCAGGAGATGGATTTGGTTTGAATACACAGAATGAAAATGAACTTATCTCATTGAAATACAGCTAGTTTGTGAAACCAGAGAAATATTTATTTTGATTTCTTATCATTTAAAATTTACTTATTGCTTTAATACTGACAGGCTCTACAATGTCGGAGGGAGTCTTGTGCAAATATTCTGATAGATTCTGGTGCTGATCCAACTATTGTAGATGTGTATGGCAACATGGTTCTTCAATATGCAGTTTACAGTGAGAGTTTGTCAATGCTGGCAAAACTGCTCTCCCGTGGTTCAGACATTGAAGTGAAAAACAAGGTAGACATTAACCAATGTTATTTTCAAAATGTTTGAGATCCACTTGTTTTAACATTAACATATGTAAGTGTTTTTATATTTAAAAGTTGAAACTGAATGAAAGTAGTTTGAAAGAATTGTCTATGTGTTCTTTGAGTTCACATTATGAATGTGGTGACTTTAAAAAAAATAAAAATATAAGAATTGTCTGAGATTTGACTTTAAATGTTAATATTTTTACAAGAACTATAGAGAGTACAGCTTTTCTGTGCCCTTATGATAAACGTTTGAATTCGTTAAAGGTAAAACTTTTTAGAATATTCTTCCCCATCCAAGTTGTTTTTTTCTTTTCAATTAGTGTAAAACTACAGGAAAGCAAAATTTGCCTGGATAAATTGAGTCAACGTGTAAAATTTAGGAGACATGCAGAAATCTGGATTTCCCCTTAAAGGTTTGAATCTGGTGTCTCTTGAGCCCATATGACTGTTTGGTATGCTATGAAGAGGTCCTAGCTTTACACAAAGCATATATTTTCCAGTTCGCTACTGTGCCCACCTAGGTGCATCGTGTACTCAAGCTACCTCTTCTGCCTCTGACAATATTTCAGTTATCAATTCCTCTCTCATAATATATTTTGTTAAATATTTCAAGGTATTCAAGACAGTTGATAGGTGTTTGTAATACATAGTTTATATTCTACATTAATTCTTAATAATGCTGTTGACTTCTAGAATTTAGATTTCTAAACAAAGATTTTTCTTTATATAAACCATAAACAATTATCTTTAACTTGAATGCCTTTAAGTCTTTTTAGATCAATCACGGTTATATTTGAATAGGTTATGCATTTTGCAGAAAATATTTTATCTTTCTTCTCAGAATTGTCCCTTAAAACTCAATTGATTCAGCAGCTTCTATTATGCTAATTTATATGGATGAGTTAGAACTTTCAGTAATGAGTCATTTTATTCATATTTCTGATATTTCGCCAAAAAAAGGTAGCAATTACAATACAAACCAGAATAAAAAGGGATTATTGCATTTAAGAAGTAGATATGCATTAGGATCCTAGGATTATCATTAGAACTGAGAATAAACTATTATACTGAATTTCTAATAGCTGAGATAAAATTCTATTGTCTTGTAATATGAGAAATTCCATGAACCATTTAATAATAAGCAATCAAAATTCATTTGAAGCCAATCTCTTTTGATTAGAGACCACTTCCTTAGTGACTCTTTTAGAGCAGGAGTGCCTGACATTGGCATCTGGGGTCTTAGGATCATTGATCAAAGAGAATCAAGTGAATTTGTATCACCCAGAGGAGACCCCCATTTCTCTTGGGAAGCTTTCAAAACTGGATTCTTGAAATTCTAATTTGTCAAATGTTAATGTTTGCCAAAAGAATATATATCGTCACATAAGGGTTAGGCAAAGTTCAAGTCATTTCTTGAATAATGAACATTTAATTCACAGTTTTATAATATTTCTTGAAGTTAGGTAATGTTGAAATCTGTTGAGGTACGGTGCTTCTGATAAGGTAATTATTCCTTGGAATACAGTTTAAGAAACACTGCTCTACAAGTGATAATTTAGATTACTAATATAATTAAAAAAAAAAAAACAAAGTCTTTACTACTATGTCTTAGTGTTTAAGGCTATAGAGATAAAAGATACAGCCCCACACCCTCAAGAAACCCTTGGTTTAGATGGGAAAGAAATCATTAGGATATAATGATTTTTTGAGATATCCGGAGTTAATGTGGTGATGCAGAAGCTGAATGCTTCCAAGGGAAGGTGCAGTGGATGGGAAAGCACAGAAGAGGGAGAAAGGACGGCTATTGATTTGCTTCCTAATTTATGTGTTTAAGTTCATAGGATATTATATAAGGTATTCAGTTCAACTGAGAAAGATGTAATTCCATGAATTATAAATTGTTTTTGCTGTTTTACAGGCTGGCCTCACATCACTTTTACTGGCCATAACAAACAGAAGTGAGCAAATTGTGGAATTTTTACTGACAAAAAATGAGAATGCAAATGCAGTTAATAAGTTTACATAGTATAGTAGTTATTTTTTTTAATTAAAAACACTTGAGTAGTGTTCTAGAGTACTCTCGTCAGAAATATTAAATTTATAACATTTATTTAAAATTATTAGATTATAGTGAAAAATATCAACGCAAAGTATCAGGAAGAAAAGTAATTATTTGGACTGACCAAAATAAAGAACAGCATATGTAGGATTTATCTTCTCTTATTATATTGGCTGATTCTTACTTGTAATCTCATGTTTTTGGTTGCATTATCTTCTATTAGCTAAAGTGGTTTGGTATTAGTTTTAAAAAGTATGAACTCTTCTGGTTTTTAATTTA
This sequence comes from Saguinus oedipus, assembly GCA_031835075.1. Taxonomy (NCBI): domain Eukaryota; kingdom Metazoa; phylum Chordata; class Mammalia; order Primates; family Cebidae; genus Saguinus; species Saguinus oedipus. Next base: position 4,353,984 of record CM063175.1, on the reverse strand, counting down.
ATATTGAATGATTAACACTTTCATAATATTTTTCTAACTGCTGTTTTATACACTTTTTTAAAAAATGCAATATTTGTTGGGCATGGTAACTGTCACCTGTTATCCCAGTAGTTTGAGAGGCCAAGGTTGGTGGATCATTTGAGGCCAGGAGTTTGAGACCATCCTAGCCAACACAGTGAAATCCTATCTCTACTAAAAGTGCAAAAGTCAGCTGGACATGGTGTCACATACTTGTAGTCCCAGCTACTCGGGAGGTTGAGGCAGGAGAATCGCTTGAACCCAGGAGGCAGAGGTTGCAGTGAGCTGAGATTGTACCATTGCACTCCAGCTTGGGTAACAGAGCAAGAATCTGTCTCAGAAAAAAAGCAATGTCAATCAAAAGTAGTTTAAAATCATTTTGTCTTTAGGATGACTGTTTGCTTTAAGTTGTTTTCTTTGAAGAATGTTAATATTGGGTTTATCCCTGCATGGCTATTAACTGGTATCACCAGATACTGTGAATTTATGATTATTTTCCTTTTTTTATTCACAGTGTATTTTTATTTTTAATTTGTATGGGTACAGGGAAGAAAAACATCTTTAATTGGATTAACATCTTAGTTAATGAAGATAAGCCATAGGTGAGTGATGAAGACAAAAGTGATAGACTTTTGATTCACACAAGACTAGGTTTCATTTCCTCACTTGATAGGTGTGACCTTGCAAACATTACTGAATACCAAGTATGATTTTCTATATGAAAAGGAGAATAACAATGTGTCCTTTAAGGACCATTGTGTAGAAATAACATTATGAATATAAACATCATTTAACTCAGTGTCTCGTACATTCTTATCAGCATCATTAACTCAACTTATTATGACTACTGCTGATATAATTATCCCTAATATTGTTTTAAGCCTTCAGATTGCTCTCATTTGTCTGACTTTTGGCTGATTTTGAAGTATAAAATATTATATCAGACTAAGGAAGAAATAAATAATTCTTCACTTAAATCTGTGCCTCTTTTAGATTAGTGAACAGAGCATTTTTTTTTTTTTCCTCTCAAAGGACTTTATGTTAGCCACTTCTAGTATGCCATTTCCCAGTGGGACATGAATCTTTTTGCCCCTTTGTTTTAGTCTTGGTGGTGATTTACAAGGGTAAACACTTGGCACTCAAGATACTTATGTTTGTTAGTATTAAGTAAATGGTTAATTCTACAATGACAGACAAACATTAAAAAGGTTCTGCTCCTAATAATGAAGTTATCTCTGTTATTTTAGCACAGCCCTCATGCTTGCAGTATATCATGGATCATCAGAGACAGTCGGCATGCTTCTTCAGCAAAATGTAAATATTTATGCTGAAGATATGTGTGGAATGACTGCAGAACATTATGCTGTTGCTTATGCATTTGATAAGTAAGTGTTTACATTTAAAGGCTAGGTGAAATTTCATAGTTTGTTTGAGTTAATTTTTGAAAGTGAGTTAGTTTATTCATAAAGAAAGTAGGCAAAAAGCTAGACTACTTAGAAGGAGTAATGGGTCCATGATTCTTTCTTTTAGGATTTTCAACAACTTTATCCCTAGGGATCCTATTGCCGTCTACTTGATTTGAAGTAAACCCTTATGTGGGGGATAAACATAGTGTCACAATTTTGATTTTTCTAATTAGTTATTTGGGTCTTGAAATGTCCACTTTAGCAGAAAACCTGAGAGTGTCACCTTGGGGCTGTCTTGCATACCTTCACCTTTGAATTTTTTCAAAGAATTTAAGGGGTTCTCTAAGTCCAAGGAAGACATTCCTTTTGTACAAGTCAGAAGGACTGGGGGAAATGGCCATTCTCTTCATTTGGTTGTTTCCATTGATCGTGTTGCTGCATTGTTGCCATTGCTGCCATTACCTGCAGTCTAGTAATGATTGATCTTGGTGACCAGGATGCCCTTACTAACGATCCCTCAGTTTTCCTGGTGATTCATATGTGGACTTCAAAGTTATTACAGTCTTTAAAAGCTTCTTACATACATTTTCTCAGCCATTGTTTCCAAAGCACCAGCACCTGGCTTTGGCAGCTAGGACTTTTAGCTTTAGCCACACACATAGTGAGCAAATTGACCCTTCTCCTCACACTCACAAGCTGATGTGAAACCCACATCTTAGTCTTGACTTGGCCTAGACCTTCATGGTAAGTAATGCTTTGAGTGGCTTTTCCTCTATTTTCTCTAGCAAATATTAATTGTGATAGTTTGAAACTGTAAGTCAAGTTGAAATAATGCTATAGGAAGAAATTAGAGATCTATTTATTCTTTATTACCAGGTTTATATCCCTGACCCTTTAGAACCTGTGTATCACCATTTTGTAGATACTGGAAGGTCTCATTCTGGAAGATCCCATGTCACCTTTCCCAAATTGTAGTGTGTTCCAACTTGTGGTTGTCCCCTCAACTGATTCTTTTTTCCTAAAAGTAAAAATCTCCCATGCTACTTGTATCTCTACCTCAAGTTTTTTAAATATTTTAAAAATTCTGCATCACCATGAAGCTATTCAATAGATTTCACTAAATCTCAAGTAACTTGGTTAGATTTAACAGAGCTGAGCCTCATCCATGACTGATCAGTCTTCATGTATAAAAGTAGGGATTTGTTCTGGCTTCAATGGTACACAAACCAAAACTGAAACAACATCAAGAAGATCAGCATGATCCCTGCACAAGGATGACACACAAATCTGTGCAGTGTTGTGTATTTCTTGCAGTCCCCAAAGGACATTTGACTACTTGCTAACTAGCTCCAAGAAAATGGTGTCAGTCAAAGCAAAATCGGTAACACCCAGTACTGCAGTGGTGATTTTCATACAAAAAGTATTTATGTAAGGCGAGCTATGAAATGAGATGGTGGTGAGTAACGCATAGGATCTTGTGTGCAATATGTTGTTACTAGGCATCTTGGAAATGAGAAAATACCAACTTGCATCTTCTTTGCAGAACTTACAAAACATAAAGGTAGGGTTTTGTCTTCCATGGCAGCTGGAAATGAACACGCGACTAACAAAGATTTGTTGTTTCAGAGTTTAAGGAGGTAGATAAAGGGTAATAGTGGTCCAAGCCAGATGCTGACATCTCTCAATTTTCTCCCCTTAGTGTGATTGATGAGCTGAGTAATAGAGGATAATCAGTTTATCCAGTTTAATGAATTAATATGTTTATAAATAAATTTCCTTACAAATTTTAAAATAGCTTAGATGCCCTGAATTATAAGCCACAAAGGATAGAACATCTAATAACCAAAAGTAGGAATTAATAAGAGAAAACTGCAACATTTGAACATTGTAACCTATGAAGAAACATTTTTTTTTTTTTTTTTTGAGGTGGAGTTTCACTCTTGTTACCCAGGCTGGAGTGCAATGGCACGATCTCGGCTCACAGCAACCTCCGCCTCCTGGGTTCAGGCAATTCTCCTGCCTCAGCCTCCCGAGTAGCTGGGATTACAGGCACGCGCCACCATGCCCAGCTAATTTTTGTATTTTTAGTAGAGACGGGGTTTCACCTTGTTGACCAGGATGGTCTTGATCTCTTGACGTCGTGATCCACCTGCCTCGGCCTCCCAAAGTGCTGGGATTACAGGCTTGAGCCACCGCACCCGGCCAACATGTTTTTTTTTAAATAATTTATTTATTTTTTATAGAGATAGGGTCTCCATATTTTGCCCAGAAGAAAGTAAGATGAAATACCCACGAATTGAGGGCAGTATAACCAGTAAATTAACTAGAGTTACCTTGGCATAATAAAAAATGCCCTTAACTCAGAATAAGTCCTAGCATAGTAACAAGCAGGTATTTCTTTTTTAATAAGTTGCTTCTCTTAAGCTCAAGGTGGTCTAAAAATGAGGATTTTAGAGTTTTATTTCACTAGGTTATTATAAAGATTTAATGAATACCAAGTGTGGGTGAGGGGGAGGAAGGCAGCAAAGCACACTGCCATGTGTGTACCTATGCAACTATCTTGCTCGTTCTGCACATGTACCCCCAAACCTATAATGCAATAAAAATTAAAAAAAAAAAAAAAGAAGATTTAACAAGATAACCATTTTAAATGCTCAAAGAAACGGTGAAGCAATGCAATAATTTGTTCTTGAACCATATTGCTAAAACCATTTTTAAATTCTCAATAAAACACAATGTATTGGCCTGGCGCAATGGCTCATGTCTGTGATGCAAGCACTTTGGGATACTGTAAGAGGAAGATTGCTTGAGCCCAGAAGTTCAAGACTTATTTTCTTCTCTATGAAGCTTAATAAGTTCATAGAGCTTACAAACTCTAGGTCTATGGAATAAATGATATTCTGATGTTAGCTCTGATATTGTCTGAAATATTCTAAGAACTTAATAAATTTGGTAAATATTTTTATATTGCTGTTAAAATAATAATTTTATCCATTTTTATACATAGCATTCATCAACAACTTTTGGAATATAAGCAAAAGATATCTAAAAATCCTCAAAATAGCAATCCAGGTAAGACTTCTGATAGTACAGTGCTCTTTGCTATGATAAGATTATGGAAGTGTTGATCACATAAGAGAAATTTAAAAAGCAATGTGTAAATAGCATGTGTTTACACATACGCATATGTGTGTGTGTATGTGTATATATATGCCTTTGGTTTAATTTTTTAGTTTATATTCATAATTATTTAAGAATATAGTTGTAGGTAGTTTATAATCTCAAAAAATATTATCTGAAAAAAATATTTGTTTAATTATGGTCCCTAAAATCCTATATAATATTTTTTCATAAATAAGTAAAACCATTTTTAGTTTTGTATATTGAATCTCTCCTCAATTGTCAAAACAACTTAAGTCTGTTATAAAATGTATAAAACTTGGTGTGATTGATGAGCTGAAGAATAGGGGATAATCTGGTTATCCAATTTAATGAATTAATATATTTATAAATATGTTTTATTACAAATTAGAAAGTAGTTTAGATGCCCTGAATTATAAGCCACAAAGAATTCAACATCTAATAATGAAAAGTAGGAATTAGTAACAGAAAATTGTAACATTTGAATATTATAACCTATGAAGAAACACAGAGTAGTTATTTATTTATTTATTTATTTATTTATTTATTTATTTACTGCAGAGACAGGGTCTCCTTATGTTGCCCAGGCTGGTCTTGAACTTCTGGACGACTTTTGGGCTCTATATAATTTTTACAATAAATGGTTTGTATTTAGTAAATGAGAATTAATTACAGCTGAGTCTTGAGCAACATGAGATTTAGGGTGCTGATCCCCCACACAGCTGAAAATCTGCTTTATATGAAAATCTGTTTATTTTGACTCCTCCAAAACTGTACTGATAGTCTCCTGTTGATCTGGAGACTTACTGAAAGCATCAACGGTCAGTTAACACACAGTTTCTATTTTATATGTACTGTATTACAATAAAGTGAGCTGGAGAAAATGCTACCTAAATGTGACACAATGCATTGTACAATATGAACTGTATGAGGACATCTTTATTATTTATTTATCAAAGGGCTACTATAAGTCATGTTTTGCAAGTTGCAGGAGACAATGATGGAATACAACTAGTCCGGGTCTTTAAGGTGGTCCCATAATACTGTAGAGCTGTCCCTACTGAATTTGTGCATTTTTTCCAACAGAATTTCCAAAAAAAAGATTTTTATCCATGTGTCCATTTGTCCACTTAACAAATAACTGTCAAATATCTTTAAGGTTCTAAGCATTCGTGTTATTATCATTGTCATTTTTTATTACTTACTGCTTTATTAAGGTATTAAGCATTTTTCTTGTCATTATCGTCTTTTTATTATTATTATTACTACTACTACTTTATTTAGTGCTTATTCTGTGCCAGAACCCCTTTGTGAGCTTATAATTACCACTTATTATAAGCTATGTAGTCATAGCTTAAAATGATCAGTTATTATGTTGTTACCACATTCAGCATGTGTCAGACATTTTATATCCAAGGTGAAGAGTTAAAGCTTTGAAAAGCTTGGTAGTGTCAGCCAGGTGCGGTGGCTCACGCCTGTAATCCCAGCACTTTGGGAGGCTGAGGCAGGTGGATGACGATGTCAGGAGATCAAGACCATCTCAGCTTACACCGTCGAAATCCTGTCTCTACTAAAAATATGAAAACTTAGCCCGGCGTGGTGGCACACAGCTACCTGGGAGGCTGAGGCAGGAGAATCACTTGAACCTGGGAGGTGGAAGTTGCAGTGAGGTGGAGGTTGCAGTCAGCCGAGATAGACAGCATCACTGCCTTACGGCCTGGGCAGCACAGTGAGACTCCATCTCAAAACAACAACAACAACAACAATAAATGGGTAGAATCCAGCTGCAGTAGCTCACTCCTATAATTCTAGCACTTTGGGAGGTCAAGGTGGACAGATTGCTTGTGCTCAGGAGTTTGATACCAGCCTGACTAACACGGTGAAACCCCATCCGTACTACATACACAAAATTAGCCAGGCGTGGTGGTGCATGCCTGTAATCCCAGCTACTTGGGAGTCTGAGGTAGGAGAATCATTTGAACCCAGGAGGTGGAGGTTGCAAGTGAGGTGAGATGGCGCCACTACACTCCAGCCTGGGTGACAGAGCAAGACTCCCTCTCAAAAAAATTTAAAAAAAAGGAGAAAAGTAGTTTGGTAGTATTTAAGGAAAGCACACAAAATGAGTAGAAGTTTACTATGTAAGGAATCAGAAGGATGATATTTAGCAGAAGGAAAATTTAACCAGATTGTGTGTTTGGCAGGAGAAACATCTGAAGGAACACCTGACCAGGCTGCACCATTGGCAGAGAGAATGCTTGATGAGGCTACACCCATGGCGGAGAGAATGCCTGAGGAGGCTGAAAGCTTGGAGGAGGAAACCACTGATGAGGCTGCAGGCTTGATGGAAAGAACACCTGATGAGGCCACAACCTTGGTGGAAAAAACGCCTGGGGAGGCAGAACACTTGGCAGACAGAAGGCCTGATGAGGCTGAATGCTGGAAGGAAAGAAGGCCCGATGAGTCTGAAAGCATGGAGGAAAGAATGCTTGAGGAGGCTGAAAGCCGGGTGGAGGGATCGCCTGACTGTGGTTAGCTTAGCCTAATCATTTCTCTTTACAGAGATAGGATTGGGGTAATGGGGGTAATGGGATAACAAATGTCTAAATAAACTTGTGTTTCTGCAGCAAGAAAGAATAAATAATGGCTATGCATAGGAAGCCAGAAATGTTCTCTGCAAAGATTCATTGGAAAAGTTTGATCAGAGGAGTCACAAGATTGGATTTGAGTATCAGGGCATTCTGGTCATGATATAAAGCAGAGATTAGAAAATTTTTTCTGTAAAGGGTCAGATAGGAACTATGTTAGGCCACGTGGTCTCTATTATAGCTATTCAACTCTGTTATTGTAGTGTGAATGACAGCAGTCAAAATGTTGTGGGAACTCAAGCCAAGGTGGGGGCAAGGAGACTATGGAGACGCAAGAAAATTTATTGGTGTACCGACTAACGATGGTGAGGCTAATGCCTATAATGGCTGCCAGCCCTGAACAAACAGAATGTTTTGCTTTTATATAATTTGAGGTGGGAAAACAAGGCAGGAAACAGGTTTAGGAAAAAGACAGTTAATCAAGTTTTGCAATCTTGGGAAAACATGCATTTTCTTCGTGGTTATCTTGACCTTATAACCTTGCAGCTGAGGTAGAAGGTGGTATAGTTGAGGAAGACGCCCAAGGAGACCAGATAAACAGGAATTGCACAAGTATGTGTGGGCCACGGCATAAAGATACCCTCTGGTGCTCCTATGTAAGTAGGTAGGAAGCAGTGCTAGGTCTGCTTTATCTCTACTTTCTCTAAGAACAGGTTTTATGACTAGCCTGGAATGGGGGCTGTGAGATAAGTTTGCAGCTGCAGTTGGTTGGGCTGAGCTGGGACGGGTTACTTACTTTTGCTTACTATGATTTTTTTCTTGATAACCTAGTCCTAATGTGAACTACTACTTATTCTACTTCCTCATTCCCCACTTAAAAGCTTTCTTTGGCCAGGCGCGGTGGCTCAAGCCTGTAATCCCAGCACTTTGGGAGGCCAAGGCAGGTGGATCACGAGGTCAAGAGATTGAGACCATCCTGGTCAACACGGAGAAACCCCGTCTCTACTAAAAATACAAAAAATTATCTGGGCATGGTGGTGCGTGCCTGTAGTCCCAGCTACTCAGGAGGCTGAGACAGGAGAATTGCCTGAACCCAGGAGGCTGAGGTTGCAGTGAGCCAAGATCACGCCATTGCACTCCAGCCTGGGTAACAAGAGTGAAACTCCATCTCAAAAAAAAAAAAAAAGCTTTCTTTAAAGGGATTTCATTACTAGAAGGCTTTTCTCTCTTTTCTTTTTTTGACACTTTACAATTCACATGATGCCAGGATGGAGGGGTCAGACTGTCATTAAAGTGTTACTGTTCATTTTCCTGATTGCAAAATTAGCTCACCAGTGTATCTTCTCCTGTTGTCATCTGTTTTGGACATACTGATGGTGGGTAAGCAAATTCCTTTGGCTCCTGTTGGCCTCTCTGCACTGTGTCTGTCTTAGGTCATCCCTCGCTCTGGGGACTCTTACTCATTATTGATAACCAGCCCTCCATCTGGGGCCTTACAGGGCATGCAGTATCACTGGGTATCACTGTTGGAGGCCTTTGCTTAGCCTGGAAGACAAGACTGGAGCCAGGTTACTCTTTAGCAAGCTGCTTCATTAGATTATGACACCTGATGTTTATACGTCATGATTTGGCCCAGAAGTTCTTTACCTGCACATCTGTACTTCATGTGATTCAGGGAGGGAACAAGAGAAGGGAGAGTATGAGGAAGGAAAAATCCCCTCAGAGGAGTCCTGCATTGGTACTACAGTTGTCTGCCTTTTTACTGTGTGGGTTCTCTTCCTGTGAGGAAAAAGGCTGATATTTAGTTAAAACCATTATTTTGGCAGTAGTGTGCCTAGGCGTTACTGCCTCTATGGTTGATTGTACACTTCTCAATAAAAGAGGAAAGAGGCAAGGGAGTTTTAGGCATCTGCCTAATGTGAGAATTACACTCCCTATAAGAGTTTTGAAGCCACAAAACGATGAAAAGCATCCACCAAAAAGAGAATTTGGAGACCATCCTTTCCAAGTTTGGACTGGGACATGGACCATTTTCCAAAATCTCGGTGATCTATCTCCATTATTGCTTGTCCATTGTCATCAAATTTTAAACAATTGGTTAGGTTAAATTTTCCACAAACCTCTCCTTCTGAGGTCAGGAGATAGTTAATGCCAGCTTATTCTGATACATTGCATTTCTCATCTGTAGGGCTTCTATGGGTGGCAAATCTAAAGCTCTGTATCATTGGTTGTAATTTCTAGGACCGCCTGTAACATAATGATGGGGTTATCACACAGATGGAGTGTGATGTCCCCATATCCCATCTTGGGCCCACGTGGCTGGACCATAATAATTATTCTCTCTGGGGGCCAGTCGGTGTTTTACCAGTCTCCTATTTGTACATCTTTCTTTATGTTTATTGCTTGCTTGCTCTTATTCTGGACTCATGGCATACAGAGTACCCTAATGTTTTCCCTTGCCCCACTGGAAGCAAAAAAAATGATGGTTTGATGATGCCTAACACACAAGCCCTCGTCCATTTTTCTGGCAACTGCCTGTATGCCTGCAGGCCACAAATCCAGTCGTGGCCTCAGGATGCCTGCCAAGCTTTTGAAGCTTCTAATTGGTACCAAGAGTCGTTTAAGGAAAGAAGTCTGGAAAGTGGGTTAAAACGAGGTGGCTTGGAGCTGCTCTTACCTGGTCTGTTCTCCCTCTGTCAATAGGTATTTCCTGCAGTTTCATTGTAATATTCCTGTCCTAGGCATGCCAGTTCACCTACTGGATTAGTATAGGTGGCTCCCCAGTGGGCAATACAGTACCTTCCTATAATAGAAGTCTTTAGAAGCCTAGCACTGGAGGCTGTGGATGATAACTCTGGAGTATCTTGGGCATAAAGGGTTAAAGCATAATTGTCTTGGGTGGCAATTCCTTTGCTTCCCAAGGCCACTGGTGCCCATGTTAGTTCCTCCACATATGTAACATGAGGTGACCCCTAGATTTCCTGCCATACTTTCAGCTACTGAGCAAATAGATTCCTAGTGGTGGAAGGTGACTCAGAAATTGGTTAAAATGTTCATTGAATGACTTAAAGACTTGAAACCACTGTTGGGGTCAATGAGCTTAGGTATTTTGACAATATAAAAAAGACACAGTGTCTTCATTTGCCCATTTGAGATACACAAGGCCTATCTTTCTTTTCTCAGCATTTTCTTCATCTCTCTTCGTTAAATTATTATATCCTACTGGTACTTTGATGCCTGTGACCCAAATAGGTGAGTCTGGGTCCAAGACAGTGAATTCTATGAGACTGCAGATTTTCCCTTTATCTCCTATTTCACAGTCATCATAATCCTACCAGTAGATGGCATCACTGATCCAAACGGGGATTGGAGTAAACTCAGCCTGCTTCATTTGAGGATTATAGGGTTTGCGGCTACCCCTTGTGCACACGGTTAGGATTTCTCTAATGGGGGTGTTAAAACAAGTTGGAGCTACAACTATTATTTTTAAGAAGGGTTTTTATTACCCGACAGGCATCTAAGTATAAGAACACACTTCCTTGATGAGAAGGGGATACCCAAGTCAGGTTGTAAAGGTTCCTTCTGCTGATTTTTCATGGGGCTCAAACCAAGTCTCAGGAAAAAGTTTGGGATCACAGCACATATAAGGCTGACAATCACCTGGATCACAAATTGAATAGGTAGTTTGATTATAATGCAAGTTTCTGGGGAAGCTCCTGTACACTCACAATCTGTTTGGTATAGTAGGGTCTTAACTTGTGCATTCCCTATCCATGTGGTGTTGGTGCACATAGAAAACCCATTCTTGACTTCCCGCCTTACTAAATTTGCCATAAGAGCTAACATGGGCAAAATGAAAGGCATAAATTTTATACTAAGACGGGACAAGAAATGTTTTTCCCTGGGAGCAAAACTCGGCAGCAATGACAACATGCTAACGGGATAGTTAATATTACTAAAATAACAACAAGGCTTAAGCTTTCACTCCACATATACTTGTCCGGTGGCGATTCCTCAAGCTTCAGCCATGCATTGACAAGTCAGCTTCTGGTGGTGTGACTAGAGCAGGGCTTAATGATTCCTCAGGGTTAACTGTGTCTGAGACCGAACCAGGCTGGTTCTGGTCCTTGTCAACAACGCATCTCAAAGTTAGCGTGGTGGTGTGCTCTGGATCTGGCTGACTGGTCCACTTGTCTTGGGCTGCTGGCTTTGACCGGCTGTGATGAATCCAGAAAACAACTTCAGCAACTTTAACAGCAGTGGGGGTGGAAATAAAGCGGCCCTTCCATGTAAGGCCCAATGTGATTGGGTTCCACTTGTAAACACAGACAGTCTCCCGGTTTAAATGAACTGATTGGAGTTATTAAACTTATAGGTATTCTGTCCTGTACCCAGCTTTGTACTTGCTCCATGGCTGTACTTAAGGCCTGTTTGTCTCCTTAATGTTATTTCTCCTATTTCCTTAAGATCTCCTTTTACCTGGATTATAAGTTGGCGAGGGATCTCCCAAGCAAAAGTTCCTAAGATGAATATCCAGTCTGTTTGGTTGGGGTGCATTTCACTCTGAGGGCCATGGGCAGGACTTGATCCCACCATAAGTGTGTTTCCTGACAGAATTTCTTTAGCAAGTCTTAGTCTGGTTTATTTGCTCTACTTTCCCTGAACTCTGGGGATGGTAGGCAGTACGTAATTTCCAATTTATTTTTAACAGCTGAGAGAGATTTTGAACAATCTCAGCTACACATGCTGGTCTACTGTTGGATCCTGGAGTCAGAGGCAGCACAAACCTGGGGATAACATCCTTTAATAAGGCTCTGGTCACTTCTCTGGCCTTTTCAGTTTGAGTGCGGAATGCCTCAACCCACCTGGAGTAAGTACAGATGAATACTAACATATACCAATAGCGTTCTGCTCCAGGAAATTTGGTAACATCTACAAGTAAGTTTTCACATAAGGTTGTTCCTACTCTGAATTCCTGGGTGTTGAAGTGGCCCTGCCGCAGATTGTTTTGGGCACAGGTTAAGCAGTTTTTACTAACAGCATAGGTGATGGCAGTGAGGTGCAGCACGTAAAAATGGTTCCCTATTAGGGCTTCTAAAGCTGTCTTCCACATATGTGTTCCCTCACAGAACTGCTCCACAAACTTCAGGGCCATTATGTCAGGAATGGCCAGCCGCCCAGCTGAGAATTGCCACCGCCCACTTTTGGAATAATTCCCAGCCTCCTGAGTGAACAGGGCCTTTTCTCTAGGGGCGTAACTAGGTTTTCCCATAGGTAGAGGTTCTGGAAGAAGAGGCATCGCAAACTCCTTTCCCTCCAATGATGGAGTCACTATAGCCTCTCTGCTTTCCTATTGCCCCTAGACTCATAAGACCCATATGCCTGGTATCCTTTGCAGTGCAGAACGGCTACCTTTTCTGGTGCCCATACAGCATCTAAAAGCTGCAAGTTTCCTTCTTTGTGTTTTATTTCCTTTCCTCTACCTGTCAGGAGCCCTCTTTTTTTATATATGGCTCCCATGGGCATGCAGCATAGCAAAGGCATTTTTGGATGCCAGTGTATATATTGGCCACCTTTCCTTTTGCTAGTAAGAGGGCTCTTGTTAGAGCTCTTGATTCTGCCTTCTGGGCTGATGTCCAGGGGGCAAAGACTTTGCCTCTACCACTGAGCCATCGTTTGGCCCATAATCATATGTTACCACTGCATACCCGGCCCAGTAGATTCCTCCTGAGATATAACTGCTGCCATCTGTCAAGTAAACAACTTCTGAATCACTAAATGGCAGATCTCTTCAGCTCAAGAACACCTCATCTACTATATCTATACAATAATGTGAGAGGGTCCCACCTACGGGTAGCAGGGTAACTGTGTTTAGAGTATTCACTGTCTCAGCAACTATGTAAGGGTTCTCACACAAGAGCCCTTGGTACCTACCTAGTCATCCCAGGGTTTGACAGCCAGTAATGTCCTCTCTGGTCTAGTAAGGTAATTACTTTGTGGGTACCCGGATGATTAACTGCTGTCCTAACATCAGCTTGCCAGCCTCCTGAGCCAATAGGGCTGTGGCCACTACAGCTTTGAAACAGGGGCCAGCCTAGTGCTACAGAGTCTAACTGCTTGGATAAATATGCTACAGGTCAATGCCACAACCCCAGCATTTGTGTTAGGACTCCGATAGCCATTCCTTTTCTTTCATGTACGTATAAGAAGAAAGGCTTGGTTTGATCTGGTAGTTCTAAGGCTGGGGTCTGAATTAAGGCTTTCCTCATTTTTGCGAAGGCCTTTTTAAAAATCTGTCTCCCAGAGGGGTTTCTTTTCTCCCCTTTTTGTGACTTCATAGATGGGCTTAGCAATGAGTGAGAAGTTTGCAATGTGACAAAACCTGCTGCCTCTGAAGACTCCCTGGTTTTGTTGGCGAGTGGTCAAGGTAGAAAGTGCACACACATTCTGCTTCCACTCACTACCACACTGTCTTTTTCCTTGACTTACCATGAACTCTCAATATTTGACCCGTTTTGAGCCTATATGGACTTTTTTCCAGGAGGCTTTATACCCTGCCTTCCGCAGGATGTGAAGGAGGTCTTTAGCATGCTTTAGGCAATCTACTACTACCACTAATCTGGAATGTTAAATGCACATAGTGCTTCTAGTGGTTTGTTTATATAGAAAACTAAGAAACTTGCAATTAACATTTTCTGTGAGTATAGTTTTACTTCTTTCTTTCAAATCCTTATGTCTTTCATTTCTTTTTATTGCTTTATTATACTAGCCAGGACTTCCATAGTGTGGAACAGAAGTCGTGAGAGTGGGCATAATTGCCTTGTTCCCGATCTCAGGCAGAGGCTGGGTGTGACGTGGGAAGCAGGAGGGACTCACTGGTGTTGGAGGAGGACCACAAAGAGCCCCAATCCAGCAACAACTGCACACATGCTGAAAGAACTTATGAAAGAATGACTTGAATGCTTTATATTTTTATTTTATTTTATTCATTTTGAGATAGGGTCTCGCTCTGTTGCCCAGGCTGGAGTGCAGTGGCGTGATCTTAGCTCACTGTAACGTCTGCCTTCCACTTTAAGTGATCCTCCCCCTTCAGCCTCCTAAGTAGCTGGAGTTACAGGCATGTGCCACCACACCCAGCTAATTTTTGTATTTTTTGGAGAGATAGGGTTTTGCCTTGTTGCCCAGGCTAGTCTCAAACTTCTGAGCTCAAGTGATCTGTACAGGCATGAGCCACTGTACCTCACATCAGATATCTTAAGAGCAGGAATTGGCAGTGGTGTGGAAGCCAGGGAAGCACATGGAGGCTGTGAAGCCTGTAGATGGGGGTGCAGTGTGTACCTTGAGAATCAGGATCCTGTCACGGTGCAGATCCGACAAGTGGCCTGGCTACTCAGCAAATGACCTGGAAGCCTCCACCCAGTGCCACAGCCAGGCATTCTGAGCTCCAAGGGTACAGAGATACAGAGACATGTGGGGAGGGCAAAGAGCCAGCTGCTGGGGTGTTCATTCTGCCTCCAAACCTCACCCCAAATCCTGCCTGTGGGTTTGGTATCATCTGGGCCTTGGGCTGCATTGTAGCAGGCAATAAATATAGCCCTATCTTCTCCAGAGATGCAAATGGAACAGGTGCTGGATGTGCTGTGTGCAGTTTACATAATAACCTCCTATTTGCCCCCAACAATCCCCTCAAAAAGTTATTGTATCATTGGGTAACAAGGGTCTAGTCTTACTTGCCTTGTAGTGTAGCCCTCTTGGCTCACTGCAGGGAGGAAGAGGGCAGGGGGAGGGTACTGGCATCAAAGGCCCAGTACGAAGGATAGCAGACAGAGGAAAGGACCCAACCACACCACAGCCTGCAGCAGGAAGAATCATGGAAGCTGCCTCCCGGGGCCCTCCCTCCTGGGTGAAGATCCCACAGCCTCAGACAGGCCCCAGCCTATGTCTGCAGGCCTCCTGCTGTGAGGCCTGTAGAACCCACACCCCACCCTTCAGGCATTGCCCCTGGACTCCCGTGGCTGGATGTCGGGGGTGTGAAGTGGAGTCACCTGCTTGCAGCCTTCTAGCAAGTGTTCATACTGAGGAGTGGCAGGTGAGAGAGCCATCCAGATCAGCTGTGAAAACTAAGGCACAAGAGACTAACATTGTCAGACTCCAGTGAAGATCGATTGCACTTTGCAATAGTAGGCCACTGGGGTATCCATTAGGAAGATTTTGGAGCAGCCAGTGGCTTGGCTTGTTAAGGGATGCAGGTGAGCTAGTTTGAAGGCTGCTGCTCTACTCGGCCCCAGAACACCTTAGCAGAAGCTGGCTGGGCCTCTTTTCTCCAAGAAGCTGCTTCTGCAACACAGCCCTGGCTTTAGAGGGGCATGGAACAGCTTCAGCTCCCCATTCAAGACGGAACTCCTGCTGCATGCCTGGGGAGCCTGGAGGACAAACCTTTGGAATGTGCCCCACTTTCTGGCTTATGCCCTGCTCAGGCCCCTGGTGCTGGCTGCCGGGCTTGGCTTCCCCATCTTGGATGCAGTATCTCTCTCCACCTGCCTTGCCAATGACAGAGTGAACATCCTAAAGCCCAGCACTGTCCTTGCAGCTGTGCCCAGAACCCACCATGTCCTCCTTTGCCCAAGGGCACTCAGGCTTTCCCAGTCTGTTGTAATCCCATCCATACATTTCCTGAGACAACAGCCAGGGCCTAATACCTGATGGGAACACCCACCCACTGCCAGGCTGATCAGGGGCCAGGTACTCTGGTCTGTTCTGCTGTTGTCCCCACAAACTTTATTTTGCATTTCCTCATCACCACTGCCAAACCCCCAAACTCTCCATTCCATATTCTCAGGTAACCATAAACTGCAATCTTCTCTAGGCAGTTCTGATAGAATTGCTAATAGCATCGGTTATTCACAAAAATGTCTGTTTAGACAACATTCTCTGGGCATTCTACAGACACATCAGGATCCCTGGCCCCCTTCAGCCCTGTGTGCAAAGGGGAGCCCTGCTCTGTGTCCTATGCCACTCCCAAGGCCCAGATGAGGGCCTTCCCTGGAATATCTTCCACCCACAGCCATGATTCCCCCCATTGCTAACCCCAGGGTGCTCTGTGGCAGGGCGGCAGGGGTGAGAGCACATGGTTGCTTGTTCTTTGAAGTGCATGTAAAAGACTGTGTAAGATCATAGAGTATCTTTCTGGGTGCTCACCCCATTTTCCAAGAATGTCACCAAAAACAGTGGTCCGTGGCCACTCAGCCAGGCCAGGAAGCCCCAGGTCCTAACCAGGGCCTTCAGCTGAGGGCAGAGAGGGCTTCACAGATCAGGCCCTTCCTAGTCTGCAAGACTAGACAATGTCACAGAGCTGGGGCAGCGGCTTACCCCATATAAAGGTTTGCTATTATAATTATTAGTTATTGTTATTACTATCTGTGTTCTGATTAGGGCAATTTACACATGGTCCCATCCCCTGGCAACTGCCAGCTTAATCATCTTCAGAAGTACAGGGTTCTGTTTCGGTTTCTTCCCAGTATATAAACAGAAACATGAGGTGTGGCACATGGCAGGGATGGCTGCTTCTCCTTTGCATGTGGCTACTCCTCACCAAGCACCCACTCCTTGCCAATCTCTGCTATGCCAGGCCCTCAGCTCCCTCTCCAGTCCTCACAGTGACCCCACCAGGTAAGCACCATTGTTTCCACTTGATAGATGAGAAACCTGAGGTTCAGTGAAGTGAAGGAACTTGCCCCTTTCCAAACTCTAGAAGGAGGTAGAGTTGGGATATGATCTCAGATCCATCTGACCCCAAAGCCTGCACCACATGTATGAGAACTTCTTGGGTACAAATGTGGGACTGCCACACAGGTACTTCCTTTTGGGTCTGTGTTTTTCAAATGCTTACACAGAAATAAATGCCAAGTCAACAGTTACTTTTGTCTTCAGTGAAGGCCCTGCCATGCTGTCGTGTGGCTTCATTGGTTGTGGTTACAAGGTGTGTTCTTCACTCCAACACCCCTGTGCTTTCTAGAGAAGTGGCTTGCCGTCTAAGTGGGAGGTGGGCTGGGACTATCTTCATTGTCTCCAGAGCTAGATGACCAAGTGAGGTGAATGCCTCCTCCAAGCCTTGATCCTTTTGCACTTGAAGAAGCACATTGGAAATACTAGAAAAGCATGGCCATCAGGGCTCTGACATTTGGATTCCTGGTTCTCCAGACTGAAATGTGTGCGACTTCCAAAAATGAGAAGACTTGCCATGTTCAAGGTTCTGTTTTAGAGAATAGTGATAAGACTTAGCAACTACCCTCCAGGAAATTCATTCCATTTGAGGTAGCAGAGATATTGCAGTCCAGTCCAGCATTCCAGGATTCCAGAAGGCACCTGAGTGCAAAACCAGCTTATCCAGAGCATACATACACATAGAGTGTGATCGCTTTTCTTTCACCATATTTTTGGTCTCTTCAATTTCTCATGTATCCATCCATCCACCCACCCACTCATCCATCCATCTGTCCATCCATCCTTTCATTTATCTATCCTGTTTATTCATCCACCCATCCATCCACCCATCCATCCATCCACCCATCCATCCATCCACCCATCCATCCACCCATCCATCCATCCATCCATCCATCCATCCATCCATCCATCCACTCTTTGATGCATGCATGGATGGATGGATGTGTCTATTCATTCATCAGTCCTATCTGTCCATCCATCCATTCATCCATCCATTTATTACAACCAAACATATTCAAATCTTTTGTTCCTATTCTTTCCTTAACCTGAAACTCTTTTTTCCAGAGGTCCACATGGTCCATCTCTGCTTCTTTCCTGAATGTGCTCAGGTTTCCCTTTCCTAGCAAGTCCTTCCCTTACCACCCTATAGAATAACAGCAGCTCTCCCAGTGTTCCTCTCTATTCTCCTTCTTCTACTTTAGTTTTTTAATACCATTTGTTGAGGCAGCTGTTTTATACTATATATGACATATATTCTATATTATAAGACAACAGTTTTATGTTTTACATATATATCCATGACCACCTCATATAAAAAGAGCAACTCTCCCATTGTACCTCTCTATCCTCCGTATTCTACTTTAGTTTTTTAATATCATTTTTTGAGATACTCTATATTATTTTGCTTATAGGAGGGTAGAGGATTTGTTAGCTTCATTATAACTTTATTATATCCTACCCTAAAACAGTACTAGTTCTAAAATAAGTACTCAGTGTATATTTATTGAAAAATTGAGTCAATGAAAGAATGAATGTTATAACTAAGTATGTGCTATCTTTAAGAATCATCCTTTTGGAAGATTATACACATAATTCCAATGGTGCCATTTGTAACTTTTTAAAATTAATAATTACTTGTGTTTAGCACCAACACATGCTAAGCATGTGTGCATTTTTATTTCTAACTCATGATACGCTGCAGGAGGGCGATGTATCCCACTGTTAAGATGGAGAATCCGGGGCTTCCCAAAGTGACATAGCTCATGGATGGCCAGCCCAGGCTTCTGACTCAGTTCATCCGCAGCCAGCCCTCTTCCCTACTCAACACAGACTCTCAGTCATCTCAGACTTCCTTTCACAGAAGCCTCTCATTACTGTTTTAAGAGCTGCACACACAGCCCAGCCCCAGCACCCTGTGGCCATACCCAGCTCTTTGCCATGTCCATCTGACATGTTTATTTACTGCCTTGTCTGATTTGGCACCAGATTATTTTGACTGCTTCCCAAACCCCATCAAAACATATAACTGTGCCTGAAGACAAGACCTAATGTGCTGCTGAGGGCAATGCCAAAGGGGCTGGTCTCCACAGTTCATTATCCCAAAGTTTAAATTCCCAAAAGGAAAAATGTAGAAAAACCATCCAATTAGAAATGTCCAATTATTTATGAACAGTAACAACAAATAGATAAAACTTCAACAAAACTAAGAAGGTAGAACTGAGGACACAAGATTTATCACAATTTCAGAGGGTGATGATAGTTGCAAGTCAAAGAAATAGAGGGGGATAAGTGTATGAAATTGATAGAGCCTGGAAAGACACATCCAGCAAGCAGAAAAAAAGATATCCAAGAAAATTTTGGAACTCACTAGTAAGAGAATGAATAACCATAGTGTAGATATAAATTTGATGTTACTGGATATTAATATCTCAAAGTAAAAAAGCAGCATTCAAAAATGTAAAGTAGAAGGGCAGCATTAAAAAGTGTACATACAAGATAAAAATTACATTAAAACACCTGGAGAGAAGCATACATGGCCAGGAGTGGTGGCTCACACCTGACATCCCAGTGCTTTGAAAGGCTGAGGCAGAAGGATCTCTTGAGGTCAGGAGTTCGAGGCGAACCTAGGCAACACAGCATGACCTTGTCTCAAAAACTAATACTAACAAAAGAATTAAGCAAGCTGGCACATGCCTAGAGTCCCAGCGACTCCGGAGGCTGAGATACTGAATATATCCATCTCCTCCATTTTTCTTTTATCCTGTGGTAGTCTTTATCTCCCAGTCCTCTTTTCATTCCAAATTAACTAACCACCACTGTTCACCTTTTTGTCAGCATAGATGAGTTTGAGTTGCATATATAATTGTACATAAATAGAATCATTAAAGTAAGCATTATTTTTGCCTGATTTCTTTTATGCCACAAATTATTTTGTGATTCATCCATGTTATTGCACTTACCTATAATGCATCTATTTTATTGTGATTTTCCCTGTAGCAGAAACCAGTTGAATACATGCTGTACATGTGCCCTGTGAGACAGGCCCACCACCCACAGCCAGGAAACCCTAGGGCAGAGCATCCTGCAGCCCATGTCCAGCTCTTGGGCACTCGGGAAGGGAAGAGCAAAGTGCATCAAAGTTCATAAAGAGAATAAAACAGGCTCAGGTGAGCCCAGGCCAGCAAGCCTCCAGCCAGTGTTTGTGGTGGCTGCTGGGCTCGCAAACCCTCCTCAGTGCAGGCCAGACCTGTGGTGATGCCAGCCAGGTCCACAGCCTTGAGCAGCTGGAGGTAGGTGAGGGGTGGACATAGTGGAGGTTGAGCCAGTCTGGCAGCAGCTCAGAGAGGAGCAGCAGGTGCTTCTCCATCTTCCTGGGGCCTGCTGCTGCCAGCACCTGTCCACCATCCCAGCACAGGCCACCTTCTCACTTAGTGCCCCCTTGCACTCAGACACAAAGATGCCATACAGTGCCCGGGCTAGTCTGGCAGCCACTTCGGCCACTGCTGCCTGGCTTGTACTCCGGGCACCGTGTCACCTGCACCAGCTGCTTCTGTCTCAGACTGCTCAGGCAGGTCCTGGGACACACACTGCAGGGAGCTGGAAGGGATAGTGGGTGGGGTAGCTGGCAGTGCTAGCCTGGGGGACACTGGGCTGGGGGACCTGGGGCTGCTGGGCTGTGCTGACCACAGGGCTGGTTGAGTCAAGGCATTCTCCCTCCTGAGCGACATCAGGCTGAGGGCCC
This sequence comes from Saguinus oedipus, assembly GCA_031835075.1. NCBI lineage: Eukaryota > Metazoa > Chordata > Mammalia > Primates > Cebidae > Saguinus > Saguinus oedipus. Next base: position 4,333,369 of record CM063175.1, on the reverse strand, counting down.
AGGCTGAAACCTCTCACGTGATGGTGAGCTGCCCGGTGGTGGGCAGCTGGAATGGCGCAGCTGGCTCGATGTCCAGCACCTCATCCACGTGGAAGCGCGGAAGCCTGAGTGCCAGAGGCTGGGAGAGTTCATGGGCACCGCCCTAGAGGGCTCAGTAAGGCCAGCAAGGCCTCGTGGTGCTCCTTGACTCACCCCACCATCTCCTGGCTGAAGACAGAAGGCAGGAGGCCTGAGCTGAAGGCTGCTCCGCTGGGCTGCTGGTTCAGCCCCAGGGCTTGACGGTGTGCTGGGAACCTGGGAACCGGATCCCGAGACACAGTCCTTGATGGTGTGGTCCCGTGATCTTGGCAGAAACCTTGAAAGGCAACCTCCACGGTTCTGAGTTAGCCACGTTGCGCTCCCCAAAGCGCTTGAGCATCATGTCCCGGACACCCTGAGTGACCCTGATGAAGGTCGTCATCTTGCAGCCATTGTGGCGTGTGCCCACAAGGGTGTCCACGCTGTGGAATATCCTGGCGGCAGCAGCCTTGGAGGGCCAGGCGGGGCGTGAAAGCACTGGGAAGCGGGCACCTTCTCACCCCGTTGCGCCTCTGGGCCCCACGGCTTGTCTGCTTTCCGCGCTTCCCGCGCGTAGGGCTCCCCAGCATTCTGGGCACTGGGTCCACTGCCGGCACACGTGAGCTCAGACAGGGTGAACTTTCACGCTCCTTGTCTGGCTGGGTTGCCAGGCGGGGCAGCTGATCTGCTGAGGGGTGGCTTTCTTCATCGTCTCGCCTACAGGACAGCGGGCTGGAAACTGCAGCTGCCCACTGCCGCAGCCTCCTGCACCTGTCATCCTGGTGGTGCCCTGGCGGCGGACAAGCAGCGGGCATGGCTGCAGCCACGTGTCCTGGCACAGGCGGCAGTGGAAGGCGGCCTCCTCTCGAGGCTCCCATGGCGGCCAGCACCGCCCACACGCACCTTGTCCCGTTGACATTGTTTTCCCTGGAGGCGACTGGACCGGAGCGAGGCTCCAGGTGGTCGGCCCCACGGAGACGCGCATGCAGGACTCAGGATCCGCACTCTGGCGCTGCGGCACCGCGCCTTTCAGCAGCAGCCGGAACTCCTGCAGCAGCGCCCTGGGTGGGATGCTGGGGCCCGGGTCCTGACGGGCCGCTTCTTTTCTTGGCCCCTGCTCCTTTTCTCGTTGTTAAACCTTTGTCTCTCTGCCAGGAAAAGCATCCAGGTGTCCCTGATGTCGACACTGCCAGCACGCTCAGCCGGGCTCAGGGAGAGGAGGTTCCTCCCAGGGCCCGGCGGGGGCCAGCAGGCCTATAGAGAGGAGGAGTAAGGGGCTCTTCAGGGCAGCTGGCCGGGACCCTGAGAGGGGCGGGTCAGTCTGGGCTCCAAGCTCAGCCTTTCAACATTTCCCCGGACCCACGGCCCATAATGCACATGAGTCCCATGCCTTGTGCACCTCACGGTCACCACCCCTGACCTGCTCCCTCTCGTGTTGCAGCAGAGGGTGTGTAGGGGAGAGAGGGGCGCAGAGAGAGAAAAGCCTGGGGAGGGTGAACATCTTTTCATAAGCTTTTTCCCATCGGTATGCCGTCTCTGATGGGAGCCTCTTTTGATCTTTTGTCCATTTACTAATTGGGATGGTTGATATCTTATTGTTTTGTAAGCGGTTTTTAATGGTCTGGATGCAAGACTGGTGTTTTGGAAATATTTTCTCCCTGTCTGTGTCTCGTTTCTCCATTCTTTTAATATTTCCTTTCCCAGAGCGAAAGATTTTATTGTAACAAAGTCAAACCAATATCTTCCTTCATGGTAGAAATTTGTCTTTTATGTTCTTTAGTGTTGTATCTACAAAACCCAAAGTTACCCAAATATCTATTCCTTTTGTTATTTTACAGAAGTTTTACCACTTTTTGATTTAAATTTAGGTCTAAAAATTGAACTTATAAAAGTAGAGAGTAGAATGAGGATTACCAGAGGTTGTGTTGCCCAGGAGAAAACAGGAACTTTTTCCACTGGTGCAAAGATTCAGGTAAACAGGAGAAATATGTTTTGAAATCTATTGTACAGCAGGATGACTACAGTCAATAATAATGTAGTATATATTTCAAAATAACAAAAAGTAAATTTCAGGTGTCTAACCACAAAAAAATAAAATTGAGATGATAAATATGCTTGATGTAGTCATTCCTCATTTTTTTTTATATTTATTTGCTGATTTTTTTTAATTTTTTAAAAATTTTATTGCATTATAGGATTTGGGGTACATGTGCAGAACGTGCAAGATAGTTGCAGAGGTACACACATGTCAGTGTGCTTTGCTGCCTTCCTCCCCTTCACCCACACTTGCCATTTATCCCCAGGCTATCCCTCCCCAGCCCCCCCACTGTCCCTCCCCCTTCCCCCCAATAGACCCCAGTGTGTAGTAGACCCCCTCCCTGTGTCCATGTGTTCTCATTTTACTCACCCGCCTATGAGTGAGAATATGCGGTATTTCGTTTTCTGTTCTTGTGTCAGTTTGCTGAGAATGATGTTCACCAGATTCATCCATGTCCTTACAAAGGACACAAACTCATCATTTTTGATTGCTGCATAATATTTCATGGTGTATATGTGCCACATTTTCCCAGTCCAGTCTATCATCGATGGGCATTTGGGTTGGTTCCAGGTCTTTGCTATTGTAAACAGTGCTGCAATGAACATTCGTGTGCATATTTCCTTATAGTAGAACGATTTATAGTCCTTTGGATGTATACCCAGTAATGGGATTGCTGGGTCAAATGGAATTTCTATTTCTAGGTCCTTGAGGAATCGCCACACTGTCTTCCACAATGGTTGAACTAATTTACACTCCCACCAACAGTGTAAGAGTGTTCTTATTTCTCCACATCCTCTCCAGCATCTGCTGTCTCCAGATTTTTTAATAATCGCCATTCTAACTGGCGTGAGATGGTATCTCAATGTGGTTTTGATTTGCATCTCTCTAATGACCAGTGATGATGAGCATTTTTTCATGTGTTTGTTAGCATCATGTATGTCTTCTTTTGTAAAGTGTCTGTTCATATCCTTTGCCCATTTTTGAATGGGCTTGTTTGTTTTTTTTCCTGTAAATCTGTTTGAGTTCTTTGTAAATTCTGGATATCAGCCCTTTGTCCAATGTGTAAACTGCAAAGATTTTTTTCCCATTCTGATGGTTGCTGATTCACTCTAGTGACTGTTTCTTTTGCCGTGCAGAAGCTATGGAGTTTGATTAGGTCCCATTTGTCTATTTTGGCTTTTGTTGCCAATGCTTTTGGTGTTTTGTTCATGAAGTCCTTGCCTACTCCTATGTCCTGAATGGTTTTGCCTAGATTTTCTTCTAGGGTTTTTATGGTGTCAGGTCTTATGTTTAAGTCTTTAATCCATCTGGAGTTAATTTTAGTGTAAGGTGTCAGGAAGGGGTCCAGTTTCTGCTTTCTGCACATGGCTAGCCAGTTTTCTCAACACCATTTATTAAACAGGGAATCCTTTCCCCATTGCTTCTTGTTGTCTGGTTTATCAAAGATTATATGATTGTAGATATGTTGTGTTGCCTCCAATGCCTCTATTCTGTTCCATTGGTCTATATCTCTGTTTTGGTACCAGTACCATGCTGTTTTGATCACTGTAGCCTTGTAGTATAGTTTGAAGTCTGGTAGTGTGATGCCTCCCGCTGTGTTCTTTTTGCTTAGAATTGACTTGGCTATGCGGGCTCTCTTTTGGTTCCATATGAAGTTCATGGTGGTTTTTTCCAGTTCTTTGAAGAAATTCAATGGTAGTTTGATGGGGATAGCATTGATTGTGTAAATTACTTTGGGCAGTATAGCCATTTTCACGATATTGATTCTTCCTAACCACGAACATGGAATGTTTCTCCATCTATTTGTGCCCTCTCTTATTTCATTGAGCAGTGGTTTGTAGTTTTCCTTAAAGAGGTCCCTTATGTTCCTTGTGAGTTGTATTCCTAGGTATTTTATTTTCTTTGTAGCAATTGTGAATGGCAGTTCGTTCTTGATTTGGTTCTCTTTTAGTCTGTTATTGGTGTATAGGAATGCTTGTGATTTTTGCACATTGATTTTACATCCTGAGACATTACTGAAGTTGCTTATCAGTTTCAGGAGCTTTTGGGCTGAGGTGATGGGGTCTTCTAGGTATACTATCATGTCGTCTGCAAATAGAGACAATTTGGCTTCCACCTTTCCTATTTGAATACCCTTTATTTCTTTTTCTTGCCTGATTGCTCTGGCTAGAACTTCCAGTACTATATTGAATAGGAGTGGTGAGAGAGGGCATCCTTGTCTAGTGCCAGATTTCAAAGGGAATGCTTCCAGTTTTTGCCCATTCAGTATGATATTGGCTGTTGGTTTGTCATATATAGCTTTTATTACTTTGAGATATGTTCCATCAATACCAAGTTTATTGAGGGTTTTTAGCATAAAGGGCTGTTGAATTTTGTCAAATGCCTTCTCTGCGTCAATTGAGATAATCATGTGGTTTTTGTTTTTGCTTCTGTTTATGTGGTGAATTACATTTATAGACTTGTGTATGTTGAACCAGCCTTGCATCCCCGGGATGAATCCTACTTGATCATGATTGATAAGTTTTTTAATGTGCTGTTGCAATCGGTTTGCCAGTATTTTATTGAAGATTTTTGCATCTATGTTCATCATGGATATTGGCCTGAAGTTTTCTTTTCTTGTTGAGTCTCTGCCGGGTTTTGGTATCAGGATGATGTTGGTCTCATAAAATGATTTGGGAAGGGTTCCCTCTTTTTGAATTATTTGGAATAGTTTCAGAAGGAATGGTACTAGATCCTCTTTGTGTGTCTGGTAGAATTCGGCTGTGTCATTCCTCATTTTATACACATCTAAGCATTGCATTGTACCCCATAAATGTATGCAATTATGGTTTGTCAATTTAAAATATTATTAACCTAAAAATGTGTCATTTGAGTTAATTTTTGAGGTGCAAGTTCTGTGTCTCAGTTACTTTTTTGCATATACTCTATATACATACATGCAATGGAATCATCACTTTTTGAAAAAGCTATCCTTTCTCCATTGAACTGCTTTGACCTTTTTGTTAAATATCAATTGACTGTGTTTGTGGGATCTTATTTCTGAGTTCTCTATTCTATTCCATTGATCGCTTTGCAAGACCCTGAACTTTGTTCCTCCTCCTCTACAAAATATTGTTGTCTATTCTGGTTAGTTTGCCTTTCTATGTAAACTTTATAATTAGTTTGTCAATTTTCACACAATAATTTGTTCATGTTTTGACTGGAGTTGTATTGAATTTATAAATCACATTGAACAGAATTGACATTTTAACAACGCTGAGTCTTATTTTGTGAACACGGATGTTTCTTCATTTATTTAGATCTTTAATTTCTTTCAACAGATTTTTTTTTTTTTGAGAAGGAGTTTCACTCTTGTTGCCAAGACTGGGCAATGATGTGATCTCGGCTCACTGCAACTCTCTCCCAGATTCAAGTAACTCTTTGACCCAGTCTCCTGAATAGCTGGGATTACAGGCACCCGCCGCCATGCCCAGCTAATTTTTGTATTTTTAGTAGAGACAGGGTTTCACCATGTTGACCAGGCTGCTCTAGAACTCCTGACCTCAGGTGATTCACCCCCCTCGGCCTTCCAAAGAGCTGTAATTACAGGTGCAAACCACCATGTCCAGCCCTCTTTTAAATAGATTTTATACTTTATCTCATAAGAACCCTGCCCATATTTTGCTAGATTGTATCTATTTCATTTTTTGATGCTAATGCAAATGACATTGTGCTTTTAATTTCAAATTCAGGTTGTTCATTGCTGGATTTAGAACAGCAAATAATTTTGTGTACTAACCGTATATCATGCAACCTTGCTATAATCTAGACGGCTTTTTGGCTGATGCTTTGAGATTTTCTACATAGAAAATCAAGTTATCAGTAAGCAAGGAGCATTAAAATGCCTTTTATTTTATACCTTTTATTTTAATTTCTTGTCTTATTGCCTTAGCTAGGATTTTAGTATGATGTTGAATAGGAACAATGAGAGGAGAGGGGATATCCTTTCCTTGTTTCTTTCCTTCTTTCTTTCTTTCTTTCTTGAGACAGAGTCTTGCTCTGTCACACATGCTGGAGTGCAGTGGCATGATCTCAGTTCACTGCAACTTCCACCTCCTGGGTTCAAGCAATTCTCCTGCCTCCGCCTCCTGAGTAGCTGGAATTACAGGTGTGCACACCACCATGCCCAGCTAATTTTTGTATTTTTAGTAGAGATGGGATTTCACCATGTTGGTCATGCTGGTCTCGAACTCCTGACCTGATGATCTGCACACATCAGCCTCGCAAAGTGCTGGGATTACAGGCATGAGCCACTGTGCCTGGCCTCTTTGTTTCTTACGTGTAAAATGTCTAGTTTTCATATTATGTATCATATTGTCTATATGATGCTCTTTTAATAGATGTTCTTTATCAGTTGAGGAATTTCCCTTCTATGTCTAATTTATTAGTTGGAAGTTTTAACCATGAATGGGCTTTGGATTCTGTAAAATGATTTCTTGACCTATTAATATAATCAAATAACTTTTCTTCTTTAACTAGTTGTGTGATGGATTATCTTAACTATTTTGAGTGTTGAGCCAGACTTGCATACTTGGAATAAATCTCACCTGGTCTTGGTGTTCAATTCAACAATGTATTGCTGGATTCAGCATGCTAATATTTTGTTGAGCATTTTGATGAGCGATATATGTCTGAACATTTATTTTTCTTTAAATGTCTTCTGCTTTTGGTATTAGAACCTCATAGAATGAGTTTGGATATGTTCCCTTTGCTTCTGTTTTCTGGTAGCAATTGTAATTGGCATCTTTTCTTCCTTAAATGTTCCATACAGGGCCAGGCATGGTGGTTTATGCTTGTAATCACAGCACTTTTGGAGGTCGATGTGGGTGGATTCCCAGGTCAGAAGTTAGAGACCATCCTGGCCTACATAGTGAAGATGTTTACAGGTGCAAAGATTCAGTCTCTACTAGAAATACAAAAATTAGCCGGGTGTGGTGGTGCATACCTATAGTCCCAGCTACTCAGGTCACTGAGGCTGAAAAATCGCTTGAATCCGGGAGGCGGAAGTTGCAGTGAGCTAAGTTTGCACCACTGCCACTGCACTACAACCTGGGTGACGGAGCGAAACTCCATCTGAAATAAAGAAAAAAAATGTTTTGTACAATTCTCTAGTGAAATGATCTAGGGCTGTGGGTTTCTTCCTTGGAAGTTTGTTAATTATTCATACATTTCTATACTAGATAAAGACTTACTCAGATTATCTGTTTCTCCTTTTATAAGTTCTATGGACCAAATTTTTGTGTCTCCCCAAAATTTATGTACCACTACCTAATCCTCAAAGTAATGGTACTTGAAGTCCTTTGAGAGGTGATTAGGTCATGAGGATGTAGCCCTCATAGGTGGGATTAGTGTTTTTTTTTTAAGAAAGATTCCTCACCCCTTCTGTTATGTGAGAACATCTTGAGAAGATGGCTTCCGTGAGCCAGAAAGTGAGTCCTAACCAGACACAAAATCTGTTGGTGTCTAGAATTGATCTTGGACTCTCCAGCCTCCAGAACTATGAGAAATAAGCTTTTGTGTTTATGAGCTACCCAGTTTATGGTATTTTGGTATAGCATCCTGAAAAAACTAAGACAGGAAGTTTTGGCAGTTTGTATCTTTCAAGATATAGATCTATTTTGTCCAAGTAATCAAATTTGTGAGAACATAGTGTTTATATTATTAATTTATTATCCTTTTAATGCCCAGGACATCAGTGCTGATAACGTTTCATTTCTGTTATTAGTAATTTTTGGCTTCTGTCTCTCTGTTTCTCAGTTGACTCCTTACCTTCATTTCCCATCCTCTTTCTGACTCTTTGTCCCTTTCCCTTCCTCTTTCTTTTCTTCCTTCTCCTCCTCCTTCTTCTTCTTCATTAGATTATATAAAAATAAGCAAAATAGAGATTTAATTTTACATTCATGTATTTTACATTTTATTTTACATTCATGCATCTTCTTCTAAGCTCTCCCTTCTTCATGTACATCCAAATTTCTTACAATTTTTCTTTCAGAAAATCTTCTTTTTAATTCTTTACAAAGTAGATCTACTTATGACACATTTCCTCAGTTTTTGTTTGTATGATAAAGTGTTTTTCTCCTTTGGTTTTGAAGGATAATTTTACTAGATACAAAAATATCAGTTGATTGTATTCTTTCAACACTAAATATTTCACCTTACTCTCTTTTGATTGAATGGTTTCTGACAAGAAGTCCTACGCAAATCCTATTCTTGCTTCTTTAAAAATCAAGTATTTTATTCCATTCACTTTCAGGAATGTGTCTGTCTTCGGTTTTCTGAAGTTGAAACATCATTTGTTAAGATGTATGTATATTTTCATATTTTTCTGGACTTCCTGTATTTGTGGTTTCAGTACTTAATGTGGGAAAATTCTCAGTCAATATTACTTCAAACTCTTACCTGCATTATTTTCTCTTCTCTTTCTAGCATTCCCATTGTGTGAATGCTACATGCTACAATGATTCTTGAATATTCTGTTCTTTTTCCCCATTTTTTTCTCTTTGCATGTAGTTTGGGAAGTCTCTACTGATGGATCTTCAAAATGACTGTTGTTCTTGACTGTGTTCAGTTCACTGATAAACCTGTTGAGGACATTTTTAATTCTGGTTGCGGTGTTTCGATTTCTAGCATTTCCTTTTTATTTTTATTTTTTAAGAGAAAGGGTTTATTTCTGTCATTGAGGCTAGAGTGCAGTGGTATGAACATAGCTCACTGTAGCTTCAAGGTCCTGGGCTTCAGAAATTCTCCCACCTTGGCCGGGCACGGTGGCTCACGCCTATAATCCCAGCACTTTCTGAGGCCTAGGCGGGTGGATCACGAGATCAAGACCATCCTGGTCAAAATGGTGAAACCCTGTCTCTACTAAAAATACAAAAATTAGCTGGGCATGGTGGCGCGTGCTGTAGTCCCAGCTACTCGGGAGGCTGAGGCAGGAGAATCGCTTGAACCCAGAAGGCGGAGGTTGCAGTGAGCCAAGATCATGCCATTGCACTCCAGTCTGGGTAACAACAGTGAAACTCCATCTCAAAAAAAAAAAAGAAAGAAAAGAAAGAAATTATCCCACCTTAACCTCTGGGACCACAGGCATATGCCACTATGCCTGGCTAGTTATTTGGTTTTTAGAATGTTTTTTGTAGGGAAGGGTCTCACTTTGTTGCCTGTGCTCATCTTAAAACTCCTGGACTCAAGTGATCTTCCCGCTGCAGCCTGAGATTATAGATGCAAGCTGGGATTACACATGTGAGACCCTGCGCCCAGCCAAAATCAATACATTTAAAATATACTGTTTTTAATGTATATGGAAGAGGGAGAATGACTATGAGCATTTCAGGAACATTTTGTGAGAAGCCTAATACAAATAAAATTTCATGTGATTATTACTCACTTCTCCAAATGTCGAGCCACTTATCCAAGAAATAAGTCTTTGGCTGATTTTTGGTGTTTTATTTTCTGCAAGTAGTAGCAAATTAATGACATGGCTTATGGCCTGAGGCTTTACTAAGACACTTGGTGCCTGTTACCAGCATTGCTGGGAGCTCCTGAGGTAGGCAAGAAGGCCAGGTTTCAGGGAGACTACTCAAGAGCTAAGAGCCAGAGAGGGAAGCCAGGTGCTGTTGAACAAAATTGCCACGTCTAGGGGGTGTGCTGAGAATCCAACAAAAGTCTGTGTCAGGCTCTGTATGCAGGGTCTGAGGTGAGTGCCTGGGATGGCTGAATGGCTGGAATTCTCCAGCAACCTGGTTTATACAGTGCAGTTGAAATTTGAAGCTGCATCTGCTGCACTTGGGGCAAGGCTGATTAGAACTACGTGATTGGAACACGGACTGGCTAGGTAGGATGGGAGCACCCATGCACATCAGGGCAGACCTGTGCAGGCAGGCAGATCGTCTTCACAGCCCAGAAGGCTTCCCAGTACCTCCTCGAGGCCCAGTAGACTAAACACACTTGAGCCATGACTGCCTCTGGGCATGGGAGCTGTGGTCTTGTTTCCAGTAACCTGTCCCAGCAAGAAGGAGCTTCTGTTGTGCTTTCAGACTTGACCCTACTGATCTGGGCTGGGGAATTCTGTGTCTGTTCATGGCTGGTCATTATTGTCTACAAAACCTGTTGTGATCTGTGAGAATTTTTATGACTGGCTCAAGGTCATGATAACAATATGCTATGCTATTGCTGAGGGAACATCTCTATTTTTAAGTGAAGATTGTTTCTAATTTTATATTAAGAATTACACGGAAGAGCAGCAGGGGAGGTATATACATGAAGATGAATCCATCAGCATTCCTTCAAAATACTGAATCACACTTTCTGATAGACATTGGGGTAGGTGGCTGGAAGCAGAATGCTTGCATTGGAATTCTCATTCCACAGCTTTCTGCTGTGTGATAGTGAGTAACTTACTTTCTCTGTGTATCACAGTTTCCTTTTCTCTAAAAGCAGATAATAATAGTGACCTACCTCATAGACTGTCATGAAGACTAAAATAATTTATATATGTAAATAAGACTCAGAACATAGATTGTCCATAAATTTTAGCCATTGTTACTGCTCCTATTCATCTGAAGTATAAGGACAGAAATGTGCCCTGGTCCTTGCCTTGGGTGGAATCAGAAGAGAAGCAACAGTTCAGGGAAATGTTTGTATCAGGCATTTTCATTATTCAAAATATTATTAATAATGTGCTGTAGGATAATGTTACCAAATAAAAATCTTAAAAAGAAGCCTATGGTACAGAATAAGAAAGTCTTACTGTGCATGGATATACTTGGACTTTCTGTAATTCCTCTGTCAGTCATAAGCTTCAGAGATTTCAGGTATTTGGGTCAACTTGCCAGGAACAACTGCCTAGTTCAAACCCTATCTATCTCTTGGCATTTGCTATTGCTGTCTTCACGGTCTCCCAGTCTCTAACCCTTCTCATGATCTATTTGCTGTCCTATTGCTACAATAACCTTGCTAAAGGTCTCTTACCTGATGATCTTTCTTTTCCCAGCAAAACATTTCATTCTTTCCCTCACAACACAACACATTACATACACACACGCACACACATACACCATGAACACCCCATACACACACACACCACACACCAAAACCTCACACATTTCACATGCCATGAACACCCCATACACACATGCTCATACCACACATGCTACATGTACCACACACATCACACTCACCACCTACACTAACATACAAAAGACACACTCATACCACACACACCACACACATCACACAAACTCTCATGAACAAAACACCACCTACACTTACACATACCACATACACACAAACCATGCACACAGCATGCATAAAACACACATGAAACACTCCCTACCTATATACTCAACACTCACATACCACACATAGACCACACGCACACACACACATGCATTCCATACACACACCATGAACATCCTAATATACAGACACTCATCACACACACACCACACACATCAAACTCATATACACACTACTCACACACCACAGACACAGACACCACACACACTACCACCATCCCTCATACACTCACACTCACATACCACAGACACACCACACACACCACACACATACTCATACCACACTAATCACATATACCACTCACACCACACAAACATCACACACACTCTTACACCATACATTGCACTCATCATCTACTCAAACACATACCACACACACCACAAATATCCCCCATACATCCACACCCACAAACACCCACACCACACACTCCACACACACACCATGGACATCCCATACACTCATGCCACGCCCACACACCAAGCCGACTACACACCATATATACTGACACACATGCCACATAAACACAAACCACCCACACTCACAAATACCACAGTCTCCCCTATACTCTCACAAACGAACAAATTCACACTCACCAACTCACACACACAGATCCCTTCCTGACCCCAAACCACACCCACCTGGCTACCCAGGCTTTCTTCCACTAGGACCTCAATAGCCCCGCCCTCCAGGGACTTCTCTCCACTTGGCTCCCTGGGGAGCTTCTGTTCCTTCTGCAGCTCTTACTCCCCACCTCCCCATGCATTTGCCTCCCTGATTCCTCTGGATCGTCTTGGTGGTTTTTCCAGTGTGTCCCCCATGATAGGTCTCCTCACATACACTGCTGGCACCTTTTGACAAGCCCAGATCCTGGCGCTGACAGTACCTTGGGCATTGTACATCCCTGCACCTAGGACTGCATCTGGCACACAGTGTGCGCTTAGTTAGTTTCTAAACATCTGTATGCATGAATGCACACGGCTATTAGCATCAACATTTAGAAGGTGCTTTTCCTTTGTACTGAACCTGTGGCCTAATTGATTTACCTGACAGCTTGTAATTCAGTTGGGGTGAACTGTCTCAGGATTCTTGTTTCCTGACTTACTCATTAGAGTGTTGTACCATGATTACATTGCCAAAACTTTAATGGCATCTGTGCTAAATATTTTTTGGAGCTTTGGTTGAGGCTAACTTGACATATACAAAAAAGCACACATTTAAAATGTACAAGCAGGGGATGGTGGCTCATGGCTGTAATCCCAGCACTTTGGGAGGTCACGATGGAATGACCAATTGAGTCCAGCAGTTTGAATCCACCCTGGGTAACAGGGCAAACCCCCTCCTCTCTACAAAAAATACAAAAGTCAACAGGGTATGGTGGCACATGCCTGTGGTTTCAGCTACTCAGGAGGCTGAGATGGGAGGATCACTTGATCCTGGGAGGTCAAGGCTGCTATGAACTGTGATCGTGCCATTGCACTCCAGGCATCTTGCCTGGGAGGCACAGTGAGAGCCTGTCTTTTAATAAATAAATAATAGAAAGTTCAATTTGATACTTTTTAATGTATGTATAGAACTCTGAAACTATTACAACCATAAAGATTACCAACATATTTCCCTTTTTCTTTTTTTTTTTTTTTTTGGTGGGGTTGAGGACAGTGTCCGGCTCTGTCACCCAGCTGGAGTGCAGTGGCACCATCTCGATCACTGCAACATCCTCTTCCCAGGCTCAAGTGATCATCCCTCCTTAGCCTCCCAAGCAGCTGGGACCACAGGAGTGCACCACACCCTCCTGCCCATTTTTGTATTTTTTGTGTGTGTGTTTGTAGACACAGGGTCTCCCTATGTTACCTAGGCTGGTCTTGAACTCCTGGCCTCAAGCACTGCACCCACCTTGGCCTCCCAAAGTGCTGGGATCACAGGCATGAGACCCTGTGCCCAGCCATACATAACATTTCTCAGCACTTCCTTGCTTCCCTTTTCCTTCCACTTCTCCCAGCCTTCCCCCTTCCCAGGAAATAACTGGACAAGATTTCAATTTAGAATATAAACTGCTTTATATGTCTAAAGAGATAACAGATAGGGAAAATAGAAACAGAGACTTATTTTTTATATTAAAATGATCATGTAAAATTGAAAAAGAATAGTATTTAGAATGAAAATTAAGTTCCTGAAATGAAGAGTTTGGTGGATTCTGAAGCAGCAGAATAGACATATGTAAACAGAGACTCAGCAAATTAGAAAAAAGATCGGAAATAATTAACCAGCATGCACAATAGAGAGACAAGAGTTGGGAAATATGGAAGAGATGTTAAGGGACAGGGGAAGAAGAAACACTGAAGGGATAATCTGGGAATGTCCATCTGTTGTGACTAGAAGTGTGCACTGTTGCTGTCGGACTGTACAACATTGCACCGCCAAAGGGAGCATCTCTACAATGAGAAACTGTATGAGTTCATTCACAAAGTGTTTTGATTTTCTAGAAATTATGTAGCTATAATTTCTGGACTAGAAATTATGTAGCTATAATTTCTGGACTAGAAATTATGTAGCTATAATTTCTGGACTAGAAATTATGTAGTTATAATTTCTGGTCTAGAAATTATGTAACTATATCACAAACTCTCTTTTTAAAATATGCTATAGGTAATTACATATTAAGAGAATTTTGAAAAGAACAGGAAGCGTAGCTGAAATAGATTTGACAGTGTTTATTGAAAACTCCCTCTGCATAGTAATGTCTGGGTCACACAAACAAAACAACATAATCACATAGGGGCTGCTGTCGGTAAGTGAGAAGAAACACCAAATCTATTGACGGAACTCAACATGCTGGCAGAAAAGCATGCAGTATCTGCATTGTGTAATCACATGCTTCGTTTTTAAAGAAGCTACCAAATGATTCCCCAGCCTGGTTGTACTGTTTTACATTCCCACCAGCAATGTGTGAGCACCGCAGGTTTTCTGTATTCTCAACAGATATTTGGTGTTGTCAGCATTTTTTTATGCTTCTCTAATAGCTATGTGCACTTTACTGCTTGCTAATGATGTAAAACCTTGTCTCACATGTTTATTTTCCATTTATACCTCTTCTTTAATGAGAGGTTTCTCTTTTTTCTTTTTTAAATATCAAGAGCTCTTTTCGTATATTGTAGTATAGATCCTAATCCTTTGAAAGAAATTAGCATTTTTTATTTAAATAGGGTCAGTTTTGTTAAGGATTCCTCATGTACTTACAACAAGTTATATTCTGTAAGTATTGGTTGCAGGGCTTTCTGTATGTCAAGTTTGTAATCAAGTTGTTCAAATTAACAGGTCTATTGATTGTTTTGTCTGATTAGGGCATCATTTTTAGAGATGTAGGTTAAAATCTTCATGCATAATGTTGAATGCTCCTATTTGGTTTGCAGTTTGGTCAATGTCTGTGTTACACAGTTTGAGAGTATACAAATTTAGGATTGTCATATCACTCTCTTTGATTTCCGTCATTCATTGTTTCCTTTTTAGCAATATATCTTGCATTAACGTCAACTTTGACTTATGATTATAAAGCTATCAATTTTTTTCTTCTTTGTTTGGTCTTTGAAAAGAATATCTTTTTCTGGGCCGGCGCGGTGGCTCAAGCCTGTAATCCCAGCACTTTGGGATGCCAAGGTGGGTGAATCACGAGGTCAAGATATCGAGACCATCCTGGTCAACATGGTGAAACCCCGTCTCTACTAAAAATACAAAAAATTAGCTGGGCACGGTGGCGTGTGCCTGTAATCCCAGCTACTCAGGAGGCTGAGGCAGGAGAATTGCCTGAACCCAGGAGGCGGAGGTTGCGGTGAGCCGAGATTGCGCCATTGCACTCCAGCCTGAGTAACAAGAGTAAAACTCCGTCTCAAAAAAAAAAAGAATATCTTTTTTCTAACCTTTGGCTTTCAACTATTCTATGTATGCTTACTTAATGATTATTTCCTGTAAGTATAACGGAGTTGTTTTATTTCATTTTTGCCTAATCAGTTTTACCATTTATTTACAGTGTAATTACTGATATATTGGAGCTTGTTATTGCTTTTTCTTTTTGATTAACAAATTTCTTTTTAATTATCTTTTTTGACTGTTAGCTTGTTTCACTTTCCCAACATTTCAAGGATGCCATTCTGCTTTCTGTTTACTTCCTTTGTTTATATTGAGACACTGTCAGCCTTATGTTAATATTTTATCACCTAAAAATAACATTTATTTGTTTATGCTGCTTTTAAAATCTTTTCTTGCCCCTTTTTTCTGCAGATTTATTATAATATACCAGGTGATGTTTTCCTTGCATTAACTTGACTGCTCTGTAGAATTTCATAAATCTTTCTCTTAATGTCTATTTTCGGTTTGGGGAAATTCTTGGTGATATTGTCTTAAAATATTGCTTATGTCTCAATTCCTCTCTCCCTTTTTTTCTGAAATTTCAATTACACAAATATTTTCTGTACAAACTATCAATTTTTTCTGCTTCAGTTAGAATGTTTTGCACTAATCTATTCTCCAACTCAACCCATATGTATGCATTTTTGTATTTCAGGTATTTATTTTTCAATTCTAAATTTCTGTTTGATTCACATGATTTCCAGTTTTCTGCCAAAATTGACAATCATCAGTTTCTTTTCTAAAACACACAAATCATAGTTAACTATTAAATTTTCTGTTGTTGATAACAGTGGTACCTGGATACCCTGCTCCTTTTCTACTGTGTCTCTCCTAGTGTTGGGTCATAGGATGCTGTTTCTGGATGTTTCAGGTGAGTTTGCTTTGATTCCCAGGCTTGGCTGTGCATTCATGCCTTCTCCAGAGAGGACTTTTTTTTCTGGCTGTCAAAGGACCGCCTTGATCTAGTCAGCTGGTGGACTGATTCAATACTACACTTTAGCCTACTGACTTTCCTGGTGCTGTTTCTTTCTTTCTTTCTTTCTTTCTTTCTTTCTTTCTTTCTTTCTTTCTTTCTTTCTTTCTTTCTTTCTTTCTTTCTTTTCTTTCTTTCTTTTTTATTGCGTTTTAGGTTTTGGGGTACATGTGCAGAACATGCAAGATAGTTGCATAGGTACACACATGGCAGTGTGTTTTGCTGCCTTCCGCCCCTTCACCCTCATTTGGCATTTCTCCTCATGCTATCCCTCCCCAGCTCCCCATCCCCCAGAGATTGTGATCTTCTCAAGCAGATCTCCCTTTAAAAGATAGGCCATGAACTCCCAACTGTGTTACCCAGCACCCACAATTCCAAATGCTCTGCTTAGCTTTTCAGACTACTGAAAGCACCTCTTTAGTTTGGTTCATTTGCTTCTAATCTTAAAAGAAAAAAATTAGGATTGGGCAAATTTATTAAGAACCTAAAGCCAGGCAGATGTCAGGCTTGCTCTCTTGTAATTCTTCCTATAGATAATAGGTCCCTCAAACTCTCACTGCTTGATAGCCCAGTTCAGGCCTGTCATACCTGTGTTTCCCAAAACCATTTTATCTGAGCTGCAGATTCCTGTTTGACTATAGTACCCTAAACTGAGACTCAGCAATCCTTTGAAAGGAAAATGACTTGCAAAATGTGAGAATAATCTTAACACATATGTTCTGTCTTGATTTTTGACTTTAAAAATCCTGTCTGCCTTGTACCATTCTCCTAGACCTTAAAAGATCTCCTTTTCTATTATCATTATATTCGGCTTTCAAAACTATTCTCAGTGGGAGTTTAGGTCTGAGATTTTTGGAGAGAAATGGGGGGGCGGTTCTAGTTACTCTTTTTTATTTTGTTTTGTTTTGTTTTGAGACAGGGTCTCGTTCTGTGGGCAAGGCTGGAGTGCAGTGGCACGATCACAGCTCACTGCAGCCTTGACTTGTTGTGTTCAAGCAATCCGTCCACTTCAGTCCATCAAGTAGCTGGGACTACAGTCATGTGACACCATACCCAGCTAATGGTTTTTTTCTACTTTTTGTAGAAATTGTGTTTTGCCATGTTGCCTAAGCTGGTCTTGAACTCCTGGTCTCAACTGATCCTCCTTCCTTGGCTTCCCAAACTTCTGGGATTACAGATGTGAGCCACTGCACCTGACCCCAGTTGCTCATTTTTCTATGGCTTAGTTTCTGTTTCTTTCTTTCCTTCTTTGATTTACTATTCTTTAAGTTGAGTGAATATATGAAGGAAAAACATGTATCTTAAGTCAAATTCATGGCTTTGGGTGGAAGAGGAGAGAAGAAAGAAAACGTGTTGTTTTATTATACAGTTAAAGAAGAAAGTGTGCATAGCCATTCATGTTTCCCTACATGGTATATGTATGTGTCACCTGAGTCACGTGGAATTAAGGGAAGGGAGTCCTTTTCCCTTTGGACTTAGAGGTGGTGCCAGCACCCTTCTGATCTGTGTTCCCTACTTCTACTTGTTTCTCCCTTGTTACACCCCTTTGACTTTGAGACTCATGCCACCATGCAACATGACTCTACTGATGTCCATCATAGTTCTCTTCCTTCATATAGTTCCTGGCTTCTTGTCACTGCTTCTCCCAGGCAGTTTCGTAATTCTTGCAAAGTAACTCATGGTTCCTTGAGTCTTTTAACCCAATAACTTTTCTCTCCACTCCACTGCAAGGTATGACATCAAGGTGCAAGGTGTGATATCACTCATTATACCTTGAACCTTGCTATATTTTGTCATAAAAATCTTAGGCACCTAACCCCTTTTTCTGACCACACTGCCATATCTTTTAATTATCATATCTTGCACTTCCTGAAAAACTTTCCCAATTTTGGGGGACCTCTATTAATGGTTTTGTCAGTTTTTTACCCAGACTGGACAACATGGCTAGTACTCATTCTTTCTCACCAGCCCCTTAACTGTATTAAAGTCCTACCACCAATCTGTCCCATCTCTGACAAAACCTCAACTCGAGATCAATTCAGCCATCCACTGTCTTCCTATATGTGTGCACAAGAAAGCTGGTGAAGAACTTGCTGATCTATACTGTATCCACATGTGATCTCAGGGCCCAAACTACTCACACTTTTTTTCTGAATTATAGTCAGTGCATTTTCCTTATTTCCATTTGCTATTGTCCTAAGTCATCACCACTTTTCTCAAGCACATTCCCAGCCCTTATTTTACCTGTTCTTGGCAGATAACTTTATTCATAAGTATAAGAGAAAAAATATTTAAGTCAATCAAAACATGTAATACCTGCTTCTCAAAATCTCGTGTGTGTGTGTTTGTTATTGTTTTCTTGCCATTCCCACCCTTTCCGTTGAACACTGACATCTCACACTCACCCCACTGAAATAGGCTCCCAACTCTATGTCTTGATTCTGGGATTACCTCCTTCTTAGACATTTGACTTTCATTAAAACTTAATTAACATATAGAAATTTATTACATATTGAAAAGACACACTGCTAGTCAGCTACTTTAGATATACCTATAAGTGGATATATTTAAATTCTTAAGTCCTGTACTGAATTTTGTTTTAATTTAATCTTATGTTAATTTGTTAATTCGCATGAAACAACAAGCATGCTGCCACACTGCACCAAGTTAATTCGATCAAATGTAAGTCAGATTCATGTTTATTAATCATTTTGGAATTTATTTTAACCCTGCTATGTGATGGTTATATTTATAAGAAGAACTATAATCACAGCTTGTTATAATTAAACTAATTAACATTTTAAAAATTACATAAAGAAAAAATTGTATGTTTTATTTATTTTTAATTTTAGAAAAATTTATTTTTTTTTTTTTTTTTTTTTTTTTATTTTTTAATTTTTTTTTTTATTGCATTATAGGTTTGGGGGTACATGTGCAGAACGAGCAAGATAGTTGCATAGGTACACACATGGCAGTGTGCTTTGCTGCTTTCCTCCCCTTCACCCACACTTGGTATTCATCCCCAGGCTATCCCCCCCAGCCCCCCCCGCTGTCCCTCCCCCATTCCCCCCAACAGTCCCCAGTGTATAGTAGACCGCCTCTCTGTGTCCACATGTTCTCATTTTTCTCACCCACCTATGAGCGAGTATATGCGGTATTTCTTTTTCTGTTCTTGTGTCAGTTTGCTGAGAATGATGTTCTCCAGATTCATCCATGTCCCTACAAAGGACACAAACTCATCATTTTTGATTGCTGCATAATATTCCATGGTGTATATGTGCCACATTTTCCCAGTCCAGTCTATCATCGTTGGGCATTTGGGTTGGTTCCAGGTCTTTGCTATTGTAAACAGTGCTGCAATGAACATTCGTGTGCATGTGTCCTTATAGTAGAACGATTTATAATCCTTTGGATAGATACCCAGTAATGGGATTGCTGGGTCAAATGGAATTTCTATTTCTAGGTCCCTGAGGAATCGCCACACTGTCTTCCACAATGGTTGAACTAATTTACACTCCCACCAACAGTGTAAGAGTGTTCCTATTTCTCCACATCCTCTCCAGCATCTGCTGTCTCCAGATTTTTTAATGATCGCCATTCTAACTGGTGTGAGATGGTATCTCAATGTGGTTTTGATTTGCATCTCTCTAATGACCAATGACGATGAGCACTTTTTCATATGTTTGCTGGCCTCATGTATGTCTGCTTTCGTAAAGTTTCTGTTCATATCCTTTGCCCATTTTTGAATGGGCTTGTTTGTTTTTTTCCTGTAAATCTGTTTGAGTTCTTTGTAAATTCTGGATATCAGCCCTTTGTCGGATGCGTAAACTGCAAAGATTTTTTCCCATTCTGATGGTTGCCGATTCACTCTAGTGACTGTTTGTTTTGCTGTGCAGAAGCTGTGGAGTTTGATTAGGTCCCATTTGTCTATTTTGGCTTTTGTTGCCAATGCTTTGGGAGTTTTGTTCATGAAGTCCTTGCCTACTCCTATGTCCTGAATGGTTTTGCCTAGATTTTCTTCTAGGGTTTTTATGGTGTCGGGTCTTACGTTTAAGTCTTTAATCCATCTGGAGTTAATTTTAGTGTAAGGTGTCAGGAAGGGGTCCAATTTCTGCTTTCTGCACATGGCTAGCCAGTTTTCCCAACACCATTTATTAAATAGGGAATCCTTTCCCCATTGCCTGTTTTTGTCTGGTTTATCAAAGATAATATGGTTGTAGATGTGTTGTGTTGCCTCCGATGCCTCTGTTCTGTTCCATTGGTCTATATCTCTGTTTTGGTACCAGTACCATGCTGTTTTGATTACTGTAGCCTTGTAGTATAGTTTGAAGTCTGGTAGCGTGATGCCTCCCGCTGTGTTCTTTTTGCTTAGAATTGACTTGGCTATGCGGGCTCTTTTTTGGTTCCATATGAAATTCATGGTGGTTTTTTCCAGTTCTGTGAAGAAATTCAATGGTAGTTTGATGGGGATAGCATTGATTGTGTAAATTACTTTGGGCAGTATAGCCATTTTCACGATATTGATTCTTCCTAACCACGAACATGGAATGTTTCTCCATCTGTTTGTGTCCTCTCTTATTTCATTGAGCAGTTGTTTGTAGTTTTCCTTAAAGAGGTCCCTTACATTCCTAGTGAGTTGTATTCCTAGGTATTTTATTTTCTTTGTAGCAATTGTGAATGGCAGTTCGTTCTTGATTTGGTTCTCTTTAAGTCTGTTATGGGTGTATAGGAATGCTTGTGATTTTTGCACATTGATTTTATATCCTGAGACTTTGCTGAAGTTGCTTATCAGTTGCAGGAGCTTTTGGGCTGAGGTGATGGGGTCTTCTAGGTATACTATCATGTCGTCTGCAAATAGAGACAATTTGGCTTCCACCTTTCCTATTTGAATACCCTTTATTTCTTTTTCTTGCCTGATTGCTCTGGCTAGAACTTCCAGTACTATGTTGAATAGAACTGGTGAGAGAGGGCATCCTTGTCTAGTGCCAGATTTCAAAGGGAATGCTTCCAGTTTTTGCCCATTAAGTATGATATTGGCTGTTGGTTTGTCATAAATAGCTTTTATTACTTTGAGATATGTTCCATCAATACCAAGTTTATTGAGGGTTTTTAGCATAAAGGGCTGTTGAATTTTGTCAAATGCCTTCTCTGCATCAATTGAGATAATCATGTGGTTTTTGTTTTTGCTTCTGTTTATGTGGTGAATTACATTTATAGACTTGCGTATGTTGAACCAGCCTTGCATCCCCGGGATAAATCCTACTTGATCATGATGGATAAGTTTTTTAATGTGCTGTTGCAATCGGTTTGCCAGTATTTTATTGAAGATTTTTGCATCTATGTTCATCATGGATATTGGCCTGAAGTTTTCTTTTCTTGTTGAGTCTCTGCCAGGTTTTGGTATCAGGATGATGTTGGTCTCATAAAATGATTTGGGAAGGGTTCCCTCTTTTTGGATTATTTGGAATAGTTTCAGAAGGAATGGTACCAGATCCTCTTTGTGTGTCTGGTAGAATTCGGCTGTGAACCCATCTGGACCTGGGCTTTTTTTGTGTGGTAGGCTCTTAATTGCTGCCTCAACTTCAGACCTTGTTATTGGTCTATTCATAGTTTCAGCTTCCTCCTGGTTTAGGCTTGGGAGGACACAGGCATCCAGGAATTTATCCATTTCTTCCTGATTTACTGGTTTATGTGCATAGAGTTGTTTGTAGTATTCTCTGATGATGGTTTGAATTTCTGTGGAATCTGTGGTGATTTCCCCTTTATCGTTTTTTATTGCATCTATTTGGTTGTTCTCTCTCTTCTTTTTTATCAGTCTGGCTAGTGGTCTGTCTATTTTGTTGATCTTTTCGAAAAACCAGCTCTTAGATTTATTGATTTTTTGAAGGGTTTTTCTTGTCTCTATCTCCTTCAGTTCTGCTCTGATCTTAGTTATTTCTTGTCTTCGGCTAGGTTTTGAGCTTTTTCGATCTTGCTCCTCTAGCTCTTTCAATTTTGACGATAGGGTGTCAATTTTGGATCTCTCCACTCTTCTCATGTGGGCACTTATTGCTATATATTTTCCTCTACAGACTGCTTTAAATGTGTCCCAGAGATTCTGGTACGTTGTGTCTTCATTCTCATTGGTTTCAAAGAACTTCTTTATTTCTGCCTTCATTTCATTGTTTATCCAATCAACATTCAAGAGCCAATTGTTCAGTTTCCATGAAGCTGTGCGGTTCTGAGTTATTTTCTGAATTCTGAGTTCCAACTTGATTGCACTATGGTCTGAGAGACTGTTTGTTATGATTTCAGTTGTTTTGCATTTGCTGAGGAGTGCTTTACTTCCAATTATGTGGTCTATTTTGGAGTAGGTGTGATGTGGTGCTGAGAAGAATGTATATTCTGTGGATTTGGGGTGGAGAGTTCTGTAAATGTCTATCAGGTTTGCTTGTTCCAGGTCTGAGTTCAAGTCCTGGATATCCTTGTTAATTTTCTGTCTGGTTGATCTGTCTGCTATTGACAGTGGAGTGTTAAAGTCTCCCACTATTATTGTGTGGGAGTCTAAGTCCCTTTGTAAGTCATTAAGAACTTGCCTTATATATCTGGGTGCTCCTACATTGGGTCCATATATATTTAGAATCGTTACCTCTTCTTGTTGTATCGATCCTTTTACCATTATGTAATGACCTTCTTTGTCCCTTTTGATCTTTGTTACTTTAAAGTCTATTTTATCAGAGATGAGAATTGCAACTCCTGCTTTTTTTTGCTCTCCATTTGCTTGGTAAATCTTCCTCCATCCCTTTATTTTGAGCCTTTGTGTATCTTTGCATGTGAGGTGGGTTTCCTGGATACAGCACACCGATGGGTTTTGGTTTTTTATCCAATTTGCCAGTCTGTGTCTTTTGATTGGTGCATTTAGCCCATTTACATTCAGGGTTAATATTGTTATGTGTGAATTTGATACTGCCATTTTGATGCTAGCTGGCTGTTTTGCCCGTTGGTTCATGTACATTCTTCATTTTGTTGATGGTCTTTAGCATTTGGTATGCTTTTAGGATGGCTGGAACTGGTTGTTTCTTTCTATGTGTAGTGCCTCTTTCAGGAGTTCTTGTAAAGCAGGCCTAGTGGTGACAAAATCTCTGAGTACTTGCTTGTTCGTGAAGGATTTTATTTTTCCTTCACTTATGAAGCTCAGTTTCGCTGGATATGAAATTCTGGGTTGAAAGCTCTTTTCTTTAAGGATGTTGAATATTGGCCCCCACTCTCTTCTGGCTTGTAGAGTCTCTGCTGAGAGATCTGCTGTGAGTCTGATGGGCTTCCCTTTGTGGGTGACCCGACCTTTCTCTCTGGCTGCCCTTAGTATTTTCTCCTTCGTTTCAACCCTGGTGAATCTGACGATTATGTGCCTTGGGGTTGCTCTTCTTGCAGAGTATCTTTGTGGTGTTCTCTGTATTTCCTGGAGTTGAGTATTGACCTGTCTTGCTAGGTTGGGGAAATTTTCCTGGATAATATCCTGAAGAGTGTTTTCCAGCTTGGATTCATTCTCTTCGTCACATTCTGGTACACCTATCAAACGTAGGTTGGGTCTCTTCACATAGTCCCACATTTCTTGGAGATTTTGTTCATTCCTTTTTGTGCTTTTTTCTTTAATCTTGGTTTCTCGTTTTATTTCATTGAGTTGATCTTCAACTTCTGATATTCTTTCTTCTGCTTGGTCAATTCGGCTGTTGATACTTGTGCATGCTTCGCGAAGTTCTCGTGTTGAGTTTTTCAGCTCCTTCAATTCATTCATATTCCTCTCTAAGTTGTCCATTCTCGTTATCAATTCCTCGAATCTTTTTTCAAATCTTTTTTCAAGGTTCTTAGTTTCTTTGCACTGGTTTAGAACATGTTCCTTTAGCTCACTGAAGTTTCTCATTATCCACTTTCTGAAGTCTGATTCCGTCATTTCGTCACATTCATTCTCCATCCAGCTTTGTTCCCTTGCTGGTGAGGAGTTTTGGTCCTTTTTTGGAGGTGAGGTGTTTTGGTTTCGGGTGCTTTCCTCCTTTTTGCGCTGGTTTCTTCCCATCTTTATGGATTTATCCGCCTGTTGTCTTAGTAGTGGCTGATTTTTCAATTGGGTCTCTGTGTGGACACTGAGATTGTTGATGATGAAGTATTTCTGTTACTTAGTTTTCCCTCTAATGATCTATCCTCTCTGCTGTATGAGTGCTGAGGTCCACTCCAGGCCCTGCTTGTCTGGGGTATACCTGCAGCAGCTGCAGAACAGTGAGGGATGATATCAGTTTCTTTTTCTGCTGCCCTTGTTCCAGAATGATGCCAGCCAAATGTCAGTCTGATTAGTCCTTTTCTGGGGTGACTCCTTGGATATACAGAGGTCAGGGAGCTGCTTGAGGAGACAGTCTGTGCTTTATAGGAGCTCCAGTGCTGAGCTGTGAGCTCCGTTGTTCATTCAGGGTTGTTGGGAGGTTATGTCTGCTGCAATAGAACTCATAAAACACCACCCTTTTTTTTTTTTTTTTTTTTTTCACCCTTAGATGCTCTGTCTCAGGGAGTTGGGGCTTTCTTTATGAGTATCTGTTGCACTGTCCTGCCCCACTAGGTGGCAGTCTATTCACTATTTGCCTGCCGGGGCTCTGACCTCCTAAGGCGGGTCCGCCCTGTTGCGGCCCGGCGGACTCTCTCTGTTATGGCAGGTTGCCTCGGCAACGGCAGGCTGCGTCAGTCCTGGGCGGTACTTAAGTGGGGGTGCACTTTGTCAGGAATGGTGGACGCCCCTCCCTGACCGGGCTGCACCGTCCTAAATGCCGGCAACAAAACTCTCAGCCCCAAGCGCCTCCAGTCGCCGCCCTGCTTGTCCCCGTGAGCGTGGGACCCGCCGAGCCCGATCACCCTGCTCCCTGCCTCAGAGTCCGTCCTCTCTCTCTCTCTCTCTTCCTCTCCCCAAGCTGAAAGGTCGACTCTCTCACTGGCACCCCAGGAACCTGCCGATAGGGCACTGGGATCTGTGCGATCTCCCGTGCCACTGCCCACTACCCCGGCTCAGATCACGCTTCCCAGGAAACTCCTGGTCTGGCTCATTGTCCAAGTCCTGTTCAATCAGATGGACATGCCAATCTGCCCTTCCAAATCTCAGATTGCCGGTTTAACAGGGCACCCAGACCAGTGAGTTCCGCGCCGGGTCCCGCTGCGGCGCCGGCTGAAGAGGCGGCGGGAGCCGGTTGCGTTAGCCGGCTGCTAGCATCCCGTGTCTCTCCCACACCTGGGACTTTCAACGCTCTGTGGGCATAAAAGGAACATCCGAGAATGCGGCTAGGACTCACCCTCTGCGCCTTCACCGAGAGCTGCAATCCTGAGTCACCTCTACGACGCCATCTTGCCTCCCTCCTCTATCGAAAAATTTATTTTATAATCATTTACAACTAAGGAAATTTTGTTCTTCTTCTTTTTTTTAGGTTTCCAGAACAATTTTAGCTGCTAGCACTGAGAAGTAATTTGTTTAAAACAAAGAAGAAAACTATGTTGTTACTCTTTGCAACTGTTTATCTGTTTGAAACAGGACTTTAAAATAATAATTTGCAGCTGAAAAATAAAACAGATGCTAGCTTTCATGAAATATATCAGGTGCCCAAATAAAATCATTTTCTTCAATGTCATTTCTAACATTGATAAAGCAAATAGATTCCAGGCAGGGCTGCTGTCCATATGGAGTTGCCATGTTCCCCATGTCTGCCTGGGCACAGGTTTATCCAACATCCCTCACAAGCTGTGCATGTGAGGTTTATTGGTGTTAGGTGATAACCTGGTTGGAAAAAAAAATGAATGAATATAAATTGTCGTCAAGTGAAAATTTTTCAAGTATACAATAATTATACAAATGCAGGACAATAAACAATGTAACAGGAAGGTGCTCAGGGAGCTGTCACATTTGTGATTGTTTTTGACTTGCATAGGAGGAGGTGTTCCTGAACATGTTCCATTTGCAAACATTCATTCCTTGATTTAATCAACTTCCACTCCTACCACTGTGAGTCACCCATCCACCAAAAATTGGGGAAATAATTATCTTGTTTTTATTAATATTTCTGAAATTTGTTTATAGCTCATATTTATTTAAATGTTTAATATTAGGAGTGTTTGAAGTTTTGTGATGCTTTTTGTGAGCATAAATATGTCATAGGAACTTAACTCTTGTTTATATCAATTAGCCCAAGGAGAAATTGGTTATGTTAGACAGAGTTTTGCTTAAAGTCAGTTTCCAAAGACCTTTTTAAGAATATTAAGTGGGGAATTAGTGTACTTAAAATTTCATCATAACATATAGTTAATTAGTCATTGCATTGTTTAAAACAGATCAATTTCCCCCAAATTGACTCTATAGTACATATTATTCTGATTTAAACTTAAAAATAAAACTAACTTAATGAAACACTAAACAATTTTATCTATTTGATATAGAACAAAATACAATTTTCTTTTGAAAAAATAAGCCATAATATTGTAGCTGCCTGCCTTTTCACCTCCAAGCCCCTCAGTCTAAAACTCTGTCATTTCCCAGGCCTGTTCTGCTTCAACCTTACGTATTTTTCCCCATTCTCCAAAACTACAGCATTTCTCAGTTTCCAGGGTTTTGATAGACCATCAAATTTCTGGAGTGAGTGTCAATTCTTCTTGGACAGGAGCTACAAGTCTTTGAAGACTCAGGATTCTCATTAGGCATTTCTTAACCTCTTGAGGCCAGGTCAGGACCTCTTCCTTCTAGGTTTTCTGTAGAATCCTTCATGCAACTCAGTTTCATAGACATCTGCTTCAACATCCACCTTCTTTCAAATTCTAAGCTTCCTGGATGCAATTTTGTGACTTCTGGCCATTTTATCCCCAGTCTCTAGCGTATAGCATATATATTTTTTAATAAATCAATAAAGGGAAATGTAAACTAATCTATATTAATTATACAACTACATGTTTAAATTTTATAGGAATATTTCTAAATAATCCCTTAAATCTTTGTGTTATCTTAGGCAGCATTCCAAGGGCTTGGCCTTTGGAGTTCTCTTGTAGGCCCTGTCATTAATTCATCTGTGATTTTAGCTAAATCATTTTATCTCGATTTCAGTTTCCTCCCCTATGAAACAAGAGAATTGCATTAAACTAACTTAAAGGAACTCTTTGGCTCTAACATTCTATTACCTTTTCCACAAATTTCAGCAAAGACATTGCTGCCTTGCATTGAAATGTCTTGTTGCAGTCAGCATCAATGTTGAACTGAAATCAGCAGTGATCATGACTCTGATTTCAAATATGTGAAGAGGCTAACTCAAAATGAAGGAAATTATATTTGATTTTGTATTTGTTCCTGTCTTATACCAGGGCATTATGTGAGTACATATAAACTCATTGAGAGTATAACTAAACCCTTTCAAATGAAAATGAGTCAGTATTCTTGACAGCTTAGTTACAACTATACAATACAGTAAATGTATGATGTTTTGGTTGCTTGTGATTTTATTGTGTAGACAAGAACAATCTCATTTCTGAACAAATCCTCCCTTTGGAGCTTGCTAAATAGTTCAATAGTTGTATCCCAATCTACATGAAATACATGTGTTAAAGGCTGGGCATGCTGGCTTATGCCTGTAATCCCAGAACTTTGGGATGCTGAAGTGGAAGGACCACTTCAACCTAGGAGTTCAAGAGTTCAAGACCAGCCTGGGCAACATAGCAAGATTTTGACTAGATGACAACCACCACCACCCCTACAAAAATAGAGAAAATAAAATAAAACAGACAGCTAAAACTCTGATTGTGATCTCTTTCATCAGCATAACCTAGCGAGATTCCGATGCTGTTATGTGTATCAGTAATTTGTTCTGTGGGAGTACTGAGTATAATTCCTTTGTAAAAATATACATGTGTTTTTCTGATTTCCTGTTGAAGAATAGTTACAATGTTTGTATTTGGGCAATTATGAATAGAATTACTATAAACGTTCATGTGGTATAATTTTGATTTTTCTTGGTTTTTTTTTGGAGATGGAGTCTCACTCTGTCACCCAGGCTGGAGTGCAGTTGTGTGATGTCAGCTCACTGCAACATCTGCCTCCCAGGTTCAAGCAATTCTCCTGCCTCAGCCTCCCAAATACCTGGGACTACAGGTGCACACCACCGTGCCTGGCTAATTTTTTGTATCTTAGTAGAGACAGGATTTCACTGTGTTGCCCAGGCTGGTCTCAAACTCCTGAGCTCAGGCAATCCACCCTCCTTGGCCTCTCAAAGTGCTAGGATTACAGGCATGAGCCACCTCATCCAGCATAAATTTGATTTTTCTAGGGTAAATACCTAGGAGTGAGATTTCTGATCATATGATTGATGTATATTTACCCTCATATGAAACTGTCAACCTATTTTCCAGAATGGTTGTACCATTTTACATTTCCACTTGCAGCCTCAAAAGTTACAGAGATAATACTTCCATTTGTGTGACATTCTCAAAAAGACAAAATTACAGGGATGAAGAATGAATCAGTAAGTAATTCAGGGCTTAAGGTGGGGGAGGCTGTCATTAAAAAGGGATAGATAGCACAGTATTTTCAGGTATAGGAACTGTTCTGTTTTCTGATTTTGGTGGTAGTTACACAAACTTATACATGTATGTAGTCATAAATCTATACACATAAAAAGTTCTATTTTATTGTATATCACTTAAAAATAATTTGTTCATAGTTCAGGAAAAATTGCATGTGTCACGAAGCTGTCAAAACATAAAACTAATGCAATGTAGCACCTGCAATATGAGATGTGTGTATTTTATGGATAAATACCTGAAGTAGGGGTTTACTAAGCCTTTAATATACTCATTACAACTGTAAATCGGGCAGTGGAATAGTGAAGACTGCTATTAAGATAAAAACTTGCCTAAAACTGCAGTACTTTTTAGTCATTTGTCATCTTTATGTTTCTTTAATGTCCATGAATGGCATAAATATTTCAGAACATGTAGAAAACACATAGTTATTTAATTGTATGATTTAATTGACTTCTTGCCTTAATTGGGTTGATATAGTGTGAACTGAAGATTAATAAGGATAAGTGAAAATGCACTACTATCTGCTTAGGTGCCTAGGCAGAATAATTCCTCTCAAAGATGGAGTAAAATACCATTAATGAGTTTCAAAGAGGTACTGAGAAAATAAACTCTGGTATAAATTGGTAGATGAAAAGCAACTAAGTGAAGAGTCAGAAGTCAACTCAGCTGCTTGATAAACCAAAGCAGAAGGAATTTCAGCTCTGGAAGACCATGTTTGCACTCATGTCTTTCACATACCTTCAAATGCAGTACTGAGTGGATGCTGAGAGCAGGTGAAGTGAGTTGCAGGTTTCCTGTCTACCCAGTACCTAACTGGACTCCTGGAACATGGTAGTTACTGATTCCATGTTTATTTACACAATGTATACCACTTCAGAGGGCCAGGACAGGGAGAAAGGACAAGGAATCTGATTTGTAAATTAAGCTGACTAAAAAATAAGTAAGGGAGTGCTTTTACTGAATAATCATATTACTAAATACAATGTTAAAACTGAAGTTAATTCATACATATACTGAAGTTATTATTTGCCCATGGGCATCAGCATGTAGACAAGCTTTCGATTTTATTTGATTTGACTAATGCACACATGTCATTCAAGTATGGCAAATTTGATTCACTGTGTTGCAATCCATTGCAGCCAGGTGGCATAGAAGATGATGAGTTAGATCAATTATTTGCAATAGCTATTTTAAGTTCACTAGACATTATCAGAATTATAAAGTGTTTATGTGTGGAACTGCATCAAAAAGATCTAACCCAAATCTCTTGATCTTGTAGATCAAAGGGGAAAACAAAAGTTGACTAAATCCCAAAGTGATCTTATCTTTCAGACTTTGTTTATCGAATGCAACCCACAGTATTTAAAAGTATATGGACTGCCAGTCCTTATGACATAGAGATCGTTTTCCATCTCATTCCATGTGAACCACAAGTACCACAGGCCTAGTAATGACACGTGAAGCTACCAGAAGACACTGCTAAAAAGTGATAGGAGAAAGACAAGCTGGTTTGGGACCCAGGACCAGAGAAACAGCAGACTGTGTGCTCCCACAAGCAGAAGGGCACTCATATCTGCTTTTTGCCACCCCTGACTAAGCAATAGACAGCCCCCAGGAAACCCCATTCCTTTTCAGATGAAACTGGGACTCTTCTGACTACCAGGAACCCTGCACCACCAGCAAAGGTAATGGTTACAGGAGCCACACCAATAATAAGCAACCAGGGAAGGCTTCATATTCCTTGTGGGCCTAGGGCTGCCTTTTCAAAGGAAAAGTAGCTAAGAAGGCAGACCCTGCAAAAGCGATGCAGCTACATCAGTGACCTGATCCAGGAAGGCTTTGTCCCTGCAGTTCTGAGATGGAGAGTCTCCTCCCAGCCCACACACAGAGGCAGAGGGCGTGTAATAGGTGAGGGGACTTTGGGAACAGGGGTCCCTCCAACCCCACCTCACCAATATCTCCCCCAGCCCACCTCACTCCACCCCACACACCTCAAGTCTGGGAAACCTTTCTGAACTCTCAGCCAGTACCAGCAGAGAGCACTGGGAACCTCCTTTGGCACTAAATCAGCTCAGCAGATCAAAGCAAAACCTTAAAGTCTCCAATAATCAAACTATCATTGAAACCTCCTCCATAGCCCACAATAGGCTGAGGCTCACATGCCAAGCTCAAATAAAGTGCTTGCTCACTAAGATTAAAGATGTAAATAACACCTAGCATTTACCAAAGGGCCAGGATACAATCATCACAAGAAGAGCCAAGAAAATTATGACTTGAATAAGGACAGACAATCAACTGACCTCAACTGAAATGGTTCAGATGTTGGACCCATCTGAAAAGAATTTTAAAGCAGACATCTTTTTAAAATGCTTCAGTGATTATTTACAAATTTTTAGCAATCTAATTAAAACACAACTATAAATCTCAGCAAATAAAAAAAGTTCTAAAAAAAATGAAATTATGGAACTAAAAATACAATAATAGAAGTGAAAGCCAAATGTTGCTAGATTTACTTAACATTAGAATTGAAATGAGCAATAATAGAATCATTGAACTTGAGATCAATAGAATTCACCTACACTGAACAACAGAGAGAAAATAGACTAAAAGATGTATAATGAACAAAACTTCAGAGGCCTGTGGGACAAAATAGAAGGGTCTAAATTTTGTGTCATTAGAATTCCAGAAGGATAAGCTAGATGATGGTGTTGAAATTTCTTTAAAAAGTAATTGCTAAAACCTTCCCAAATATGGCAAACTCATAAATTTATAGAACAAAAAAATCTAAGTTAACCTCTCAGAAATAAGCCCAAACAAGTCAATTTCAAGACACATCTAATCAAATTTTTAAAAGCTAAAGACAGAATTTTTTTAAAAGAAATAGCCAAAAAGAAACAAAAGACAATTCTGGAACTGACAGAGAAACGCCTAGTTGAATGACCATGATTTTCCCACTTGGAATCATGGAGGCCAGAAGGAAGAACTTTCACCCACAAATTCTATGTTTGGTGAATCTATATTTCACAAATAAATGGAACTTAAAAATATTATCAGGCAAATAATTTGTTGTTACAAATTAAGAGTGGATGGTAGACCCAGCCTTACTGGTTGGCTGAAGGACATTCTTGAAAAAGAAGAGAAATAATAACAATAGGAAGCATAGAGTAGGCAGAAGAAGGATTAAAGGATAGAGCAGAAATATGGAAATATAAAATGGACTATTTTGTTCACCATGAGTTCTGGAAATCTTACTTAAGGATTAAAACAACAATTAGAACACTTTCTGGTACTTCAGCCAATAATCATTAAAAGTTGAAAGGGAAAAGGGTCTTAAATACAAGTAAAGTTTCCACACTTCATTCTAAGTGGCAAATATTGATTGATATTAGCTGTAGTGGAATGAACAGTGGCCTCACTCATGTCCTCACCTTCATTCCTTCAATCTGCAAATCTTACTTTTTAGAGCAAAGATTTTGCAAATGTGATTAAAGATCTAAATGTGGGAGATTGTCCTGAATTATCTAGGTGGGCCCGAAATGCCATCACTAATATCCATACACAAGAGAGGCAGAGAGAGATTTCAGACAGAGGAGAAGGTGGCCATGTGACTCTTATTGCAGAGAGTAGATTGATGTGGTTACAAGGCAAGAAATGCTAGTAGCTGACGTAGGCCAGAAGAGGGAAGGAAAGAAGTATTTCCCAAAGCCTTTGAAGTGAGTCTAGCCCTGCCCACAACTTGATGTTGACCTATCAAAACTGACTTGGACTTCCAGAACTCGGAGAGCAGAAATTGGTTTCCAGAACTGAGAGAGTAGAAATCTCTGTTGTTTTAAGCCACCAAGTTTGTGGCAATTTGCTATAGTAACAGTAGGAAACAAATGTGTCAGTGGATTGTTATAAGTCACCACCTTTATTGTAATGCCCAGAAGCATCACTTTGAAAACTATAAAAAGAAACACATTAGAAGATACCAGAAATACATTCTGTCTCAAAAAAAAAAGGAAAGGAAAAGAAAAGAAAAAGGTGAATAAACTGTGGTGTATCCATAAAACAGAATCTTATTCAGCAATTTTGGAATGAAGTGCTGACACATGCAATAACATGGATGAACCTCAAAAAATGTGCTAAGTAGAAGCAGCCAGAAACAAAAGACCACATATTATATAACTTGATGTATAGGGACTGTTTAGAGCAGGTACATGTATAGAGACAGAAAGCAGACTAGGGTTGCCTGGGGCTGGGGCAGTTGTGAGGTATGGGAACTGGCTGGCAGTGAGTGCAGGATTCTTCATGGGGTAAGGAAAATCTTCCTGAATTACAGAGTGGTGATGGCTGCACAACTCTGAATATAGAAAATATTATTGAATTGTATGCTTTCAACATGCAAGTTTTATGGTATGTGAATTATATATTGATACCTATAATTTAAAAATTAAAAATAAATGTTTAAGTATAAAAATTAAATTCAAACTTTTGGATCTGTGTGGTTGAAGGAAGAAAGGATGCAGCCCACCTGTTCTTAGTCTCCCACTGAACCCCTCACCCTATGATGATGGCCCTGGATGTGCCTCCACAGACCCTCAAGTCCCACAGAAGGGCTGAAAATGGCAGCTTTGATATCCATTGCTGACCAAGCCCGTGCCCATTCATACACATCTCACCTCAAGGAAATTCGCAGCCAGAGGACACAATCCACTGACAACAATGGCAGAGGGGGAAGGAGTAACAATGATTAAAATGCCCCCAAAATAGACAACTAACATTACAGGAAGCACCTAGAGAATGTGGGATTCAGTGATGAACTTGCCAGTTACATATCTTGAAAGAAGCTAGACAACAACATAACTTTATTAACTCATTGTTGAATAGGACCCCAAATGGAAGAATTTAAACATTTGTATTGGAATTTTCGATGGTACAATCAAAAATGGGGCCAGACATCGTGGCTCATGTCTGTAATCCCAGCACTTTGGGAGGCTGAGGCAAGTGGGTCACTTGAGCCCACGAGTATAAGACCAGCCTGGGCAACATGGTGAAACCTCCAATCTACAATAAAAATAAAAATTATCTGGGCATGGTAGTGCACACCTATAGTCCCAGTTACTCAGGAGACTGAGGTGTGAGAATCACTTGAGAATGGAAGGTCAAGGCAACAGTGAGCTGAGATCATGCTACTTGCACTCCAGCCTGGGTGACAGAGTGAGACCATGTATCCAAAAGTAAATAAAAAGAACACATTTGAAAGTAGCAGAGAGGACTTTGCATGTTCCCGACACAAAGAAATGATAACTGAGGTGATGGATATACTAATCACCATTATTTTGTTGTTACATGTTGTATAATACACAAGATCAAAATATCACCCTGAGCCTCATAAATATGTATAATTGATATGTATTGTTAACTAAAAATAGGAAAAAATAATGCATGTGATTACTGTGTGCTGACAAATTTGCTAACAGGATAGATGTCATGTGTATTTTAACATAATTTTAAAAGTTGAGATACCATCTCACGCCAGTTAGAATGGCGATCATTAAAAAATCTGGAGACAGCAGATGCTGGAGAGGATGTGGAGAAACAGGAACACCCTTACACTGTTGGTGGGAGTGTAAATTAGTTCAACCATTGTGGAAGACAGTGTGGCGATTCCTCAAGGACCTAGAAATAGAAATTCCATTTGACCCAGCAATCCCATTACTGGGTATATATACAAAGGACTATAAATCGTTCTACTACAAGGACACATGCACACGAATGTTCATTGCAGCACTGTTTACAATAGCAAAGACCTGGAACCAACCCAAATGCCCATCGATGATAGACTGGACTGGGAAAATGTGGCACATATACACCATGGAATATTATGCAGCAATCAAAAATGATGAGTTTGTGTCCTTTGTAAGGACATGGATGAATCTGGAGAACATCATTCTCAGCAAACTGACACAAGAACAGAAAAACAAATACCGCATGTACTCACTCATAGGTGGGTGAGAAAAATGAGAACACATGGACACAGGGAGGGGGTCTACTACACACTGGGGTCTATTGGGGGAATGGGGGAGGGACAGCAGGGGGGGCTGGGGAGGGATAGCCTGGGGATGAATGCCAAGTGTGGGTGAAGGGGAGGAAGGCAGCAAAGCACACTGCCATGTGTGTACCTATGCAACTATCTTGCACGTTCTGCACATGTACCCCAAAACCTATAATGCAATAAAAATTTAAAAAATAAAAAAAAATAAAAAAAAGGTTGATATAAAGCTTTAAAAACTAGATGGAAGTAGAAATCAGTATGTATTTGATTAGGAGAAGTGCAGTATTGAATGCAGAAAATTTAAAAGTTCTATAAACCATATCCCCCTTTGTTCTTCTTTTTAAAAAACACATGGTTTTGGCAGGCCATGGTGGCTCACACCTGGAATCCCAGCAATTTTAGAGGCCAAGGCACGAGGATCACCTGAATCCAAGGAGTTTGAGACCAGCCTACCCAACATGGTGAGACCTTGTCTCTACAAAAAAATTAATAAAATTAGCCAGGCATGATGGTGCTCTCCTATAGTCTCAGCTAATCAGGAGGCTGAGGAGGAAGGAGCCTGGGATATCAAAGCGGCAGGGAACCTAGATCACACCACCGCACCCCAGACTGGGCAACACAGCAAGTTCCTGTCTCAACAATAACAAGAACAACAGCAAACAGCAACAACAATAACACAGTTCCTGGCCAGGCACGGTGGCTCACACCTGTAATCCCAGTGCGTTGGGTGGCCAAGGCAGGAGAATCGTTTGAAGCCAGGAGTTAAGAGGCCAGTCTGGGGAACACAGTGAGATCGTGTCACCACACAATAATTTTTTTTAATTAAAAAATTTCTCATTGAAGCACAATATTCAGGCACAGGTTTAGCAAAGAGGAACTCCAACACAGCAACCACAAAGTACATCACTCCCAAGCATTGCAGCACACCGGGAATGTGCACCTTGTCCCAAGACACTGTGGAAGACACAAGTTAGGTCAGTGTTAGCCAAGACTTGTCATCTCATCCCAGGAAAACAGTATTTGTTTCCTAAAGGGGAAGACATACCTATATTGCATGTAATAAGTAAGTCTCTTTTAAGCTCTTGGACATGGAAATACATATGATCAGGAGACAGGGGTCCAGCCCAACTTCCAAAAACAGGCCAATTCCTCTTATTAGAGGGAGGGTCAGGGACAGGGCTCAAACTCAAAACAGGAAGCTGGCCAGGTGGGAGACTGGGAGAAGAACCAAAGTGTCTTACTCCAGTGTGGAAATAAAGCCAGGCCTGTGCCTAGCCCTGAAGTCCATCTCCTGGCTCTTTTCCATTAGGAATTTGCAATCAACCTGCATATACACCAGGAACTTGCAGACCTGACACAAGCCACTGACTGACTATCCCTGCCCTACCCATACCCACTACCTGACTGCAGGATGGAGGAACTCCACTGATTGACCCTCCCTGCTCTACCTGCTATCCAACCACATGACCGGAAGAACACCACTGACTGACCCTCCTTGCTCTATTGGCTGCCTGACTGTATGAACAGAAGAAAGACACTGACTGACACACCCTGCCCTACTGACTATCTGACCACATGACCGCAAGAACAGACCTGATAACAAACCTCACAATCAATCCTACTGGAAGCAGCTCACTTTCTGGAGATCCACCAAGTCCACATTCATGTGAAACACCATCTGGAAGTGACCTCTACCTCTTGCTAGTGCCTATAAAAGCATGCATTGCCTGAGGGCTCCATTTGGCCATTGTCTAGATGTTTGTGCCCTCTTTTGCTAATGACAGTGCAAGGCCCTTGAGGACAGTACCTAGTGCCCTCCCAACTCTGATACGGGTTCAATGCAGAGGGTTCATAAGCCTTCCCTCAGCTCTCCTGTCCCTGCCTACCACTAAACTAATGACAAAGATATCACTCTTTCTAGAAACCCAGCTGCCATACAAGTGCTGACAAACATGGCTTCGTGAACTGCCACATGGTATTGAAAGCTGATGAAATCACATTAGCAAGGGGACAAAGTCAGAGACCATGGCAGCCTGGTCTGGTCCCTGCTGTGCTTCTCACTACACTCAGATGATCGAGGGAAAACCTTCAGTTGCTCTTGGCCTCAGACTTTTTCTTTATGTAACAGAAGGATTTGAATAATGTCAAAGGCCCCTCCCAGGTCTAAAATTCAAATATATTAACAACAATGCTCACAGCTAGACAACCATTGTATATGCTTTCCTCATGATTACCATATTTGCAGGCACCTGAGATGGAGGAATTACATTTCTTTCAAATTATAATAAGTAGTTTCCGTATTTCAACCTGAATATATTTAACAAAGGGAAAAATACTTACATGGTACAACTGGAATTCACCATGATAATTTCTATAAAGATTAACAGGGAACTCCTCCATGCAATTTTCTCCAGCAATCTGAATTTTGAACATCCCTGTTGCAGTATAGAAGTAATTGACAAAACAAACAAGCAAACAAACACAGAAGATCCCACAGTAAATACCAACCTAAAAAAAATCAGTTATTAATAGGTGGCCATTTCCAATTTTTATCTCTATATCCTTTTGTCTCTATATAATATACTATATAAGATAAGCAGCCAGTATTGATTTTTTTAAAGTAGCCAATTATTGAAACAATATTGAGCCAACAGTAGAGAAAAAGCTCAGAACACAGCCTCGCTGAGCTGGGAGGTTTTTGACAGTGTGCCTTCAAGGCCTATCTTAGGAGAAAATTTCTTTACTGTTAAATGGTATTTCCAAGGACAGCACTCTCATTTAGTTATCAAAAAGGAATAATGATGATGATGCCACAATAATGTCTCCAAATAACTAGACACTCACTAGCATGCCCTCAAAGTCCTTGAAAAACAAACAGAAAAACAAGCAGACATTTCAGTCATTTCTACATGCACTTTTGCTCCTGAAAGAAAAATGAAAACTTAATTTGTTTCTCTCCATTTAGTCTGAGTCACATATATTTTTCCTTTCTCCTCTTTTACCATGCTGAATTATCTCTTAAAAAGAAAAGTCAGTACACTAATTTTTCTAATTGCTTTCTGAGGGGTTCACATAGATGAGAGTTTACTCTTGCTACATTCCTTGGTGACTCTGGGATTCCTTTATCTGGACATCTAATCAATAAAAGCCTCTGGTAACAAGAACTTTCTCTGTAGGGAAACTCACAGAGTATTCATAAATAATAACAGGTCTTCAGGCATGTAAAACTTCCCCCTACTAAATCCATCTTTAAGAAGGAAAAAAAACTCCCCCAAAACCTGAGTTTATACTAGTGATGAAACACAAAAACCAGCAACATAAAAAATGACTGAATTTAACCCTGAAATGTAAGGATGGCTCAGTATATACAAATCATAGTGTGAAACACATGTCAACAGAACGAAGGACAAAAACCATATAATCATTTAAATTGATGCTGATAAACATTTGATAAAGCTCAACATCCCTTCATAATAAAAACCCTCAAGAACTGGTTATAGAATAAACACACTTCAACACAATAAAAGCCATATACAACAAATCCACAGCTAGCATCATACTGAATGGGGAAAAACTGAAAGCCTTTCCTTTAAGATCTGGAACATGACAAGGATGCTTATCTTTCACCACTGTTATTCAACATGGTACTGAAAGATCCAGCTGGAGCAGTCACAGAAGAGAAATGAATAAAGAGCATCCAAGTTGGAAAGGATAAAGCCAAAGTATCCTTGTTTGCAAATAACATGATCTTATATTGGGAAAAACCTAGACGTTGCCAGAAAACTAGTAGAAGTTATCAACAAATTCAGTAAAGTTGCGGGATACAAAATCAACATACAAAAATCAGAAGCATTTCTATATGCCAACAGCAAACAATCTGAAAAAGAAATCAGGTAAGTAATCCTATTTTCAGTAGCCACAAATAAAGTACCTAAAAATTAACTTAACCAAAGTAGTGAAATATATCTACAATGAAAAATATAAACCACTAATGAAAGAAATTGAAGATGACACAAAAAAATGGAAAGATATTCCATGTTCATGAATAGAAAAATCAATATTGTTAACACATACTACCTAAAGCAATCTACAGATTCAGTGCAATCCCTATCAAAATACCAGTAACATTCTTCACTGAAATAGAAAAAACAATGCTGAAATTTATATGGAACCACAAAAGACCCAGAATAGCCAAAGTTATCCTGAGCAAGAAGAACAAAACTGGAAGAATCACATTACCAGACTTTAAACTTACTATAGAGCTATAGAAACCATCAGGCACCAGTTGAAACGGCCACCCAATTTTTGTGAGTTTTTGTGTGCCAACCCAGCACCAACTGAAACCACCATGCTGAAAACTTGTGGTACTTTTTGCCCAGGAATCTCCTCGTCTGTGGGCAATGAGAATTTCTTTGGAAATGTGGTGGGCACTCACCCTCTGCATTGTTCTTGCTGGGACCTGCACTCTGGAGCTGTTCCTATTCAGTCATCTTGGATCCTCAGCAGTAGGTCTTAACAGTGGGCTTAAAATTGCCAGTAAGCCATGCTGTAAACAGATGTGCTGTCATTCAACCTTTGTTGTTCCGTTTATTGAGCACAGGCTGAGAAGATTTAGCATAATTCTCAGGGGCCCTAGGATTTTCAGAATGGTAAATGAAAGTTGGCTTCAACTTAAAGTCACAAGTTGCATTAGTCAGTCAGTCCTGTGAAGTTTTGAATTCTCCTTCCTGGCTATTAAAACTCCTAGATGGCATCTTCCTCCAATAGAAGGTTGTTTCATCTGCATTGAAACTGTTTTTAGTGTAGCCACTTTCAACTGTGATATTAGCTGGATCTTCTGGATAACTCACTGCAGCTTCTCCATCAGCACTTGTGGCATCTTTTTGCATTCTTATGTTATGGAGATGGCTTCTTTCCTTAAACATCCTGAACTAACCGCTGCTAGCTTCCAACTTTTCTTCTGCAGCTTCCTCACCTCCCTCAGTCTTCACAGAACTGAATAGAGCTAGGGCCTTGCTCTGGTTTAGGCTTTGGCTTAAGGGACTGTTGTAGCTGGTTTGATCACCTATCCAGACCACTGAAACTTTCTCTATATCAGCAGTAAGGCTGTTTCATTTTCCTTTTATTTTTTAAAGATAGAGTCTAACTCTTTAACCTAGGCTGGAATGCAGTGGTACGATTTCAGCTCACTGCAACCTCCAACTCTGGGGTTCAAGCTCTTCTCCTGCCTCAGCCTCCTGAGTAGCTGGGACTACAGACATGCACCACCATGCTTGGCTGATTCTGTATTTTTAGTAGAGATGGGATTTCACCATGTTTGCCAGGCTGGTCTCATCTTCCTGCCTCAGCCTCCCAAAATGCTGGGATTACAGGTGTGAGTCACTGAGCCTGGCCTGTTTCACTTTTTCATTTGCATGTTCACTGGAGTAGCACATTTAATTTTCTTCAAAAACTTTCACAACTTGGCTAACTGTTTGGCACAAGACAACTAGGTTTCAGCCCATCATGGCTCTTGACATGTCTCCCTCACTAAGCTTAATCATTTCTAGCTTTTGATTTAAAGTGAGAGACATGAAACTCTTCCTTTTACTCAAACACTTAGACACATTGTAGGGTAATTAATTGGCCTAATACCAATATTGTTGTATTTGAAACAATGGAGAGGCCCAAAGAGAGGGAGAGAGATAGGGAAACAGTCAGTAAGTGGAGCAGTCAGAACACACTCAACACTTATCAATTAAGTTAAACATTCTATATAAGTGGGCTTGATAGAATCCCAAAAAAATTACAGTAGTAACATCAAAGGTCAGTGATCACAGATCACCGTAACAGATACAATGTTAAAGAAAAACTTAAAATGGTGCCAACAGAATTATTCAGTGCAAACCTGAGCAACACAATGAGACACCCATCTCTACTAAAAAAAAAATAGTGTGGTTGCAGATGCTACCAGCTACTTAGGAGGCTGAGGTGGGAGGATTGCTTGTGCCTGGGAGGTCAATAAGTATTGAGTGTGTTCTGACTGCTCCATCTACTGAATCTTCTCTCCTCTCCATGTCCCTCCCTTTCTTTGGTCCTCTCTATTCTTTCAGATACAACAATATTGAAATTTGTCCAATTAATTACCCTCCAATGACTTCTAAGTGTTTGAGTAAAAGGAAGAATTGCATGTCTCTCACTTTA
This sequence comes from Saguinus oedipus, assembly GCA_031835075.1. Classification (NCBI taxonomy): domain Eukaryota; kingdom Metazoa; phylum Chordata; class Mammalia; order Primates; family Cebidae; genus Saguinus; species Saguinus oedipus. The sequence goes on along the minus strand of CM063175.1, from coordinate 4,292,278 downwards.
AATCAAAAAGCTGCCGTGTGGAAGTTCAAGGCTGCAGTGAGCTGTGATGGCACCACTGCCCTCCAGCTTAGGAGACAAAATGAAACCATGTTTTGAAAAAAAAAAAAAGAATTGCTGGATGCAGGGTTGCCATGAACCTTCAATTTGTAAAACATGCAATACCTGCAAAGTGCAATAAAGCAAAGCACAGTAACACAGAGTCTGCCTGAATAACGAACTTCCATCATCCAGCTTCAATAAGTGTTCACACATAGCCAATCTTATTTCATCTGTCCTTCTACCCACAGCCCCTCATTCCTGGCTCAGATTGTTTTATTAAAAACCCCAGACATCATATAATTTCATGCATAAACATTTTGGTATGTATCTCTAATGGATAAGGACTATTTTTATTTCTAACATAACCACAATACCAATATCACATTTTTAAATGTTAGCAATAATTCCCTAATATCATCACATAGCCAGTACAGTTTCTCTGTCTTATAATGTTTTTTTACAGTTCAGTGGTTCAATTCCAAACATAATCCATATACCCAGGGCATATATTTGTAATCTCTTTTACCCTTACAACTCAACTCTCATTTCTAGTTTATTCAGCATGGATAACATCACCATCCATGCAAAATGTTAAACTAGACACATCTAAGGAAGGGTGAAAAGTAGCAGTTAGGATTTTTTAAAAAATAAAACAAAAATGCTTAATTTTACTATTCATGCCTGTTTCCCAAGTGAAAAGGATAGAGTGTCTTTATTCTCTCTAATTTTTCTGCTTGTTTTTTTGGCTCACAGTCATCTGAACTTCCCTGGGTATGTTGGAAAGTGAGAGGGTGTGGAATAGGGACTCTTGCTTTGCCATGAACAGCATTCTTCCTGCAGGCTGGAAGGGCAGCATCATGTGCAAAGAGTAGCTTCAGTTCCACATGGGGCAAGGTGGAATTTTTTCCCTTTGAAAACGCTTGAGCTCAGCTATCAATTACTTTATTTATTTATTTTTTTGAGACTCCCTGGCTGGAGTGCAGTGGCATGATCTTGGCTCACTGCAACCTCTGCCTCCAGGGTTCAAGCAATTTTCACACCTGAGCCTCCCAAGTAGCTGGGACTATAGGTATCTGCCACCACACCTAGCAACTTTTTGTATTTTTAATGGAGACAGGGTTTCACCATGTTGGCCAGGCTGGTCTCGAACTCCTGACCTCAAGTGATCCATCGGCCATGGCCTCCCAAAGTGTTGGGATTGCAGGCATGAGCCACCACACCTGGACTCAGCTATCAATTACCTTAAAAAGTCATGTAATATGGCCATGTGTGGTAACTCATGCCTGTAATCCTGGCACTCTGGGAGGCCAAGCCGGATGGATCACTTGAATCCAGGAGGCCAGCCTGGGAAACACAGCAAGATCCAGTCTCCACTAAAAATACAAAAAAGAAAAATGTAGCCAGGTATGGTGGTGCACTCCTATAGTCCTTGTTATTTGGGAATCTAAGGTGAGAGAATCACCTGAGCCCAGAAAGTCAAGGCTGCAGTAAGCTATGATGGCACCACTGCACCCCAGCCTAGGCGACAAGAGTGACACTCTGTCTCAAAAAAAAAAAAAGGTCATAGTAGATCCATTCATATGAAAAGCATCCTGAAATAGCATATACTGAAATAGCATTTGCATTTTATTTAAAGATTGATAATACCTTAACTCAAAGAAATGAAACCCCACTGCTAGAATCTTCCTCTATCCTTAAAAAACATTTAAGTTACACATCTGCTTCTTGGCAACAAGTGGTTCTTTTACCCTATACACAGTTGGACTCTTCATCATGGAATTAAACTCTTTCTAAGATGTACAAAGCTAGAGAATCACAGTGCAGAAGTCCTCCAAAGTATCAGCATTTCCCATGCTAGCCAACTTAGAGATTAGGTTTTCATTCTTCCAGTTTGGGCATTGCTCACCAATAAAACCTTGTGGTCCTTCCTGAGACACTAACAAGATAAGCATGAGAAAATTGATTCTTATTCTTTACAAAACATGAAAAAAATGTCTTTTGAAAGTTGGTTAAACTGGGTCTGGATCTATTTTACTCTCTTTTTCTAGTCTACTAATTCACTCTTACCAGAATCACTGTTTACCATGCAGAACAGAACCAGTCCCTTCTCCATCCTAGCTAACAAACTCTATCCAAGGGACAGGGAGTCTGTGCGGAAGAACAGCCACCAGGCACTCCTCTGTGCCATCAGACATCTGGGCAGGCAGACCTTGAGCAGCTGGACTAGAAAGTACCTCAGAACTCAGGACCTGAGAGTGGAAAGAGTCCAGTGCAGCGACCTCTTCCTAAAATTGTCACAGCTACTTCTGCTCACTAAAAAGCAGGAGGCTTTAGGAAACAGTGATTTCTCAAGCACTTTCTTCCTCAGCCAGGTGGGAGGATGGAAGGCAAAAATCCACAAGAACCTTTGCTATCACTTCCCTAAAGTCAGAGACCATGAATCCCTGAAGCCTAGCACTGGATGGAAACGAGGGACACAGAAATGTTCATGTATCAAAGAATGACGGTCGCCTAAGGGTCACAGTCTGATTGTGCTATTCTATCCTCTGCCTTCCCAGCAGTATCCTCCTTGAACGTCTTACCTCAACACTAGCCTCAGAAAGGATTGCGATGATGAGAACAAGATGAATAAGGAGTGCAATGCTCACAGCTAGGAAAGGAAACATATTAACCCCCAAAGATGTCATCACCAACGTCAAAGACATCATGTCATTACATTTAATATATACATAGAAACCAATGAGGGGAAGCCTATATTCTCATGCCTAATTTCCTGTAAATAATTGAGAACACATCCTGAAAGCAGTCATAATTGTCATTATGTAAAATATCAAACATAAACAAAAGCACTACGAATAGTGCCATCGACCTATGTATAACCCATTACCCAGATCCTAGAATTATCAAGATAGCATCCCTCTTGCTCCATCTATAAATACCCACCCACAGCCACCCCTCCATTTTGTAACTAAGCTATTTCTTTAAAAGTCCAAGACGTCATGCTATTTCATTCCTACATACTTCAGGATGTGTCTCTAAAGCCCTTATAAAGGTAGGCCAACATTGTGTGCCTCCTGACACAAGGCACTGAGAAGGACCCAACCTCACTTCTGTCATATCCTACTAAAAAATGTAAAACCTCCACCTATTCATGAGAAAACCCCAACCATCAAGTAAATCCAAATCAAGGACAGTCAGCAAAATAACCAGACATTACCCTTCAAACCATCAAGGTCATGAAAGACAAAGAAAGACTGAGGAAATTGTCCCAGACTGGAGGAGATGAAGCTAAATGCAGTGTGGGATCCTACATCAAATCCAGCACCGGGGAAGGATATTAATAGGGACGTTCAGAGAAATTAACATAATACTATAGATAGTACTTTCTCACTATTAAGTTCAATGTTAAGAACAATATTAAGTTCCTGGTTTCAGTAATTGCATGTGAGATAATTATACTATGATTTTATAGTTTAGGGGTTAGGGAAAGCTAGGTGAAGGGTATTTGGGAACTATTTTTGCAACACTTCAACAAATCTAAAACAATTTCAAAACTAAAAGTACCTTTGCAATGGACCTTTTGTTATGTAATTACAATGTCGCATGAAATTAACAGTAACTTCCTGGCTAAACTGACCGTGCACCTGCTGTGGCTGACCCATGACTGGTGGATATGCTCAGCTGGTAAAAGTTCCCCTTCACCTCACGGTTTCATCAACTCATATGGTATACGCCTGAATCAGTTACCTCATTAGGGGTTGCAACCTATTCTGCTCTTTTGCTGTATTTATTAGCTGGAATTCTTCTCTACAGAATTTTCCCTCGACAGGGACTATTTAGCTACCATGAATTACAGTTAAAATTGGCAAAATAAAATGCTTACCTCTCCTGGTTTTTTTTTTCTTTTCTTTTAGATGGAATTTTGCTCTCGTTGCCTAGGCTAGAGTGGAGTGGTACTGTCTTGGATAACTGCAACCTCCACCTCCCGGGTTCAACTGATTCTCCTGCCTCACCCTCCCAATTAGCTGGGATTACAGGTGCCTGCCACCCTGTCCAGATAATTTTTTTGTAGTTTTAGTAGAGATGGGGTTTCACTGTGTTAGCCCTGGTCTTGAATTCCTGACCTCAGATGATCCACGGACTTTGGCCTCCCAAAGTGCTGGGATTACAGGTATGAGTCACCATGCCTGCCCTAAATTTCTTCTTTAAACTGACAATTTCAAATCACCATAGTTAATATCAGGTGCCTTGTTACCTATAAAGACAAAGCATTGCTCTTGTTTTTGTTTGGGAAGGCAGGCCTTACTTGTTTTAGTTTCCTATGACTTCATGGTTTTTACACATTCATTATTTTTCATAAATTACATATATGATTTTTCTTAATGCTTTAATTGCCCCATTGGCCCTTTCCTATTGGCTACTACATTCTTTTGATATAACGTCAGTCTTTAACAGCTTCCTAGTAAACCTATACTTATTCACCCCACAGTGATTCCTTACTGCCTTTTGAAGCGCAGCACACACACTCTTACCTGATAGGGAGAACAGAATGGCAGATTTTTCTTCAGTGGAGTTATTAGAAAATGAATGATCCCTCCCTTAATCTAAGGGGACCTCTGGACTGTAAGCAGAAGACATACAGGAAATACCTCACTCCCAAAACAAGGAGACATATTTGACAGCCAATTACCCTATTGCTAGTTTCTTTCCACCACATTAACTTTTTTGGCTTATTAATGCTTCGGAATTAAACTAAATAAAATCTATGAGACTATATTGGTCATATAATTATTTTATAAGACAAGGTCTGGTTCCATCACCCAAGCTGGGGTGCAGTGGCACAGTCTCAGCTCATTGCAACCTTCACTTCCCAGGTTCAAGCCATTCCCCCACCTAACCTCCAGAGTAGTGGGACTACAGATATGCACCACCAGGCCCACCTAATTTTTGTATTTTTAGGAGAGATGGGGTTTCATCATGTCACCTAGGCTGGTCTCAAACTTGTGAGCTCAAGCAGTCCGGCTGCTTTGGCCTCCCAAAGTACTGTGATTACAGGTGTAAGTCACCACACCAGGCCAATATATAATCTTTTAATGTCAAATAATTTTATTATTATACACAAATAATACATTAAACATATTATAAGTATACCATAACCTAATAGAATAAATAACCTATAATTTATGTGAAATATTTTTTGGGTCAGGTGCTCACCAATGACCTAAGATTTAGGTTTTCAATTACAGAAAGTGTCACAGACTGTTTTGCTTTACAAACAGAACTCAAAAACCTAAACCTCTGAATATGCAAATGTAAATATCAGCAGAGAAAATATACATACAAAGGTTACTGTCAACTAGATCCTTGTTCACATTCACAGCCAGGTCACAGGCAATTTCACTGACTCCATTATAGACATACTTTACCATGACAGAATAGTTTCCTAAAATCAAGACAAATGGTTAGATTAGGAAACAAGAAGGTGGACTTTGCTAATGTCATGAAGGCACAATAATATGTGTCCTTGGGTACAGACCAGAGAAAATAAAGAAACATATTGTAAAGAGAGAAAAAAGCTAATACCAAAATAGAAAAAGGGAAAATGCAGACTTCACTTAGATCACACCAAAGCAAGCACAGACCTACAAACTTCTTTCTCTTCCAAGGTGTCATTCAGCTGCAGAATGGATCCCTGCTGGGTGCTGACAGAGGCAGCTGCAACACTAGCCTTCTCCACTTTTGTACTCTGCAGAATGTTTACCAGAATGTGTAATAAGAACTGTAAATAAAAGCACAACAGATCAACCACCAGGGAATTTTGAACATCTGTTGATTGTTGGAGGACATAAACATCCAACTAAAGATCCTGACATGCGTTTCCTTCATACATATATGGCTTTTTATAAACAACCTCTAAATTTCAGTAATTTAAATTTACCTGTTATTTTATATTAAAACAATGACTGTCACTATGGAATTGTACAGTCGTCAGAGGTAAACTTCACAAATTAATAAGTAGAGCATAAATTAAGTCTTGCATTCTGTTGTTTTACTTAATATTACAAACAAGTGAATTTCCAGGCTTTTATCTACTTTGCATATTTGTAATATTTAATGTTTGTATTATATATTCCATCCAATACTTCAAGTATTTAGGCTGGTTTCAAAGCTTTTTTTTTTTCTTTTATCTTGGCTCGCTGTAATCTCCACCTTCTGGGTTCAAGCGATTCTCCTGCCTCAGCCTTTCAAGTAGCTGGGATTGTAGGTGTGCAGCACCACACCCAACTGATTTTTTGTATTTTTAATAGCAACAGGATTTCACCATGTTAGCCAGGCTGATCTCAAGCTCCTGACCTCAGGTGATCCACCCACCTTGGCATCCCAAAGTGCGGGGATTATAGGCATGAGCCACTGTGCCTGGCCACCAACAAATATCTTGTAGCCCCAAGATGTGTTCAGCTCTGTGTGCAGCTTGAACTTGGCCCTGTCCCCTCCTGCCCTCCCTTTATCCTGGATTGGGCTGCTTGTTCTTAGGCTGTAGAGTTTGAGTCACTGTTGCATTATGGTGTGAAAGCCTAAAATTTCCTGTGTGACTCAGAGTAATGATCTTTGAGCATTGGCCGCCATGTACCATGCCAGACAGGAGTGTATGTTTATGAACCAGATGCCCTGGTTGTGGTCCGACTGTGTCCCCCTGTAATTCTCTTTTTTTTTTCTTTTTTGAGACAGAGTCTCACTCTGTTGACCAGGCTGGAGTGCAGTGGGACAGTCATGGTTTACTGCAGCCTCCAACCCCTGGGCTCAAGGGATCCTCCTGCATCAGCCTCCCAAGTAGTTGGAACCACAGATGTGCGCCACCACACCTGGCTAATCTTTTTTGTAAAGATGGGATTTCACCATGCTGCCCAGGGTGGTATTGAACTCTGGGGCTCAAGAGATGCTCCTCCTTCGGCCTCCCAGAGTGCTGGGATTACAGATGTGAGCCATAGTGCCTGCCTGCCACATCAAATTCTTGTGGTGAAACCTAATCCCTAAAATGATGGTATTAGGTGGGGGCCTTTCAGAGGTGATTAGGTCATAAGGACAGAGCCCTCATAAATGAAATTAGTGCCCTTAGAAAACTGTCTCCAGTCTGGGCACAGTGGCTCATGCCAACATTTTGGGAAGCCAAGGTGGGTGGATCATGAGGTCAGGAGATCCAGACTTTCCTGGCTAACACAGTGAATCCCTGTCTCTACTAAAAATACAAAAAATTAGAAAGGTGTGGTGGCATGCTCCTGTAGTCCCAGCTACTCAGGAGGCTGAGGCAGGAGAATCACTTGAATCCAGGAGGCAGAGGTTGCAGTGAGCCGAGATCGTACCACTGCACTCCAGCCTGGGCAATAGAGCAAGATTTCATCTCAAAAAGGAAAAAAAAAAAAAGAAAGAAAGAAATTAGTCCCCTTATAAAACTGTCTCCAGTCCAGGCAAGATGGCTCACGTCTGTAATACCAACACTTTGGGAGGTCAAAGTGGGCAGATCACTTGAGGTTAAGAGTTGGAGACAAGCCCGACCAACATGGTGAAACACTGTTTCTACTGAAAATATAAAAATTAGCTAGAGGCTGGACACAGTGGCTCAAGTCTGTAATCCCAGCCCTTTGGGAGGCTGAGTCAGCTGGATTGCCTGAGCTCAGGAGTTCAAGATCAGCCTGGGCAATGTGGTGAAACCTTGTCTCTACTAAAATATGAAAAATTAGCTGGGTGCAGTGGTGTGGGCTTGTAGTCCCAGCTACTCGGCAGCCAGCTTTCTTGGCTCATGACAACCTCTGCCTCCTGGGTTCAAGCAATTCTCCTTTCTCAGCCTCCTAAGTAGCTGAGACTATAGGCACCTGCTACCACATCCAGCTAAGTTTTGTATTTTAGTAGAGATGGGGTTTCACCATATTGGTCAGGCTGGTCTGGAACTCCAGACCTCAGGTGATCCACCCATCTTGGCCTCCCAAAGTACTGGGATTACAGTCATGATCCACCAAGCCCTGCCAAATCTCTGTTGCTTATAAGCCACACTGTCTCTTGTATTCCGATATAGCAGCCTGAAGGGTCTAAGACAGCGAAAAAGCCTTCTCACAGAGGTTAACAACAGAGGTAAAGAGGCAGACAAGCAAATTAACAAAACAGAGCTTGTGGCCTGTGCCAAGAACAGGGAAGGTGAGGTTACCTGAAAACATTTTATCAGCATGTCCACAGCAGGGAAGACACAGTAACAGGAAGGCTCCCTATCTCTACTCCCCCCACCCCACAAACATCTGCCCACCAAGCACCACCACCCTGCAGTCTGTGTGTGCCCTGACTGGGCGCTGGCAACTGACAGACATGAGTCAGACTGAGTCTGTGACCTTGAGGACTAGAAGGGCAGCAGAGGCACCAGATAGGGACAAATAACAGTACAAGTCATAAACATCCTAATGCCAATGCCCTGGACACTAAAGAAGCCTAGAAGAGGAGCCTCAATTTTTTTTTTGAGACAGAGCCTCACTCTGTTGTCCAGGCTGGAGTGCAGCAGTGTGATTTCTGTTCACCACACCCTCTGCCACCTGGGTTCAAGCAATTATCCTGCCTCAGCCTCCCTAGTAGCCTGGGATTACAGGCACATGCCACCACTCCTGGCTAATTTTTGTATTTTTAGGAGAGATAGGGTTTCACCATGTTGGCCGGGCTGGTCTTGAACTCCTGACCTCAGGTGATCCATGTGCCTCAGCCTCCCAAAGCACTGGGATTGCAGGCATGAGCCCCTGCGCTCAGCCTCGAATTTAAACTGAATCCAAGAATGCTTCCTGAATTAGGTGATGGATGCCAAAAAGAGTCCCTGGAAGGCACATGTCTTTAAAAGGGGGGCCAGGCTGAGCGGGGTGGCTCATGACTGTATTCCCAGCACTTCGGGAGGCCAAGGTGGGTGGATCACTTGTCAGGAGTTTGAGAGCAGTCCCGCTAATACAGTAAAACCTCGCACCTACTAAAATACAAAAATTGGCCAGGCATGGTCATGCATGCCTGTAATCCCAGCTACTTGGGAAGCTGAGACAGGAGAATCTCTTGAATCTGGGAGGTGGAGGGTGCAGTGAGCTGAGATTGTACCACTGCACTCCAACCTGGGCAATAGAGTGAGTCCCAGTCTAAAAAAAAAGCCCGCACTTATAATCCCAGCACTTCAGGAGGCCGAGGTGGGTGGATCATGAGGTCAGGAGATTGAGGCCATTGTGGCCAACATGGTGAAACCCCATCTCTACTAAAACACAAAAAGTTAGCCACATCTGGTGGTGTGTGCCTGTAGTCCCAGCTACTCGGGAGGCTGAGGCAGGGGAATCTCTTGAACCTAGGAGGTGGAGGTTGAGTGAGCAGAGATTAGGCCAGGGGATTGTGCCACTGCACTCCAGCCTGGCAACAGAGCAAGACTCCGTCTCAAAAACTAAACCAAACTAAACTAAACTAAAATGAAATGAAATGAAATAAAATTAAATTAAATTAAAACAGCAGGTTGAGGAAGCCATCGGAGCATCTTGTCAGCATGGGTAGACCACCCCTACCTCTTCCCTCTTCCACTCCCTGCGTTGGCTTCGTCTGAGGAAGCTGCTGACACTGTAGCTGGGGTCAGGCCCTCTGGCTCACCACATCCTCATTGGGCTTGATACCTGGTACCTTCCCTCAAACCAGTCTTTTTCTTTTCATTTTTTTAGACAGAGTTTCACTCTTGTTGCCCAGGTGGAGTGCAATGGCACGATCTCGGCTCATGGCAACGTCTGCCTGCCGGGTTCAAGTGATTCTCCTGCCTCAGCTTCCTGATTAGCTGGGACTACAAGCATGTGCCACCACACCCAGCTAATTTTTGCATTTTTAGCAGAAACTGGGATTCTCCATGTTGTCAGGCTGGTCTCCAACTCCCCACCTCAAATGATCCTCCCTCCTCAGCCTCTCAGTGTGGGGATTACAAGTATGAGCTACCGTGCCTGGCCCCTCAAACCACTTTTCCTCCCAGCATCTCCACTCACACCCAGTCATCAGGCCTGACCCTGACTTCACCCTTCCCTGTTCCCCAAACAGGGCCAGTAAATCCCCAAGCCCCACCCATCCTGCCTCTCCTCATGTCACTCACATCACTGACGGTGCCCACTGCAGATTACTAGAAAAGTGGCCTGGGCCACAGCATCCTACTCAGTGGATCCCACAGCTGATTGGAGATTTGACCTGGGGAGCTAATCAGCAGGCACATCACTGATCTCTCTCTCTCTCTCTCTCTCTTAAGACAGAGTATCACTCCATCTCCAGGCACCAGGCTGGAGTGCAGTGGCAAGATCTTGGCTCACTGCAACCTCCACCTCCTGGGTTTAAGCAATTCTCCTGCCTCAGCCTCCCGAGTAGCTGGGACTCCAGGCACACACCACCAAGCCCAGCTAATTTTTGTATTTTTAGTAGAGACGGGGTTTCACCATGTTGGCCAGGATGGTCTCCATCTCTTGATCTGGTAATCTGCCCTCCTTGGCCTCCCAAAGTGCTGGGATTACAGGCATGAGCCACCATGCCCGGTCTTTTTTTTTTTTTTTTTAGATGGAGTGTCGCTCTTGTCACCCAGGCTGGAGTGCAGTGACGGCAATCTCAGCTCACTGAAACTTCCACCTCCTGGGTTCAAGCGATTCTCCTGCCTCAGCCTCCCAAATAGCTAGGATTACAGGTATGCACCACTATTCCCAGCTAATTTTTTGTGTTTTTAGTAGACACAGGGTTTCACCATAGTGGCAAGGCTAGTCTCAAACTGCTGACCTCAGGTGATCCACCTGCCTCTGCCTCCCAAAGTGTTGTGTTTACAGGCATGAGCCTAGCCTTTTTTAAAAAAATTTATTTTGAGACAGGGTATCACTCAGTTACCCAGGCTGGAGTGTAGTGGCACAATCACCACCGTAGCTCACTGCAGTCTCAACTTCCTAGGCTCAGGCGATCCTCCTGCCTCAGCCCCATACCCACCAAGTAGCTGGGACTACAAGTACGTGCCACTACTCCTGGAAAATTTTTGTTATTTTTTTCAGAAATAGGGTTTCATGGCCAGGTGCAGTGGCTGTGGCCTGTAATCCCAGCATTTTGGGAGGGTGATGTGTGTGTGGACCACCTGAGGTCAGGAGTTTGAGACTGAAAATACAAAAATTAGCCAGGTGTGGTGGCAGGCACCTGTGATCCCAGCTACCGAGGCAGAGGAGTCTCTTGAACCCGGGGGGCAGAGGTTGCTGTGAGCTGAGATTGCACCATTGCACTCCAGCTTGGAGGACAAGAGTGAGACTGATTCTTAAAAATAATAATAATAAAGGCCAGGCGCGGTGGTTCCTGCTTGTAATCCTAGCACTTTGGGAGGCTGAGGTGGACAGATCATGAGGTCAGGAGCTTGAGACCAGACTAACCAATAGGGTGAAACTCTGTCTCTATTACAAATATAAAAATTAACTGGGCACGGTGTCGCACACCTGTTGTCCCCGTTACCCAGGAGGATGAGGCAGGAGAATCGCTTGAACCCAGGAGGCGGAGGTTGCAGTGAGCCGAGATTGTGCCAATGCACTCCATCATGGGTGACAGAGACTCGGTCTCAAAAAAGAAAGAAAGAAAGACAGAGAAAGAAGAAAGGAGAGAGAGAGAGAGAGAGAGAGAGAGAGAGAGAGAGAGAGAGAGAGAGAGAGAGAGAGAGAGAGAGAGAGAGAGAAAGAAAGAAAGAAAGAAAGAAAGAAAGAAAGAAAGAAAGAAAGAAAGAAAGAAAGAAAGAAAGAAAGAAAGAGAAAGAAAGAAAGAAAGAAAGAAAAGAAAAAGACAAGAAAAAGAAACGGGGTTTCACCATGGCAGGCCAAACTCTAAGGTTCAAGAAATCTTCCCACCTGAGACCCCCATAGTGCCCCAGGGAGCCCCGCCAGCCCGGCAGCGCCTCAGAGGCAGGTGCCACCTGCGCGCGGTGCCCGGCGGAGTGCGGCCAGGGCGGTTTCCCGCCTCGCGCGTCTCCTCAGCCCGCTGAGCTGCGCATGCGCCGCTGCCTAACCGTTCTGCCCCTTGACAGGACGGAGTGACCAAGGTCTCGGCCAGACCGCGGTTTTAGCTGGTGTTGGGTTTAGTGCGGGGACTGAAGAAGGACGAGGGCGAGGGGCTGGGGCTGGGGAAGGGGGAGCGGGAGGCGGGGCTCTCACTAGCGGGTGGCCGCAGCCATGGAGAGGCTCTCAGCATCCGCTGTCAAGGGCACGTCGGACCTGCCTTGTCTGATCGCCCTCAGTCAGCTGGTCAACACCAGCAACGACTCTTACGAGATCCACCGCAGGGATCTCAGGAAGATCCACAGAGCTGCCTGGAAGGGCAAAGACTGGAAGCTGAAGAAGATGATGAAGAAGAAGAAGAAGACAGTGGACCTGAACATGAGAGATGGGAGGAATAGGTACCAGGCCCTGCCTGAGCCCGGGCTGCAGGAGGAGGTGGTGGCTGTGGGATGATCGCCCCTTCAGAGTGCGGGGCTGGGGGGCCTGGGGACGAGGGAAGCAGCTGGAGGAGTGAGGTGCCAGTGGTCCTGGGCCCTGGGGTCTGGGCCTTAGTCCTGGGCAGGGGTCCCCCAGGTCAGGGATGAGGGCGCCCTGCAGGGTGGAGGGCCCAGGCCACCTTAAAATCAGCCCAAACTTTAGATGATTTCCCTTCACTCCCACTTCCTGTCACAGAGCTCTGTCTAGAGAATTTTTTTTTATTCAACTGTCACTTTATTGCAAAATGATAAAATTAACTACAAATTTAAACTATAACCTTGTTAATCTTTAGTCGGGCAGCAAGTTTTTATAAAGGCAAACTGCTTATACAGAAGTGATCATGGAACAACTCAAATGCAGAGTAAGAAGGATCACAAATATCTGACTGACCAGTAGAGATTTCGTTCTCTTACTATTTAAAACAAACTTGTCAATTTTAAAAGAGGTAAATCGTAACGTCAGTAGACACCAATAAGAAAGATTTTGTGAAATAGACTAGTTTCATTTACTCAGTCAACTGTTTCTAGCTATCTCAATTGGGATAGATACATTTATATAACTGGATGTGCTTGAGCCTTTTTTGCCAGCAGCTGTAGGTCAGTAATGCACTTGGCAATTGTCTCCTTTTTCTCCTGTGCAGAGATGCTCTGCACCACGTGCTTCTCCACACAATTTATCATGTGCTCTTATTCCTTTTGATGCATCATGTTCTGCACAGATAGTCAAGGCAATTATTTACTTCCTTATATACTCTATGCAGCTGTTCCTGGTAAGTAACCTCCAAAGCTACAGCAATGTTATTTCTCTGCACATCAAAAAGGTAATGGCACTTCTGAACCTCTGAACCAGTGCCTGCTGTGCCTTCTCCAAATCAACTGCATCCTGGATTTTTTTTTTTTAGAAAATTTCTTTATTTTATTTTATTGTACTTTAAGCTCTGGGATACATGTGCTCATCCTTCAGGATTGTTGCATAGGTACACACATGCCATGGTGGTTTGCTGTCTCAGTCCCCCAGTTGCCTTCATCAGGCATTTCTTCTGGTGCTATCCCTCCCCAGCCACCCTTCCCCCACTGTCCCTCCCCTCCCCTGGCCCCACCTCCTAATCTACCCCAGTGTGAGATGTTCTACTCCCTGTACCCACGTGTTCTCATTGTTCATCACTTCCTATGAGTGAAAGCGTGGTGTTTGGTTTTCTGTTCTTGTGTCAGTTTGCTGAGAATGATGGTTTCCAGATTCATCCATGTCCCTACAAAGGACATGAACTCATCAACTTTTATGGCTGCACTGTATTCCATAGTGTATATGTGCCACTTTTTCCTTGTCCAGTCTATCATTGATGGGCATTTGGGTTGGTTCCAGGTCTTTACTGTTGTAAACTGCACCACAAGGAACGTACATGTACCTGTGTCTTTAAAATAGAATGATTTATAGTCCTTTGGGTATATACCCAGTAATGGGATTGCTGGGCCAAATGGAATTTCTATTGCTAGATCCTTGAGGAATTGCCACACTGTCTTCCATAATGGTTGAACTAATTTACACTCCCACCAACAGTGTAAAAGTGTTCCTTTTTCTCCACATCTTCTCTAGCATCTGTTGTCTCCAGATTTTTTAATGATCGCCATTCTAACTGGCATGAGATGGTATCTCAATGTGGTTTTGATTTGTATTTCTCTAATGACCAGTGATGATGAGCATTTTTTCATGTGTTTGTTGGCCACGTAAATGTCTTCTTCTGAAAAGTGTCTGTTATATCCTTTGTCCACTTTTGAATGGGTTTATTTGTTTTTTCTTGTACATCTGCTGCAGTTCTTTGTAGATTCTGGATAATAGGCCTTTGTCAGATGGGTGGTTTGAAAAATATTTTTCCCATTCTGTTGGTTGCCAGTTCACTCTAATGATTATTTCTTTTGCTGTGCAGAAACTCTCAAGTTTAATTAGATTCCATTTGTGTATTTTGGCTTTTGTTGCCATTGCTTTTGATGTTTTAGTCATGAAGTCCTTGCCTATGCCTATGTCCTGAATTGTATTGCCTAGGTTTTCTTCCAGGGTTTTTAGGTGTTCTTACATTTAAATCTTTAATCCATCTGGAGTTAATTTTTGTATAAGGATGTGAGGAGTGGGTTCTTTAAGATATTGAACTTCCCAACTGTATTTATCATTGTTTTAATCAATTTATCACATGTAAGCTGAATGCCTATTATGTAGAAGACACATTCTAATAACTTACAAGAACTTTCACCCTTAAACATTTCATATTTACTTGCTCAGCCTTGGAAAAGTGAGAGATTTTAAAACTGGAGTATTAGGACTGACCCTCAGTTGAAGCTTTTCCTCTCATCTTTCAAACAAAAATACTTCTGAAGTGAGAAACTGGTAGAAGATAACTATCAACTGCGATTTTGGAAATTTATAACAGTTTTAAATAGTAATGTTAATCATTGAAAATACCTAATCTACAGGCATCCTATAAATCTAAATATGAATTAACATACATTCTGTAAATCTAAATACAAAATAAAATGTGCCATAGTTACTCATTTGAATCCCAAGTGTTCTTTGGCTTGAAGTTTTTAAAGTATCAAAGAAGTATTTTGCTTTAACAATTTGTTGTTTTTATTTCAACTCTGCTTTTGCATAGTATTCTTACAAGCTAAAATTTCTGTAAGTGTTAATCCTGTGACTTGGACTTCCATAGTCTTGTTGTATATACCATATCCCACTTCATGGAAGGCATCGTGAATTGTGTGATGCATCCTTATTTTATGTACCAATAAAAGATTGTTTAAATTGCTACAATATATGGTTGTAATAAATAAGTGGCATTTCAATATCAGAGATGCTAAAATATGAGAAATTGTTTATCTCAGAAGCATTAAAACACAGTGTTACCTCCAACCTTTAAAACACACCACAAAGTAGGCATAATTGTACCATTTTACTTAAAATGTTGTCTTTGTTAAGTAGTAGTAATAATTACAATATATAACATTACTGAACTGTTACATGTCCTAGGAACTCGTCAACATACTTTGCACAGATTCTCATTGAGGCATCACAATTATGTCCTGTGAGATAACTGCTATATTCATCTTTACTTTATTGATGAGAAAATTGAGGCACAGAAAGGTTACATGATATCTAGTAAGTGAAAGACCTTAACATAATATCCAAGCCCAAGTTGAAATGAATCCAAGGCCAAGCTCTTTCTGTTCAAATAGGCCACTTTTTCATTAATGTAGTGAGGAATAAGAGCAAATGGAAGTGGTATTTTCTTCAGCAGATAATATTTGTTTTGAAGGCAGAGAAAGAGCATGATATTTAATGTTTACAATTATCTAAATCATTGTATGTTTTGAGACAGTGGACTAAAATTTCCTAAAAGGTTCTCTCACTCTCATAGGACTGCGCTACACTTGGCCTGTGCCTTCGGCCATGAGAAAGTGGTAACTTTACTGGTAGACAGAAAATGCCATCTTGACGTCTGTGACAGGGAACAGAGGACACCTCTGATGAAGGTAAATAGTAGCCAGTGCTTTCAGCAGGAGATGGATTTGGTTTAAATAGATAGAATAAAAAATGAATTTATCTCATGGAAATACAACTTGTTTGTGAACCCTGTGGAGTATTTATTTTGATTTCCAATAATTTATAATTTATTTCTTGCTTTAATACTGACAGGCTATACAATGCCAGAAGGAGGGTTGTGCAAATATTCTGATAGATTCTGGTGCTGATACAACTATTGCAGATGTGTATGGCAACACGGCTCTCCACTGTGCCATTTATAGTGAGAGTTTGTCAATGGTGGCAAAACTACTGTCCCGTGGTGCAGACATTGAAGTGAAAAACAAGGTAGACATTAACCAATTTATTTTCAAAATGTTTGAGATCCACTTGTTTTAATATTAACATACATGTTTTTATATTTAAAAGTTGTAACACTGCTTGAATGAAAATAGTTTGAACAAACTGAATTGTCTAATTTTACTATAAGTATTAATATTTTTACAAGAACTATTACAGAGTATGGCTTTTTTGTGCATTTATTTTAACTATTTGAATTTGTTAATGGTAAAAATTTTTCAAACATTCTTTCCCACCCAAGCTTTTTTTTTTCTTTCCAATTAGTGTAAAACTACAGAAAAGCAAAATTTGCCTGGATAAATTTTGTCAACATGTTAAATTTAGGAGACATGCAGAAATCTGAATTTCCTCTTAAAGGATAGAATCTGATGTCTCTTGAGCCCATATGACTGTTTGGTACTCTCTGAAGAGGTTCAAGGTTTACCCAGAGGATGTTTTCCAGGTTGTTACTGTGCCCTGCTAGGTACATCACTTACTCAAGTTACCTCTTTTGCCTATGTAAATATCTCTTAGTTATCAATTTCTCTCTCATAGTATATTTTAGTAAAGATTTCAAGGTATTGAAGACAGTTGATATGTGTTTATAATATACAGTTTATATTTTACCTTAATTCATTAATAATAGGATTGATTTCTAGAATTCAGAAGATTTTTTAAACAATGATTTTTCTTTACATAAACCATAAATAATCATCTTCTATTAGAATGACTTTCAGTCTTTTTAGATTAATCATGATTATATTTGAATAGATTATGCATACTGCAGAAAATATTATATTTCTCCTCAGAATTGTTAGTTAAAATTCAAGTGATTTAGTGGCTTCTTTATGCTAATATATGTAGGTAAGTTAGAACTTTCACTAAGAAGCCATTTTAGTCATATTTCTGATATTTTGCCAAAAACTAAGTAACAATTACAATAGAAACCAGAATAAAAATGGATTATTGCATTTACGAAGTAGATATGCAAGCCTGTAATCCCAGCACTTTGGGAGGCCTAGGCGGGTGGATCACGAGGTCAAAAGATCAAGACAATCCTGGTCAACATGTTGAAACCCCGTCTCCACTAAAAATACAAAAAATTAGCTGGGCATGGTAGCGCGTGCCTGTAATCCCAGCTACTCAGGAGGCTGAGGCAGGAGAATTGCCTGAACCCAGGAGGCGGAAGTTGCGGTGAGCCGAGATCGCGCCATTGCACTCCAGCCTGGGTAACAAGAGCGAAACTCCGTCTCAAAAAAAAAAAGAAGAAGAAGAAGTAGATATGCGTTAGGATCCTAGGGTTATCATTGTAATTGAGAATAAACTTTTATACTGAATTTCTAATACCTGAGATAAAAGATGATTGTCTTGTAATAGGAGAAACCCCATGGACCATTTAAAAATAAGCAAGCAAAGTTCATTTGAAACTAATCTCTTTTAATTTGGAGCCCACTCCCTTATTGACCCATCTAGAGCAGGAGTGCCTGATATTGGCATCTCAGATCCTGGGATCATTAATAGAAGAAAATCAAGCATGTTTGTATCACCCAGAGGAAACCTCAATTTCTCTTGGGAAGCTTTCAAAACTGTATCCCTGAAATTCTAATTTTTCAAATGTTAATGTCTGCCACAAAAATATGTTGTCAAGTAAGGATTAGGCAAAGTTCAAGTCATTTTTTGAATAATGGACATTTAACTCACAGTTTTACAATGTTTCTTGAACATAGGTAATGGTGAAATCTGTTGGGGTACAGTGCTTCTGGTAAAATAATTATTCTTTGGAATATAGTTTAAGAAACACTGCTCTAGTGTTTCTTAAATGATAATCTAGATTACTAATTTAATAGAAAAAACTATTTACTACTATGTCTTAGTGTTTAAGGCTATAGAGATAAAAGATACAGCCCCACGCCCTCAAGAAACTCTTGGTTTAGATGGGAAACAAATCATTATAATATAATGATTTTTTGAGATATTCGGAGTTAATGTGGCGATGCAGTGGCTGAATGTTTCTGAGGGAAGGTGCAGTGGATGGGAAAGCACAGAAGAGGGAGAAAGGACTGCTATTGATTTGCTTCCTATTTTATGTGTTTAAGTTCATAGGATATTATATAAGTTATTCAGTTCAACTGAGAAAGATGTAATTTCATGAATTATAAATTGTTTTTACTGTTTTACAGGCTACCCTCACACCACTTTTACTGGCCATAACTAAAAGAAATGTGCAAATTGTGGAATTCTTACTGTCAAAAAAAGCAAATGCAAATGCAGTTAATGAGTATAAATGGTATAGTAGTTTTTTTTAAATTAGAAACACTTGGGTAGTGTTCTAGAGTGATAACAATCAAGTCAGAAATATTAAATTGATAACATTTACTTAAAATTGATAGCTTAAGTGAAAAATACCAACACAAATTATCAGTTAGGAAGAAAAGCCATTATTTGGACTGGTCAACACAAAGAACAGAATACAGTAAGATTTATCTTTTCTTTTTATATTGACTGATTTGGAATCTAATGTTTTTGGTTGCTTTATCTTCTATTAGCTAAAGTGTTTTCATGTTAGTTTTAAGAAGTATGAACTCTTTTAGTTTATAATTCAATATTGAATGATTAACACATTTATAGTATTTTTCTAACTTCTCTTTTTTATACACTTAAAAAAAGCAATGTTTGCTGGGCATGGTAGCTCTTGCCTGTTATCCTGGCACTTTGGGAGGCCAAGGTGTGTGAACCACTTAAGACAAGGAGTTTGAGACCAGCCTAGCCAACATGGTGAAAACCCATCTCTAGTAAAAATACAAAAGTTAGACGGGCATGGTGGCACAGGCTTGTAGTCCCAGCTACTCAGTAGGCTGAGGCATGAGCATCCCTGGAACCTGGGAGGCCAAGGTTGCAGTGAGCTGAGATTGTGCTACCACATTCCAGCCTGGAAAACAGAGCAAGACACTGTCTAAAAACAACAACAACAATCAGTAATAGTCAAAAATAGGAGTTTAAAATAATTTTGTCTTTAGGATGACTATTGCTTTAAGTTCTTTTCTTTGAAGAGTAGTTATGTTAGGTTATCCCTACATGACTATAAATTGCTGTCACCAGATACTGTGAATTTATTTTTTTATTCACAATGTATTTTTATTTTTACTTTGTATGCGTAGAGGAAATTAAGTTATTTTTAACTAGATTAACATTTTAGTTAATGAACATAAGTCATAGGTGAGTGATAAAGAAAAGGAGATAGGCTTTTGATTCACAAGAGAATGGGGTTAATTTCTACCTTCCTCACTTGGTAGGTGTGACCTTGCAGACATTACTTAGTACCAAGTATGATCTTCTATATGAAAAGGAGAATATACTATGTCCTTTAAGAATGATTGTGTGGAATTAACATAATAAATATCAACAGCATTTAATTCAGTGTTTCATACATTCTTATCAGCATCATTAACTAAACTTACCATTACTACTAAGATCATTATTCCCACTATTGTTTTAAGCCTTCAGATTGCTCTCACTTGTCTAAATTCTAGCTGATTTTGAAGTATGAAATATTATATCAGTCTAAGGAAGAAATAGATAATTCTTCACTTAAATCTGTGCCTCTTTTAGATTAGTGAACAGAGCATATTTTCTTGTCCCTCAAAAGAGTTTATGTTAGCCACTTCTAGTATGCCATTTCCCAGTGGGACATGAGTCTTTTTGCCCCTTTGTTTTAGTCTTGGTGGTGATTTACAAGGATAAACACTTGGGCACTCAAGTTACTTATGTTTGTTAGTATTATGTAAATGGTTAATTCTACACTGACAGACAAACATTAAAACGGTTCTGTTCCTAATAATGAAGTTATCTCTGTTATTTTAGCACAGCCCTCATGCTTGCAGTATATCATGGATCATCAGAGATAGTCGGCATGCTTCTTCAGCAAAATGTTGACATTTATGCTGAAGATATGTGTGGATTAACTGCAGAACGTTACGCTGCTGCTTATGGATTTAATAAGTAAGTGTTTACATTTAAAGGCTATGTGAGCATTCATAGTTTGTTTCGGGTAATTTTTGAAAGACAGTGAGTTAGTTCGCTTCATCAGCCAGAAAGCAGGCAAAAAGCTAGGCTAGTTAAAAAGGGGAATGGGTCCAGGATTCTTTCTTTTAGGATTTTCAACAGCTTTATCCCTAGGGATCCTAATGCTGGCTGCCTGATTTGAAGTAAACCCTTATGCGGGGGATAAACATAGTTTCACAATTTTGATTTTTCTAATTAGTTATTTGGGTCTTGAAATGTCCACTTTAGCAGAACACATGATAGTGTCCCCTGGGGGCTGTCTTTCATACCTTCACCCCTGAATTGTTTAAAATAATTTAAGGGGTTTCCTAAGTCCAGTGAAGACATTCCTTTTGCACATGTCAGAAGGACTTGGGGGAAATGGCCATTCTCTTCATTTTGTTGTTTCCATTGATTCTGTTGCTGCATTTTTGTCATTGAAACAGCTTCTGCAGTCTGGAAATGATTGACTTTTGTGACCAGGATGCCCTTAGTAAAACAGATCCCTCAGTCTTCGTGGTGATCCATATATAGGCTTCAAAGTTATTACTTTTTATTTTAAGTTTACATACATATTATCAGCCATTGTTTCCTAAGCACCAGCACCCTCCTGCAGCAGCTAGGACTTTTAGCTTTAGCCACACACAGTGATCAAATTGACTCTTCTTCTCACACTCAAAACCTGATGTGAAACCCACATCTTAGCTTGGACTTGGCCTAGACCTTCATGGTAAGAATCCTTTGAGTGGTTTTTTTTCTAGTTGTGATAGTTTGAAACTGTAAGTCAGGTTGAAATATAGGAAGAAATTAGCGGTCCATTTAATTTTTGTTACCAGATCTATATCCTTGGCCCTTTATATCCTGTGTAGCACCATTTTGTAGGTAGTGGAGGAAGGTCTCATCTTGTTCTGGAAGATTCCATGTCATCTTTCCCCAGTTGTAGTGGGTTCCAACTTGTGGTTTTCCCCTCAAGTGATTCTTTTTTTCTGAAAGAAAAATCTCCCATGCTACTTGCATGTCTATCTCTAGTTTTTAAAATATTTTCAAATTCTGCATCACCATGAAGCCATTCAATAAATCTCAAGTAAGTTGGTTAGTTTTAGCCAACTTCATCGATTTAAATCTTTG
Source organism: Saguinus oedipus (assembly GCA_031835075.1). Classification (NCBI taxonomy): domain Eukaryota; kingdom Metazoa; phylum Chordata; class Mammalia; order Primates; family Cebidae; genus Saguinus; species Saguinus oedipus. The sequence continues at coordinate 4,270,706 of CM063175.1, read as the reverse complement.
TAGATGTAACTTACTTCATCCATGACTGATCAGTCTTCACATACAAAATTAGGGATTTGTTCTGGCTTCACTGGTACATATACTAAAATTGGAAAAATGTCGAGAAGACTAGCATGGTCCCTGCACAAGGATGACACACAAATCTGTGAAGTGTTGCATATTTCTTGCAGTCCCCAAAGGACATTTGACTACTTTCTAACTAGCTCCAAGGAAATGGTGTCAGTCAAAGCACAGTGGGTGATGCCCAGTATTGCAATGGTGATTTTCATACAAAAAATTATGTAAGGTGATCTATAAAATGACATATTGGTGAGTAATACATAGGAACCTCTATGCAATATGTTGTTAGTAGGCATCTCATAAATGAGAAACTACCAACTTGCATCTTCTTTGTGGAACTTACAAAAAATAAAGGTAGTGTTTTGTCTTCCACAGCAGCTGGAAATGAGCATAGTGACCAAGCGTCATTCTAACAAAGATTTATTGGTTCAGAGTTTAAGTAGGTAGATAAAGAGTAGTAGTAGTCCAAGCCAGTTGCTGACATATATTAGTTTTCTGCCCATGATGTGATTGATGAGCTCGGTAATATAGGAAAATCAGGTTATCCAATTAATGAATTAATATAATTTACTAATAAATTTTATCACAAATTATTAAATAGCTTAGATGTCCTGAATTACAAGCTACAAAAATAGAACATTTAATAATCAAAAGTAGGAATTAATACCAAAAATTGCAATATTTTGATGTTATAAACTATGAAGACTCTCTCTTTTTAAAAAAATTATTTTTTGTAGAGGCAGGGGTCTTCCTATGTTATCCAGGCTAGTACTGAACTTCTAGTCTCAAGGAATCCTCCTGTCCCAACATCCCAAAGTGCTTGCATCACAGGCATGAGCCACTGCACCAGGCCAACACACTGGGTTTTACTGGGAATTTTAAAAGTTTCAGCAATAAAGTTCAAGAACAAATTATTTCATTGCTTCATTATTTCTTTGAGCATTTTAAAACTGTTATCTTGTTAAATCTTTATAATAACCTAGTAGAAAAAGTCTCTAAAATTTTCGTTTTTAGAAGACATTGAGCCTAAGAGAAGCAACTTGTTCAAGAAAAAAATGCCTGTTGGTTACTGCACTAGGACCTATTCTGAGTTAAGGACATTTTCCATTATGCCAAGCTAACTCTAGTTAATTGACTAAATTATACTGCCCTCAATTCATGAGTATTTCATCTTTGTTTCTTCTTTTATTAGAAGCTTAATAAGTTCATAGACCTTACAAACCTAACGTCTATGGAATAAGTAATGTTCTGACATTAGTTCTGATATTTTCTGAAATACTCTAAGAACTTAATAAATGTGATAAATGTTTTTAATATCAGTGTTTTGGTTCTGTAATATGTTTTAAATTCAGGTAGTGTGATGCCTTTAGCAAGGTCCATAAATGATTTTAATTGGTGCCTTTTAAGTCTCTGATTTTATAGATTCTTTCCCTCATTTGTTGAAGAATTCTGGTTATTTTCCCTATGGAGTTTCCTACAGGCTGGACTTTGCTGATTATACTCATGGTGTCGTTCAACATGTTTCCATGCCCTGTGTATTTCTTGCATACTTTTAAATCAATTTATTAAAGAGATATTTGCGTGCCCATGTTTATTGCAGAACTATCCACAATAGACAAAGTATGGAATCAACTTAAGTGTCCATCAGTGGATGAATGGATTTTTTTTAATGTGGCATGTATATAAAATGGAATACTATTCAGCCATAAAAAGAATAAGATCCTGGCCAGGCACAGTGGCTCATGCCTGTAATCCCCAACTACTCGGGAGGCCAAGGCAGGAGAATTGCTTGACCCTGGGAGGCAAAAGTTGCAGTGAGGCAAGATTTTGCTATTGTCCTCCAGCCTGAAAGACAGAGTGAAACTCTGTCTCAGAAACAAAATAAAACAAAACAAGAAGAAAATGCTGTCACTTGAAACAACAGAGAAGGAGCTGAAAGTCATTATGTTAAGTAAAATAATCCAGTCAAAGAGCTAAACAGGTGGTTCTTATGGAAGTAGAGGGTAGAAAGATTATCAGAGGCTTGAAAGCCTAGGGTGTAGGGGATGAAGAGAGGTTGGCTAATGGGTGAAATAAAATACAGTTAGATAGAAGGAATAAGTACTATTTTTGATATCACAACAAGGTGACTGTAGTTAACAACAATTTATTGTATATTTTAGAATATCTAGAAGAGAAGATTTGCAATGTTCCCAACACAAAGAAGTGATAAATATTTGAGGTCATGAATATTCTAAATAACCCGATTTGATCATTACACATTGTATGCATGTATCAAAATGTCACATGTAGCCTATGAATATGTACAATTGTTGCATAACAATAAAAAATAAATAAAATTTTTTGATCCTAAAAAAGTATCAGTGTTAAAATTGTAATTTTATGTATTATATTTTTTATACGTAGAATTCTTGAACAACTTTTGGAATATAAACAAAAGACATCCAAATATCCTCAAAATAGCAATCCAGGTAAGACTTCTGATATTAAACTACTCTTGCTGGTACCACCATAAGATTATGGAAGTTTTGATAACAAAAGAGCAATTAAAAAAGAAATGTATAAATAGCATGTGTTTACATATATACATATGTGTGTATGCATATATACATATATGCATATGTGTGCATGCATATATACATATATATAGCTTTGGCTTAACTTTTTAGTTTATAATTCATAATTAGTTAAGAATATAGTTTTAGGTAGTTAATAATCTCAAAAAATATTATCTGAAAAAATATTTGTTTAATTATGGCCCTAAAATCCTATATAACACTTTTGTATAAATAAGTAAAAGGATTTATAAGTTCATATATTGTATGTTTCCTCAATTGTTATAACAACTTAGGCTTGTTATAAAATGTATGACCCTCAGTATGACTGACGAACTCAGTAATAGGAAATAATCAGGATATCCAATTTAAAGAACTAAAATATTATAAATAAATTTTATTCCAAATTATAAAATAACTTCGATGCCCTGAATTACAATTCACAAATAACAGAACTAATAATAATAAATAGTCAGAATTAACAACAGAAAACTATAACATTCGAATATTATAACTTATGGAGAAACATGGATATTTATTTATTTATTTATTTATTGTAAAGAAGGGTCTCCTTATGTTGCCCAGGAGTGTCTTGAACTTCTGAGCTCTATTTAATTTTTATAATAAATGGTTGCATCCAGTAAATAAGAATTAGTTACAGTTGAGTCTTAAGAAACATGAAAGTTAGGGTGCTGATTCCTCACACAGCTGAAAATCTGCTTTATATGAAAATCTGTTTATTTTGACTCCCCCAAAACTCTACTAATAGTCTATTGTTGACCTGGAGCCTCACTGAAAGCATAAACGGTCAATTAACACAGTTTATATTTTATATGTACTATATACTGTATTCTTACAATAAAGTGAGCTGGAGAAAATGAACTGCTACAAAGAGGAAAAATATATTCACTATTTACTAAGTGGAAGTGAATTATTATACATGAGGCTCTTCATTCTCATTGCCTTCATGTTGAGCAGGCTGATAAGGAGGGGGCATAGAAGAGATTTGTCTTGCTATCTTATAGTGGCCAAGAACAAGAAAAATCTGCCTATTGCCGGGCTCCTACAGTGAAAGGTCAACTGTGTGGCATAGTGACTTGTGTCACTAAAAAAGTAACTATCTTTAGAATTTGGAACTCAATAATATTCTTCTGGCCCATAAACAAATGTCAAAAAGAATTACAAAACTTAGGGTGCATCAGTACAAATATTTGAAAAATAATCTCCTACTACTGGATGCAGAAGTCAGAAAGGCAATCCTTTTTTTGTGAAGTGCAGTTTATGTTACATAGTCTTGTACCAACAAGGTCTCACTATTATCAACTTCATTCCCTCTAGCTTGAAACCAAATCATATACATTTACTTCATTAGAACAAGATGAGTTGTTCTATCTGCTGGATGATTAGTGTGTTAATAGTAATTTTGTTACAACAAGATACTCTGTTCCTACTAGTCAAAATATTGTCATTATAAATATTCATAGATAACTCTAGACTCAACAAATTATAACAAGAGTGCACAAAATTTCACAATATCAAAAATGCTACTGTGATACCTAAATGTGACACAATGCATTGTCCAATATGATCTGTATGAGCACATCTTTAATTTATTATATCGAAGGACTTTTATAAGTTAGGTTTTGCAAGTTACAGGAGACAAAGACAGAATACAAATAATTTGGGTCTTAAGGTGCTCATAATGAAGTAGAGCTGTCCCTATTGAATTTATGCATTTTAATAGAATTTCCAAAAAATGCTTTTTACCCGTTTATCCACTTGTCCACTTAACAAATAGCTGTCAGGTATCTTTAAGGTACTAAGCATCTTCCTTGTTATTATTATTGTCATCTTTCTAATTATTTACTATTTTATTAAGGTACTAAACATTTTTCTTTTTATTATCATCTGTAAAAAATTATTTACTACTTTATTTAGTGCTTACTTTGTGCCAGAATCCCTTTGGGAGGTTATAATTATCACTTATGTCATTACCATATTCATTGTGTCAGACATTTTATATGCAAGATGAAGAATTAAAGCTTTAAAAAGTTTGGTAGTGTCAAGGCGCAATGGCTCACTCCTGTAATCTTGACTTTGGGAGGTCAAGACTGGTGGATTGCTTGAGCTTAGGAGTTTGTGACCACCCTGACTAACATGGTGAAACCCCCTCTTACTAAATACGAAAAATTAGCCAGACGTGGTGTGCGACTGTAATCCCAGCTACTTGGGAGGCTGAGGTAGGAGAATTGCTTGAACCCAGGAGGCGGAGGTTGCAGTGAGCTGAGATCACGCCACTGCACTCCAGCCTGGGCAACAGAGCGAGACTCTGTCTCAAAAAAACAAAAAAAAAAAGAAAGAAAGAAAGAAAGAAAAGAAAGGAGAAGAGAACAGTTAGGTAGTAGGTAGTATTTAAGGAAAGCATGCAGAATGAGAAGTTTGCCAGGTAAAGAGTCAGAAGGATAATATTTAGCAGAAGGAAAAAATTAACCAGATTGTGTGTTTAGCAGAAGGAACACCTGAAGAAACGCCTGACGCGGAGGCACCCTTGACGGAGGGCACGCCTGATGTGGAAGGATCATCTGACAAAATTCGGTATTTGAGGAATGCGACATCTGGAAGGATTGAACAGTCAGCAGAGAAAAAACCTAGGAAAATTAGGAAGCCTATAACAGATGTACCTGCGATATTGGCATGGACAGTACAAGGAAGACCTAAGCAGATCACATGCGTGGAAGAAAAACAACCTGAAAAGACTAAATGCCTGGCAAATGTAACATCTAATAAAACTGAAGTTGTGGAAACAGGAATATCTGAGATGAGCAAATGTTCCAGAGAAGAAACATCTACAAAAGCCAGTACAAATGGTAAGATGCTTGAGTGAACTTTGTAGGGTTTATTGGCACTTCAGGTTCCTTAGTGGAAACAGTGTGATATGGGAGTAGTTGGGAATGACTTGACTAAATAAGCAAGCTTAGACAATGCTTTTTAATAGTATAGAAATGAGTAGATCTTATTCTGTAGGACCTGGAAAAATTCTCACAATACTTCTAGCTCTAAATACTAGATGAACTAACTAACAATGGCTGAAAGCATAGGAACCAAATTTGTTTTGGTGGTACAGGGATATCTTAGTATCCCACTCCCCTCCCTACTGCCCTATTTGTTCTCCTTTCATGGCTGGCTAATTAGCAATAGCTACAATCAACATGCTTTCTCAATGTAATATCTGAAGGCTGGAAGTGCTGCTTTTGTTCACATGCTTCTTTTAAATAGGAAGAAAACTTGGAATCTTGTGGTAATCTTCCTGTAACATTTCATTGCCTGGATTATATCACATGCTCATTTGTAAACCAGTCATTAGGAAAGCATATGTAATTACTGTGATTAGCTTACAATAATGATTTCTTTTTTTGGAGATGGGATGGGGCAATGGAATAATAAATATCTAAGTAAACTTATGTTTCTGCGGCAAGAAAGAATAAATGGCAGCTATGCATACAAAGCCAGAAACATTTTCTGCAGGCATTCGTTGGAAAAGTTTGAGCAGGGGAGTCACAAGATTAGATTTGAGTATCAGGGCATTCTAGTCATGGTATAAAGCAGAAATTGGCAAACTTTTCCTGTAAAGGGCCAGATAGGAAATATGTTAGACCATGAGGTCTCTATCACAGCTGTTCAACTCTGCCATTGTAAGGGGAAAGCAGTCATAGACAATGTGCGAACAAATAGGCATGATTATACTCTAATAAAACTTTGTAAGTAAAACCATTTGGTAAGCTGAATTTAGTCTGTGGCCTATAGTTTGCTGGCCCTTCATGTAGAAGATAGTTGGAGGGTAATCACATAATAAGATTTAAAGGCAAAGGAAGCTTTTTATAGTAGTTCATGCTATAGTCTTTTTTGTCACCAGTCTGTGACCTAGTATCAATCTATTGTGAAAGTTTGACCCATCAGGGAAAAGTGAATCAAGTTCGGAAGCTCAATCGATATATTTAAACATGTAGGTTTTTCTATACCATTATTTTATTTTTATTTGTTTTATTGAATATTTTTAACTTAAAAAATAACAATAGTGATTGGTACAGTTTCTTTTTCCCTGTGAAAGCCATAAGTTAAGGGGTCATGTTTAGCTAGGAAACACACACAAATAGGTACATTTACCCTTATCCATGGGAGGTATTTTCCTCCAGTGAATGTCTGAAAGACATTAAGACACCAGTGAATGTCTGAAACTGTGGATAGTATTGAACCCTATATATACATTTTTTCTATATGTGAATATTTATTATAAAGTTTAATTTATAAATTAGGCACAGTAAGAGATTAATAATAACCCATCATAAAATAAAACAATGAAAATATATTGTAATCTAAGTTAAGTGAATGTGGTCTCTCAAACTGTTCTGTATTATACTCCCCTTTTTCTTTTGTGTGATGATTGTGAGATGATATAATTCCTATGTGATGAGATTAAGTCAGGTGAATGAGGTAGGTGTTGTCATGTGGTATTAGGCTACTATTAATTTCTGGATATCTGACTACACATCTGAAGGAGGATCATCTGCTTCATGTGGCCCTGGATCATTGAGTCATGATAATATTGATGGTTGAGATTCAGGTACAGACAATTTCGATGACTAATGGGCAGAGAGTGTATACAAAGGGATGATATGTGACCTGGGTGAGATGGAACAAGATGTCTTAATATTTTATCATACTCCTTAGAATGACACATTTTTTAGAACGTATGACTGATATATTTCTGGAATTCCCCATTTAATATTTTTGTACTATGGTTGACCATAAGTAACTGAAATCACAGAAATCAAAACCATGGATATTATATTGTGAAATATATGTTTGGTCTTCAACACTGTTTTCTGGCATACAACTCATAAAATATTTAAAATCTCCAAAATGGTGTCTTTCTATGCTAATAATTGAATGAGAACTGGTAGTCCTTAGCTTCAGGATAGGAGTTTGTCACAAATAAAAGAACAAGGCATGATTACAGTATTGAGACTTTCAGACCCACCCCTCAACCTCCTGGGAGGTGAGTAGAGATGAAGGTTAGGTCAATTACCAATGGCCACAGATTTATTCATTCATGCCTATTTAATAAAGCTTTCTTAAGAACCCAGAAGGACTGGGATCAGAAACCTTCTAGATAGCTGAATTTATGGAAGTTTTTGGAGGCTGAAGTGCCCTGGGAGGACATGGAAGCCCAATATTGCTTCTCCCATAGCTTGCCATATGCATCTCTTCACCTGTCTCCCTTGTGATATCCTTTTATAATAAACTGGTAATTGTCTTTCCTTTAGTCTTTGGGGCACTCTAGCACATTGCTCAAGCCCGAAGAGGAAGTCATGGAAACCCAAACTTGAAACAAGATGGTTAGAAGTTTTAGAGACCCAGATTTGCAACAGATGTGGGAGGGCAGTCTTGTGAGACTGAGACCTGAGCCTTGGGATCTGACAGTATTTCTAGATAGATAGTGCTGGAATTGAATAGAGGACAACCAGCTGGTATATGCTACAGAAATGATTGCTTACTTGGTGGAGAAAACCCTCCACACACTTGGTTGCAGAAGTCTTCTGTTTTGATGATTGTTGTGGTATAAGAGCAAAGGGAAATCATGTTGTGTGTGTTTCTTTCTACCCAAAGAGCAGATAAAGAATGACTACTGTATACTCTGTTCTAACTGCTCTTAGTTCATTTCTTTAGAAATTATACTTTCTAAGGTTGGCACTATCCACTTACTCTAATAATGATACAATTTTCCGTCAGCCGTAAATTGTTCTGTTTGGATTATGACTATTGAACACTGTAGTTCACTTGTAGATATTAAATTGTGATAAAGTCTATTCTTCCTTGCATGTGAGAACTACTAAGGAGGAGAAATAATAGTTCTCAGTTCATTAGTTGCCTACCAATAGTATATTTAATAATTTTACTATAGTCTCAATGTATGGTCCCAAAGGAATACTTTGTCACAAATCATCAAATCGTCTGAGTCTTGGTAACAAAGTGTCAGAGTATTATGCTTCTATTTTTTATTTTTTGTGATGGAGTCTCCCTTTGTTGCCCAGGCTGGAGTGCAGTGGTGCATTCTCAGCTCACTGCCACCTCTGCCTCCCGGGTTCAAAGGATTTTCCAGCCTTAGGCTCCTAAGTAGATGGTATTACGGGCACACACCATCACACCTGCCTAATTTTATTCTGTATTTTTAGTAGAGATAGGGTTTCCTCATATTGGTCAGGCTGGTCTTGAACCCCTGACATCATGATCTGCCTGCCTCAGCCTCCCAAAGTCCTGGAATTACAGATGTGAGCCACCACACCCAGCCAGTATTATGCTTTTTTAAAGAAGACCAGAAGTATGCATGAAAGTGTGCATGATTCTTTTAGATTAAATTGAAATCTTGCTATGTGTCCCAGGATGCTTTCAGACACCTAGTTCCCAAAAGCAATCCTCCTGCCTCACATTCCCAAGTAGCTGGGATTACAGGCATGTGCCATCATGCCCTCTTATATTTTTAATATTCTGTGTATTTTGTATATATTTGTTGATTTAATGTATTTTCCTTTTTTTAAATAGGTAATGTGAGTTCTGTAAAGTCTATACTCAGGTAAGATTTTACAGTTTTTTAAAACTTGTATGTTAACTAAAAACCTAAAGAAAAGAAACCACTATCTGTTGAGTATTCTACTCTGGGCTAGACAATATATTATGTGCTTAACATTTTTCATCTCATATAGTCGTCACACAGCTTTGCAAAGTATCTGTGCTACTATCACCTACTTTATATTAATCAGGCAACTGTGGTTCAGAGAGGTTGATTAAGTGGCTTATGATTTCATAGATTAAAGGTAGCTGACCCTTGAGTTTGCCATTGCTCCCAAATCCCTCTTTTGGCACTCAGCATAGTTTGGCAGAGTCTGTGCATCAGTAGAATCAAGGTACAAGTACAGATGGGATCAATTCACAAAGTCAGATTTTGTTATATGTTAACTTTTTTTTAGAGTTTTCCCTTAGAATACTGGTTAATCCAAGAGTTTGTTCTAATGTGTGTGACAGATGAGGTGGTAACCAGTACCTTGTTTTTACCATGGAAGTTTTTATAGCAGTTCTTACCTAGCTGTGGCCACAAGACATAGGTTTTTATTTCATAAGCAAGACCAGGTAAATCCTGGTCTATTTTACCTGTTAGCGAAGATTATCTACATATGTCTAAATGTTGTAAAGTATTTTTAGAGGTTTTTTTAAAAACAGATTTCTCTATTTACAGACTTCCCAGTTTAGTTTTTCTTGAAGGCAGTATGCTGCCTAGTTGCCTGCATTCTTAATTTTTTCTAGAATTTTTGTTCTTCCGCCATGGCTTTTAAAAATCTTTTCCTGATTACTTTCTTCTCTGATTTCCTTGGTGTTCTTTTCTTCTATTATTTTATTCCTTTATGCCAGCCCCATTTTTCTATAGGTAAAATGAAAAGCACATGGAAACTTAGGGTTGTAAGGACTCTTAGAGAATAATGAAAGTACATTCATATTTCGACCTATATTTAATATCCTGGAAGAATCATTGTTCCGGTGGAGAATCTGAAACTCAAAGTAACTTATTTAAATATAAGAGGTAGCAGAAGTAACATTTGAACTCATTTTAACGCTCATTATTCTGGTTTCTGTATCATAATGTAAGTGAGTGAGTGAATAATAGGAAGAGGGAACGGGTCTAATTAAACCAATGGAAAAGGATAAAAATGGAATTAGCTGGAGAACCCAGTAGAAGTAGATAGGAATGGAATTATCAGGGAAATGCTAAGTTTGAAGAGAAACAATCTCAGCATTGGTAGGAGTAAGCATTTTACCAAAAAGATCAGAATATCGGCCTTCTGACAAGTTTGATGAAGATAAATTAGAGGAACAAAAACACAAAAGACATTGGGAGTTATCTAGAAAGGCATATTAAAATAGGTTTCAAAGGAAGTCCTGAATAGGTCACTCACTGCATTTTTGTTTGTTTAATTAGAGGAATGAACAAACTTCAAGCCTTCTATTGAAAGAATTTTTTAAAAATGAGCTACTGGGAAAAGTCTCTATGAGCATATAGAAATGTCCTATTATGTTCTTTCACCCCAAATTTCACAGGGGTGCCTTAGAACACCTTGAGTGCTAGGAGACTGAAGTTTGCTGAATTACATAGATCTGTGGCCCAGGACAGGTGTCCCCTATCCTTTGCCTGCTTTTTCCAAGTGTCTGATGACTTACCTATGTACATGTAAAGCAGGGGTAAGATTGGCTGGCAAATAAGTCATGGAGCTTCAGTTGGGTTTTTGGTAACATACTTATGTTGGAAGTGAATGCCTGACCCAGTCTCCATTTAGGTGATTTTCAGAAACATGTAAATGCAGAGCTTCTAGGTTGTTGATTGGAGTTTATCTTTTCAGTAATCTGCTTTGATGAGCTGAATATTTAAAGGCTGGAGACTGCCATGAAGCCCTGCAGAAGATAGATCTGGAAGTGGGTGACACTTGCAGTATATATAGTGTTTCCCAATTCCAGGTTTTTCTCTCTGTGCATATATAGTACTTAGAGAAATTCAAGCACCAGGACTCAGTTTTTCTAGTAGTCTCTCTCCTTGGGTATGAAGATTTTTAAGGCTTTGCTAGTTTATGTAGACCTGAACAAGGAAGGACCAGTATAGAATAAGAAACCAAATTTTATTATTTTTAGTTTCAATTTTTATTGAGAAAAATACTCCCAATAGCAAATATACATTTGCGTTTTGACATTTGTAAGTTCAGCCTTTCAACATATCAAATATTTCAGGGCATTCTCTGTAGTGTTTTAGGGTGAAGGGAAGCAACAGGGACTTCGTAAGTGGTTTTTATGCTGAGAGACAAAGAATGTCATTTTCCAGTGACACAGATTAGTCTTTGAATCAGAGATAGATAATGGACAAGGGACAAGGAAACTGTATCTTCCTACCTCATTTTAGGTTATCAAGTTTGTTCCAGTTTAGATAGCAAAAGTTATGTCAACCACTACGTAGATTTTCAGTTTATCCTTGAGGACAGATGGTTTGTCAGGACAAATTATACTCTGGGTATGCCACTATATTGACTGTAACTATTTGTTATGGAACTAAAAGTGAGTTTTCATTGGTTGTTAAATGTTGGGGAGGCGGAGTCTAAAATACGTAACTAAAATTTTTTTTAAAAGAAGCTGTAGTATAATTATACCCAGAAACAATATAGAGAAGGACTGATCTTCCCCCAGATTTTGTTTTTGATTTGTTTTTTATAGTGAGCACCAAGACAGGAGCTAGTAGAGTTTCTTTTTAAATACATGAATTTGCTCATTTTTGCTGTTATCTTTTTGCTTTTCAGCAAGCCATGTATGGAAAATTTACAGTCTATAAAAATTGAGGAAGACTTCAGTCTTGCTAACAAGGTAAAATGGTCTCTTGTGAACTAACTGATTTTCTCAGTTGTACTCTAGTTCTGTATAGTATTTACTTTTCATGTTTAGCAGTGCTGTAAGTATCATTATTTTTTGTTGGTAATATCAAGTTGGTCAGATAAAAACATTTTATAAAAATATTACTAGTTGGTTTAAAAATTTATTTTTTACTTTAGTAAATAATAAATGTTTGGTTAATACTTTGAGATGGTGAAGGCCAAATAAAGGAATGAGCTGGAGAATACCTAGTGACAGGTTAGAAGAACATTTTCCACTATAAAGAATATATAAATTTTGGTCAATGTTTATTTACATAAGTATTCTTACTGTGACTTTTAAAATTATTCTATTGTAACTTAATGAAACTCTTGCTTAAATTTATCTTTAATAGATTCAGTTACTTAGAGTAATCACGAAATTTCTCTGATACTGTTATATTCCTAAACTGTACCATATGGGTTTTTTGGCACTTATTATTTTGATATTATTTAGGTTTTAGGAGACAGATTTTTCTCAGTTTCTCTTCTTGGTTCTCAGATTACATGGAAATAATATTAGAAATGGTGAAAATTTATTTGGGCATGGTGGTACATACCTGTAGTTCCAGCTACCAGGGAGGCCAAAGCAGGAAAATTGCTTGAGTCCAAGAGTGGGCAACATAGCTAGACCTTATGTCTAATTAGAAAAACAATGTAGAAATCTAGAAATATAAATTCTCTTTCTCACAATCTGTATTACTAAGGGATGCCAGTGTGTTTTCTAAGTTATTTCATGAAAAATATACTTTAAACTCTTCATCTAAATGAAGAATGCTGGTTTTACCCCAAGTAAACAACCAGTTCTGGAAGCAAAGACTCTTAATAAGGATATGGTAAGATTTTAATTTCATAATTTTTAAATTGTAGTTTTTAAACATATTATTCAAAGATCTTTGATCACATTTGAAAATTTTAAATTTCAGAAGATTTTGTATTTAGTTGCTTAAATAATCATTTTGAAGCTCTTGCATCACTATGAGATACTGGAGGTTAGAAGACATGCTTGTGTGCATCCTAGAGTACCCAGAATACAGTCTAAAAAGCATTTTAGAGGTTTTCAATGTGAATAAATATGTAGACAAATGAATTTTTGTATAATGTAATGTTACAAGTAAGATCAGATGAATAATATAATAATTAAATTTAATGCATATTAAAATATGGCCTAAATTTATATTTTCTATTAATGGTTAGAATACAAAAGTTCAGGGGAGATAAATGAAAAAATATCTCTTAAGTAAGAAGTCAGTAAATTAGAGATATGTAGTAAATATGAAAGCAGGTTACACTGTATTTTCTAGTATCCTCCAAGTGGAGTTTAGATTTTAAAAATTTAATATATTTTAGTTGCACCTCTTGTTCTATTAAACATTTCTTTTCAAGCAATACATTACCCTTTAGGATTCTAATTACCAATAGTTTCTTCACGTGAAAAGATTATGAATTATCCTTTTTTAAAAAAAAATTTTCTCTGTAGTAAGAATGTTCTAGCTTATAGGTAGTGGCTGAAGACTATGTTTAACCCATTGAATGTCTTATTATATAATAAGAAAATTAAAATCATTATTACACAGGTATTATCCAAATAACTAATTGTAGTATAAATACTGATCAGCAATATAGGAATATATTATGAGCAAAAGTCTCTATTGTATGTATTTCATCACATACTGTACAGTAGTTGTTTTTTTCTCTTTTTTCACAACTGGAGCTAATGTTTCAGTACTTGATTGACTGGTCATGTCTGCTGTTTGTTTCTCCCTCCTCCTCCACCTTTTTAAAAATGACTTACCTGAGACTTTTTTTTTTCACAGAATACATTTCTTCAGTGTCTGTTTTTTAGGGCATCTCTGTCTCAATTCTCAACGTATTCAGTTACAGGTTTCTACTTAGTTGCTATATATGGTTTTCAATTATCAATCATTGCCCTTCCTGACCCATGACTTTTTCCCTTTTTTCTTTTCATGGAAGAAGCCAAATTTATACAATTAATTTATATTTAGGTTTTGACATAGAGAATAGAAACAACCTATACTATTTCAATGTAAAGCCATTTAATTAAGGTACTATAAATACTAAACTCTCACATTTTTCCACACAAGAGGTAATTAATACAACTGTAAATCATGAAGAGATACTACAAAATGTAATAAGTAATTTAATTTTTTTGATGTTAATTATGTCCACAATATTATAAACAATGTAAGGGTAAATTTTTGTCCCAGGTTATTTTGCTTAAAAAATAATCTAATGGATACGACTAGTTTTTCATAATAATCAATTAGATAAAGAGGATGAAAGTAAATAATTCATTGAAAAAGGGTAAGATAAACATAGAGACTGCATAAGAGAGTCAAGGTGAGACAGATTATTATAAAAACACAGCAAAAGGGTGGATTAAATGGGTGCCTGAACTCTCTAGAATGAAAGATACAATATAAATTATTTAAAATAAAAATTAAGAAATGATAGCCAGGTAATAAAATACTGCTCAGTTTTTTGAGTGACTTATAACTGATTTTGATAAAAAGTTGAAAGAAAATATAAAGACAACTACAGGTAAGAGTAATTTGTTGTACTATTTAAAATAGCTAGAAGAGAATAATCTGAGTATTTGTAGCATAAAGGACAGATTAATACTAAAGGTGATTAATATCTCAATTATTCTGATTTGATATGTAAATGTATTGAGTTATAATGTGTAACCCCAAAACATGTATGTTTATATTGTATCAACTAAAAAAAATTATAAAAAAGAAAATTTAATCCTCACTTCTTTTAGTAAATTTATGTTTATTTAATCTATTTTTTCTTATATTAATGGAGAATGCAAAGTGAGATCTGTTTTAAGACTTGTCAGCTAAATTGTTATTAATTTTTGACTCTTTGCTTTCTTGTTTAAGATTTCTAATTTAATGTTTGATATATTCTTAGGTTGTTTACCTGATTTTTCTTACCTTTTGAAATAACCTGGGTAGCAGTTTTGAATATTTTTGTTAATAGAGAGAGATTAAAATAATAAGCAAGCATTTTATCTAATCTTGTTACTAAAATTAAATATTCTGGTCATATGAACAAGGTTTTTATCTGGATCTCTTAAAAAACAAAAATCATTTTTAAGCTAAAACACTGTCAAAAAATTAAATAAAGAAATTATTCATCTCTAGGTATATTCTGACTTCTTTTGCTCTTAATATCTATATGTAATGGTATTATATGCAGACATCAAATGAACGTGATCGATATTTGTGAATTTTTAAAAGTAGAGTATCTATTATAGTAGAATTATATGTATGGAAAGATTGTTACCAGAATACACAAAATTATCCCTAGAAGATTTTTTTTTACTCTTAAAAATATGTCTTGCAGTGGGCACATTGTGACTTAAATATTCTTCATTTCTCCTGTGAATATGGGAGAATGCTTGACAATCATAAATATAGGTAAAAACTATTAAATCTTCAACTTGAATAATTATAGCTTTATTTGATTTATATGAAATATTTTTTTCCAATTTTAAACTACCATCCTATATGGTGTAAGTAGGCAATTTGAGCTAGCATTGTACTGTTTACAGGAAGATAAGGAAAGTATGTGAATTTTAAAACAGGGTTTCACATTTCCATCTCACCTTATAGTAGTACTTTAAAATGCCTCGTAATTCTATTATTAGTTAAGCATTTCTCTTGTACAATTAAAACTTTCAAGATTAAATTTTATAAAGGTTCTTTTGCAGAATCTTCAATTGGTGTTTTAGAATTAAATGTTTGCATTCAATTCAACTATGCATATTGCAAAAATATTTCAGAAATAAGTATTTACTAATATAAATACAATTATATTCTCAAAACAAATTTGGACATGTATAATGGAGAAACTTAATCCCATGTTTTTCTCTCTCCTTTGATTTATTTTAAAAATTTCAGCATTCTGCATAGGTTTGTGTTATTTAATTCTTCCCATTTAGCCTATCTTATAAATGTTTATCTTCTTAACACTATGCAATTTTCCTGATGTAGGTCATCTACTCATACTCCAAATGTATTTATCCAGATCTTTCTTCCAAGCCACTTGGATGCCTCAAATTTTATGGGTCTCAAACAGAAAATGTCATTTTTATTATTTTCCTGACTCTTTTCTAGCTCTTTGTAATCTACCCTGTCATCTGGTTTCCCCATCCTAGTAAATAATACCTGGGAAGTAGCAGTGAAACACTCAAGCACTTCAACCTGTACTTCAACCCTCCCCCACAACCTACACTTCAGTCCTCCTCCACATCATCAATCCAGTCACACGCCAAATTTTGTAGTTTCTACCTTCTTATATTTTTCCATCTCTTATTACTTTAATTAACTCTCTACCTATAATTTTGAAGTACTCCTTTCTAGTTTTGCCCCATCTCCCCATGTTCATCTATCTTTACATCACTGAAAGGGTCACCTTTCTAAAGTATGTAGTAATGTAACTCATCTGCATGTTGAGTGGATATCCACTACACGAAGAGATAAATTCACATTCTAGAATGACACATATGTTATATGGTCCGGACCCGTTTCAGCTCTTCTTCTCATTTCCTCTGACTGTGTTCCAGTTTTATCACATCACTTTGGCACCCCTGATTTGCCATGTTGTTTCATGCCTTATTTTTTTGCTCATACTATTGCACCTAGAGTCCTAAAGTCTTTGTATCCTGACTGCACTTTGTCCTTCCAAATATGGCCCAATTATGGCAGCATCTTCTAGGCTTTTCAGGTAAAACTGATTGCTTTCTCCTTTGTGCCCTTATGTGTTTTCTTGACTTAAATTGTAGAACTGGTGAATTTTACTTTTCTGTTCTTGTTTTCATAAGTCTCTACCATTTCTTTAATATAGGTCAGAGTCTACCTTCTGTTTATATTTTCTGCTTCTCCCAGGATAGTGCCTCTGATTTGATAGTTACAATACATTTTTTTTGGTCTTACTGATGAATTGAATGAGTGAATAAATACATTTTTTTTCTGAAGTTGTTTATAATTTTGGTTGCTTTTTGTTGTTTTGTAATAGGAGGGAGTATTGAAGACAGTAACTGGACAACAAGAAGATGATATTTGCATTACTGAACAAGCTCCTCAAGATCAAACAAGTAATGACAATTTGTTTTTATAGTAAAATAATAGAAGTGTTGTTAGTGAATATCTCTAAAACTTTTTCTATGCTTAAATGCTATTATTTAGAAAACAATTTTATTGACCCAACTATAACATCTACCTAAAAAACACTTTTGCTATCTTTCTTTATACTGTTATTTCTTTTTTCTGAATCTGCTTCAATCCTGAAATACTATTCCTGCTATTATGTTTATTTTATTGAAATTTTTGTAAACGGAAATAGATTTGTATATGTTTTTACCATTATAGTAATAAATGTTCTCATATGTGAATCTGTGAATAACATTTTGTAGATAAGATGCCCACATCAGAATCAGGACCAAAAGAATGTGGGAAACCATCTTCAGATCCTGAGGTACTGTGTGTTGTTGTTGTTGGAGTTGTTATTGTTTTTGCTATTTACAATGTAAGTAATGAGTAATATTAAGATTTAAAAAGGTGATTTGACTTTATTCTCTCATCTCTGTATGTGTCCATAAGAAATAATTTTCTGACATTTATCAGAACATACTTTACAATCATGTGTGAAGTAGATAACTACTGCATAGTGCAATTCTGGTACTTTTCAGGATTAATACAAGAAGTGGTGTAGAATAGTGCAAAAGAATATATGGCTTAGAAGTCACTAGGAATCTATTTGAGTTCTGAAGTTAAGGTTGTCTGAAAACTAAATAAGTTCTCTGCATTCACCTATGGGCAAATATATGATTCTGTGTATATCTAGATGTATGGAAAGCTTTAATTGGATTCAGAGAAATAATTTAAACTGTAGTCTTAAACTTGTACAACTTGCAACTTGAAAAGATCATGCCTGGGACTTGAATGTATTGGTATATTTTCATTTTCCAGTATAGATCCGAAGGAAGATTTCAACAGTTGGATAAACATGAGAAATAGGACACCTGTAAAACTATATATAACACCAATTTGGTTGACTAGTATTTTAATAACTAGACATTCTTTTCACAAATATAACTCTTTGAGTCCCTCTGTGGAAGCCATGTTTGCAGCCACATACATATCAAATAATTATGATGTATTCCAAGGTCACAATTGTGAAGGTGGAAGAGATAGGAAAGACCTCGC
Source organism: Saguinus oedipus (assembly GCA_031835075.1). Classification (NCBI taxonomy): domain Eukaryota; kingdom Metazoa; phylum Chordata; class Mammalia; order Primates; family Cebidae; genus Saguinus; species Saguinus oedipus. Next base: position 4,252,358 of record CM063175.1, on the reverse strand, counting down.
CACTTAGATATAAGCATTAGCAACATAGTGGTAACAGCAATGAGTGGATGTCAAAGGTAAGTCTGTATTTTGGTTCTGTCACTTACTAGCTATGGGAACTGAGAAAAAAATTATTTAACCTGATCAAACACCAGTAACCTTGTTTATAAAAATAGTGCTTATATCTACCTCTTAGGTACGTGTGATGAAATAACGTTGTAACAAATGTGAAAACATTTTGTGAACTGGAAAATCTGTATACAAATAGAAGACAAAATGATCAAAGTGGCATTTAAATGAAAGCAGTATTGTTTTTTTTTTTAATTTTTATTGCATTATAGGTTTTGGGGTACATGTGCAGAACGTGCAAGATAGTTGCATAGGTACACACATGGCAGTGTGTTTTGCTGCCTTCCTCCCCTTCACCCACACTTGGCATTCATCCCCAGGCTATACCCCCCAGCGCCCCCCGCTGTCCCTCCCCTATTTCCCCCAACAGTCCCCAGTGTATAGTAGACCGCCTCTCTGTGTCCATGTGTTCTCATTTTTCTCACCCACCTATGAGTGAGTATATGCAGTATTTCTTTTTCTGTTCTTGTGTCAGTTTGCTGAGAATGATGTTCTCCAGATTCATCCATGTCCTTACAAAGGACACAAACTCATCATGTGGAAGACAGTGTGGCGATTCCTCAGGGACCTAGAAATGGAAATTCCATTTGACCCAGCAATCCCATTACTGGGTATCTATCCAAAAGACTATAAATCGTTCTACTATAAGGACACATGCACACGAATGTTCATTGCAGCACTATTTACAATAGCAAAGACCTGGAACCAACCCAAATACCCATCGATGATAGACTGGACTGGGAAAATGTGGCACATATACACCATGGAAAGCAGTATTGTTAAGACAAGAGTGTGGAGTAAGAACAGGCATGTGAATTTCCAATTTGTGCTCAGGGGATGGTAACTTGCAGCAGGTTACTACTGCAGATTTTCAATAGCAATATAGCAGTTTGGAAAGTTAGACTTTTCTGTGGAAATTTTAAACATTTTGACCTGGAGCAGTTTCTTTTTGAGTACCAACTGTGTGCTAGGCAGTGAGTCTCTAAATATCCAAGATGAAGGATTATGCTATGGTAATAGGAAGAGAATAACAAAAAACACTTATAAATCACTATCACTTTTTCTTAAAACCAAAGCAGAGAATGTTAAGATAGAGAACTGAAGAACTTTCTATTTAGCATGGGTATGGGAGTGGCAGGGGAATTCTATGATCAGAGCAGATCTTTCTGAGACTGCCATTTAATCTCCCATCTAAAAGATGAGGAGTCTGCCATGTGAAAGTCTAGAACGAAGACATTCTGAGCAGATTGAACAATAGATTGTATGTGTTCATTTTGTTCTTAACAACCTAGAATGACTAGGAAGCAGAAAGTTGGGTAACCACCAATGTCTTCATCATCCTCATTATTCTAAGGTGAGGAAAATCTGCAAATATGTGTCGGGCACGAGTTAGATGTTTCATGGATACCTGTTTGTTTTTTGTTTTCTTTTTCTTTTCTTTCTTTCTTTTTTTTTTTTTTGAGGTGGAGTCTCACTCTGTCACCAGGCTGGAGTGCAGTGGAGTGATTTCAGCTCACTGCAACCTCTGCCTCCGGGTTGAAGCCATTCTCCTGCCTCACCCTCCTGAGTATCTGGGACTATAGGCATGCGTCACCATGCCCAGCCAACTTTTTTTAAAAGTAGAGACAGGGTTTGACCATGTTGGCCAGGATGGTGTCGATCTCTTGACCCCATCATCTGCCCACCTCAGTCTCCCAATGTCCTAGGATCATGAGCTAGAGCCACTGTGCCCGGCCAAATACATGTTTTTATTCTTCGCTTTTTATGAAGGTTTGCTCTGCTTTTCTGAAGTTATGTCTTAATAATTAATTGCATATTTTATCTAACAATTGTTTTCTTTCATTTAAATATAGCATAAATATTTGTTTTCCTTATGAATCTTTCATTTTATTCAAGCATTTCTTTATCAGCAAAAAGCTTATCAAAATCATTCTTATTATTTTAAGCCCTTGTTTTCCTAAATGAAACAGCTTCTACAGAGTTGTATTTCTACTCTTCATGATGTACTCTGAGAATTCTCTTCATGCCATGCATAGTTTTTACAACAAAAATTCTGTAATTATGGATATATCAAAGGTTTAATAATATTGTATACTGTTTGAAATGCCCTGTTATATTTGGTGATGATAACAGAGTAAGGCTGATGCTTCAAAGTTAATTATTTTGAAATACGGTCATGAGTGAATTTTTTGTGACTATGATATTTTTCATGCTCAGAAACCTAGTCAATAGCCACATGAAGATAAAAGATAAGCATGATCCACAGAGCATATGTGAGGTTTTCTCTTGAAATGTTTTGGTTTTCAATATGTGAACAGCCTTAAATCTAATTGCCTTTAAAGTAAAAAATAAAAATTCTGTTTTAAAAAAGATTTTAAATAAAAATGTTGATGGTTGTCTTTATTATTATTTTTAAATTGAAATCATTTTTTGAGGCAGGCTATGGGGGCCCATGGCTGTAATCCTCATGCTTTGTGAGGCCGAGGCAGCCAGATCACTTGAGGTCAGGAGTTTGAGACCAGCCTGTCCAACATGGTGAAACCCTGTCTCTACTAAAAATACAAAAAATTAGTCTGGCATGGTGACTCATTCCTGTAGTCCCAGCTACTCAGGAGGCTGAGACAGGGGAATCACTGGAACCTGGGAGACATACATAGTAGGCTGAGATCATGCCACTGGGCCACCCAGCGAGAGCTCATAATAGAAAAAAAAGGAAAGAAAAGATTATTTATTGATATTACCTTTAACAGGTTAACTCTGAGACTGCTGCAAAGAATTCTATGTGTTTACCTGAAGCTACATATCAAAAAGAAATCAAGACAATAAATGGAAAAAGAGAAGGTAAGAACCATTTTTTTTATTTAAAATATCATTTGACCAAATGTTTGTCTAAACTCATGAGGACTCGTACACCCTTAGAGCCAAAGAAAATCAATTTCTAAATATGTAGCATGGAAGAACAAAAGGAGAGAAAGTTATATATTTTCTCAGGTGTTGGCAACAGATAATACTCAGGGTACCAAAAAAAGAGCTGAATTATTAGTTTAAATTCAAGATATTCAAAGACTTGAGGAAAGAAGTAAGTGAGAATATGAAGACTAAAGAACACAGAGAGAAGGGAGTACAAGAAGCAGATTTATGTAATGGAGGGTGGAAAAATAAAATCATTTTTTTTTTCCATTTCCTTGCATTTATTTATTTATTTACATTGTACCATAAGTTCTGGGGTACACGTGCATATCTTGCAGGATTGTTGCACAGGTACACAAATGCCATGGTGGTTTGCTGTCTCCATTCCCTATCACCTACATAAGGCATTTCTCCCAATGTTATCCATCCCCAACCTCCCCACACCCCACTATCTCTCTGCTAGCCCCCCAACCCCAACAGACCCCAGTGTATGACATTAACCTCCCTGTGCTCATATATGCTCACGATTCCACACCCGCCTATGAGTAAGAACATGTGGTGCTTGGTTTTCTGTTCTTGTGTCACTTTGCTGAGAATTGTGGTTTCCAGATTCATCCATGTCCCTACAAAGATATGAATGCATCCTTTATATGGCTGCATAGTATTCCATGGTGTATATGTGCCACATTTTCTTCATCCAGTGTGTTCGTGATGGGCATTTGGGTTGGTTCCAGGTCTTTGTTATCATAAACAGTGCTGCAATGAACATACAAGTGCCTGTGTCTTTATAATAGAATGATTTTTGATTCTTTGGGTATATACCCAGTAATAGGATTGCTGGGTCAAACGGAAATTCTATTTCCAGATCCTTGAAAAATCACCACACTCTCTTCCATAATGGTTGAACTAATCTACACTCCCACCAACAATGTAAAGGTGTCCCTTTTTCTTCATATTGCCTCCAGAATCTGTTGTCTCCAGATTTTTCAGTGATCGCCATTCTAAGTGGCATGAGATGGTATCTCCATGTGGTTTTGATTTGCATTTCCCTGATGACCAGTGATGATAAGCATTTTGAAAGATGTTTGTTGGCCTCATAAATATCTTCTTTTGAAAGTGTCTGTTCATATCTTTCACTCACTATTGAATGGGTTGCTTTATCTTTGTACATCTGGTTTAGTTCTTTGTAGATTCTGGATATTAGCCCTTTGTCAGATAGGTATATGGTAAACAATTTTTCCCATGCTGTTGGTTGCTGTTTCACTCTGATGACTGCTTCTTTTTCTGTGCAGAAACTCTTAAGTTTAATTAGATTCCATTTGTGTATTTTGGCATTTGTTGCCATTGCTTTTGGTGTTTCAGTTATGAAGTTCTTGCCTATGCCTATGTCCTGAATGGTTTTGTCTAGGTATTCTTCTAGAGTCTTTATGGTTTTAGGTCTCATGTATAAACTGTTAATGCATCTAGAGTTAATATTAGTGTAAGGTGTCAGGAAGGGGTCCCCTTTCAACTTTGTACACATGGCTAGCCATTTTTCCCAACACAATTTATTAAATAGGGAATCCTTTCCCCACTGCTTGTCTTTGTCAAGTTTGTCAAAGATCGAATGGTTGTAAGTATGTTGTGTTGCCTCTGAGGCCACTGTTCTGTTCCGTTGGTCTGTATCTCTGTTTTGGTACCAGTCCCATGCTGTCTTGATTACTGCAGCCTTTAGTATAATTTGAAGTCCAGTAGTGTGATGCCTCTCGCTTTGTTCTATTCGCTTATAATTGACTTGGCTATGCGGGCTCTCTTTTGCTTCCATATGAAGTATAAAAAAGAAAACTTCCGGCCAATATCCATGATGAACATCGATGCAAAAATCTTCAGTAAAATACTGGTAAATCGAATGCAACAACACATCAAAGAGCTTATTCATCACAATCAAGTAGACTTCATTCCTGAGATGCAAGGCTGGTTCAACAGATGTAAATCTCCAAACTTAATGTATCACATAAACGGAACCAAAGACAAAAACCACATGATCATCTTAATGCATGCAGAGAAGGCCTTCAACTAAATTCAACAACCCTTTTTGCTAAAAACTCTCAATAAACAAGGTATCGATGAAACATACCTCAAAATAAGAAAAGCTATTTCTGATAAATCCACAGTCAATATCATACTGAGTGGGCAAAAACTGGAAGCTTTCCCAATGAAAACTGACACTAGGCAAGGATGCCCTCTCTCACCATTCCTATTCAATATAGTATTGGAAGTTCTAGCCAGAGCAATCAGGCAAGAAAAAGAAATAAAGGGTATTCAATTAAGAAAAGAGGAAATCAGATTGTCTGTATTTGCAGACAACATGATTGTATATTTAGAAAACACCATTTTCTCAGCCCAAAAATCTCTTTAGGCTGATAAGCAACTTCAGTAAAGCCTGAGGATAAAAAATCATTATGCAGAAATTACAAGCATTTCTATACACCAATAACAGACAAACAGAGAGCCAAATCATGAGCAAACTCCCGTTCACAGTTGCTACAAAGAGAATTAAATACTTAGGAATACAACTAACAAAGGATGTGAAGAACCTCTTCAAAGAGAACTACAAACCGCCACTCAAGGCAATAAAAGGGGACACAAACAGATGGGAAAACCTTCCATACTCATGGTTAGGAAGAATCAATATTGTGAAAATGGCCATACTGCCCAAAGTAAACTATAAATAGATTCAAACTATCCCCATCAAGCTACCAATGACTTACTTCAGAGAACTGGAAAAAACCACTTTAAACTTCATGTGGAATCACAAAAGACCCCACATAGCCAAGACAATATTAAGCAAAAAGAACAAAGCCAGAGGTGTCACACTGCCAGACTTCAAACTATACTACAAGGCTACAGTAATCAAAACAGCATGGGACTGGTACCAAAACAGAACATAGACCAATGGAACAGTACAGAGACCCAAGAAGAAACACCACACATCTACAACCATCTGATCTTTGACAAACCTGACAAAAACGAACAATGGGAAAAGGACTCCATGTTTAATAAATGGTGTTGGGAAAAGTGGCTAGCAATGTGCAGAAAGCAGAAACTGGACCCCTACCTGTTACCTTACACTAAAATTAATTCCAGATGGATCACAGATTTAAACATAAAACCTAACACCACGAAAACACTAGAAGAAACTGTAGGCACAACCATCCAGGACATAGGCATAGGCAAGGACTTCATGACTAAAACACCAAAAGCAATGGCAATAAAAGCCAGGATACACAAATGGGATCTAATGAAACTTCAGAGCTTCTGTACAGCAAAAGAAACCATCATTAGAGTGAATCAGCAATGAACAGAATGGGAAAAAAATATTTGCAATTTATCCATCTGACAAAGGGCTAATATCCAGAAACTACAAAGAATTAAAAAGATATATAAGATAAAAACAAACAGCCCCATTCAAAACTGAGCAAAGGCTATGAACAGACACTTTTCAAAAGAGGACATATATGAGGCCAACAAACATATGAAAAAATGAACAAACATATGAAAAAATGTTCATCATCACTGGTCATTAGAGAAATGCAAATCAAAACCACACTGAGATATCATCTCATGCCAGTTAGAATGGTGATCATTAGAAAATCTGGAGACAGCAACAGATACTGGAGAGGATGTGGAGAAATAGGAACACTCTTACACAGTTGGTGGGAGGGTTAATTAGTGCAATCATTATGGAAGACAGTGTGGCGATTTCTCAAGGATGTAGAAATAGAAATTCCATTTGCCCCAGCAATCCCACTACTGGGTATATACCCAAAGAAATATAAATTGTTCTACTATAAAGACACATGCACAGGTATGTTCATTGCAGCCCTGTGTACAATAGCAAAGACCTGGAACCAACCCAGGTGCCCATAAATGATAGACTGGACAAAGAAAATGGGGTACATATACACCATGGAATACTACACAGCAATAAAAACAGGAGGAGTTCGTGTCCTTTTAGGGACTTGGATGAATCTGGAAACCATCATTCTCAGCAAACTGACACAAGAACAGAAAGCCAAACACCATATGTTCTCACTCATTGGTCGGTGTTGAACAATGAGAACACGTGGATTCAGAGAGAGAAGCATGACACACTGGGAACAGTTGGGGAAACTAGAGGAGAGACAGTGGAAGGTGGGGAGGGCAGAGAGGGATAGCATGGGGAGAAATGCCAGATACAGTATGCACCTAAATTAAAGTAAATAAATTTTTTAAAATGAGAAATAAGGTATTTCCATGTGTAATCATATGTTCCACTAACAACTAGAACTGACCCACAGATTATTAGAGCTACAGTGTTACAACAGGTTAGATCTCTGAAATGATTCATGATATACATCTAATAATGAGTGAAAATGGTGAGTAACCAATGTACGATTTGAGTTTCTTGGACCCTTGGCATGAAATGAGAACTTTAGGGATGCAGAGATCACAAGTTAAATTTACATTTTAAAACCAGATGTACAGTTCTTAGATGTCAAATGACAAATGTACTGTTAATGATTAAACAGTCTTTTAAGTTTTAGTTGTGCATGTTTGCTTTTCTTTTCACCCGATTGGAATAGTTGTAATTTGTACTTCTTGTTGATAAAAAAAACTGGACGAAATTTTTATTATAAATTCATTTTCTGTCTCATTGGACTGAGAGCACTTCAATTCTTGTGTGGGCCTTGATTTAATCCTATAACATGTGAGAACATTAGGTTACATAAGGCAATTATTTCTTCTCTATATATTTCTAATGTTATTCCAAGGTGTCACAAGCTGACCCTGAAGATATGGTTGCATTTGGGAAGAACTATGTCATTGTGATTAAAGCAGTTCTTACTTTACATGAAATGCAAGTTTTTTAAGCTTATCTTCCTAAAATGTACACACATCCAAAGCACACCCAATGTACTGGTGGCAGGGCATGTTGAAATTTAAAAGGGTTGGACAATATTTTACTAACATCAAAAAGTTAATATCCTTAAGAAATCTTTTTGATTGATAAGTAATATTTTTTGAAGAACTGTGTGATAGAGATTGCTGAGTCGATCAAACTAAGTAATACTAAAAAATAAAAATTTACAAAGAAATGAGAGATGATAGGTATTGAAAGCTTTCTGAATAAATAGCAAACATGGGACATACTGTGTTTCATGGAAGAAGAGGATAAGACTGCTTTGTGAAGAAATAATTTATACAAGTGAGTTAAATTTCTAGTTTTTCTGCATTCTAATTAATGACATAAAGTTAGTTTTTAGATTTTTGAGATTTCATTTTTAAGGGATTAACTATAGAAGATGTGATTGTAATCTACAGAAATAATATACAGGCTACAGGGGAAAAAAGATTCTTGAATGAAAATAGAATTGTATATGTTTATAAAACATAGAGTAGAGAAATGTTCTCATGAATGTGTCTGCGATTAACCTTTTTTAGATCAAATGTTCCCATCAGAATCTGAAGAAGAGGAAGATGAAAAAAGTTCTTGGAATTCTGAGGTACTGTGTATTACTGATTTTTAAAAAAGTATTAGTATTGCATGATGTGAAAACATAACACCAGAGGTTTAGATTTATTTTCTCACCTCCGCATATGTCACCCCAAAATTACATTTTCTGATATTTTTATAATATACTTTATAGAGAATCTATGTGCTAAGTAGAGTACTTCTTCATAGTGAAATTCTGCTCATGTGTAGGATGAAATTAAGAAGCCAGTGAGGTATCATGTAAAAAGTAAGGCTTAGAACTCACTAGGAATTCACATGGAATCTGCAGTAAGTTTGTCTAAAAACTAAAGAATTTCAGTGAGTCCAGCTATGGGCAAATGTATGCTGTGGTATATCTCTATGTGTAAAAGTTCTAATTGGATTCATAGAGAGACAGTTTAAACTGTAGTTTTGTAAAACTTGGGATGTGAAAACATAATGCCTGACAAATGGAAGTATTGAATTATTTTACTATTCAGTGTAGATCTGAGGGAACATTTCAGGAGAAAGAAAAGCACGAGGAATAGGAAACCCATGGACTGTAATAACAACAGTTTGGTTGGGCAGTATTTTGGAAAATAGAAATTATTTTTACAAATATATCCTTTTGAGTCCCTTTGTGGCTGTCAAGCTGCAGCAGCGTAAGCATCAAACAATAGCGATGTATTTTAAAGTCACAACTGTGGAATGACGTGGAAGGTATCTGACATCTTAGAAACAAGAAGCTGCTGCCTGGTGGTCACAGGAAAGGTTGGAAGTCAATAGACAAGTTGATTTTGTCTAATTTGTCATTAGACACGAAGACTTTAATACTTGTGTACTTAAATTTAGAAATGACATGATGTTTTTCTTAGTGCATTTTTATATTATTCAAGTACTGCTGTTGTAATTGTAAATTTTATCATAAACTTTCTGATTATTTTTAGCCCCTGTTTACCTAAATAAAGCAGTTTTTTGTATTTTCTGTGCAGACATTATATGACAGTCTCTAAAAGCTGTCTTCATGACATGCATCATTTTAAACACTAAACAATTCTGTAGTCATGAATATTTTAAATGCTGAATGCAGTATGTGTTATGGTAAGTAGCAAGTGTTTTGTATTTTGTTCAAAGTGCCATATTTATTTTTGATGAGAACTTCAACGTAAGTTAGATAATTTCAAGTGAATTAGTTTTTGAAATACACATGAGTGAATTTTCTTGAGAATGTAATTGATTTTTCCTGCTCAGGAACCATGTTAAAAGCCACATTAAGGTAAAGAAAAGCTTGATCAAGAGCGCATATATGAAGTTTTGCAACAAAATGTTTTGGTTTTCAATACATGTCTGTTCTTAAATCAAATTGCATTTAAAGTAGGAAATTTTGCTTTAGAAATTGCCTTTTAATTAGAAAATTTTGATACTCTTAAGTATTAGGATTTTTAAATTGAACTTATTTATTGACATTATTTTTAACAGAGTCTTTTTGAGAGTGTTCAAGAGAATCATGGATGTTTACTAGATGCTACATATCAAAAAAAAATCAAGAGAATATTTGGAAAATTAGTAGGTAAGAATCATTTCTTATTTAACAAGTCATTTAACCAAATATTTCTCTAAACTCATGAGGAAGGATACATACTAATAGCCAAAGAAAAGTGCCTCCTAAATGCCCAGCATGGAAAAGAGAGAAGTGAAACGGTGATAAGTGATACATCCTATCAGGTGTTGGCAACAGACTGTGTATTGAGAGTGCTGAAAAGGAGCAGAATAATTAGTTTGAATTCAAGATATTCCAAAACCTGGGGAAATTCAGAAAATTAGAAAGAAGAAAGTAGTAAAAGAGGAAATAAAGTCTGAGAAAGACAAAGTACATGAAGAAACAGGAAGCAGGTTTATGTAACGAAGGATGGTAACTGAAATTATTCTTCAGAAAAAGATACAGTTTGGTTAGAAATTTAGGAAGAATATAAAGTGACCTTCCTGTGCCAAAATTTACCAGAAAATCACAGCATAAATACTCTATCTCATTCTGCCTTTATCACTGGTATGACGCCATTAGGGATGGAAGCACCTTACCATGGAGAACTGTGTTCTATTTACAGTAGGTGAAAATAAGCATATATCCACAGCCACACATGTACATAACTTGTCATCAGATACAATCAGTGTAGCCCAGAAGTTTTCAAACTTAAGAAAATCAGCTGGAAACTTTGTTAACAATTCACACTGTGATTCAGCAGACTTGGGATTCTGCATTTTCAGGAAGTTCTCATGCAACGCTGATGCTGCTGGTCCTTGGACCTTGCTCTGAGTGGCAAAAGTAGAAGCCTTCATGGGAAAAATGTGGAAGAAGAGCAATTGATAGAAGGTCAAGGCATAACAGGGTCAAGAGAAAGCATTATATTGCTCTTATTTTTGAGTATGATGTTTAGCCAGAGGAGAAGGAGAAACATTCCCCTCCCTGTGCCCATGTATCCTCTCTATTCAACTTCTGCCTGTGAGTAAGAACATGTGGTGTTTGGTTTTCTGTTCTTGGGTCGCTTTGCTGGGGGTGATGGTTTCCAGATTCATCCATGTCCATACAAAGGACATGAACCCATTCTTTTTATGGCTGCATAGTATTCCATGGTGTATATGTGCCACATTATCTTGGTCCAGTGTATTGCTAATGGACATTTCAGTTGGTTCCAGGTCTTTTTAATTGTAAACAGTGCTGAAATGAACATACATGTGCCTGTGTCTTTATAACAGAATGATTTTTATTCTTTTGGTATGTACACAGTAATGAGATTGCTGGGTCAAATGGAATTTCTATTTCCACATCCTTGAGAAATCACCACAGTCTCTTTTATAATGGTTGAACTAATCTACACTCCCACCAACAGTGTAAAAGTGTCCCTTTTTCTCCATATCGACTCCAGTATCGGTTGTCTCCAGATTTTTCAATGATCGCCATTCTAAGTGGCATGAGATGGTATCTCTATGTGGTTTTGATTTGCATTTCCCTGATGACCAGTGATGATAAGCATTTTGAAAGATGTTTGTTGGCCTCATAAATATCTTCTTTTGAAAAGTGTTCATATCTTTCAGCCACTTTTGAATGGGTTATATATTTTTTTGTACATCTAGTTTAGTTCTTTGTAGATTCTGGATATTAGCCCTTTGTCAGATAGGTATATGGTAAACAATTTTTCCCATGCTGTTGGTTGCTGTTTCACTCTGATGATTGCTTCTTTTTCTGTGCAGAAACTCCTAAGTTTAATTAGATCCCATTTGTGTATTTTGGCTCTTGTTGCTATTACTTTTGGTGTTTCAGTCATGAAGTTCTTGCCTATGCCTATGTCCTGAATGGTTTTGTCTAGGTATTCTTCTAGAGTCTTTATGGTTTTAGGTCTTATGTATAAATTGTTAATGCATCTAGAGTTAATTTTAGTGTAAGGTGTCAGGAAGGGGTCCACTTTCAGCTTTGTACACGTGGCTAGCCATTTTTCCCAACACCAATTATTAAATACAAAATCCCTTCCCCATTGCCTGTATTTGTCAGGATTCTCAAAGATCGGATGGTTGTGGGTATGTTGTGTTGCCTTCAAGGCCTCTGTCCCCTTCCATTGGTTTGTATCTCTGTTTTGGTACCAGTCCCACACGGTTTTGATTACTGTAGCCTCATAGTATAATTTGAAGTCTGGTAGTGTGATGCCTCCCACATTGTTCTATTTGCTTAGAATTGACTTGGCTATGCGGGCTCTCTTTTGGTTCCATATGAAGTATAAAAAAGAAAACTTCAGGCCAATATCCACAATAAACATCGATGCAAAAGTCTTCAGTAAAATACTGGTAAATCAAATGCAATAGCACATCAAAGAGCTTATTCATCACAATCAAGTAGACTTCATCCCTGGGATGCAAGGCTGGTTCAACAGATGTAAATCTCCAAATGTAATGTATAACATAAATGGAACCAAAGACAAAAACCACATGATCAACTCAATGGATGCAGAGAAGGCCTTCAACAAAATTCAACAACCCTTTTTGCTAAAACCTTTCAATAAACAAGGTATTGATGAAACATACCTCAAGATAAGAATAGCTACTTCTGACAAATCCACAGCCAATAGCATACTGAGTGGGCAAAAACTGGAATCTTTCCCAATGAAAACTGGCACTAGGCAAGGATGCCCTCTCTCACCATTCCTATTCAATATAGTATTGGAAGTTCTAGCCAGAGCAATCAGGCAAGAAAAAGAAATAAAGGGTATTCAATTAAAAAAAGAGGAAATCAGATTGTCTGTATTTGCAGACAACATGATTGTATATTTAGAAAACACCATCATCTCAGCCCAAAATCTTCTTAAGCTGATAGGCAACTCAGTAAAGTCTCAGGATACAAAATCATTGTGCAGAAATCACAAGCAATTCTATACACCAATAACAGACAAACAGAGAGCCAAATCATGAGCAAACTTTCAGTCACAATTGCCACAAAGAGAAGTAAATACCTAGGAATACAACTAGCAAATGCTGTGAAGAACCTCTTCAATAAGAACTACAATGTGCTGGTCAATGCAATAAGAGAGGACAAAAAGAGATGGAAAAACATTCTATGCTCATGTTTAGGAGGAATCAATATCGAGAAAATAACCATACTGCCCAAAGTAATCTATAGGTAGATTCAATGCTATCCCCATCAAGCTACCAATGACTTTCTCCACAGAACTGGAAAAAAACACCTAAACTTCATATGGAATCACAAAAGACTCCACATAGCCAAGACAATCCTAAGCAAAAAGAACAAAGCCAGAGGCGTCACACTGCCAAACCTCAAACTATACTTCAAGGCTACTGTAATCAAAACAGCATGGGATGGATACCAAAGCAGAACATAGACCAATGGAACACAACAGAGACCCAAGAACAAACACCACCCATCTACAACCATGTGATCTTTGACAAACCCGACAAAAACAAGCAATGGTAATGGGAAAACTGGCTAGCGATGTGCAGAAAGCAGAAAATGAACCCCTACCTGTCACCTTACACTAAAATCAATTCCGGATGGATCAAAGATTTAAACATAAAACCTAGCACCATAAAACATTAGAAAAAAACCTAGGCAAAACCCATCTAGGACATAGGCATAGGTGAGGACTTCATGACTAAAACACCAAAGGCAATGGCACTAAAAGCCAGGATACACAAATGGGATCTAATGAAACTCCAGAGTTTCTGTAACAGCAAAAGAAATCATCATTAGAGTGAATCAGCAACAAACAGAATGGGAAAAAAATTTGCAATCTACCCATCTGACAAAGGGCTAATATCCAGAAACTGTAAAGCATTAAACAGATATACAACATAAAAACAAACAAACCCATTCAAAACTGGGCAACGGATAAAAATAGATGCTTTTCAAAAGATGACATATATGAGGCCAACAAACATATGAAAAAATGTTCATCATCACTGGTCATTAGAGAAATGCAAATCAAAACCACACTGAGATGTCATCTCATGCCAGTTAGAATAGTGATCATTAGAAAATCTGGAGACAGCAACAGATCCTGGAGAGAATGTGGAGAAATAGAAACATTTTTGCACACTTGATAGGAGTGTTAATTAGTTCAACCATTGTGGGAGGGAGACAGTGTGGTGATTTCTAAAGGATCTAGAAATAGAAATTCCATTTGACCCAGCAATCCCACTATTGGGTATATACCCAAAGAAATATAAATTGTTCTACGATAAAGACACATGCACACGTATGTTCATTGCTGCCCTATGTACAACAGCAAAGACCTTGAACCAACCCAAGAGCCCATAAATGATACACTGGACCAAGAAAATGGGGTACATATACACCATGGAATACTACGCAGCCATAAAAACAGGATGAGTTCGTGTCATTTGTAGGGAGTTGGATGAATCTGGAAGCCATCATTCTCAGCAAACTGACACAAGAACAGAAAGCCAAACACCATATGTTCTCACTCATCAGTGGGCGTTGAACAACAAGAACATGTGGACTCAGGGAGAGGAGCATGACACACTAGGGGCCGGTTGAGGAGACTAGGGGAGAGACAGTGGGTGGTGGGGAGGGAGAGGAGGGCAGAGACGGATAGCATGGGGAGAAATGCCAGATATAGTATGCACCTAAATCAAAGTAAATACATTTTAAAAAAATAAGAAATAAGTATTTCTATGTGCAATCGTACATTCCACTAACAACTAGAACTGACCCACAGATTATTAGATCTACAGTGTTACAATGGGTTAGATCTCTGAAATGATCCATGATATACATCTAATAATGAGTGAAAATGGTGAATTACCAATGTACAATTTGAGTTTCTTGGACCCTCTGCATGAAATGTGAACTTTAGGGATGCAGAGATCACAAGTTAAATTTACTTTTTAAAACCAGATGTACAGTTTTTAGATGTCAAATGACAAACATACCGTTAATGATTAAACAGTCTTTTAAGTTTTAGTTGTGCATGTTTGCTTTTCTTTTTTTTTTTTTTTTTTTTTTTTTGAGACGGAGTTTCACTCTTGTTACCCAGGCTGGAGTGCAATGGTGCAATTTCAGCTCACCGCAACCTCCACCTCCTGGGTTCAGGCAATTCTCCTGCCTCAGCCTACTGAGTAGCTGGGATTACAGGCACGCACCACCA
Source organism: Saguinus oedipus (assembly GCA_031835075.1). NCBI lineage: Eukaryota > Metazoa > Chordata > Mammalia > Primates > Cebidae > Saguinus > Saguinus oedipus. The sequence continues at coordinate 4,237,175 of CM063175.1, read as the reverse complement.
TGCCCAGCTAATTTTTTGTATTTTTAGTAGAGACGGGTTTTCACCATGTTGACCAGGTTGGTCTCGATCTCTTGACCTCGTGATCCACCCGCCTCGGCCTCCCAAAGTGCTGGGATTACAGGCTTGAGCCACCGCGCCCGGCCATTTGCTTTTCTTTTAACCTGATTGGAATAGTCATAATTTGTACTTCTTGTTGATAAAGAAAACTGGACAGAATTTTTGTATTTATAAATTAGTTTTCTGTCTCATTGGACTGAGAACACTTCAGTTCTTGTGTGGGCCTTGATTTAATCCTATAACATGTGAGAACATTAGGTTACATAAGGTAATTATTTTTTCTCTATATACTTCTGATGTTTCTCCAAGGTGTCAGAAGCTGACTGAAGATACGGTTGCATTTGGGAAGAACTATGTCATTGTGATTAAAGCAGTTCTTACTTTACATGAAATACAAGTTTTTAAAGCTTGTCTCCCTAACACATACACACATCAAAAGCACACCCAATGTACTGCCATGGCATGCTGAAATTTAAAAGTGTTGGACATATATTTTACTAACATCAAAAAGTTAATATCCTTAAAAAAACTTATTTATTGATAAATAATCTTTTTTGAAGAACTGTGTGATAGAGATTGCTGAGTCGATCAAACTAAGTAATATTAAAAAATAAAAATTTACAAAGAAATGAGAGATGATAGGTCTTAAAAGTTTTCTGAATGAATAGCAAATATGGGACATACTATGTTTCATGGGAGAAGAGGATATGACTGCTTTGTGGAGACATAATTTATACAAGTGAGTCAAATTTCTAGTTTTTCTGCATTCTAATTAATTACATAAAGTTAATATTTAGATTTTTGAGATTTCACTTTTAATGAATTGACTATAGAAGTTGTGATTGTAATCTACAAAAAAATAAATAAACAGGCCACAGAGGAAAAAAGATTCTTGAATGAAAATAGAATTGTATATGTTTATAAAACATATAGTAGAGAAATGTTCTCATAAATGCATCTGTGATTAACCTTTTGTTGATCAAATGTTCCCATCAGAATCTAAAGAAGAGGAAGATGGAAAAAATTCTTGGGATCCTGAGGTATTGTATATTACTGATTTTTTCAAAAGTATTAGTATTGCATGATGTGAAAACATAACACCAGAGGCTTAGATTTATTTTCTCGCTTCTGCATATGTCACCCCAAAATTATGTTTTCCGATATTTTTAGAATATACTTTAAAGAGAATCTATGTGCTAAGTAGATTACTTCTTCATAGTGAAATTCTGCTCATCTGTAGGATGAAATTAAGAAGTCAGTTAGGTATTGTGTAAAAAATAAGGTTTAGAACTCACTAGAAATTCACATGGAATCTGCAGTAAGTTTGTCTAAAAACTAAATAATTTCAGTGAGTCCAGCTATGGACAAATGTATGATGTGGTATACCTCTATGTATAAAAGTTCTAATTGGATACATAGAGAGACAGTTTAAACTGTAGTTCTGTAAACCTTGAGACCCAAAAACATACTGCCTGGCAAATGGAAGTATTGAATTATTTTACAATTCAGTGTAGATCTGATGGAACATTTCAAAAGAAAGAAAAGCATGAGGAATAGGAAACCCATGGACTGTAATACAAGAGTTTGGTTGGGCAGTATTTTGAAAAATAGAAATTAGTTTTAAAAATATAACTTTTGAGTCCCTTTGTGGCTGTCAAGCTGCAACAGCATAAGTGTCAAACAATAGCGACATATTTTAAAGTCACAACTGTGGAATGACGTGGAAGGTATCTGACATCTTAGAAACAAGAAGCTGCTGCACGGTGGTCACACTAAAGGTTGAAAGTCAATAGACAAGTCGATTTTATCTAATTTGTCATTAGACATGAAGACGTTAATACTTGTGCACTTTCATTTAGAAATGACATGATGTTTTTCTTACTGCATTTTCATTTTATTCAAGCACTGTTTCTATAATTGTAAATTTTATTATAAACTTTCTGATTATTTTTAGCCCCTGTTTACCTAAATAAAGCAGTTTTTTGAATTTTCTGTGCAGACATTATATGACAGACTCTGAAAGCTGTCTTCATGACATGCATCATTTCTAACACTAAACAATTCTATAGTCATGAGTATTTTAAATGTTTAATGCAGTATGTGTTATGGTAAGTAGCAAGTGTTTTGTATTTTGTTCAAAGTGCCATATTTATTTTTCATGAGAACTGCAATGTAAGATATTTTCAAATGAGTTAGTTTTTGAAATACACATACGTGAATTTTCTTGAGAATGTAATTGATTTTTCCTGCTCAGGAACCATGTTAATAGCCACATGAAGGTAAAGAAAAGCTTGATCTAGAGTGCATGTATGAAGTTTTGCATCAAAATGTTTTGGTTTTCAATACATGTCTGCCCTTAAATCAAATTGTGTTTAAAGTAGGAAATTTTGCTTTAAAAATTGCCTTTTAATTAGGAAATTTTGATACTCTTACTTATTAGGATATTTAAATTGAACTTATTTTTTTTAATTTTTATTGCATTATACATTTTGGGGTACATGTGCAGAATGTGCAAGATAGTTGCACTTATTTCTTGATATTATTTTTAACAGAGTCTTCCTGAGGGTTTTCAAGACAATCATGTGTGTTTAGTTGATGCTACAGATCACAAAGAACTCAAGAGAATACATGGAAAATTAGAAGGTAAGAATCATTTCTTATTTAACAAGTCATTTGACTGAATATTTCTCTAAACTCATGAGGAAGGATACACACTAAGAGCCAAAGAAAAGTGCCTCCTAAATGCCCAGGAAATAAAAGAAGAAGTGAAATGGTGATAAGTGATACATCCTATCAGGTGTTGGCAACAGACTACGTATTGAGAGTGCTGAAGAGGAGCTGAATTATTAGTTTGAATTCAAGATATTCCAAGACCTGGGGAAAATCAGAAAATTAGAAAGAAGAAAGTAGTAAAAGGGGAAATAAAGTCTGAGAAAGACAAAGTACACTATGAAACAGGCAGCAGGTTTATGTAATAAAAAACCTTAATGGAAATTATTCTTCAGAAAAAGACAGGGTTTTGTTAGAAATTTAGGAAGAATATAAAGTGACCTTCTAGTGCCAAAATTTACCAGAGAATCACAGCATAAATACTCTGTCTCTTCCTGCCTTTATCACTGGTATGATGCCATTAGGGATGGAAGCACCTTACCATGGAGAACGGTGTTCTATTTACAGTAGGTGAAAATAAGCACATATCCACAGTCACACATGTATATAATTTTTCATCAGATACAATCGGTGTAGCCCAGAAGTTTTCAAACTTAAGAAAATCAGCTGGAAACTTTGTTAACAATTCACACTGTGATTCAGCAGACTTGGGATTCTGCATTTTCAGGAAGTTCTCATGCAACGCTGATGCTGCTGGTCCTTGGACATTGCTCTGAGTGGCAAAAGTAGAAGCCTTCATGGGAAAAATGTGGAAGAAGAGCAATTGATAGAAGGTCAAGACATAACAGGGTCAAGAGAAAGCATTATATTGCTCTTATTTTTGAGTATGATTTTTAGCCAGAGGAGAAGGAGAAACATTCGCCTCCCTGTGCCCATGTATCCTCTCTATTCAACACCCACCTGTGAGTAAGAACATGTGGTGTTTGGTTTTCTGTTCTTGTGTCACTTTGCTGGAAGTGATGGTTTCCAGGTTCATCCATGTCCCTACAAAGGACATGAACTCATTCTTTTTATGGCTGCATAGTATTCCATGGTGTATATGTGCCACATTATCTTCATCCAGTGTATTGTTGATGGGCATTTTGGTTGGTTCCATGTCTTTGTTACTGTAAACAGTGCTGCAATGAACATACATGTGCCTGTGTGCTTATAATAGAATGATTTATGATTCTTTGGGTATATACCCAGTAATGGGATTGCTGGGTCAAATGGATTTTCTATTGTCAGATTTTTGAGAAATCACCACACTCTCTTTCATAATGGTTGAACTAATCTACACTCCCACCAACATTTTTAAAGTGTCCCTTTTTCTCCATATCGACTCCAGTATCTGTTGTCTCCAGATTTTTCAATGATCGCCATTCTAAGTGGCATGAGATGGTATCTCCATGTGGTTTTGATTTGCATTTCCCTGATGACTAGTGATAATAAGCATTTTGAAATATGTTTGTTGGCCTCATAAATGTCTTCTTTTGAAAAGTGTCTGTTCATATCTTTCACCCACTTTTGAATGGGTAATTTTTCTTTTGTACATCTAGTTTAGTTCATTGTAGATTCTGGATATTAGCCTTTTTTCAGATAGGTATATGGCAAACAATTTTTCCCATGCTGTTGCTTGCTGTTTCACTCTGATGATTGCTTCTTTTTCTGTGCAGAATCTCTTAAGTTTAGTTAGATCCCATTTGTGTATTTTGGCTCTTGTTGCCATTGCGTTTGGTGTTTCAGTGATGAAGTTCTTGCCTATGCCTATGTCCTGAATGGTTTTGCCTAGGTATCCTTCTAGAGTTTTTATGCTTTTAGGTCTTATGTATAAATCTTTAATGCATCTAGAGTTAATTTTAGTGTAAGGTGTCAGGAAGGGGTCCACTTTCAGGTTTGTGCACATGGCTAGCTAGTTTTCCCAACACCATTTATTAAATAGGGAATCCTTTCCCCATTGCTTGTCTTTGTCAGGTTTGTCAAAGATCAGATGGTTGTAGGTATGTTGTGTTGCCTCTGAGGCCTCTGTTCTGTTCCATTGGTCTGTATCTCTGTTTTGGTACCAGTCCCATGCTGTTTTGATTACTGTAGCCTTGTAGTATAATTTGAAGTCCGGTATTGTCATGCCTCTCGTTTTCTTCTATTTGCTTAGAATTGACTTGGCTATGCAGGCTTTCTTTTGGTTCCATGTAAAGTTTGAAAAAGAAAACTTCTGGCCAATATACATGAGGAACATCGATGCAAAAGTCTTCAGTAAAATACTGGTAAATCAAATGCAACAGCACATCAAAGAGCTTATTCATCATAATCAAGTAGACTTCATCCCTGGGATGCAAGGCTGGTTCAACAGATGTAAATCTCCAAATGTAGTCTATGACATGAACAGAACCAAAGATGAAAACCACATGATCATCTCAATGGATGCAGATAGATTCAGGCCTTCTACAAAATTCAACAACGCTTTTTGTTAAAACCTCTCAATAAATGAGGGATCGATAAAACATATCTCAAAATAGTAAAAGGTATTTCCGACAAATCCACAGCCAATGTCATACTGAATGAGCAAAACCTGGAAGCTTTCCCAATGAAAACTGGCACTAGGCAAGGATACCCTCTCTCACCATTCCTATTCAATACATTATTGGAAATTCCTGCCAGAGCCATCAGGCAAGAAAAAGAAATAAAGTGTATTCAATTAGGAAAAGAGGAAATCAGATTGTCTGTATTTGTAGACAACATGATTGTATATTTAGAAAACCCCATTGTCTCAGCCAAAAATCTCCTTAAGCTGATAAGCAACTCAGTAAAGTCTCAGGATACCAAATCATTGTGCAGAAATCACAAGCATTTCTATACACCAATAACAGACAAACAGAGAGCCAAATCATGAGCATACTCCCAATCACAGTTGCTACAAAGAGAATTAAATACCTAGGAATACAACTAAGAAAAGATGTGAAGTAACTCTTCAAGGAGAACTACAAACCACTGCTCAAGACAATAAGAGAGGACACAAACAGATGGGAAAATATTCCACACTCATGGTTAGGAAGAATCAATATTGTGAAAATGGCCATACTGCCCAAAGTAATCTGTAGATAGATTCAGAGCAATCCCCATCAAGCTACCAATGACTTTCTTCACAGAACTTGGAAAAAACCACTTTAAACTTCACATGGAATCACAAAAGACCCCACATAGCCAAGACAACCCTAAGCAAAAAGAACAAAGCCAGAGGTGTCACACTGCCAAACTTTAAACTATACAACAAGGCTACAGTAATCAAAACAGAATGGGACTGGTACCAAAACAGAACATAGACCAATGAACAGTACAGAGACCCAAGAAGAAACACCACACATCTACAACCATCTGATCTTTGACACACCTGACAAAAACAAACAATGGGGAAGGACACCATGTTTAATAAATGGTGTTGGGAAAAGTGGCTAGCAATGTGCAGAAAGCAGAAACTGGACCCCTACCTGTCACATTACACTAATATTAACTCCAGATGAATCAAAGATTTAAACATAAAAGCTGGCCAGATACAGTGGCTCATGCCTGTAATCCCAGCACTTTGGGAGGCTGAGGCGAGTGGATCAGGAGGTCAAGAAATCAAGACCATCCTGGTCAACATGGTGAAACCCCGTGTCTACTAAAAATACAAAAGGTTAGCTGGGCATGGTGGTGCACACCTGTAATCCCAGCTACTCAGGAGGCTGAGGCAGGAGAATTGCCTGAACCCAGGAGCCGGAGGTTGCAGTGAGCCGAGATCACACCATTGCACTCCAGTCTGGGTCACAAGAGCAAAACTCCGTCTCAAAAAAAAAAAAAAAAACAACAAATAAACATAAAACCTAACACCATAAAAACAATACAAGAAAACATAGGCAAAACCATCCAGGACATAGGCATAGGCAAGGACTTCATGACTAAAACACCAAAAGCAATGGCAATAAAAGCCAGGATACAGAAATGGGATCTAATGAAACTCCAGAGCTTCTGTACAGCAAAAAAAAAACCCATCATTAGAGTGAATCAGCAACCAACAGAATGAGAAAAAATTTTGAATCTACCCATCTGACAAAGGGCTAATATCCAGAAACTACAAAGAATTAAATAGATATGCAACAAAAAAACAGCCCCATTCAAAACAGGGCAAAGGATACGAACAGACACTTTTCAAAAGAGGACATATATGAGGCCAACAAACATATGAAAAAATGTTCATCATCACTGGTCATTAGAGAAATGAAAATCGAAACCACACTGAGATATCATCTCATGCCAGTTAGAATGGTGATCATTAGAAAATCTGGAGACAGCAACAGATCCTGGAGAGGATGTGGAGAAATAGGAACACTCTTTTTTTTTTTTTTTTTTTTTTTGCCAATCATTGAGAGCTTGTAAGGTTGCTGAGGTTGGTTGGCCTTGAACTCTTGGCCTCGCCTTCGCAAGCACCACGACATCCGGCCGGAGCCACTTTGGGCCCCTAGGAACACTCTTACACAGTTGGTGGGAGGGTTAATTAGTGCAATCATTGTGGCAGACAGTGTGGTGATTTCTCAAGGATCTAGAAATAGAAATTCCATTTGCCCCAGCAATCCCACTACTGGGTATATACCCAAAGAAATATAAATTGTTCTACCATAAAAACACATGCACAGGTATGTTCATTGCAGCCCTTTGTACAATAGCAAAGACCTGGAACCAACCCAAGTGCCCATAAATGATAGACTGGACAAAGAAAATGGGGTACATATACACCATTGAATACTACACAGCCATAAAAACAGGAGGAGTTCGTGTCATTTGTGGGGACTTGGATAAATCTGGAAACCATAATTCTCAGCAACTGACACAAGAACAGAAAGCCAAACACCATATGTTCTCACTCATAGTTTGGTGTTGAAAAACGAGAACATGTGAATTCAGGGAAAGGAGCATGACACACTGGGGACAGTTGGGGAGACTAGGGGAGAGACAGTGGAGGGTGGGTAGGGCAGAGAGGGATAGCATGGGAGAAATGCCAGATACAGTATGCACCTAAATTAAAGTAAATTAATTTTTTAAAATGAGAAATAAAATATTTCCATGAGCAATCATACATTCCACTAACAACTAGAACTGACCCACAGATTATTAGATCTACAGTGTTACAACAGGTTAGATCTCAGAAATGATCCATGATATACATCTAATAATTAGTGAAAATGGTGAGTTACCAATGTACAATTTGAGCTTCTTGGACCCTTGGCATGAAATGCGAACTTTAGGGATGCAGAGATCACAAGTTAAATTTACTTTTTAAAACCAGATGTACAGTTTTTAGATGTCAAATGACAATCATAGCCTTAATGATTAAACAGTCATTTAAGTTTTAGTTGTGCATGTTTGGTTTTCTTTTAACCTGATTGGAATAGTTGTAATTTGTACTTCTTGTTGATAAAAGAAACTGGACAGAATTTTTATTATGAATTCATTTTCTGTCTCATTGGACTGAGAGCACTTCAATTCTTGTGCGGGCCTTGATTTAATGCTATAACATGTGAGAACATTAGGTTACATGAGGCAATTATTTCTTCTCTATATATTTCTGATGTTACTCCAAGGTGTCACAAGCTGACCCTGAAGATATGGTTGCATTTGGGAAGAACTATGTCATTGTAATTAAAGCAGTTTTTATTTTACATGAAATGCAAGTTTTTAAAGCTTATTTTCCTAAAATATACATACATCCAAAGCACACCCAATGTACTGGCAGGGCATATTGAAATTTAAAAGGGTTGGACAATATTTTACTAACATCAAAAAGTTAATATCCTTAAGAAATCTTTTTGATTGATAAATAATATTTTTTGAAGAACTGTGTGATAGAGATTGCTGAGTCAATCAAACTAAGTAATACTAAAAAAAATTTACAAAGAAATGAGAGATGATAGGTATTGAAAGGTTTCTGAATGAATAGCAAACATGGGACATACTGTGTTTCACAGAAGAAGAGGATAAGACTGCTTTGTGAAGAAATAATTAATAAAGTGAGACAAATTTCTGGTTTTTCTGCATTCTAATTAATGACATAAAGTTAATTTTTAGATTTTTGAGATTTCACTTTTGATGGATTAACTATAGAAGATGTGATTGTAATCTACAGAAATAATATACAGGCTACAGAGGAAAAAAGATTCTTGAATGAAAATAGAATTGTATATGTTTATAAAACGTAGAGTAGAGAAATGTTCTCATGAATGTGTCTGCGATTAACCTTTTTTAGATCAAATGTTCCCATCAGAATCTGAAGAAGAGGAAGATGAAAAAAGTTCTTGGAATTCTGAGGTACTGTGTATTACTGATTTTTAAAAAAGTATTAGTATTGCATGATGTGAAAACATAACACCAGAGGTTTAGATTTATTTTCTCACCTCTGCATATGTCACCCCAAAATTATGTTTTCTGATATTTTTAGAATATACATTATGGAAAATCTGTGTTAAGTAGATTACTTCTTCATAGTGAAATTCTGCTCATCTGTAGAATGAAATTAAGAAGCCAGTGAGGTATTGTGTAAAAAATAAGGCTTAGAACTCACTAGGAATTCACATGGAATCTGCAGTAAGTTTGTCTAAAAACTAAAGAATTACAGTGAGTCCAGCTATGGGCAAATGTATGCTGTGGTATATCTCTATGTGTAAAAGTTCTAATTGGATTCATAGAAAGACAGTTTAAACTGTAGTTTTGTAAAACTTGGGATGTGAAAACATAATGCCTGGCAAATGGAAGTATTGAATTATTTTACTATTCAGTGTAGATCTGAGGGAACATTTCAGGAGAAAGAAAAGCATGAGGAATAGGAAACCCATAGACTATAACAACAGTTTGGTTGGGCAGTATTTTAAAAAAATAGAAATGATTTTTACAAATATAACATTTTGAGTCCCTTTGTGGCTGTCAAGCTGCAGCAGTGTAAGTGTCAAACAATAGCGAAGTATTTTAAAGTCACAACTGTAGAATGATGTGGAAAGTATCTGACCTCTTAGAAACAAGAAGCTGCTGCATGGTGGTCACAGCAAAGGTTGGAATTCAATAGACAACTTGATTTTATCTAATTTGTCATTAGACACACAGACTTTATTTTTTTATTGTTTTTTAGACTATAATTCTTTTTTTAAAATTTTTATTGCATTTTAGGTTTTGGGGTATATGTGCAGACTTTAATACATGTGCACTTTAATTTAAAAATGACATGATGTTTTTCTTGGTGCATTTTCATTTTATTCAAGCACTACTGTTGTAATTGTAAATTTTATCAGAAACTTTCTGATTATTTTTAGCCCCTGTTTACCTAAATAAAGCAGTTTTTTGAATTTTCTATGCAGACATTATATGACAGACTCTGAAAGATGTCTTCATGACATGCATTATTTTTAACACTAAACAATTCCATAGTCATTAAGATTTTAAATGCTTAATGAAGTATGTGTTACGGTAAGTAGCAAGTGTTTTGTATTTTGTTCAAAGTGCCATATTTATTTTGATAAGAACTGCAACGTAAGTTAGATAATTTCAGTGAGTTAGTTTTTGAAATATGCATGAGTGAAGTTTCTTGGGAATGTAATTGATTTTTCCTGCTCAGGAACCATGTTAAAAGCCACATGAAGGTAAAGAAAAGCTTGATCTAGAGCACATGTATGAAGTTTTGCATCAAAATGTTTTGGTTTTCAATACATGTCTGCCCTTAAATCAAATTGCGTTTAAAGTAGGAAATTTTGCTTTAAAAATTGCCTTTTAATTAGAAAATTTTGATACTCTTAAATTGAACTTATTTATTGACATTATTTTTAACAGAGTCTTCCTGAGAGTGTTCAAGAGAATCATGGATGTTTACTAGATGCTAAATATAAAAAAAAATTCAAGACAATATTTGGAAAACTAGTAGGTAAGAATCATTTCTTATTTAACAAGTCATTTGACCAAATATTTCTCTAGACTCAAGAGGAAGGATACACACTAATAGCCAAAGAAAAGTGCCTCCTAAATGCCCAGGAAGGAAAAAAGAGAAGTGAAATGGTGATAAGTGATACATCCTATCAGGTGTTAACAATAGACTGTGTATTGAGAGTGCTGAAAAGGAGCAGAATTATTAGCATGAATTCAAGATATTCTGAGACCTGGGGAAAATCAGAAATTTAGAAAGAAGAAAGTAGTAAAAGAGGAAATAAAGTCTGAGAAAGACAAAGTACATGATGAAACAGGAAGCAGGTTTATGTAATGAAGGATGGTAATTGAAAATATTCTTCAGAAAAAGGTAGGGTTTTCTTAGAAATTTAGGAAGAATATAAAGTGACCTTCCTGTGCCAAAATTTACCAGAAAATCACAGCATAAATACTCTGTCTCTTCCTGCCTTTATCACTGGTATGACGCCATTAGCGATGGAAGCACCTTACCATGGAGAACTGTGTTCTATTTACAGTAGGTGAAAATAAGCATATATCCACAGCCACACATGTATATAATTTGTCATCAGATACAATCAGTGTAGCCCGGAAGTTTTCAAACTTAAGAAAATCATCTGGAAACTTTGTTAACAATTCACACTGTGATTCAGCAGACTTGGGATTCTGCATTTTCAGGAAGTTCTCATGCAACGCTGATGCTGCTGGTCCTTGGACCTTGCTCTGAGTGGCAAAAGTAGAAGACTTCATGGGAAAAATGTGGAAGAAGAGCAATTGATAGAAGGTCAAGACATAACAGGGTCAAGAGAAAGCATTATATTGCTCTTATTTTTGAGTATGATGTTTAGCCAGAGAAGAAGGAGAAACATTCCCCTCCCTGTGCCCATGTATCCTCTCTATTCAACACCCACCTGTGAGTAAGAACATGTGGTGTTTGGTTTTCTGTTCTTGTGTCACTTTGCTGGAAGTGATGGTTTCCAGATTCATCCATGTCCCTACAAAGGACATGAACTCATTCTTTTTATGGCTGCATAGTATTCCATGGTGTATATGTGCCACATTATCTTGGTCCAGTGTATTGTTGATGGGCATTTCAGTTGGTTCCAGGTCTTTGTTAATATAAAAAGTGCTGCAATAAACATACATGTACCTGTGTGTTTACAATAGAATGCTTTATGATTCTTTGAGTATATACCCAGTAATGGGATTGCTGGGTCAAATGGAATTTCTATTTCCAGATCTCTGAGAAATCACCACACTCTCTCCCATAATGGTTGAGCTAATCTATACTCACACTAACAGTGTAAAAGTGTTTTTTTCTCCATATCGACTCCAGTATCTGTTGTCTCCAGATTTCTCAGTGATCGCCATTCTAAGTGGCATGAGATGGTATCTCCACGTGGTTTGATTTGCATTTCCCTGATGACCAGTGACGATAAGCATTTTGAAATATGTTTGTTGGCTTCATAAATGTCTTCTTTTGAAAAGCGTCTGTTCATATCTTTCACCCACTTTTGAATGGGTAATTTTTCTTTTGTACATCTAGTTTAGTTCTTTGTAGATTCTGGATATTAGCCCTTTGTCTGGTAGGTATATGGTAAACAATTTTTCCCATGCTGTTGGTTGCTGTTTCACTCTGATGATTGCTTCCTTTTCTGTGCAGAAACTCTTAGGTTTAGTTAGATCCCATTTGTGTACTTTGGCTCTTGTTGCCATTGCTTTTGGTGTTTCAGTCATGAAGTACTTTCCTATGCCTATATCTTGAATGGTTTTGTCTAGGTATTCTTCTAGAGTCTTTATGGTTTTAGGTCTTATGTATAAATCTTTAATGCATCTAGAGTTAATTTTAGTGTAAGGTGTAAGGAAGGGGTCCACTTTCAGCTTTGTACACATGGCTAGCCATTTTTTCCAACACCGTTTATTAAATAGGGAATCCTTTCCCCATTGCTTGTCTTTGTCGGGTTTGTCAAAGATAGGATGGTTGTAGGTATGTTGTGTTGCCCCTGAGGCCTCTGTCCTGCTCCATTGGTCTGTCTCTCTGTTTTGGTACCAGTCCCATGCCGTTTTGATTACTGTAACCTCATAGAATAATTTGAAGTCTGGTAGTGTGATGCCTCCTGCTTTGTTCAATTTGCTCAGAATTGTCTTGGCTATGTGGGCTCTCTTTTGGTTCCATATGAAGTATAGAAAAGAAAACTTCAGGCCAATATCCATGAAGAACATCGATGCAAAAGTCTTCAGTAAAATACTGGTAAATCGAATGCAACAGCCCATCAAAGAGCTTATTCATCACAATCAAGTAGACTTCATCCCTGGGATGCAAGGCTGGTTCAACAGATGTAAATCTCCAAATATAATGTATCACATAAATGGAACCAAAGACAAAAACCACATGATCATCTCAATGGATGCAGAGAAGGCCTTCAACAAAATTCAACAACCCTTTTTGCTAAAACCTTTCAATAAATGAGGTAACAATTGAACATACCTCAAAATATTAAAAGCTACTTCTGACAAATCCACATCCAATATCATACTGAATGGGCAAAAACTGGAAGCTTTCCCAATGAAAACTGGCACTAGGCAAGGATACCCTCTCTCGCCATTCCTATTTAATATAGTATTGGAATTTCTAGCCTGAGCAATCAGGTAAGAAAAAGAAATAAAGGGTATTGAATTAAGAAAAGAGGAAATCAGATTGTCTGCATTTGCAGACAACATGATTATATATTTAGAAAACACCATCATCTCAGCCCAAAATCTTCTTAAGCTGATAGGCAACTCAGTAAAGTCTCAGGATACAAAATCATTGCACAGAAATCACAAGCATTTCTATACACCAATAACAAACAAACAGAGAGCCAAATCATGAGCAAACTTTCAGTAACAATTGCCACAAAGTGAATTAAATACCTAGGAATACAACTAACAAACGCTGTGAAGAACCTCTTCAATAAGAAATATAAAATGCTGCTCAACACAATGAGAGGACAAAAAGAGATAGAAAAATATTCTATGCTCATGTTTAGGAGGAATCAATATCGAGAAAATAAGCATACTGCCCAAAGTAATTTATAGATAGATTCAGTGCTATTCACATCAAGCTACCAATGCCTTTCTCCACAGAACTGGAAAAAAACACCTAAATTTCATATGGAATCACAAAAGACCCCACATAGCCAAGACAATCCTTAGCAAAAAGACCAAAGCCAGAGGCGTCACACTGCCAGACTTCAGACTATACATCAAGGCAACTGTAATCAAAACAGCATGGGACGGATATCAAAACAGAATATAGACCAATGGAACAGAACAGAGACCCAAGAACAAACACCACACATCTACAACCATGTGATCTTTGACAAACCCAACAAAAACAAGCAATGGGGAAAGGACTCCATGTTTCATAAATGGTAATGGGAAAACTGGCTAGCAATGTGCAGAAAGCAGAAAATGAACCCCTACCTGTCACATTACACTAAAATCAATTCCAGATGGATCAAAGATTTAAACATAAAACCTAACACCATGAAAACATTAGAAAAAAACCTAGGCAAAACCATCCAGGACATAGGCATAGGCAAGGACTTCATGACTAAAACACCAAAGGCAAAGGCAATAAAAGCCAGGATAAACAAATAAGATCTAATGAAACTCCAGAGCTTCTGTAAAGCAAAAGAAATCATCATTAGAGTAAATCAGCAATGAACAGAATGGGAAAAGTTTTGCAATCTACACATCTGACAAAGGGCTAATATTCAGAAACTGCAAAGCATTAAACAGATATACAACATAAAAACAAACAAACCCATTCAAAACTGGGCAACTGATACAAACAGACACTTTTCAAAAGAGGACATATATGAGGCCAACAAACATATGAAAAAAATGTTCATCATCACTGGTCATTAGAGAAATGCAAATCAAAACCAGACTGAGATATCATTTCATGCCAGTTAGAATAGTGATCATTAGAAAATCTGGAGACAGCAAGAGATCCTGGAGAGAATGTGGAAAAATAGAAACATTTTTGCACAGTTGATGGTAATGTTAATTTGTTCAACCATTGTAAAAGACAGTGTGGTGATTTTTCAAGGATCTAGAAATAGAAATTCCATTCCACCCAGCAATCCCACTACTGGGTACATACCCAAAGAAATATATATTGTTCTACTATAAAGACACATGCACAAGTATGTTCATTGCAGCCCTGTGTGCAATAGAAAAGACCTGGAACCAACCCAAGTTCCCATAAATTATAGACTGAACAAAGAAAATGGGGTACATATACACCATGGAATACTATGCAGCCATAAAAACAGGATGAGTTCGTGTCCCTTATAGAGACTTGGATGAATCTGGAGACAATCATTCTCAGCAAACTGACACAAGAACAGAAAGCCAAACACCATATATTCTCACTAATCGGTGGTTGTTGAACAACAAGAACATGTGGACTCAGGGAGAGGAGCATGACACACTGGGGACAGTTGAGAAGACTAGGGGAGAGACAGTGACTGGTGGGGAGGGAGGATAGGGCAGACAGGGATAGCATAGGGAGAAAAGCCAAATACAGTATGCACCTAAATCAAAGTAAATACATTTTAAAAAATAAGAAATAAGTACTTCCATGTGCAATTGTACATTCCACTAACAACTAGAACTGACCCACAGATGATTAGATCTACAGTGTTACAATGGGTTAGATCTCTGAAATGATCCATGATATACATCTAATAATGAGTGAAAATGGTGAGTTACCAATGTATGATTTGAGTTTCTTGGACCCTCTGCATGAAGTGCGAACTTCAGGGATGCAGAGATTACAAGTTAAATTTACTTTTTAAAACCAGATGTACAGTTTTTAGATGTCAAATGACAAACATACCATTAAAGATTAAACAGTCTTTAAAGGTTTGGTTGTGCATGTTTGCTTTCCTTTTAACCTGATTGGAATAGTCATAATTTGTACTTCTTGTTGATAAACAAAACTGGACAGAATTTTTGTATTTATAAATTCATTTTCTATCTCATTGGACTGAGAGCACTTCAATTCTTGTGTGGGCCTTGATTTAATCCTATAATATGTGAGAACATTAGGTTACATGAGGCAATTATTTATTGTCTATATATTTCTGATGTTTCTCCAAGGTGTCACAAGCTGACTCTGAAGATATCGTTGCATTTGGGAAGAACTATGTCATTGCAATTAAAGCAGTTCTTACTTTACATGAAATATAAGTTTTTTAAGTTTGTCTCCCTAACACGTACACACATCCAAAGCACACCCAATGTACTGCCATGACATGTTGAAATTTAAAAGTGTTGGACATATATTTTCCTAACATCAAAAAGTTAATATCCTAAAAAAAATCTTATTGATTGATAAATAATCTTTTTTGAAGAACTGTGTGATAGAGATTGCTGAGTTGATCAGACTAAGTAATACTAAAAAAAAAAAAAACATTTACAAAGAAATGAGAGATGATAGGTCTTAAAAGTTTTCTGAATGAATGTCAAACATGGGACATACTGTGTTTTATGGGAGAAGAGGATATGAGTGCTTTGTGAAAAAATAATTTATACAAGTGAGTCAAGTTTCTCCTTTTTCTGCACTCTAAGTAATGACATAAAGTTAATATTTAGATTTTTGAGATTTCACTTTTAATGAATTGAGTATAGAAGTTGTGATTGTAATCTACAAAAAAATAAATAAACAGGCCACAGAGGAAAAAAGATTCTTGAATGAAAATAGAATTGTATATGTTTATAAAATGTATAGTAGAGAAATGTTCTCATGAATGCATCTGTGATTAACCTTTTATAGATCAAATATTCCCATCAAAATCTAAGGAAGTGGAAGATGAAAAAAATTCTTGGGATTCTGAGGTACTGTGTATTATTGATTTTTAAAAAAGAATTAGTATTGCATGATGTGAAAACATAGCACCAGAGGCTTAGATTTATTTTCTCACCTCTGCATAATTCACCCCAAAATTATGTTTTCTGATATTTTTAGAATATACTTTATAGAGAATCTATTTGCTAAGTAGAGTACTTCTTCATAGTGAAATTCTGTTCATCTGTAGGATGAAATTAAGAAGCCAGTGAGGTATCATTTAAAAAATAAGGCTTAGAACTCACTAGACATTCACATGGAATCTGCAATAAGTTTGTCTAAAAACTAAAGAATTACAGTGAGCCCAGCTATGGGCAAATGTATGATGTGGTATATCTCCATATATAAAAGTTCTAATTGGATACATAAAAAGACAGTTTAAACTGTAGTTCTGTAACCCTTAAGACCTGAAAACATACTGCCTGGCAAATGGAAGTATTGAATTATTTTACTATTCAGTATACATCTGAGGGAACTTTTCAGGAGAAAGAAAAGCATGAGGAATAGGAAACCCATGGACTGTAATAACAACAGTTTGGTTGGGCAGTATTTTGAAAAATAGAAATTATTTTTACAAATATAAGGTTTTGAGTTCCTTTGTAGCTGTCAAGCTGCAGCAGCCTAAGCGTCAAACAGTAGCGACATATTTTAAAGTCACAACTGTGGAATGATGTGGAAGGTATCTGACATCTTAAAAACAAGAAGCTGCTGCATGGTGGTCACAGCAAAGGTTGAAAGTCAATAGACAAGTCGATTTTATCTAATTTGTCATTACACATGAAGATGTTATACTTGTGCGCTTTCATTTAGAAATAACATGATGTTTTTCTTACTGCATTTTTATTTTACTCAAGCACTGTTTCTACAATTGTAAATTTTATAATAAGCTTTCTGATTATTTTTAGCCCCTGTTTACCTAAATAAAGCAGTTTGTTGAATTTTCTGTGCAGACATTGTATGACAGACTCTGAAATCTGTCTTCATGACATGTATCATTTTTAACACTAAACAATTCTATAGTCATGAGTATTTTAAATGTTTAATGCAGTATGTGTTATGGTAAGTAGCAAGTGTTTTTTATTTTGTTCAAAGTGCCATATTTATTTTTTAGGAGAACTGCAATGTAAGTTCGATATTTTCAAGTGAGTTAGTTTTTGAAATACACATGAGTGAATTTTTGTGGGAATGTAATTGATTTTTCCTGCTCAGGAACCATGTTAAAAGCCACATGAAGGTAAAGAAAAGCTTGATCTAGAGTACATGTATGAAGTTTTGCATCAAAATGTTTTGGTTTTCAATACATGTCTGCCTTTAAATCAAATTGTGTTTAAAGTAGGAAATTTTGCTTTAAAAATTGCCTTTTAATTAGGAAATTTTGATACTCTTACCTACTAGGATTTTTAAATTGAACTTATTTGTTGATATTATTTTTAACAGAGTCCTCCTGAGAGTGTTCAAGAGAATCATGTGTGTTTACTTGATGCTATAGATCACAAAGAAATCAAGACAATACATGGAAAATTAGAAGGTAAGAATCATTTCTTATTTAACAAGTCATTTGACTGAATATTTCTCTAAACCCACGAGGAAGGATACACACTAACAGCCAAAGAAAAGTACCTCCTGAGTGCCCAGGAAGGAAAAGAGAGAAGTGAAATGGTGATAAGTGATATATCCTATCAGGTGTTAACAATAAACTGTGTATAGAGAGTGCTGAAAAGGAGCTGAATTATTAGTTTGAATTCAAGATATTCCAAGACCTGGGGAAAATCAGAAAATTAGAAAGAAGAAAGTAGTAAAAGAGGAAATAAAGTCTGAGAAAGACAAAGTACATGATGAAACAGGAAGCAGGTTTATGTAATGCAGGATGGAAATTGAAATTATTCTTCCCAAAAAGGTAGGGTTTTCTTTAGAAATTTAGGAAGAATATAAAGTGACCTTCTAGTGCCAAAATTTACCAGAGTATCACAGCATAAATACTGTGTCTCTTCCTGCCTTTATCACTGGTATGATGCCATTAGGGATGAAAGCACCTTACCATGGAGAACAGTGTTCTATTTACAGTAGGTGAAAATAAGCATATATCCACAGCCACACATGTATATAATTTGTCATAAGATACAATCAGTGTAGCCCGGAAGTTTTCAAAATTATGAAAATCAGCTGGAAACTTTGTTAACAATTCACACTGTGATTCAGCAGACTTGGGATTCTGCATTTTCAGGAAGTTCTCATGCAACGCTGATGCTGCTGGTCCTTGGACCTTGCTCTGAGTGGCAAAAGTAGAAGCCTTCATGGGAAAAATGTGGAAGAAGAGCAATTGGTAGAAGGTCAAGACATAACAGGGTCAAGAGAAAGCATTATATTGCTCTTATTTTTGAGTATGATTTTTAGCCAGAGGAGAAGGAGAAACATTCACCTCCCTGTGCCCATGTATCCTCTCTATTCAACACCCACCTGTGAGTAAGAACATGTGGTGTTTAGTTTTCTGTTCTTGTGTCACTTTGCTGGAAGTGATGGTTTCCAGATTCATCCATGTCCTACAAAGGACATGAACTCATTTTTTTTATGACTGCATAGTATTCCATGGTGTATATGTGCCACATTATCTTGGTCCAGTGTATTGTTGATGGGCATTTCGGTTGGTTCCAGGTCTTTGTTAATATAAACAGTGCTGCAATGAACATACATGTGCCTGTGTGTTTATAATAGAATGCTTTATGATTCTTTGAGTATATACCCAGTAATGGGATTGCTGGGTCAAATGGAATTTCTATTTCCAGATCTTTGAGAAATCACCACACTTTCTTCCATAATGGTTGAACTAATCTATACTCATACCAACAGTGTAAAAGTGTCCTTTTTTCTCCATATCGCCTCCAGTATCTGTTGTCCCCAGATTTCTCAGTGATCACCATTCTAAGTGGCATGAGATGGTATCTCCATGTGGTTTTGATTTGCATTTCCCTGATGACCAGTGATGATAAGCATTTTGAAATATGTTTGTTGGCCTCATAAATATCTTCTTTTGAAAAGTGTCTGTTCATATCTTTCACCCACTTTTGAATCGGTAATTTTTCTTTTGTACATCTAGTTTAGTTCTTTGTAGATTCTGGATATTAGCCCTTTGTGAGACAAGTATATGGTAAACAATTTTTCCCATGCTGTTGCTTCCTGTTTCACTCTGATGATTGCTTCTTTTTCTGTGCAGAAACTCTTAAGTTTAGTTAGATCCCATTTGTGTATTTTGGCTTTCGTTGCCATTGCTTTTGGTGTTTCAGTCATGAAGTTCTTTTCTATGCCTATATCCTGTATGCTTTTGTCTAGGTATTCTTCTAGAGTCTTTATGGTTTTAGGTCTTGTGTATAGATCATTAATGTATCTAGAGTTAATTTTAGTGTAAGGTGCCAGGAAGGGGTCCATTTTCAGCTCTGTACACATGGCTAGCCATTTTTTCCAACACCGTTTATTAAATAGGGAATCCTTTCCCGATTGCTTGTCTTTGTCAGGTTTGTCAAAGATAGGATGGTTGTAGGTATTTTGTGCTGCCTCTGAGGCCTCTGTCCTGCTCTGTTGGTCTGTATCTCTGTTTTGGTACCAGTCCCATGCTGTTTTGATTACTGTAGCCTCATAGTATAATTTGAAGTTCAGTAGTGTGATGCCTCTCACTTTGTTCTATTTGCTTAGAATTGACTTGACTATGTGGGCTCTCTTTTGGTTCCATATGAAGTATAGAAAAGAAAACTTCATGCCAATATCCATGATGAACATCGATGCAAAAGTCTTCAGTAAAATACTGGTAAATCGAATGCAACAGCACATCAAAGACCTTATTCATCACAATCAAGTAGACTTCAACCCTGGGATGCAAGGCTGGTTCAACAGATGTAAATCTCCAAACATAATGTATCACATAAATGGAAACAAAGACAAAAACCACATGACCATCTCAATGGATGCAGAGAAGGCCTTCAACTAATTTCAACAACCCTTTTTGCTAAAACCTTTTAATAAACAAGGTATCAATGGAACATACCTCAAAATATTAAAAGCTACTTCTGACAAATCCACAGCCAATATCATACTGAATGGGCAAAAACTGGAAGCTTTCCCAATGAAAACTGGCACTAGGCAAGGATGCCCTCTCTCACCATTCCTATTCAATATAATATTGGAAGTTCTAGCCAGAGCAATCAGGCAAGAAAAAGAAATAAAGGGTATTCAATTAAAAAAGAGGAAATCAGATTGTCTGTATTTGCAGACAACATGATTGTATATTTAGAAGATCTCTTCATCTCAGCTCAAAATCTTCTTAAGCTGATAGGCAACTCTGTAAAATCTCAGAATACAAAATCATTGTGCAGAAATCACAAGCATTTCTATACACCAATAACAGACAAACAGAGAGCCAAATCATGAGCAAACTTTCAGTCACAATTGCCATAAGGGAAATAAATACCTAGGAATAAAACTAAGAAACACTGTGAAGAACCTCTTCAATAAGAACTACAAAATGCTGCTCAACACAGTAAGAGAGGACAAAAAGAGATGGAAAAATATTCTATGCTCATGTTTAGGAGGAATAAATATTGAGAAAATAACCATACTGCCCAAAGTAATCTACAGATAGATTCAGTGCTATCTCCATCAAGCTACCAATGACTTCCTCCATAGAACTGGAAAAACCACCTAAATTTCATATGGAATCACAAAAGACCCCACATAGCCAAAACAATCCTAAGCAAAAAAAAAAAAAAAAACCAACGCCAGTGTCGTCACACTGCCAGACTTCAGACTATACTTCAAGGCTACTGTAATCAAAACAGCATGGGACAGATACCAAAACAGAACAGAGACCAATGGAACAGAACAGAGACCCAAGAACAACCACCACACATCTACAACCATGTGATCTTTGACAAACCCGACAAAAAAAGCAATGGGGAAAGGACTTCATGTTTCATAAATGGTAATGGGAAAACTGGCTAGCAATGTGCAGAAAGCAGAAACTGGACCCCTACTTGTCACCTTACACTAAAATCAATTCCAGATGGATCAAAGATTTAAACATAAAACCTAGCACCATAAAAACATTAGAAAAAAACCTAGGCAAAACCATCCAGGACATAGGCATAGACAAGGACTTCATGACTAAAACACCAAAGGCAATGGCAATAAAAGCCAGGATACACAAATAAGATCTAACAAAACTCCAGAGCTTCTGTTCAGCAAAAGAAACCATCATTAGAGTCAATCAGCAACGAACAGAATGGAAAAATAATTTGCAATCTACACATCTGACAAAGGGCTAATATCCAGAAACTGCAAAGCATTAAACAGATATACAACATAAAAACAAACAAACCCATTCAAAACAGGGCAACGGATACAAACAGACACTTTTCAAAAGAGGACATATATGAGGCCAACAAACATATGAAAAAATGTTCATCACCACTGGTCATTAGAGAAATGCAAATCAAAACCACACTGAGATATCATCTCATGCCAGTAAGAATAGAGATCATTAGAAAATCTGGAGACAGCAACAGATCCTGGAGAGAATGTGGAGAAATAGGAACATTTTTGCACAGTTGATGGGAGTGTCAATTAGTTCAACCATTGTGAAAGACAGTGTGTGATTTCTCAAGGATCTAGAAAAAGAAATTCCATTTCACCCAGCAATCTCACTACTGGGTACATACCCAAAGAAATATATATTGTTCTACTATAAAGACACATGCACACATATGTTCATTGCAGCCCAGTGTACAATAGCAAAAACCTGGAACCAACCCAAGTGCCCATAAATGATACACTGGACAAAGAAAATGGGGTACATATACACCATGGCATACTATGCAGCCATAAAAACAGGACGAGTTCGTGTCCTTTATAGGGACTTGGATGAATCCAGAAACCATCATTCTCAGCAAACTGACACAAGAACAGAAAGCCAAACACCATATGTTCTCACTCATTGGTGGTTGTTGAACAACGAGAACATGTGGACTCAGGGAGAGGAGCATGACACACTGGGGACAGTTGAGGAGACTAGGGGAGAGACAGTAGGTGGTGGGGAGGGAGGAGAGGGCAGAGACGGATAGCATGGGGAAAAATGCCAGATATAGTATGCACCTAAATCAAAGTAAATACATTTAAAAAAAAATAAGAAATAAGTACTTCCATGTGCAATTGTACATTCCACTAACAACTAGAACTGACCCATAGATTATTAGATCTACAGTGTTATAACAGGTTAGATCTCTGAAATAATGCACGATATACATCTAATAATGAGTGAAAATGGTGAGTTACCAAGGTACGATTTGAGTTTTCTGAACCCTCTGCATGAAGTGCGAACTTCAGGGATGCCGAGATCACAAGTTAGATTTACTTTTTAAAACCACATGTACAGTTTTTAGATGTCAAATGACAAACGTATCATTAATGACTAAACAGTCTTCTAGGTTTTAGTTGTGCATGTTTGCTTTTCTTTTAACCTGATTGGAATAGTCATAATTTGTACTTCTTGTTGACAAACAAAACTGGACAGAATTTTTGTATTTATAAATTCATTTTCTATCTCATTGGACTGAGAGCACTTCAATTCTTGTGTGAGCCTTGATTTAGTCCTATAACCTGTGAGAACATTAGGTTACATGAGGCAATTATTTATTTTCTATGTATTTCTGATGTTTCTCCAAGGTGTCACAAGCTGACTCTGAAGATATTGTTGCATTTGGGAAGAACTATGTCATTGTAATTAAAGCAGTTCTTACTTTACATGAAATACAAGTTTTTTAAGCTTGTCTCCCTAACACGTACATACAACCAAAGCACACCCAATGTGCTGCCATGGCATGTTGAAATTTAAAGTGTTTGACACATATTTTACTGACATCAAAAAGTTAATAACCTAAAAAAACTTATTGATTGATAAATAATTTTTTCTGAAGAACTGTGTGATAGAGATTGCTGAGTCAATCAAACTAAATAATACTAAAAAATAAAAATTTACAAAGTAATGAGAGACGAAAGGTCTTAAAAGTTTTCCAAATGAATAGCAAACATGGGACATACAGTGTTTCACGAGAGAGGAGGATATGACTGCTTTGTGAAGAAATAATTTATACAAGTGAGTCATATTTCTAGTTTCTCTGCATTTTAGTTAATGACATAAAGTTAATCTTTAGATTTTTGAGATTTCACTTTTAATGAATTGACTATAGAAGTTGTGATTGTAATCTACAAAAAAAAAAAAAAATAAACAGGCCACAGAGGAAAAAAGATTCTTGAATGAAAATAGAATTGTATATGTTTATAAAATGTATAGTAGAGAAATGTTCTCATGAATGCATCTGTGATTAACCTTTTATAGATCAAATATTCCCATCAAAATCTAAAGAAGTGGAAGATGAAAAAAATTCTTGGGATTCTGAGGTACTGTGTATTACTGATTTTTTAAAAAGAATTAGTATTGCACGATGTGAAAACATAGCACCAGAGGCTTAGATTTATTTTCTCACCTCTGCATAATTCACCCCAAAATTATGTTTTCTGATATTTTTAGAATATACTTTATGGAGAATCTATTTGCTAAGTAGAGTACTTCTTCATAGTGAAATTCTGTTCATCTGTAGGATGAAATTAAGAAGCCAGTGAGGTATCATTTAAAAAATAAGGCTTAGAACTCACTAGAGATTCACATGAAATCTGCAGTAAGTTTGTCTAAAAACTAAACAATTACAGTGAGTCCAGCTATGGGCGAATGTCTGATGTGGTATATCTCTACGTATAAAAGTTCTAATTGGATACATAGAGAAACAGTTTAAACTGTAGTTTTGTAAACCTTGGGACCTGAAAACATACTGCCTGGCAAATGGAAGTATTGAATTACTTTACTATTCAGTGTAGATCTGAGGAAACATTTCAGGAGAAAGAAAAGCATGAGGAATAGGAAACCCATGGACTGTAATAACAACAGTTTGGTTGGGCAGTATTTTGAAAAATAGAAATTATTTTTACAAATATATCCTTTTGAGTCCCTTTGTGGCTGTCAAGCTGCAGCAGTGTAAGCATCAAACAATAGCGACATATTTTAAAGTCACAACTGTGGAATGATGTGGAAGGTATCTGACGTTTTGGAAACAAGAAGCTGCTGCATGTTGGTCACAGCAAAAGTTGAAAGTCAATAGACAAGTCGATTTTATCTAATTTGTCATTAGACATTTAGACGTTAATACTTTTGCACTTTCATTTAGAAATAATATGATGTTTTCCTTACTGCATTTTCATTTTATTCAGGCATTGTTTCTATAATTGTAAATTTTATTATAAACTTTCTGATTATTTTTAGCCCCCATTTACCTAAATAAAGCAGCTTTTTGAATTTCCTGTGCAGACATTATATGACAGACTCTGAAAGCTGTCTTCATGACATGCATCATTTTTAACACTAAACAATTATATAGTCATGAGTATTTTAAATGTTTAATGCAATATGTGTTATGGTAAGTAGCATGTGTTTTGTATTTTGTTCAAAGGGCCATATTTATTTTTTAGGAGAACTGCAATGTAAGTTCGATATTTTCAAGTGAGTTTGTTTTTGAAATACACATGAGTGAATTTTTGTGGGAATGTAATTGATTTTTCCTGCTCAGGAATCATGTTAATAGCCACATGAAGGTAAAGAAAAGCTTGATCTAGAGCATGTGTATGAAGTTTTGCATCAAAATATTTTGGTTTTCAATACATGTCTGCCCTTAAATCAAATTGCATTTAAAGTAGGAAATTTTGCTTTAAAAATTACCTTTTAATTAGGAAATTTTGATACTCTTACTTATTAGGATTTTTAAATTGAACTTATTTGTTGATTTTTTTAACAGAGTCTTCCTGAGAGTGTTCAAGAGAATCATGTGTGTTTACTCAATGCTATAGATCACAAAGAAATCAAGACAATACATGGAAAATTAGAAAGTAAGAATCATTTCTTATTTAACAAGTCATTTGACTGAATATTTCTCTAAACCCACGAGGAAGGATACACACTAATAGCCAAAGAAAAGTACCTCCTGAGTGCCCAGGAAGGAAAAGAGAGAAGTGAAAATGTGAGAAGTGATACATCCTATCAGGTGTTAACAATAGACTGTGTATTGAGAGTGCTGAAAAGGAGCTGAACTATTAGTTTGAATTCAAGATATTCCAAGACCTGAGGAAAATCAGAAAATAAGAAAGAAGAAAGTAGTAAAAGGGGAAATAAAGTCTGAGAAAGACAAAGTACATATGAAACAGGAAGCAGGTTTATGTAATGAAGGATGGAAATTGAAATTATTCTTCAGAAAAAGAAAGGGTATGGTTAGCAATTTAGGAAGAATATAAAGTGACCTTCTAGTGTCAAAATTTACCAGAGAATCACAGCATAAATACTGTGTCTCTTCCTGGCTTTATTGCTGGTATGATGCCATTAGGGATGAAAGCACCTTACCATGGAGAAACTGTGTTCTATTTACAGTAGGTGAAAATAAGCACATATCCACAGCCACACATGTACATAACTTGTCATCAGATACAACCAGTGTAGCCCCGAAGTTTTCAAACTTATGAAAATATGCTGAAAACTTTGTTAACAATTCACATTGTGATTCAGCAGACTTGGGATTCTGCATTTTCAGGAAGTTCTCATGCAACGCTGATGCTGCTGGTCCTTGGACCTTGCACTGAGTGGCAAAAGTAGAAGCCTTCATGGGAAAAATGTGGAAGAAGAGCAATTGATAGAAGGTCAAGACATGACATGGTCAAGAGAAAGCATTATATTGCTCTTATTTTTGAGTATGATTTTTAGCCAGAGGAGAAGGAGAAACATTCCCCTCCCTGTGCCCATGTATCCTCTCTATTCAACACCCGCCTGTGAGTAAGAACATGTGGTGTTTGGTTTTCTGCTCTTGTGTCACTTTGCTGGAAGTGATGGTTTCCAGATTCATCCATGTCCCTACAAAGGACATGAACTCATTCTTTTTATGACTGCATAGTATTCCATGGTGTATATGTGCCACTTTATCTTGGTCCAGTGTATTGTTGATGGACATTTTGGTTGGTTCCAGGTCTTTGTTAATATAAACAGTGCTGCAATGAACATACATGTGCCTGTGTGTTTATAATAGAATGCTTTATGATTCTTTGAGTATATACCCAGTAATGGGATTGCTGGGTCAAATGGAAATTCTATTTCCAGATCTCTGAGAAATCACCACACTTTCTTCCATAATGGTTGAACTAATCTATACTCATACCAACAGTGTAAAAGTGTCCTTTTTTCTCCATATCGCCTCCAGTATCTGTTGTCCCCAGATTTCTCAGTGATCGCCATTCTAAGTGGCATGAGATGGTATCTCCATGTGGTTTTGATTTGCATTTCCCTGATGACCAGTGATGATAAGCATTTTGAAATATGTTTGTTGGCCTCATAAATATCTTCTTTTGAAAAGTGTCTGCTCATATCTTTCACCCACTTTTGAATGGGTAATTTTTCTTTTGCACATCTAGTTTAGTTCTTTGTAGATTCTGGATATTAGCCCTTTGTCAGATAGGTATATGGTAAACAATTTTTCCCATTCTGTTGCTTGCTGTTTCACTCTGATGATTGCTTCTTTTTCCGTGCAGAAACTCTTAAGTTTAATTAGATCCCATTTGTGTATTTTGGCTTTGGTTGCCATTGCTTTTGGTGTTTCAGTCATGAAGTTCTTTTCTATACCTATATCCTGAATGCTTTTGTCTAGGTATTCTTCTAGAGTCTTTATGGTTTTAGGTCTTGTGTGTAGATCGTTAATGTATCTAGAGTTAATTTTAGTGTAAGTTGCCAGGAAAGGGTCTATTTTCAGCTCTGTACACATGGCTAGCCATTTTTTCCAACACCGTTTATTAAATAGGGAATCCTTTCCCGATTGCTTGTCTTTGTCAGGTTTGTCAAAGATCAGATGGTTGTAGGTATTTTGTGCTGCCTCTGAGGCCTCTGTCCTGCTCTGTTGGTCTGTATCTCTGTTTTGGTACCAGTCCCATGCTGTTTTGATTACTGTAGCCTCATAGTATAATTTGAAGTTCAGTAGTGTGATGCCTCTCACTTTGTTCTATTTGCTTAGAATTGACTTGACTATGTGGGCTCTCTTTTGATTGCATATGAAGTATAGAAAAGAAAACTTCATGCCAATATCCAGGATGAACATCGATGCAAAAGTCTTCAGTAAAATACTGGTAAATCGAATGCAACAGCACATCAAAAATCTTATTCATCACAATCAAGTAGACTTCATCCCTGGGATGCAAGGCTGGTTCAACAGATGTAAATCTCCAAACATAATGTATCACATAAATGGAACCAAAGACAAAAACCACATGATCATCTCAATGGATGCAGAGAAGGCCTTCAACAAAATTCAACAACCCTTTTTGCTAAAACCTTTCAATAAACAAAGTATCAATGGAGCATACCTCAAAATATTAAAAGCTACTTCTGACAAATCCACAGCCAATATCATACTGAATGGGCAAAAACTGGAAGCTTTCCCAATGAAAACTGGCACTAGGCAAGGATGCCCTCTCTCACCATTCCTATTCAATATAGTATTGGAAGTTCTAGCCAGAGCAATCAGGCAAGAAAAAGAAATAAAGGGTATTCAATTAAAAAAGAGGAAATCAGATTGTCTGTATTTGCAGACAACATGATTGTATATTTAGAAAACAACATCATCTCAGCTCAAAATCTTCTTAAGCTGATAGACAACTCAGTAAAATCTCAGAATACATAATCATTGTGCAGAAATCACAAGCATTTCTATACAGCAATAACAGACAAACAGAGAGCCAAATCATGAGCAAACTTTTAGTCACAATTACCACAAAGGGAATTAAATACCTGGGAATACAACTAAGAAACGCTGTGAAGAAGCTCTTCAATAAGAACTACAAAATGCTGCTCAACACAGTAAGAGAGGACAAATGAGATGGAAAAATATTCCATGCTCATGTTTAGGAGGAATCAATATTGAGAAAATAACCATACTGCCCAAAGTAATCTACAGATAGATTCAGTGCTATCTCCATCAAGCTACCAATGACTTCCTCCATAGAACTTAAAAAACCACCTAAATTTCATATGGAATCACAAAAGACCCCACATAGCCAAGACAATCCTAAGCAAAAAAAAAAAAAAAAAAAAAACAACGCCAGTGGCGTCACACTGCCAGACTTCAGCCTATACATCAAGGCTACTGTAATCAAAACAGCATGGTACAGATACCAAAACAGAACAGAGACCAATGGAACAGAACAGAGACCCAAGAACAACCACCACACATCTACAACCATGTGATCTTTGACAAACCCGACAAAAAAAGCAATGGGGAAAGGACTTCATGTTTCATAAATGGTAATGGGAAAACTGGCTAGCAATGTACAGAAAGCAGAAACTGGACCCCTACTTGTCACCTTACACTAAAATCAATTCCAGATGGATCAAAGATTTAAACATAAAACCTAGCACCATAAAAACATTAGAAAAAAACCTAGGCAAAACCATCCAGGACATAGGCATAGACAAGGACTTCATGACTAAAACACCAAAGGCAATGGCAATAAAAGCCAGGATACACAAATAAGATCTAACAAAACTCCAGAGCTTCTGTTCAGCAAAAGAAACCATCATTAGAGTCAATCAGCAATGAACAGAATGGAAAAATAATTTGCAATCTACCCATCTGACAAAGGGCTAATATCCAGAAACTGCAAAGCATTAAACAGATATACAACATAAAAACAAACAAACCCATTCAAAACAGGGCAACGGATACAAACAGACACTTTTCAAAAGAGGACATATATGAGGCCAACAAACATATGAAAAAATGTTCATCACCACTGGTCATTAGAGAAATGCAAATCAAAACCACACTGAGATATCATCTCATGCCAGTAAGAATAGAGATCATTAGAAAATCTGGAGACAGCAACAGATCCTGGAGAGAATGTGGAGAAATAGGAACATTTTTGCACAGTTGATGGGAGTGTCAATTAGTTCAACCATTGTGAAAGACAGTGTGTGATTTCTCAAGGATCTAGAAATAGAAATTCAATTTCACCCAGCAATCCCACTACTGGGTACATGCCCAAAGAAATATAAATTGTTCTACTATAAAGACACATGCACACGTATGTTCATTGCAGCCCTGTGTACAATAGCAAAGACCTGGAACCAACCCAGGTGCCCATAAATGATAGACTGGACCAAGAAAATGGGGTACATATACACCATGGAATACTACACAGCAATAAAAACAGGAGGAGTTCATGTCCTTTATAGGGACTTAGATGAATCCGGAAACCATCATTCTCAGCAATCTGACACAAGAACAGAAAGCCAAACACCATATGTTCTCACTCATTGGTGATTGTTGAACAATGAGAACATGTGGACTCAGGGAGAGGAGCATGACACACTGGGGACAGTTGAGGAGACTAGGGGAGAGACAGTAGGTGGTGGGGAGGGAGGGAAGGCAGAGATGGATAGCATGGGGAAAAATGTCAGATATAGTATGCACCTAAATCAAAGTAAATACATTTAAAAAAATAAGAAATAAGTATTTCCATGTGCAATTGTACATTCCACTAACAACTAGAACTGACCCATAGATTATTAGATCTACAGTTTTACAACGGGTTAGATCTCTGAAATAATGCACAATATACATCTAATAATGAGTGAAAATGGTGAGTTACCAATGTACAATTTGAGTTTCCTGGACCATCTGCATGAAGTGCGAACTTCAGGGATGCCGAGATCACAAGTTAGATTTACTTTTCAAAACCAGATGTACAGTTTTTAGATGTCAAATGACAAATGTATCATTAATGATTAAACAGTCTTTTAAGTTTTAGTTGTGCATGGTTGCTTTTCTTTTAACCTGATTGGAATAGTCATAATTTGTATTTCTTGTTGATAAACAAAACTGGACAGAATTTTTGTATTTATAAATTCATTTTCTATCTCATTGGACTGAGAGCACTTCAATTCTTGTGTGAGCCTTGATTTAGTCCTATAACCTGTGAGAACATTAGGTTACATGAGGCAATTATTTATTTTCTATGTATTTCTGATGTTTCTCCAAGGTGTCACAAGCTGACTCTGAAGATATTGTTGCATTTGGGAAGAACTATGTCATTGTAATTAAAGCAGTTCTTACTTTACATGAAATACAAGTTTTTTAAGCTTGTCTCCCTAACACGTACATACAACCAAAGCACACCCAATGTACTGCCATGGCATGTTGAAATTTAAAAGTGTTTGACACATATTTTACTGACATCAAAAAGTTAATAACCTAAAAAAACTTATTGATTGATAAATATTTTTTTCTGAAGAACTGTGTGATAGAGATTGCTGAGTCAATCAAACTAAATAATACTAAAAAATAAAAATTTACAAAGTAATGGGAGATGATAGGTCTTAAAAGTTTTCCAAATGAATAGCAAACATGGGACATACAGTGTTTCACGAGAGAGGAGGATATGACTGCTTTGTGAAGAAATAATTTATACAAGTGAGTCATATTTCTAGTTTCTCTGCATTTTAGTTAATGACATAAAGTTAATCTTTAGATTTTTGAGATTTCACTTTTAATGAATTGACTATAGAAGTTGTGATTGTAATCTACAAAAAAAAAATAAACAGTCCACAGAGGAAAAAAGATTCTTGAATGAAAATAGAATTGTATATGTTTATAAAATGTATAGTAGAGAAATGTTCTCATGAATGCATCTGTGATTAACCTTTTATAGATCAAATATTCCCATCAAAATCTAAAGAAGTGGAAGATGAAAAAAATTCTTGGGATTCTGAGGTACTGTGTATTACTGATTTTTTAAAAAGAATTAGTATTGCACGATGTGAAAACATAGCACCAGAGGCTTAGATTTATTTTCTCACCTCTGCATAATTCACCCCAAAATTATGTTTTCCGATATTTTTAGAATATGCTTTATAGAGAATCTATGTGCTAAGTAGAGTACTTCTTCATAGTGAAATTCTGTTCATCTGTAGGATGAAATTAAGAAGCCAGTGAGGTATCATTTAAAAAATAAGGCTTAGAACTCACTAGAAATTCACGTGGAATCTGCAGTAAGTTTGTCTAGAAACTAAACAATTACAGTGAGTCCAGCTATGGGCAAATGTATGATGTGGTATATCTCCATATATAAAAGTTCTAATTGGATACATAAAAAGACAGTTTAAACTGTAGTTCTGTAACCCTTGGGACCTGAAAACATACTGCCTGGCAAATGGAAGTATTGAATTATTTTACTATTCAGTATAGATCTGAGGGAACTTTTCAGGAGAAAGAAAAGCATGAGGAATAGAAAACCCATGGACTGTAATAGCAACAATTTGCTTGAGCAGTATTTTGAAAAATAGAAATTAGTTTTACAAATATAATGTTTTGAGTCCCTTTGTGGCTGTCAAGCTGCAGCAGCCTAAGGATCAAACAATAGTGACATATTTTAAAGTCACAACTGTGGAATGATGTGGAAGGTATCTGACATCTTAGAAACAAGAAGCTGCTGCCTGGTGGTCACAGCAAAGGTTGAAAGTCAATGGACAAGTCAATTTTATCTAATTTGTCATTAGACATGAAGATGTTATACTTGTGCAGTTTCATTTAGAAATAACATGATGTTTTTCTTACTGCATTTTCATTTTATTCAAGCACTGTTTCTACAATTGTAAATTTTATTATAAGCTTTCTGATTATTTTTAGCCCCTGTTTACCTAAATAGTTTGTTGAATTTTCTGTGCAAACATTATATGACAGACTCTGAAATCTGTCTTCATGACATGCATCTTTTTTAACACTAAACAATTCTATAGTCATGAGTATTTTAAATGTTTAATGCAGTATGTGTTATGGTAAGTAGCAAGTGTTTTGTATTTTGTTCAAAGTGCCATATTTATTTTTTAGGAGAACTGCAATGTAAGTTTGATACTTTCAAGTGAGTTAGTTTTTGAAATACACATGAGTGAATTGTGGAATGTAATTGATTTTTCCTGCTCAGGAACCATGTTAATAGCCACATGAAGGTAAAGAAAATCTTGATCTAGAGCACGTGTATGAAGTTTTGCATCAAAATGTTTTGGTTTTCAATACATGTCTGCCTTTAAATCAAATTGTGTTTAAAGTAGGAAATTTTGCTTTAAAAATTGCCTTTTAATTAGGAAATTTTGATACTCTTACCTACTAGGATTTTTAAATTGAACTTATTTGTTGATCTTATTTTTAACAGAGTCTTCCTGAGAGTGTTCAAGAAAATCATGTGTGTTTACTCGATGCTATAGATCACAAAGAAATCAAGACAATACATGGAAAATTAGAAGGTAAGAATCATTTCTTATTTAACAAGTCATTTGACTGAATATTTCTCTAAACCCATGAGGAAGGATACACACTAATAGCCAAAGAAAAGTACCTCCTGAGTGCCCAGGAAGGAAAAGAGAGAAGTGAAATGGTGATAAGTGATATATCCTATCAGGTGTTAACAATAGACTGTGTATTGAGAGTGCTGAAAAGGAGCTGAATTATTAGTTTGAACTCAAGATATTCCAAGAACTGGGGAAAATCAGAAAATTAGAAAGAAGAAAGTAGTAAAAGAGGAAATAAACTCTGAGAAAGACAAAGTACATGATGAAACAGGAAGCAGGTTTATGTAATTAAGGATTGTAATTGAAATTATTCTTCCCAAAAAGGTAGGGTTTTTTTTTAGAAATTTAGGAAGAATATAAAGTGACCTTCTAGTGCCAAAATTTACCAGAGAATCACAGCATAAATACTGTGTCTCTTCCTGCCTTTATCACTGGTATGATGCCATTAGGGATGAAAGCACCTTACCATGGAGAACAGTGTTCTATTTACAGTAGGTGAAAATAAGCACATATCCACAGCCACACATGTATATAATTTGTCATCAGATACAATCAGTGTAGCCCAGAAGTTTTCAAACTTAAGAAAATCAGCTGGAAACTTTGTTAACAATTCACACTGTGATTCAGCAGACTTGGGATTCTGCATTTTCAGGAAGTTCTCATGCAACGCTGATGCTGCTGGTCCTTGGACCTTGCACTGAGTGGCAAAAGTAGAAGGCTTCATGGGAAAAATGTGGAAGAAGAGCAATTGATAGAAGGTCAAGACATAACAGGGTCAAGAGAAAGCATTATATTGCTCTTATTTTTGAGTATGATGTTTAGCCAGAGGAGAAGGAGAAACATTCCCCTCCCTGTGCCCATGTATCCTCTCTATTCAACACCCGCCTGTGAGTAAGAACATGTGGTGTTTAGTTTTCTGTTCTTGTGTCACTTTGCTGGAAGTGATGGTTTCCAGATTCATCTATGTCCCTACAAAGGACATGAACTCATTCTTTTTATGGCTGCATAGTATTCCATGGTGTATATGTGCCACATTACCTTGGTCCAGTGTATTGTTGATGGGCATTTTGGTTGGTTCCAGGTCTTTGTTAATATAAACAGTGCTGCAATGAACATACATGTGCCTGTGTGTTTATAATAGAATGCTTTATGATTCTTTGAGTATATACCCAGTAATGGGATTGCTGGGTCAAATGGAATTTCTATTTCCAGATCTTTGAGAAATCACCACACTTTCTTCCATAATGGTTGAACTAATCTATACTCATACCAACAGTGTAAAAGTGTCCTTTTTTCTCCATATCGCCTCCAGTATCTGTTGTCCCCAGCTTTCTCAGTGATCGCCATTCTAAGTGGCATGAGATGGTATCTCCATGTGGTTTTGATTTGCATTTCCCTGATGACCAGTGATGATAAGCATTTTGAAATATGTTTGTTGGCCTCATAAATATCTTCTTTTGAAAAGTGTCTGCTCATATCTTTCACCCACTTTTGAATGGGTAATTTTTCTTTTGTACATCTAGTTTTGTTCTTTGTAGATTCTGGATATTAGCCCTTTGTCAGGTAGATATATGGTAAACAATTTTTCCCATGCTGTTGCTTGCTGTTTCACTCTGATGATTGCTTCTTTTTCTGTGCAGAAACTCTTAAGTTTAATTAGATCCCATTTGTGTATTTTGGCTTTGGTTGCCATTGCTTTTGGTGTTCCAGTCATGAAGTTCTTGCCTATGCCTATATCCTGAATGCTTTTGTCTAGGTATTCTTCTAGAGTCTTTATGGTTTTAGGTCTTATGTATAAATCTTTAATGCATCTAGAGTTAATTTTAGTGTAAGGTGCCAGGAAGGCATCCATTTTCAGCTTTGTACACATGGCTAGCCATTTTTTTCAACACCGTTTATTAAATAGGGAATCATTTCCCCATTGCTTGTCTTTGTCAGGTTTGTTCAAAGATCAGATGGTTGTAGGTACGTTGTGTTGCCTCCGAGGCCTCTGTCCTGCTCCATTGGTCTGTATCTCTGTTTTGGTCCTACTCCCATGCTGTTTTGATTACTGTAGCCTCATAGTATAATTTGAAGTCTGGTAGTGTGATGCCTCCCACTTTGTTCTATTTGCTTAGAATTGACTTGGCTATGTGGGCTCTCTTTGGATCCATATGAAGTATAGAAAAGAAAACTTCAGGCCAATATACATGATGAACATCGATGCAAAAGTCTTCAGTAAAATACTGGTAAATCGAATGCAACAGCACATCAAAGAGCTTATTCTTCACAATCAAGTAGACTTCATCCCTGGGTTGCAAACATAATGTATCACATAAATGGAACCAAAGACAAAAACCACATGATCATCTCAATGGATGCAGAGAAGGCCTTCAACAAAATTCAACAACCCTTTCTGCTAAAACCTTTCAATAAACGAGGTATTGATGGAACATACCTCAAAATAAGAAAGGCTACTTCTGACCAATCCACAGCCAATATCATACTGAATGGGCAAAAACTGGAAGCTTTCCCAATGAAAACTGGCACTAGGCAAGGATGCCCTCTCTCACCATTCCTATTCAATATAATATTGGAAGTTCTAGCCAGAGCAATCAGGCAAGAAAAAAGAAATAAAGGGTATTCAATTAAGAAAAGAGGAAATCAGATTGTCTGTATTTGCAGACAACATAATTTTATATTTAGAGAACACCATAATTTTAACCGATAATATTCCTTTTATTTTATTTTAAATGTTTATTGCATTTTAGATTTTGGGGTACATCTGCATAACATGTAAGATACTTGCATAGGTACACACATGGCAGTGTGTTTTGCTGCCTTCCTCCCCTTCACCCACACTTGGCATTTCTCCCCAGGCTATCCCTCCCCAGCTCTCCCCCCGCTGTCCCTCCCCCATTCCCTTCAATAGACCCCAGTGTGTAGTAGACCCACTTCCTGTGTCCATGTGTTCTCATTTTTCTCACCCACCTATGAGTGAGAATATGTGGTATTTCATTTTCTGTTCTTGTGTCAGTTTGCTGAGAATGATGTTCTCCAGATTCATCCATGTCCTTACAAAGGACACAAACTCATCATTTTTGATTGCTGCATAATATTCCATGGTGTATATGTGCCACATTTTCCCAGTCCAGTCTATCATCGATGGGCATTTGGGTTGGTTCCAGGTCTTTGCTATTGTAAACAGTGCTGCAATGAACATTCGTGTGCATGTGTCCTTATAGCAGAACGATTTATAGTCCTTTGGATATATACCAGTAATGGGATTGCTGGGTCAAATGGAATTTCTATTTCTAGGTCCTTGAGGAATCACCACACTGTCTTCCACAATGGTTGAACTAATTTACACACCCCCACCAACAGTGTAAGAGTGTTACTATTTCTCCGCATCCTCTCCAGCATCTGTTGTCTCCAGATTTTTTAATGATCACCATTCTAACTGGTGTGAGATGGTATCTCAATATGGTTTTGATTTGCATCTCCCTAATGACCAGTGATGATGAGCATTTTTTCATGTGTTTGCTGGCCTCATGGATGTCTTCTTTTGTAAAGTGTCTGTTCATATCCTTTGCCCATTTTTGAATGGGCTTGTTTGTTTTTTTCCTGTAAATCTGTTTGAGTTCTTTGTAAATTCTGGACATCAGCCCTTTGTCAGATGCGTAAACAGCAAAGGTTTTTTTCCAATTCTGATGGTTGCTGATTCACTCTAGTGACTGTTTCTTTTGTCATGCAGAAGCTGTGGAGTTTGATTAGGTCCCATTTGTCTATTTTGGCTTTTGTTGCCAATACTTTTGATGTTTTGGTCATGAAGTCCTTGCCTACTCCTATGTCCTGAATGGTTTTGCCTAGATTTTCTTCTAGGGTTTTTATGGTGCCAGGTCTTATGTTTAAGTCTTTAATCCATCTGGAGTTAATTTTAGTGTAAGGTGTCAGGAAGGGGTCCAGTTTCTGCTTTCTGCACATGGCTAGCCAGTTTTCTCAACACCATTTATTAAACAGGGAATCCTTTCCCCATTGCTTGTTTTTGTCTGGTTTATCAAAGATTATATGGTTGTAGATACGTTGTGTTGCCTCTGATGCCTCTATTCTGTTCCATTGGTCTATATCTCTGTTTTGGTACCAGTACCATGCTGTTTTGATTACTGTAGCCTTGTAGTATAGTTTGAAGTCTGGTAGTGTGATGCCTCCCGCTGTGTTCTTTTTGCTTAGAATTGACTTGGCTATGCAGGCTCTCTTTTGGTTCCATATGAAGTTCATGGTGTTTTTTTACAGTTCTGTGAAGAAATTCAATGGTAGTTTGATGGGGATATCATTGATTCTGTAAATTACTTTGGGCAGTATAGCCATTTTCATGATATTGATTCTTCCTAACCATGAACATGGAATGCTTCTCCATCTGTTTGTGTCCTCTCTTATTTCGTTGAGCAGTGGTTTGTAGTTTTCCTTAAAGAGGTCCCTTACATTCCTTGTGAGTTGTATTCCTAGGTATTTTATTTTCTTTGTAGCAATTGTGAATGGCAGTTCATTCTTGATTTAGTTCTCTTTAAGTCTGTTATTGGTGTATAGGAATGCTTGTGATTTTTGCACATTGATTTTATATCCTGAAACTTTGCTGAAGTTGCTTATCAGTTTCAGGAGTTTTTGGGCTGAGGTGATGGGGTCTTCTAGGTATACTATCATGTCGTCTGCAAATAGAGACAATTTGGCTTCCACCTTTCCTATTTGAATACCCTTTATTTCTTTTTCTTGCCTGATTGCTCTGGCTAGAACTTCCAGTACTATGTTGAATAGGAGTGGTGAGAGAGGGCATCCTTGTCTAGTGCCAGATTTCAAAGGGAATGCTTCCAGTTTTTGCCCATTCAGTATGATATTGGCTGCTGGTTTGTCGTAAATAGCTTTTATTACTTTGAGATATGTTCCATCAATACCAAGATTATTGAGGGTTTTTAGCATAAAGAGCTGTTGAATTTTGTCAAATGCCTTCTCTGCATCAATTGAGATAATCATGTGGTTTTTGTTTTTGTTTTTGTATAAATGTGGTGAATTACATTTATAGACTTGCGTATGTTGAACCAGCCTTGCATCCCCAGGATGAATCCTACTTGATCATGATGGATAAGTTTTTTAATGTGCTGTTGCAATCGGTTTGACAGTATTTTATTGAAGATTTTTGCATCTATGTTCATCATTGATATTGGCCTGAAGTTTTCTTTTCTTGTTGAGTCTCTGCCGGGTTTTGGTATCAGGATGATGTTGGTCTCATTCAATGATTTGGGAAGGGTTCCCTCTTTTTGAATTATTTGGAATAGTTTCAGAAGGAATGGTACCAGATCCTCTTTGTGTGTCTGGTACAATTCGGCTGTGAACGCATCTGGACCTGGGCTTTTTTTGTGTGGTAGGCTCTTAATTGCTGCCTCGATTTCAGACCTTTTTATTGGTCTATTCATAGTTTTGGCCTCCTCCTGGTTTAGGCTTGGGAGGACACAGGTGTCCAGGAATTTACCCATTTCTTTCTGGTTTACTAGTTTATGTGCATAGAGTTGTTTGTAGTATTCTCTGATGATGGTTTGAATTTCTGTGGAATCTGTGGTGATTTCCCCATTATTGTTTTTTATTGCATCTATTTGGTTGTTCGTTCTCTTCTTTTTTATCAGTCTGGCTAGTGGTCTGTCTATTTTGTTGATCTTTTCGAAAAACCAGCTCTTAGATTTATTGATTTTTTGAAGGGTTTTTCTTGTCTCTATCTCCTTCAGTTCTGCTCTGATCTTAGTTATTTTTTGTCCTCAGCTAGGTTTTGAGTTTTTTTTCATCTTGCTCCTCTAGCTCTCTCAATTTTGATGATCGGGTGTCAATTTTGGATCTCTTCACTCTTCTCATGTGGGCACTTATTGCTATATATTTTCCTCTACAGACTGCTTTAAATGTGTCCCAGAGATTCTGATATGTTGTGTCTTAATTCTCATTGGTTTCAAAGAACTTCTTTATTTCTGCCTTCATTTCATTGTTTATCCAATCAACATTCAAGAGCCAATTGTTCAGTTTCCATGAAGCTGTGCCATTCTAAGTTAGTTTCTGAATTCTGAGTTCTAACTTGATTGCACTATGGTCTGAGAGATGGTTTGTTATGATTTCAGTTGTTCTGCATTTGCTGAGGAGTGCTTTACTTCCAATTATGTGGTCAATTTTAAAGTAGGTGTGAAGTGGTGCTGAGAAGAATGTATATTCTGTGGATTTGGGGTGGAGAGTTCTGTAAATGTCTATCAGGTTTGTTTGTTCCATGTCTGAGTTCAAGTCATGGATATCCTTATTAATTTTCTGTCTGGTTGATCTGTCTGATACTGACAGTGGAGTGTTAAAGTCTCCCACTATTATTGTGTGGGAGTCTAAGTCTTTTTGTAAGTCATTAATAACTTGCCTTATATATCTGGGTTCTCCTGCATTGGGTCCATATATATTTAGAATCGTTAGCTCTTCTTGTTTTATTGATCCTTTTACCATTATGTAATGACCTTCTTTGTCTCTTTTGATCTTTGTTGCTTTAAAGTCTATTTTATCAGGGATGAGAATTGCAACTCCTGCTTTTTTTTGCTCCCCATTTGCTTGGTAAATATTCCTTCATTCCTTTACTTTGAGACTTTGTGTATCCTTGCGTGTGAGGTGGGTTTCCTGAATACAGCACACCGATGGGTTTTGGTTTTATGTCCAATTTGCCAGTCTGTGTTTTTTGATTGGTGCATTTAGCCCGTTTACATTTAGGGATAATATTGTTATGTGTGAATTTGATACTGCCATTTTGATGCTAGCTGGCTGTTTTGCCCATTAGTTCATATAGATTCTTCATTTTGTTGATGCTCTTTAGCATTTGGTATGCTTTTAGGATGACTGGTACTGGTTGTTTCTTTCTATGTGTAGTGCCTCTTTCAGGAGCTCTTGTAAAGCAGGCCTAGTGGTGACAAAATCTCTGAGTACTTGCTTGTTCGTGAAGGATTTTATTTTTCCTTCACTTATCAAGCTCAGTTTGGCTGGATATGAAATTCTAGGTTGAGAGTTCTTTTCTTTAAGGATGTTGAATATTGGCCCCCACTCTCTTCTGGCTTGTAGGGTCTCTGCCAAGAGATCTGCTGCAAGTCTGGTGGGCTTCCCTTTGTGGGTGACCTGACCTTTCTCTCTGGCTGCCCTTAGTATTTTCTCCTTCATTTCAACCCTGGTGAATCTGATGATTATGTGCCTTGGGGTTGCTCTTCTTGCGGAGTATCTTTGTGGTGTTCTCTGTATTTCCTGGAGTTGAGTATTGACCTGTCTTGCTAGGTTGGGGAAATTTTCCTGGATAATATCCTGAAGAGTATTTTCCAGCTTGGATTCATTCTCTTCATCACATTCTGGTACACCTATCAAACGTAGGTTGGATCTCTTCACATAGTTCCACATTTCTTGGAGATTTTGTTCATTCCTTTTTGCGCTTTTTTCTCTAATCTTGGTTTCTCATTTTATTTCATTGAGTTGATATTCGACTTCTGATATTCTTTCTTCTGCTTGGTCAATTCGGCTGTTGAAACTTGTGCATGCTTCACGAAGTTCTCGTGTTGTGTTTTTAAGCTCCTTCAATTCATTCATATTCCTCTCTAAGTTGTTCATTCTTGTTATCATTTCCTGGAATGTTTTTTCAAATCTTTTTTCAAGGTTCTTAGTTTCTTTGCATTGATTTAGAACATGTTCTTTTAGCTCACTGAAGTTTCTCATTATCCACTATCTGAAGTCTGATTCTGTCATTTCATTACACTCATTCTCCATCCAGCTTTGTTCCCTTGCTGGTGAGGAGTTTTTGTCCTTTGTAGGAGGTGAGGTGTTTTGGTTTCAGGTGTTTTTCTTCTTTTTGCACTGGTTTCTTCCCATCTTTGTGGATTCATCCACTTGTTGTCTTAGTAGTTGCTGATTTTTCAGTTGGGTCTCTGTGTGGATGCCCAGATTGTTGATGATGAAGTATTTCTGTTACTTAGTTTTCCTTCTAATGGTCTAGCCCCTCTGCTGTATGAGTGCTGAGTTCCACTCCAGGCCCTGCTTGTCTGGGGTACACCTGTAGCAGCTGCGGAACAGTGAGGGATGCTACCAGTTTCTTCTTCTGCTATCTTTGTCCCAGAATGATGCCTGTCAAATGTCAGTCTGATTAGTCCTTTTTTGAGGTGACTCTTTGGATATACAGGGGTCAGTGAGCTGCTTGAGGAGACGGTCTGTACTTTATAGGAGCTCCAGTGCTGAGCTGTGAGCTCCATTGTTCATTCAGGGTTTTTGGGTGAATGTGTTTTGGTCTTCTGCAGCAGAACTTCTAAAAGTCAACCCCCTGTTTTTTTTCCTCAGATGCTCTGTCTCAGGGAGTTGGGGCTTTCTTTATGAGTATCTGTTGCTCTGTCCTGCCTGGCTAGGAGGTAGTCTATTCACTATTTGCCTGACAAGGCTCTGCCCTGCTTGCACGGGTCTGCCCTGTTGCCACGGGGCTCTGATCTGCTGTGGTGTGCTCCACCCTGCTGGCAGAGTCTTTCTGTTATGGCGGGTTGCCTTGGCAATGGCAGGCTGTGTCAGCACTGGGCGGTACTTCAGTAGGGGTGGATTGTGTCTGTGGTGATGGATGCCCCTCCCCCACCAGGCTGCATCATCATAGATTCAGCTGTGCCTGCAGCAAAACTCAACCCCAAGCACTTCCAATCACCACCCTGCTTGCCCCAAGAGGGTGGGACCCACTGAACCCGATCACCTGGCTCCCTGCCTCAGAGTCCATTTTCTCTCTCTCTTTTTCTCCCCAATTTGAATGGTTCACTCTCTCACTGGTGCCCCAGAAGCCTGCTGATAGGGCACTGGAATCCATGCGATCTCCCATGCTGCTGCCAACTGCACTGGCTCAAATCATGCTTCCCAGGAATCTCCTGGTCTGGCTCAT
Source organism: Saguinus oedipus (assembly GCA_031835075.1). NCBI lineage: Eukaryota > Metazoa > Chordata > Mammalia > Primates > Cebidae > Saguinus > Saguinus oedipus. The sequence goes on along the minus strand of CM063175.1, from coordinate 4,195,217 downwards.
CGTCCAAGTCCCATTTAATCAGATGGACATGTCAATCTGTCCTTCCAAATCTCAGATTGCCAGTTTAATAGGGCACCTAGACCAGTGATTTTTGTGCCGGGTGCCACTGCGCTGCGGCGCTGGCCGAACTGGCTGCATGAGCCAAAACAATGGCAGCACTGGCATCCTGTGTCTCTCCTACACCAGGGACTTTCACCGTTATGTGGGCAACAAGGGCCGTCTGAGAATGAGGCTAGGACTCATCCTCTGCTCCTTCACTGAGAGCTGCAATCCTGAGCTGTTTCTACAGCACCATCTTGGAAAATCCCCCCAACCAATAATCTTCTTAAGCTGATAGGCAACTCAGTAAAGTCTCAGGATGCAAAATCATTGAGCAGAAATCACAAGCATTTCTATACACAAATAACAGACAAACAGAGAGCCAAATCATGAGCAAACTTTCAGTCACAATTGCCAAAAAGCGAATTAAATACCTAGGAATACAACTAACAAATGCTGTGAAGAACCTCTTCAATAAGAACTACAAAATGCTGCTCAATGCAATAACAGAGGACAAAAAGAGATAGAACAACATTCTATGCTCATGTTTAGGAGGAATCAATATCGAGAAAATAACCATACTGCCCAAAGTAATCTATAGTTAGATTCAGTGCTATCCCCATCAAGCTACCAATGACTTTCTCCACAGAACTGGAAAAAACCACCTAAATTTCATATGGAATCACAAAAGACTCCACATAGCCAAGACAATCTTAAGCAAAAAGAACAAAGCCAGAGGCGTCACACTGCCAGACTTCAGACTATACTTCAAGGCTACTGTAATCAAAACAGCATGGGACAGATACCAAAACAGAACAGAGACCAATGGAACAGAACAGAGACCCAAGAACAAACACCACATGTCTGTAACCATGTGATCTTTGACAAACCTGACAAAAACAAGCAATGGGGAAAGGACTCCATGTTTCATAAATGGTAATGGGAAAACTGGCTAGCAATGTGCAGAAAGCAGAAACTGGACCCCTACCTGTCACCTTACACTAAAATCAATTCCAGATGGATCATAGATTTAAACATAAAACCTAACACCATAAAAATATTAGAAAAAAAACCTAGGCAAAACCATCCAGGACATAGGCATAGGCAAGGACTTCATGACTAAAACACCAAAGGCAATGGCAATAAAAGCCAGGATAAACAAATAAGATCTAACAAAACTCCAGAGCTTCTGTTCAGCAAAAGAAACCATCATTAGAGTGAATCAGCAATGAATAGAATGGGAAAAATTTTGCTATCTACCCATCTGACAAAGGGCTAATATCCAGAAACTGAAAAGTATTAAACTGATGTATGACATAAAAACAAACAAATCCATTCAAAACTGGGCAATGGAGGCAAACAGACACTTTTCAAAAGAGGACATATATGAGGCCAACAAACATATTAAAAAAATGTTCACCATCACTGGTCATTAGAGAAATGCAAATCAAAACCACACTGAGATATCATCTCATGCCAGTTAGAATAGTGATCATTAGAAAATCTGGAGACAGCAACAGATCCTGGAGAGAATGTGGAGAAATAGGAACACTTTTGCACAGTTGATGGGAGTTTTAATTAGTTCAACCATTGTGGAAGACAGTGTGGTGATTTCTCAAGGATCTAGAAATAGAAATTCAATTTCACCCAGCAATCCCACTACTGGGTACATACCCAAAGAAATATAAATTGTTCTACTAATGAACACATGTATGTTCATTGCAGCCCTGTGTACAATATCAAAAACCTGGAACCAACCCAAGTGCCCATAAATGATACACTGGACAAAGAAAATGGGGTACATATACACCATAGCATACTATGCAGCCATAAAAACAGGATGAGTTCATGTCATTTATAGGGACTTGGATGAATCCGGAAACCATCATTCTCAGCAAACTGACACAAGAACAGAAAGCCAAGTACCATATGTTCTCACTCATTGGTGGTTGTTGAACAATGAGAACATGTGGACTCAGTGAGAGGAGCATGACACACTGGGGACAGTTGAGGAGACTAGGGGAGAGACAGTAGGTGGTGGGGAGGGAGGGGAGGGCAGACAGCGATAGCATGGGGAGAAATGCCAGATATAGTATGCACATAAATCAAAGTAAATACATTAAAAAAAATAAGAAATAAGTATTTCCATGTGCAATTGTACATTCCACTGACAACAAGAACTGACTCACAGATTATTAGATCTACAGTGTTACAACAGTTTGGATCTCTGAAATGATCCACAATATAAATCTAATAACGAGTGAAAATGGTGAGTTACCAATGTACAATTTGCATTTCTTGGACCCTCTGCATGAAGTGTGAACTTCAGGGATGCAGAGATCACAAGTTAAATTTACTCTTTAAAACCAGATGTACAGTTTTTAGATGTCAAATGACAAGTGTATCGTTAATGATTAAACAGTCTTTTAAGTTTTAGTTGTGCATGTTTGCTTTTCTTTTAGCCTGATTGGAATAGTCATAATTTGTGCTTCTTGTTGATAAACAAAACTGGACAGAATTTTTGTATTTATAAATTCATTTTCTATCTCATTCGACTGAGGGCACTTCAATTCTTGTGTGGGCCTTGATTTAATCCTATAACCTGTGAGAACATTAGGTTACATAAGGCAATTATTTATTTTCTATATATTTCTGATGTTTCTCCAAGGTGTCACAAACTGACTCTGAAGGTATTGTTGCATTTGGGAAGAACTATGTCATTGTAATTAAAGCAGTTCTTACTTTACATGAAATACAAGTTTTTTAAGCTTGTCTCCCTAACAGATACACACATCCAAAGCACACCCAATGTACTGTCATGGCATGTTGAAATTTAAAAGGGTTAGACATATATTTTACTACCATCAAAAAGTTAATATACTAAAAAAAATTATTAATTGATAAATAATCTTTTTTAAAGAACTGTGTGATAGAGGTTACTGAGTTGATCAAACTAAGTAATACTATAAAATAATTACAAAGAAATGGGAGATGATAGGTCTTAAAATTGTCTGACATGGATGAATCTGGAGAATATCATTCTCAGCAAACTGACATAAGAACAGAAAAAGAAATACCGCATATTCTCACTCATACGCGGGTGAGAAAAATGAGAACACATGGACACAGGGAGGGAGTCTACTACACACTGGGTTCTATTGGGGGGAATGGCGGAGGGACAGCAGGGGGGGCTAGGGAGGGATAGCCTGAGGATGAATGCCAAGTGTGGGTGAAGGGGAGGAAGGCAGCAAAGCACACTGCCATGTGTGTACCTATGCAACTATCTTGCACGTTCTGCACATGTACCCCAAAACCTATAATGCAATACAAATTAAAAAGAAAAAGTTGTCCGAATGAATAACATACATGGAACATACTGTGTTTCACGGGAGAAGAGGATACGACTGCTTTGTGAAGAAATAATTTATACAAGTGAGTCAAGTTTCTAGTTTTTCTGCATTCTAATTAATGACATAAAGTTAATATTTAGATTTTTGAGATTTCACTTTTAATGGATTGACGATAAAAGTTGTGATTGTAATCTACAAAAAAAATGCAGGCTACAGAGGAAAAAAGATTCTTGAATGAAAATAGAATTGTATATGTTTATAAAACGTATAGTAGAGAAATTTTCTCATGAATGCCTTTGTGATTAACCTTTTATAGATCAAATATTCCCATCAGAATCGAAAGAAGTGGAAGATGAAAAAAATTCTTGGGATTCTGAGGTACAGTGTATTACTGATTTCTTCAAATGTATTAGTATTGCATGATGTGAATACACAACACCAGAGGCTTAGATTTATTTTCTCACCTCTGCATAGGTCACCCCAAAATTATGTTTTCCAATATTTTTAGAATATACTTTGTAGAGAATCTATGTGCTAAGTAGATTACATCTTCATAATGAAATTCTGCTCATCTGTAGGATGAAATTAAGAAGCCAGTGAGGTATCGTGTAAAAAATAAGGCTTAGAACTTACTAGGAATTCAAATAGAATCTGCAATAAGTTTGTCTAAAAACTAAAGAATTACAGTGAGTCCAGCTATGGGCGAATGTCTGATGTGGTATATCTCTACGTATAAAAGTTCTAATTGGATACATAGAGAAACAGTTTAAACTGTAGTTCTGTAAACCTTGGGACCTGAAAACATAATGCCTGGCAAATGGAAGTATTGAATTATTTTACTATTCAGTGTAGATCTGAGGAAACATTTCAGGAGAAAGAAAAGCATGAGGAATAGGAAACCCGTGGACTGTAATAACAACAGTTTGGTTGGGCAGTATTTTGAAAAATAGAAATTAGTTTTACAAATACAATGTTTTGAGTCCCTTTGTGGCTGTAAAGCTGCAGCAGCCTAAGCGTCAAACAATAGCAACATATTTTAAAGTCACAACTGTGGAATGACATGGAAGGTATCTGACATCTTAGAAACAAGAAGCTGCTGCCTGGTGGTCACAGCAAAGGTTGAAAGTCAATGGACAAGTCGATTTCATCTAATTTGTCATTAGACATGAAGACGTTAATACTTGTGCGCTTTCATTTAGAAATGACATGATGTTTTTCATACCACATTTTTATTATATTCAAGCACTGTTTCTATAATTGTAAATTTTATCATAAACTTTCTGATTATTTTTAGCCACTGTTTACCTAAATAAAGCAGTTTTTTGAATTTCCTGTGCAGACATTATATGACAGACTCTGAAAGCTGTCTTCATGACATGCATCATTTTTAACACTAAACAATTCTAGAGTCGTATTTTAAATGTTTAATGCACTATGTGTTATGGTAAGTAGCAAGTGTTTTGTATTTTGTTCAAAGTGCCATATTTATTTTTTATGAGAACTGCAACGTAAGTTAAATATTTTCAAGTGAGTTAGTTTTTGAAATATGCACGAGTGAATTTTTGTGGGAATGTAATTGATTTTTCCTGCTCAGGAACCATGTTAATAGCCACATGAAGGTAAAGAAAAGCTTGATCTAGAGCACGTGTGTGAAGTTTTGCATCAAAATGTTTTGGTTTTCAATACATGTCTGCCCTTAAATCAAATTGCATTTAAAGTAGGAAATTTTGCTTTAAAAATTGCCTTTTAATTAGGAAATTTTGATACTCTTACTTATTAGGGTTTTTAAATTGAACTTATTGATATTATTTTTAACAGAGTCTTCCTGAGAGTGTTCTAGAGAATCATGTGTGTTCAGTCGATGCTACAGATCAGAAAGAAATCAAGACAATACATGGAAAATTAGTAGGTAAGAATCATTTCTTATTTAACAAGTCATTTGACCGAATATTTCTCTAAACTCATGAGGAAAGATACACACTAATAGCCAAAGAAAAGTACCTCCTGAATGCCCAGGAAATAAAAGAGAGAAGTGAAATGGTGATAAGTGATACATCCTATCAGGGGATAACAATAGACTGTGTATTGAGAGTGCTGAAAAAGAGCCAAATTATTAGTTTGAATTCAAGATATTCCAAGACCTGGGGAAAATCAGAAAATTAGAAAGAAGAAAGTAATAAAAAGGGAAATAAAGTCTGAGAAAGACAAAGTACATGACAAAACAGGAAGCAGGTTTATCTAATAAAGGATGGCAATTGAAATTATTCTTCAGAAAAAGATAGAGTATGGTTAGCAATTTAGGAAGAATATAAAGTGACCTTCTAGTGTCAAAATTTACCAGAGAATCACAGCACAAATATTCTGTTTCTTCCTGCCTTTATCACTGGTAAGACACCATTAGGGATGAAAGCACCTTACCATGGAGAACTGTGTTCTATTTACAGTAGGTGAAAGTAAGCACATATCCACAGCCACACATGTATTTAATTTGTCATAAGATACAATCAGAGTAGTTCAGAACTTTTCAAACATAAGGAAATCAACTGGAAACCTTGTCAACAATTCACACTGTGATTCGGCAGACTTGGGATTCTGCATTTTCAGGAAGTTCTCATGCAACACTGATGCTGCTGGTCCTTGGACCTTGCTCTGAGTGGCAAAAATAGAAGCCTTCATGGGAAAAATGTGGAAGAAGAGCAATTGATAGAAGCTCAAGACATAACAGGGTCAAGAGAAAGCATTATATTGCTCTTATTTTTGAGTATGATTTTTAGCCAGAGGAGAAGGAGAAACATTCCCCTCCCTGTGCCCATGTATTCTCTCTATTCAACACCCACCTGTGAGTAAGAACATGTAGTGTTTGGTTGTCTGTTCTTGTGTCACTTTGCTGGAAGTGATGGTTTCCAGATTCATCCATGTCCCTACAAAGGACATGAACTCATTCTTTTTATGGCTACATAGTATTCCATGGTGTATATGTGCCACATTATCTTGGTCCAGTGTATTGTTGATGGACATTTTGGTTGGTTCCAGGTCTTTGTTAATATAAACAGTGCTGCAATGAACATACATGTGCCTGTGTGTTTATAATAGAATGCTTTATGATTCTTTGAGTATATACCCATTAATGGGATTGCTGGGTCAAATGGAATTTCTATTTCCAGATCTTTGAGAAATCACCACACTTTCTTCCATAATGGTTGAACTAATCTATACTCATACCAACAGTGTAAAAGTGTCCTTTTTTTCTCCATATCGCCTCCAGTATCTGTTGTCTCCAGATTTTTCAATAATCGCCATTTTATGTGGCATGAGATGGTATCTCCATGTGGTTTTGATTTGCATTTCCCTGATGACCAGAGATGATAAGTATTTTTAAATATGTTTGTTGGCCTCATAAATGTCCTCTTTTGAAAAGTTTCTGTTCATATCTTTCACCCACTTTTGAATGGGTAATTTTTCTTTTGTACATCTAGTTTAGTTCCTTGTAGATTCTGGATATTAGCCCTTTGTCAGATAGGTATATGGTAAACAATTTTTCCCATTCTGTTGCTTGCTGTTTCACTCTGATGATTGCTTCTTTTTCTGTGAAGAAACTCTTAAATTTAATTAGATTCCATTTTTGTATTTTGGTTTTTGTTGCCATTGCTTTTGGTGTTTCAGTAAAGAAGTTCTTTCCTATGCCTATATCCTGAATGGTTTTGTCTAGGTATTCTTCTAGAGTCTTTATGGTTTTAGGTCTTATGTATAAATTGTTAATGCATCTAGGGTTAATTTTAGTGTAAGGTGCCAGGAAGGGGTCCATTTTCAGTTTTGTACACATGGCTACCCATTTTTCCCAACCATTTATTAAATAGGGAATCCTTTCCCCATTGCTTGTCTTTGTGAAGTTTGTCAAAGATCGGATGGTTGTAGGTATGTTGTGTTGCCTCCAAGGCCTCTGTCCTGCTTCATTGGTCTGTATCTCTGTTTTGGTATGAGTCCCATGCTGTTTTGATTACTGTAGCCTTGTCGAATAATTTGTAGTCCATTAGTGTGATGCCTCCCACTTTGTTCTATATGCTTAGAATTGACTTGGCTATGTGGGCTCTCTTTTGGTTCCATATGAAGTATAGGAAAGAAAACTTCAGGCCAATATACATGATGAACATTGATGCAAAAGTCTTCAGTAAAATACTGGTAAATCGAATGCAACAGCACATCAAAGAGCTTATTCTTCACAATCAAGTAGATTTCATCCCTGGGATGCAAGGCTGGTTCAACAGATGTAAATCTCCAAATGTAATGTATAACATAAACAAAACCAAAGAGAAAAACCACATGATCATCTCAATGGATGCAGAGAAGGCCTTCAACAAAATTCAACAACCCTTTTTGCTAAAACCTTTCAATAAACAAGGTATCAATGGAACATACCTCAAAATATTAAAAGCTACTTCTGACCAATCCACAGCCAATATCATACTGAATGGGCAAAAACTGGAAGCTTTCCCAATGAAAACTGGCACTAGGCAAGGATGCCCTCTCTCACCATTCCTATTCAATATAGTATTGGAAGTTCTAGCCAGAGCAATCAGGCAAGAAAAAGAAATAAAGGGTATTCAATTAAGAAAAGAGGAAATCAGATTGTCTGTATTTGCAGACAACATGATTGTATATTTAGAAAACACCATCATCTCAGCCCAAAACCTTCTTAAGCTGATAGGCAACTCAGTAAAATCTCAGAATACAAAATCATTGTGCAGAAATCACAAGCATTTCTATACACCAATAACATACAAACAGAGAGCCAAATCATGAGCAAACTTTCAGTCACAATTGCCACAAAGGGAATGAAATACCTAGGAATACAACTAGCAAATGCTGTGAAGAACTTCTTCAACAAGACCTACAAAATGCTGCTCAATGCAATAAGAGAGGACAAAAAGAGATGGAAAAACATTCTATGCTCATGTCTAGGAGGAATCAATATCGAGAAAATAACCATACTGCCCAAAGTAATTTATAGATAGATTCAGTGCTATCCTCATCAAGCTACCAATGACTTTCTCCACAGAACTGGAAAAAAACACCTAAATTTCATATGGAATCACAAAAGACTCCACATAGCCAAGACAATCCAAAGCAAAAAGAACAAAGCCAGAGGCATCACACTGCCAGACTTCAGACTATACTTCAAGGCTTCTGTAATCAAAATAGCATGTGACAGATACCAAAACAGAACATAGACCAATGGAACCAAATAGAGACACAAGAACAAACACCACACATCTACAACCATGTGATCTTTGACAAACCCAACAAAAACAAGCAGTGGGGAAAGGACTCCATGTTTCATAAATGGTAATGGGAAAACTGGCTAGCAATGTGCAGAAAGCAGAAACTGGACCCCTACCTGTCACCTTACACTAAAATCAATTCCAGATGGATCAAAGATTTAAACATAAAACCTAACACCATGAAAACATTAGAAAAAAACCTAGGCAAAACCATCCAGGACATAGGCATAGGCAAGGACTTCAAACACCAAAGGCAATGGCAATAAAAGCCAGGATACACAAATGGGATCTAATGAAACTCCAGAGCTTCTGTACAGCAAAAGAAATCATCATTAGACTGAATCAGCAATGAACAGAATGGGAAAAAGTTTTGCATTCTACCCATCTCACAAAGTGCTAATATCCAGAAACTGCAAAGCATTAAACAGATATACAACATAAAAACAAACAAACCCATTCAAAACTGGGCAACAGATACGAACATACACTTTTTGAAAGAGGACATATGTGAGGCCAACAAACATATGAAAAATTTTTGATCATCACTGGTCATTAGAGAAATGCAAATCAAAACCACACTGAGATATCATCTCATGCCAGTTAGAATAGTGATCATTAGAAAATCTGGAGACAGCAACAGATCCTGGAGAGGATGTGGAGAAATAGGAACATTTTTACACAGTTGATGAGAGTGTTAATTAGTTCAACCATTTGTGGAGGACAGTGTGGCGATTTCTCAAGGATCTAGAAATAGAAATTCCATTTGCCCCAGCAATCCAACTACTGGGTATATACCCAAAGAAATATAAATTGTTCTACGATAAAGACACATGCACAGGTATGTTCATTGCAGCCCTTTGTACAATAGCAAAGACCTGGAACCAACCCAAGTGCCCATAAATGATAACTGGACAAAGAAAATGGGGTACATATACACCATGGAGTACCACACAGCCATAAAAACAGGACGAGTTTGTGTCCTTTATAGGGACTTGGATGAATCTGGAAACCATCATTCTCAGCAAACTGACACAAGAACAGAAAGGAAGACACCATATGTTCTCACTCACTGGTAGGTGTTGAACAAGGAAAACATGTGGACTCAGGGAGAGGACCATGAAACATTTTGGACAGTTGAGGAGACTAAGGGAGAGACAGTGGGTGGTGGAGGGGCGGGGAGGGCAGAGAGGGATAGCATGGGCAGATATGCCAGATATAGTATGCACCTAAATCAAAGTAAATATATTTAAAAAAATAAGAAATAAGTATTTCCATGTGCAATCGTACATTCCACTAACAACTAGAACTGACCCACAGATTATTAGATCTACAGTGTTAAAACAAGTTAGATCTCTGAAATGATCCATGATATACATCTAGTAATGAGTGAAAATAGTGAGTAACCAATGTACAATTTGAGTTTCTTGGACCCTCTGCATGAAATACAAACTTCAGGGATGCAGAGATCACAAGTTAAATTTACTTTTTAAAACCAGATGTACAGTTTTTAAATGTCAAATGACAAACATACCATTAATGATTAAACAGTCTTTTAAGTTTTAGTTGTGCATGTTTGCTTTTTTTTTAACGTGATTGAAATAGTCATAATTTGTACTTCTTGTTGATAAACAAAACTGGACAGAATTTTTGTATTTATAAATTCATTTTCTGTCTTATTAGACTGAGAGCACTTCAATTCTTATGTGGGCCTTGATTTAATCCTATAACATGTGAGAACATTAGGTTACATAAGGCAATTATTTATTGTCTATATATTTCTGATGTTTCTCTGGGGTGTCACAAGCTGACTCTGAAGATATTGTTGCATTTGGGAAGAACTATGTCATTGTAATTAAAGCAGTTCTTACTTTACATGAAATATAAGTTTTTTAAGCTTGTCTCCCTAACACAGACACACATACAAAGCGCACCCAATGTACTGCCATGGCATGCTGAAATTTAAAAGGGTTGGACATATATTTTACTAACATCAAAAAGTTAATATCCTTAAAAATATTATTGATTGATAAATAATTTTTTGAAGAACTGTGTGATAGAGATTGCTGAGTTGATCAAACTAAGTAATACAATAAAATAATTACAAAGAAATGGGAGATGATATGTCTTAAAAGTTGTCTGAATGAATAACAAACATGGAACATATTGTGTTTCATGGGAGAAGAGGATATGACTGCTTTGTGAAGAAATACTTTATACAAGTGAGTCAAATGTCTAGTTTTTCTGCATTCTATTTAATGACATTGTTAATATTTAGATTTTTGAGATTTCACTTTTAATGGATTGACTATAGAAGTTGTGATTGTAATCTACAAAAAAAATACACAGGCTACAGAGGAAAAAAGATTCTTCAATGAAAATAGAACTGTATATGTTTATAAAACATATAGTAGAGAAACGTTCTCATGAATGCATCTGTGATTAATTTTTTATAGATCAAATATTCCCATCAGAGTTAAAAGAAGAGGAAGATGAAAAAAATTCCTGGGATTCTGAGGTACTGTGTATTACTGATTTTTTAAAAGTATTAGTACTGCATGATGTGAAAACATAACACAAGAGGTTTAGATTTATTTCCTCACCTCTGCATAGGTCACCCCAAGATTATGTTTTCCAGTATTTTTTAGAACATACTTTATAGAGAATCTATGTGCTAAGTAGATTACTTCTTCATAGTGAAATTCTGCTCAACTGTAGGTTGAAATTAAGAAGCCAGTGAGGTATTGTGTAAAAAATAAGGCTTAGAACTCACTAGGAATTTACATGGAATCTGCAGTAAGTTTGTCTAAAAACTAAAGAATTACAGTGAGTCCAGCTATGGGCGAATGTCTGATGTGGTATATCTCTACGTATAAAAGTTCTAATTGGATACATAGAGAAACAGTTTAAACTGTAGTTCTGTAAACCTTGGGACCTGAAAACATAATGCCTGGCAAATGGAAGTATTGAATTATTTTACTATTCAGTGTAGATCTGAGGAAACATTTCAGGAGAAAGAAAAGCATGAGGAATAGGAAATCCGTGGACTGTAATAACAACAGTTTGGTTGGGCAGTATTTTGAAAAATAGAAATTAGTTTTACAAATATAATGTTTTGAGTCCCTTTGTGGCTGTCAAGCTGCAGCAGTGTAAGTGTCAAACAATAGTGAAGTATTTTAAAGTCACAACTGTGGAATGACATGGAAGGTATCTGATATCTTAGAAACAAGAAGCTGCTGCCTGGTGGTCACAGCAAAGGTTTGAAGTCAATAGACAAGTCAATTTTATCTAATTTGTCATTAGACATGAAGACGTTAATACTTGTGCACTTTCATTTAGAAATGACATGATGTTTTTCTTACTGCATTTTCATTTTTTTCAAGCACTGTTTCTATAATTGTAAATTTTATCATAAACTTTTGAATTATTTTTAGCCACTGTTTACCTAAATAAAGCAGTTTTTTGAATTTTCTGGGCAGACATTATATGACAGACTCTGAAAGCTGTCTTCATGACATGCATCATTTTTAACACTAAACAATTCTATAGTCATGAGTATTTTAAATGTTTAATGCAATATGTGTTATGGTAAGTAGCAAGTGTTTTGTGTTTTGTTCAAAGTGCCATATTTATTTTTGATGAGAACTGCAACATAAGTTAGATATTTTCAAGTGAGTTAGTTTTTGAAATACGCACGAGTGAATTTTCATGGGAATGTAATTGATTTTCCCTGCTCAGGAACCATGTTAATAGCCACATGAAGGTAAAGAAAAGCTTGATCTAGAGTACATGTATGAAGTTTTGCATCAAAATGTTTTGATTTTCAATACATGTCTGCCCTTAAATCAAATTGCATTTAAAGTAGGAAAATTTGCTTTAAAAATTGCCTTTTAATTAGGAAATTTTGATACTCTTACTTATTAGTGTTTTTTAATTGAACTTATTTGTTGATATTATTTTTAACAGAGTCTTCCTGAGAGTGTTCTAGAGAATCATGTGTGTTCAGTCGATGCTACAGATCAGAAAGAAATCAAGACAATACATGGAAAATTAGTAGGTAAGAATCATTTCTTATTTAACAAGTCATTTGACTGAATATTTCTCTAAACTCATGAGGAAGGATACACACTAATAGCCAAAGAAAAGTACCTCCTGAATGCCCAGGAAATAAAAGAGAGAAGTGAAATGGTGATAAGTGATACATCCTATCAGGGGATAACAATAGACTGTGTATTGAGAGTGCTGAAAAAGAGCCAAATTATTAGTTTGAATTCAAGATATTCCAAGACCTGGGGAAAATCAGAAAATTAGAAAGAAGAAGGAATAAAAGAGGAAATAAAGTCTGAGAAGGACAAAATACATGATGAAACAGGAACAGGTTTATGTAATGAAGGATGGCAATTGAAATTATTCTTCAGAAAAAGACAGGGTTTTGTTAGAAATTTAGGAAGAATATAAAGTGACCTTCTAGTGCCAAAATTTACCAGAGAATCACAGCATAAATACTCTGTCTCTTCCTGCCTTTATCGCTGGTATGATGCCATTAGGGACGAAAGCACCTTACCATGGAGAACTGTGTTCTATTTACAGTAGGTGAAAATAAGCACATATCCACAGCCACACATGTGTATATAATTTGTCATCAGATACAATCAGTGTAGCCCAGAAGTTTTCAAACTTATAAAAATCTGCTGAAAACTTTGTTAACAATTCACACTGTGATTCAGCAAACTTGGGATTCTGCATTTTCAGGAAGTTCTCATGCAATGCTGATGCTGCTGGTCCTTGGACCTTGCTCTGAGTGGCAAAAGTAGAAGCCTTCATGGGAAAAATGTGGAAGAAGAGCAACTGATAGAAGGTCAAGACATAACTGGGCCTAGAGAAAGCATTATATTGCTTTTATTTTTGAGTATGATGTTTAGCCAGAGGAGAAGGAGAAACATTCCCCTCCCTGTGCCTATGTATGCTCTCTATTCAACACCCGCCTGTGAGTAAGAACATGTGGTGTTTGGTTTTCTGTTCTCGTGTCTCTTTGCTGAGAATGATGGTTTCCAGATTCATCCATGTTCCTACAAAGGACATGAACTCATTCTTTTTATGGATGCATAGTATTCCATGGTGTATATGTGCCACATTTTTTTCATCCAGTGTATTGTTGATGGGCATTTTGGTTGTTTTCAGTTCTTTGTTATTGTAAACAGTGCTTCAATGAACATACATGTGCCTGTGTGTTTATAATAGAATGATTTATAATTCTTTGAGTATATACCCAGTAATGGGATTGCTGGGTCAAATGGAATTTCTATTTTCAGATCTTTGAGAAATCACCACACTCTCTTTCATAATGGTTGAACTAATCTATTCTCACACCAACAGTGTAAAAGTATCCCTTTTTCTCCATATCGCCTCCAGTATCTGTTGTCTCCAGATTTTTCAATGATCGCCATTCTAAGTGGTATGAGATGGTATCTCCATGTGGTTTTGATTTGCATTTCCCTGATGAGCAGTGATGATAAGCATTTTTAAATATGTTTGTTGGCCTCATAGATGTCTTCTTTTGAAAAGTGTTCATATCTTTCACCCACTTTTGAATGAGTTGTTCTTTTCTTTGTACATCTGGTTTAGTTCTTTGTAGATTCTGGGTATTAGCCCTTTGTCAGATAGGTATATGGTAAACAATTTTTCCCATGCTGTTGCTTGCCATTTCACTCTGATGATTGCTTCTTTTGCTGTGCAGAATCTCTTAAGTTTAGTTAGATCCCAATTGTGTATTTTGGCTCTTGTGTCCATTGCTTTTGGTGTTTCAATGATGAAATTCTTGCCTATGTCTATGTCCTGAATGGTTTTGCCTAGGTATTCTTCTAGAGTTTTTATGCTTTTAGGTCTTATGTATAAATCTTTAATGCATCTAGAGTTAATTTTAGTGTAAGGTGTCAGGAAGGGGTCCACTTTCAGGTTTGTGCACATGGCTAGCTAGTTTTCCCAACAACATTTATTAAATAGGGAATCCTTTCCCCATTGCTTGTCTTTGTCTGGTTTGTCAAAGATCGCATGGTTGTAGGTATGTTGTGTCCTCTGAGGCCTCTGTTTTGTTTCATTGGTCTGTATCTCTGTTTTGGTATGAGTCCCATGCTGTTTTGATTACTGTAGCCTTGTAGTATAATTTGAAGTCTGGTAGTGTCATGCCTCCTGCTTTGCTCTATTTGCTTAGAATTGACTGAGCTATTCGGGCATTCTTTTGGTTCCATGTGAAGTATAAAAAAGAAAACTTCAGGCCAATATCCATGATGAACATCGATGCAAAAGTCTTCAGTAAAATACTGGTAAATCGAATGCAACATCACATCAAAGAGCTTATTCATCACAATCAAGTAGACTTCGTCCCTGGGATGCAAGGCTGGTTCAACAGATGTAAATCTCCAAACGTAATCTATGACATGAACAGAACCAAAGATGAAAACCACATGATCATCTCAATAGATGCAGAGAAGGCCTTCAACAAAATTCAACAATGCTTTTTGCTAAAACCTCTCAATAAATGAGGGATCGATAGAACCTATCTCAAAATAGTAAAAGGTATTTCTGACAAATCCACAGCCAATATCATACTGAATGGGCAAAAACTGGAAACTTTCCCAATGAAAACTGGCACTAGGCAAGGATGCCCTCTCTCACCATTCCTATTCAATACAGTATTGTAACTTCTAGCCAGAGCCATCGGGCAAGAAAAAGAAATAAAGGGTATTCAATTAGGAAAAGAGGAAGTCAGATTGTCTGTATTTGTAGACAACATGATTGTATATTTAGAAAACCCCATCATCTCAGCCCAAAAATCTCCCTAAGCTGATAAGCAACTCAGTAAAGTCTCAGGATACCAAATCATTGTGCAGAAATCACAAGCATTTCTATACACCAATAACAGACAGAGAGCCAAATCATGAGCAAACTCACATTCACAGTTGCTACAAAGAGAATTAAATACCTAGGAATACAACTAAAAGAAGATGTGAAATAACTCTTCTATGAGATCTACAAACCGCTGCTCAAGGCAATAAGAGAGGACATAAGCAGATGGGAAAATATTCCATACTCATGGCTAGGAAGAATCAATATCGTGAAAATGGCCATACTGCCCAAAGTTCAGGAGAATTGCCTGAACCCAGGAGGCGGAGTTTGTGGTGAGCTGAGATCGCACCATTACAGTCCAGTCTGGGTAACAAGAGCGAAACTCCATCTCAAAAAAGAAAAAAAACAAAACAAATAAACATAAAACCTAACTCCATAAATACACTAGAAGAAAACATAGGCAAAACCATCCAGGACATAGGCATAGGCAAGGACTTCATGACTAAAACACCAAAGGCAATGGCAGTAAAAGCCAGGATACACAAATGAGATCTAATGGAACTCCAGAGCTTCTGTACAACAACAACAACAAAAAACCCATCATTAGAGTGAATCAGCAACCAACAGAATGGGGAAAAAAATTTTGCAATCTACCCATCTGACAAAGGGCTAATATCCAGAAACTACAAAGAATTAAACAGATACACACACACACACACAAAAAAAAAAAACACATTCAAAACAGGGCAAAGGATATGAACAGACACTTTTCAAAAGAGGACATATATGAGGGCAACAAACATATGAAAAAATGTTCATCATCACTGGTCATTAGAGAAATGCAAATCAAAACCACACTGAGATATCATCTCATGCCAGTTAGAATGGTGATCATTAGAAAATCTGGAGACAGCAACAGATCCTGGAGAGAATGTGGAGAAATAGAAACACCCTTACACAGTTGGTGGGAGGGTTAATTAGTGCAATCATTGTGGAAGACAGTATGGCGATTTCTCAAGGATCTAGAAATAGAAATTCCATTTGACCCAGCAATTCCACTACTGGGTATATACCCAAAGAAATATAAATTGTTCTACAATAAAGACACATGAACACATATGCTCATTGCAGCCCTGTGTACAATAGCAACAACCTGGAACCAACCCAAGTGCCCATAAATAATAGACTGGACAAAGAAAATGGGGTACATATACACCATGGAATACTACACAGCCATAAATACAGGATGAGTTTGTGTCCTTCATAGGGACTTGGATGAATCCGGAAAACATCATTCTCAGCAAACTGACACAAGAACAGAAAGCCAAACACCATATGTTCTCACTCATAGGTGAGTGTTGAACAACGAGAACATGCGGACTCAGGGAGAGGAGCATGACACACTGGGGACAGTTGAGGAGACTAGGGGAGAGACAGTGGAGGGTGGGGAGTGGAGGGAGGGATAGCATGGGAGAAATGCCAGATATAGTATGCACCTAAATCAAAGTAAGTACATTTTAAAAAATAAGAAATAAAGTATTTCCATGTGCAATTGTACATTCCACTAACAACTAGAACTGACCCACAGATTATTAGATCTACAGTGTTACAACAGATTAGATCTCAGAAATGATCCACGATATACATCTAATAATGAGTGAAAATGGTGAGGAACCAATGTATGATTTGACTTTCTTCGACCCTCTGCATGAAGTGCGAACTTCAGGGATGCAGAGATCACAAGTTAAATTTACTTTTTAAAACCAGATGTACAGTTTTTAGATGTCAAATGACAAACGTACCGTTAATGATTAAACAGTCTTTTAAGTTTTAGTTGTGCATGTTTGCTTTTCTTTTAACCTGATTGGAATAATCATAATTTGTACTTCTTGTTGATAAACAAAACTGGACAGAATTTTTGTATTTATAAATTCATTTTCTGTCTCATTAGACTGAGAGCACTTCAATTCTTGTGTGGGTCTTGATTTTATCCTATAACATGTGAGAATATTAGGTTACATAAGGCAATTATTTATTGTCTATATATTTCTGATGTTTCTCCAGGGTGTCACAAGCTGACTCTGAAGATATTGTTGCATTTGGGAAGAACTATGTCATTGTAATTAAAGCAATTCTTACTTTATATGAAATACAAGTTTTTTAAGCTTGTCTCCCTAACACATACACACATCCAAAGCACACCCAATGTACTGCCATGGCATGCTGAAATTTAAAAGGGTTGGACATATTTTTACTAACAACGAAAAGTTAATATCCTTAAAAGAACTTATTTATTGATAAATGTCCTCTTTTGAAGAACTGTGTGATAGAGATTGCTGAGTCGATCAAACTAAGTAATACTAAAAAATAAAAATTTACAAAGAAATGAGAGATGATAGGTATTAAAAGTTTTCCGAATGAATAGCAAACATGGGACGTACTGTGTTTCACGGGAGAAGAGGATATGACTGCTTTGTGAAGAAATAATTTATACAAGTGAGTCATATTTCTAGTTTCTCTGCATTCTAATTAATGACATGAAGTTAATATTTAGGTTTTTGAGATTTCGCTTTTAATGGATTAACTGTAGAAGGTGTGATTGTAATCTACAAAAAGAATATACAGGCTACAGAGGAAAAAAGATTCTTGAATGAAAATAGAATTGTATATGTTTATAAAACATATAGTAGAGAAATGTTCTCATGAATGTGTCTGCGATTAACCTTTTATAGATCAAATGTTCCTGTCAGAATCTAAAGAAGTGGAAGATGAAAAAAATTCTTGGGATTCTGAGGTACTATGTATTACTGATTTTTTTCAAAAGTATTAGTATTGTATGATGTGAATACATAAAACCAGAGGCTTAGATTTATTTTCTCACCTCTGCATGTCACCTCAAAATTATGTTTTCCGATATTTTTTAGAATATACATTATAGAGAATCTATGTGCTAAATAGATTATGTCTGCATAGTGAAATTCTGCTCATCTGTAGGAAGAAATTAAGAAGCCAGTGAGGTATCATGTAAAAAATAAGGCTTAGAACTCACTAGGAATTCACATAGAATCTGCAATAAGTTTGTCTAAAAACTAAAGAATTACAGTGAGTCCAGGTATGGGAAAATGTATGCTGTGGTATATCTTTCTATATAAAAGTTCTAATTGGATTCATAGACAGTTTAAACTGTAGTTTTGTAAACCTTGGGAACTGAAAATATAATTCCTGGCAAATGGAAGTATTGAATTATTTTACTATTCAGTATAGATCTGAGGGAACATTTCAGGAGAAAAAAAAAGCATGAGGAATAGGAAACCCATGAACTGTAATAACAAGTTTGGTTGGGCAGTATTTTGAAAAATAGAAATTATTTTTACAAATATAATCTTTTGAGTTCCTTTGTGGCTGTCAAGCTGCAGCAGCCTAAGCGTCAAACAATAGCAACATATTTTAAAGTCACAACTGTGGAATGACGTGGAAGGTATCTGACGTCTTAGAAACAAGAATCTGCTGCCTGGTGGTCACAGCAAAGGTTGGAAGTCAATAGAAAAGTTGATTTTATCTAATTTGTCATTAGACATGAAGACTTTAATACTTGTGCACTTTCATTTAGAAATGATACGATGTTTTTCTTATTGCATTTTTACTTTTTTCAAGCACTGTTTCTATAATTGTAAATTTTATCATAAACTTTCTGATTATTTTTAGCCCCTGTTTACCTAAATAAAGCAGTTTTTTAAATTTTCTGTGCGGACATTATATGACAGACTCTGAAAGCTGTCTTCATGACATGCATTATTTTTAATTCTAAACAATTCTATAGTCATGGGTATTTTAAATGTTTAATGCAATATGTGTTATTGTAAGCAGGAAGTGTTTTGTATTTTGTTCGAAGTGCCATATTTATTTTTGATGAGAACTGCAACATAAGTTAGATATTTTCAAGTGAGTTAGTTTTTGAAATACGCACTGGTGAATTTTTTGGAAATGTGATTGATTTTTCCTGCTGAGAAATGAAGTTAAAAGCCACATGAAGGTAAAGAAAAGCTTGATCTAGAGCACATGTATGAAGTTTTGCATCAATATATTTGGGTTTTCAATACATGTCTGCCCTTAAATCAAATTGAGTTTAAAGTAGGAATTTTGCTTTAAAAATTGCCTCTTAATTAGGAAATTTTGATACTCTTAATGATTAGGATTTTTAATTGTACTTATTTATTGATATTATTTTTAACAGAGTCTGTCTGAGAGTGTTCAACCGATTTATGTGTGTTTACCCGATGCTGCATATCAAAAAGAAATCAAGACAATACATGGAAAATTGGAAGGTAGGAATCATTTTCTTTTCAACAAGTCATTTGACTGAATATTTCTCTAAACTCATGAGGAAAGATACACACTAATAGCCAAAGAAAACTACCTCCTAAATGCCCAGGAAGGAAAAGAGAGAAGTGAAAAGGTGAAAAGTGATACATTCTATCAGGTGATGGCAACAACATATTCCAAGACCTGGGGAAAATCAGAAAATTAGAAAGAAGAAAGTAGCAAAAGAGGAAATAACATCTGAGAAATACAAAGTACATGAAGAAACGGGAAGCAGTTTTATGTTATGAAGGATGGTAACTGAAACTATTCTTCAGAAAAAGATAGGGTATGGTTAGTAATTTAGGAAGAATATAAAGTGACCTTCTAGTGCCAAAATTTACCAGAGAATCACAGCATAAATATTCTGTGTCTTCCTGTCTTTCTCACTGGTACGACGCCATTAGCGATGGAAGCACCTTACCATGGAGAACTGTGTTCTATTTACAGTAGGTAAAAATAAGCATATATTTACAGCTACACATGTATATAATTTGTCATCATATACAATCAGTGTAGCACAGAAGTTTTCAAACTTAAGAAAATCAGCTGGAAACTTTGTTTTCAATTCACACTGTGATTCAGCAGACTTAGGATTCTGCATTTTCAGTAAGTTCTCATGCAACGCTGATGCTGCTGGTCCTTGGACCTTGCTCTGAGTGGCAAAAGTAGAAGCCTTCATGGGAAAAATGTGGAAGAAGAGCAACTGATAGAAGGGCAAGACATAACAGGGTCAAGAGAAAGCATTATATTGCTCTTATTCTTGAGTATGTTTTTTAGCCTGAGGAGAAGGAGAAATGGACAACACAATAGAAATTATATATTGATGATATTACCACTAAACCAAGAAAAGGAAAGAGTGAGAAAAATAATTTTAACAGGTCTTCAGTGGGAAGAATCAAGAGCACAATCTAGAGATTTTTTTTTTTATCTAAGAAAGAAGGATTGTGGGGCCAGAAGCAGGGTATAAGAGAGAAGCCGTTCAGTGTATTTCAGAGTTTCTAAGAAGGAAAATTTAGTGAACTCACTTCAGAAGCATTTAGCATCCCTCCTTCAATGACAAAATGGCATTCACTCTGAAGAAAAGAAATAAAGTCAGTCTTTGACAATGTATTCTACTTTATGATACTAAGACTAGTATCTGGACCACAGTAAGCATACTTTCTCCTGTATTTTTCAATAACAGTATTAGACATATACATCTATATGTTGGTTAACATCATAATGAATCAGCACTCTCTAACATGGACTTTGCTGAAGAAATTATACAGTGTAGTTCTCCCTGGTGATATAGAGTTCATTTGCTTTCTATAAGCTCTTTTCTAAAACTAGTTTTGTTATAATTATTATAACAATTATAATAATTGCATGTAGATATGCATGTAAAAAATTTAAACACTTCAGAATGGAAATGAATTAAACAATAAAAGTCACTCTATAAATCTTAAAAATAAAAAGAAGCATTTAGAATATTTTTACTGCAGAATGTTAGAGTGTGAATGCTTCAGGGACTACTGTGATCAGGATAATTACTATAATTGGATTAAACCTCAGTGACTCATTATTTTTCTTTATTACTATGAGGCATCAAAGGTATGTAAATTCTGTTGATATTAGCAAGTTGAATAAGATATACTTGAATATAACAGCCTTGGTTTTATTTTTAAGGAAGCAAATTGTGTTGGTAAAATTGGTGTTGCATAAAAATTCATTAGAGAATAACATGATATACCAAACCAGACTAACTTTAAAAACCATAAGTTTCTGAATTTATTGTTTGAATACTTAAATTGTTAGCATTAATGGGATATTGTACCATTTTTAAGATAGAAAAAGTTAATATTTAATATATCTGTTACAAGTATTTTTTAAAAATATAAATATTAATGTTGAAAGCTTATCCTACATGCTTTTCCTGGTGAGTTTTATACATCTTCCTCTATAAGTCGATCAAGAAACATTCAGATGGCTAACCTAGAAAATACAAAAATGTAGGCACAGTATTATACCACATGGTTATGTGAAACAATGAATATTTTAATTTAATATTATATTATAATATCCAACCTGATAAATTAATAACACATTCATAGATGAGATGTCAATTCTACATTCTGCTGAACTCTCGTCCCAACTTTGTACCTTATCAATGATAAGGCATATTAAAGAACATGATGAATGTCTGTATTGTAATGATATAAATGATTGCAATATATAATTAAAGACATCATATAGCATTCTATATTCAGTTTTGGCATGTACTTTCTCAGTGTCATGATTTGCTCCTCTGATCCAAGATCACTTCTCTTCTAATCACTCAGCATATATATATGTATTAACACTTTTTGCAAATATTATATATAAATGGTTATACAATGGAGGTATCATTTTACAACAACTATTTTTGTTCAGCAATTAGCTTGTTTTCCTTTATTTTAAGATTTCATAGTGCACCATCTTTACACTACATTTAATTAGACTGTCTTCATGGTGACAGGAAAATAAACATAAATATTTTTAAAATTGTCAACAAGCTTTGGTTTAAGTGTATGTGCTACTTCACACTATATTGGAAATTAAAATGAAGTACTTAAAATACAAGGTGTGTAGCCATATATTTCAATATCCATTACAGATGTGGCTCACTAATCTTTGGAGCTATGCCGTGTGACCTGTCATGACTCTAAATAATCCAGTGTACACTGTTGTAAAAATTAAAGTAATAAAAAAAATAACTAAAGTAGTATTTTCATACTGGTTTCCTCTGCATAGATCTTGACTTTTAGAGATGATCAGATCACAATTTAGAAACAGAATTTTCATTTCTTTTTTTTTTAAATTGTACTTTGGACTCTGGGGTACATGTGCACATCCTGCATCTTGCAGGATTGTTACATAGGTACTTACATACCATGATGGTTCAGCAGAACCAGAGTTTTCTACCATACATAGGATCCTTAAATGCCAAGGGAAAATGGTTCCTTTAATGTTTCATTTCTACTTATTTTTTCTTTTTATCTTTTCTCAGAAACTTTAAAGTCAGCCATTTTCTTTCTAAAGGAAAATAATTTGGTTATATATTTATTTTCTGTCTCATTACTCTCTGCTTTCTTTGCACTTAATCAAAGTTGTACATTTATCATAGGTTTACATAAACCGAGCAGATGAATAAATGATATTATTTATATGAATTTCTGAGTTTTCTTCAGTGCTTCAGAAGTAAATGTTGAAGATATTGATGAAGTGAGAATGACCTTCTCATTGTATTTAAAGCAGTTTTTTTTATTTGAAGTGTATTGAATACAATTATAAGTATTTTTTTCTAAAACACATTTATGCAATATGGTCATGTATATTTAACCTTAAAATGATTAGACATAAATTCTGCGTGTTTTAGAGAGTTTATATCCATGAAGTGTCTTATTTATTGATCAATCATCCCTCATGGAAAATAACATATATAGTAGATATTTCAAATATATTAAAGTAAGTCATACTGAAAAATAAAAAATGTAGGGATAAATAGGGAGATAAAACATGTCTTATTAACATTATTTGATGAAATGAGCTACTTTCAATGTAAAAGAGATGTCTATTTTTTCTGGAAGTTTTTTTGTAAGAGCTTTTCATAAGAGTAGTTTAACAACTCATGCCATATAACAAATATAATTAATTTTAGAAACAAAACAATTTTAGAATTCATTCCTTGAACACTAAAACTGTTTTTTTTAATAACCATTATTCTACCATTGAAATATACAGGTTAATGATACTTAAAAATCTTTGGAGATTTACTAATATTTTCTGATACTTTCATATTACATGTTTTCTTTTCCTTTTTTTTTTTTAGAAATACATTCTCTTTTATTTCTGGCATTTGGCAGCTCAATATTTAAAAACCTGGTATTACACAAACATTTCAGGAGGTGCCTCCAAAAAATAATTACTAAATATTTACTGGGCACTTAATGTGGAACAGGCATAGTAGAAAGAACTGGGTTAAAATCATCCTACCATTTGGTAGAATGTATAAAACCACAAAAAGTTTGGATACTATCTGAGAACAACTTAACAATAGGTACATAATTTATAAAGTAATCACAGAACCTCTTTTCTCTATTCTCTTATCTCATAAAAATTTACATGAAAAATAAAATGCAACACACAAATACAAGATAAATATGGGGAAAAAAAGCACACATAAATTTCTTATGCAGAGTTAGACACCATTTTGAGAAGTATGAGAGTACTAAGAAAACTGAGTACCTGCTTAAATGTTTGAGAATTTTAACAATCTCTGTGTATAGGTAACTTCATTAATAACAGACCTCACACATTTCTTAGCTTGGAAAATATTACACAGGAGGGAATCAGGCTTTCACCATGGTTTCCCACTGGAAGGGACATGTCAGCATGAGAAATGGCTAAATTTATAATCATAATAATTTAAAACAGGGAAGTTTGAACTAAATAATGTGCACCTCTGCCTTCTAATTAGGCTAGGCCTGCAAGGATATGCTTCCACGAAACCCAGCTATTTTATTTTATATTTTGTTTTTTAAAGACAGAGTCTTACTATGTTGCCAAGGCTTGTCTTGAAATCTTGGCCTCAAGCAATCCTCCCACCTCAGCCTCCCAAGTAACTTCTTTGTCTTTTCCTTTTACTTGGAGATTATCTGTATGCATTTATATCTATATCTGTATAACTGATAATGTTGAATGTTAACACACAATAAATAAAATACAACACAGAACTTTGTTCTCATCTGTTTCTTTATCTTCCATGATCCTTTTCTCCCTTTTGAAGTGAGAAAGCCTGAGTCAGACACATCATCATTTTAACATTGACAATAATACTAATTAAGAGTGGAGAATTGTATCAGTTCTGAAACCCCACACACATTTTCCATCTTGTGTTGTATTTTTTTTTTTTTTTTTTTTGAGGCAAATGTTGGTCTGTCATCCAGGCTGGAGTGTAGTGGCATGATCTTGGCTCATGCAACCTCCGCCTCCTGGGTTCAAGTGATTCTCCTGCCTCAGACTCCCAAGCAGCTGGGATTACAGGCACGTGGCACTATTCCTGGCTAAGTTTTGTAGTTTTAGTGGAGACAAGGTTTTGCTGTTTTGGCCAGGCAGGTTTGGAACTCCTGAACAGGAGGGATACGCCCTCCTTGGCCTTCCAAAGTGCTGAAATTACAGGCATGAGCCACTGCACTTGGCCTGTATTAGTTTTTTGATGTGTATGCTTTGACCACTGTATAAGTGGATAAGGAAATTTTAAGAGGGATAAACTAGAGAACCCTATAAAAGTAAAATTACTAGTATTTCACATAGATAAAAATAATGAATATATTTATTAGCTTTTATTCCATAAGTAGATATTTATGGTGATAAATTTAGAACCTTCTCTTCAATGATAAGTAAATTGTGGCTTTGAATTCTCATCACAACTTTGCAATTCCTAAATTTCAGGACAAATTGAAGAACATGATAGCTACATGTAGTATAATGACATAAATGATTCTGATGTGCTTCCTTAACAATATGCAATAGCATTCTACCATTAGCTTGGAGATTTATTTTCTTTGGGTCTTGACTTGGTCATCTTATTAAGTATAACTTATTTCCTTATATGGCAGCTTACTCTCACTGGTATTGTGAGTGTTCTGCTCTAGTTATAGTCACTCTAAACATATTGTCATTGTTGAAATCTTCACAGCAAGTTTTATTAAATCTATTTTTGGAATTATCTTAGGTATATTTCTGTCATGTTGGCATGTTAACTAATACAAAAACCCCAAATACCTCAAAACCTAATGTAATTCATTTTAAAGCCAAGCATGAGGATTCATCTTCATATTCAGACTCTGTGAATGTTTGATAGGCTTTTTCAGGCTTGCATGTAATCAATTACATATGTCCCTTTTTTTTAGAGTCTCCTGATGTACATACCCTTCTGAAGGTAATAATTTTCTCTTTTTATATTGAATATTAACTACATATTTTATGAAGTATTCATTATTAATTATTTTGTTTCCAAACCCATTTAGCATTTCTGTGGAATGAAAGATTCTGTTCCAAATAAAGCATTAGAATTGAAAGACATACAATCATTCAAAGCAGGTAAATTTTGTAATTTTAATTTTAATCTGGAAAGAATATTGTTAAAATATTTGAAATACTGAGAGGCTTTTTATTTCCAATGTTGTTGTTTTTTTTTTTTTTTCAAAATTTGATGGGAAAATTTGAAACAAATAATGCCAGTGTTAGTATTTATGTTTGAGAAAATGCCATTTACAAGCATAAAATTTAGAGAATTTTTTAAAAATTACACTTTACCTCATGTGGATCTACTTTAATGATTCTAAAGCATTTGGCCTTGGAATCTTTTTATACTACTATATTTAACTGCCTAGTGGTACAAAACAGCCTGAATTCGTTTTTGTTGTCATTGCCATAGTCATTGTTATAACTTCTAACAGCTGGTTAGAAGTTTCAGAGACCCAGATTAGCAACTGGTGTGGGAGGGCTATCTTGTGAGACTGAGACTTCAGCCTGTGGAATTTGGCACTATTTCTAGATAGGATTGGAATTGAATAGAGATCAACAACCAGCTGGTTTGTGCTGCAGAATTGATTGCTTACTTGTTGGTAGAGAAAATCCTCCACACAACTGGTTGCAGAAGTCTTCTGTTTTGATGATTGTTGTGGTGTGAGAGCATAGAGAAACCATGTGTGTATTTCTTTCTACACACAAAGTAGATAAAGGGTGATTAGCATGTACTCTGTTCTAACTACTTCTAGTTCATTTGTCTAGAAATTATACTTTCTAAGGTTGACACAATCCATTTATTCTGCTAATGATACAATTTTCTGTCAGTCTTACATGGTTCTCCTTGGATTGGGACTATTGTATAATGTGCTACACTTGTAGATATCAAGTTGTGATAAATTCTGTTCTTCTTTGCCTTTGAGAACTACAAAGGAGGGGAAATAAGAGTTTTTAATGCATTAATTGCCAACCAATAGTATACTTGATAATAATTTTACTATAGTTTCAATGTATGGTCCCAAAGGAATGCTCTATAAGAAATCATCAAATCATCTGAGTCTTTGTAACAAAGTGTCAAAGTATTATGATTTTTATTTTTTTATTTAATTTTTCATTCACTTCTGAGACAGTGCCTCATTCTGTCACCCCAGCTGGAGTGCATTGGTACATTCTCAGCTAACTGTCACTTCTGCCTTCCAGGTTCAAGGGACTCTCCTGCCTCAGACTCCTAAGTAGCTGGGATACAGACATGCATCACCACCTTGGGGTATTTTTTTTGTATTTTTAAATACTGACAGGGCTTCACCATATTGGTCAGGCTGGTCTTGAGCTCCTGACCTCATTGATCCACCTGCCTCAGCCTCCCAAAGTCCTGGGAATACAGGCATGAGCCATGGCTCCTGGCACATTTTAAAACAAGATCTGAAACATGCAGGGAAGTGTACATGATTTTTTTAAATTAAGTTGAAGTCTCGCTATGTCTCCCAGGATGCTCTCAGACTCCTGGCCTCCTCAAGTGATCCTCCTGCTTCACCTTCCCAAGTAGTTGTGATTACACGCACATGCCATCATGCCCGCTTCTATTTTAATATTCTTCATTTCTTATTTAAATTTGTTGATTTAATGTGTTTTACTTTTTTTCTTAATAGAGGATGTGAGTTCTGTAGAGTTTCCATTGAGGTAAGATTTTACAGATTTTTAAAACTTATATGTTAACTAAGAAAATATAGAGAAAAGAAACCACTATCTGTTGAGTAGATAACATGTTATGTGCTTAACATTTATTGTCTCATATAGTCAACATACAGCTTTGCAAAGTATCTCTGCTACTATCACCCACTTTATATTAATCAGATAACCATGGTTCAGAGAGGATGATTAACTGGCCTATGATTTCTTAGCTAAAAAGTAGCTGACCCTTGAGTTCACCATCAGCCTACCTTGAGCCCAAATCCATTCTCTTGCCCCTCAGCATAGATTGATAGAGACCTGTGCATCAATAGAATCAAGGTACAGGTCCTCATGGGATTAATTCACAAAGTCACATTTTGTTATATGTCAACTTTTTTCAGAGTCTTCCCTTAGAACACTGGTTAATCCAATAGTTCATTCTAATGTGTTTGAGAGTTGCAGTGATAACCAGTACCTTGCTTTTACCATGAAAACTTTTAGAGCAGATCTTACTTAGCTGCATTCACAAGACATAGGTTTGCGCTTCATAAGCAAGACCAGGTAAATCTTATAGATGAATTATTTTACCTGTTAGCAGAGATTATCACATACAGAAGTTGTTAAGTATATTTAGAGGTTATTTCTTATAGAATTATCTATTTACAGACTTCCCAGTTTAGTTTTTCTTGAAGGTAGTACACTGCCTAGTTGCATGCACTCTTAATTTTTTTCTAGAGTTTTTTTCTTCTTCCATGACTTTTAAAGTCTTTTTCTGATTACTTTCTTTTCTTTCTTCTTTCTTTTCTTTCTTTTTTCTTTACTTTCTTTTTGTTTTATGAGACGGAGTTTCGCTCTTGTTACCCAGGCTGGAGTGCAATGGTGCGATCTCGGCTCACCACAACCTCCGCCTCCTGGGTTCAGGCAATTCTCCTGCCTCAGCCTCCAGAGTAGCTGGGATTACAGGCACGCGCCACCGTGCCCAGCTAATTTTTTGTATTTTTAGTAGAGACAGGGTTTTACCATGTTGACCAGGATGGCCTCGATCTCTTGACCTCGTGACCCACCCGTGTCGGTCTCCCGAAGTGCTGGGATTACAGGCTTGAACCACCACTCCCGGCCCCCTGATTACTTTCTTCTCTGGTTCCCTTGGTATTCTTTTTTTCTATTATTTTATTCCTTTCTGCCAGCCCCATTTTTCTATAGCTAAAATGAAAAGCACATGGAAATTTACGATTTCACATAATCTTGGAAAGCAATCAAAAGTCTTTCGTATTTCAATCTGTATTTAATATTCTGTAAAAATGGTTGTTCAGGTGGAGGATCTGAAACTGAAAGTGACTTGTTTCAACATAGAAGGTTTAAACAAAGCAACATTTGAACTAATTTCAAAGCCCATTACTCTGGTTTCTGTATCATCATGTAAGTGAGTGTTTGAATAATAGAAAGGAAGAGGGAATGGGTCTAATTAAACCGATGGAAAAGGATAAGAATGGAATTAGCTGGAGAACCTAGTGGAAGTAGGTAAGAATAGAATTAGCAGGGAAAGGCCAAGTTTGAAGAGAAACAGTCTCAGGGTTGGTAGGACTAAGGATTTTGTTAAAGAGACCAGAATATTGGGCATTCTGACAAGTTTGATGGAGATAAATTAGAAGAATGAAAACAGAAAAAAACTTTGGGAATTATCTAGAAAGGCATATAAAAATAGGTTTCAAGAAAGTCCTGAATAGGTCCCTGCTTTTTGGTTTAATTGGAGGAGAAAACACATTTCAAGCTTTCTATTGAAAGATTTAAAAAAAAAATGAGCCATTGGGAAAAGTCTCTATGAGCATATAGAAATGTCCTATTATGTTCTTTCACCCCAGATTTCACAAGAGTGGCTTAGAGCCCCTTGAGAGCTAGGAGACTGAAGGTTGCTGAATTACATAGATGTGCGGCCCAGGGCAGGTGTCCCCTACCCTTTGACTCACTTTTTTCAAGTGTCTGATGACCTACCTATGTACATGTAAAGCAGGGGTAAGATTGGCTGGCATGTAAATAATGGAGCTTCATTTTGGTTTTTGGTAGCAGGCTTATGATGGAGGTAAATGACTGACTGAGCCTCCATTTAGTTGATTTCCAGGAATAGGTAAATGCAGAGCTTCAAGGTTCATCATTAGATTTTATCTTTTCAGTAATCTGTGCTTTGATGAGCTGAATATTTAAAGGTTGGAGACTGACATGAAGCCCTGCAGAAGAAAGATTTGGAAGTGGGAGACTCTTTCACTATATATAGTGTCTCCTACTTCCGGGTCTTTCTTTTTGTATATGTATATTACTTAGAGAAATCCAACCACCAGGTCTCAGTTTTTCTAGCAGTCTCTCTCCTTGGATATAAGTACCAATGAAGATTTTTAAGGCTTTGCTAGTTTATGTAGACCCAAACAAGGAAGGACCAGTATAGAATAAGAAACCTAATTTTATTATTTATAATGTTTCAATTTTTGTTGAGAAAAATATTCCCAATAGCAAATATACATTTGCGTCTTGACATTCATAGGCTCAGCTTTTAAATATTTCAAATATTTTAGGGTACTCTCTGTAGTGTTTTAGGGTGAAGGGAAGCAACAGGTCCTTCTTAAGTGGTTTTTGTGCTGAAAAACAAAAAATGTCATTTTCCAGTGACACAGATTAGTCTTTGAATGAGAGACAGATAATCGATAAGGGACAAGGTAACTGTATCTTTCTACCTCATCTTAGGTTATCAAGTTTGTTCCAGTTTAGATAACAAATGTTATGTCAACCATTAAGTAGATTTTCGGTTTATCCTTGAGGAAAGATGGGTTTGTGAGGACATATTACACCCCAGGTATGCCAATATATTGGCTGTCACTATTTGTTATGGAACTAAGAGTGAGTCTTTATTGCATATTATAGTTTAGGGAGGTAGAGTCACATGTAGGTAACTAAAATTTTTCTAAAAACAGGGGCCTTATTTAAATTATACCCAGAAGCATGATATGATACACAGATCTTTCCCCAGATTTTGTTTTTCTGTTTTTGTTATTTGTGAAGTGAGCACCAAGATAAGAGCTAGCAGATTTTCTTTTTAAGTACATGAATTTGTTCATTTTATTGTATCTTATGCTTTTCAGCAAACTGACTATGGAAAATTTACGGTCTATAAAAGTTGAGGAAGATGTCAATCTTGCTATCAAGGTAAAATGTTCTCTTGTGAAGTTGATTTTCTCAGATGGATTCTAGTTCTGTGTAGTGTTTAGTTTTCCTGTTTAGTAGTGGTGTAAGTATCATTATTATAAGTTGGTAATATAAAGTTGGTCAGATAAAAGCATTTTATAGAAATATGACAATTTGATTAAAAAATTTATACTTTTACTTTAGTCGATAACAAATGATTTGTAAATACTATGAGGGGTTGAAGGACAAAAAATGGAAAGGGCTGGAGAATATGTAGCAACAGGATCATTATATTAGAAGAAACTTTTCCACAATAGATTATATGTAAAAATTGGTAAAGGTTTTTGGATAAGTATTCTTACTGTGACTTTTAAAATTATTCTATTGTAGCTTAAAAAAATACTCATGCTGGGATAAAGCTGGAAACCATCATGAACACATGGAGAGAGGGAGGGTAACAACAGACACCAGGCCTGTAGTGGAAGAATCTAGGGGAGGGATAGCAGGAGGTGGGGGTACAGGGGAGGGATAGCATTAGGAGAAATACCTAATATAGTTGATAAAGTGATGGATGCAGCAAACCACCAGGGCACATGTATATCCATGAAACAAAACTGCACATTCTGCACATGTACCCCAGAACTTAAAGTATAATTTTTTAAAAAATTCATGCTTAAATATATCTTTAGTGAATCCAATTACTTATTGTAGCAATCAAGGAATCTGTCTGATACTTTTCAGTTCCCATACTGTACCACATAACATAAAGAGCATTTTGGCACTTATATTTTGATATTATGTAGTTTTTAGGAGAGAGCTTTATCTCAATTTCTCCTCTTGGTTCTCTGAATACACATTAATTATATTAGAAATTGTGAAAAATTATCTGGGCATGGTGGTGCATGCCTGTAGTTCCAGCTACCATGGAGACTGAAGCAGGGAAATTGCTTGAGCCCAAGAGTTTGAGATCAGTGTGGGCAACATAGGGAGACCTAATCTCTAATTAGAAAAACAATGTAGAGGTTTAATTGGGCAAGATGGCGTCGTAGAAGCGACTCAGGATTGCAGCTCTCAGTGACGGCGCAGAGGGTGAGTCCTAGCCGCATTCTCGGATGGACTTTTCTAGCCCACAGAGCGTTGAAAGTCCCACAGGACGCTAGTAAAGTAAAACCGGCTAACGCAGCCCTCTGGCGCGGCCGCTTCGGCCGCCGCCGCTTCGGCCGGCGCCGCAGCAGGACCCGGCACGGAACTCACTGGTCTGGGCGCCCTGTTAAACCAGCAATCTGAGAGTTTGAAGGGCAGATTGGCATGTCCATCTGATTGAACGGGACTTGGACAGTGAGCCAGACCAGGAGTTTCCTGGGAGTTTCCTGGGAAGCGTGATATGAGCCGGTGAAGTGGGCAGCGGCACGGGAGATCGCACGGATCCCAGTGTCCTATCGGCAGGCTCCTGGGGCGCCAGTGAGAGAGTCGAACTTTAAGCTCGCGGAGAGGGAGGGAGAGAGAGAGAGGACGGACTCTGAGGCAGGGAGCTGGGTAATCGGGCTCAGCGAGTCCCACCCTCACAGGGACAAGCAGGGCAATGGCTGGAGACGCTTGGCGCTGAGAGTTTTGCTGCCGGCATCTAGGACCGTGCAGCCCGGTGAGGGAGGGGCGTCCACCACCGCTGACACAATCCGCCCCTATTGACCTACCGCCCAGGGCCGAAGCAGCCTGCCGTTGCCAAGGCAACCTGCCATAACAGAGAGACTCCCAGGAGACGGGAGCTCTCCACAGCAGAAGGGAGCCCAGCAGCAACAGGGCAGAACCGCGCTAGTGGGTCAGAGCCCCGGCAGGCAAATAGTGAATAGACTGTCACCTAGTGGGGCAGGACAGTGCAACAGATACTCATAAAGAAAGCCCGAACTCCCTGAAACAGTGCATATAAGGGGGGGAAATAAAAGGGTGGCGTTTTATGAGTTCTATTACAGCAGACATAAACAACCTCCCAACAACACTGAATGAACAACGGAGCTCACAGCTCAGCACTGGAGCTACTATAAAGCACAAACCGTCTCCTTAAGCAGCTCCCTGACCCCTGTATATCCAAAGAGTCACCGCAAAAAAAGGACTAATCAGACTGACATTTGGCGGGCATCATTCTGGAACAAAGACAGCAGCAGAAGAAACTGGTATCATCCCTCACTCTTCCACAGCTGCTACAGGTATACTCCAGACAAACAGGGCCTGGAGTGGACCTCAGAACTCATACAGCAGAGGGGCTAGACCACTAGAAGGAAAACTAAGTAACAGAAATACTTCATCATCAACAATCTCAGCATCCACACAGAGACCCAATTGAAAAATCAGCAACTACAAAGACGACAGGTGGATAAATCCATAAAGATGGGAAGAAACCAGCGCAAAAAGGAGGAAAACACCCGAAACCAAAACACCTCACCTCCTACAGAGGACCAAAACTCCTCACCAGCAAGGGAACAAAGATGGATGGAGAATGAGTGTGACGAAATGACAGAATCAGACTTCAGAAAGTGGATAATGAGAAACTTCATTGAGCTAAAAGAACATGTTCTAAATCAGTGCAAAGAAACTAAGAACCTTGAAAAAAGATTTGAAAAAAAATTCGAGGAATTGATAACAAGAATGGAAAACTTAGAGAGGAATATGAATGAATTGAAGGAGCTGAAAAACACAACACGAGAACTTCGTGAAGCATGCACAAGTTTCAACAGCCGAATTGACCAAGCAGAAGAAAGAATATCAGAAATTGAAGATCAACTCAATGAAATAAAACGTGAAACCAAGATTAAAGAAAAAAGCACAAAAAGGAATGAACAAAATCTCCAAGAAATGTGGGACTATGTGAAGAGACCCAACCTACGTTTGATAGGTGTACCAGAATGTGATCAAGAGAATGAATCTAAGCTGGAAAACACTCTTCAGGATATTATCCAGGAAAATTTCCCCAACCTAGCAAGACAGGTCAATACTGAACTCCAGGAAATACAGAGAACACCACAAAGATACTCCGCAAGAAGAGCAACCCCAAGGCACATAATCGTCAGATTCACCAGGGTTGAAACGAAGGAGAAAATACTAAGGGCAGCCAGAGAGAAAGGTCAGGTCACCCACAAAGGGAAGCCCATCAGACTCACAGCAGATCTCTCGGCAGAGACTCTACAAGCCAGAAGAGAGTGGGGGCCAATATTCAACATCCTTAAAGAAAAGAGCTTTCAACCCAGAATTTCATATCCAGCCAAACTGAGCTTCATAAGTGAAGGAAAAATAAAATCCTTCACGAACAAGCAAGTACTCAGAGATTTTGTCACCACTAGGCCTGCTTTACAAGAGCTCCTGAAAGAGGCACTACACATAGAAAGAAACAACCAGTTCCAGCCATCCTAAAAGCATACCAAATGCTAAAGACCATCAACAAAATGAAGAATGTACATGAACCAATGGGCAAAACAGCCAGATAGCATCAAAATGGCAGTATCAAATTCACACATAACAATATTAACCCTGAATGTAAATGGGCTAAATGCACCAATCAAAAGACACAGACTGGCAAATTGGATAAAAAACCAAAACCCATCAGTGTGCTGTATTCAGGAAACCCACCTCACACACAAAGATACACAAAGGCTCAAAATAAAAGGATGGAGGAAGATTTACCAAGCAAATGGAGAGCAAAAAAAAGCAGGAGTTGCAATTCTCATCTCTGATAAAATAGACTTTAAAGCAACAAAGATCAAAAGGGACAAAGAAGGTCACTACATAATGGTAAAAGGATCGATACAACAAGAAGAGCTAACGATTCTAAATATATATGGACCCAATGTAGGAGCACCCAGATATATAAGGCAAGTTCTTAATGACTTACAAAGAGACTTAGACTCCCACACAATAATAGTGGGAGACTTTAACACTCCACTGTCAATAGCAGACAGATCAACCAGACAGAAAATTAACAAGGATATCCAGGACTTGAACTCAGACCTGGAACAAGCAAACCTGATAGACATTTACAGAACTCTCCACCCCAAATCCACAGAATATACATTCTTCTCAGCACCACATCACACCTACTCCAAAATTGACCACATAATTGGAAGTAAAGCACTCCTCAGCAAATGCAAAACAACTGAAATCATAACAAACAGTCTCTCAGACCATAGTGCAATCAAGTTGGAACTCAGAATTCAGAAAATAACTCAGAACCGCACAGCTTCATGGAAACTGAACAACTGGCTCTTGAATGTTGATTGGATAAACAATGAAATGAAGGCAGAAATAAAGAAGTTCTTTGAAACCAACGAGAACGAAGACACAACGTACCAGAATCTCTGGGACACATTTAAAGCAGTCTGTAGAGGAAAATATATAGCAATAAGTGCCCACATGAGAAAAGTGGAGAGATCCAAAATTGACACCCTATCGTCAAAATTGAAAGAGCTAGAGGAGCAAGATCAAAAAAGCTCAAAACCTAGCCGAAGACAAGAAATAACTAAGATCAGAGCAGAACTGAAGGAGATAGAGACAAGAAAAACCCTTCAAAAAATCAACAAATCTAAGAGCTGGTTTTTTGAAAAGATCAACAAAATAGACAGACCACTAGCCAGACTGATAAAAAAGAAAAGAGAGAACAACCAAATAGATGCAATAAAAAACGATAAAGGGGAAATCACCACAGATTCCACAGAAATTCAAACCATCATCAGAGAATACTACAAACAACTCTATGCACACAAACTAGTAAATCAGGAAGAAATGGATAAATTCCTGGATGCCTGTGTCCTCCCAAGCCTAAACCAGGAGGAAGCCGAAACTATGAATAGACCAATAACAAGGTCAGAAGTTGAGGCAGCAATTAAGAGCCTACCACACAAAAAAAGCCCAGGTCCAGATGGGTTCACAGCTGAATTCTACCAGACACACAAAGAGGATCTGGTACCATTCCTTCTGAAACTATTCCAAATAATCCAAAAAGAGGGAACCCTTCCCAAATCATTTTATGAGACCAACATCATCCTGATACCAAAACCTGGCAGAGACTCAACAAGAAAAGAAAACTTCAGGCCAATATCCATGATGAACATAGATGCAAAAATCTTCAATAAAATACTGGCAAATCGATTGCAACAGCACATTAAAAAACTTATCCATCATGATCAAGTAGGATTCATCCCGGGCATGCAAGGCTGGTTCAACATACGCAAGTCTATAAATGTAATTCACCACATAAACAGAAGCAAAAACAAAAACCACATGATTATCTCAATTGACGCAGAGAAGGCATTTGACAAAATTCAACAGCCCTTTATGCTAAAAACCCTCAATAAACTTGGTATTGATGGAACATATCTCAAAGTAATAAAAGCTATTTACGACAAACCAACAGCCAATATCATACTGAATGGGCAAAAACTGGAAGCATTCCCTTTGAAATCCGGCACTAGACAAGGATGCCCTCTCTCACCACTTCTATTCAACATAGTACTGGAAGTTCTAGCCAGAGCAATAAGGCAAGAAAAAGAAATAAAGGGTATTCAAATAGGAAAGGTGGAAGCCAAATTGTCTCTATTTGCAGACGACATGATAGTATACCTAGAAGACCCCATCACCTCAGCCCAAAAGCTCCTGCAACTGATAAGCAACTTCAGCAAAGTCTCAGGATATAAAATCAATGTGCAAAAATCACAAGCATTCCTATACACCAATAACAGACTTAAAGAGAACCAAATTAAGAACGAACTGCCATTCACAATCGCTACAAAGAAAATAAAATACCTAGGAATACAACTCACTAGGAATGTAAGGGACCTCTTTAAGGAAAACTACAAACACCTGCTCAACGAAATAAGAGAGGACACAAACAGATGGAGAAATGTTCCATGTTCGTGGTTAGGAAGAATCAATATTGTGAAAATGGCTATACTGCCCAAAGTAATTTACACATTCAATGCTATCCCCATCAAACTACCATTGAATTTCTTCACAGAACTGGAAAAAACCACCATGAATTTCATATGGAACCAAAAAAGAGCCCGCATAGCCAAGTCAATTCTAAGCAAAAAGAACACAGCAGGAGGCATCACGCTACCAGACTTCAAACTATACTACAAGGCTACAGTAATCAAAACAGCATGGTACTGGTACCAAAACAGAGATATAGACCAATGGAACAGAACAGAAACATCGGAGGCAACACAACATATCTACAACCATATCATCTTTGATAAACCAGACAAAAACAGGCAATGGGGAAAGGATTCCCTATTTAATAAATGGTGTTGGGAAAACTGGCTAGCCATGTGCAGAAAGCAGAAACTGGACCCCTTCCTGACACCTTACACTAAAATTAACTCCAGATGGATTAAAGACTTAAATGTAAGACCTGACACCATAAAAACCCTAGAAGAAAATCTAGGCAAAACCGTTCAGGACATAGGAGTAGGCAAGGACTTCATGAACAAAACACCAAAAGCATTGGCAACAAAAGCCAAAATAGACAAATGGGACCTAATCAAACTCCACAGCTTCTGCACGGCAAAAGAAACAGTCACTAGAGTGAATCGACAACCATCAGAATGGGAAAAAATCTTTGCAGTTTACGCATCTGACAAAGGGCTGATATCCAGAATTTACAAAGAACTCAAACAGATTTACAGAAAAAAAACAAACAAGCCCATTCAAAAATGGGCAAAGGATATGAACAGACACTTTACAAAAGAAGACATACATGAGGCCAACAAACATATGAAAAAGTGCTCATCATCATTGGTCATTAGAGAGATGCAAATCAAAACCACATTGAGATATCATCTCACACCAGTTAGAATGGCGATCATTAAAATATCTGGAGACAGCAGATGCTGGAGAGGATGTGGAGAAATAGGAACACTCTTACACTGTTGGTGGGAGTGTAAATTAGTTCAACCATTGTGGAAGACAGTGTGGCGATTCCTCAGGGACCTAGAAATAGAAATTCCATTTGACCCAGCAATCCCATTACTGGGTATCTATCCAAAAGACTGTGAATCGTTCTACTATAAGGACACATGCACACGAATGTTCATTGCAGCACTGTTTACAATAGCAAAGACCTGGAACCAACCCAAATGCCCATCGACGATAGACTGGACTGGGAAAATGTGGCACATATACACCATGGAATATTATACAGCAATCAGAAATGATGAGTTTGTGTCCTTTGTAGGGACATGGATGAATCTGGAGAACATCATTCTCAGCAAACTGACACAAGAACAGAAAAAGAAATACCGCATATACTC
Source organism: Saguinus oedipus (assembly GCA_031835075.1). Classification (NCBI taxonomy): domain Eukaryota; kingdom Metazoa; phylum Chordata; class Mammalia; order Primates; family Cebidae; genus Saguinus; species Saguinus oedipus. The sequence goes on along the minus strand of CM063175.1, from coordinate 4,157,156 downwards.
ACTCATAGGTGGGTGAGAAAAATGAGAACACATGGACACAGAGAGGCGGTCTACTATACACTGGGGACTGTTGGGGGAAATGGGGGAGGGACAGTGGGGGGGGCTGGGGGGGATAGCCTGGGGATGAATACCAAGTGTGGGTGAGGGGGAGGAAGGGAGCAAAACACACTGCCATGTGTGTACCTATGCAACTATCTTGCACGTTCTGCGCATGTACCCCAAAACCTATAATGCAATAAAAATTTAAAAAAAAAAAAAAAGAAAGAAAAACAATGTAGAAATTTAGAAATGTAAATTCTCTTTCCCATAATCTGTATTACTAAGGGATGCCAGTGTGTTTTCTAAGTTATTTCATGAAAAGCATACTTTAAACTCTTCATCCAAATGAAGATGCTGGTTTTACCCCAAGTAAAAAACCAATTCTGGAAGCAGAGACCCTTAATAAGCATGTGGTAAGATTTTAATTTCAGAATTTTTAAATTGTAATTTTTAAACATATTATTCAAAGATCCTTGATCACATTTGAAAATTTTAAATTTCAGAAGATTTTGTATTTAGTTGTTTAAATAATCGTTTTGAAGGTCTTGCATCACTATGAGATGCTGGAGGTTAGAAAACATAGCTGTGTGCATCCTAGAGTACCCAGAATACAGTTTTGCCTATAAAAAGCATTTTAAGAGATTTTTAATGTAACTAAGTAAGCAGACAAAGGAAATTTTATATAATGGGATGTTACAAGTAAGATCATATGAATAATATATCTAATAATTAAATTTAATGCATATCTAAAATAAGGCTTAAATTTATATTTTCTGTTAATGGTTAGAATGCATAAGTTCAGGGAAGATATGTTGAGAAAACATGTCTTTAAGTAGTCAATACATCAGAGATATGTAGTAGATAGGAAAGAAGTTTACACTATAGTTTTTAGCATCCTCCAAGTAGAGTTTAGATTTTAAAAATTTAATATATTTTAGTCACAACTTAAGTTCTATTAAATAGAACATACTTGATTGACTGGTCATTTCTGTTGTTTGTTTCTTCCTCCTCTTCCACCTTTTTAAAAATGACTTACCTGAGACTTCTTTTCACAGAATACATTTCTTCAGTGTCTGGTTTTTAGGGATCTCTGTCTCTATTGTCAGCCTATTTTGTTACAGGTTTCTAGTTTGTTGCTATGTATGGTTTTCAATTATCAATTATTGCCCTCCCCCACATGATTTATTCTTTTTTTTCTTTCTGTTTCATGGAGGAACCTGGTTTTATACAATTATTTGTATTTAGATTTTGGACACACAGAATTGAAACAACGTATATTATTTGAATGCAAACCCATTTAATTAAGATACTATAAAAACTAAACTCTGACATTTTTCAACACAAGAGGTAATTAATGCAACTTTGAATCATGAAGTTATATTTCAACATATAACATATTATTTAAATTTTTAAGTTACTTATTTCTACAATACTATAAACAATGTAAGGGCAAATTTTTGTCCCAGGTTATTTTGGTTAAAAAAAATCTAATGAATACCACTAGTTTTATATAATAATCAATTAGATGTATGGGATGAAAGGAAATAATTCAATGAAGAAGGGTAAGATAAACATAGAGACTGGATTAGAAAGTCAAGGTGAGAAAGATTATTATAATACACAGTAAAAGGAGTGGTTTAAATGAGTGCAGGAACTCTCTAGAATGAAAGATATGATATAACTTATTTAAAATAAAAATTAAGAAATGATAGCCAGGTAATAAAATACCGCTCAGATGTTTTTGAGTGACTTATAGCTGATTTTAATAAAAAACTGAAAGAAAATATAAGGACATCTACAGGTAAAAGTAATTTGTTGTACTCTTTAAAATAGCTAGTAGAGAGTAATTTGAGTGTTTCTAGCATAAAGGTCAAATTAATATTTAATATCTCAATTATTCTGGTTGATTATGTAAATGTATTAAGTTATGATGTATAACTCCCAAACATGTACCTTTATATTTTGTCAACTAAAAAATTATAAAAAAGGAAAGAAAAGTTAATTCTCACTTCTTTTAGTAAATTTGTGTTTTATACTTAATCTAGTCATAATTAATGGAGAATGCAAAGTGAGATCCATTTTGGGCCTTGTCAGCTTTATTGTGAATTATTAATTTTTGACTCTGATTCCTTGTTTAAGTTTTCTAACTCAATGTTTGACTTATTCTTAGGTTAATTACCCCATTAATCTTACTCTTTGATATAACTGTGGTAGCTGTTTTGAGTATTTTTGTTAATAGAGTATAAACAAGCAAGCAGTTTATTTAATCAAATTATTAAAATTACATATTCTGCTCATATGAACAAGGTTTTTTAACTGGATCTCTTAAAAAAGAAAAATCACTTTTAAGCTACAACACTCTCAGGGAAATAATTGTAGAAATTATTCATCTCTAGGTATATTCTGACATGTTTTGCTCATAATATCTGTAAGTAGTGGTATTATATGCACACATCAAATGAATGTAATTGATATTCGTGAATTTTTTAAAAATAAAGTACCTGTTATCATAGAATTATATGTTTGGAAGATTGTTAAGAGTATATAAAATTATCACTGGAAGATTGTTTTTTTGCTCTTAAAAGTATCTCTTGCAGTGGGCACATTGTGACATGAATTTTTTAGTTTCTTTCTTCATTTCTGTGAATACTGGAGAATGCTTGACAATCATAGATAATAGGTAAAAACCATTAAATCTTCAACTTGAATAATTATAGCTTAATTTGATTTATGTGAGATATTTTTCTCCAATTTTAAACTACCATCCTATATGGTGTAAATAAGCATCTTCAGCTAGTACTATATTGTTTACATGAAAATAAGAAAAGCATGTGAATTTTATAAGAGCATTTCACATTTCCATCTGACATTATAGTAGTACTTAAAAATGCTTCATAATTCTATTATTAGGTAAGTATTTCTCTTGTACAATTAAAAGTTTCAAGGTTAAATTTTATTTATTTTTGTTTTTGTTTTTTAATTATACTTTAGGTTCTGGGGTACATGTGCAGATCATGCAGGACTGTTGCATTGGTACACACATGGCAATGTGGTTTGCTGCCTCCAATCCCTGGTCACCTACCTCTGGCATTTCTCCCCTGTTTGGGTCCCTCCCTGACCTCTCCACCCACCTACTGTCCCTCTCTTGGCAGCCCCAAACAGACCGCAGTGTGTGATGCTCCCCTCCCTGTGTCCATGTGTTCTCATTGTTCGATACCCGCCTAAGAGTGAGAATGTGCAGTGTTTGATTTTCTGTTCTTAGGTAAGTTTGCTGAGAATGATGGTTTCCAGATTCATCCATGTCCCTACAAAGGACACAAAATCATCATTTTTTATGGCTGCATAGTATTCAATGGTGTATATATGCCACATTTTCCTTGTCCAGTCTATCATCGATGAGCATTTGGGTTGGTTCCAGGTCTTTGCTATTGTAAGCAGTGCCACTGTGAACATACGTGTGCATGTGTCTTTATAATAGAATGATTTATAATCCTTTGGGTATATACCCAGTAATGGGATTGCTGGGCCAAGTGGAATTTCTATTTCTAGGTCCTTAAGGAAGTGCCACACTGTCTTCCACAATGGTTGAACTAGTTTACACTCCCACCAACAGTGTAAAAGTGTTTCTATTTCTCCACATCCTCTCCAGCATCTGTTGTCTCTGGATTTTTTAATGATCACTATTCTAACTGGCATGAGGTGGTATTCAATGTGGTTTTGATTTGCATTTCTCTAACAACCAGTGATGATGAGCATTTTTTCATATATTTGTTGGCCTCATTTATGTCTTCTTTTGAAAAGTGTCTGTTCGTATCCTTTGTCCACTTTTGGATGGGTTTTTTTTTTTTTCTTGTAAATCTGTTCTATGTCTTTGTAAATTCTGGATATCAGCCCTTTGTCAGATGGGTAGATTGCAAAATTTTTTCCCATTCTGTTCGTTGCTGGTTCACTCTAATGATTGTTTCTTTTGATATACAGAAGCTCTGGAGTTTAATTTGGTCCCGTTTGTCTATTTTGGCTTTTGTTGCCAACGCTTTTGGTGTTTTAGTCATGAAGTCCATGCCTATGCCTGTGTCCTGAATGGTTTTGCCTAGGTTTTCTTCTACAGTTTTTATGGTGTAAGGTCTTATGTTTAAGTCTTTAATCCATCTGGAGTTAATTTTAGTGTAAGGTGTCAGGAAGGGGTCCAGTTTCTGCTTTCTGCACACTGCTAGCCAGTTTTCCCAACACCACTTATTCAACAGGGAATCATTTCCCCATTGCTTGTTTTCATCAGGTTTATCAAAGATCAGATGGTTGTAGATATGTGGTGTTGCCCCCAAGGCCTCTGTTCTGTTTCATTGGTCAATCTGTTTTGGTACCAGTACCATGCTGTTTTCATTACTGTAGCCTTGTAGTATAGTTTGAAATCAGGTAGCCTGATGCCCTCAGCTTTGTTATTTTTGCTTAGGATTGTCTTGGCTGTGCAGGCTGTATTTTGGTTCCATATGAAGTTTGAGGTGGCTTTTTCCAGTTCTGTGAAGAAGGTCATTGGTAGCTTGATGGGGATAGCATGGAATCTATAAATTACTTTGAGCAGTATGGCCATTTTCATGATGTTGATTCTTCCTAACCATGAGCATGGAATGTTTCTCCATCTCTTTGTGTCCTCTCTTATTTTATTGAGCAGTGGTTTGTAGTTCTTTTTGAAGAGGTCCTTTACGTCCTTTGTTAGTTGTATTCCTATGTATTTTGTTCTCTTTGTAGCAATTGTTAATCAGAGTTTGCTCATGATTTGGCTGTCTGTTAGTCTGTTATTAATGTATAGAAATGCTTGTGATTTTTGCACATTGATTTTGTATCTTGAGACTTTGCTGAATTTGCTTATCTGTTTAAAGAGATTTGGGGATGAGATGATAGGGTCTTCTAAAGATACAATCATGTCATCTGCAAATAGAGACAATTTGACTTCCTCTTTTCCTAATTGAATACTCTTTACTTTTTTTTTCTTGCCTAATTGCTCTGGCTAGAACTTCCAATACTATATTGAATAGGAGTGGTGAGAGAGGGCATCCTTGTCTAGTGCCATATTTCAAAGGGAATGCTTCCAGCTTTTGCCCACGCAGTATGATATTGGCTGTACTTTTTGTTATTTTAAAATGTAAGTATTGAGTAATGTTAGGATATAAAAAGATGATTTGACATTATTCTCTTACATCTGCATGTGTTCATAGGAATAATTTTCTGACATTTATCAGAACATGCTTTACAAGCATGTGTGTAGTAGATAACTGCTGTATAGTGCAATTCTGCTACTTTTCAGGATTAATATAAAAATAATTAGAATGTGGAATAGTGCACAATGTAGAATAGTGCAAAAGAAAATATGGCTTAGATGTCACTAGGAATCCATTTGAGTTCTGAAGTTAAGTTTGTGTACAATTTAAATAATTTATCTGTGTTCACCTGTGGGCAAATAAATTATTCTGTGTGTATCTAGATGTAAGAAGGCTCTAAATGGATTCAGAGAGAAATAGTTATACTGTAGTCTTAGTCTTGTACAACTTGGAACTTGAAAAGATCATGCCTGGGACTTTAATGCATTGGTATATTTTCATTTTCTAGTATAGATCTGAAGAAACATTTCAGGAGTTGGATAAACATGAGAAATAGAACACCTGTAAAACAATATATAACACCAATTTGGTTGAGTAGTATTTTAATAAGTAGACATTCTTTTCACAAGTAGAACTCTTTGAGTTCCTCTGTGGCAGCCACGTTTGCAGCAACATATGTATCAAATAATTATGATGCATTCCAAGGTCACAACTGTAGAAGCGGAAGAGATAGGAAAGACCTCACCACTTAGATATATGCATCAGCAGTGCAGTGGTAACAGCAATGAGTGAATGTAAAAGATGAGTCTGTATTTTGGTTCTGTAACTTTCTAGCTATGGGAACTGGGAAAAAAATTATTTAACCTGATCAAACACCAGTAACCTTGTTTATAAAAATAGTGCTCATATTTAACTCTTCGGTATGTGCAATGGAATAATGTAGTAACAAATGTGAAAACATCTTGTAAACTGGAAAGTCTGTATACAAATATAAGACAAAATAATCAAAGTGGCATTTAAATGAAAGCAGTATTGTTAGGACAAGAATGTGGACTAAGAACAGGCATGTGGATTTCTAATTCACGGTAAAGTGATGGTAACTTGCAGCAGGCTATTACTGCAGATTTTCCATAAAAATACAGCAGTTTTGAAAGTTAGACTTTTCGGAGGTGATTTTGTTTTGGCCTGGAGTAATTTCTTTCTGAGTACCAACTGTGGGCTAGGCAGTGAGTCTCTGAATATCCAAGATGAGGGATTATGCTATGGTAGTAGGAAGAGAGTAACAAACACAAAACACTTATATGTCACTATAACTTTTTCTTAAAATCAAAACAGAGAATGTTAGGATAGAGAAAATTGAAGAACTTTCTATTTAGCATGGATATGGGAGTGGCAAGGGAATTCTATGGTCAGTGCAGATCTTTCTGAGACTACCATTTAATGTCCCATCTCAAAGATGTGGAGTCTGCCATGTGAAAGTCTAAGAGAAAGACATTCTATATTTGTTCATTATTTTGTTCTTAACAACCTGGAATGACTAGGAAGCAGAAAGTGGGGTAACCATCATTGCCATCATCATCCTCATTATTCTAAGGTGAAGAAAAGTCTACAAATATGTGTCTGGAACATATTAGATGTTTCATGAATAATAGTGTTTTTTGTTTGTCTGTTTGTTTTTTGAGACGGTGTCTCACTCTGTCACCAGGCTGGAGTGCAGTGGCACGATCTCTGCTCACTACATCCTCTGCCTCCTGGCTTCAAGCCATTCTCCTGCCTCAGCCTCCCAAGTAGCTGGGACTACAGGCACATGGCACCATGCCCAGCTAATTTTTTTTTGCTTAATAGAGACAGGGTTTCACCATGCTGGCCAGGATGGTGTTTATCTCTTTATCTCGTAATCTGCCCGCCTCTGCCTCCCAAAGTCCTGTGATTAAAGGTGTGAGCCACTTCACTCAGCTGAATACACATTTTTATTTTCTCTTCTTGTGAAGGCTTGCTCTACTTTTCTGAAGTAATGTTTTAAGAATAAATTGCATACTTTATCTAATAATTGTTTGCCTTCATTTAAAAATTGCTTCTGTTTATTTCCTTTAAACAGAGTTCTATTTTTACTCCACATGACATACTCTGAGAATTCTCCATGCCATGCATAATTTTTAACACAGATTCTATAATTACGGATATATCAAATATTTAATCATATTATATTTTGTTCAAAATGCCTCATTATATTTAGTGATAACAACAGTAAGGGAGATGCTTTGAAGTTAATTCCTTTTTGAAATATGCCCACGAGTTAATTTTCTGTAAATATGATTTTTTTAATGCTCAGTAACCTAGTCAATAGCCACATGAAGATAAAAGATAAGCATGATCTACAGAGCATATGTGAGGTTTTCTCTTGAAATGTTTTGGTTTTCAATATGTGAACAGCCTTAAATCGAATTGCCTCTGAAGTAAAAAATAAAAGTAGTGTTTTTAAAAAGACTTTAAATAAAAAAAAATTTATTCTTGTTATTATTATTATTTTGAAATTTAAGTTATTTATTGAGACAGGCCATAGTGGCTGATGCCTGTAATCACTGTGCTTTGGGAGGCCAAGGCAGCCGGATCACTTGAGGTCAGGAGTTTGAGACCAGCCTGGTTTGTCTCTACGCAAATTACAAAAGTTAGCCCAGCATGGCAGCTCTTGCCTGTAGTCCCAGCTACTCAGAAGGCTAAGGCAGGAGAATCTCTGGAACCTGGGGGAGGGAGGTTGCAGTAGGCCAAGATCATGCTACTGGTTAACCTTGGGAAACTTTGATAGAAAAAAAGTTTTTAAATAGATTATTATTGATATTGCATTTAATAGGTTAACTCTGAGCATGCTGCACAGAATTATATGTGTTTACCTCAGACTTCATATCAAAAAGAGATCAAGACAATAAATCAGAAAGTAGAAGGTAAGAACCATTTTTTAAATTATACTTTAAGTTCTGTGGTACATGTGCAGAACAGGCAGGGTTGTTACATACGTATACACATGCCATGGTGGTTGGCTGCATCCATCCCCCTGTCATCTACATTAGGTATTTCTCCTAATGTTAGCCCTCCCCAATCCCCCCCTCCACTATCCCTCCCTTGACCCCCCCAACCCCTGACAGGCCCCAGTGTGTGAAGTTCCCTTCCCTGTGTTTATGTGTTCTCATTGTTCAACACCCACTTATGAGTTAGAACATGTGGTGTTTGGTTTTCTGTTTTTGTGTCACTTTGCTGAGAATTATGGTTTCTAGCTTCATCTGTGTCCCTGCAAAGGACATGAACTCATCCTTTTTTATGACTGCATAGTATTCTATGGTGTCTATGTGCCACATTTTCCTTGTCCAGTCTATCTTTGATGGGCATTTGGGTTGGTTCCAAGTCTTTGTGATTGTGAACAGTGCTGCAATAAACATACATGTCCATATGTCTTTACAGTTGACTGTTTTATAATCCATTGGGTATATACCCGGTAATGGGATTGCTGGGTCAAATGGTATTTCTAGTTCCAGATCCTTGAGGAATTGCCACATTGTCTTCCACAATGGTGGAACTAATTTACACTCCCACCAACAGTGTTAAAGGGTCCGTATTTCTCCACATCCCCTCCACATGTGTTGTCTCCTGACTTTTTAATAATCACCATTCTAACTGGCATGAGATGGTATCTCAATGTAGTTTTGATTTGAATTTCTCTAATGACCATGATGATGTGCTTTTTTTCTCATGTTTGTTGGCTGCATACATGTCTTCTTTTGAAAGGTGTCTGTTCATCTCCTTTGCCCACTATTTGATGGGGTTGTTTTCTCTTATAAATTTGTTTAAATTCTTTGTAGATTTTTGTCTTTAGCCCTTTGCCAAATGAGTAGCTCACAAAAACATTTTCCCATTCTGTTGGTTGCCAGTTCACTCTAATGATAGCTTCTTTTGCTGCGCATAAGCTCTTAAGTTTAATTAGATCCCATCTGTCTATTTGGCTTTTGTTGCCATTGCTTTGGTGTTTTAGCCATGAAGTTTTTGCCTATGCCTATATCCTAAATGGTATTGCCTAGGTTTTCTTCTAGGGTTTTTACAGTGTTAGGTCTTCTGTTTAAATTTTTAATCCATCTGGAGTTAATTTCTGCATAAGATGTAAGGAAAGGATCCAGTTTCCCCTTTCTGCATATGGCAAGCCAGTTTTCCCAAAACCATTTATTAAATAGGGAATTCTTTTCCCATTGCTTGTTTTGGTCAGCTTTGTCAGAGATCAGATGGTTGTTGATGTGTCATGTTACTTCTGAGGCCTCTGTTCTGTTCCATTGGTCTATATCTCTGTTTTGGTACCAGTACCATGCTGTTTTGGTTACTGCAGTTTGTAGTATAGCTTCAAGTCAGGTAGCGTGATGTCTCTAGCCTGAAGTCAGGAAGCATGATGCCTCCAGCTTTGTTTTTTGTTTTTGTTTTTGTCTTTTTTGCTGAGAATTGGCTTCACTATGTGGGCTCTCTTTTGGTTCCATATGAAGTTTATGATGGCTTTTTCCAATTCTGTGAAGACAGGGAGCTTGATGGCGATAGCATTGAATCTATAGATTACTTTGGGAAGTACAGCCATTTTCATGATATTGAGTATTCTTAACCATGAGAATGGAATATTTTTCCATCTGTTTGTATCCTCTCTTATTTTCTTGAGCAGTGGTTTGTAGTTCTCCTTGAAGAGGTCCTCTTCATCCCTTGTTAGTTGTATTCCTAGGTATTTTATTGTTTTTGTAGCAATTGTGAATGCAAATTCACTCATGATTTGGCTCTCTGTGTGTTATTGGTGTATAGAAATGCTTCTGATTTCTGCACATTGATTTCGTATCCTGAGACTTTGCTGAAGTTGCTTATCAGCTTAAGGAGATTTTGGGCTGAGATGATGGGGTCTTCTAAATATACAATCATGTCATCTGCAAATAGACATTTTACTTCCTCTTTTTCAACTTGAATATCCTTTATTTCTTTTTCTTGCCTGATTCCCCTGGCCAGAACTTCCATTACTGTGTTGAATGGGAGTGGTAAGAGAGGACATCCTTGTCTTGTACCAGTTTTCAAAGGGAAAGCTTCCAGTTTTTGCCCATTCAGTATGATATTGGCTGTAGGTTTTTTATAAATAGCTTATTTTTTGAGATATGTTTCACAGACACCTAGTTTTTTAAGAGTTTTTAGCATAAAGGGCTGTTGAATTTTGTTGAAGGCCTCTTCTACATCCATTGAGATTATTATGTGGTTTTTGTCTTTGGTTCTGTTTATGTGTGGATTACATTTATAGATTTGCATACGGTGAACCAACCTTGCATCCCAGGGATGAGGCTGACTTGATTGTGTTGGATAAGCTTTTTGATGTGCTGTTGGATTTGGTTTGCCTGTATTGATGATTTTTGCATCAATGTTCATCATGGATATTGGCTTGAGTTTTTCTTTTTTAGTTGTGTCTCTGTCGAGTTTTGGAATCAGGATGATATTGGTCTCATAGAATGAGTTAGGGAGGATTCCCTCTTTTTGTATTGTTTGGAATAGTTTCAGGAGGAATGGTACCAGCTCCTGTTTGTACATCTGGTAGAATTCGGCTGTGAACCCATTTGGTCCTGGACGTTTTTTAGTTGGTAATCTATTAATTGCTTCCTCAATTTCACACCTTGTTATTGGTCTATTAAAGGATTCAACTTCTTCCTGGTTTAGCCTTCAGAGGATGTAAGTGTCCAGGAATTTATCCATTTCTTCTTGATTTACTAGTTTATGTGCATAGAGTTGTCTGTAATAACCTCTGATGGTAGTTCACATTTCTGTGGGATCGGTGATTATATCCCCTTTATCATTTTTTACTGCATCTATTCGATCCTTTTATCTCTTCTTTTTTATTAGTCTGGTTAGTGGTATATCTATTTTGTTGATATTTTCATAAATCCAGCTCCTGGATTTATTGATTTTTTGAAGTGTTTTTGTGTCTCTGTCTCTTTCAGTTCTGCTCTGATCTGTTATTTCCTGTCTTCTGCTAACTTTAGAGTTTATTTGATCTTGCTCCTCTAGTTCTTTTAATTGTGATGTTAGGGTGTTGATTTTAGATCTTTTCTTGCTTCTCATGTGGGCATTTAGTGCTGTAAATTTCCCTTTACACTGCTTTACATCTGTCCCAGAGATGCTGGTATGTTGTCTCTTTGTTCTCATTGGTTTCGAAGACCATCTTTATTTCTGCCTTCATTTAAATATTTATCCAGTAGTCATTTAGGATTAGGTTGTAGAGTTTCCATGTAGTTATGCAGTTTTGAGTAATTTTTTTAAAACCTTGAGTTCTGATTTGATTGCACTATGGTCTGAGAGACTGTTTGTTATGATTTCCATTCTTTTGCATTTCCTAAGAAGTGATTGACTTCCAATTATGTGGTCAATTTTAGAGTAAGTGCGATGTGGTGCTGAGAAGAATGTATATTCCGTGGATTTGGGGTGGAGAGGTCTGTGGATTTTTATTAGGTCTGCTTGGTACAGATCTGAGATCAAGCAGAAGAAAGGATAACAGAGATTGAAGATCAACTCAATGAAATAGAGTGAGACAAGATTGGAGAAATAAGAGTGAAAAGAAATGAACAAATACTCCAAGAAATATGGGGTTATGGCCAGGCACGGTGGCTCATGCCTATAATCCCAGCACTTTGGGAGGCCAAGGTGGGTGGACCACGAGGTCAAGACATCGAGACCATCTTGGTCAACATGGTGAAACCCCATCTCTACTAAAAATACAAAAATTAGCTGGGTATTGTGGCATGCACCTGTAGTCCCAGCTACTTGGGAGGCTGAGGCCAGAGAATTGCTTGAACCCAGGAGGCAGAGGTTGCAGTGAGCTGAGATCATGCCATTGCACTCCAGCCTGGGTAACAAGAGCAAAACTCCAACTCAAAAAAAAAAAAGAAAGAAATATGGGGTCATGTGAAATGACCAAATCTACCTTATTTTGGTGTACCTGAATGTGATGGGGAGAGTGAAACTAAGTTGGAAAACACTCTTTAGGATAACATCCAGGAGAACATCCCTAACCTAGCAAGGTAGGCTAACATTCAAATTCAGGAAGTATAGAGAACACAAAGATATTCCTCAAGAAGAGCAACCCCAAGGAACATAATTGTCAGATTCACCAGGGTTGAAATGAAGGAAAAAATACTAAAGACAGCCGGAGAGAAAGGTCAGGTTACCAACAAATATAAGCCCATCAGACTCACAGCAGACCTCTTGGTAGAAACCCTACAAGTCAGAATAGAGTGGAGGCCAATATTCAACATCCTTATAGAAAATAATTTTCAACCCAGAATTTCATGTCCAGCCAAACTAAGCTTCATAAGTGAAAGAGAAATAAAATCCTTTACACACAAGCGACTATTGAGAGATTTAGTCACCACCAGGCCAATCTTACAAGAACTCCTGAAGGAATCACTAAACTTGGAAAGGGACGACCGTTACCAGCCACTCCGAAAGCATACCAAATTGTACAAACCATTAACACTATGAAGAATCCGCGTGGACTAATGGGCAAAACAACTAGCTAGCTTGAAAATGGCAGATCAAATTCACACATAACAATATTAACCTTAAATGTAAGTGAGCTAAATGCCCCAGTTAAAAGACACAGACTGGCAAATTGGATATAAGAGTCAAGAACAATTGGTGTGCTGTATTCAGGAGACCCCTCTCATGTGCAAAGACACACATATGCTCAAAATAAAGAAAAGGAGGAAGATTTACCAAGCAAATCGAGAGCAAAAGAAAGCAGAGGTTGTAATTGTAGTCTCTGATAAAACAGACTTTAAACAGACAAAATCAAGAGACAAAGAAGAGCATTACATAATGGTAAAGGAATCAATGCAACAAAAGAGCTAACTATCCTAAATATATATGCAGCCAATACAGGAGCACCCAGATATATAAAGAAGTCCTTCATGACCTACAAAGAGACTTAGACTCCCACACAATAATATTGGGAGACTTTAGTACTCACAGTCAATATTCGACAGATCTATGAGACAGAAAATTAACAAGGAAATCCAGGACATTTTTTATTTAATATATCATTTGACCAAATGTTTGTCTAAATGCATGAGGACTCATAAACTCTGATAGCTGAAGAAAATTATTTTCTATTGCATAGTCTGGAAGAACAAAAGGATTGAAATTATATGTCTTATCATGTGTTGGCAACAGATTATATTCAGAGTGCCAAAGAAACAGAGCTGAATTATTAGTTTAAATTCAAGATACTTGAAGACCTGAGGAAAGGAGTAAAAGATGAAATGAAGATGGAGGAAGACAGAGAGTACAGGAAGTACATGAGGGAACAAGAAGAAGCTTTATATAATGGAAGATGTTAAAATAAAATAATTCTTTAGAAAAAGATGGAGCATGGTTAGAAAGTTGGGGAGAATATGGCAACCTTCCATACCAAAATTTCTCAGAGAATTATAGCAAATATGTTGTCACTCCTGTTTTCCTCACTGCTGGGAAGGCATTAGAGATGGAAGCATCTAACCATGGGGAGTTGTGATTCATCTGCCATAGGTGAATATAAGCATATTTGCACAGCCATGTGTGTTTATAATTTGTCATGCACACTCAGTATAGACAAGAAGAGTTCAAACTTCAGAAAATCAGCTGAAGACCTTGTTAACAATGCACTCTGTGATTCAACAGACTTGGGATTCTGGCATTTTTAATAAGTTCTCAAGTGATAGTGAAGCTAGTGGTCCTTGGACCTCACTCTTAAGTAACAAGGAAATAGTTTCCTTTGGAAAAAATCTTGAAGAAGGGCAGTTGGATAGAAGGTCAACACATAACAGGGTAAAGGGAAAGCACTATATTGCCTTTATTTCTGAGTATGTTTCTGTCCAGAGGGGTAAAAAAAGAGGTAAAGAAATAGTAATTAAAGATGTCAGATACTACCCCTAATCAAAGAGAAAGAAAGTGGTGGGAAAATTGATTTTATAAGATGTCGAATGGGAAGAATCAAGACCACAGATTTAGACATTATTTTGGCTAAGGAAGAGAGATTGTGAGGCAGGAAATGGGGCAAGAAAGAAGATACTAGGCAACTTTGGGGTTTCTGAAAAAAAAAAACTTGAGTGAATTCACCTCAGATCATTTAGGATATTTGTACTCCAGAAGCTTATATTGTGGGTATTCCAGGATTACCAGAAGCAGGAGCATTACTGGAATTGGAGTAAACAATCGTGACTCATTATTTTCCTCTGTTACTGTGAGGCATAAAAGATATGTATTTTGTTGATATTAGCTATTCAAATGAGAGGTGTTTGAAAGTAAGAGCATTGGCTTTATTTTTAATGAAGCAAAGTGTTTTTTTTAATTGCATTTTAGGTTTTGGGGTTTTGTTCTATAAAAATCCATTAGACACCTACCATGACAAATAAACCAGACTAACTTTTAGAAACTAAAATATTACTGAATTTGTTACTTAAATTCTAAAATTGTTTTTTGAAATGAATATTGTCTTGATTTTGAAATATAAAATGTTATTTATATGCAATAAGCCTGTTGCCATACATTTTCAAATAAACATGTCAATACTGAAAGCTCATTATACATTATTTTCTGTGAGTTTTGTATATATTTTTGCATGAGCTAATCAAGAAAATTTCTGAGTATAGACTAGAAGTTTCAGAAATGTAGGCATATGGTTACACCACATGGATATGGAAAACAATAAATATTTATATTTAGTATTATTCCCTAAGTATATATTCAAGTTGATCAATTTATAACACTTTCAGTGATGAGATGTCAGTTATGCATTCAGCTGAACTCTCATCATAATGTTATACAGTCTCATTTGTAGAACAAATTAAAGAGCATGATGAATGTAATGATATAAATTATTCTAATGTATTTCATTAAATATATGATATAGGATTCTATATTCAGCTTTGACTTTTTTTTCAGATCATGATTTGCTCCCCTGATCAAAGATCATTTCTCCTTTCATCATCCAGCTTATACATATTAATATCAACACATTTTGCATTCACAACACATTCTCCCTTTTGAAATCTTAAGTGCATGTCTTATGAAGCCTAGATTCTTAGCTTCTTCAGTGTATTTCTGTCTTGTGAGTGTCCTAAAGAAACAAACCAAAAGAAAACCCCCAACTCTCAAAGTTAGCAAGAAGACTCAAGTTATTAGCACTACATTCATTTGTGGTTGGTTTTGTCATATTTACCCATGATTGATGATAAATCTCTTTTGCTTTATAGAGCCTCCTAAGAAGCCTTCTGATTTTGAGGTATTGAGTTTTATAATTAATACATATATATATAATTGAATATAGATTATTTTTAATGATGTATTTTGTGAAGTATACATTCATTAATAATCATTTTTCTTCCAAACCCATTTAGCCTGCCATTGAAATGCAAAACTCTGTTTCAAATAAAGCCTTAGAATGGAAGAATGAACAAACATTGGGAGCAGGTAAATTTTACAGTTCAGTAATATTAAAATGAATACTTCAATATTTGATATGTTAATAGTCTCATCTCCCAGTGTTTATTTTTCAAATTTGATGAAAATATTTGAGCTAAATAATGTTAATAGTGGTATCTACATTGGAAAAACCGGTATTTATAGGAACATGAATTTTAATTAGTTCTTTAAAAACATACCTTTAATTTCAAGTGTTTCTACTTTTATGTTTTGATACTATAGTGGTTTGTATTGGGAATTTCTGTATGTCTTAAAAATTCAAGCATGCACAATCATACATTCTGAGAGCAATTAGAACTATGACTTACAGATTATTAGAGCTGTGGTGGTGTTACAGCACATTTTGTCAGAGACAAAATGCACATGCCACAGGCTGGCTAAAATGCTTTCTTTCCCTCTTTGTGCAACTGCTTCCTTTTCAATCTTCATTCTTCAGTGTAGCTATACATACCTTGGGGGAATTTTCCATGGGCCTAGTATAAACTTTAATCTTAGCGATCTGTTTTCTTACAGTATCTATCTGAATTTATAATTTTCACTTTTCTGGGGCTTTGTTTTTCAGTACATTTTAAGCTAAACAAGAGCGAAGGTTTTTTTTGTTGTTGTTTTCTGTTTAATCTGCGGATATGAGTATAATGCCTTCCACATCGTAGGCAATCAATATATATTTTTTCAGTGTATGAATTAGTGAATGTTAAAATATGCAGACCTTTATATCCCAAAAGTACTAATATATTTTATTTCTGTCTCCTCCTTGAGACAGATTCACCTAACCTTTCAAAAATCTTGGATGCAGAACCTTCTTGTAAAAGAGCAAGGAAACTTAAAATATATCATTGTAAACAACTTACAGAAAAAATGAAACAAATGAAAAAGAAGTTTTATGAACTACAAAAGGAACTATCAGAAATAAAAGAAATAAAATCGCAGTTAGAGAATCAAAACGTTAAATGGCAGCAAGAGCTCTGCAGTGTGAGGTATGACATCCTACTTTTAAATAAATATTTCCACTTTTTATACTAAAAGTACATAGGATACCTTTTGTACTAGCTGACTGAGGTTTAACTGGGAAAAATATAGTGTCAAATAAAGTTCTTCACTGTGAATACTTCTACTGATAATTAAATGCATATGTATTTAAATCAGAATTTTAATAGCTATATAGAAGGCCATTTTCATTATTTACTTAAACAATTATTTTTTTTGATTTTTAATTTGTTGTATTATAATATGTGCTGCAAAGCATAACTGCATGTAAATATTTTTCTTAATTTCTAATTATTGACTTGGAATAAATTCTTCAATATAAAAATATTTGGTTAAATTATAGGTTTTTAAGAAGTTCTTTGTTCATTACTTCTAAATTGTTCTCAAGAAAATTTATATTCGTTTACAAAAAGGAGAGTATGAAACAGCCATTCTTTGCCCCCCCAAAATCATTTTCCTTTAATTATACACTTTTAACCTTAATGTGCATGGAGTATAAAGAAAAATATAGGATAAACTTCTGATTAGTTTGTTCAACAACTCTTTATTGCCTACATAAATAAAATTAATTCAGAGTTCTATGTTAAAAATACATATTTTTATTGTTTAATTAAATATTTTCTGTCTCTAAAAGATTTAAAATTTGTTGATAATATATATAATAACAAGATACATTTAAAGTATTACTCATAAAAGAAGCAAAAGGTATATGGAATAACAAATATTAGACTCTTTAGCCTCATCTCAGATTTTATATTGAAATTATTTTTAGGGATTCTTGCCATATTTTATAAAGAAGAATGTTAATGTCTAATGAATCTGTAAACATGCTTATAAAAAATAATGTGATTTTAATCAGTTAACTCTAAATGACCTGTCCTCATTGAGGACTAATTTTGACTGTGCGATACATTTAAATAGTAATTTTCAACTTATAAATTTACTGGATAACTTTTAATAAATATTCTTTTCCATAACAGTTGTTGAAGTTACCAGTAGCAGAACCTTTTTGACTAGAAGATGTTCTTTTCTCACTATTTTTCAAGTATATATGTCATTTGGAAGAGAGTAATAAATTAAATACCTGAGAACTTGAAAGGAAAAAAATATTCAAGAATATAGGAATTTTATTGGAATAATAAACTAATATAGGACCAGGTAGATGTTAAAGTGAATTCTATTTTCTAACAAAATGAATTTTAAGATAAGTGTATTTAATGGCAGGTTTACTTTAGACCAAGAAGAAGAGAAGAGAAGAAATATCGATATGTTAAATGAAAACATTAGGGAAGAATTAGGAAGAATCAAAGAGCAACATAGAAAAGAGTTAGAAGTGAAACAACAAATTGAAGTGGCTCACAGAATGCAAGATATGGAATTGAAGTCTCTAAGAAGTAATTTCAATCAGGTATCTCAATCTCTGTCAACAAATTTATATTTCTAACTTTATTTCATCCATATTACTTTTAATATCCCTCTGATTTAGTATGTATTATTTAGGTCTAAATCTAACAAAAAACTTGTCTTAAAATTAACTATGACATTTATAGCTACAGTTATTTATTATAAATTATGTAATCCAAGTGGTATCTTATTTCAGTACAAAGAACTTTTGAAAACAATGATAATCCATACCACATACTTAGTGATAATTTATTGGTATTTTGTTCCTAGCAACATAGTTTAGTGTAGTTTTCCTAGTTAACATTTAATACTGACTCAAACATTATCAAGAGGAAACAGAAGTTATTGCTATAGTAAATAAGCTCATGGTTTTCTAAGTAGAGCTCTCTAAATTTTATCTTCTTTACCACTTCTATTTTGAAATAGAAGACTGTCTTTTATATTTATATCTTTATCCAGTAGAATTAAGTGTGATTTGGTAAAGAAGTATTGGATGTAGACTCAGAAGACCTGGAGAAAATTCTACAACTTGTTTATATTTTAATCTTTTCATTTCAGAATTGTGATAACTAAATGGGTTCATTGATGTGTGTATGTAAAAGTGCTTGGTACCTACAACATCTGAAGTTATCAAACATTCACAAATATAATTCTTAAAATTAACTATAGTTTTTTAAATAGAATATCTATAGAACATTCTCAGGAAAAAGGAACTGAAGAGCTTCAAGAATTTTTTTCTGTCTAAATATATGCAGCACTAATGCTCTTAGTATGGGGTTTTATACAGGTTAGACATCAGAGTGTAAACCCAATTTTCTTAGTAGTCACATTGATTTAATCTTTTTTATTTTATGCTTTTGAGTTTGTTGTAATTCAGGGAAAGTTTTTGTTCATTTCTGAGGCTCTTAAAAATTATCTTGTCATTTCTGTTTTACATTCATGAATTCATTGTCTTCAAATAAATGTTTGAACTTTGGGGAATGTGTGCTCTATAGCATGCGAAGTTTTGATTCAATGGTTCTTCAAATAATAGCTATTTATGGAAACCCTTTCATTGTATAAATGTACAAGTTATTCTCTAATTTCAGATATGCCATTTTTGGGGGTGCTAGCTAAAAGTTTATTTTGTTTTATTTAGGTTTCTCACACTTGTGAAAATGAAAATGATCTCTTACATGAAGATTGCATGTTGGAAAAGGAAATTGCCATGCTAAAACTGGAAAGAGACACACTAAGACATCTGAACCAGGAGAAGGAAAATACATACTTTGAGGACATGAAGATTTTAAAAGAAAAGAATGCTCAACTTCAGATGACCTTGAAACAGAAAAAGAAAACCTTAACAAAAAGGGCACTCAGATATAGTGAGCAACTTAAGGTTCTGACAGCAGAGAACACAATGCTCCCTTCTAAACTGAAGGAAAAGCAAGACAAAGAAATACTGAAGACAGAAATTGAATCATATCATCCTAGACTGGCTTCTGCTATACAAGACCATGATCAAAATGTAGCTTCAAGCAAAAAACAAGAACTTGCTTTCCATGCTTCAGGAGATGCTCATTTGCAAGGAAAAATGGATGTTGATTTGAATAATATAATATATAACAATGAGATGCCTCATCAACCACTTTCTGAAGTTCAAAGTAAATCCGAAAGCCTAAAATTGACCAATTATGCAGGAGATGCTGTCAGAGAAAATACATTGGTTTTAGAACATGCACAAAGAGACCTAAGTGAAATACAGTGCCAATTAAAGAAAGCTGAATACATGTATAAAAATGAAGAAGATAATGTGCACACACACACTGAACAGCAGGAGTCTCTGGAGCAGAGATTACTTCAACTAGAAATCAAAAATATGTGGCTTCGACAGCAATTAGTTTATGCACTTAAGAAAGCTAATAACAAAAGCAAGATAACAGTTAATATTAGGTTTCTTGAGAGGAAAAAGGAACATCATCTCCTAAGAAAGAAAAATGAGGAGATATTTAATGACTGCAACCATTTAAAAGAACGTATATATCAATATGAAAAAGAGAAGGCAGAAAGAGAAGTAAGTATCAAAAATATAATTTTTTTAATACTCCTGAAAGAAAATTTAAAGCCATATTTGGCCTTGGCTTAATGCCGAGTTTAGTTGGATGGATGGATAGGTAGGTAGGTAGGTAGGTAGGTAGGTAGGTAGGTAGGTAGGTAGGTAGGTTAGGTAGGCAGATAGGTGATAAATGTATTCACTTTATCAGGTTAGAAACATACCTCATTTCTACCAAATGAAAGTTAAAGCTGAGAGATGTTTTACTTTGAGTAAGACATAGTGTCACTTATAAAATGTTGAGTTAAAGATTTTTAACAGATTAACATTAATGACATTGGCTAATACTGCTGAAATAAAAGTTTTAATGTCTCTTTGTGGCCACATTTTATCAACACAATGAAGCAGTTAAAAGGGAATGTCCATATCAGCAATTAGTATTTTGAAATTAAGATTCAATTCAGCAATTTACTCTGATATTAATTCTAAATTTTCCAGAGAAACTAAAGTGTCTTGAAGTAAAATTTGAAGTGTACCTTTCTGCATCTTTTAATAATACTTTTTAAATAGCTTTTTCTATATTTTAGATGGTAGAATTTTATTTTCATTCATGAAGTATTTACTTAAATCTGAATATATTTGAGTCTCAAATTATGTATTGTTATGACCACTCAATTTTTAAAGTCATCTGCGATTTATTAAATAACACCTTAGTATTAATGTAGTGAATTTTAGCAATATCAAATTTGAATTAATCATTCCACTGGTATTTATAATTTTGTTTGAATATCGTTACAAATAATTTGCCCGTAATTGCTATTTCAAGGCTTAAAGACTATCATGTGGAAGGAACTTTGTCCCAGGGAAAAATTATTGTAACTCTCTGTGATTTATTAGCTTTGCATTGGATCCCCATTTTCAATTCATGTATTTCAATACATGTAGCGTTCACGTATAGTACAAAAAAGTGAGTAGAGGAGAAAAACATAGCAGCTGAGGTCAGGAGGGATGTGGAGAGCAGGTTACCTAGGGCCTCTAAAGCCTTTGAAATAAAAATACTTTTATTCTGAGATAGAAATCTACTGGAAAAATTTCAGCAGGTGATTGAATATGTGAGGAACTTTGATATTAATTTGTGCTTCTAGTAAAAAGAAGGAAAGCATTCCACTGTGTAGAATTTACCTTCACTAGTCCTGCCCACATATTTTTTTGAAACTTCAGTAGGTCATAAAGCATTACAGATTCATTAGGGGACAAATGACTAGTGGGATGAATCTGGTGTCTAGAAAGAGATTACCAGTTTGGCAGGATGATAACACCTTCTTGTGTCCTTAAGTGGATTCAGTAATAAGCAGGAATCTGTATGCATAAAGAAAATAAGGTGAATCAATGTATTTGGGGATATTTTTGAAAGTAAATATTGTTAATTTGATAAGATAATTTATAAAATTAATAACAAACATGTCTTGTTAGGTCATTATAAGACAACTTCAAAAAAAATTGGCTGATCTCCATAAACAGTGTGAGTCTGAGGCTTCACTAAAGGTTACATCACATTGTCACATGAATCTCCAAGATGAGATACAGGATTCAATGAAGACTTTATTTCAAACCAAAAGTCAAGTATGTATTAAATGTAACATGCCAACAGTGAATCTATAGCTGGTTAAATAATATAAATTGTTTTATGATACTAATTTCCATGGGAATTCTTCTGTTATATGTTCATTATAATTAGTTTCATTACAATTTCATCTTTATAACATGCTTATTTTTAAAACTGTGGCTGTCATTGTGCAGTATTTTTCTTATTAAAATTTTTTCTCATATTTACCCTTGAGAAAGTTAAGAATTATACATCATTTATCCCACAAACTGAGAGAGTATTCTTGGGGTAAACAGTATTTTTCAGTGATTTGTGTTGCCATGGTGAAGCAAGCTGTATTTAATCAGAGAAGAATGTT
Organism: Saguinus oedipus; assembly: GCA_031835075.1. Taxonomy (NCBI): domain Eukaryota; kingdom Metazoa; phylum Chordata; class Mammalia; order Primates; family Cebidae; genus Saguinus; species Saguinus oedipus. The sequence continues at coordinate 4,135,122 of CM063175.1, read as the reverse complement.
TAATGGGATATTCCATAAAATTCCCTTATTTCTTAGCTCCACTTTTGTGAATGGATGCCAAGGACATTATACGATTCTCCAAAATGCAAATGTTTAGGTTAATATACATAGTATTTGAATAGCTAGGCAATATTTTAATTTTTAAAAATATATTGTATGAACATATAGATATTTAGATCATATATAGTAAGCATATTCACAATGGAAAATAAATCATTTTGATACTGCCATTGGATGTTTTAAAAAGAAGTTTATTGGGATAAAATTCACCTATCATACAGTTCACCCACTTAAATTGTACAACTCAATGTCTCTTAATACATTCACAGTATTGTATAACCAGCACCACAAACAATTTTGGGACATTTGCATCACCCTAACGAGAAATGTCACATCTCTTAGTCATTGCAGCCACCCACCTCCATGTTTCTTCACCTTCCCCAGTCCTAGGCAACCATGATCTAATTTTTGTCTTTATAGATTTGCCTATTCTGAACATTTCATAGAAATTGAGTCATACAATTCGTAGTGTTTTATGAGTACCTTCTCTCACTTAGCATAATGTTTTTAAGGTGCATCAATTTGGTAGTACATATCAGTACTTCATTTTTATTTAATTATATTCTATTGCATGGTTACAGCAGCTATTAATTCATCAGCTGATAGAACTTTCCGTTGTTTCTACTTTTATCTATTATGAATAATGCTGCTATGAGCATTCATTTACAAGTTATTGTGTGGACCTGTGTTTTTAATTCTCTGCCACTGGGTTTTATATTTCATTAATTGGGCCAACTCTCTTAACTCTCTGCCTTCCTCATGCTATTCTTGCATTTTTAGTTTTTGTTCATTTATCCTCTTTATTCAGATTTGTTGCACAAATTTTCCTTTTTCATGAAGCTTTCTCTGACTGTTCTGCCTTTTATTGACTTTATGCTTCAGGACACATTTTCTAGGCGGTACACAAAAATTTAACTTTCAATTTTACATTGCTTTATTTTCTCATGAGACATAATCTTGTCTTATTATAAATTTGCCTAAGCAGGTAATAATATCTGGCAGACATTCTACCTGTTATTGTGTAAATTGAGAATATTCTACTGTACCAGTTGTTACAACACAATTAAATACTTTATACTGATAATTTGTATTTTTAGACATTGACATAATAAAGTTTTATTTAAAATATATTTTAATAAATATAAAACATAAACCACTCTAATAGAGAATTGTTCTAATCCATACTCATATTTTTTCTGACTACTGAGAAAAATTATTTCTGCATTTAAGAAGTTTCAAATTTTGAAGCTTCCAATTTTAGAATAGGGATTTTCAACCAGCAATACAGGCTCTCCTGTGGCATTGCATCTTGATAAACCCATTATAAGTTGAGCATATTGAGAATGAGAAACATAGACAACATAAACTTTATCTAAAGAAAAATGTTTAATAGAAAAAGAAAAATCAAAAAACTATAAAAGAGTGCTTACATAGAATGAGCATAGCTCTTCCTGAAGTTAGTTGAGAATCAGAAATGTTATGGGGACCAAATGAGAGTTTTCAAAAAATTATCTTAGTTAGATATGAATGAACAAACCTGAAATATTGTGAACTACTGATGACAATGCTTTGAGGTCATCTTTGGAAACAAAAATGTAAATGTAACTATTATTTTTAACTTATTATTAGCATTTAGTATTTTATGTTTACAAACTTTTTTACCAAATAAATTTTGGCAGTGTAAATTCTATGAATGAAACTAATGAAAGTATAAATCATTGGGCTGTTTTTAAAAACGTTATGTCTTCAATCTGTCATTATTGGAATACAGTGTATAAACTGCATGTTATAAAACAGTTTACACACATATAACTCATGAACTCAAGAGAAATAATATTCTTAGGAAAGAAGAGTGTCTCTAAATTTTTAATAATAATTTTCTTTGATATTTTTTAAAGTCTGAAGATAGAAAAGAGAAATTAAGCAAATGTTTCAAGTTCATGCAATCTCTAGAGCATAATTTGGATCAAGAAATAAAGAAAAAATGAATTAGGAAAAGAAATTACTGGAGAAGATTTCAACATTTTAAAACTTTAAAAATATTTATTAACTATAATTTCAATATATTTATCAAAACTGAAATACACATTTGACCTGTATCTGAATTTTATAATTAAACAAGTTATTCTATTTAAAACTTTTTTGGAGTAACAGCACAACCTGAAACACTTTTTAAATACCTAAATATTACACTGATTCTTTAATGATTTTGAAAATAAGGACAATGCCTTTGGCATATAATGTCAACTACACTCTTCATTATCTACTTTGAATTTTTGTTTCTGAAGATATTTTTATCTGTATTTGGTAATCTTCCTCTTGGTAGTGTGCTTAAATGCTATCCTTTAATATCTAAAAATCAGGCCGGGCGCGGTGGCTCAAGCCTGTAATCCCAGCACTTTGGGAGGCCGAGGCGGGTGGATCACGACGTCAAGAGATCGAGACCATCCTGGTCAACATGGTGAAACCCCGTCTCTACTAAAGATACAAAAAATTAGCTGGGCATGGTGGTGCGTGCCTGTAATCCCAGCTACTCAGGAGGCTGAGGCAGGAGAATTGCCTGAACCCAGGAGGCAGAGGATGCTGTGAGCTGAGATCTCGCCATTGCACTCCAGCCTGGGTAACAAGAGTGAAACTCCATCTCAAAAAAAAAAATTAATATCTAAAAATCTGTCTCTGTTATTTTTGAACACCATCAAAAATTATCTTGATTAACTTTTCTTTTTATTTGATTTTTTTTAGTTTTTAAAAATATTATGGATATGTACTTATTTTCTACCAGTACCTCCCATGCAGATGTGAGATACATATATCAATAAACTTCTGTTGTTTTTTATATACACACATATGTGTATATATACACATATATTACATGTATATATATATGTTATGATAAAAATAAGTATGACTTTAAAAAGAGTAAAATCAGTAATTTTGCTTCTACCATCCAAATTAAAAATGGAATTTTCCTCAGTGGCTTTGAAAGCCCAACGTGGCTACTTTTCCATTTGCTGAAAAGTTTAATTTGTTCTCTGATTCCAATTAATATTTTACTCTCATTATCTTTCTCTGCATAGTTTGGATCCCTTTCACTTTGTTAGCACTGTCCTAACACAAATCTTTAGAACCCTTCCTAAAACAGTCTTTAAGTCTTCACATGATCTCACTTCTGATTTCCTTTCTAAAACTATGCCTCCATCCTGGGTGACAGAGTGAGACTCTGTCTCAAAAAAAAAAAAGATTTTTGGTAGAGATGGATTCTATGTTGCCCAGGCTATGCCTCTTTCCTTGTCCCTCCTTAACTCAGACTATTTTCTTCTCTAATTTTCTCCTTTGAATAATCTTCTTGATATTGTGTGTGTGTGTGTGTGTGTGTGTGCTCTTTTTTCTTATAGACTGTGGTCAAAAGGCATCAAAATATATTTTTGTGTCTTTTGCAAACATTCATATATAAATATGCTTTTTCCCCATTGATGCTGGTCTCAGAGTGAAAACTCATATTTAATATGTGTTTTATATTAACATATTAGGTTGGGGCAAAAGTCATCATGGTTCAAAAACCGATGACTTTTGCCCCAATCTAATACTAAAATGAGTTTAATAGTTTATTTATGAAAACTCTATATATGGTTTTAGTATCAATCCTTTATCTGTCATATATGTTGTAAAATTTTCTTCATATTACTTACATAAAACTAAATTTGGTTTAAATGTTTTCAAACTATGTTACCTTGAAACAAATGAGAGAGGATCATCATTTATTGATTGGTTTCTTTGTAGGTTAGAATGTGTTTAAGAAATTATTAAGTATTAGTCTGAAACATTTTAATCATTCTGTACATTCCTGCAGATATAAGAACATTTTAGAAATTACAGAAAAGGAGTTAAAGGAATGTTAAAATGAAGAGCTTAACTTCCATGGAGATTTTAAAACCAGTCTGCTTGAAATGGATATTCAGATGAATAAGCTAACACATAATACACTTTTTAAAATCTGTACTTTAGGTTCTAGGGTACATGTGCAGATCATGCAGGATTGTTGCATAGGTACATACATACATGGCAAGGTGGTTTGCTGCCTCCATCCCCTGTCACCTATATCTGGCATTTTTCCCCATGTAGTCCCTCCCCAACCTCCCCACCCCCTACTGTTCCTCCCTTAGCTCCCTCCACAGACCCCAGTGTGTGATGCTCCCCTCCCTGTGTTCATGTGTTCTCATTGTTCAACAACCACCTAAGAGCAAGAACATGTGGTATTTGGTTTTCTGTTCCTATATCAGTTTGCTGAGAATAATGGTCTCCATATTCATTCATGTCCCTACAAAGAACATGAACCCACCCTTTTTTATGGCTGCATAGTGTTCCATGGGGTATATGTGCAACATTTTCTTTATCCAGTCTATCATTGATGGGCATTTGGGTTGGTTCCAGGTCTTTGCTACTATAAACAGTACTGCAATGAATACATGTGTATATGTCTTTGTAATGAACAATTTATAGTCCTCTGGGTATATACACAGTAATGGGATTGCCAGGTCAAATGGAATTTCTATTTCTAGATTCTTGAGTAATTGCCACACCATCTTCCCCAATGGTTGAACTAATTAACCTTTCCACCAACAGTGTAAAAGTATTCCTTTTTCTCCACATCCTCTCCAGCATCTGTTGTCCCCTGATTTTTTAATTATCTCCATTCTAACTTGTGTGAGATGGTATCTCAACGTGGTTTTGATTTGCATTTCTCTGATGATGAGTGATGATGAACATATTTTCACATTTGTTGGACTCATAAGTGTCTTCTTTTAAAAAGTGTCTGTTCATATCTTTCACTCACTTTTGAATGGGTCTTTTTTTTCCTGTAAATCTGCATTAGTTCTTTGTAGATTCTGGATTTTAGGCCTTTGTCAGATGAGTAGATTGCAAATTTTTTTCCCATTCTGTTGGTTGCCAGTTCACTGTAATGATTGTTTCTTTTGCTGTGCAGAAACTCTTAAGTTGAATTAGATCCCATTTGTATATTTTGGCTTTTGTTGAAATTGCTTTTGGTGTTTTAGTCATGAAATCCTTGCCTGTACCTATGTCCTGAAGGGTTTTGCCTAGGGTTTCTTCTAGGATTTTTATGGTGCTAGGTTTTATGTTTAAATCTGGAGTTACTTTTAGTGTAGGGTGTAAGGAAGAGGTCCAGTTTCAGCTTTCTGCAGATGGCTAGCCAGTTTTCCTGGCACCATTTATGGAATGTAATTAAGAGTTACACCATGGGATTTACAACAATAGCTTAGGCCCTCTATCTCAAACTGCTTGCCCTTGGTATCCTCTTCCCCTGTTTTGAGTGAAAATGGTCAGGCCACATTCTACTCATTAGCAGTAAGTCACTAAGTTTGGCTCATATTCTTTTTTAAAAATGAAATCAAATATTTTATGTTTTCAGTTGATGTGTACATACATGTTTATGGGATATAGAGTAAGAGTGATATCTCCACCATATATGTATACAATATGTAATGCTCACATCAGGCTAATTAGTATATTAATCACCTCAAACTTTTGTTATTTATTTCTGTTGGGAACATTCCAAATCCTCTCTTCTAGCTTTTTGGAAGTATCCCCTAAATTATAGTTAACTATATTCACCCTACAATGCCACAGAACATCAAAATTCATCCTCCTATCTAGTTATTAGCTATTACCAACTTAGTAAATATCACTGATAAGTATTTCAAGCATTGGCTTTCTTTTCACATATTTAAAATTTCTTTCTGAATGACTGACTTAAAACAAAAGGAAACAAATATACAATAATTATGCAGGTTACAATTACTTTAAAATGTACCCTTTTGATTTGTTTTTATTTTTATTTTTAATTTCTGTGGGTACATTGTGTGTGTATGTGTGTATACACACACATATATATAGATACACATATACATACATATATATATGGGTTACATGAGATATTTTAATACAGGCATAAGATGCCTAATAACCACATTAGGGTAAATGGGATTCGTCACCTCAAGCTTTTATCCTATGCGTTACAAACAATTTAATTATACTCTTTTAGTTATTTTTAAATGTACAATTAAATTGTTACTGTATTTTAATTTGTTTAGACACAAGCAGAAACTCAAGAAAGCCTATAGCACTTAAGAAATCATTGATGGGATTGGGGCCCAAAGTGGCTCCAGCCGGATGTCGTGGTGCTTGCGAAGGCGAGGCCAAGAGTTCAAGGCCAACCAACCTCAGCAACCTTACAAGCTCTCAATGATTGGCAAAAAAAAACAAAACAACAACAACAAAAAAAAAATTTAAAAAAAAGAAATCATTGATGGGATTGACTCAGGGTGGCTGGCAAAATATTAGGGAAATATTAGGGAAAGTTAGAAGGCCAAAAGGTTTTAATGGAGTGGGATGAAGGCAGCCAGTTCTTTACCTCAGAATTTTAAGTCATAGGGTAAGATTAGGATAATAAAGCTTCCCCAGATAAGTCTGTTTACCCCACATTTCTTTGTCTCTACTCTTATTTGTTTGCTTGTGTAAACTTTGCACTGGATGGGTCTCTCAGGGGGAGGTCAAAGGGAAATTACCTGTTAATGGTGTTTACTCTGGGCCCCCGGAACCGAGACCTTTTATAATTTGTAAAAGCTCTCTTTTAACCATGTTAATTATCCACAAGTGTGTTGACTTAGAACTTCTGTTATGAAATCTATACTGAATAAATGTGAGGAAGGATAGGGAGTAGTGGTCAGTTAGCTGCAATCATCCTCTGAAAGCAGCTGACCACCATGCCTAGCCCACTCAGATTCACTGTATTCTAGTGTGTGAGAGTGTATTCATTCATCGTGTCCTTGAGTCAGGGTCTGCAGGGCAGGCCTCTGCAGGTGGTGATCAACATCTCAGGTGGTGACGCCAATGTGATTGAGGTCTCAGGTGATCCCAATGTGATACTTGTCACAGTGTATGATGTTGTTTTAATATCATCATTCTCAGCAAACTGACACAAGAACAGAAAATGAAACACCACATGTTCTCACTTATAGGTGGGTGTTGAACAATGAGAACACATGGACACAGGGAGGGGAGCACCTCCCTCTGGGGCCTGTTGGGGACAAATAGGGGAGGGACAGTGGGGAATAGGGAGGTTGGGGAGGGATAACATGCAGAGAAATGCCAGATATAGGTGACAGGGGGATGGAGGCAGCAAACCACATTGCCATGTATGTACCTCTGCAACAATCCAGCATGTCCTGCACATGTACCCCAGAACTTAAAGTGCAATTGTGTGTGTATATATATATATATATATATATATATATATATATACTGAAAAAAAAAGATGGAGCTCATAAAGATCTGGAATCTGAACTCTCCAAAATGAAAACTGTAGAAGACTTTAATAAAACAGAATTAGAAAAATATAAAGACCTCTATCTAGAAGAATGAAATTTAGGAATTTGTTGTAAAATCAACTAAACAAGTCAGTCAAAATAAAATTATAGAAAATGTATTAAGCTCATTAATTTGCCTCAAAGATATGATTTTTAGTGAAACAGGTTCACAACATCAGTGGGAACTGAAAGTTAACTAGGTAATATAATTATGGAAAAATGATGTTAGTAAATGAACTGACCTTTAAAATGTTTGTCCGAGAGAGTTTATGTCCCTTCCTCACTTGTTGGTATTATATGGCTTATTTTTCCCTTCACATTTACACCTAGTCAACCTGATCTATTAGCATTTAATTCAGACAGTAATCTTGTCATGAAATTACTTTTCAGCATGTTCCCAAGTAGATGTACTAACAAGTTTAACTATTGTTTGGAAGATTAAAACTGAGACCAAAATGGTCACGTACAATTACTAATACATTTCACTTTCTGGCACTTGGTAAATTAACTGTCTTTGATAGTTATCTTGGGTATTATTATTAGACAGCACCCTGAGAAAAACTATTATACAACTCACCATAATGCAGAATCAGTGGGAGTCCTGAGCTTGTTTTCTTGCAACTAGACAGTCCCATCTAGGGGTGATGGGAGACAGTGAGAGATCATCAGGCATTAGATTTTCAGAAGGAGCATGCAACCTAGGTTCTTTGCATGCACGTTCTCAATAGGGTCCATGCTCCTATTATAATATAATGCCACTGCTGATCTGACAGGAGGCAGAGCTTCAGGTGGGAATGCCATTGATAGGGAATGGCTGTAAATACAGATATAGCTTTGCTTGCTCACATGTTGCTCACTTCCTGCCATGCTCTGGTACCAGTCCATGGATTGTGTTGTGGATTGGGCCCCTTGTCCTAAGAGACAGTGGCAATTAATCCAGGTTAAATGTGATGATATCTTAGCCTGGGATATTAGAGGAGAAGGCAGTGAGAAGTGGTCAGAGTCTGAATTTATTTTATCTTTTTAAAAGCTAACAGATCTTGCACATGGATTAGATTGTGGGTTGTGGAATAAAGAAAGAAGTCAAGGATCATCATATTAAGAGGACAATGGAGAAAAAAAAATGAACACCTCTGTAGATGCTTAAGGGAACTGTGTTAAGAGGCAATATCCATCTCAAATAATAAAAAAAAAACTCTTTGCAAAATGAAAACAACACTTGAAGTCCCAAAATGTTCAATAAAAAAGATCTTATGGGTTTTGTCTGTTCAGCCACTATCTTACCAGATTAATGTATCCTGGTTGTACATTATAGCCTTAGGTTTGAACAAACACTTGCCATGAACTGAGAGGGGCCAATGTCACTATGGGGTAAAACTTAGAGGAAAGCCAGCCATGACAGCAAAACATGTTTATCTTCAGAGTGTTTGTAATGAGGAACACTCATTACTTGAAGTCATTGTTAAATATTCTGAGACAAGGGAATTAGGAAAATTGAACTCCCAGTAAGTTATGAGTCATGAGAATTTTTCTATAAGGAGAGGTAGCTTGGATGCAGGGGTTCTGTAGCAGGTGGAGTTCAGGTGAATCTGCTGGGCCAACCCAGAAGCCCTGTCTGACTATTTTCCTCTGCAGTTCAGCCATCTAGCTGTACGGGGAAGCATGCTGACCTGACTGGTGGTTTTTGGGCATCTACCCAACCATCTGGCCCACCATTCTCATTGTCCAAAATATGATAGAACAGGTAATATACCTGACTGGGAGTTTGCCTTCTGTGTCTTGTGATAACAGTGTTTCTCAATGTGTGGGCAAGCAGACCCTCTGTGTTTTACAACTGCAATGAGGTTTAGGAGAGGCTGGTGCTACCTGTTTCTGTCGGGATCTATCAGCAGGTAAACCAAATTAAAGCACCTGGAAGATGTCATACAGTCCACATAAATGGCATTTTAAATTTGAAGTATTATAAAAAGTCAACTTAAATCCTCTTACTTACCTGGCATGTCCACATATTTAAAATAAATTATGTGTTAATTGCACATAGTACTGATACGTACAGTTTGTTGCCCTTTGGAAACTAGAGCTATTTTGAGTGATTACACTGGTTACAGTTTTGATGTTAGAAATGCCTAATCCAGGGATTACACTGGTTAGTTTTGATGTTGTACTCTGATTAGTTGTTATCCTCATCTGAGTCACTTGTGGAAGTTAAATCTAACAGCTCTTCTCTCATTGTTTATCTCTTTGAACTGAAGAGGCTGAGATTAAAGACTTTCATACTCATCCGAATGTCTTTTTCTTTGTTCTTTTATATTACCTTTGTCTAGGACATGAGACTGAGACGTCAACAGTGACAAACTGGATCATAGAATCTCAAAGTATCAAGTTTGGATAGAAAGGAGCTTGGCAATTTTGTGGTCCACACTGCCTCAATTTACCAAGGAAGCTGTGCAAACTCAGGTCTCCAGATTTATCCCAGAGACCCCACTCTGATGTTGCCCATAGCATTCCTGTTCTTAGGCCCCAGCAACAGGCTGCTGGGCCCTGTACTTAAAGGCCTCTGCACTGGTCCTCCCATGGTGGGTGTGTTCCTGTGCACAGAGTGAAAAGCTGTGATGCACACAGCCAGTCTTCCCACTTCTAATCTGTTCTCTGGGCTCCCAGAAACCCAAGTTTTTTCTCAAACATACAAATGCCCATGGCCCAGGCCTGCCTGGGCCTCCTGCCAGATCTAGGCCAGTGTGCACAATTCTGGGCCCAAGGGGCAGCTGTTTGCAAGGGATGTGCACTGAGTAGCTTGGTGTTTGCTCTGGTGTTTTCCACCCACGTTTAAGAGGGGATGTTCAGGCTGGGACACAGAACCCAGGTGGAAAGGGAAGAACAGTGGGTCAGAATTCAATTGGTGTTGGTGACTGAGGAATACATATTTTAGGGGCAGGTCTGTGCATGGCACAGCTGTCTACTATCTCTGTCTCACTTACTCTGCAGAAGTAAACAAACCCCCTGGGTTGACCCAAGTCTAGACTGTGTCCAGCAGCCATTTCTTATGAGGTAGCCCAGAGTAGAATTGCTTGCTTTTCCACCTGGTGGCTCAATTGGCTAATTGAGCCCCAGGGTGCACAGGACCTCCACTGAGGGTGCTGAGTGGGAAGGACCTGTCCTGCAGGAGTAGGTGTGCATGTTCTCTAATGCATTTTGGCTTTTTGTAAGAAAAGAGGATAAATGTCTAACGGTCATGCTTTTCAGTTCTTTTCCAAACTCCAGCAATAGAAGAAATTAACGGGCATTGAATAAACCCAGAGGATTGTTGCATAGGAAAATGAGCATTTCCAACAAAGAAACTGTGTGTGTTTAAAGAGAGCAAATTTGTTTTAAAGCAGCATAATTGAGCCCCACAAAACAAAGTGTCCAGTGAAAGACAGTAGCCCTATGGTCAGGTATTGGGGCTTAGAATGTGTTATATGCCCTCTTCTTTCTGGTTCAGGGTTGATCTGCTGTGATGAATACTTTATTGGGGGCATTTTTTGGTACTGGACAATAAACAGAGCCACAGCTGACTGCCCAGACACTTTTCTAAGTTAGAGGACAGTAACAGCTGACAGGATGGGTCACTTGGTATGTGACTGGCAGATAAAGACCATTTTTCTAGGTTTCTAGGTTGGTGAATCCTCAGAAATGAAGGGTATTCTATGAAAACATTGCTTTTTATAGGCCCAGCACGCTTCTGCTACACAACTCTGCTGCACAATTCTGCTATCTAAAAGACTGCTTTTTTTTGTAGACAGAGACTCCCTCTGTCACCCAAGGTAGACTGTAGTGGCACAATCTTGGCTCACTGCAACCTCTGCCTTCCAGCTTCTAAGCAATTCTCCTGCCTCAGCCTCTGGAGTATCTGAGATTACAAGTGTGCACTACCACGCCTGGCTAATTTTTCATTTTCAGTAGAGAGAGCGTTTCACCATGTTGGCCAGGCTGGTCTCAAACTCCTGACCTCAGGTGATCCACCACCCTCAGCCTTTTGAACTTCTGAGATTTCAGGTGTGAGCCATTGCACCAGGCCAAAGACTGCTGTTAAAATTGGTATCTGAATAATGCTTCTGGTAATTTTTTTTTTTTGAGAATGAGTTTTGCTCTTGTTGCCCAGGCTAGAGTGCAATGGTGCAATCTTTGCTTACCGCAACCTCCACCTCTTGGGTTCTAATGATTCTTCTGCCTCAGTCTCCCAAGTAGCTGGGATTATAGGCATGCACCACCATGCGTGGGTTATCTTTGATATTTAATACACATGGGGTTCCACCATGTTAGTCAGGCTGGTCTCAACTCCTGACCTCAGGTGATCTCCTACCTCAGCCTCCCAAAGTGCTAGGATTACAAGCATGCACTACTGCACCTGGCCAGTTTCTGGTGAATTTATAAACCATTTTTTGTAGTTCACTAAACAGTTGATTTTTAGCAAATGAACATGATTATTTGATACTCTAGAATTAAACTACTGTGTAATCATAAATGGCATTTTTCACCAGGAAGACAGATATTTGACACACAAAACATATTCTCTATTCATACCTTTTTTTTTTTTGAGCTAGAGTTTCATTCTTGTTGCCCAGGCTGGAGTGCAATGGCCTGATCTTTTCTCACTGTAACCTCTGCTTCCCAGGTTCAAGTGATTCTTCTGCCTCATCCTCCCAAGTAGCTGGGATTATGGGCACCCAACACAATGCCCCACTAATTTTTGTATTTTTAGTAGAGATGGGGTTTTACCATGTTAGCCATGCTGTTCTCAAACTCCTGACATCAAGATTTCCACTGGCCTTGGCCTCCCAATGTTCCGGGATTACAGGCATGAGCCACCACATCCAGCCCATAACACCTCTAACCTTCAAAAATATGCATTGTTTCTGCTGGGGGTTTTCTTTACTAACTTGATTAAATACTTTTTGGTCTTTTTTATGATATTTGGAGTCATTCTCGTGGAAGAAAAGGCAGGTTTTTCCTTGATGGTAAAGGAAAGGAAGGACTATGAAATTAGAATTTTTCATTACTATCAAAGAGTCTTTATCTTCTGTAAGAAACCTCATGATACGGTATGTGAAACCCAACCAGAAAACATTTTAGGAAGTTCCACTTGAAGTTTCTGAAATCAAAGAAGCCATCTGCATCCTTTCTCTCTTGAAAATATGCCATATTTGTGGGATTTTAAAAGAAACCCTGCTTTTCTATTTGTCTCTTCTAAGTAAGCTAAAAACTTCTATAGTAAGCTAAAAACTCAGATTATGTCTATCCTGATTAGTGCCAGCTAAGCCTTCAGCTATAGAAAACACATGATAATGTTTTTCCATAGAGGACTGTGTGTTTTTTTCCCCCAGTAACATATCTGTGAGATTTATATTTCCTCATAATGGGTCCCAAAGGCAAATACTTAAAGATGATGCCTGATGATGGAGAATTGGAGAGATGAGTAAAACTTCATCCAAAATTAGCTTAAGAAATGTGTTTATATTTTCTGCATGCTTTTCCCAATGCTTTTAACTTTAGTAGTGGTAGAGAGAATAACATGTTATTTGGTCTCTGAACAAAAGTCAGCAAACCTAGCAGGGTTTATGCCCCAAACAGTTATATAACCTTTGGCAAATCACTTTACCTGCATTAGTCAGCAAAGTCAGAATAATACCACTCACCCTAATTACCTTTGAGAATTGTGGAAAAGGTATAACAACCTATGGAAAATCTAAAACATGCATGCTCTTCTTTTTCCTGGAGTGATGAGTTATTTTTAAACCTTCATGAATAGAAAGATTGCTGTGATTTAAACTCCAAATTCTTCTGGCCACATAATTTTAACATTTTATAGATTCTAAATTGGATGTTTCTCAGCAAGGTCCATTGACCACCTGCATCCAAATCATCTGAGTTGCTTGTTAAAATGACAACCTTTCCACCTACAGGCAATGTCTCTCCCTCTCTCTGTCTCTGTCTCTCTGTTTCTCTGTCTCTCTGTCTCTCTCTCTCTCTCTGTCACACACACACACATACAGTGAATTGGAACCTCTGGGTGTGGCACACCGGCATCTACATTTTAATAAATCTCCAGGTGATTGTTTCCTTTAAATTTTGAGAACCATTGCTCCAAAATACCTAAAACTCCATTAGAATGTTTTACCTCTCATTGGGTGTTAAAGGAGAAGATGGTATACTGAAGATACAGCTGAGAATGTCTCTGGAGGTTGAGCGTTTAAGAGTAGGAATCTGCCTAGGGTCAGGAGAGCACATTTTTTTCAGGTTAAGGTCTGTGGTGTAGGGGCATGTTTGGTTGCCTCAACATCCATTTTTCTTCACCCTTTCCTAATTGTTCCCATATGTACTGTGACATTCCCCCTTACTCCTGGGTAAAACTTAATCCCATCCCACTTCTGTAGTGATTGGTTCATGAAGCCTAGAGACATGGGGAGATGCTTGTCAGGGGCTTCTGGGACAGTAGCAAGGGTGCTCTGAAAAGAAATCCATCAAAGAGATGGCTTTCTCATCTGAATGCTGTGGTTGCTGCTGTGATGCTGGGAATGGTTCAACCAAAGGAGGAAAAAACACCCTCAGAATTCTACTGCTAGCATGAAAGATATACCAGAAAGTCAAAAAAGCAAACAAAACCAAAAGTTCCTTTTTATTGCTTTATTATTTGGCAAGTAAATAAACCCCAAAAGTCTCTGTGTGATTGTTGAGGCCCTGTATGAAGCCAGCTTCAAAGCCCAGCCCAAATGGGTTACTCAGTGTCCTGTGTGTGGCCTGACCTTGTGGGCAGCTCTTACAAAGGAAGCTTCTCTCCACCCAGGTGAATCCATGAAGATGTTTCCCCAGCCTCACAAGCACATTGGTCAGCCAAGAAAGTAGATGCTTTTTAAGAACAAAATCTTTAGTATAGCATGTTTAACTGTTTTACTACACCTAAAGTGAACAGATTGTTTTATGAACCTTGTAAAGAATTATTTAGTGTTGCAATTATTAGTTTTTTAGGCAGTAACATCACAGAAAATACATAATGGACATATCTCAAACTTATTGGAATTGATCTCTAATACAATATTGAATAGACTTAGTCCAAGTTCTCTCAAGTATCATTTCAGGAGCCCGAGGCCTGTCTGGTAAGGAGCAGTCAGCCTCATCGAGTGGGAAGTCCCACCAGCAAAGGCTTGCCTTTCTGTTTGAAATAACACTGTGTCATATATTTATACAGTTTTCTTGGATATTGAAGTTGGCTAAATTATTTGTTGAAGTCTAATTCCCATTCTAGCTTTTAAACTTGCACCTTTTGTGGAATAGTAAGACTATTCCACAAGAATAGTAAGAAGTACTATGCTAAAGTAATATTTTTATTGATTTGCATATGTTGAAGCAGCCTTGTATCCCAGGGATGAAGCCAACTTGAGCTTGGGTAGATAAGCTTTTTGATATGCTGCTGGATTAATTTTGCCAGTATTTTACTAAGGATTTTTGTGTCACTGTTCATCAAGGATATTGGCCTGAAGTTTTTGTTGTTGTTGTTGTTTGTTTTTGTCTCTGCCAGGTTCTGAAATCAGGATGATGTTGTCCTCATAAAATGAGTTAGGCAGGAGTCCCTCTTATTTTATTGTTCAGAATAATTTCAGAAGGAATGGTACCTGATGCTCTTTGTATCTCTGGTAGAAGTCAGCTGAGAATCCATCTGAAGCTGGTTTTTTTCGTTTGTTTGTTTGGTAGGCTATTAATTACTTCCTCAATTTCAGAACTTGTTATTGGTCTATTCAGGGATTTGCCTTCTTTCTTGTTTAGTCTTGGGAGGGTGTGCTCGTCCAGGAATTTATCAATTTCTTCTAGATTTTCTAGTTTATTTGCATACATGTGTGTAATAGTATTTTCTGATGTTAGTCTGTGTTTCTGTGAGATCAGTGGTGATATCCCCTTTAACAAATTTTATTCTGTCTATTTCTTTCCTCTCTTTTTTAAACTGACTACAGGTCTATTTTGTTAATCTTTTCAAAACACCACCTCCTGGATTCATTAATTTTTCAAGGATTTTTGATGTCTATAACTCTTTTAGTTCTGCTCTGATCTTAGCTATTTCTTGTCTTCTGCTAGCTTTTGAATTTGTTTGTTCTTGCTTCTCTTGTTTTTTAAATTGTGATATTAGGGTGTCAATTTTAGATCTTTTTCACTTTCTGATATGTGCATTTATTGGTATAAATTTCCCTCTAAATACTGCTTTAGCTGTATTCCTGACATTCTGGTACATTGTGTCTTTGTTCTCATTGGTTTCAAAGAACAACGTTATTTCTGCCATATTTTTGTTATTTACCCAGTAGTCATTCAGGAGCAGGTTGCTCAGCTTCCATGTAGCTGTGTGGTTTTGAGTGACTTTCTTAATCCCGGATTCTAATTTGGTTGCACCATGGTCTGAGAGGCTGTTTCTGATTATTTCTATTCTTTTACATTTGCTGAGGAATGTTTTACTCCCATTTATGTGGTGATTTCAGAATATATGCTATGTGATGCTGAGAATAAATGTATTTCTGTTGATTTGGGGTGGAGGGTTCTGTAGATATCTATCAGGTCTGCTTGGTCCATAGCTGAGTTCAAGTCCTGAATATCCTTGTTAATTTTCTGTCTTGATCTGTCTAACACTGACGGTGGGTTGTTACAGTCTCTCACTGTTATTGTGGGGGAGTCTAAATCTCTTTGTCGATCTCTAATAACTTGTTTTATGAATCTGGGTGCATATATGTTTAGGAAAGTATGTATTGGGTGTATATATGTTTAGGAAAGTTAGCTCTTGTTGTTGCATTGATCCCTTTACCATTATGTAATGCCCTTCTTTGTCTTTTATGATCTTTGTTTGTTTAAGGTCTGTTTTATGGGAGACTAGGATTGCAACTGCTGCCTTTTTTCCTTTCCATTTCCTTGGTACATGTTCCTCCATCACTTTATTTTGAGCCTATGTATGTCTTTGCACATGAGATGGGTCTCCTAAATAAGGCAAACCAATGGATCTTGACTCTATTCAATTTTTCAGTCTGTGCATTTAAATTGGGGCATTTAGCCAATTTACATATAAGATTAAACTTGTTTTGTGTGAATTTGATTCTGTCATCATGATGCTAGCTGGTTATTTTGCACACTGGTTGATGCATTTGCTTCATAGTGTCGTTGGTCTTTATATTTTGGTTTCTTTTTGCAGAAGCTGGTACCAGTTTTTCCTTTCCATATTTAATGCTTCCTTCAGGAGCTCATGTAAGGCAGGCCTGGTGGTAACAAAATCCCTCAGCATTTGCTTGTCTGGAAAGAATTTCATTTCTTCTTCACTTATGAAATTTAGTTTGGCTGCATATGAAATTCTGGGATGAAAATTATTTTATTT
Source organism: Saguinus oedipus (assembly GCA_031835075.1). NCBI lineage: Eukaryota > Metazoa > Chordata > Mammalia > Primates > Cebidae > Saguinus > Saguinus oedipus. The sequence goes on along the minus strand of CM063175.1, from coordinate 4,118,295 downwards.
AAGAATATTGAATATTGGTCCCCACTGTCTTCTAGCTTTTAGGGTTCTGTAGAGAGACCCACTATTAGTATGATGGGCTTCCCTTTGTAGGTAAGTCAACCTTCCTCTCTCGCTGCGATTAACTTTTTTTTCTTTGTTTCAACCTTGAAAAATATGACAATTATGTGTCTTGGGGAAGTGATTCTCAAGGAGTATCTTAGTGGTGTTCTCTGTATTTCCTGAATTTGAATGTTGTCCTATTTGGTAGGCTGGGGAAGTTCTCTTGAAACTGTATTTTTCAACATTCTCCCCATCACTTTCTGGGACCCCAGTCAATCCTAAGTTTAGTCTAGTCCTATATTTCTTGGAGGCTTTGTTTGTTCCTTTTCAATCTTATTTCTCTAATCTTGTCTTCACATATCATTTCAGTATGTTGATAATCAATCTCTGATATCCTTTATTCTGCTTGATCAATTCGGCTATTGATGCTTGTGGATGCTTCACGACATTCTCATGCTTTTTCAACTCCATCGGATTGTTTATTTTCTTCTCTAAATTAGTTATTCTTAGCAGTTCCTGTAAACTTTATCAAAGTTCTTCGTTGCCTTTAGCTCAGAGGAGTTTATTATCACCCACCTTCTGAAGCCTACTTCTGTCAGTTCATTACACTCACTCTGTGTCCAGTTTTGTGCCCTTGCTGAAGAGGAGTTGTGATCATTTGGAGGAGATGAGGTATTCTGTTTTTTGTTTTTTTTTTAATTTTCAGTATTTTTGTGCCGGGTTTTCTTATCTTCATGGATTTATCTACCTTTTATCTTTGAGGCTGATGATCTTTGAATGGGGTTTCTGTGAGGGTTTTTGTTGTTGTTGTTGTTGATGATGATGTTGATGTTATTGTTTTCTGTTTACTGGTTTTTCTTCAAACAGGCCTCTCTTCTGCAGATCTCCTGCAGTTTGCCGGAGGTTCACTCCAGACCCTATTTACCTGGATATCACCAGTGAAGGTTGCAAAATGACAAAGATTGCTCCCTACTCCTTCCTCTGGAAGCCTCATCCCAGAGGGGAACCAGCCGGATGCCAGCCGGAGCTCTCCTGTATGCAGTGTCTGTCAATACTTATTAAGAGTTCTCTCTCAGTCAGGAGGCATAGGAGTCAGTGATCCACTTCAGGAGGCAGTCTGTTCCTTAGCAGAGTCAAGTGCTGTGCTGTTAGAACCCTCCTTGTCACAATCTGCTGCTCTCTTTAGAGCCAGCAAGCAGGAACATTTAAGACTGCTGAAGGTGTGCCACAGTCACCCCTTCCCCCGGCTGCTCTGTCCCAGTGAGATGGGAGTTTTATATTTAAGCCCCTGACTGGGGCTGCTGCCTTTCCTTCAGAGATGCCCTCCTGGGTGAAGAGGAATCTAGAGAAGAAGTCTGGCCACAGGCACTTGGCCCCCCACTCCTTGCATTTCTTAAATGAAATGACACTCCATCCTGCTTCTGCTTATCCTCTATGGGTTGCACCCACTGCCTAACCAGTCCCAATGAGATGAACAGGGTACCTTAGTTGGAAATGCAGAAATCACCCACCTTCTGAGTTGGTCTCACTGGGAGCTGCAGACTGGAGCTGTTCCTACTCAGCCACCTTGCCAGCTGTGTTTTGAACTTTGAGTAACCAGCTAACATAAGTGTTTGGTGTTTCTTTGGCTAAAGAGAAATTTAAGTTGCTTTTGTCAGTGCTCCTATGTGAACTTTGAATCACAATACTTTTGTAATAATTGTGACCTGATTTTGATGAAAGATGGAAACTGAAAGAAGGGCATGTTTACATGTACAGATACTTTTCAGTGTGCTCAGAAGACAAACCCTACCACTTTGCTCTGCAGTAGCAAAGACATCTTTTGTTTAGGGTGTAGTGGCATCTTGTCACCTTTTGCTTTCTCTGCATTCATTTCCCCTTCTTCTGGTTCTAGACCCTTCATTTCTTGCCCTCTTTAAGAACATAACATTCAAAAGGTGCTGGATCTACCTCTCTGCCGCCTCTGTGGTCTGGATCTGGGGCCTGAAACTAGTCAACAAAGTTTTTTATTTGGAAAATGGTAAGAAAAACATGAGGCAGCTTCTAATCCACAGCTTCTTAGTATTCCATAGGCTTTACATGGCTTTGCTTGTTGCTCATTGTAGAGTCAAATTTATGACAAAATGGATACTTCTAGCACACTTTTTATGGAGTCTTATTGGGAAAAGGGAGTCAGGTTTGCAGGACCAGGGGAAAGCAGAAGGAGAAAGCAGATAAACTATAAATTGGGTTTTCTTCATGGTTCAGAACATGTAGCCTTCCTGCACCCCACTTATCAACAGGCACGTGCAAGTTAGCTTATTTGCAATCTTGGTGTTTTCAGGACTGTACAAAGCCCTCTTCAGCACACAGCATAAATGTCTCCAGGAAGTAGTCAGTTTATTGTAGTTGGCTTCTCTAATGCTTATGTGTTCACTGCTTTCATGCAACATATTTTCATACTTACTCTAATAAATCTGCCTTTCTTTATCTACAAATGTTTTGATAAATTCTTTTTCCCCTGCATCATCAGCCCAGATATTTGTTGGGCTTATCTGAGACACTATTTATATACATGGAAAGGATCTGGAATCTCTAAGTAGGCTTTGTGAACATTCATCCCATGACTCTTTTAGGTAAAGTTCCAAAGCTTTCAAAACTAATTTATGGTGTTGTAGGTCAGAAGAGTGATTATGCCTGAGTTAAGGGATGATGAGTAAGAAATGGAAATGGGATGAGGATGCAGTTTCTAACTTTAAAAAAATAAAAGTGCTGTTCACAGTTATTCATGTTTTGAAAATAGAATACAATTTGAGATGCACACATTTAATTTGATTTGTGCACTTTATGTATGCATATTCTACTTCTAAAAAGTTTGCACTAAAAATAACCCATAAGGTTGTAAAAAATTGTCTCAGCCAAACTTTTTTTAATACTAAATTCTGACAAGAGAAGGAAAGAATGACAACAAACCTAAAACCATGTCATCCATATGCAGCCTCTGAAAGAGAAGCTTGCTTCACATTCATCCTGTGAGCCATTTATCTTATGATTATACCTAAATTTTGATTTGTTTATTGGGAATTCCCAGTTTTATTTTCAGTTTTTCTTTAACAGACCAATAATAATCATATGAATATGTTTTTGATTCTCAATGGAATACTTTTGAATAAATTTTTCAGTGGGCTGCTTATGCAATAAATAATCTAGAAATTCCTTTCAACACGCTGACTTGGATATTATTGCCATTTGGGTGATAATTGAGGTTGTAGAAAAACAGTACCAGCATTACCAATGGAGATGGAGACAAGGAGACAGAAAAAGCCCACGTCCTAGAGGCTACCATTATCTGCAGAATGGGTAAATAATGGTAATATCATTTACCTTCCTAACAAAGGAAGCACAGGTCACCAAGACAGAGTTCCATGATTTTTCTGTAAGAATTCCCGAATACTTCAATTTTATTTTCAATATATACAAGTGAAATTGCTTTGGGGTGTTGTAAAATTCTGTCTACAGTTTCAGGATAGGGACAAAACAATATTCTGACTTAGATATTTAGTAACATCAGAGTTTTTCTCATTCAAGAACTTTATCTAAAAGATGTCTATAAATATTTTGTATAAAATTTCTGAAATAGGCTGATAAAAAGACTTTCCTTTTTCTCTCTATCAAGTTCATAAAAAAAAAAAACCCAAGCAGAAGAGGAAGCAACGAAGTATGGAAACTGCCTGCAGTCACTAATCAAGAGAGTCCGTGTGGCTGGGAATATGCAATGTTCTGAAATATTTTGTAGCTGGGTTATTTAGCCTTATGGTTTATAGAAACTTGGAAGTTGTATGGGGCCATGTATATAGATAAAAACTATATTGAAATAAGAAATTATTTTATCATATTAGTCTAGAAAGTCTATTTATGTGTTTCCCTCTCTTCTTTGCCTTCAACTTCTATGGCATTTTTTCCTATGACCTATCAGCCACTATGCCAAGAAGCAGCGTAATTTCTACCACATGAGAGAAACATCACTTTTGCCTTCTCCACAAAAAATTCAAATTTTGTGTGCCACCTTCAGACAATAATTTGTTTTACTATTTTTGTTGTTGCTTCAGCTCTGATCTTTTTCTTCACATCCTATTGCAGATTAATGTATTTTAGTTGCTGTTAAATTTGTTTTCTCATCCTTTGTCATATGTATAATTTAAATGATTTACTAAAATTAATAAAAAGTTAAATCTTTTTATTGAAAGAATGAAAAATCCCCTCCAGATGAAATATTGCATGAAAGCTTGCATGACAAAATCCCCTAGTGTTTTTTCTAAAACTCTTACTTTTCTCTATTACGTGGCTATAGAATTTTTTTAAACATTAATCTCACTGCTCTTAGAAAAAGCTTTGAAATGTCCTTTCATCATAATCCTGTTCACATTTGCTTGAGGCTTATTGATGGATTAGTGCTTTTTTAAAAAACAAAACAAAACACAATGATTATCTGAAGTTTGGTATAGGTTTTTGTGCAAATTAGCATGTTGTCACTGTCACTTCTGCATCCTCCTTCCCAAGTGTGTGACTTCTCTTTAACATTCACGATGGTCACTCTCCTGGCAGCATTTACCTTCTGCCCATTTATTCCTTCTAGGACATCTTTGTCATTTGATCCTGAAACATAATTCCTTTCTAGATTGCCTTCTGTTTCATTGCTTTATTCTCCTTCATCACTCATTTCTTAATTTGGTCTGAAGAATTTTCTCGTCAATTTTTTTTTTTTTATGGAGTCTCACTGTGTCTCCAGGCCGAAGTTCAATGGCGCATTCTCGGCTTATGGCAACTTCCTCATCCTGGGTTCATGTGCTTCTCCTGCCTTAGCCTCCAGAGTACCTGGGACTACAAGTGTGCACCAGCAGGCCCAGCTAATTTTTGTAGTTTTAGTAGAGACAGGGTTGCACCATGTTGGCCAGGATGGTCTCAATCTCCTGATCTCATGATCCGTCCACCTCAGCCTCCCAAAGTGCTGGGATTACAGGAATTTTTTTTTCAATTTTTACCTTTTTTCTAATTTACATTCTATATACCAAGGCTTCAAATCCAGCTAAAACTAAACTAACAACTTCCAAGTATATATCATTAGCATAGCACTTTACAGTTGCTTACAAATGAATTTACTTTTAAAGTGGAGATACATCTTTTTTTATCTTTTGTATTTCTTTAAATACTAATAGAATACTTGGTATGCAAATATTAGGTATGAAAAAAATGTACATCAATTAAATTGTTAAAATAATTTCTATATCAATTTTAGGATTGTATTTTAATGAGGTATGTTCCAGTGATTCATTGAAAAAACAAATGCTGTAGATTTTTTTTCCCAAGATACGTTATTTGTACTTATGTCCTAATGACCAACAGACTATCCTCACAATTGATCTATTTTTAGCTCAAGTCTCCAAGAGACAGAAATGCATGTTAGGGATTCAGATGACATTTCACACAATAATAGTTTTCTTTATTCTTATGGGACATACTGATTTTGAGCATAAGTCTGTCGAGTAGAAAAAAGAAAATATTGGGAAATTCTTCTTTTCTCTTTTCTTAGTGGTGGTCTTTGATTGCTAAAAGTGAATATACTCTAGAGCTAAAGAAAGACCCATAGTTTTAGCATTTAAAAACAGAGCCGCATTTGGGTTCTATGGAAACAGATGATATGGCACATGTTACAAAATTTTGTTTTAAAGCATTACTCCCAGGTTAAGTTATGTTTGCCAAATTACAAGCTAAAATATGTTTTTACAAATCAGCAAAGCTCTGAATTGAGAGTCTGTGATGATAAAAGGTGCTCCTATTGTGTGATGGGTCAAAAGTGCTCTGTCCAGCTGTGGATAAGGAAATGAACTTTTCATTGCCTTAGAAACATGCTGTGTCTCCACGAATGTTCATTGCAGCACTGTTTACAATAGCAAAGACCTGGAACCAACCCAAATGCCCATCGATGATAGACTGGACTGGGAAAATGTGGCACATATACATCATGGAATATTATGCAGCAATCAAAAATGATGAGTTTGTGTCCTTTGTAAGGACATGGATGAACCTGGAGAACATCATTCTCAGCAAACTGACACAAGAACAGAAAATGAAATACCACATATTCTCACTCAGGCGGGTGAGAAAAATGAGAACACATGGACACAGGGAGTGGGGTACTACACACTGGGGTATATTGGGGGGAATAGGGGAGGGACAGTGGTGGGGGGGAACTGGGGAGGGATAGCCTGGGGAGAAAAGCCAAATGTGGGTGAAGGGGAGGAAGGCAGCAAAACACACTGCCATGTGTGCACCTAAGCAACTATCTTGCACATTCTGCACATGTACCCCAAAACCTAAAATGTAATAAAAATTATAAAAGAAAAAAAAAGAAACATGCTGTGTCTCTTCCTGAGTGGACTAGTAAAGCCAAAGATGGTCTCTGAGATTTACTTTTGTTTAATTAGAAATGTGTTAATACATGTTGTGCATTGCTTTCACTCAGTTTTAGAGTGATCTGTGGTTTTCCTCAACATGTGTTTGATGTTTCTTTAGGGCAAAGTTCTACCACTCAAACATGATAGAGTTGAAAGTGCATTATATTTCAAATGGGGTAGAAATCAGGTTGCTTCTAAGATCTGAGCCATTTGGTCCCTGCCTTCATCCTTATTAGCTTACAGTATATAATTATCATTAGGGGACTCTGTGAGGTGGGTTCTGACTGATGTTGGAGGGGATATGATACAGTTTCTGCCTCTGCATTTAAGTGTATGACTGTTTCACAGGGATGGCCAACATGTCCCACTCTGGGAACAGAACAACAACAACAAAAGGACAAAGAAGGTTTTTTTTTGTTTAATATGTTTTAAAAATTCCAATGTAATATATTTAACAGATTTGATGTACTGAATTGCTTTTGTTTATGTTTGTGGTTTCCTTGATTTTGAGACTTCACAGTATTTTGAAAAGTTGGAGGTATGTGTCTTTAAAGGCTTTTTCTCATTTTTTATTAGTAGGTGTTGTCAGTTTGAGTACTTTCTATGCAGAGCCTATCTTTCATGCCACCTACTAATCTCTTTGTTTATGAGACATTTATGTTGGCTTTAGGGGTGGAGTTTTCTTGATGCTTATGGAAAAATAAGTTAAAATATAATGACAACAACAAATGGAAACTTTCATCTCTCTCTTTCTCTCTCTCACACACACATGCAAATTAATCACCTTTTTCTCCTCCACCTGTATCACACAGCTATTCTGGGACACTGTGGATACAGAGTGTAATGCTCCCTTGTTTATGGCTTGGAGCTGCTCCCTGCAACCCCCTCCTCTGTAATGTCCTATTTGGTAACACTGTGGACTATATGGGGCCACAGGTTGGATCTTACCTTTTTGTGAAGCACAGAGATTTTGTTCATGTTTTTAGTTTTTTGCATCAATATGAGGACAGAAGGAATTTATAACTCCTGATAGAAAATATTCTTCAAATAATATCCAAGGCTGACAGCATAAAAAGTTAGCATAAATTGTTAAGTGGCTGGTAATATTAGACCCAAGTTTGGGACTATTTTCATAAAACATATTGGATATATCAATAAAATATCATTTTAGCATAAATGCAGAGTAGTTTATTGCAGACAAGCATGGCTGCATACTTGCATTCATTCCTAGTTTGAATGCTGGAACTCCATAGAACCAGGACAGCTTAAGATGGCCTGCCAGTGTGCCTTAGCAATTTTGTATTACAGGAGCTGTTCTTTCTGTTGTGATGTGACATGCCACAATACATGTAACCCCCCATCCTGGTTTTGTCTGACAAGCTGAGTATATAGGACCTAACTTATTTAGAGGTTGCCAGGTAACACATAAAGTTGTCTGGTAGACTCCCCTGAAAATATACTATGGTAACGTCAAGAATTACAATAGTGAAGGACTGGTTACTTCCTGCAGATCACAGGGATAATGGAGGCCTCTCAGGGGAGGCACCATCTCAGCAGAGGTCTGAGTGAGGAGTAGAGCTGGTGGTGCCCATGCCAGAAAAGGCCAAGCTGAGCCAAGGACACAGAATGTGGTATGTTCTGAGGACAGGGCCACAGCTAGCCAGGCAGGCAGGAAAGAGCAGGTGCAGGGGCGAATGGCAGAAAGCAAAGAAGAGGGGTACACAGCAGCTGGACCACAGGGGTAAAGACCTTTTACAAAGGTAAAACACAGGACAAGAACTTGACTTCCTGGAAATGGGATGGAGAGCCTCAGGATAGCTTTAGCAGGAAAATGACATGCTCTGATGTGCAATTTAAAAGCTGACCCTGACTCTCTGTGGGACATAGATGGTATGGGGGAAGGAGTGGAGGCAGGGAGGCCAGGTGGGTGATGAGGACTTACACTTGGGGGTCAGGTAGACAGAGAAACATGGCTGTGTTTAGCATCTCAGCACCTGTGTAGTGGCTGGAGTAGAAGGTGTCAACTGAAGAATTATGAAGTTCAAAATTTGTAAAGAGCTTTATTTCTCATAAAAGGTTACAGGCTGAAGGCTGGCCATCCTGCTGGCTAGAAGGCATAGGTGAGAGGAAGCACTTGGAGGGGAGGGAAGGCAAGACATAAATTCATGCTGAATGGGGTGGTCAAATATACATATTTAATGAGCTACAGGAGGCATTACAAATATTTATGAGCGGAGAAACCTGTTCAGGAACAATTCTTAATGCCTCTTCATGGATTGCATGTTTTTAAAATGGCAGCATTACTGTGATCTGAGGTGGAGTTTTCAGCCCTGTAACATCAAAACGTGAAGTGAAAGACACCAAAATTCTCACTGCATCCTCTGAGAGTCAGCCAAGGCACATACAGAGATGGTGATCACTGTTTAGAAAGTGACTGGTAAGCTGTCACTTGGAAGCAGTGAAGAGGAAGGGGAAACTGGTAGCAGCCTCATGTGACTGGCTAAAGATGACAAAGAAACAAGTCATCTATCTTTTTCCAAAGCTGTCTCTGCTGACTCCTTAAAAAAGAGTTTTGGCTAAAGGTTGATGAGGAAGGGGCATACTGAGGCATGTTTGACATCTGATACAGCTGATAACTCAGTTTTTAAGGTTTCTCTGGAATGTTCTTGGCCAAGAAAGGGGTCTCCTCAGTTGACTATGGTGATTAAATTTTTTTTTTCATATTTCTCAAAGGTTAGCAAAAAGGAAGAACCAAAGCACGTGCTAGAATTTTGCCTAAACAAGAATTTGGGGAGGTAGTGGAGCTGTTAGCCAAGATGTAAATCACTTAGAAAGGAGGGGTCCTGTGGAAGAACTACATCTCCATTCTAGCCATATCAGTTGCAAATGCAGGTGACACAGAGAGGCAGCAGGGTACCCATGAGTGTCTTCATGGAGTTTAAATCATGATGGGAGAAAAGACTGTGTGTTTGATATAAGAGAGTGTCCAAGGTATGCCTCATCTTAGAAGGCAGGGGCTGGTATAATTAGTGCTGAAATGTGGACTGTGGGGTGACTTCATTGATCTGGTGAGAAAGAAGGAGCTGAAGGGAAACAGGTGGAAGAGGTAAAGCAACTGGCTAGGTTTGTGTGAGTACACTCCAGGATGTTTTCACAATAGTGAAATCCCCTAAGGATGCATTTCTCAAAATGCATTTCCATCATTAAGTGATATGCATCTGTATTTTGTAAACTGTTGATCCCCTCTGGAATGGTTTGGAGAATATTTTTATTTCATAGGTACCAACCTTAATAGGACTTGTCCTACTAAGGAATAGTGAGGTACCATAAAATCCAATAAAATGTGATGGACTCTTTAGACTTCCAGGCTTCTGTTTATGAATGAGCTCTGTGTTGATTATAAACTGAGCACCAAGATAGGGCAGATTTTGCTTAATCGATTAATGATGCATGACTGGTTGCTCAGATAGCACAGCTGCAGTGTGCTGGAGGAATAGCAACATTCTCTGCAAACAGTCAAATTATTACAGTTATCATTTTAAACTGTTAACATTTTAAGCAAAATAGAAAAAGACAATAGTCTCAGAGATTTTATTACCACCAGGCCTGCTTTACAAAAACTTCTGAAAGAAGCATTACACACAGAAAGGAACAACCAGTAATAGCCTTTCTAAAAATATACCAAAAAGTAAAGAGCATCAACATAAAGAAGAATTTACATCAACGAATGGATAAAACAGTCAGTTAACATCAAATGGCAGTAATCCTAAATTTAAATTAACTAAATCCCCCAATCAAAAGATACAGCCAAAACCTAACGGTATACTACATCCAGACCCATTTTATATCCAAAGATACACAAAGACTCAAAACAAAGGGTTGGAGAAAGATTTACCAACCAAATGGAGAGCAAAAATAAATAAATAAACAAAAAGCAGGAGTTGCAATTCATGTATTTGATAAAACAGATTTCAAAGCAACAAAGATAGAGTGGTAAAAGGATCAATGCATCCTAACAACCAGATACATAAGACCCATAAAGAGATTTAGACTCAATGAGACAGAAAATTAATAAGGATATCCAGAACTTGAACTCAGATCTGGAACAAGTAAACTTAATAAGTACTTATAGAGCTCTCCTCTTTAAATACACAAAATATATATTCTCCACTTTAAATACACAAAATATTGATCGGCCATTATTAATACCCATTCATAGAATAAAGCAATATTCCTGTTCTCTCTCCCTCTTTTTCTTTCTCTCTTTTCCTCTCCTTCTTTCCTTTTTTTTTAAAGAAAAGAAAGAAAAAGACAATAGTCAGGAGTATAGTAAAATAATGAATATGAAATAAAGTCAGACCACGATTGCTGCACTAAAAATTGAAGCCATTTTAGTGTAAGGTGTCAGAAAGGGGTCCAGTTTCTGCTTTCTGCACATGGCTAGCCAGTTTTCCCAACACCATTTATTAAATAGGGAATCCTTTCCCCATTTCCTGTTTTTGTCTGGTTTATCAAAGATAATACGGTTGTAGATATGTTGTGTTGCCTCCGATGCTTCTGTTCTGTTCCATTGATCTATATCTCTGTTTTGGTACCAGTACCATGCTGTTTTGATTACTGTAGCCTTGTAGTATAGTTTGAAGTCTGGTAGCGTGATGCCTCCCGCTGTGTTCTTTTTTAAAGACTTAAACGTAAGACCTGACACCATAAAAACCCTAGAAGAAAATCTAGGCAAAACCGTTCAGGACATAGGAGTAGGCAAGGACTTCATGAACAAAACACCAAAAGCATTGGCAACAAAAGCCAAAATAGACAAATGGGACCTAATCAAACTCCACAGCTTCTGCATGGCAAAAGAAACAGTCACTAGAGTGAATCGGCAACCATCAGAATGGGAAAAAATCTTTGCAGTTTACACATCAGACAAAGGGCTGATATCCAGAATTTACAAAGAACTCAAACAGATTTACAGAAAAAAAACAAACAAGCCCATTCAAAAATGGGCAAAGGATATGAACAGAAACTTTACAAAAGAAGACATACATGAGGCCAGCAAACATATGAAAAAGTGCTCATCATCATTGGTCATTAGAGAGATGCAAATCAAAACCACATTGAGATATCATCTCACACCAGTTAGAATGGCGATCATTAAAAAATCTGGAGACAGCAGATGCTGGAGAGGATGTGGAGAAATAGGAACACTCTTACACTGTTGGTGGGAGTGTAAATTAGTTCAACCATTGTGGAAGACAGTGTGGCGATTCCTCAGGGACCTAGAAATAGAAATTCCATTTGACCCAGCAATCCCATTACTGGGTATCTATCCAAAAGACTATAAATCGTTCTACTATAAGGACACATGCACACGAATGTTCATTGCAGCACTGTTTACAATAGCAAAGACCTGGAACCAACCCAAATGCCCATCGATGATAGACTGGACTGGGAAAATGTGGCACATATACACCATGGAATATTATGCAGCAATCAAAAATGATGAGTTTGTGTCCTTTGTAAGGACATGGATGAATCTGGAGAACATCATTCTCAGCAAACTGACACAAGAACAGAAAAAGAAATACTGCATATACTCACTCATAGGTGGGTGAGAAAAATGAGAACACATGGACACAGAGAGGTGGTCTACTATACACTGGGGACTGTTGGGGGAAATGGGGGAGGGACAGTGGGGGGGGCTGGGGGGGATAGCCTGGGGATGAATACCAAGTGTGGGTGAAGGGGAGGAAGGTAGCAAAACACACTGCCATGTGTGTACCTATGCAACTATCTTGCACGTTCTGCACATGTACCCCAAAACCTATAATGCAATAAAAATTTAAAAAATAAATAAAATAAAATAAATAAAAATAAAAATAAATAAATATCTCTTTCTTCCTCAAAAAAAAAAATTGAAGCCATTTTATACAAAGTGTAAGGCTTGCAATTGATTAAAATAAAAGTTATTAAAATAATAGCAAATCATAATATAGAAAATATTAGTAAGTTATAGAATAGGAAGTATAGCTGTTGTCTGCTATACTTTATAGTTCTGCAGGAGGATTGCTTGAGCCCAGGAGTTCTGGGCTGTAGAATGTCATGCTGATAGGGTATCTGCACTAAGCTCAACATTAACATGGTAACCTCCTAGGAGCAGGGGACCATCAAGTTGCCAAAGAAGGAGTGAATAAGCTCAGGTCAGAAACATACGATCAAAACTCCTGCACTGATGAGTAGTGAGCTCACACCTCTGAATAGCCACTGCCCTCCGGCCTGGGCAATATAGCCAGACTCTGTCTTATAAAAAGTTTATTTGAAAAAATATATATCTGATACCATGAAACAGTCACTGACGCTAGCATTGGAAAGACATGGATTCAATTCTTGCCTCAGCCCTTTATTATGTGACATTTGATTGAACCCCTGAGCCTCAATTCCTTCATCCATGAAATGGAAATAATTAGTATGTCTATTGCAATGGTTTTGAAATAATATATGTTGGAGTACTCAGGAAGAGGTGTTGATAGAAGAGAGTCAAAACTGAAACTCTTGATAAATAATGAGTTTTTCTGCCCCCATGGCTCCTTTGTAGAGCATGCCCTGTAGCTTGTAATTAGTGGTAGGCAGGTAACAGCTGCCTACTTGGTATATTTTTGAGTTATGTGTATCTGTAAAACACCTGTGTATTAACAAGAATCACCTGTCAAAGAGCAAATAAATAACATGGATGAAAGTCTGCTTGAGGCCTTCAGTCTAGAGAGCTGTCAGCCCCACAGGCTCTCAGGCTGTTGGTCCCCTGGATGGATCCACTCTGCTGTTCTATCTGGGTGTCCAACTCTCAATACCTTCAGCCCACCTGGCTGAGGGTTTCTGGACTGAGCAAGTTCTTGCTAAGTGTCACCCAAGTGTGGGGACTTGAACCCAGGATGAAGAGTTGCCTGAGAAATGGAGAAAGGTGAGGTATCTTGAGTACATTCGGAAAGAATTCCCAGGACAAGTTGTGGAGCTCAGAAGGTATCCCAGGAAAATTTGAAAAGAATCCTCCAGGTGAGTTAGGAGGATCCAGAGGGAACCTGGGGGAGACTCCCAGGTGAGTTAGGAGAACCCAGAGCTAGACCAAGAATGTTTGGAAGAGAAAGAAAAAAATCTCCCAGGATGAGCTGGGGGAGCTTGGAGCTGGCCCGAGAACATTTGAAAAGATCTCCCAGGGTAGCTGGGGGAGCTCAGTCATATATGGGATAAAGATAAAGCAAACATGGGGCTTATTTGGTGTGGTCTCTTTGGGCTTTGGTGTGTTTTGCCATGGAGCTGTTTCAGACCCATGAGGAGGAAGACGATTCAGGAGAGGAGGCGTGTGATAAAGTATGTAAAGAAATTATAGAGCAAGAAGATTAAAAGTCAAATGAGGAAAAGGTATGCCCATCAGCCCCCACACACTCAGTATCCTTTCAAGGAATGGCCAGGTCCTACCGATATTTCTACTTCTGCTTCTGTTGGTGTTTGTATTCCTAGAACTATGGTAACCAGTTCAGATGTTCGTATTCCTAGAATTATGATAACTGGTTTCCTCCAAGCCAGAATTCAACAAGTGAAAAAAGAGGGAGATTTGAAGGCAAGCCAATTTCCAGTTCTTGTATACCCTTAATATCAGCAGGGGCAGGTATAGGTTGCTTTTGAACCCCTTCCCTTTAAACTGCTAAAGGAGTTTAAACAAATCATCGATCAATTTGGGTCTGAGTCTCTGTTTGTGCTAGGATTATTGAAGATTGTAGCTATTTCTTGCCAGCTGATTCCAATAGATCTGATTTTGGGAAATGGGTTGAGGGACCTTCCTCAGGCCCCAATCCATACTGGGGCCTATTCAGTATGATTGATTCCCTCATCCCTATACAATGCTTGTTCTCCACCACAGCTCAGAGCACAGAAGTAGATTTGTGCAGGCAGCTCTCAGTGGGTAAGCATTTTACTGGGAGAGACACCGCAAAAAATATCTACAGGAGTTTGTGGCCTTTTACCCCTGGAATTGTGGGCTTACTTCTAGGAAGATGGTCTTACTGCCTAAGGAGATAGAATTCATACAGGAGTTATTGATGCAGACTTTTTAGGGGAAAACAAATTGTAGTGACTTCTTCTGTTCCTTGGAGTGCTGAGCCTGGGGAATGTGTAGCACAGCTTTTAGTTATACCATATGAAACAATAGGAAAAAGTGAATGTGAAAGAGCAAGAGGACTTGGAGGTATAAACAGACAAGACAGAGCAGCATATTGGGTAAATCAAATTAGTGGTAAACATCCTACATGTGAGGTTACAATTCAAGAAAATAAATTTAAAGGATTGGTAGCTTTGGAGCAGATGTTTCTATTATTTCTGTCTTTCCAACATTGGCCACTTTCTTGGCCCATGTAAAATGCTCAGTTCAGTGGGCTTGGAGTAGGGGAGGCCTCTGAAGTGTATCAAAGTAGTCATTTTAACCTGCCTGAGAGACAGCTTGGAATTATTCAGCCTATTGTGATGCAAATGCTTTTTAACTCGTAGGGAAAAGACTTGTTGCAGCAATGGGGAGTTCAGGTTTTAATACCTGACAAACTCTTGTCAGGACTTGGGATATCTTGTTTGATAGCAGCCATTGTTAAGCCTCCAGAGCCTATTGCTTTGAAATGGATGATGAACAAATTGATATGGATAGAGCAATGGCCACTAACAAAAGAAAAACTGGGGGATTTAGAAAATTTAGTTACTGAACTACACCTAGATAAACAGTCCAAGGAAGAAACTACAAGGCAATTGATCTGGTGGTGAAATTCACTCACAAAGAATTGGGAAAGAGGTAATGTAATAACCTGGGGGAGAGAATTTGCTTGTATTTCTGCAGGTCCAAATCAACAACTGGTGTGGATACCATTCAGACATTTAAAGCTGTACTATGAGCCAGACACCAAAATCAGACTTGTAAAGAACCACCCACTCACAGAGATGGCAAGACTATAATCAAGGGGGCATACTGTTCCCACAAGGGGATCACACCAAATGTCACCACCAACTTGGGGTCAAATTTAAAAAAACTTTCACAAAGAGCAGAGGAAAACATGAAGAAAACAGGACAGCTTATTATGGTAATCATTGATGGTTATCACAATTAAAGTGAGTGTTTCTGGAGCTGGGATAAAAGTAAAAGAAAGTTTCACTCATTAGGCATATATTCTTTCCTTCCTTTAGTGATCTCTGGCCTTGGCATTTTCTGTAATAATTTAGGAAATAGAGTAACAATGTTTTGGCCCTCGAAACTTGAATGCAAATAAAAGAATGGTCCCCTAAGTTAAAGACATTAACCTGTTGAGATTGTGTTGTGATAGAGGCTGAGGTGCTACACAACAATTCCTATGGAATTATTATTATTATTGATTATTGGTCCCCTAAGGGGATACTTAGTATTTGATTATACCAATCAGTCCTCTTGTGGGAACATAAAATTCAGATGGTGGATAAGAACTACAATTATTTGGAATTTATACATATTGAGATAAACAATTTTATTATCTGGCAAGATGATGGATTAATAAAGCCACTAACAAAAATAGTATGGCCAATAATAAGAGCTGAATAAAAAGAACTTTGAAAGGACAGTTATGACTTTAAAACCAATAAAAGTCTGGGAAGGGAAATATAATAGAAAATTACATGCTAATTTATTCAATAGAAATTTACCAGAAATAAATGCTCTTTAGATTCAGAGCTGTGTTAAACCCCCCACATCTTTTGGTGGTGGGAGAATTTTAAATTAACTTTAGTAACTCTAAAATGTATAATCAGCCTGAACATAATCAGAAGAGAATAAAACAGCACTGGAAAGACCTTTAGACAGCAAGCAAGGAGATGGGACCCAGAGGGCTCGCCGTGTCCCTTTTCAGCAGGAAGTAGTTACAGAAGAATGACCTCTGCCCTATTTCCCAAAAGATTTCTGGGTCCCAACTCCTTAAGGAAGAAATCTAAGAGTAGGTAGTTAGTTAGGTTCTGAGGTGCTTGAGGAAGCCCTAGGATTTGGATGAAAACACCTGGAGAATCTGTGATTGTTGTTATGATTATGTTATTAATCTGTCTTGTTTCTATTTGTGTAGTTTGCAGCATGGATTCCGAAGCCTCCAAGAAATGGTTCACCAAGATAGATCTGTACTTGCTTACCTAGTTTTGTGAAACAAGGGGGGAGATGTTGAGAAACAGTAAGTTTATTCTGCCCCCATGGCTCCTTTGTGGAGGATACCTTGTAGTTTGTAGTTAGTGGTAGGTGAGTAACAGCTGCCTACTTGGTATAGTCCTGAGCTATGTGTATCTGTAGAACACCTGTATATTGATAAGAATCACTTGTCAAAGAGCAAATAAATAATGTGGGTGACAGTCTGCTCTGGGCCTTCAGTTTGGAGAGCTGTCAGCCCCATAGGCTCTCAGGCTGTTGGTCCCCAGGATAGATCCACTCTGTTGTGCTATCTGGGTGTCTGCCTTTCAGTATCTTCAGCCCACCTGGATGGGACTCTCCCAACTGAGCTGGTTCTCAGTATGAAACCAATACCCACCTCTCACTTATGCTGAGGGCAGTATGTCATTGATGAAAATAGGAAGTACTAGGGAAAGAGAGGAGAAAGTGAGGGCTGATTTTAGAAAAAATATGTGTTTATGATTTGGAAAACTTTTGTTGGAAGTTTGGAGTGATTTCAGGGTGTGCTTGTAAGCAAGTCCTCCTGTGCACCCAGAAGTGTGTGTGTATAAATGAATTACCAGTCTAGGATACACACCCCATTTTGTCAGAGGTGTGGAGCCTCTGTCTATCAGTAAGCTTTGGGGACTGTGCTTTCTTCATATTTGTGTCTCTCAGAAGTAACCAAGCAGTTGACATGCAATCAGTGCTCAAAAACTGCTCATGAAGGAAGGCATGGTAGTAGTAGTTGCAACATTATTTATTTTATGAAGGAAATAATTCAATGTTAAATGTAGATTGCATTATTTTAACTTTTAAATTTGGACCTTTCTTCTTTTAAAATTTTCATTTGGGTTACCATAAAATCTTTATTAAATCTTTTCTTCCCCAAGAGCATCATTCTATTTAAAAAAAAATGAAGTTTGGTGGGGAGTGGCAGTAAAAAGAGTAACAGAAAGAGGGAGGGAGGAAGAGAGAAAGAGAAAGAATTTTGGGGTCTACAAGCTTCTGCTAAACTTCCATTGCAGTTGTCAGAGTTGAAGAAAACATTAGGGAAGATGTCTCATTAAGGTGCTCCCTGGATTTTTCTGCTCTGGGAAACTGTCTGAGGGATGGATTATGGCCAGCCTGCAGGAGTCAGAATCCTGGTACTGTGTTATAGCCTCTTAACTCATTGGCTCCAGTTAAGTGATTTTATAGCCAGAGCTGTTTTAAGATAAGTGCAAGGCACTGTACAGATATTTGTTGGTGGGTAAGTAGAATTTGACAAAGGAAAAAGTATATGCTTCATTTTGAAGGTTTTGCTCCGTGGCTTCTTGGGCTTCTGGTGAAATGGAACTTGTGGAAGTAGGAGCACAGATAATTATGTTAGGCAGGGCAGCCCTTTGAGGCATAATTTACTGCTGTCTGGGTTTTACAGAGGGAGAAAGTGAGGCATAGAGAAATTAAATAACCTTTTAAGTGTAGTAGTTCAAGGCATAGATACACAGTTCCAGGCAAGGTCCATCTGAATCTTAAGTCCTCACTCTTTGCTGAAGTGTTCTACTGTTGAGACTGTCCCTGTGAGTCCTGAAACTCTACTGCCCCAGTCAATATTCACTGCTACTCAGTGAGGCCACAAAAGCCAATGGCTGTGTCCCCAAGAGGACAACTCTCTCCTCCTGAGAGTCTTTCTCATACATCTCAACTCTAAGCTACAGACTGAGAAGCAGGCCAGAAAATCCTCTGCATGAAAGGCAAACCAACATTGATCCACAGCAGTGACCACAAGCAAAGGAAGCTGGCTGTGAGCAGAGTCATAATGTCATTCAAGTTTGGGGATTGAAAGCCTTCTATGTCTACCTGAACATCCTCAGCTCCTGCTGACATCAGCAGTGGAGGTCCTCTGCTGATTGATATAAATTATTTTCAAACCCAGCAATGCATTGATGGCTGATAATTCCATGCTCCTCAAACTTGCCAATGAAATGCCTTTAACAGGGTAGGAGAAAGAAAACACACCACAGTAAGTATTCTAGGGCATCACATCTCAAAATTAATACTTATTTAAAGACCCTGTTTTTAGGTAAAAAGAAATTATTCAAATGCATTCTGAAAAGGTTTTTGGTTTTAATATAAAATGATATGTTCTCCAAATCTTGGGGTGAGTTTGAAGATCCAGGAATATGTGTCTTCTTGATCATTTGGCTTAATGCAGTTACTCACAAGCAGTACTCTAATTTAGGATCCATGAATCTTTAGATAATACTAGCATTTTAAAGGACTTTCTGAATGTCCCAATAAGTGATTGATAGAAATTTTCAGTGAGATAAAACAGCTCATATTTAGGATATGTTCATGTGCATACATTTCTGTGACATATATTCCCTACATTTTCATTAACTCCATGTAGAAAACTAGAGGCTAGGGACCCTGTTCCTCCCAGGGTCACTGCCATCAGGCCCTGTGGGTGACTACTTATCTTTAGCACCTGTGAGGTGCACTTGGATGGGGGGTGGCAGGAGTCTTTATCAATAGCAGCAACAATGACTACATGTCTCCAGCTTATGGTTCCTGCCATCTGAGAGGCTACAGAAAAGCCTGAGTCCCAAGATGGTCTCTAGGACTTCCAGGACTTTCAGCTCTAACATTCCTTTTCTCAGTGATAAGGATAAGATAAGCAAATGGCCTGGGCAGTTCCACTCTGTGTAATGGAGGTGGCCTCATTCTCTCCCCAGCCCTGCAGAAGTAGCTGAGGCTCTGGAAAACAACTTGGGCTTAGAATTTCTCCATTATTCCTGGGGCCCTGACTCAGGCAGGCAGCCAGTTCAGCAGTTTGATGTTCAGCTCTGTGAACAACACTTTTCATGAGTGATCATCACCTCTTTTAGCTACTTGGGCACAAAATTGTTGGTGAACATCCTTTGTAATCAAAGAGCATCATCTGAGTGTGTCCTGAATAATGTTCTGTGGAGATAAGAAGCAGGACTTGCCACCACATGATGAGAGAAAGTTTACCAGTATCAATTAATTAAAATAGGAGGCAGCCAATGGGCATTGGGCACAAGGGAATAATACTTGTATTGCAGCATGATGAAGAGATGCCAGCTTTCTCTCAGTACCAACATCATTAACACTTGCTGTCTGTCACTGATCAGCAACCTGTTCCCAGTGCAATCTGAGAGTTCCATAGCACAGCTCAACCCTTCCACCTCTCTGAGAAGAGTGATGTCTAGGCCTCCTGACAGTGGGGGAAAGTTGTACTATTTGGACTCAGTTTCTCCTCAAAACTCATTCAGCAACCATTACATGTCACTCTTGGCTATGTCCAGGATGTTTGAATGAGAATTGTGGTTATGGTCAACATTGTAAAAAGTCACCAGCCATGGAAAAACATACCAAATTGTAAAGACTATAGACACTAAGAAGAAACTGCATCAACAAATGGGCAAAATAACCAGCTAGCATCATAATGGCAGGATCAAATTCACACATAACAATATTAACCTTAAATGTAAATAGGCTAAATGACCCAATTAAAAGACACAGGCTGGCAAATTGGATAAAGAGTCAAGATCCGTTGGTGTGCTGTATTCAGGAGACACATCTCACATGCACAGACACACATAGGCTCAAAAAAAAAATGGGATGGAGGAATATTTACCAAGCAACTGGAAATTAATAAAAAAACAGGGGTTACAATATTAGTCTCTGACAAAACAGACTTTAACCCATCAAAGATCAAAGGAGACAAAGAAGGACATTACATAATGGTAAAGGGATCAATGCAACAAGAAGAGATAACTATCCTAAATATATATGTAACCAATGCAAGAGTGCTCAGATTTATAAAGCAAGTTCTTAAGGACCTACAAAGAAACTAAGGCTCCCACACAATAACAGTGGGAGACTAACACCTCACTGTCAATATTAGATCAATTAAACAGAAAATTAACAAGGATATACAGGACTTAAACTCAGCTCTGAATCAAGTGGACCTAATAGACATCTACAGAACCCTCCAGCCCAAATCAACAGAATATACATTATCTCAGCACCACATCACACCTTTTCAAAAACTTTACCACATAATTGGATGTAAAACACTCCTCAGCAAATGCAAAAGAACAGAAATAATACAAAACAGTCTCTCAGAACACAGTGCAATCAAATTGGAATTCAGAATTAAGAAACTCCCTCAAAACTGCATAATTACACGGAAACTGAACAAACTGTTCCTGAATGACTACTGGATAAACAATGAAATGAATGCAGAAATAAAGATGTTCTTGGAAAATAGTGAGAATGAAGACACACTGTACCAGAATTTCTGGGACACATTTAAAGCATTGTATAGAGGGAAATTTATAGCACTAAATGCACAAAAGAGAAAGCAGGAAAGATCTAAAATTGACACCCTAACATCAACATTAAAGAAAAAAGTCTAGAGAAGCAATAGCAAACAAATTCAAAAGTCAAGAGAAGACAACAAATAACTAAGATCAGAGCAGAACTGAAGGAGATAGAGACATGAAAATAAAAAAATTTCAAAAAAAATCAATGAATTCAGGAGCTGTTTTTTTTTTAAAAAAAAGATCAACAAAAGAGATAAATTGCCAGGCAGACTAATGAAGCAGAAAAAGGAATCAAATAGTTGCAATAAAAAATGATACAGGCAATATCACCACTGATCTCATAGAAATACAAACTACCATCAGAGAATACTATAAAAACCTCTACACGAATAAAATAAAAAATCTAGAAGAAAGGGATAAATTCCTAGACACTTACACCCTCTCAAGACTAAACCAGGAAGAACTCAAATCCCTGAGTAGACCAATAACAAGGTCTGAAATTGAGGCAGCAATTAATCATAGCCTACCAACCAAAAAAAGTCCAAGACCAGATGGTTTCCACCAGAGGTACAAAGAGGAGCTGATACCATTCCTTCTGAAACTATTCCAAACAATAGAAAAGAGGGAATCCTTTCTAACACATTTTATGAGGCCTCCATTCTGATACCAAAACCTGGCAGATACACAACTAAAAAGAAAATTTCACACCACTATCCCTGATGAACATTGATGCAAAAATCCTCAATAAAATACTGACAAACCAAATCCAACAGAACATCAAGAAGCTTTCCATCATGATCAAGTTGGCTTCATTCCTGGGATGCAAGTTTGGTTCAAAATACACAAATCAATAAACATAATCCATCACATAAACAGAATTAAAGACAAAAACTACATGATTATCTCAAAAGCTGCAGAGAAGGCCTTTGACAAAATTCAACAACTATTCATGGTAAAAACTCTCAATAAACTAGGTAGTGATGGAATGTATCTCAAAATAATAAGAGCTATTTATGACAAACCCACAGCCAATAGCATACTGAATGGGCAAAAACTGGAAGCATTCCCTTTGGTAACTGGCACAAGACAAGGATACCCTTTCTCAGCACTCGTATTCAACATTGTATTGGAAGTTCTGACCAGAGAAATCAGGCAAGAGAAAGAGATAAAGGGTATTCAAATAGTTAAAGAGGAAGACAAATTGTCTCTATTTGCAGATGACATGATTGTATATTTACAAGACCCCATTGGCTCAGCCCAAAATCTTCTTAAGCTGATAAATAACTTCAGCAAAGTCTCAGGATACAAAATTAATATGCAAAAATTACAAGCATTCCTAAAGGAAAAACAGAGATCCATATTATGAATGAACTCCCATTCACAATTGCTGTCAGACAATAAAATATCTAGGAATACAACTTACAAGGGAAGTCAAGGACCTCTCCAAGAAGAACCACAAAACACTGCTCAGAGAAATAAGACAGTACACAAACAAATGGAAAAACAATTCCATGCTCCTGGTTAGAAAGAATCAGTATCATGAAAATGGTCATACTGCTGAAAGTAATCTATAGATTCAGTGCTATCCTCATCAAGGTACCACTGACTTTCTTCACAGAACTGGAAAAAACACCTTAAATTTCATATGGAACCAAAAAAGAGACTGCATAGCAAAGACAATTCTAAGAAAAAAGAAAAAAGGAAAGCTGGAGGCATCATACCACCTGACTTCAAACTATACTACAAGGCTACGGTAACCAAAACAATGGGACTGGTACCAAAACAGATATACAGACCAATGGAACAAGACAGAGGCCTCAGGAATAACGCCACACACCTACAACCACATGATCTTCAACAAACCTGACAAAAACAGCAATGGGGAAAAGAATTCCCTGTTTAAGAAATGGTGTTGGGAAAACTGGCTAGCCATGTGCAGAAACCTGAAATTGGATCCCTTCCTTACACTGTATACAAATATTAACTCAAGATGGATTAAACATTTAAATGTAAGACCTAAAACCATAAAAACCCTAGAAGAAACCCTAGGCTATGACACCGTTCAGGACACAGGCATTGGCAAAGACTTCATGACTAAAACACCAAAAGCAATGAATGGCAACAAAAGCCAAATAGACAAATTGTATCCAGTTGAACTAAAGAGCTTCTGCACAGCAAAAGAAACCATTCACAGAGTGAACAGGCAACCTACAGAATGGAAGAAAATTTTTGCAGACTACCCACCTGGCAAAGAGCTAGTCTCCAGAATCTACAAATAACTAAAACAAATTTACAGGGAAAAAAAAGCAAACAACCACATCAAAAAGTAGGCGAAGCATATGAACAGATACTGCTTAAAAGGAGATATTTATGTAGCCAACAAACATAAGCAAAAAAGCTCATCATCACTGGTAATTAGAGAAATGCAAATTAAAACCAAATTGAGATACCATCTCATGCCAGTTAGAATGGTGATCATTAAAAAGTCAGGATACAACAGATGCTGGAGAGGATGCAGAGAAATAGGAATGCTATTGGAAGTGTAAATAGGTTCAGTCATTGCAGAAGTCAGTGTGGCAATTCCTCAAGGATCTAGAACTAGAAATACCATTTGATCTGGCAATGTCATTACTGGGTATATACCCAAAGAATTATAAATTGTTCTATTATAAAGACACGTACACACATAGGTTTATTTCAGCACTGTTCACAATAGCAAAGACATGGAACCAACACAAATGCCCATCAATGATAGACTGGATAAAGAAAATGTGGCACATATACACCATGAAATACTATGCAGCTATAAAAAGGATGAGTTCATGTCCTTTGCAGGGAGACGGATGAAGCTGAAGACCATTATTCTCAGCAAACCAATACAAGAGCAGAAAACCACACACCACACGTTCTCACTCATATGTGGGAGTTGAACAATGAGAATGCATGGACACAGGGAGGAGAACATCACACACTGGAGGCTGTGTAGGGATTGGGGGATAGGAGAGGGATAGCATTAGGAGAAATACCTAATGTAGAGGATGGGGTGATGGATGTAGCAAACCACCAAGGCACATGTAACAAACCTGCATGTTCTTTCTGCACATGTACCCCAGAACTTAAAGTACAATAAAAAAAGAAGTCAGTTATAGGTAATATATATGGCACTTACCACATGCCAAGAACCTTCTATAGTTTTTAAGATTTATTTAAGCCTTGCAGTAACCCTAAGAGGTATATTTTCCTCACTTTACAAAGGACAAAACTGAGGTACAGTGGTTAAGTAATGAGTCAATGGCAAAAGTGGGATTGAAGTCTTAACAGTGCAGACATGCTTACTTTGGACTGAATGTTTGTGTCTTGCTCCATATCTCAGTGTTACAGCCCTAACCACCAATTTGTTGGTATTGAGATTGGGGCCTTGAGCAGATAACTAGGGTTAGCTAAGGTCAGGAGCATGGAATCTTTATTATGGAATTAGTGTCCTTCTACGAAGGGACAGTAGAGGGCTCACTCGTGCTCTCTCTCCATGCACAAGAGCATACAGTGAGACAGAAAGAGGCTCTAACCAGAATCTGACCACGCTGGCACCCTGATTACAGACTTCCAGCCTCCAGGACTGTGAGAAGATAAATATTTGTGGCTTAAGTCACCAAGTCTGTGAGGTGTTTTATGGTAGCATGAAGTAACCCAGATAATGCTTTTCACATGTGTGGTCTAGGATTTCATGCAAACTCTCAGCTCCCCAGTCTTGCATAAAACCCTTGCTGGTCACTCTCTTTGGTCCTTTCAGATGCCCTTTCCTAGTGGTGCCTCCACCAGGTCCTTGACTTCATCCTTTTCGGTTAGAGGAAGAGTGAGTAAAGTATATCTCCTCTCTATGCATCTGCCGTGAGAAGTGTGAGTAATTCGGATGATGCCGCAGGGCATGGTTTCAGGGACTACAGTCAGCAGTGAATGAATGAAATGAAATGATGTTTATCCATTCAAGAGCTTGTGTCTGCAGGGCCAAGAGAACAGCTTTAGCTGTGCCTCAACCCAGTCCTGTGCCCTTGTACCTTCCAGATGCAGAGGCAAACAGGCCATAACCATGGGGAGGGAACCCATCTTTTAAAGGATCCTCACTCGGGTGGTGAAAAGGTGAAGTAGTCATCTGTCCTATCTTTATCAGTATCTGTTCTGAATACTGTGCTCTGACACTAGTGCTAATATTCCAAATTATTATGGGTTTATTGGTGGTTAGGCCTCTAATTTTTCTCTTCAGGAAAGGAAATAACTTTGCAGTGTCAGCACAGTGCCTTGGAAAGGTTGCAAACTAGAGATCTAGCGGGTTGCAATCTAGAAATAGTGATTGTGAAAAGTGCCTATAAACACACAATATAAACAATATGCTGACAACACACAGATCCACAGCATAGTTTCTGGAACCTGCAGTCTCACCTCTGGCAGAGGAGAGTAACAGTGGGAATTGAGGCTTGGCATCTGGGTGCCCCTGCAGCCTTTCCTGTGGCACCTGCCAGACAATTGCCCCTGAAACACAGAAGATAGAAATTTCACATTATCTTCAGTAATTTCTGTTTTATTTATCTTGTTTCTGAAAGTAAAATACAGTACAAACTGTTATTTTTAAACCACACAGTACTAGTTTTAAACCTGTTCTATTCTCACCTTGAAATGGAATCTCAAGTTTCAGCAGGAATATGCTGTTTGCCTGCCTCAATTTCTCACATCACACCCTATGGAGAATGGTGTAGAAACAGCCCTGTTTTTACACGGGGAGATAAGAGCTTCAGAAAGTTACTGGAGAGTGGAATGTAGTGGTTCTGGGTGATGCAAAATAACTACTTGGTTTGACCAACCATTTGGTCTCTAAAACTGGGTGCTAAAGAGAAAGATAGCAAATTTAAACAATCACTACCTATAGAAGAAAAATCAGTTAATAATTTGACAGATTTAAGGGCCTCACCTTTCTCTCAAAGAACTTTCCCTCCTATTATCCTGTTTGGGAAAATTGGAAAACATCTTCTCCTTACTTCCTGGGGGGTAAACAAAAGTTTAAATGTTGCCACCAACTCAAACAAAACACATCTAATTGGGTTGTTGTTGTTGTTTTTGTTGTTTGTTTCCTTGTTTTTAGTATGGAGTATCATTCTGTCACTCAGGCTAGAGTGCAGTGCTGTGGTCTCCACTCACTGCAACCTCCACTTCCCAGGCTCAAGTGATTCTTCTGCCTCAGCCTCCTGAGTAGCTGGGACTACAGGTGCCCACCATCATGCCCAGCTAATTTTTGTATTTTCAGTGGAGACGAGGTTTCAGCATACTTGCCAGGCTGGTCTCAAACTCCTGACTTTGTTATTTGCCCATGTCAGCATCCCAAAGTGCTCGGATTATGATTGCAGGAATGAGTCACTGCACCCGGCCCACTCCTCATTCTTTATGTTGTGGAGGGAGAGGGGGTCCTTTTTGTTGCTTCAAAGTTTTCTTTCTGAGCTTTTTTATAATTAAAGGAAAACTGTGTTTAATGACTAGTCAAGTGAAGTATTGAGAAGTAGGGAAAGAATAGAAGAAGGAGTTGAATCTGTGATTGGTTGTGAACAATCAGTTGAGATAACTCACTGCCTCCAGATCAGCCTTCTTTCTGAGGCATGTAACCTTGGGATTTCCTTTGAGTCAGTGGAGGGCAACCGCATCTCATATAGGTTCAGTATTAAATAGCTCATAGGTAGTGGGAAAGTTCATCAGAGTAGTCCCATCTCAGGCACAACCTCATTTCCCCATGAGCCGCTAGAGTGGCTTACATAAGAAAGACATCATACTAAATGCTGATAAGGACCTGAAGCAACTGTAATACATGTGCATTTACTTTCTCCTGACAGCCACTTTGGAGAACACTTTGGCTGTTTCTTATAAGGCTAAGCATAGTCTTCCCAAATAACATATGAGGGCAATGTCACTTCCCATTGTTTACCTAAAAAATTGGAAACATATGTCCACAAACAAACAAACAAACAAAAAAACACTTGTAGAAACTTGTCAATGACAGCCTTTTTCTTAATAATATGTCTAAACTGGAAATAATTCAAACGTTCATAAACAAGAGATTGGATTTAAAAATTGTGATACATTCATACCATGGAATACTATTCCAAAAATAAAATAAATGTGTTAAAGATAGTGTAACAATATTGATTCATCTCAAAGACATTATGTTGAGTGAAAGAAACCAGATTTGACGTAACTCATGCTCTGTCATTTCCTTTATGTTACGTTTCACAATAGGCAAAACTTAGATATAGTGACAGCAGTCAGGGCAGTAATTGCCTGTTGAGGGTGGAGATTGGCTGAAAAAGGCACAGGAGGACTTTCTGGAATAATATAAATGTTCCTATATCTTGTTTGGGGTGGTAATTATACAAGTGTAGAACAGTTGTTAAAAATGCAAGAAAACTAAATGCTCAACATTTGTACATTTTAGTGTATTTAAATTATACCCCCCAGAAAGCATTGCCTTATTTTCCTAGAGGGTAAATATCCTCATTAAAAGCATATGGGCATGATTTTGAGAAATCCTTGCTGTGTTATTCCATTAATAAATCATCATCAATGTTGTTTCAAAAAAGCAAGATCCACTGATGAAACTCCATGTGCCTTAGTAACAAATAATATTGATAAAGCCTACTGTCAAAAAAAAAGTGTTTCTGTTTTATCTTTTGTTTTTACTAAATTTGTAGGAATAACTTTTTCATGGGATTACACAGTCTCACCCACCATTAGTTGCAGCTGACAGGGAAGCTAAGTTGGCAGACGTTCATGCTAGAAGCTGTAGGTTTACATCTCCTTGGTGAAGGTGTTCCAGACATACCTGTAGCTTGATAGTTAAATATCATGCTCAGGTGTGCAAGGCAGTTTTTGCACTCTCAG
Source organism: Saguinus oedipus (assembly GCA_031835075.1). Taxonomy (NCBI): domain Eukaryota; kingdom Metazoa; phylum Chordata; class Mammalia; order Primates; family Cebidae; genus Saguinus; species Saguinus oedipus. The sequence goes on along the minus strand of CM063175.1, from coordinate 4,090,381 downwards.
ATTTATGCAGGTGTTGTGGCATTACTTGATTGTTTATGTAAAAATTATTTTTGCATTCACACAGGACTTCTGAAATGAGTGCTAGTAGAATCATCTTTAGAGGATGTTCCAGATCTTTGAACTGAGATACCTGCAGTGTTTGCTGTAAATTTAAGCTTAAATTTGAAACCAGGTTATCATGCAGCAAGAGAGTGGGCATGAATTATTTTGAGAAATGAAGAATTAGATTTCAGCCTGGAATTTGCCTTCTCTCTCCTGTGGCAAATTAGTGTGGGCACACTAAGCATTTTATTTGGCCACAGTGATGTATTTTTCCAGACAGGTCTCATTCTATCATCCAGGCTGGAGTGCAGTGGCACAATCATAGCTTAGTGCAGCCTCAGCCTCTTGGCCACAAGTGATTCTCCTCCTCCCTCCTCAGCCTCTCAATTTTTTGGACTTACAGGTGCATCACTGTGACCAAATAATTTTACTTTTTTAGAGACAGAGGTCTCACTATATTTCCTAGACTTGTCTCAAATGCATGACCTCAAACGATCTTTCTGCCCCAGCCTCCCATACTGCTCAAATTGCAGGCATAATTCACCATGCCTAACCAATTTTTTTCCTGCTGCATTGCAGTTAGAACCAATTTCATTTTTCCTGCACTGCAAATATGCATTCCCAGCAGATTGTGATTGAACCCAGCACACCTGCATCTCAGCCAAGTTCTTTGAAGGGTGCACAGCATTACACGGCCACCTTTAGCAAATAGGTTTGGAACTTACATTCCCACCTTTTCTAAAACAGCTCACAGTAAAAAGAGAAGGGGATTGAACTTTTGATATGCAAACTCAGGAAAACCAGGGTTTTTGGAAAGCCAAACCTCAAAAACAATTCAGAGACTCCCTTGATCTTTGAATGGAACTACATTTTAGAAGGTAAAGTTGAGGGACAGCAAGGGCTGAGAAAAGAAGGTGGGGATTGTGACTACAAGTATTTTTACAAATGTGAGTGTTGTTGCAAGTTTTGTTTTATTTTGTTATTGTGTTAATGCTGAGGGTGGGGAATGGATTGGAATATTTTCCTCCTGTGTTTCTTTTTTGTTTTGTAACTTTGCAAGTGCTCCACATTTTCCTCTATTTAAAATTTAAAGTTGATGCCCTGTGTTTCTGGTGTTAAATAGAAGTGACACTTTTGGAGAAATTATGAGGTAGATACTCTGTTCTGCCCAGGGAGATGCAGCTGAAAAGATGGCAGCTCATCCTCCTCAAACTTAGGGCATGGAGCAGCATGCAGGGACAGAGCAGCAGCTTGGCATCTTGGCAAATCCACTCTCTGCTGCAGATGCCTGGGGGAAGTTGCAGACTTAAATTTTCTTTTGTAAGATGGGGACTGTAGGTGATTAAATAAGGTGCTTTATGGGAAGTCCTGGCAAAGAGTGAAATATGAAGACATTTCAGGTTCCTTCTTCTGACTGGTGTACTGTTACTGCTCCATCGTTATTACACCTTTTCTAACTCACCGCATGCTGGGGAACACAAACTGGTCTTACGTAGCTCTGGTTACTCCAGCCTTTTTAAAAAAACAAAAACAAACAAACAAAAAATACTCTTGTAGTCTGTCACCATATTCGTAAACAGGTCCGGGGCTCTGTGGTGTTCATTGTTAGTAGCATGGCTGAAGTTACTGTATTCTAATTGTGATCCCCAGGTTCAAGGGTGTCTCTTATTATTCTTAGTAATTTAACCCAGGGCAGTGCTGGACAGCTTAATGGTCTTACAATCAGACAAGCCTCCACTTCTGTGTTCCACGCTCACCAGCCTTTGTCCTAATGTATCAATAATTCCACCCACCTGAGCCTCACTTTCCTGTGATTTACTGCAGTGGGTTTCTACGCATATGGCACCTAAGTGTTCTGTAGAGTGCCTTAGAATGATTTTAGGATTCCAGATCTCAGTTCATCTGTGAAAATCAGGGCAGTAGGAAACTTTCTGAGACCCATTTTAAAAATTAGTTATATGCATGTTATACTTACAGCTCTTCATTTTGAAGACCAGAAACACAACAATACTTCCAGATATTCACATAACATCTGTTCATTTGGATTTGGAAGGGGCTTTGTATTTTCAACATGAGAGTTCAAAGTTCATTTTTTTCAGCAACTAAAGTTCTAAGTTAAATAATCTATTTTTATTGGTACATGATATTTTATATATTTATGGGGTACATATGAGTTATAATCTATTTTAAATAATACCTTAGTGTTGTAAAATCATACCTTGTTAATGATCCTGCATGTGTCATCAGAAGTATAACTTGAACAAGTCCATCTTCCATGGATCAAGCACCACCCTGGGCATTTGTAGCATGATTAAAATCCAAGGTCCTGGCTGGACTCCAGAGACCCTGTTTACCTCAGAGGCATGACAGAAAGGAGAAGGAGTCAGCTAACCCAACTCCTTTCTTGTAGTTTCCTTCATTGGGGAGGAAAAGTTGAATTTCATGATTATGGAGAAGAAACAGGAAATAGAGACAGACAAAAAGATAGGACAATACAGTTTACCAGTTGTCCCGCCCAGATACTGTTTCCACATACTGTTCCATGCATTTGTTTTGAATATGTAAATGTGTACATAAAGATAGGTACTCTCAAGTCCATCAGGGCTTGGATGTCCACTATTTTTGAAGTTCCAGAACATTTTTGCTAAGATGAGGAAATACCAAAAGAGGACTACAAAAATTATGGTATATTTTGATGTGTCACATAATACATATGTGACGTAATAAAGATGTGTAAGATGATATAACTTGTGAGCATACCTACGTCATCTGGGGATAACATCTCAAGTTGAATTTTGAGGCTTGCATCAATTGTGCTTCCTTTTCCATGATTGCCATGATATGTTCTTTATGAGATGTTGTCATAGATTTCATATTATTCGGTAGCTGTAGAATATGACATCACTCTATGATAATTCTGTATTACTTTAATTGCTGCACAGAAGTTCATGGTATATAAGTGCCACCATATATTTAATAGATTGTCTTCTATTTCTAGTTCATGTGATAGTATAGCACTCTCATGAATATTCATGTACTTGATCTTTACACATTTTCTTTTTTCCTCAGGATGAATTCTGAGAAATGTCATTGATGGGTCAAAATGTACTCACACTTTTTGAGATTAAAAATTTTTTTTCATAAGCTGGTACTCTTGGGTTTTTAAGACAAAGAGCAAATCGTCCCCTGCCAAGATTAATTTTTGGCTCTTTTTACTTTCAATCCTCACTGTTTTTTGGTTCACTTGTCATAAAATACCAAGCACCACCAATAGGGCTATGTGAAGGGGCTCAGAAGTAGGAGTGCTGTGGTTAAGAGTATGCTTGGCCAGATGGGCAAGCTGAGTGCTCAGAATTAGAGTGAAGGGGTGGGGGTGCTGCAGGTACAGATGCTGGGGAAAGACACCCTGAAGGCCACAGGGAGCAACAATGGCTGCAGTCCCTGTAGCCATTCAGCAGGAGCAGAGGATAAAAACCAGAATGGCTGATGATTGGATGCCAGGCCTGATCCAGGTGAGTCCTGTTCTTATTGTACTGTCAAGTGAGTTGCTCCAGGCCTCCCAAATCTCACCCCCCACCAGTCCCTGCAGGAATCCCTGAGGAGGTTAATCTTGCAATAGGCCCTCTGCTGTTTTTCCCTCTGTAAGCTTCACTCCACTTTGCAGTGAGTTCTAGTATAACATCTATTCCAGTAAAATCAAATGGCTAAGGACTCCAGAAAATAAATTGGGTGAACACAAAGAGTTAGTCATACTTTAACTTTGTCCCTTTCCCAGGTGGCCCATGCTTCTACACCAGTCTCCCAATTCCTAGCTCGCTTTAGGCTCCTGGCCTTTGCTTACTCAAACCAATTTGTCCTTCCCACCATGCTGTCTCTGTTCAGAGTACCTCCCTCCCTCTGCTTTTACCCTAATTTCTTTTTTCAACTCACATAATATCTAACTTACCTCTGCATCTCTGTTTCCCCAAAACCCTCTCTGCCTGTTTCCTCCCAGGCTATCCCTGACCAATGTCAGAAACCAGGAAATCTTGAAAGCTGCACTCTTTGCTGCTCTTCCCTCTCCTTCATCCTTCCACTTGGCATCTCTCTCCTTCTACCTGTCTCTATCTGCTGAAGTCCTGTTCCTCGTTCCAGGCACATGCAACACTTTGTCATCTTCAAGAATTCCTCTGAGAAACCCCACATGATATCTTCATGATATATACCATATTCCACTGGGTAATGTAGATTACACCATAGGGTTTTTAATTTCCTGATGGCAAGGACTATAACCTGGTCATCTTCCTCTCCTAAGTGGGGAGTATCATCATGCTTTGACCAAGTAACTATGACATGGGTACTAGCTCCATAAATGAATAAGCAGTAAGAAAAAGGAGATGATGATGAATGAATGACAAACCTTAATAAGAAAAAGTTTATTCCACTGTGAGCTCCAAAATCTCTCTTGAGGAAGAATTTAGGACAGCATCCTAATCAGAAGGGCCTGGAAGCACCTTATAAATGAGAGACAAAATAGAAGTATGGAAGTAAGAGGAGATAGGGCTTTAGAGAGGAGCAAGCCCCTTCTGTCCCCTGGAACTTCCTGCCAGTGCATGGGTTACCTCTCATTAAATTTAATACTACTTGCTGCTTTGGGGTGGTGAAATACATGCCTTGATGAAATTGCATTGCACTGTTTTTGAAAGAGAGTACTCAAGCATGTGTCACTTCTGTTTCTTGAAAGCAACTGTGGTCCTCAGCTACACACCCTTCTGGTTGAGATTATTTCTGATTTTTACTGCCTGTTTCATTAAAGATGTGGCATGGAGAGTGTAAGTTGAAAAGATGAGTGCAGGGCTCATCTATCCCTGGAATTGTCTTTCCCAAATCCCTACCACAGAATATGAGCACTACAGGAATTTTGAAGAAATGGGTCTCTTGCCACCTTCCAGTAAAATATTTTTGGAAAAAAAAAGAGATAAAAAGTAAACTTGTACCTTATCTTGATATGAAAATGTAGACAGCCACAGAAAAATTTAAAAATTAACCTGGCATGGTGGTGCATACCTGTTGTATCAGCTACTTGGGACCCAGGAGTTTGAGGCTGCAGTGACCTGTGAACATGTTACTGCACTCCAGCCTAGGCAAGAGAGCAAGACATTGTCTCTTAAAAATAAATAAATAAATAAATAATACATTCTAATAAGAAACTATATAGACAAAAAGGAGCTTTGGGAACCTGTGAAGTCAATAGGTATGCTGCCTTACAAGGCAGGGTTTCTAAGTACACCCCCATTCCATCAAATTGAGAAAGTGTGACTCAAAATTTATCTCTGCTTATATGTTGAACTGGGTGCTAAGTGATCACAAAGATCACAAACGCGTCCTGGCTTCACATCCCATGCATAGAGAAAAACTGTGTGTAGGTAAAGCATTTCAAATTAGAAGAGTGAAGTATTCTTCATTTCTCCAAACATCTCAAAACATAAACACTTGCAATAAATACTTCTAGAGAGGTAGTTCACAGGTTCATGAGGAAATCAATCACAAAGATGGCATTGTTATATAGGTAAAATAAAAGATACTACCTCAGGTTTTGCTTTTATGTTTTAAAATACGTTATTTCCAGGGTGTCTTGTGTACAATGTAAATTCAGTGACTAATTTCCAAAATCATGTAAATATTAATTTTATCCATGAGCAAAAGGAGGGGCTGCTTGTTTTTGTTTGTTCTGGGCAGTCTCAATTTCTTCTGAAAATAGTTGGCAACTTCATTGAAAATTGAGACTCTGGGCCAGGCACAGTGGCTCGTGCTTCTAATTTTAGCAGTTTGGGAGCCTGAAGCAGCAGATCACCTAAGGTCAAGAGTTCAAGATCAGCCTGGCCAACATGGTGAAACCTTGTATCTACTAATATACAAAAATTAGCTGGGCTTGATGCCAGGTGCCTTTTGTCCCAGCTACTCGGGAGGCTGAGACAGGATAATCACTTGAACCTGGGAGATGGGGGTTGCAGTGAGTGAAGATTGCATTACTGTACTCCATGCTGGACAAATGAGGGAGCCTCCATAAAAAAAATGGAAAAGAAAGGAAAAGAGAGTGGAGGGGAGGGGAGGGGAGGGAGGAGAAATTGAGACTCTGAGCTCAGCTTTACTTTGGGCAAACACAACTATTTTGGGGTCCTGAGGTTAACAATTGAGACTTTAATTCAAATCTTTCAGGAGAAGACATCAGATTTCATTTTATCTCATAAGATTTCATTTTTATCTCATAATTTCTCCCATATTCGTTGAGATTTTTTTCTTGTTTGACAGTCAAGGATGTCTTTTGGAATAGTCTTCATTTTGGTATTATCTTGACAACCAATGATATCTAATGCAAATAGAGAGGGGAGGAAGAATATTACAGCCATATTATCTTGTTTTTTCATCCATTTACCAAGTTTTTTAACTATTCTTAAAAATCAAATCATTTTAATTTCTTAGATGTTTTGATTTACCACTACTTCCATTTTCTTTGGTAAAACCATGTTCTTAAAATAGCAGAGTCAGAATCGCTTGAAAATAAGAATATACTCAGAAAAGCTATTTTCCTTAATCTAATAGATATACTACAAGAAAATATTAGTCCACCTTTTGTTCTTTCAGCTGACATTGAATGGCCATATTGTGACACAACATATTCCCTCATTGAATATGTTCAATTTTGCAAAAGTAAGTAAGTTTTAGATAAATATAGAGTAGACTTGTGCACAGGAACAAGCTGCTGCCCACTGCCTGGCATCACAGCCCCAGAGCTCAGCTATTTCCAGGAGTCCACAGCATCTCATCTCTTGGCTGAGCCAGAAAGAACCCTACTGAAGCCCAGAGGCACTTTATGAAAGGCATTTTTGTCTTGTTTTGTTGAGGGGAGTGGGAAATACAGTATATATTGGCTGTCACCTGGAGTATTTGCCAAGTACATATATGCTCAATTTGTAACATCTATTTATCTAATAGATATTTGTAATATATATGATTCTATGCTCAATTTTTAATATCTGTTATGTTAAATAGATATTAAATATCTATTTAATATCTAAACGACCCTCACCTCTTGCCTCAAAAGCAAGAATTTGGTGAGCTTATTTGAGCATTTTCTCTCTGATCATGAGGCCCATATTATGTGTCATATTATACTCCAAACCAAAAATGTTTGTCAAGGCAAGTAGGAGGCTTCTTCTAAGGAGAAAAGGTATATTATGAATTGCTTTCCTCTGAGAAGGCTATGGTGCTTCACTGTGATTTATATTTCTGAATTGCAGCTTTAGAAAAACTGTTATTCTTCCCATTCACTGAACAAAACGATTAATCCTGATTGTCCCCAACAACCCATCATTGAATGTAAGTTGTCAAATATCTATCAAGGCACAATAAGCTATGATGCACCTTAAAGTTCCCATAATGGGTTTACATTAGTGAGTGGGAACTGAGGCACAGCTGAAGGTCTTATTTTGTGATGGCAACACACGTTGATGTTAGGACTGTTAGGGAGCTTCCAAAGTGATACTGATGTTCTTTCATTTTGCATTTGGTCAATTTTTTTTTTTTTTTTTTGAGACAGAGCTCACACTGTTGCCTGGGCTGGAGTGCAATGGGACAATCTCGGCTCACTGCAACCTCTGCCTCCCAGGTTCACATGATTCTCCTACCTCAACCTCCTGGGTAGCTGGGATTACAGGTGCACACAACCCCACCCAACTAATTTTTTGTATTTTTAGTAGAGATGAGGTTTCCCTATGTTGGCCAGACTGGTCTTTAACTCCTGACTTCATGATCTAGCCTCCTCAGCCTCCCACAGTGCTGGAATTACAGGCATAAGCTTCCACACCCAGCCACATTTGGGGAATCTTAAGAATGTTTTGTTTTGTTTAAAATTTTCATGGCTGTCACTCTCTTTTGAAAGAGTTTTTAAATTCCAGTGCAAGGCAGGTCTACCTTTTCAAATATACTTCAGTGATCACTTAAGGAACTGAGTTGCTCCATCTTTCTGCACCTTTCCCACTTTTTTCCTGGTTTCTCACTTGCGTTTCAGGACCTGGGCTTTTAAAATTATAAAAAGAGAACCAGAATGAGGTAATTCAGTAATTTATTTTCTTTTCTTTCCTTTGTATGAAAAGTTTGACTTATTTTTTTAATTGCATTTTAAGTTTTGGGGTACATGTGAAGAACATGCAAGATAGTTGAACATGCAAGATATGGCGGGTGAGAAAAATGAGAACACATGGACACAGGGAGGGGGGTACTACACACTGGGGTCTATTGGGGGGAATAGGGGAGGGACAGCGGGGGGGGAGCTGGGGAGGGGTAGCCTGGAGAGAAATGCCAAATGTGGGTTAAGGGGAGGAAGGCAGCAAAACACTGCCATGTGTGTACCTATGCAACTTGCACATTCTGCACAGGTACCCCAAAACCTAAAATGCAATAAAAATTTAAAAAAAATGGAAAAAAATATATATTCTATTAAAATAGGATAATATTCTATTATATATATAAAAAAAGAAGTATGAAGTTTAGATACCCAGAATTGTTTTAAAATCCCTTAGCTTATATTCACAGAAAATGTTTGCTTATGACAGCATTCTTAGGTAAGTTGCCATGTGCCAGTTCTCATCTAGGAGAAATTTGTTCGTATTGCTTTGTAAAAATAATATAAGTTCGATAACATAAGCAACTGAATACAGAGAAACCCATTTTCATTTATCTAACTGTATCTCTTATATTTTACCATTCTTCAAAGAATACAGTCTTCAGTTCTAGAATGACTTTAATTTATTTATTTATTGAGATGGAATTTTGCTCTCTTGCCCAGGCTGAAATACAGTGGCACAATCTCAGCTCACAGCAACCTCTGCCTCCCAGGTTATAGTGATTCTCCTGCCTCAGTCTACTGAGTAGGTGAGATTACAGGCATGTGCCACCATGCCCAGCTAATTTTTTTATTTTTTAGTAGAGACAAGGTTTTATCACATTGTCTAGACTGGGCTTGAACTCCTGACTTAGGTGGTCCACCCGTCTCAGTCCCCAATGTGTTGGGATTACAGGTGTGAGCCACTGCACCTGACCTTTTATTCTTCTTATAATACCAGATAGGGAGTTAAATGAAAATAAGAGGTAATGAGCTATTTCTATATGTATAAATAGGCTGTGATTTTTTTAACTTTCTGACTAAACTAATTTATTTTGAAGTACATTATATTTACATTTTTACCTGTGTTTAGAATTAAGCACTTTGACTGGTTATACTTGCATGCAAAAATAGTCCAGAAAAAAAGTTTTTGAAACAAAAAGATAGAAAGTAAGATCCTAAATCAATTTATTTTAGGATCTTATTTTATTTTGTCTTATTTTATTTCTAAATTTATTTTAAACATCCCTAAGAACCCGGAGACACACTTAGTTATATCTGAAGAGTCACAATACTCATACTCTTGTGTCAATGGCCAACAACCCCACTTTGTCCCTTCTGTGGTCCTCTGTCCTCTTGATCTGTGGTTAGATGAAGCAAGCCCTGGACCACTGGGGGATAAGCCATTTAAAAATAATGGGGCTTACTTTGTCAAAGCTGTGATGCAGAACACACAAAATCCTGGCTTCTGGTGAGATTTAAGTGACATGCCAGTGACTAATGCTTAACAACTAATTTTAAAACCTATAAATATTAGGCCACTCACATGTAGACTTTAGAGAGGGAATATTTTAGAATCACTTTTTTTCCTAACTCAGACGTTATGAGATAAAAAAGGCTTGAAAACACTATTTTAAATCACCATCACCCCTTCTACTCAAGGGCTACATGCAGAAAGAGAAGTTGAGTTATCCCCAGCATTGCAGTGCAGTGTTCTCCAGCAGCAAAGTTTCTAGGCTAGCTCACAGGGGCTAGCCTAGTGGAAATATTAACAAATTGCTGAGTAACTCTTGGATATGGATGTAGTTTCATCCACTAAGACCACATACAATGCCTTGGAGCATAGAGATGATCAGACCATTGCCCTCTGAGGCCTTGTTTTGAATGAGTGAAAACTGGCAGCTTTCATGGTGGGTTGGATTCTGTTTTCTTCTTTGCCTAAGCTGTAGATTTTCAGTACCCAGCCTACCTATTTCGTCTTCCTTAGAAACCTCCCCCCACTTTTTTTTCCAGATCAGGAGATAACAATGAGATTAAAGAAAGCTAAAATTGACCTACTATTGAAAACAATCTAGGAGAAGATTCTGTTCAGGTGAAAGGGCAGAGAAGTAGGGAGAGGAAGGATGATAGTAGGAAGAGGTGTCCTGGAAGAATGACAAATGCTGCTAATTACTCAGTAGTAGCCAGAATGTTCTCCTGGGATATGTGCATGTTGGTGGTTTACAGCAGGTGGGGCAGACACTCAGTGGCCTTGTCATTCTAGCTTCAGAAACCCTTAAGATAAAACGCAACGTATGTATTCCCAAATATTTCCTAATAAACAGGGTATATTCTAACATCTCATTTTAAATGAGATGACATTTTCTCATTTATTGCTTGAATTAAAATTCCACAGGCTCTGCTTTGACCTGCAGTATTTTATCTATCCTGAGTCTCAGAACCCTTTTTGATGGAATTAAGTTATCTTGTGTTAAAGCCTGTGTGGCTTTCTCTTATTTACTTTAGGGAAAATAATGCCAGGCACATATATAGTGTCTCAGTGCTATTAATCCATGATGGACTAACTCAAAGTGTTGGGAGATGACTCGTATTATCTTAATATGCTTTCTCTCATTGAGGGTGGAAGGTGGGTGGGGGTGGAATGTGCTTCTGCAGAAATGGCCCACATCTTCAGAATGTTCTCCTGATACTTTTTGTTTTGGGGCAAATGTGCTCAGTTTTTGTTCTCATTCTATCTTTGAGTTCGGGTACCCGCATTCTCAGATGTGTTTACATTGAAATTAAACCAATGCAACCGTTTTTACCCTGAGGTGTTGCTAATTCATGAGCCCATTCCCTTTACAGGTTTTTTCCTCCTATATAACACATTTCTTGTTGAATGTCTTTTCTTCTCCTAGATTGTTTTCAATGGTAGTTCAATTTTAGCTATCTTTAGTCTCAATTTTAGAAAAACTTTGAGATTAGCCAATTATTTGATTTAGAAATTAGAAAGTTTAATCAGAAAGAAAATTGTACCAGAACACTTCCTACAGTTCCAGAAGAGTAAGCTGTCCAGGCTGAGGCTTCTTTTCATAAGTTGTAGTATGCCATAGAAGCCTACATGTGTGGACCCTAATAGTGAGTCATTGCCAGAGGAAGATAAAAAATCTGTGCTCTGAATTTGTGTTGATGCCACATTTCAGGCCAAACATTTTGCAATCAGACCATGCATTCTAACATCCTAAGTCCATGGCAATTGTGGCATTGGCTCTTTTTACACCAAAAAGGGAAGAAAACTGGCTAATCCCTGGACTCTCTGACTGCAGTCAGGCCAAGTACCAGGGAACCAGTGTCTGTTCACTGGGATGAAGATTTAAAGCATCTTCTGGGTTTTCAGAGCCTGCCAAGAAAATGTTTAGAGGCAGACTCTGGGTCTTTGTGAACCCCATCCTGTCTTTGAATGAATGACTGGGCTCCTCAGCAGGTCTACAGACTTCTAGTTATTTCTGGGGTAGTGATGACTCTTGACATTTATTGTCCAGGTCTGGTCTGCAGCATTTTGGATGCCTCCAGGTATGGAGATGGAGTACATGTCATGCCTGGGGAATGTAAATGCTACACCACTTTCCAAGCCTCAATCTCTATCAAAGGGCATTTGGATATGGCCTGAGATGGGAATAACCTCTCTTCAGTGGTATCAAATTCTTATACCATGTTCTTTTTGCTGTAGCCAGAGCAAGAGTCAGAAACCAAGTCTCCAGTCCTGGGAAAAGCAGTGCTATGCAACAGCAATGGAAAGAGGTAGGGAGCTTCATCCCAATACTTATAGAACACATTTTCCTGGCCCATTTCTCTGTTTTAATTTTTATTTATACATTTTTTTCTCATCTTGGTTTTTGATGAAAGCACAACATGCTCAGTTTTATTCTCAGATGTAAGTGCCACTCTTTCAGTGGCTGCATGAAATCATACTTTCTGGGTCACTGGGTCTGTCCCTAGGTAAGACTGTGGTTTTATTGGGTTTAGAGGTGAGCAAAACTACCCATTTTCAAAAAAATCAATGTCATACCATCTTAAGGTGGAAAGGTCCAGTTTTAGCAATATTCCACAAAGGAGTTAAAGCCAGGCCTTTAGACTTCAGACCCAAGTATTATGCCCAAGGATAAGTATCTCACATGAAGGTTTGCATGTGAAATAATTCATGCTATTATTAATTTAAATCTTGTTAGTCCCACTTTACCATACCTAGGTGAGGGAGTTGTTTTTAATTAATATTTTCTGCTGTCGGTGAGAACGTTTGTGTGAACTTTTGGAACAAATATTACTACTTGTATTTCTAATTGCTCAAGAACATCCATCTGCCTGTCCTTCCCTGCACACAAAAGCTAGGCCTGTGCATAGTTTTTGTTTCATCACATATGTTAAGATGCTGCTAGAGGTTCAGGCATGGTGGCTCACACCTATAATCCTAGAACTTTGGGAGGCCAAAGTGGGTGGTTCATCTGAGGTCTGGAGTTTAAGATTATCATGGAGAAACCCCATTTCTACTAAAAATACAAAATTATCTGGGTGTGGTGGTGCATGCCTGTAATTCCAGCTACTTGGGAAGCTGAGGCAGGAGAATCACTTGTACTCAGGAGGTGGAGGTTGCAGTGAGCTGAGATTCCACCACTGCACTCCAGACTGGGCAACAAGAGCAAAACTCCATTTCAAAACAAAAGAAAAAGAGAGAAAACCAAAGATGCTGTTTTGGGCGCACTCTGTTAAAATCTCTATATCTCCAAGGACAATTTCCCTGAGTCTAAGAACAATTTTCAGAATACTAGAAAGTCATTGATGTATTAAGGATATGGGACATCAAGACTGTTCTGAGTCTAATTTTATAAATGCTTAGAAAGAAATCTAACTAACTTCTAATGAAACAAATATCTAGAAGTCAAATATTTATAGAGATTCTCACTTCATGTGTGGCTTTACATTTGTACCATCTTTTAACACAATAAATATAGAGCACTTATATTGTTAAAGATAATTCAAAAATTTTGAGAAAGGCTTTAGAAATATAATTTCAAATAGCTATTTTAGGAAGGAGATTATGACATATAGTTGAACTTGTGGGATTTTGATTATTTTAAGTAAGTACATTTATTAAGCATTTACTTTATTGTACCTACACTAGTCACTAAAAATTTATCAGTCAGCAACACAAAAAAGTATTGTATTCAGTAAGCTTAAAATTGTGAATATGTGGGGATAGCAGGCCTGCTTTTACTTCAGGTGTCTATACAACTACTGCATGTGTCTGAGGCATCCACAGGAGTGTTCTATATTTCACAGCGTTTAAGCACAGGGCTAAGAACCTATTAGAGTTCTGAAGACCTACAACATTCTTTGGGACCCGAAAAAAGCTTATTTATAGGCCCCAAAAATTGGGGAGCAGGAAACATCCACATAACAAAATTAAGAAATACTTAAAATATTGTAAAATGAGTATCAGTTGCAAAACTGTTAAGCTTAGGAAGCATGATAATTTTATCATATTTAGAAACAACTTGGGCCAGGTGCAGTGGCTCACACCTACAATCCCAGCACTTTGGGAGGCCGAGGCGGGTGGATCACAAGGCCAAGAGATCGAGACCATCCTGGTCAACATGGCGAAACCCCATCTCTACTAAAAATACAAAAATTAACTGGGCATGGTGGCGCAGCCTGTAGTCCCAGCTACTCAGGAGGCTGAGGTAGCAGAATTGCTTTAACCCAGGAGGCGGAGGATGCAGTGAGCTGAGATCACGCCATTGCACTCCAGCCTGGGTAACAAGAATGAGACTCCATCTCATTAAAAAAAAGAAACGACTTACAGGTTTTCTTATATCTCAAGAGTTCTCAAGTATACACAATGATTGCTGAGTAAGCATAAGTAATTTCTAAGTAAAATGAGAATTTCAGAGTGAAGTTCTGAAACTCCTTGAGAACATTCTATAAGAAAACATTACATAAGGCTGAAATCAGGTGTTGGCCAGCTAAGAAACTTCTTCTAAGTACATTTATGCTATTAGCAGAATCTACTGATTTATTGTATCCTAAATTGTATAAAAATTCAAAAAGGGATAGCCTGGGGAGAAATGCCAAGTGTGGGTGAAGGGGAGGAAGGCAGCAAAACACACTGCCATGTGCGTACCTATGCAACTATCTTGCACATTCTGCACATGTACCCCAAAACCTATAATGCAATAAAAAATTTTTTTAAAAAAATTGTTTAAAAATTCCTTGAGCATTTGCCTTTCTCTACCTAATTTTTACCAGATTGAAGTATTTAAAATATTTTTTCTTGAATAGGACAATAGCTACTTAAGTAATCTCTCTGACTCTACTCCTCTGTTGTCTTTCAATGTGTTGTCCACACTGCAGTCAAAGTAATTTTTTTTAGGTGAAGTTTCACTTTTGTAGCCTAGGCTGGAGTGTGATGGCACAATGTCAGCACACTGCAACTTCTGCCTCCTAGATTAAAGTGATTTTCCTGCCTCAGTCTCCAGAGTACCTGGGATTACAGGTCCCCATTACCATGCCTGGCTAATTTTTTTATTTTCAGTAGAGATGGGGTTTTGCCATGTTGGCCAGGCTGGTCTTGATCTCCTGACCTCAGGTGATCCACCCACCTCAGCCTCCCAAAGTACTGGGATTACAGGCATGAGCTACCATGCCCAGCCCAAAGTGATCTTATTGATATAGGAGGTAGAAAGAAATTATTTAGACAGATAATTAGAGCTTAAAGAGTCCTCAACAGCACTTCCCTTCTAACAAAAAGCAGCCCAAAACATTATTTTTTTTTTCCTAACAAGAGCAACCAAGAATCAAGCTGCAGATGGAGATAAGCAAGCTGGAAGCCTGCATGGGTGAATGCTGACAGCTATGACAAGAAAAAAGGGCTACTTGGGGCCATGCATATTCAACATGGAGGCTCCATCTTCCCTTTTTGTTACCATGTTGACAGGAACAAAGAAATGGGCAACATGGCACAGCTAGAAACTGCTTGCATGATAAATGATTAGGATTGGGTTACCAGAGATTCACCCCCTATGCAAATGACACACTTGGTCTAACCAGTTTTTCATGTCCTATGTAAATTGGACACTGCCTCCTCACCAGCTGATCTTTAAAACACTCTGTATTTTGCCATGAACAGGAAACCCATTTTTCCAGGACACCTCTCTGCTGCAGAGAGCTATTTGTTTTCTTTTGTCTATTAAACTTTCACTCTCAGTCTCACTCTTTGTGTGTCTGTATCCTATTTTTTCCATGGCCATAAGACAAGAAACCTTAGGTATTACTCCAGATGAGGCTGTTTCATTGTGGGGGCTCATCCAGGAACAAGGGTAGATTCATCAGAAAGGTAATTATATGAGTGGACCCCAACTCTCTACTTTTATTTTGAGTCCATCTGCCCTCAATTTTAAATTGTAAAATGAAACTTTAAAAACTGGGCATCCGATGGCCAGTTAAGAGACCATTATGATTGCTGCCACTTCCAAGACTCAGATGACAGACAGGCTTGCTTGGGATTATTGAGCAAATCTCCCAGTGTTTTCAGGGTGCTAGGAATATTGGCTCTGTTTTGAACTGGTTTCCTTTCACAAAGAGCCTAGCCATCATCTGGGGCTGGAAGATATCCAGAGGCAATTGACAGTTACTCAAAGGCTTCTGGACTCTTATTTTTTCAGCCTCTTACTGACCATTGGGCTTAAGCAACAGCATCTCCAAGTTTTTTTCATCAATTTTTTTCTTTCCAAGACCGCTATGCCTCCTGTCCCCTCTCTTTATGCAGCACTGCAGGAATTTTTATAGTTAAGGAAAATAATCCTATTAGGCAAGATCAGCAAATGCCATAGTAAATGGGAATACAGCTAAAGGGATTGCCATTTTTTTATTTTTCTAGAAGCAGAGGGCCTCTCCTCCCACCCAGTGAACATCTTTTTCTCTACCCTTTGTCTGGAAAGTGCAAGGTATTTCAAGACATACAGCACCACCTAGCGGAATAGGAATCCTCTCCAAGATGTACCTTGTCAAAGCTTTGCTAAAACACAGTATTTTTTCCAATTCTACTCTCTTTTTACACCCCTCAACTGTAAACCAAGCTTTATGCCCCATATGTGAGTGAGAAAACACAACAATTAGGAGGAAGATGTCTCCCCAAACCAAAATTTTGTGTCAATAATTTCGCATTAGCAGAAAAACTGCCATGTTTTTTTAAAATACCCATGTGCCTTAAAAAAAAAAATGGGTATTTTACATAGTATGGATGTTAACCAGAACCACTGCCTAAGAATACTTTAATCTTGGGTATAATAACAGAACATCCAGCTCTACCTAGTATTCTCCCTGTAGTAAGGGGCCTTGCCTTCATACAACTGTTACATAGTCTGTCCTGAGAGCCATCCATTGGGAAAACATGCAGAGTACAGAAGTCTAGAAAATCAAAGGAAAATCATCAATGGAGGACTAAAGTTACATTGGTAAGTGTGACTAATTGTATTGCTTAGCTCCTCTGGATCCATGGCTGAGGGTAATGCCTGCATCCACCTTTAATGGATGCTTGGGCTCAGGGAACCAAGGAAGAAAACAGTTGAAGGAATGTCCCCATTGTCATCCCTTTACCCTGGGTCATTCTAAAAGAAAGGAAGAAAACTAAAGGGTTTCCTTTTTCTCACTTCTCTTTCTACATGGATAACAGACCATCTTCAGCCTGCACTCCTCTGGAGTGCATTTTGAAGCAATGGGACTCCTATGACCCCAAGACTTTAAAGAAAAAGTGGCTCATTTTCTTTTGCAAGATGGTGTGGCCTTCTTATCATCTTAAACTAACCGTTTTGGAGGAAAGCCTCAATTTTAATACCATCCAAAAATTAGATTATTTGTGTAGATGAGAGAGCAAATGGTTCAAGGTTTTCTATGTACAGGTTTTCTTTGCATAATAAAAGATTAAGATGAGGCTACCATACTAATGAGACAACTCAGACCTTTGAAAGCATTGCACAATCAATCCAGCTCTTTTGGCAATCATATAATTTAGGCTGAAAGGAGTAAATCTCCAAAATTAAAAAGACAACTTCTCAGAGAAGCATCTGAGGGAGTTATAGAGTTCCTAATGCTTCCTGTTTCCCTATTCAGAGACCCCTCCAACCACATTGTAGGCTCCTCCACTTCCACCATCTCCCAAACTTCCCACTCCTCCAGCTTTGCTCTGGCTCATATGGGAAATATCAGTGTAGGTGATGCCACTAGGTTTCAAGTTCCCTTCTCAATTCAGTACCTTAGGAAAATAAACAGAGACCCTGAGAGGTATATAGAAGCCTTCCAAAATTTAACTCAGTTGTTTGACCTCTCACAGAGGGATGTTATGTTGCTCCTAAGCCAAGTTCTAACTGCTGCAGAAAAATAGGCAGTTCTGAAGGCAACAGAGGAATTCAAAGATGAGTTATATGTCTCCTATAATAGGTCAAAAAGCAAAAGAGAAAATAGCTAAGGTAAAAAATAGGGGAATCACCATTCCCAACAGAAAGAGAGGAAATATCTACTGACAACCCTGATTAGAACCCCAATGACTACACATATGAATGGAAAATAAAACTTTTTAATGTGGATATTGGAGAGCCTATGATGAATTAGAGCCAAACCTCTTAATTACTCTAAAATGTCCATGATAGACAAAAACCTAGATGAGCATCCTACAACCTTTATGGCAATACTGAGAGAGACACTAATAAAACACACCTCTTTTCTCCTGAAAAAGTCAAGGAACAACCAATTGAAAAGCACATGTTCATTGCACATTGAGCTCCCTATATTAGATGGAAACTGCAGAAGCAGGCTACAGAACCAGATAGCATCCTAGAAAGCCTCTTGAGGGTGGCCACCTTCATATTTTAAAACAGGAACTGAGAGGAGGCCCAGGATATAGAGAAACACGGAGAAAGACAGAGGCTGTAGTAGCTGCTTTGCAGGCTTGCAAAACTCAAAATTTCAGAGGTGCTCCTGCTAATTTCTACCAATGTGTTAAGTCGGGGTACTTTAAGAAGGATTACCCAGGCAGCAAGAAGTCAACTTGACCCCATTCAGCTCATGGTAGTGACCACTGGAAATCAACTTGCCCATAGAGATGGAGGTCACCAGATCCAAAACTGGTTTCACAATGGTCCAACAGGACTGATGGGTCCCAGGGCTCAGACCCCAACTCCATTGGCTCTAACTGCCATTATTGCTCAGGAGCCCTGGTGATACTGGAAATTGAAGGAAGAAGGGTGGCCTTCCTTCTGGACACTGGATCCAGTCTTTTTCTTCTCTCTAATCCAGGCTTCCCCTCTTCTTGTGGCATGACTGTGATAGGAATCTCAAGAAAGACAGTTACCTGATATTTTTCTCAACCCCTTAGTTGTAGTTTGGGGATCCTATTATTTACTCAAGCCTTTTTAATCATGTCTAAATGTCCCACTCCTTTATTTGGTAGAGATATTTTAACTCACATGGGGTCAGCGTTCTTATAGCCCCAGGACAAATCCTTTATTTCCCCACAGTGGAAGCTAATATTAATCCAGAAGTGTGGGCAACTCATGGAACAACAGGTAAAGTTATAACCACTAGGCGAGTCCAGATTCACCTTATGCATCCTAGTTTTTGTTTGGGTTTAGGGGATAGTTAGGACAATATTCCCTGAAGCCAGATGCTATGAAAGACCTAGAAGCCAATATTAAACACCTGAAAATGCAGGGCCTACTCAAACCCTGTAACAACCCCTGCAACACCCCAATATTAGGAATGCAAAACCACATTGGGAAATGAAGACTAATTCAGGACTCCATTTCATTAATGAGGCTGTAATGCCAATTCATCCAGTAGTTTATAATCTCTATGCCTTGCTCACCCAAGTACCTGAGGGAACTAAATGATTCATAGTCCTAGAACTAAAGGATACCTTTTTATCTATATCATTACATCTGAACTCTCAATATGTCTTTCCCCTTGAAGATTCTTCAAGCCAAACTGCCCAGTTAACATGGATGGTGCGGCCTCAGTGACTTCAAGATAGTCTTCACTTCTTTAAACAGGCATTGTCAAAGGACTTCTCTGAATCTTCCTATCCTCAGGTCAGGGTCGTCCACTATATAGATGAGCTACTGTTCTGTGTCACAACAGAGAACACTTCTCAGAAAGGCAATGAAGGTCTTCTTAATTTCTTAGCTGACAGAGGATATAAGGGTTCAAAATCTAAGACCCAGCTTTGTCAAATCTCAGTGACATACCTGTGTTTGGTGCTGTCTGAAGGGACCACAACATTATAGAAAGAAATGATTAAGCCAATTTCCTTCTTTCCCCTACCTAAATCCCTCAAGCAACTAAGAGGATTTGGGGGCATTACTGGGTTTTGTAGACTATGGGTAGCTGGGCAAGATAGCTTGCCCCTTATATTACCTCATATGTATCATAAAGGAGGGAACCACACCGGGAATTTAAACTCAAGCCTGAGGAAAAGCTGAATAGCTTAACTTTACCTGAGTAAGAAACTTGATATTGTGGCTGAAGGGTAGGCAGCATGCCTCTCAGCAGTTTTTGCAGTGACCTTACTGGTGACAGAGACCAAGAAATTAACCCTAGAAAATGGCTTAATCCTGAGGTAACAGGATTGCTGTGCTCTAGGGGAAGCCTTTGGCCAAGAGACAGCCAGCTCCTTAAATATCAGGCTCTTTCATTAGAGGGCTCTACAGTCTAATTAAAAACTTGTTCTCACCTAAACCCAACCACTTTCCTACCCAAGGAACTGCAGAACCTAACATGACTGTGAGAAAGTTGTGGTACAGATGTATGTAGCCAGGGAGGATCTCAGGGAAACTTTTCTAGAAAATCCAGACTTGACCCTTTTCATAGCTGGAAGTTTCTTTGTGGAGCAAGGACCCTGTATTAGGCAGGATACGCAATGGTCACTCCAAATGGTGTTATTATAACTGCATTCCTTTCTTCACACACAAGTGCACAACTAGCTGAACTGGTAGCTCTTACAAGAGCACTTGAATTAACAAAGAAAAAGGTAGCTAACCTTTACAATGACTCCAAGTATGCTTTCCTAGTTCTTCATGCTCATGCTGCCATTTAAAGCAGAAGACACTTTCTTACCACTAATGGATATTCTTTAAAATACCATCATGGGGGCCGGGCATGGTGGCTCAAGCCTGTAATCCCAGCACTTTGGGAGGCTGAGGTGGGTGGATCATGAGGTCAAGAGATCGAGACCATCCTTGTCAACATGGTGAAACCCCGTCTCTACTAAAAATACAAAAAATTAGCTGGGCATGATGGTGAGTGCCTGTAATCCCAGCTACTCTGGAGGCTGAGGCAGGAGAATTGCCTGAACCCAGGAGGTGGAGGTTGCGGTGAGCCAAGATCGCGCCATTGCACTCCAGCCTGGGTAACAAGAGCAAAACTCAGTCTCAAATATATATATATCTCATCAGGAAATTAACAGGATATTGTCCTCAGTTTTCCTTCCATAAGAGATAGTAATGATGCAGATGGTAACAGATGAAATAGCCAAAGGAAAAAAGTTAGCTGATCAGGCAGCCAAGTCAGTGGCTTCAGGGTCTAAACATTCTCAAAGTCCTTCTAATTTGGGAATACTTCATAAGAGAAATTAAGCCTCACTACTCCCTTGCAGTAACAGAAAGGGACACTTCTCTAGCATACACTTTCCAGCCCTCAGGATAGCTGCAATCAGAGGGTAGCAAACTACACTTGGCAGCCTCCAGCCAGTGGACAATCCTTAAAATCCTTCACCAAGCTTTTCACTTGGGAAAGGATAAAACGTATCAGTGTGTCAGAGTCCTAAAAGCAGTCAAACAGGTTGCTAGTGCTTGTGAAGTCTGCCTTAAAAATAATCCCTTCAACAGGTGACTCCTTCCTCCTAAAACCCAAAGGATGGATAGCTATCCAGGGGAGAACAGGCTAATAGGCTTCAACCACATGTCAAAGATGAAGGACATCCAATACCTCCTGGTATGGGTAGATGATTTTACTAACTAGGTGGAAGTATTTTAATGTCATGCTGAAAAAAACCTCTGAGGTGATAAAAGTGTTAGTTAATATAATAACTCCCTGCTTGGTATATGTAAATACCTCCAAAATGACAACGAACCCTCATTTATGGCATCCATCACACGGGGGGGGGTCTCAAAGAAACTAGGCATAGAGTGTCATCTCCATTTTGCTCAGAGACCCCAGTCCTCAGTAAAGGTAGAGAAGACAAATGATGTCATTAAAAAATACCTCAAAAAACTATCCCAAGGACCTCACCTTCTTTGGGTCACTCTTCTTTCCATTGCTTTAATGTGGGTACAAAATACCTTTGCAAAGTTAGGTCTGTGCTCTTTTCAAATGCTATATGGATGGTCTTTCCTTACAAATGATTTTCTGTTAGACCAAGAGGCCTCTTAATTGGTTTAGCATATAACCCCCTAGCTCATTTTCAAAATGAACACCTTAGACAGAGAAACCTGCCTTCATAATAAAATATTAGAATGGGGATTACCAAAGATTTGTGTCTATACAAATGGCACACTTGGTCTAACCAGTTTTTTATACCATATGTAAATCATACACCACCACCTCACCAGCTTATCTATAAAATGCCCTGCATTTCACCACAGACCAGCAGTCCATTTATTTCAACCCCTGTCTGCAGCAGAGAGTTATTCTCTTTCTATTGCCTATTAAACTTCTGCTCTCAACCTCACTCATTGTGTGTCCATGTACTAGTTTTTCATAGCTGTGAGACAATGAACATCAGGTGTTACTCCAGACAATGAAGCTGTTTTATTATGAATATATACTTGTGATTATGCTGTCTCCTGCTTAAAATGTTTTAGATGGTTTTCCATTAGAATGAAATTTAAAACTACTTTATGGCCTGAAAGCCTACACCACTTGACTTCTAGCTTCATCTGTGAGCATCTTATTTCTTTTCTTCCTATAGTATAATGACTACTTCAGCTAGGATTGATTGTTATATAACCCACCAAAGTGAATACTGTACAATTTAAGCAACAAAATGAATTTATTGCCTATTTATGCTTATTATAGAGAATTAAAAGAATAGTCTGTCTCATAATTCTGGAAGGACGGAACTAAGCTCGGTTTTAAGAGTTATATGCATAAAAATTAACAAATAGGGTGCATTTTACTACCATTGGACTGACATAGGTCTGACCATTTTCTGATCTTTTGAGTACATGTTTAAAATTTAAACATGTACGAGAAACTATTATTGTCTTGGCATGGGTCACATGTTCACCCATGGGTGAAGAGGGTATGAAATGTGGGAGAATTCACTAATAGCAAAAAGAATGCTATTTGGGAAACAAATGAAAGAAATTTTGAGTGAGTAAAAACAACACAAATTATTTTAAGCATTTATTAGGTGATGTGTTGCTTTTTCAGCAATGCCTGCCCTAGACTGTTAATCTCAATGGTTACCTTTTAAAATTCTGTCAAAGCACATTTTACTGGTCATCATAACATTAATATGTGTATAATTTTATAATATCTGTTTGCTTTACTTTAACTTTTATAAAAACAGGGATGACATCTATTTAGATTTTTGTAGTAGTTTTGCATCTATTATTATACCTCAGCATGAAAGGCACATATAATTTATAGAATACTATAAAATAAATTATGCAAAATTTTACTGATTTTGTCAATTATATGATGTTAAAATATTTAAAAGAATTTTATAATGAAATAGAAAATGTGCATATTAAAAATAAAAAGTATGAAAAATTCTGTATTTGGTATATGGGCAATTATGAAGAAGAAAACAAAACCACAAACTATGCACTAAAAAGCTTGAAAAATATTTTATTTCTTTCTTATTTATAAATCCTAGTTTTGATAAACACAGAATTATTGGCTGACATTTATTTTGTTTCAGGCTAAAATCAGAAGGACCCCTATCCCCCTGGTTTGTATGTTTTTTGCTGAGAAATCTGCTGTTAGTCTGACAGATTTTTTTTATAGATTACCTACCTGATACTCTGTTTCACAGCTCTTAAAATTATTTCCTTCACATTGACTTTTTTCAGACAAACAACAGCTGAAGGAATATGCCACTACCAAACCAGCACTACAGGAAATGCTAAAGGGAGTTCTAAATTTCAAAACAAAAGCTTGATATGCACCAAAATAGAACCTCCTTAAAGCATAAATCTCACAGGACCTATATAACAATAACAATGAAAAAACAAACTAGGTAACAACTGACATGATTAATTGAAGAATACCACACATCTTAACATTAACATTAAATGTAAATGGCCTAAATGTTCTACGTTTAAAAAGTATAGAATGACAGAATGGATAAAATTCCAACAACCACATATCTGCTATCTTCACATACTTAACACATAAGCACTCATGAAATTTAAGGTAAAAGGGTGGAAAAAGATATTCCACAAAAATGAAAATCAAAAGCAAGCAAGAGCATCTATTCTTAAACAAAACAAACCTTAAAGCTCAAAAATCTGTTGCTTTAAGGTCCAAAGACAAAGAAGGATACTACATAATGATATAAAGTTAATCCAACAGGAAGGTCAGTTAATATTCTTTTTTTGTCTTAAAAAAAGACAAAGAAGGATATTATAAAATGATAAAATGATTAGTCCAACAAGATGATATTAGAATCCTAAATATAAAAGCATCTAACACTGGAGCTCCCAGATTTATAAAACTATTTTTACTACACCTAAGAACCGAGATAAACAGCAATACCATAATAATGGGGGACTTCAATACTTTACTGACAGCACTAGATAAATCATCAAGGCTGAAAGTAAATAAGAAGCAATGAACTTAAATTACACTCCAGAAGACCAGGTGTGGTGGCTCATGTCTGTAATCCTAGCACTTTGGGAGGCCAAGGCAGGTGGATCACAAGGTCAGGAGATTGAAGCAATTCTGGCCAACATGGGGAAACCCCGTCTCTACTAAAATACAAAAAAAAAAAAAAAAAAAAAAAAAAAAGCCAGGCATCACACTGTGCACCTGTAATCCCAGCTACTCAGGAGGCTGAGGAAGGAGAATCACTTGAATCCATGAAGTGGAGGTTTCAGTGAGCTGAGATTGCATCATTGCACTCCAGCCTAGTGACAATGAGACTCCATTTAAAAAATTACATTCTAGAATGAATAAACTTAACAGGCATTTTAAGAACATTCATCCCCCAAACTGCAGAATATACATTCTTCTCATTAGCACATGGAAAATTCTTTAAAATATACCATATAGTAGGCCTCAAAAAAGTCTAAATAAGTTTAGAAAAATTAAAATCACGGACATACAGAGTCACCCATTCATCTGATTAAAAAGGGGACTGAAACAGGGAGCCAGGACAGGAGATTCCCAGGCAAAAAAAGTGCCATGAATCTCAGCGTGGTTGTTTCAGCCAGTGCAGTGGGTTGCCACAGGGGAAATTGCACAGATCCTGGAGCCTTTTCAACAGGCGACTGGAACACCTGGGAGACAAAAAAAAAAAAAAGGCTCTGAGGTAGGAAGCCAGGTGATCAGGCTCGGCTGGTCACACCCCCACAATAAAACAGCAATTGGAAATGCTCTGGATTGAGTTTCACAGCAAGCACAGCTGAACCCGGGATGGTCCAGCTCTGTGGGGGAGGGGCGTCTGCCATTACTAAGGCAGTTCACCACTATGGAGGTAATTTGCCATTGCTGAGGTAACCCGCCTTTGCTGAGGCAGTTCACCATTACAGAGACAGTCTGCCATTATAGAGGTGGGCCACCATTGCTGAGGCAGTTCTAACTACACCTGTATCAACAGGACTGCAGGGAAGTTCACATGGCAGCTGGGCAGAGCCCACAGCAGCTCAGCAAAGCCTCTGCAGGCAGACAGTGACTAGGCTGCCTCCTCACTGGGCAAGGCAGCCCTGAAAAAAGCCAGCAGCACAATGGAAACCCACAAATAAAGCCCTAAGTCCCTGGGACAAAGCACCTGGGATTTAAAAAAAAGATTTATGAGTTCTACTGCAGCAGACTTAAATGTACCTGCCAAGCAGTTCTGAATGAACAATGGAGCTCATGGCTCAGCACTTGGAGGCCCAGCTCTTGGCCTCAGCATGGTTTCCTATCAGGCTCAGCTCCTGTGTTTTTGGCAGCATGTATCTACAGGCCCAGCTCTGGCCTCCCAGTGGCCTCTTTAGGCCAAGCCAGTGCCTCCCTGGCAACCTTATCATGCTCAAAGTTGGCTTCCTGGCATCTTCTCCCAGACCAGAATGTTGTCAATTGGACCTCTCCAGGCCCAGCTCTTCCTCCTGGCTGCATCTACAGGTCCAACTCATGCCTCACAACAATCACATTTTGCCCTGCTCCTGCCCATCTCCTGGCAGCCTCTGTAGGCCCCAGCCTTCCTTAAGTCTGGCTTTTCTCACCCACCTTTGACCTCCCAGCGGCCTAGACAGCTCCAGCTCCTGCCTGACAACAGCCTTTCCAGGCCCAGCTTTTGCCCCACGTGGGCCTTCTCAGGCCTAGTTACTACATGTTTTTCAGCTGACTTTGAAGACCTATGTTTTGCCTCACTGTCGCTCTTGTCAGGATTATCTTATGCTTCACATTTGCCTCTCAAGATTCAGCTTCTTTTTCATGGCAGCCTTTGTTAGGCCTGCTGCAGCCTCACCATGGCCTCTCCAGGCTTATCTTCTGCCTTTTATTGAACACTCAATGTCATCTCCTGCCTTATGGTTGCCTTTTCTGATGCTGCACTTGTCTCACAGTTGTCTCTTCTGGATTCAGCTTTTTAGGTCATTGATGGTTAACAGCAGTCAAAAGCTTAAAGCTTCCCTGGACTCTCATTTGTTTACTTCACAGCAGTGTGTGTTTGCAAAACACCTGTCTCCACTTGTAACCTTGACAGTGCATTTGTCAGATTTGTTTTTCACAATGGTGTCTGTTTTATTTACTGTCTCATGGTTTGTCTTGTCTTCTGGGGTTTCAGAGGGGAATGGGCCTCTGCTTGGGCTGTTAGTCTTTGCCCTGGACATAGCACCTTCTCATTTCATGTCTTCTGTTTTTATATATTTTTTTTTCCTTAGCCTCTTATTCTTTCAACCAGGCTGGAGTGTCATCATGTGATCATGGCTCACTGCTGTCTTGGACTTTGGCTTCAATCAATCCTCCTAAATCAGCATCTTGAGCAGCTACAGGCACATGTCACCATCCCTAATTTCTGACTTTGTTGGAGAGGTTGGTTCTCACTCCGTGGCTGGCATTAAACTGTTGGACACAAGAAATCCTCTTGCCTGTGCCTCTCAACATGCTGAGATTACAAGCTTGAGCCATCATGTCTGGCCTAACATTTGCTCATCATGAAGTATTAAGAATTTACTTTATGATCAATATATTGATGATTATATACATTTGTGACATTTATGAATGTGTAGATATTTTAAAGTTTTCTGGGATACCAATTTTTTTGAGGCAAATACTACTTTGTCATGCAAGTTGAAGTGCAGTGGCGTGATCTCAGCTCACCACAACCTCTGCCTTCTTGGCTTAAGCGATCCTTTCACCTTAGCTTCCTGAATAGCTGGGACCCCAAGTATGAGCCATCATGCCCATCTAATTTTTATATTTATTGTAGAGACAGAGTCTCACCAATTTTCCCAGGCCAGTTTAAAACTTCTGGGTTCAAGTGATCTTCCCCCGTCAACATACCTCTGTGCTGAGATTACAAGTGTGAGCCACTACATCCGGCCTGCTATTCTCTTTTCATGGATCATTAAGAGTTTAATTTTTAATTAGCATACTATAAATATATATTTGTAGATATATGTTGTGTATGTTCATATGTGAATAGATGGGTGTATATATTTTCATAGCACACACACACACAGACAGTAAAACAGATATATGAATACCTAGAAATTGATAAGCTTCTTCCAGCTTGTGAAATGACCCTTAGCACAAACATGAAAGAAGTACAAAGTATCATTATTAATGACCATGGACCAAGATGACAATGAGCCAACAGTACTTTGCACCTCAACCACCTTAGAGCAGAGCATCTCAAAGGGCTGAATATATCTGATCATCATATCCTTTCACATAGATTAGGATGCTTTGCAATTATTACTTCTCTTGAGACCTCAGTGTAATCCTCATCAGTGTGAAATCAGAAACTGTTGCCCAAATCATAGACAGATTGAATAACAGCTTTGGGCAGGAAATAGTTAATGCATTTGGTTTGTCAGGACAAGTTCCTGGCCTAGGCAGATGGAATATTGCAGAAGTGTAAGTGTGTGTGTGTGTGTGTGTGTGTGTGTGTGTGTGTGTGTGTGTGTGTGAACATTCTTGTGCACAGATGTGGGGGTGGAAGTAGGGGGTTGATAAAACCAGCTGGGGGCAGGCTGCTGGGAGAAGGCACTTGTTTTGACAGCAGCTGTGTAACTCTAGCAATAAGAAATAATTGTAAGCATCAGTTTCCTCTTTTGGAAGTTAAAGATTATAATTCCTCCCTTGATGCACTGATTAGGTGGTCCACTATATGCCAAACATCTAGTATATAACAGGTGCTGAATAAATACCACTTTCTGTAGCTCATTCTTAATCACTGCTTAATTTTAAAAATAGAATGACTACTATTTTGTAAAAATTGTTTGTAATTATTACATAAAATGTAAATCCTATAGAAAAGTATGAAAAAAGCCAGGTGTCATAGCTCACACCTGTAACCACAGCACTTTGGGAAGGCAGGGTAGGAGGATTGATCAAGGCCAGAAGTTTGAGACCAGCATGAGCGACATAGCAAGATTCCATCTGTATAAAAAGTTAAAAAAAAATTACTGTAATGCACACCTGTAGTCCCAGCTACTGCGGAGGCTGAGCAGGTGGCTGGCCAGAACCCAGAAGTTTGAGGCAGCAGCCTGGGCAACAGAATGAGACCCTGTCAGAGAAAGAAAGAGGAGAGAGAAAACAGAGAAGCAAGAAACAAATCATGAAAATTTCAACTACCAATAAATTACTCAACATTAGGTGATATGGCCAGGCACCTTATCTCACACTTGCAATCCCAGCACTTTGGAAGGCCGAGGTATGGGATCACTTGAAGTCATAAGCTCGAGACCAGCCTGGCCAACATGGCAAAAACTTGTCTCTACTAAAAATTAAAAAATTAGCTGGGCATCATGGTGGGTACCTGTAATCCCAACTACTTGAGAGGCTGAGGCATGAGAATTGCTTGAGCCTGGGAGGTGGAGGTTGCAGTGAGCCGAGATTTCACCATTCCACTCCAGCCTGGAAAACAGAGTGGGACTGTCTCAAGAAACTAAAGGTGGGAGAATTTCTGAACTTCATATAAATGCCTATGTGTAAGTGGTATCTTCATTCAACATTCATTAAAATTATGATGAAAGATAAATGTGTCATGATTCTTTTTAATCTGCAGTTTCTATTTTAACCCACAGCTGCTGTATTTTTGAAATTGGTTTGAGAGTTTCTGTTTAATGCATTCATACTTGGATGACATCCTTCTTGGGCGAATATCCTTAATTCATTTTCATTTTCTTCAGTTCTTCCTCCAAGTTCTGACTCTATTTATTATCTGGTTCTGGCTGGGGCTATGGGAAGGCCTGAAGCTGGCTGGAGGTTCTTCTAACATGTGCCTTATGTTCTCTTGCTGAAAGAATAGTAGAGTATTCTTTATCATTGAAGTTCAGTAGCTTAACCAGGGTTGGCTCCAGGCCAGTAATTCTGTATTAGTTTTTCCAGGTATATGGGGTGCCCTTTGACTGCCTACTTATCTCTTCCTTTCTTTCTTTTTCACTCTCCCTCCTTTCCCTCCCTCCCTCTGTCCCTCCTTCCCCTCTTTCTCCCTCCCTCATTTCTTTTCTTTTTCTTTCTTCCTTTCTTTCCTTTTTCTTCCTTCCTTCCTTTCTCTTTCTTTCTCTCTCTTTCTATAGGGCTCTGCTCTGTCACCCAGGTTCTAGAACACAGTGGTGTCATCATAGTTCACTGCAGCTTCAAACTCCTGGGCTCAAAAAATATTCCTGCCTCAGCCTCCTGAGTAGCTGGGACTACAGGTGTGCACCACCACACCCGGATGTTTTTTGTATTTTCAGTAGAGAAGGGGTTTAGCCACATTTGCCAGGCTGGTGTCAAACTCCTGACCTCAGATGATCTGCCCACCTTGGCCTCCAAGGGTGCTGGTATTACAGGTGTGAGCCACTGTGCCTGGCTGCCACATTTTCTTTATTCTTTTTTCCATTGAGGAAAGGAAACTTAGGTTGATTCAATCTCTCCACTATTGTGAATAGTTGTCCTCAAATTTTTTTACACTTGTTATCAAAAGAGAGAATTTAGTTTCTCTTCCCTTGAAAATGACCATGGTCCCCTGCTTCTGTAAGTAGAATACAGTGAAGTGTTGCTCATGACCTGCCAAAGTTAGGTCATAAAAGATGATACTGTTTCCACTTGGCTCTCCTTCCTGGGGTGGGTGTGCTTAGAACCCATTCACCATTTTGTCAGAAAGCCCAGACCATGTAGGGAGGTTACATGTGTGTATTCCA
The DNA here is from genome assembly GCA_031835075.1 of Saguinus oedipus. Lineage (NCBI taxonomy): Eukaryota > Metazoa > Chordata > Mammalia > Primates > Cebidae > Saguinus > Saguinus oedipus. The sequence continues at coordinate 4,060,609 of CM063175.1, read as the reverse complement.
CCAGATAGCCCCAGCTGATGCCCTGGCTGACAGCCCACATTAACCAGGAGATTACTTGAGCAAGGAAACCTTTGACAGTATTCTAACTCCATACTGTTTGAAGGCAACCACATCCTGAGCCAGAACTGCCTAGGTGAGTCTAGTCAGCCTCCAGAATTAGGAGAAGACTAATAAGTATCATTGTAACTGTATAATTTGGGATGGTATTTTTTTGTTGTTTGTTAATTTGTTTTCTCAGATGGAGTCTCACTCTGCAGTGGCACAATCTCAGCTCACTGCAACGAACACCTCCCAGGTTCAAGTGATTCTCCTGCCTCAGCCTCCAGAGTAGCTAGGATTACAGGTGTGAGCAACCACACCTGGTTAATTTTTGTGTTTTTAGTAAAGAAAGGGTTCATCATTTTGACCAGGCTGGTCTTGAACTCATGACCTCATGATCTGCCTGCCTTGGCCTCCCAAAGTGCTGGGATTACAGGTGTAAGCCCCCGCATCTGACCAGTATGTTACACAGCAATAGGTAGCAAATGCACAAAATCATCTTCCAATATAAATATGTCAGTTCTCCCATTCAAGGTTTAGAATTGAGTGTAAAATAAAGACAAAATGCAATCCTGAATCAATCTGACAAGAAATTAATAACTAGAGTATATAAGGAGCTTAGGTAAAAACAAAATCAATAGGACAAAAAGCTCTAGTAATCTGATTTAAAATGGGCAAAAGATCAAAATAGACATTTCTCAAAAGAAAACATACAAATGGCATCTTTATAAAAAGATGCTCAACATCACTGATCAAAACTACAATGAGCTATCATGCAATCCCACTTAAAATGGCTTATTTTCAAATGACAGGCAGTAACGAATGCTAATGAGGATGTGGAGAAAAGGGAACCCTAGTACACTCTTGGTGGGAATGTAAATTAGTGCAACCACTATGGAGAATTGTTTGGACAGTCCTCAAAAAACTAAAGAGAGCTACTTTATGACATAGTAATTCTACTGCTGGGTATATACCCAAAAGAAAGAAAATCAGTATATCAAAGAAATATCTACATTTCTACATTTGTTGCAACATTATTCACAATAGTCAAGATTTGGAGGCAATCTAAGTGTCCATTAACAGGTGAATGGGGCCAGGCGCAGTGGCTCATGCCTGTAATCCCAGCACTTTGGGAGGCTGAGGCAGGTGGATCACAAGGTCAAGAGATTGAGACCATCCTGGTCAACATGGTGAAACCCTGTCTCTACTAAAAATACAAAAAATTAGCTGGGCATGGTGGTGCATGCCTATAATCCCAGCTACTCAGGAGGCTGAGGCAGGAGAATTGCCTGAACCCAGGAGGCAGAGGTTGTGGTGAGCTGAGATTGCACCATTGCACTCCAGCCTGGGTAACAAGAGCAAAACTCCATCTCAAAAAAAAGAAAAAAAAACTGGTGAATGGATAAAGAAAATGTACATATACACAATGGAATATCATTCAGCCATGAAAAAGAATAGAGTCCTGTTACTTGCAACACCATGAGTAGAACTGGAGATTATTTTATTAATTAAAATAAGTCAGAAAGAGAGAGACAAATTTTGCATGTTCCCAGTCATTTGTGGGTGCTAAAAATTAAAGCAATTGAACTCATGAAGATAGAGAGTAGGATGATGCTTACCAGAGGCTGGAAAGAATAGTGGGCTAGAGAAGGTTCACAGGAATAATTAATGGGTACAAAAATACAGTTAGAATGAATAAGATGTAGTACTTGGTAGTACAACAGAGAGACAATGGTAAGCAATAATTTACTTATTTAAAAATAGCTAAAAGAGGCCAGGTGTGGTGGCTTATGCCTGCAATCCCAGAACTCTGGAAAGCCAAGGCAGGAGAATCACCTGCCAGGAGTTTGAGACCAGCCTAACTAACATAGCAAAACCCTGTCTCTACTTAAAATACAAAAATTAGTCCCAGCTACTCAGGAGGCTGAGGCAGGAGAATAATTTGTACCCTGGGGAGACATTGCAGTGAGATGAGATTGCACCACTGCACTCCAGCCTGGGAGACAGAGCTACACTCCAATGCAAAAAAAGAAAAAAGAAAAGAAAGAAAAAGAACACAACTGAATTGTTTGTGAAAGAAAGAAAGAAAGAAAAAGAAAGAAAGAGAAAGAAAGAAAGAAAGAAAGACTTAAGATGAGGAGTATCCCATTTACCCTGATGTGATTATTACACATTGCATGCCTGTATCCACTAGGAGGCAGAGGCTGGGCCTGGAAGAGCCTACCACAGGTAGGAGCCAGGCCTGGACAAGCCCACAAGAGGAGGCTTTGGGCCTGGAGAGGCCACTGGGAGGCAGGAGCTGAGCCTGGAGAGGCCAACATCAGGACCATTTGGGCCTGCCCAGGTCACTGTGAGGAGGCTGGAGCCAGGCCAAGAGAAGCCAACTTGTGGACGTTTGGGGCCTGTAGATGCCGAGAGAGCAGGAGCTGAGCCTGGGGAGGCCACCATGAGCCTTTCAGGCCTATGGAGGACACCAGAAGCTGGGCAGGAGCTGAGTCCACAGAGGAGGATGTTGGGAGGCAGGAGCTGGGTCCAGTGAGGTCATTGGGAGACAGGAGCTTGCCCTGGAGGGACCAACGTGAGGAGGTTTTGCAACCAGAGAGGCCACCAGAATGGCAGGACCTGGGCCTAAATTGGCCAACTTTAGGAACATGTGGGCCTCTGAGGCCACCAGGAGAAAGCTGGAGCCAGGTCAATAGAAGCTGGCTTGAGCATATTTGGGTCCTTGAGATGCATTCAGAGGGCAGGAGCTGATCTTGGAGATGCCATCGTGAGGCATGGGCTGTGTGGGCCTGGAGAGCTTGATTTAAGGAACTTTCAGGCCTACAAATGCCACAGGGAGCAGAGTTCACAGAGGTTGTTGCAAGGCAGGTGGGGGACCTGTAGATGCAGCCATGAGGAAAAGCTTGCCCAGAATGGATGTCAGAAGGCAGCACCTGGGCCTGGAGGGGCCACAAAGGGATGAGCTTATGAGCTGGGCTTGGAGAGGCCACCAAAAGCTTCCGAGAAGTGGGCCTGCAGGCTGGGAAGGTCTAGTGAGGAACAAGCTAGGCCTGCAAAGGATGCTGAAAAGCAGGAGCCTCCATCAGCCTGGGGAGGCCATGGTGAGGCATGACATGTGCCTAAAGAGGTCATCAGAGAGCAAGGAGCTGCCATGAGGCAGGCAGGCAGGCAGAAATGGCCTGGGGAGGCCAACATCAAGGGTAAGAGCTGGGCCTGGAGAGGCTGTTGGTAGGGAGGAGGTGGGTCTGTCCAGGCCACTGGGAGGCCAAAGGTGGGCCTGGAAAGCCCAACTTGAAGGCTGGGGCCTACACAGACTGCTAGGAGCTGAGCAGGAGCTGGGTCAAATGTTGTTGTGAGGCAGGAGTTGGGCCTGTAGATGCAGTCAGGAGGAAGAGCTGAGACTGGAGAGGCTGACTTGAAAATGTTCTGAGCTGAAAGAGGATGCCAAAAAGCCAACACTGGGCCTGGAAAGGTGTCTACCACAGGCAGGAGCCAGACCTGGAGAGTTACATGAGAGGACTAGTACAAACACACATGTACACATATGTTCGTTGCAGCACTGTTTACAATAGCAAAGACTTGGAACCAACCCAAATGCCCATTAATAATAGACTGAATAAAGAATATGTGGCACATATACACTATGGGATACTATGCAGTCATAAAAAAGGGTGAGTTCATGTCCTTTGCAGGGACATGGATGAATCTGGAAACCATCATTCTCGGCAAACTGACACAAGAACAGAAAACCAACCACCACATGTTCTGTCCTAAGCAGGTGTTGAAGAATGAGAACACATGGACACAAGAGAGGGGAACATCACACACCGGGGTGTGTTGGGGGTGTGGGACTAAGGAAAGGATAGTGGGGGGTGGAGAGGTTGGGAAGGTATAACATTAAGAGAAATTCCTGATGTAGGTAATGGGGGCATGGAGGCATCAAACCATGGCATGTGTGTACCTATGCAACAATCCTGCAAGATTTGCACATGTACCCCAGAACTTAAAAGTGTAATAAAATTTTTTAAAAAAGAAAACAGGCTCCAAGGTAGTGACTAAACAATAATTTGTAATGAAACAGACTAAGGCACAAATGAGTCAATAAAATTAAGAAAAAATAAGGCAGGCTTTAAAGTAGTGAACTAAACAATATGTAATCAAAAATAACAATCACATATAAATGATTTAATAAAGTATACAATTTTTTTGAGATACAGTCTCATTCTGTTGCCCAGACTGAAGTGCAGTGTTGTGATCTCAGCTCTCTGCAATCTTCACCTCCCACCCTCAAGCTGTCTTCTTACTTCAGCCTCCTGAGTAACTGGAACTATAAGCATCCACCACTGTGCCTAATTTGTATTTTTTTTTTTTGTAGAGATGGGGTTTCACCATGTTGTCCAGGCTGGTCTCTAATTCCTGGACTCAAGCGATCCACCTGCTTTGACCTCCCAAAGTGCTGGGATTACAGGAATAAGCCACCACACCTGGCTTGTTTTTATATTTGACATGACAAAACTATTATAACTTAACTCAGGTATAAGTCATTATAAAAAATTTAACCTCTTTAATAGGACAGGACAGAAAGATCCTAACATGTTATCAAAGCTCAGGGTAGGATAAATGTGTCATAACAAATAAATGAAAAGAGAGTAGGCCCTTCAGAAAATGGTGTGGCAAACGATTACCTCTATCAGAAACATATGGATGACCCTATCCTAAGAGAAGTACAAGGAAGAAAGAGAGGAACGGGGGCAAAGGGGGACACTGTAGAGGGTTTCCATGTTGTAACACCCAACTCAGCAAGGACAAAATAAAACAAGAACTCTTAGTCACAGTCTAAGCTGGCACTGCCTTTTTACAGGTTAATTTTGCAATTAACTTTAAAAGTCTCAAAAACACTCATTGCCTTGACTTAGCCCTTTCACCTCCAATAATCTAGCATACTAAAACACTCGAAGATTGAATACATTAAGGTCAATAATTCTTTATCAACCTATTACACAATCAAAGAAAGTTTAAAAGCTTGTTGGTAACAAAAGTTGTCCTTAATAAATGTGCTACTATTTATAGTTTCTATTTATACCACTCAGCTGGCCTTGAAAGCCAGCATACTTTCAATTTAAGTAGGCCCCAGCCTACTTCTCTGGGCTTATTTACCAACACAGTCTCCCACAGGTGCTGTAAACCTGTTACACAAAACCCCTGGCTGTTCCCCAAACACTGCCCACCTGCCTCACAGCAGCACCTTTGCCGATAATGTTTCTGCTTCCTGACACATTCTCCTTCTCCCACATCTAAGGCCTACACAGGACCCATCTCATTTCATAAAGCTTCAGCCATACCTTTGAGTTAAATTTCTGACTCCCATGATTTCCAGGCACATTCTGGTTCTGCTGGGTGTACAGTAACACAATCTGAAATGTGGTTTTGCATCTCTTCTTTGCACCTGGCTGAGGTCTCAGAGAACAGAGGCTAAATATTTCGTGGCTCCCCCAATTTCTAAACACAGTGCTGTATACTGAGTGGCACCTCCAGATGACGACTTTGTACTCTAAATGTTAAACTGAAGGATAAGTGAAATCATATCAGGATTAATATATAGAAATAAATTCTTGAATTTTATCCCTAATAGAGATGGCCATTTGAATGCTGGCAGGTAGGAAGAAAACAGGATGATAAAAAAGTCCCAGAAGTTGGCATTTTAACTATTGCAACAAAAAAGGAGAATAAAGCAGAGTAGCAAGGTAAAGACCAGGGAAACACAGGTCACTGTGAACAGAAGAATCTTCCAAGCTTGTCAGTAATGTAAGTTTCTCATTTTCTAATAAAGTAGTGTGGCATAGGTCACTGTTTAGAGTCTTGTCTTCAAAATGTTTTCCAGCATCAAGAACAATCTACAAGAAACAAAATTGTGAGAAAAAGCAGCACACTCACGGCTCCAAAGAGCACAGCACAAGGCTACAAAAAAGACCAAACACATTCTCAACCTGCAATGTGCTCAGTGTCTGTAAATCATAAGTTAGGTGATGAAGGGCTGGTGGCTTTACATTAATTAATAACTTTTCTTATTGCCCCCATGTTATCTTTTTCACCTGACCCACCCAATAAAACATCCTTAAAATGCTTCTCTCAAATTCCTTGCACATATGAAGCTCCTCTCAAATTGCTTGCACATGCTTGGAGAAACTCAAAACACAGTTAGTACACTAATACACAACCGAACTTGGTCAACACAAGGCTTACAAGAAAGTGAAGAGAACAGCAAAACTGGGTCCAGCAGCCATCACCTAAAGAACTCTTCACTCGTTACACTGGAGCAAGTGATTTCTCTGGAACTAGGAACCACAGAACCCTGAAAGGACCTCAGCTGGTAGCAGACTTCAAGGCCTATAATGAAAATGTAACATTTCCCTCCAAGTGCTTATTTCTGCAATAAACTGGTTTAGTTCTGCAATGAACAGCTAGATTTATAACTGATATCAATAAACACTTTTTTTGTTGTTGCTGCTTAATGTTTTTATTTTTATTTATTTATTTTTAATTTTCTTAACAGCACTTTCCAGGCAGATGTTTTTACAGTAAGTTCTATTATACTCATCTCCAGGCATTTTTCCAGTTAGACTCTGCATTCATCTGTTTTCCCCTTATCCCTGTTCAAAATTAGAGATTCATATCATTTAGCTTCATCTGGGAAGTATTAATTATCCCTAGACTTTCCTTCATGCCCGTGATGAATACATCAGCTGGCACAGAACTGCTTTGCAAGAGGAGGATTTGAAGTAGATTTTGGCCTCCAAGACTAGGTTAATGGCCTTCCTTTCTAACACTTTTTTAACCTAGCACTTTGGGAGGCCAAGGCAGGTGGATCACGAGGTCAAGACATCGAGACCATCCAGGTCAACATGGTGAAACCCCGTCTCTACTAAAAATACAAAAAATTAGCTGGGCATGGTGGCGTGTGCCTGTAATCCCAGCTACTCAGAAGGCTGAGGCAGGAGAATTGCCTGAACCCAGGAGGCAGAGGTTGCAGTGAGCCGAGATCATGCCATTACACTCCAGTCTGGGTAACGAGAGTGAAACTCCATCTCAAAAAAAAGAGGGTCTTGCTCTGTCACACAGGCTGGAATGCAGTGGTGATGTAGCCATGGCTTACTGCAGCCTCAACCTCCTGAGCTCAAGCAATCCTCATCACTCAGCCTCCCAAGTAGCTGGGACTACAGATGGATGCCACCACACCCAGCTAATTAAAAAATATATTTTTTTGTAGGAATCAGATCTCAATGTTACCCAGGCTGGTCTTAAACTCCTGGAATCAAGCAGTTCACCTGCATTGATCATTCAAACTGCTGGGATTACAGGCAGTTACCACTGCACGAGGCCATTAATACTTATCTATGTCAAATACATACAGAATATAAACCACTACAAAACATACACATGCTCCATCTTTATGTAACTTACCATAACATGAATTTGTTTTAAAAATGAGGTAAAAGCCATTAAGAAAATGAAATAAAGCACACACAAAAATATCCATCAAAATTACAAAAACTCAAAACTGGATGAACAAAACTTCAAAAAGGCTGAAAACAATTGAAAAATAACTTTATCAAAAGCTGTAAAACAGAAACAACACAAGAACAATTTATGCCCTCTAAAAAAACAGAGGTTAAGATTAGAAAAATATTTAAAAACAAAGTAAGCAAAGATTATAAGTTTTCAGAGTAACACAGATTTCAAATAATCAGAATCCACATCAAGTTTGAGCCATGTTGACATTCCATGAGGGCTCTTCCTGGTGTTAGAGGCATCTGCAACACAGAGGTGCAAGGGTCACTGGGAAGGCACAGAGATGGAGGGAGAAAGGGTTCCCTAGGATGGCTGTGCAGGTCTCAGAGAGCTCCTCAGGCCCTGCAAGGTGACCTCGGGCCCCTGAGCTCCCCACAGTCAGATCTACTCAGATGCCAAGGCACGGAGGCCCCGGTGCTACTCTCTTATGACGGGTTATCTGTCCACAGAGAGTGTCCGTAAGTGTCATGGAAGAACTGAACTTGGGCACTCACGTGGGCATCTTCAGGGGGCTGGTTCCCCAAAGAGTAAAATAAACACAGAGAAATGGGGGAATTTCAAGGACTCCAGGATCAACATGCAGAGTCTCATGCCCCTGAACCCTAGGAGGAGGAGAAGGTCATCTCATGACACAGGGTGAAGGGGTCACCCTGCCTCGTCACCCAGATCCTCTGTGCCATCCAAACAGAAGAGCTGCACATTAAATATGCATAGCTTCCTGGAGCACATCAGTTATTGCCTAATAAGACCTGGTCTTTCTAACATCCCCACCAGACCTTTCTTTGCATTGTAATTTTTTTTGTGTGACAGAGTCTTACTCTGACCAAGCTGGAGTACAGTGGCATAATCTTGGTTCACTGCCACCTCCACCTCCGAGTTTCACCACATTGGGCAGGCTGGTCTTGATCTCTTGACCCTGTGACTTGTTTGCCTCAGCCTCCCAAAGTGCTGGGATAACAGGCGTGAGCCACTGCACCCAGCCTGCATTGTAATTTTTAAAATCATTATGCTTTGGTAAGACATAAATATCACTTTAGTATATTCTAGCATAAAAGGGTCACAAGACATCCATTTTAAAGAGTAAAAAACAGTGCATATATACACACAAACACATTCATATGTGTACCTTATTTCAAGATTAGAAAATATATTTTAAAAACAGAGGCTCCCTGAATCCTTCCCTCAACCCCTCCCAAGTGAGCGCGGCCCTGACATGTCTTCAGGGCTTTGCTTTGCTGGCATCTGAAACAGATACAGAAATGTCAATGCCCAAACCCGTGCTCTCTACATAGAGAAGCCTCCAACCTCATCTTGAAAAAGAAAGCAATGAGGCCACCCCACGCCTCTAGGGCTCCACAGAAGCTGAAGGACCCCTGGGACTGGGCATATCTCAGTGCCTCTTGGATTTTACCATGTTAACTGCTTCATAGCAGGACCTACTGAGTGCCTGCTGGCCTGCAATACTGGGCTCGGTGGGCTGCTTGCTCGTGTGACAAGAGCCTGGGAGTGCCTCCACCCCTCTCACACCTTTCCCAGGAGGCCTGAACCAGGGGGATTCGTGGTCAACCCTACAGTCTCCTCAGAATAAACTAGTGATGCTCCCTGTTGGCTTCAAGGGGCTGGGAGGACAGAGCTGGGTCCCCCCAAATGAGATGTTGGTGAGTTTCAGTGTCACTGCAGACAAATAATACAGTGCACAGCCCTCAGAATCCCACACACAGTGGCCCAACTGGCACTTCAGCATCTCCCTCACTAAGCAGCCTGTGGAGGGCTCAGCCCAGGAGGCTGATGCTATGGAGTGGGTGTCTGTTCCTGGAGGATGTTCTCAGGGCATCCTTTACTTGCCTTCAGAGGTTTCTAACTTATTTTACAAATGTCCAAAATGTTCTGGGCACACCGCCTGGTGTTCTCCCTGGGCTTCCTGGTTTTCCTGATGCGACAAGAAGAAAGAGCGTAGCCATGAGGAACACAGGCACTTGTCTCCTTCCCCCTCATCATTCTGCCTGCTGCACTCTCACCTTTCCTTCTTCACCTTCAGCTTCTTTGTTGCTTTTTCTGCAGGTTTAGAACTTTCTTCCACCTGGAAGAAAGAGAACAATTGTGCATGTCCAGAGATACCAGTGCAGGACACTGTGAGGGGAGTGTCCAGAACAGACCCAGATGTCACTGGGGGGTCCTCCAGCAGGGTGGGGTCCAGGTCTTCTGATCCCTAGCCTGACTCCCTCCCTGGACCCTGTAGGGTAGTTCAGAAAGATTCAAAGCTGCAACCTGGGGGTCAGTAAACAGCAATGCCAAGGCAGTGGGCAGGGGGGCTGGAGAGGGATTTTATCAACAGTGAAGACCCTAAGGACCTCAAATGTGGGATGAGACCAAGGCCTTTAGAACAATCACATGACAGGGAAAGAGGAAAAGGACCAGAGCTAAAAAAAAAAATCTCACAGGTCAGAAAGAGGGTAAGAGAGGAAGAGGATATAAAAAGAGATAAATCACCTGCTGATGGCTGCCTGCAATGGAGTCTTCCAGTTCTGTGAAGCAAGTATCAGCATGTCCAGAGAAGGAGCAGATGGGGTAGCCATAAGAAAGAAAGGGGAGACTTAGAGTTAGAGAACCACTCAGACCCCACTGTCTTAGAGCTGTGGAGCTATGTTCATTTCCAGAGCCTTCTCCACAGCCTGTATTTCCTCTGTGCTATGAGGGAGGGACCCCTGACTTCCCACAAACTTTCCCAGCCCTCACATTCCATAACTGAGGAAAAGGGGAAAGCGTGTCATTCTGTTTCTCCAAGAGGCAGCCACCCTCTTCACAATGTTGTGTATGATGTGGAATTCCCTCCCTCCTCCTCCTGTAGGGCCTGTTTCTGTTCTCCTCATGAATCCCATTTCCTTTTTCCCTGTCAACCTACACCAGTCCTACGGCTCTTCAATATAAGACATCAGAATGAATATCAAGGCTGCCTTGTCAGGCCCTCCAATAAACCTGTGGATCACACCCTGGGTCAGCAGCACCTGCCATAGGCCTGGGGTTGTGCTGGGGCCTGTGGAAGGTGATGATGTCTGATGTCACAGTTAGAGTGACTGTTCTATGTCTGGAATGGCCTTAGAGACTTGTAAAATATTCAGCCCTCAAAATAATCCCAGTATCTTCTGAGCACTTGGAAAGAATGGAACAGAATTTGAGGTAAAGCCTCTTGCCCAGTTGCCTTAATCTGTAAATGAGGCCAGCAGTTGTCAGCACATAAATGAGAGGCCCTCTCAGGGTTTGCCTGAGCTATGCAAAGACCAGTAGGGAAGGCACCTGGCAGTCCTGACACAGAGAACAAGCTGGGTCTGACTGGAGTGTGAGGAGCAGGTCAAGACTGTTGGGCCAGAGAGGAGAATGTGACAAGACAAGTGACCCCCATGCCACCTGTCCAGCAGTTCCGTCCTGGGCCCAGTTTAGTCCAGGGACCAGGCTACAGGGAGAGTGAGAGCCACTGTCTACAGAAACACACATATCCCGTAGGATTCCTGCCAGCCACAGAGGGCCTTGAGCAAAAAACTGGCCTCGGGCCTCTCAAGTAAAGACCAATTCAGTTTTCATTCAAAGCCCAAGGATTTAGCATTGGATAAGACTGGGTGAGGAGTGGAAGCCAAAAATGTGCTCAGTCATGTGTTCTGCCCTCAGGACCCCAAAATTCTGGGGCATACGTAGGAATCCCAGAGGATTCTCTTTGCCATCCAATCCAGGAAGCACCCTTAGAGCAGGAGCAGACAGTGAGGACAGTACAGGAAGGTGTTGTTGCAGGTCCCGAGACTGTAGAGAGTGGACTCCTTTCACCTGGCACATATATGAATCACATAGCATCTGTGAGGGGCTGTGTCCCACCCCACGCTCAACTTTACACCTGCATACTAATCTTCTGTCCTCTATTCACAAAGCCCATGAGAACAAAACTCTTATGACTTTCTCATTAAGATACGAAACAAGCCAAGTCAGAATTCTACACCTATTTTCCTTTTATGTTTATTGACTTCAGAGATCCCATCCTAGGCTCCAAAACAAGCGTAACCCACTGTACCCAAGAATTGTCTTTCACTGTTCAACCCTGGAGTGTTGGTCCCTCCCTGATCAGTCTATTTCCTCCTGGATAGATTCATGAGCCCATGTACACACACACAAACAGCACTGCTGCTCTGTCCACTGTGATTCTCCCTGGGCTCTGTGAACTTGGGGCCTTTATGAAAGCACTGCTCACAGTTGTGAGCCTTTAGATGAGACATAGGACATGAAATAATCTCTTTTAACTGTTCACTGACACTGGCTCATAGCATCTCTTACTTTCAATCTGAGAACCCTGAGATTCAACCCTTGATGCACATGCACTCAGTTAGGTGGGTGCAGCGAACAGAACCTGGGCCAGACTCACAGCAGCTGCTTCCCAGATGATTCTGGGAGAATGGCGATGCTCTCCTAAGAGTACACTTTTGGCAACTGGGCATTGTAGCATGGCTCTTGTGAGGAGGTTACAATTTTTTTTCATTTATTTAAATATGAATGAGCTCATGTGCCACTGAGGACCACACTGGAATGCACAGGTCTAAACCCAAAGATGAGGAAGATGTGACTCTCCCCCCTGGTGATTCCCGGCAGAGTGGTTGCTGATCTGATCTGATCATTCATGGATGGGTACTTCAAGGGCACATGAACAAGCTCCAGGACCCCTGTGTGGTGCAGGGAGGCCACAACAAAAATAAAAAAGCCTGGTCCACCAAAGAACTCATAAACCGAAAAAAGAACATCTTCTGCAAGGAGAAAAACTGAACCAAAGTAGCCAGAATAGAGATGAGCAAGATACTTCATTGACTTCAGAGACAACCCTCTGCTCCTGTAACCTTGGATCAGAACCCACTCAGGTTTCTTGATTACCATGAGAAACAACAGACTGCAGAAGATGAACAGGACACCTTTTCACACTCGTGCTGGATCTCAGCAAAGGAGTTGTAAGCACTGGAACATCACTGGAGGCCAAGATGGGCTGCCCAGGGCTGAGCTCTGGGATGAGAAGGCATGATGAGGACATGGTCCCTGCCCTCTCAGTGACTAGTCATGAGACTAGCCAAGATTCATTCACACATGAGTAAAACAAAACAAAGTTTGGGACTAATAATTCCAAGACTATCTCAGAGAAACAGGCAAAATGATATCTTATAGGTCACACAGGAGAGCTGCAAGGACCATCTGGACTCTGGAGCAGCACCTCTCCCTTTGCTGAGCTCACCCTGCACTGAAGCAGGGTCCCTTCTCACCTCACCTGCAACGGGCAGGTGCCCTGCCTGAAAGTTGATGCTCCCTCCAGTCACACAGGATTCTGGGCCAAACCACACTTGACCAACAGCAACTACACAGGGACAAGCTGTCAGGTGACTCCCAGAAGCAGGTGAAAAGTAAGAGCTGCTCTCTGTCCCGGCCACAGGGAAACCAGGCCTGGGAACTATGCTGTGTCTGGCCTGACAGTGAAGTCCATCCCTGCTGATCATATCCTCTCTGGGCCAAGTCAGATATTTCAGGAACTCACTCCTGTTCTCTGCCTCTCATTAATTTCTGGTGGTGCCACTGCCATCAACATACAGGAAAATAGAGAAGAAAAAAGAATGTAGCACCTCTGTCCAGGGTCTTAGGAAGACCGCCAGACAGTGCATAATCCAGCTTTGAAGTCAAAGTGCAACTCATTCTCCCTATGTCAAAATATGATCATCCCAGTTGTGCCCAGGTGATGATGTAGAACTGATGCATATCATCAAGAAAAAGGCACAAATTACAAATATATTCAACCACATTATGCAATTGCTGAGATATTTCATGACCACCAGGTCTGCCTTACAAGAGCTTCTGAAGGAAGCACTAAACATGGAAAGAAACAACCAGTGCCAGTGACTGCAAAAACATACCAAATGGTAAAGACCATCGACACAATGAAAGAAACCAGTTAGCATCAGAATGGCAGGATCAAATTCACACATAACGTTAACCTTAAATGTAAATGGGCTAAATGCTCCAATTAAAAGACAAAGACTAGCAAGTTGGATAAAGAGTCAGGACCCATTAATGTGCTATATTCAGGAGACCCATCTCACATGCAAAAACACACATAAGCTGAAAATGGAGAGATAGAGGAAGACTTACCAAGCAAATGGAGAGCAAAATTTAAAAAGAAAATAAAAACAGGGGCTGCAAACCTAGTCTCTGATAAAACATACTTTAAGAGACCTTAATGGTAAAGGGATCAATGCAACAAGTAGAGCTAACAATCCTAAATATATATATACCCAACACACGAGCACCCAGACACATAAAGCAAGTTCTTAATGACCTACAAAGAAGCTTAGACTCCCACACAACAACAGTGGGAGGCTTAAACACTCCACTGTCAATATTAGACAGATCAATGAGACAGAAAATTAACAAGGATATCCAGGACTTGAACTCACATCTGGGCCAAGTGGACCTAATAGAAATCTACAGAACTATTCACCCCAAATCCACAGAATATACATTCTTCTCAGCAGCATATCACACCTACTCTAAAATTCACCACATATTTGGAAGTAAATCACTCCTCAGCCAATGCAAAAGAATGGAAATCACAGCAAACAGTCTCTCAGACCACAAGGCAATCAAATTAGAACTGAGGATTAAGAAATCACTCAAAACCACACATCATGGAAACTGAACAACCTGCTCCTGAATTACTGGATAAATAATGAAATGAAGGCAAAAATAAGATGTTCTTTGAAGTCAGTGAGAACAAAGACATAATATACCAGAATCTCTGGGACACATTTAAAGCAGTGTCTAGAGGTGGATGTGAAAGAAGAGTAGCAGGCATAGGAGAGGAATAGGGAGGAAAGGGAATCAGGGCCTTTGGTTTCTAGCTCCAGGCCACCTCATAAATATGAACTAGCCAATCTCAAACAGCACACCACACAGTGCAGGCTGTGTCCCTGCCCCCCTCTTAGGGCTCCCTTTTCCTAATCTCACCTGAGCTCACTTGTCCTCTTATTGATTCCTGCCAGTCATCTCCTCCTTAGAATCCATCTGTATGTGCTGCTGTTTATCATCTCCTCTAGAAGATTTTGTACTGAATAAGAAGCAACCTTTCTTGAAAGAGGAGATTTAATTCTAGCCAAAAGGTTTTATTAACTAACTTTTTGTTATTAGGCAATTAAAACAAGACTTGGAAACACTCAATTATCCTATGATTTAAAGATGACCCCTACTTAGCATGTGAGATTTGTTCTTCCACTTTTCCTTTTCAACACAATGTGTGTGCACCATGGAGGTCACTACTGCACACTGACTCCAGCATTGAGACAGCCCGTCATGCGAGCAGTGCAGAGGGGCACTGATCCTCTCCAACCCAGCTCTGCATGTGATTCCAGCTGGGAAAATGGGGCCAGGCTAACACCCAACTTGATCCTTAAGGTTTTAAAAGATACTATGTCTTGGCATTGGGTTCTACTGAGTTTCTAAGGCTTGTGGTCATTATCTTTATAATACGATAGAATATGTCAGTAATTGTTCTCAGATTTTGAACAGAAGGTGAGGAATGATTCCACCACTGTAGACCAAAAGCCTGTGAACTCTGTATGTTTTACATTAACGATGACACTAAAACCCACTGTACAATGTACCTACTCAAACAAACCCTGGGCAAGTTGACCATTTAGACCATCCAATAATGACAGTATCTGGGATCTGAATAGGTTTTCATTCTTCCACATGCACACAGAATTGCTGGAACAACTTGGCATAGTGAGGAATTATGCTAGGGCACACCACAGCTGACTGTACAATATACCTACTCCAACACTGGGTTATGCAACCATTGAGACTATCTAACAACAATAGACAGTGTTTGGGATTTCCATACATTTTCACGCTTTCAGGTGCACCCAGAGATGCTAGGACTCCCTGGCATAGTAACAAATCATACCAGGGCATTATGATGATTCCAGTGCAGTAGAACATAGCATCATCTTTTCCCCCACTCCTGAGCTCAAAATTGCCTATTCCATTGAGGAGACAAGAACATAAACTGTTCACCACTGCCTCATCTCTGAGGATGGGAATACACAACTAACCTTCACATTCAGCTGTGGTGGACGATAAAGGGACTTATTTATGAAAGTGCAGTGGTGATAAAATTTGTTTTTAGAACGTTAATCTTTGTGTTGTGCATTGCATGTTTTCTGGGGAAAAGCACACACACTTTCAAACACATCCATAATCACTCCATGGAGACTCTCTCCCTTATACCTCCTGACCCTGATGCACACCATCCTATTCTAGCTAAATGATGCTGCTGCTTCCAGAAACTAGAGATCATCTCAAGTTCTTTAATGGACTCTCCATCGTTTTTACAGCAAACTGCTCAAACCTCATTTCCAGCAGGAAGCTCCAACCAGATTTGTTTTCCAGCAAATGTAGACTAGAAAGTACCACCTTTGTCAACACTGAGAGTTTTCCTTAGCAAAGGGGTGATCCCAGAATACATACCGTCATTCAATAAAGTTGAGTGTCCCTGCATTTAGGAAAAAAGCAAAAAGAAAACACTATGAGGGTCAGGCATGCTGTGTCTTGTGTGCACAGGTTTTGTCTTCACTTGGGGACATTACAAAACCAGGTGAGAAATACTGGTAGAGGCAAGAGCCCCAATGCCTAGAAGATGTCTGTGGAAACGCACAATGTTTTTACCATGATGCCATGATGTTTCCACTTTATTTTCATCAAATTCACTTTTTTAAAAAAACAGAATTTATTCTGAAAAAATATGCTTTCTGCCACACAGTTTGTAAAGAGCTGTCAACTTGTGGATCCCATCTTGACTCATACTTAGTTAGAAAAAAAACTCACTTTGCATTATCCCACAAAGAAAGGGTCATCTATAATGTACAGTATAAGATTTCCATATTCTAATTAAAATGAACAACAAAATACCCATTTCAAAGAAAGACTTTACCTTGTAAACAGCTATAACTTGTTCTGATGAATTTATCCCAGAAAGGTTTTCTGCTGGAACAACTTCTGTATGCACAAAACAGAGTAACAATCAACACATTGCTTCCACCGAAGGAGCCACTCTGGTGGCCTTGGGTGCTGTGAAGAGGGTGCTGGACTTTGTTGACAAGCTGGGTTAACAAACAGCACAGGCTGAGCTGCTGCTGGCCCATCCCACTTGGTGGTAAAGGCAGGCAAATGGGATCATGAGAAGAGCCATGGACAATGAGGTCTTGGTCCTCTAGCTAAAGCAAGCTCCTCAATGTGATAGCCCATCTCAAGCAGGGCGCACCACACAGGGCAGGCTGTGCTTCCCTGCAGCATTTCAGGGCTCCTCCTCCCTAAACTGACCTGAGCTAACTTGCCCTCCCTTCATGATCCCCTCGAGGTTATTTCCTCCTCAGGATCCACATGTGCTACTGCTGTGTCCCTCTTAGATCATTTTGTACTAGATAAAAAGCAGCCTTTCTTCAAAGAGGAGACTTAATTCCAGCCAAAATATTCTGTGTATTCACTAAACTTTTGTTTTAAAGAAGACTATATCAAGACTTGAAAATACTCGATTATCCTACCATGCTCTTGCTGGCACTGACTCCAGCACTGGGACAGCGCATCCTTGGGAGCAGCAGGTGGGGGTTCTGACCCTCTCCAACCCAGCTGCACAGAAGATTCCAGCAGAGATGAGTACCAGGACAACACCCAAGTTTTTCCTTCAATTCTTTTTTGAGATGGAGTCTTGCTCTGTCATCTGGGCTAGAGTGCAGTGTCATGATCTCGGCTCCCTGAAACCTTCACCTCCCTGCAACCTCTGCCTCCCTGAGTCATTGGGACTACAGGCACATACCACCACACACGGCTACTTTTTGTATATTTAGAGACTGGGTTTCACCATACTGGCCAGGCTGGTCTCAAACTCCTGACCTCATGATCCACCTGCCTCAGCCTCCCAAAGTCTTAGGATTACAGGTGCGAGCCACTGTGCCTGGACTTTCCTTCAGTTATTTGGTGCTGTGTCTTGGGTGTGTGCTGAACTGCAGCATATGTAAGGCTTGTGGTGATTATCTCATTAAATATAATATGTCTGACTATTTTCTGCTTTTGACCAGGAGCAGAGAAAATAATCCAGCACTGCAGCCAAAATCCTGACCTCTCAATGTCTGTTTCCCACTTCTGACCACACCAAAGTCCACTGTAAAATGTACCTATTCCTACACTGAGTTATGTGATGTCTGGGACAATCCTATGAGAGAGACAGTGTTTGGGATTTCTAAAGGCTATCAAACTTCCATATGCACGCCTAGGTGCTAAAACTCTCTCACATAATGACAAATTATACCAGAACTATGTGATTACTTCCGAGTAGTAGTGGTGGCATCAACCTTCCACCCACTCCTGAGTTCATCTCTGCCTCTCCCACTGAAGAGGTAAAGAGCTTGGCAATCTCATCTCTGCACTATCTCTATCTGATTACTGGAGATATTAAACTTACCTCCAGCTACAGATGTGGTGGAGGATAAATGGGCTGATTTACATAAGGTGTGCAGCGGTGATGAAATCTTTACAACATTCACCTTTGTGTTGAGCTGTGCACATGCAAACATGCTTTTTGGAGAAATGTACACAAACTCCCAAAGACATTCACAATCACTATACACAGACTCTCACCTTATAACCCCCACCTTGAGGCATCTCATTCCATTTCACAAAAATGACACTATGGCTAACAGGAACTATGGAGGAGAGCCACCACTCTTCAGTACACTCTTAATTTCTGCCCAAATCTTGTTTTCCAATAAAAAAGCTCCAATGACAGTGCCTCATTAGACAAAGCAGGAAATAAAGTGTCACCTTTCTCAACACTAAGATTTTTCCTAAGCAAAATGGTGATCCCAGAATACATACCGCTCCATTGGGAAACTGAAGATGACTCTTCCTGCATTAAGAGAAAGAAAAACACTGAGGGTAAGATTATGCTGTGTCCTGTGTACACAGGTCTTTTTCCTAACTGTTCCTAACAGGCGCTATTAGAAAACCAGATGGAAAATTGTGGTGGAGGCTATGGCCCCAAACATAAAGCCTAGAACACACTTGTAGAAAGGCACCAGCTTTTTGGGCAGGATGTTAAAGTTTATTTTGGTTGGAAATTCATAATTTTCAAGGAAGATTTTCTCCTGAGGAAAGTGCTTGCTGACATAGTTTATATGAATTCTCATTTTACATTTTCCTACCTAGAAATTCACTAAGTCATCTATAATGTACATGGTAAGATTCTCAAATCTTTATTCAAGTACAATAAAAAGAAACATAGGAAGAGAGATAAAATTTCCCTTTCAGACAAAGGAAGAACTTACTGTGATAACCGAGAGGGATGTCTGAAAGGGTTCCATACGGCGACATGCTGCAGGGTACTCTTGTTGAACTAGGAGACATAGGGCAAGTGTCACCACATGAATTCTACTGAGGAAATCCCTTGCGTTGTATTGTGTGGTGTGGACAGGAGGCTGGCTTATGAAGGTGAGTCACAGCAGATGGAGCTGTAGACCCATCCTCCTCATCTCACTGTTGCTCAGGCTGGACTGGTGTGGCATGATCTAGGCTCACTGCAACCTCCACCTCCCAGGATGAAGTGATTCTCCTGCCACAGTCTCTCAACTAGCTGGGATGACTGACACCCACCACCACGTGCAGTTAATTTTTGTGTTTTCAGTAGAGACAGTGTTTCGCCATGATAGCCAGGCTGGTCTCAAACACCTGACCTCAAGTAATTAACACACCTAGGCCTACCAAAGTGCTAGGATTACAGGCATGAGCCACCACACCCAGCCTGTTCTCTGCTTTTAAATGGGAGCTGAGGAATAACCCAATCACAGCAGCTTTTAACCTCTCCATGTGTGTTTCACATTTCTAACCACAGGAAAGTCCATTGTCAAATTTACCTATTCTAATCCTGGGTTACGTAACCATTAAGACCATCCCACAATGATAGAGAGTGCTTAGAATTTCTATAGGCTATCGTACTTCCACATGCACACCTAGGTTCTCAAAGTCACTGCTAGGGTGATGAGTTATACAAGGGCTGTGTGATGAATGCAGTATAATAGCCCATAGCATCAACCTTCCACCCATTCCTGATTTTGCACTTCCCTCCTCTATTGAGAAGGCCATGAGTTTTGGAAATTTATCTCTGTACAAACTGTATCTGAGGAGTGGATACATTAAACTTACCTTAAGCTACAGCTGTGGTGGAGAATGAATGGGTTGATGTATGTAAAGTGTACATACATCAACTATTTAAAAAATTAATACTTGTGTTGTACTTTGAACATGCATAAAAATTCCCAAGGACATTCACACCCACTGCACATAGACTCTCTCCTCCATACCTCCCAAACCTGATGCACACCACCCTCTTTCATGTAAGCAACACAACTTCATGAAAACACTACAGAAAGATGGTATAATTTCTTACCAAACTCTTAGTGATTTTTATACAATACTGCCTAAAACCTCTTTTCTGTTAGGAAGGTTCAACCAGAGAAATTCCATAACAAAAGCAGAATAAAAAGTGTAATCATTCTGAAAAACTAAGGTATTTCCTTAGCAAAAAACCAATCCCTGGAAGTGAAGGCAAGAGGGAAAAGATCATTAGTACAAGTACCTAGTGCATGCGAGGCTTAAAACCTCAATGATGGGTTGATAGGTGCAACGAACAACCATGACACCTTTATACTTACATAATAAACCAGCTGTTTCCACACATGCATCTCAGAACTTAAAATAAAATTAAAACACACACACACACACACACACACACACACACACACAGAAGGGAGGATACAGTGGCTAATGACTGTAATCCCAGCACATTGATACGATACTTACAAGCTTGCTGCAGTCCTGCAGCCTCCTGTAATTAAAGAAAATAAATTGCGGAGCATCAGACCATGCTGTTCCCTGACTTTCTTGCACTTGGTGACATTAAAAAAAAAAAAAAAAAAAACAGAAACAAGTGTTCAATCAAAGAAGCCCAAAGAAAGAACAGAGCACATCGACTATGCCAAAGACAAGGTTTTCTTGGAGGATGTTTTCTTCCAAACATGTTGCTTGGCCATTAAGTGATTTTAGTCCCCAAAAGAAAACAAAGCTGCTAAGGCAAAAACTTGTGTCCACAGAGTGTGTGGTTGATGCTGTCATTTTCTCCCACTGTCTTGAATCGAGTCTCACTCAAGAAGAGACACTTGTTCAAAACTCCCCCAGCCAAGGAAATTCTCTAAGTCAGCTACAATTCATATGGAAAAGTTCTCATATAGTATTTATAACATTTTCTGATGTTAATTCAAGAAAATAAAGTCAAGAAAGCAATCGTTTAACTCAGACACATCCTGTGGCCTGACATTCATATCCCATTGTACCTTGTCCCCTGCAGCATCCACGGAAGGGTCCTCCTGCTGAAGAGCAGGCCCTAGAGGGATGCAAAGTGACTGTCAATACCTGGTGGTGTCGCTCATGAACAACTCAGGGGCATGCTATGATTGAGTAAAGGAGGAGGGTGGCAGGAAAAGGACAAGAGCAGAAAAGAAAGGGAATCAGGGCCTTTGGGTTTGTAGCTCCAGGCCACTTGGAATAGTCATCTCAAACATGGCACACCACACAGGGCAGCCTACGTTTCCCTGCAGCTTCTCAGGGCTCCTCATTTCTAACCAGACCTCAGCCAACTTGCCCTCCCCTCTTCACCCCTTCCAAAGTCATTTCCTCCCACAATTCACAAGTAGTGCTACCCTGACTATGACCCCATCTACAAGATTTCCTACATGATAAGGAACAAGCTTGAATCAGATAAAATATTACATTCTGGCCAACATATGCTATTGTATTTATTTTGCCTTTCTACCAATTTTTAGTGTGCCTTTCTAGCAATTTTTATTTTAAGAGGTAACAGTGCTATTGTATTTATTAACCCGTAGTAAAAACTTACACCAACATATGAAAATGTTCCCTGATCCTATCACTTAAAGATAACTGCTACTTAGTATACGGTATTTGTCTTTCCACTCCTTATTTTCATCACCTCATGTGTGTGAAATGGGGCCCACTGCTGACCATGCACTGGCTCCAGGACTGGGACAGCCCTTCGTGAGTGGCAAAAGGTGCGATGCTTATTCTCTCTAACCCACCTGTGAAGAATCTAGCTACACAAGGACCACCTGTCAGGTGACTGCCAGAAGCTATTCAATGTGCCATGAAAGGGAGATCAAGCTGTGAAACTACCCTCAAGTGTCTCACCTAACCCTCAAGTTCATCCCTGCTGATCATGTCCTCCCTGAGCTAAGCTGAACATTTAAGGAACTCACTCCTGTTCACTGTCTCTCACTAATTTCTGATGGTGTCTCTGCCATTAACACGCAGAAACATGAAGACAAGAAACAGAGCAGTTTCTCTTAAAAAGCTCTTAAAAAACGACTTCCATTCAGGCCAGCCATGAAGTCGGAGCTCAAGTCCACCTTTAGATGAGACTTGAACATTCCAGAGATGCCCAGGTAATAGTGTAGAACTCACTCTCCTGGTGTACGCCTTGGCTTCCCCTCCACCTTCATGCTTTGCTGCCCTCATGCCTTCCTTCTATTCCTCTAAATCATGTATCTTAGCAGGCCCTGGCCAAGGCCACAGCCTTCTCTCTCTCCCATAGAGCCCAATGGGCATCTGTCTATGAATTATACATCCACAATGTTGCTAACTCTCATCTCAACCTTTAATCACTCACTGCAGAAAGCCCACTGGGTACCAAACAACAATAACAAAAACAAAACAACAAAAAACAAAAGCTAAGGGTATTCTAGGGATTAAAGAGGACTTAGGGGAATTGGGTTACAAGGAGATGGCTTCTGAGGTTAACAAGGAACATTTGAAAATCACAAAAGCCTCAGTGTTTTTCATTGTGGGATAAGTACTGACATCTGTACAGCAATAAAATTCGATTCATATACAATAAGTTTCCACAAAATGCATACTACAAGAAAAAACTAAAGATGTATCAGTTGACATTCATATTCATATTGAACCAAAACCCACTGCTTTCCTTGTTTTTTTGCAAGAACCTTGAGAGGCCAACGAGAACCACTGTCAAGTTTGGGTTCAACGGGAACCTAAGGCAGCCTCTGTACTTCCACAGCTGTGTTTGATTTTGCCACCTGAAATGCATGACCACCCTTAATCCGGCGAGGAAGGCAAGTGCTCACCAGGCCTCTCAGACCCTGTGCAAACCAGGTGGTTCTCTTTTTCTGTTGCTGTGTTTCTAAGCGAACACACAGCAACAACAAGTAGGCTAAGGCATAAAAGGCAGAAAATCTAGATGACCTGGCACTATTTACTCTGGGACATGTTAGCTGATGTGCATTATGATGCCTGAATAAATAAAGTTGAAGTAATTTCACCCTGGCCCTGCTTGCAGGCTCCTCTCTTCTCAGTTTCCCACCAGAACTGGCCATAGCATGAGGCTGTGCCAGGGTCTAAATGTACAGAAAGGAGCCCTGGCTCACCCTCCCTGCTCAAGATGGGCCATGAATGATCAACTTAGAAGGCCTTGGTAGAAAAGCCTTGTGCAGCATGGAAATGGCTAGAGTGAGCCACACCAATGCCAGGAGGAAACAGGAAGGCTGGTAAACAGGTGAGGTTTATTTGAAAACCAAGTAAAGCAGGGAATTGATAATGAAAAAAAATAAAATGAGCAGACATCCTGACACTTTTGTTCTATGGTACACCTTGAGAATTGGCCTGGGTGAAGGCAGAACTTCTTTTAGGTTAATTAAAGTGTCCCTTGCATGCAATCAACTGCACACATCGTAAGCTTACTAGTTGATTTTTTCCTGTGCCTACAGTAAGACTGCAATGGTGATGAAAATCCCTGTGGAGAATGTGAACACTAGGAAATCTGGGGATGTGTATGTATGGAAACCAACACACACAACACAAGACACAGAGATCATACCACTGCATGCATTCACAAAAGACCTGGGCCAGCCCCGTGCACAGGATTCCACCCCCCTTTCAGAGAATGCAGTTACTCCCAGGGACTTCAGAATGTGCCCATTGTTTCTTATCTGGAAAAATCATTTCTCCCACTGCTGCCTAAGTTCTCATTCACAACAGGAAGCTCAACTCAGGAAAGCCAGGGAGACAGTGCCACATTCCTCATCTTCTGGATTACTCATCAGCATGACAGGCATTCCCCAATACTTACCAGCTTGCTGCAGTCCTGCAGCTTCCTGTAATGACAGAAAATAAATTGCTATAAGCATCAGGCCATGCTGTATCCTGACTTTTCCGTAATTGATGACAATGAAAATCAAAATGGAAGATAGCATTCAATGAAACAAACCCAAAATAAGAACAAAGCAAACCGACTCATGCTAAAGACAATGACAATTTCTTGGGCAATGCTTCCTTCCTACCATTTTGCTCGGCCACTAAATGATTTTAGTCCAAAAAGGAAAACAGACCTGCTAAGGCAAAAAACTTGTGACCCCACAGTGCATGGCTGATGCTGGCATTTTCTCCCACTGTCTTGAATCGACTCTCAGTAAAGAACACACTCTCACCCAAAGCTCCCCCAACCAAGAAAATTCTGTAAGTCATCTACCATTGATATGGTAAAATTCTACTATCTTATAGAAGACTCTCCGATCCTAATACAAGAAGATAAAGTCAAGAAAGCAACTGTTACACTCAGACACATCCAGTGGCCTGTCATTCATATCCCATTGTACCTCATCCTCTGTAGTGTCCACAGAAGGGTCTTCCTGCTGAAGAGCAGGCCCTAGAAGGATGCAAAGTGACCATTAGCAAATTGGTGGTGTTGCTCATTAACAGTTCAGGGCCATGCCATGATGTGGGTGAAGGAGGAGGGTGGCAGGAAAATGACAGCAGAAAAGGAAGGGAATCAGGGCCTTTGGGTCTGTAGCTCTAGGCCACCACAATGTGAAATAGTCCATCTCAAACATGGCACACCACACAGGGCAGGCTATGTTGCCCTGCAGCTTCTCAGGGCTCCTCCTTTCTAATCTGACCCGAGCCATCTTGCCCTCCCTTCTTCATCCTTTGCAAAGTCATTTCCTCCCACAATTCACAAGTGGTGCTGCTCTGGTCATGACCTCATCTACAAGATTTTGTACTTCATAAGGAACAACCTTGCTTCAGAGACAATACTGCATTCTGGTAAACATAAGCTAATGTCTGTATGTATGTATTTATTTATTTTCCCTTTCTAACAATTTTTATTTTAAAGGATAACAGTGCGATAGTGTTTTTAACCCAAATTAAAGTTAAACCAAAATAGAAAAATATGCTGTGACCCTATCATTTGAAAATAACCCCTACTTAGCATGTGGTATTTTTCTTTCCACTCTTTGCTTTTGTCTCCTCATGTGTGTCACATGGGCCCATTGCTGATCATACTCACACTGACTCCAGGACTGGGACAGCCCTTCATGAGTGGCACAAGGTGGGTCGCTGATCCTCTCTAACCCAGCTGTGCAGAAGAATTTAGCTACACAAGGACCACCTGTCAGGCGACAGTGAAAAACTATTCTGTGTGCCACCACAGGGAGATCAAACCAGACAACTACACTCAAGTGTCTCACCTAACTGCCAAGTTCATCCTGCTGATCATGTCCTCTCTGGGCTAAGATGAACATTTTGAGAACTCACTCCTGCTCACTGTCTCTCACTCATTGCTGGTGGTGCCCCTGCCATCAACACGTAGAAACATGAAGAAGACAAGAAACAAAGTAGCTCCTCTTAAAAAGCTCTTAAAAATCGACTTCCATTCAGGCCAGCCATGAAGTCGGAGCTCAAGTCCCCCTTTAGATGAGACTTGAACATTCCAGAGATGCCCAGGTAATAGTGAAGAAATCACTCTCCTGGTGTACACCTTGGCTTCCCCTCCACCTTCATGCTTTGCTGCCCTCATGCCTTCCTTCTATTCCTCTAAATCATGTATCTTGGCAGGCCCTGGTCAAGGCCACAGCCTGCTCTCTCTCTCATAGAGCCCAATGGGCACCTGTCTATGAATTATACATCCACAATGTTGCTAACTCTCATCTCAACCTTTAATCACTCACTGCAGAAAGCCCACCGGGTACCAAACAACAATAACAATAACAAAACAACAAAAAACAAAAGCTAAGGATATTCTAGGGATTAAAGAGGACTTAGTGGAATTGGGTTACAAGGCGATGGCTTCTGAGGTTAACAAGGAACATTTGAAAATCAGAAAAGCCTCAGTGTTTTTAATTGTGGGATAAGTACTGACACCTATACAGCAATAAAATTCGATTTATATACAATAAGTTTCCACAAAATGCATACTCCAAGAGAAAACTAAAGATGTATCAGTTGACATTCATATTCATATTGAACCAAAACCCACTGCTTTCCCTTGTTTTTTGCAAGAACCTTGAGAGGACAACAAGAACCACTGTCAAGTTTGGGTTCAACGGGAACCTAATGCAGCCTCTGTAGTTTCTCAGCCGTGTTTGATTTTGCCACCTGCAATGCATGACCACCCTTAATCCAGCAAGGAAGGCAAGTGCTCACCAGGCCTCTCACACCCTGTGCAAACCAGGTGGTTCTCTTTTTCTGTTGCTGTGTTTCTAAGCGAACACACGGCAACCACAACTAGGCTAAGGCAGAAAAGGCAGAAACTCTAGATGACCTGGCACTATTTACTCTGGGACGTGTTAGCTGATGTGCATTGTGATGCCTGAATAAATAAAGTTGAGGTAATTTCACCCTGGCCCTGCCTGCAGGCTCCTCTCTTCTCCGTTTCCCACCAGAACTAGCCATAGCATGAGGCTGTGCCAGGGTCTAAATGCACAGAAAGCAGCCCTGGCTCACCCTCCGTGCTCAAGATGGGCCATGGATGATCAACTTAGAGGGCCTTGGTAGAAAAGCCTTGTGCAGCATGGAAATGGCTAGAGTGAGCCACACCAATGCCAGGAGGAAATAGGAGGGCCTGTAAACAGGTGAGGTTTATTTGAAAACCAAGTAAAGCAGGGAATTGGTAATGAAAAAAAATAAAATGAGCAGACATCCTGACACAGTTCTGTTCTTTGGTACACCTTGAGAATTGGCCTGGGTGTTGACAGAACTTCTTTTAGGTTAATTAAAGTGTCCTTTGCATGCAATCAACTGCACACATCATAAGCTTACAAGTTGATTTTTTCCAGTGCCTATAGTAAGACTGCAATGCTGTAGAAAATCCCTGTGGAGAATGTGAACACTAGGAAATCTGGGGATGTGTAAGTACAGAAACCAACACACACAACACAAGACAGTGTCCATGGCACCACATGAATTCACAAAAGACCCGGGCAAGCCCTGTGCACAGGATTCCACCCCACCTTCAGGGAATGCAGTTACTCCCAGGGACTTCAGAATGTGCCCATTGTTTCTCATCTGGAAAAATCATTTCTCCCACTGCTGCCTAAGTTCTCATTCACAACAGGAAGCTCAACTCAGGAAAGCCAGGGAGACAGTGCCACATTCCTCATCTTCTGGATTACTCATCAGCATGACAGGCGTTCCTCAATACTTACCAACTTGCTGCAGTCCTGCAGCTTCCTGTAATGACAGAAAATAAATTGGTATAAGCATCAGGCCATGCTGTGTCCTGACTTTTCTGTAATTGGTGACAATGAAAATCAAAATGGAACACAGTGTTCAATGAAACAAACCCAAAATAAGAACAAAGCAAACCGACTCATGCTAAAGACAAGGTTTTCTTGGACAATGCTTCCTTCCTACCATTTTGCTTGGCCACTAAATGATTTTAGTCCAAATAGGAAAACAGACCTGCTAAGGCAAAAAACTTGTGACCCCAGAGTGCATGGCTGATGCTGGCATTTTCTCCCACTGTCTTGAATCGACTCTCAGTAAAGAACACACTCTCACCAAAGCTCCCCCAACCAAGGAAATTCTGTAAGTCATCTACCATTGATACGGTAAAATTCTCATATCTTATAGAAGGCTCTCTGATCCTAATTCAAGAAGATAAAGTCAAGAGAGCAACTGTTACACTCAGACACATCCAGTGGCCTGTCATTCATATCCCATTGTACCTCATCCTCTGTAGTGTCCACAGAAGGGTCTTCCTGCTGAAGAGCAGGCCCTAGAAGGATGCAAAGTGACCATTAGCAAATTGGTGGTGTTGCTCTTAACAGTTCAGGGCCATGCCACGATGTGGGTGAAGGAGGAGGGTGGCAGGAAAATGACAGCAGAAAAGGAAGGGAATCAGGGCCTTTGGGTCTGTAGCTCCAGGCCACCACAATGTGAAATAGTCCATCTCAAACATGGCACACCACACAGGGCAGGCTATGTTGCCCTGCAGCTTCTCAGGGCTCCTCCTTTCTAATCTGACCCGAGCCATCTTCTCCTCCCTTCTTCATCCTTTGCAAAGTCATTTCCTCCCACAATTCACAAGTGGTGCTGCTCTGGCCATGACCTCATCTACAAGATTTTGTACTTCATAAGGAACAACCTTGCTTCACAGACAATACTGCATTCTGGTAAACATAAGCTAATGTATGTATGTATGTATGTATTTTCCCTTTCTAACAATTTTTATTTTAAAGGACAACAGTGCTATAGTGTTTTAACCCTAAGTAAAAAGTTAAACCAAAATAGAAAAATACGCAGTGACCCTATCATTTGAAAATAACCCCTACTTAGCATGTGGTATTTTTCTTTCCACTCTTTGCTTTTGTCTCTTCATGTGTGTCACATGGGCCCATTGCTGATCATACTCACACTGACTCCAGGACTGGGACAGCCCTTCATGAGTGGCACAAGGTGGGACGCTGATCCTCTCTAACCCAGCTGTGCAGAAGAATCTAGCTACACAAGGACCACCTGTCAGGCGCCTACCAGAAGGTATTCATTGTGCCACCACAGGGAGATCAAACCAGACAACTACTCTCAAGTGTCTCGTCTAACTGCCAAGTTCATCCCTGCTGATCATGTCCTCTCTGGGCTAAGTTGAACATTTCAGGAACTCATACCTGTTCATTGTCTCTCACTAATTTCTGGTGGTGCCCCTGCCATCAACACACAGAAACATGGAGAAGACAAGAAACAAAGTAGCTCCTCTTTACAGGCTCTCAGGAAAATAGCCACCATTCAGGCCAGCCATGAATTCAGGGCTCAACTTGGCCTTCAGATGAGGTTTGGACACTCCAGCCACGCCCAGATGGTGGTGTAGAACTCAATCTCCTACTGTTGCACCTTTGTTTCAACCCCCCACCTTGTTTCCTTTGCTGCCATCACTCCTTCCTTCTATTCCTCTAAATCATGTTTCTTGGCAGTCCCAGGCCAGGGACGTAGCCTGCTCTGATAGAGTCCACTGCGCAGCTATCTATGAATTCTTATAGTCTGAATATCACTAACCCTCATCTCAACCTTTAATAACTCACAGCAGAAAGCCAACTGAGTAACAAAAATCAACAACAACAACAACAAAACAAAATAACAAAAGTAAAGGATATTCTAGAGATTAAAGAGGAATAGGGGAATTCAGTTATGAGTAGATGGCTTCTGAGGTTAACAAGAAACATTTTTAAATCACAAAAGCCTCAGTGTTTAAAATGTGGGATTGGTACTGATGCCAAGGTTCCACCAAATGCATTCTCCAAGAAAAAACTCAAGCCATACTTGGCTCAGTTGATATTGATATTTAACAAAAACCTACTGCTTTCACTTGTTTTTTTGCAAGGGCCCTCAGGGGCAATCAAGAACCTTTGTCAATACTGGGTTCAACAGGGACCAAAAGGAACCTCTGAGGTTCCGCAGTCATGTTTCTTTTCCAAAACCTGCAATGCATGACCACCCTCCATCCTGCTACAAAGGAAAAGGATCATCTGACCTCTGAGACCCTGTGCAAACCAGGTGGTTCTCTCTTCACATTGCTGTGTTTTGGAGCTGAGCACACAGGAACCAGGACTAGGCAGAGGGAGAAAAGACCAGAACTCCATATAACCCTGGCACTATCTATTCTGGACCACATTAGCCAATGGGCAGTATGAGGCCTCAATGCAGAAAGTTGGGGTGATTTCACCCTGGCCCTGCTTGCAGGCTCCTCTCTTCTCACCTTCCCACCAGAACTGGCCATAGCATGAGGCTATGCCAGGGTCCAAATGCACAGAAAGGAGCCCTGGCCCACTCTCCTTGCTCAAGATGGGCCATGGACGATCAATTCTAAGGGCTTTGGTGGAAAACGCTTGTGAAGAATGGAAATGGCTAGAGTGAGCCACTCCAGTGACAGGAGGAAACAGGAAATTCTGTAATGGATGAGGTTTATTTGAAAACCAAGCACAGCAGGGAATTGTACATGAAATAAAAAATGAGCAGAGATCCTCACACAGTTCCGTTCTTTTGGTACGGCTCGAGAATTGGCCTGGGCATAGACGGAACATTTTCTGGGTTAAAGGGTCTTGCATGCAATCAACTGCACACATCATAAGCTCCCAAGTTGACTTTTTCTTGTGCCTATAGTAAGAATGCAGTGCTGATAAAATCCCTATGGAGAACGTGAATACTAGAAAATCTGTGGATCTGTATGTATGGAAACCAAAACACATACCCTGAGACACAGTGACCATGGCACTGCATGAATCCACAAAAGACCTGGGCTGGTCCCATGCACAGGATCCCACTCCACCTTCAGAGAATGCAGTTGCACCCAGGGGCTGCAGAATGTGACTGTTGTTCCTTATCTGGTAAAATAATTTCTCCCATGGCTGCCTACATCCACTTTCACAACAGGAAGCTCAACTCAGGCTGCCTGTCTACAGGGAAGCCAGTGACACAGTGACACATTACTCATCTGGACTACTCATCAGTATGACAGGGGTTGCCCAACACTTACCAGCCTGCTGTAGTCCTGCAGCTTCCTGCAATGACAGAAAATAAATTTTTAGGAGCATCAGATCATGCTGTGTCCTGATTTTCCTGCACTCAAAGAAACCCAAAAGAACAGAGCACACTAACTCATGCTAAAGACAAGATTTTCTTGGATGATGTTTCCTTCCAACCATGTTGACTGGACATTAAGTATTTTTGTCCCAAAAAGAAAACAGACCTGCTAAGGTAAAAAGCTTGTGACCACACAGTGTGTGGCTGATGCTGTCATTTTCTCCCACTGTCTAAAATCGAGCCTCTGTCAAGAAGGGACTCTCACTCAAAACTCCCCCAACCAAGGAAATTCTGTAAGTCATCTACAATTTATATGGCAAAATTCTCGTATCTTATATAAGATTCTCTGATGCTAATTCAAGAAAATAAAGTCGAGAAAGCAATTGTTTAACTCAGACACATCCTGTGGCCAGACATTCATATCCCATTGTACCTCTTCCTCTACAGTGTCCACAGAAGGGTCTTTCTGTTGAAGAGCAGGCCCTAGAAGGATGCAAAGTGACCATCAGCACCTTGGTGGCATTGCTCATTGACAATTCAGGGGCATGCCATGATTTGGGTGAAGGAGGAGGGTGGCAGGAAAATGACAGGAGCAGAAAAGAAAGGGAATCAGGGCCCTTAGGTTTGTAGCTCCAGGCCACCACAATATGAAACAGTCCATCTCAAACATGGCACACCACACAGGGCAGGCTATGTTGCCCTGCAGCTTCTCAGGGCTCCTCCTTTCTAATCTGACCCGAGCCATCTTGCCCTCCCTTCTTCATCCTGTGCAAAGTCATTTCCTCTCACAATTCACAAGTGGTGCTGCTCTGGTCACTACCCCATCTACAAGATTGTGTATTTGATAAGGAATAACCTTGCTTCAGAGACAATATCACATTCTGGCCAACACAACATATGCTATGGTATTTATTTATTTTCTTACTTATTTATATTTCCTTTCTAACAACTTTTATTTTAAAAGATAATAGTGCTATTGTATTTACTAATCCTAAATAAAAAGTTAAACCAAAATAAGAAAATGCTCAGTGATCCTATCATTTCAAGAATATGCCTAATCAGCATGTGGTATTTGTCTTTCCACCCTTTATTTTCATCACCTCATGTGTGTCACATGGGGTCCATTGCTGATCACACTCGCACAGGCTCCAGGACTGCGACAGCCCTTCTTGAGTGGCACAAAGTGGGATGCTGATCATCTCTAACCCAGGTGTGCAAAAGAATCTAGCTACACAAGGACCACCTGTCTGGTGACTGCCAGAAGCTATTCATTGTGCCACCACAGGGAGATCAAGCCAGGCAACTACCCTCAAGTGTCTGGCCTAACCCTCAAGTTTGTCCCTACCAATTATGTCATCTCTGGGCCAAGCTGAATATTTCAGGAACACACTCCTGTTCACTGTCTCACTAATTGTTGGTGGGGACCCTGCCATCAACACACAGATGCATGGAGAAGACAAGAAACAAAGCTGCTTCTCTGTCCATGCTTTTAGAATGATGGCCGATATTCAGGCCAGCCATGAAGTCAGAGCTCATCTCTGCCTTCAGATGGGGCTTGAACTTTCCGGCCATGCCCAGGTGATGGTGTAGAACTCATTCTCCTGATGTTGTACCTTGGTTTCCCCTCCACCTTCATGGCTTTTCTGCCCTCACTCCTTCCATCTATTCTTCTAAATCATGTTTCCTGGCAGGCTCAGGCCAAGGCAATAGCCTGCTCTCTCTCTTTCTCACAGAGAAACCTGGGCAGCTGCCTATGAATTCTTAGAGCCTCAATGTTGCTGACACTGATTTCAACCTTTAACCCCTCACAGCAGAAAGCCCACTGGGTGCCAAACAACAACATCAACAACAACAACCACACTAACAATAAAACATAACAAAAGCAAAGAGTATTCTAGGGATTAATGAGGAATATGGGAATTGGGTAATGAGGAGATGGCTTCTGAGGTTAGTGAGAAACATTTTAAAATCACAAATGCCTCAGTGTTTTAAAATGTGGGATAAATACTGACACCTACACAGCTATCAAATCAGATTTATACAGAATAAGTTTCCACCAAATGCATATTCCAAGAAAGAAACTCAAGCTATACTTTGGCTCAGCTGATATTCCTATTTAACCAAACCCACTGCTTTCCCTTGTTGTTTGCAAGGGCCTTCAGAGGAAAGCAAGAACATTTCTCAAGAGTGGGTTCAATGGGGACCTCATGGAGCCTCTGCGATTCCACAGCCATGTTTCTTTTTCTAAACCTGCAAGGCATGACCACCCTCCATCTTGCTAGGAAGGCAAGTGCTCACCCTGCCTCTCAGACCCTGTGCAAACCACGTGGCTGTCTTTTCTGTTTGCTGTGTTCCTGAGCCGAGCACACAGCAACCAGGATTCGGCTGAGGGAGAAAAGGCTGGAACTCCACATGTCCCTGGCACTCTCTATTCTTGGCCACATTAGCCGATGGGCAGTATAAGGCCTCAGTGAAGGAAGTCGGGGTGATTTCACCCTAATCCTGCTTGCAGGCTCCTCTCTTCTCACTTTCCCACCAGAACTGGCCATAGCATGAGGCTGTACCAGGGTCTAAATGCACAGAAAGGAGCCCCAGCCCACTCTCCCTGCTCAAGATGGGCCATGGACAATTGTCCATGGCCCATCTGACAGCTTTGGTGGAAAAGGCTTGCAAAGAATGGAAATGGCTAGAGTGAGCCACTCCAGTGACAGGAGGAAACTGGAAAGTCTGTAAATGGATGAGGTTTATTTGAAAACCAAGCACAGCAGGGAATTGTGAATGAAAAAAATAAAATGAGCAGAGATCGACACACAGTTCTGTTCTTTTGGTATGCCTTGAGAATTGGCCTGGGCATGGATGGAACATTTTCTGAGTTAACTAAAGTGTCTTTTGCATGCAATCAGCTGCACACATTGTAAGCTCCGAAGCTGACTTTTTCCTGTGCCTATAGTAAGAATGCAGTGCTGATAAAATCCCTGTGGAGAACGTGAATACTAAAAAATCTGGGGATCTGTACATATGGAAACCAAAACACACACCCTGAGACACAGTGACCATGGCACTGCATGAATTTACAAAAGAACTGGGCCGGTCCCATGCACAGGATCCCACTCCACCTTCAGAGAATGCAGTTGCACCCAGGGACTGTAGAATGCGACTGTTGTTCCTTATCTGGTAAAATCATTTCTCCCATGGCTGCCTACATCTGCTTTCAGAACAGGAAGCTCAAGTCAGGCTGCCTGTCTACAGGAAAACCAGTGACACAGTGCCACATTCCTTATCCTCTGGATTACTCATCGGTATATTACAGGGGTTTTCCAACACTTACCGGCTTGCTGAAGTCCCACAGCTTTCTGTAATGACAGAAAACATGTTGTTATGAGCATCAGACCATGCTGTGTCCTGACTCTCCTGCACTTGGTGACATTAAAAAACAAGATGGAAACCAGTGTTCAACCAATGAAACCCAAAAGAACAGTGCAAACTGACTCATGCTAAGGACAAGGTTTTCTTGGCTGATGTTTCCTTCCAGCCACGTTGCTTGGCCATTAAGTGATTTTTGTTGCAAAAGAAGACAGACCTGTTAAGGCAAAAACTTGCAACCTCACAATGTGTGGTTTGATGCTATCATTTTCTCCCACTGTTAAATCGAGTCTCAGTCAAGAAGAGACTCTCACTCAAAACTCCTCCAACCAAGGAAATTCTGTAAGTCATGTACAATTTATATGATAAAATTCTCATATCTTATATGGAGATTCTCTGATTCTAATTCAAGAAGATAACATCATAAAAGCAACTATTTCACTCAGACACATCCTGTGGCCTGTCATTCATATCCCATTGTACCTCATCCTCTGCAGCATCCACAGAAGGGTCTTCCTGCTGAAGAGCAGACCCTAGAAGGATGCAAAGTGAACATCAGCACCTTGGTGGTCTTGCTCATTAACTATTCAGTGCCCTGCCATAATGTTGGTGAAGGAGGAAAAGGACATAGGTCATAGAGAAAGGACAGGAGCAGAAAGAAAGGGAATCGGGGCCTTTGGGTCTGTAGTTCCAGGCCACCACAATATTAAATAGCCCATCTCAAACATGGAACACCACACATGCCAGTCTGTGCTTCCCTGTAGCTTCTCAGGGCTCTTCCTTTCTAATCTGACCTAAGCTATTTTGCCCTCCCTTCTTCATCCCTTACAGGGTCATTTTCTCCTAGAATCCACAAATGGTGCTGCTCTGGCTATTGCCCCATCTGAAAGATTTTGTACTTGATAAGGGACTACCTTGTTTCAGAAAGAATATCAAATTCTAGCCAACATTTGCGATTGTATTCATTAACCCTTTGTTTTAAAAGTTAAGCCAAAAGTTGGTAAGTCAATTAGCCTATCATTTAAAGATAACCCCTACTTAGCTTGTGATATTTGTGTTTTCACCCTTTATTTTCATCACCACTTGTGGGTGATATAGGGTCTATTGCTGCTGATGCTCACACTGGTTCCAGGACTGGGACAGCCCTTCATGAGTGGCAGCAGATAGGGTGCTGATTCTAACCCAGCTGTGCAGCAGAATCCAGAAGAGGAGGTTGGCACCAGGCTAACAGCCAATTTGCTCCTTGAGATCTTGTTGGGTGCTGTGTCTTGGTTATGTGACATTTCTAGAGTTCATGATGACGATGTCATTAAATACAATAGGATATGTCCCTATATGTTCTCCTTTTCTCACCAGGAACTAAGAAATAGCCCATCGCTTAAGACCAATGACCTGGCAGCTGTCTCTGCGTGTTTCGTATTAATGACCACACCAAAGTCCACTGTACAGTGAACCTACTCATGCTCTGGGTCACCTAACCACTGAGACCATTCTACTGTGATTCACAGTGCTTGAGATCTTTATAGGCCAACATACTTCCACAAACACGCATGGATGCTAGGATCTTCTGACAAGTTACACCACAGCCGTGTGATAACTTCGAACTAGCAGCCCAGAGCATCAATCTCCCACCTATTCCCGAGTTTATCTTTGCCATTTCCATTTAGGTGAGCAAAAGTTTTAAAAAAATCATTTCTACATCATCTTCATAGGAGAACTGGGGATATTAAACTCACCTTCAGCTACAGATATGGTGGAGAATGAATGGATTGATTTATGAAATAATATAGTGGTGATTAAGTTTTGGTTTTAGAATATTAATCTTTGGGTTATGCTTTGCACATGAAGACATGTTTTCTTGGGTAAAGCACACAAACTCGCAGAGACAGTCACAATCACTCCGCATTGGCTCTATCCTCCATATTCTCAACCGTGATGCAACCAATCACCCTCTTCTATCTAAATGCACTGTTCCTTCCAGGCACTAGAGTAGATGCTCCTATTTCTTGACTAGATTCTTCGCTTTTTAAGAAAAAACTGCTTGAACCTCATTTCTGGCAGAAAATTCAAACCAGAGTGGCTCTCCAGAAAAAGAAGGCAAGGAAGTGTCACCTTTCTCAACACTAGAATTTTTCCTTAGCATCAGGGTGATCCCAGAATACGTACTGCTTGTCTGTGTGGCTGTATCCACCTGCATTTAGAGAACAAAAACAGTGTAAGAATCAGACCATGCTGTTTCCTATATGCATGGGGTTTTTCTTTCTTTTCTTTTCTTTTCTTGCACTTCCACCCAGGCTGGAGTGCAGTGTCAGACTCAGCTCACTGCAACCTCCACCTCCTGGACTCAAGGGAACCTGCTGCACCTCAGCCTCCCCAGTAACTGAGATTAGAGTTCTGGTCACCATGCGTGGCTAATTTTTCTACTTTTAGTAGATATTGGGTTTCACCATATAGGTCTTTTCTTTACTTGTTGACATTAAAAAAGCATATGGGAGACAGTGGTTGAGGCAACGGCTCCAAAATAAAGCCTACAACATAACACTGAAAAGGCACAAGATTTTTATGCAAGACTTTCAAGACTGTTTTGGTTGTACAGTTACAATTATTTAAGAAGAAAGATTTCCCCTAAAAAAATGCTTGCTGCCATACAGTTCTTAACTGAAGGTGTTATCTAAGAATGTCATCTGAGATCATTCCTTACCTGGTAATGAACCCTCACATTTCCCATCAAAAAAATTTGTAAGCCCTCTATAACGTATGTGGCAAGATTTTCATATGTCAAATGAAATTAAATTTTAAAAAAGCAAGAGGAACAAAATTTCCATCTTAGACAAAGAAAAAAGAACTTACCATGTGAATGCCTGGGACAGCCTCAGATGAAGGCTCCTGTACAAGGTCCTCATTGTGACCTGGTAAACACAGAGTAACTGTCAGTATGTGTATTCCACTAAAGGAATCCCTTAGGCAACCTGGGGTGTTGGGGACAGGGGGCTGGCAGGTGTGAAGGAGGTAGGTTAAGAACAGAAACTTGGCTGTCACTGGGACACCTTCCTTGGTGATGAGGGAAGGCAAATGAGACTCAGGAAAGCCACAGATCAGGGCCTGGTTCTCTGGCTAAGACCCCCTCAACTAATGTGAAATAGGCAGTGTTCACACAGGGAGACATACAAATGCACTGGTGATTTCATGACAGTGTCCCATCATCCCCCTGTGCATTTTGAGGCCTGGTAAATGTCCTTTTTTGGTTCTTGAAATGTTATGTCATTTATCTTTCCTGGATCTACATACTCTCCTCCTGCACTTATCATCCATTTTATTGCCTTTAAAATCATTATTGTGGCCAAAATACACAATAGTTATTATTTTGATAATCAAGTGCACACTTCAGTGGCATTAGTGCCATTCACAATTCTGTGCAGTAAACTAAAAATAATCCATATACAGATGTCTTACTTTCCACCTTAGGAAACTAGAGAAAGAAGTGTATTCTAATGTAAACAAGGCAACCTCCCTCCCCCAAAATATAGCAGTATTTGCAGAAATCAATGTAACAGAATTAATTAAAAAAAGAACACCAAAAGCTGCCTCTTAGAAAAGATCAATACAATTGGTAAACCTCCAGCCAGGCTAATCACAAAGAAAAGATAGAAGACACAATGTACAAACAAAAGAAAAATAAAATAAAATAAGACACAAAGTACAAATAATATAATTAAGAGAATTATCCCTGATGAGCCTATGAACATTAAGAAAATAACAACAGAGTAAGTTGAACAAGTCTATGCCTGTAAATTTTTTAGTGCAGGAGTGAAACTTTATTAACAACTTTTAGAGAAGGATTGACAGGAAGTGCAGTACACTTGGAAGAGAACCAAGCAGGCAACTTGCCAGTTTCAAGTGTCTACACCCACAGACTTTCTAGCATAGATGAAACAGACAAATGCCTTCAAAGGGAGCAACTACCATAACTACCTAAAGGAGAGATAGATAGTCTTGGTAGGCTTCTGTCTGTTATAGAATTAAATCACTAAGTAATAACTTTAAGAAAACATGCCCATGCGATTTTACGGTTGAATTCTACCTAACTCTTATGATACAAAATATACTCTTACCAGAAAGTAATCAAATTTCTACATGTTTACCCAGCTGAATTTAGAAATTACGTTCATCATAAAATGTGCCCAAGAATGTGGACAGCTTTATTCATAATTGTCCCTATTGGAAGGAGCAGCTGAAACGATCTTCAGGAGGTGAATGAACCAACTGACACTGTTTGACAAACCCAATAAGATATTATTCACTGACAAAACATTTTAAGCTGTTAAGTTTCAAAAAGATATACAAGATCGTACATGTATATTGCTAAGTAAACTAAGTTAGTCATGAGGAGGTACATACTCTGTGATTCCACCTGTATAAAATTCTGGAAAAGGAAACCTAAGCAGACAATAAAATCATCATGCTTTTCAGGAATCATCAGGAAAAAAAGAAGGAATTAATAGGTGCAGCACGGGTCAGGCTTAGGATGTGAAATTGTTCTGCCAGGGTAACAAAGGACATTGTGAGTTTGTCAGAACCCATAGACCGGACAACACAGAATGAACCTGGATGCTAACTCTAGACTATTACTAATAAGAACGTATTGCTATTGGCACAGTCATTGTCACAAGTGTTATCACACTCACATAACATGTCATCACAAAAAGGAACCTGAGGAAGGTGAGTATATGGAAATTCTCTGTACCACTTCCTCCTTTTTTAGGTCAAGTCAAAACAGTTTGAAGTGATGTCCATTACTTTACAAACCTGGTAACACTATCTCAGGAAAACATTCTTTTTACTTAATGTTTAACAATCAGCAAAATAGCTACAAGTTGAACTCAGGTGTTCTTTATTATTAAAAGTAAACCCAAATCGGAAATAAAAAATATATACCTTTACTCCTGTAGTTGTAGCACGAGTGATTGACTTAATACATTTAAATTTGCACACTTAAAATAAAGAATATAGTGTAGCAATTTTATAATTGTCTGAAATGAGAGACACTGAAGACTCTAGAAATCGTATCATGAATGAACTGAATGACTGGATTTCCATTATACCTTCCATTGGTGCAACTCTAGGGCATATACAGCTGGGAAGCCAGTGACAGAAAATCCCCTTCTTATGCTTGCAGTGACAGACA
Organism: Saguinus oedipus; assembly: GCA_031835075.1. Classification (NCBI taxonomy): domain Eukaryota; kingdom Metazoa; phylum Chordata; class Mammalia; order Primates; family Cebidae; genus Saguinus; species Saguinus oedipus. The sequence continues at coordinate 4,021,452 of CM063175.1, read as the reverse complement.
GTGGATTCTTCAGTGATCCCTGGATCCACTCTCCCATCGTGGATGGAACATGCTGGGAAATGAATTAAAATAAAGATAGCTGTTGATATCTTGCAGCAGAAGATCAGATAAATGAGCATTTATTTATTCACAGCTTAAATGTTTGATCCCATTGTTCATCCTCTGCAGAGCAAAGCCCCCTGAATCTGAGTTGGGCTTCAGAAAAAAACTTGCACTGTGGGTTTCACTTATAACTGCAGGGAAATACCTGTATTGAGAGGAGATATTACAGAAAGGTAGTATATTGCAGTGACCAAGAGCATAGGGTCTGGTACATAAGATATGAGCTCACGGCCTTTTGAGAAGTTGCTTAAACCTGAGGAAGTTCTATAGAACCCTCTGGGCCTCCACTCCCTGGTCGGAATGGGGAAATGTTGATGATGGCCTATGTTATGCTAAAAGGGTAAAAACAGTGAAGCAAACATAAAGCCTTAAGAAGGTGGGTGCTGCCTAAGTGCCATAAAGTGCTTAACTATTTTATGTCTGGAAGAATAAGCCAAGCCTTTGGTAGTGGTAAATACAGAGACGGTGCTTGGGAGACTCCAGGACAGTGGAGGATAAAATTCTCTTCATTCTTGACATGGGTCCATGTTTTAGAAATTGTGAAAAATTTATGTTCTTTCCTGTGATGCCCACATCAGTCCAGAGAGATGGGCAGACCAGAAGCTGCCACTCAGAGTTGACAGTTCAAGAAAGTGAAATAAAGAGATTTGAAGCTACCTGCCTTGAGTCACGACAGTGATGAATGATAGATCTTGGACAAGTATTTGGTTGGTTTTCTGGGGACAGAGATCCGGGAACACCTGAGGCCTCTAAATCATAACCTGGACCCTGAACCTGGAGCATTCACCACTCCCTTTCTGAATCCTCCAGCACCAAGGGCTCCTTAGGAAGGCTAACGTCCTGGAAGAGGTGGCTGAGTCCAGAGAAGAGCTCAATCTATTAAACAAAACTCCTGTTTCTTGGTTTTAACTCCTAGGCTAAAATATGGCACTTTCCTGCAAACAAAGCCTTTTAGCGCAACCAATTCAAATGTCTGTTCATCTTACCCAGAGCCCAGAACTGTTAGCTGTCTGGTAGTGAGCACCCCTCCATGATCAATTGACCACACAAAGGGACTGAGTTCTGCTTGGCTCTCAAGCCAGTTCAGAACTCAGGATATTCCAAACTACCTACCACCTGATGGCTGTGCCAAAAATAAACTTCCTTCAACTGAACGACCCTGAATAAGCAATTAATGGGAATTAACTGAAAATGTGGCACCCAAGTTGGTGTTTCAGTGGTTTCTTCAGTATCTACTCCATGGAAGACAAAAAAGAAAAGAGAGAAAAGGCCAGGCACAGTGGCTCAGGCCTGTAATCCCAGAATTTGGGGAGGCCAAGTTTGGTAGATCACAATGTCAGGAGTTTAGGACCAGCCTGGCCAATAAAGTGAAACCCTGTTTCTACTCAAAATACCAAAGAGTTTCCGGGAGTGGTGGTGGGTGCCTGTAATCCGAGCACTTTGGGAAGCTGACACAGGTGGATCCCGATGTCAGAGTTCAAGACCAGGCTGGCCAAGATGGTGAAACCATATCTCTACCAAAAATACAAAAAAAGGCCAGGCATGGTGGCTCATGCTTGTAATCCCAGCACTTTGAGAGGCCAAGGTGGGTGGATCACGAGGTCAGGAGATCAAGGCCAACCTGGCCAACATGGTGAAATCCCATCTCTATTAAAAATGCAAAAATTAGTGAGGTTTGGTGGCAGGAGCCTGTAGTCCCAGCTACTCGGGAGGGGGAGGCAGGAGAATTGCTTGAACCTGGGAGGCTGAGGTTGCAGTGAGCCAAGATTGGGCCTCTGCACTCCAGCCTGAAAACAGTTTGAACTGACATCCATTAATTGAAATACCTGGCAACACCGTCTCAGGAAAAGATCCTTTTTACTTAATGTTTAACAAGGAGCAAAATGTCTTCAAGTTGCACTGAGATGTTCTTCACTATTAAAAGGAAATCCAATTCTGGAATGGAAATGCACTTTTATTCCTGTAGCCATAGTACTAGTTATTGTCTTTTTTTCCTGTTTTCTTTTAAACTAAGTTTTGCTCTGTCACCCAGACTGGAGTGCAGTGGCATGATCTAGGCTCACTGGAACTCGGGAAGAGGCTTCCCAGGTTCAAGCAATTCTTCTGCCTAAGCCTTCCGAGTAGCTGGGAATACAGGTGTACACAACCACACCCAGCTAGATTTTTTTTTTTGTATTTTTAGTAGAGATGAGGTTTCACCTTATTGGCCAGGCTGGTCTCAAACTCCTGACCTCATAATCCACCCTTCTCAGCCTCCCAAAGTGCTAGGATTATAAGCATGAGCCACTGGGCCCAGCCTAGTGATCGTCTTCATACATTTAAATTTGCACACATGACATAAAGAATACAGTATAGCAACTTTATAATTTTCTGAAACATGAGACACTGAAGAATGTAGAAATCCTATCACGAATGAATTGAATGAATTTCCACAATACCTTCCATCGATGCAACTCTAGGGCGTAAACGGATGGGAGGCCAGTGACGAAGGATTCCCTTCTTAGGGCTGTGGCAGCAGACAGTGGATTCTCCAGTGAACCCAGGATCCACTTCCTGTTCCTCGACACAACATGCTAAGAAAGGAATTAAAATGAAGACAGCTGTTAATATCTTGCTGCAGAAGATTAGAGAAGTTGCACATATAACTGTACAGACATTACCTGTATTGAGATAAGACATTACAGAAAGGTAGCATATTGGAGCCACGAAGAGCATAGGGTCTGGTACATAAGATCTCAAGGCCTTTTGAGAAGCTGCTCAAACCTGAGGAAGTTCTAAAGACCCCCTCTGTGCCTCCACTCCCTGGTCTCAATGGGGAAATGTTGATAATGGCCTATGTTATGTTAAAAGGGTAAAAATACTGATGTGGACATAAAACCTTAAGAAGGTGGGTACTTCCTAAGTGCCATAAAGTGCTCAATTATTTTACTTCTGGAAGAATAAGCCAAGCATTTGGTAGAGGTAAGTACAGAGAAGGCACTTGGGGGACTGCCCCCAGAGCTGACAGTTCAAGGAAGTGAAATAAAGAGATTTGAAGTGACCTGTGTAGAGTCATGACACTGATGAAAGATGGATCTGGGACAAGTATTTGGTTGGTTTTCTTGGGACGGAGATCCCTGAAACACTAAGGCCTCTAAATCATGGCCTGGACCCTGAACCTGGAGCTCTTTGCACTCCCTTTCTCAATTCTTTTGCACCAAGGACTGTTCAGGAAGGTTGGTGACCTAAAAGAGGTGGCTGAGTCCAGAGAAGAGCTCAAATCATTAAACAAAACTCCTGTCTCTAGGTTTTAACTCCTGAGATAAAATATAGCACTTTCCTACAAACAAAACCTTTCTGAGGAACAAATTTAAATGTCTATTCATCCTACCCAGAGCCCAGAACCCTCAGCTGTCTGGCAGTGAGCACCCCTCCATAACCAACGGACCACCCCAAGGTCCCAAGTTCTGCTTGGCTCTCAAGCTAGTTCAGATCTCAGGACATTCCAAACCAATTGCCACCTGATGGCTGTGCCAAGAATCAACTTCCTTTCAACTGACCAACCCTGCACAAGTGGTTAGTGGGAATTAACTGAAAATGTGGCCACCCAAGTTGGTATTTCAGTGAGTGGTTTAGTGAATTAAATATTTAACCCTGGGCAACCTGGGGTGTTGGGGATACGGGGCTGGTGTGTGTGAAGGAGGTAGGTTAAGAACAGAAACTTGGCTGTCACTGGGACACCTTCCTTGGTGATGAGGGAAGGCAAATGAGACTCAGGAAAGCCACAGATCAGGGCCTGGTTCTCTGGCTAAGACCCCCTCACTACTGTGAAATAGGCAGTGTTCACACAGGGAGACATACAAATGCACTGGTGATTTCATGACAGTGTCCCATCATCCCCCTGTGCATTTTGAGGCCTGGTAAATGTCCTTTTTTGGTTCTTGAAATGTTATGTCATTCATCTTTCCTGGATCTACATACGCTCCTCCTGCACTTATCATCCATTTTATTGCCTTTAAAATCATTATTGTGGCCAAAATACACAATAGTTATTATTTTGATAATCAAGTGCACACTTCAGTGGCATTAGTGCCATTCACAATTCTGTGCAGTAAACTAAAAACAATCCATATCCAGATGTCTTACTTTCCACCTTAGGAAACTAGAGAAAAAAGTGTAGCATAATGTGAACAAGGCAACCTCCCTCCCCCAAAATATAGCAGTATTTGCAGAAATCAATGTAACAGAATTAATTTAAAAAAGAACACAACACCAAAAGCTGCCTCTTAGAAAAGATCAATACAATTGGTAAACCTCCAGCCAGGCTAATCACAAAGAAAAGATAGAAGACACAATGTACAAACAAAAGAAAAATAAAATAAAATAAGACACAATGTACAAATAATATAATTAAGAGAAGAATTATCCCTGATGATCCTATGAACATTAAGAAAATAACAACAGAGTAAGTTGAACAAGTCTATGCCTACAATTTTTTTAGTTCAGGAGTGAAACTTTATTAACAACTTTTAGAGAAGGATTGACAGGAAGCGCAGTACCCTTGGAAGAGAACCAAGCAGGCAACTTGCCAGTTTCAAGTGTCTACGCCCACAGACTTTCTAGCTTAGATGAAACAGACAAATGCCTTCAAAGGGAGCAACTACCATAACTACCTAAAGGAGAGATAGATAGTCTTGGTAGGCTTCTGTCTGTTATAGCATTAAATCACTAAGTAATAACTTTAAGAAAACATGCCCATGCGATTTTACGGTTGAATTCTACCTAACTCTTATGATACAAAATATAGTCTTACCAGAAAGTAATCAAATTTCTACATGTTTACCCAGCTGAATTTAGAAATTACGTTCATCATAAAATGTGCCCAAGAATGTGGACAGCTTTATTCATAATTGTCCCTATTGGAAGGAGCAGCTGAAACGATCTTCAGGAGGTGAATGAACCAACTGACACTGTTTGACAAACCCAATAAGATATTATTCACTGACAAAACATTTTAAGCTGTTAAGTTTCAAAAAGATATACAAGATCGTACATGTATATTGCTAAGTAAACTAAGTTAGTCATGAGGAGGTACATACTCTGTGATTCCACCTGTATAAAATTCTGGAAAAGGAAACCTAAGCAGACAATAAAATCATCATGCTTTTCAGGAATCATCAGGAAAAAAACAGGAATTAATAGGTGCAGCACGGGTCAGGCTTAGGATGTGAAATTGTTCTGCCAGGGTAACAAAGGACATTGTGAGTTTGTCAGAACCCACAGACCGGACAACACAGAATGAACCTGGATGCTAACTCTAGACTATTACTAATAAGAACGTATTGCTATTGGCACAGTCATTGTCACAAGTGTTACCACACTCACATAACATGTCATCACAAAAAGGAACCTGAGGAAGGTGAGTATATGGAAATTCTCTGTACCACTTCCTCCTTTTTTAGGTCAAGTCAAAACAGTTTGAAGTGATGCCCATTACTTTACAAACCTGGCAACACTATCTCAGGAAAACATTCTTTTTACTTAATGTTTAACAATCAGCAAAATGGCTACAAGTTGAACTCAGGTGTTCTTTATTATTAAAAGTAAACCCAAATCAGAAATAAAAAATATATACCTTTACTCCTGTAGTTGTAGCACGAGTGATTGACTTAATACATTTAAATTTGCACACTTAAAATAAAGAATATAGTGTAGCAATTTTATAATTGTCTGAAATGAGAGACACTGAAGACTCTAGAAATCGTATCATGAATGAACTGAATGACTGGATTTCCATTATACCTTCCATTGGTGCAACTCTAGGGCTTATACAGCTGGGAAGCCAGTGACGGAAAATCCCCTTCTTATGCTTGCAGTGACAGACAGTGGATTCTTCAGGGATCCCTGGATCCACTCTCCCATCGTGGATGGAACATGCTGGGAAATGAATTAAAATAAAGATAGCTGTTGATATCTTGCTGCAGAAGATCAGATAAATGAGCATTTATTTATTCACAGCTTAAATGTTTGATCCCATTGTTCATCTTCGGCAGAGCAAAGCCCCCTGAATCTGAGTTGGGCTTCAGAAAAAAACTTGCACTGTGGGTTTCACTTATAACTGAAGGGAAATACCTGTATTGAGATGAGATATTACAGAAAGGTAGTATATTGCAGTGACCAAGAGCATAGGGTCTGGTACATAAGATATGAGCTCACGGCCTTTTGAGAAGTTGCTTAAACCTGAGGAAGTTCCATAGAACCCTCTGGGCCTCCACTCCCTGGTCGGAATGGGGAAATGTTGATGATGGCCTATGTTATGCTAAAAGGGTAAAAACAGTGAAGCAAACATAAAGCTTTAAGAAGGTGGGTGCTTCCTAAGTGCCATAAAGTGCTTAACTATTTTATGTCTGGAAGAATAAGCCAAGCCTTTGGTAGTGGTAAATACAGAGACGGTGCTTGGGAGACTCCAGGACAGTGGAGGATAAAATTCTCTTCATTCTTGACATGGGTCCATGTTTTAGAAATTGTGAAAAAATTATGTTCTTTCCTGTGATGCCCACATCAGTCCAGAGAGATGGGCAGACCAGAAGCTGCCACTCAGAGTTGACAGTTCAAGAAAGTGAAATAAAGAGATTTGAAGCTACCTGCCTTGAGTCACGACAGTGATGAATGATAGATCTTGGACAAGTATTTGGTTGGTTTTCTGGGGACAGAGATCCCGGAACACCTGAGGCCTCTAAATCATAACCCGGACCCTGAACCTGGAGCATTCACCACTCCCTTTCTGAATCCTCCAGCACCAAGTGCTCTTCAGGAAGGCTACCATCCTGGAAGAGGTGGCTGAGTCCAGAGAAGAGCTCAATCTATTAAACAAAACTCCTGTTTCTTGGTTTTAACTCCTAGGCTAAAATATGGCACTTTCCTGCAAACAAAGCCTTTTAGCGCAACCAATTCAAATGTCTGTTCATCTTACCCAGAGCCCAGAACTGTTAGCTGTCTGGCAGTGAGCACCCCTCCATGATCAATTGACCACACAAAGGGACTGAGTTCTGCTTGGCTCTCAAGCCAGTTCAGAACTCAGGATATTCCAAACTACCTACCACCTGATGGCTGTGCCAAAAATAAACTTCCTTCAACTGAACGACCCTGAATAAGCAATTAATGGGAATTAACTGAAAATGTGGCACCCAAGTTGGTGTTTCAGTGGTTTCTTCAGTATCTACTCCATGGAAGACAAAAAAAAAGAAAGAGAGAAAAGGCCAGGCACAGTGGCTCAGGCCTGTAATCCCAGAATTTTGGGAGGCCAAGTTTGGTAGATCACAATGTCAGTAGTTTAGGACCAGCCTGGCCAATATAGTGAAACCCTGTTTCTACTCAAAATACCAAAGAGTTTCCGGGAGTGGTGGTGGGTGCCTGTAATCCGAGCACTTTGGGAAGCTGACACAGGTGGATCCCTATGTCGGAGTTCAAGACCAGCTTGGCCAAGATGGTGAAACCATATCTCTACCAAAAATACAAAAAAAGGCCAGGCATGGTGGCTCATGCTTGTAATCCCAGCACTTTGAGAGGCCAAGGTGGGTGGATCGTGAAGTCTGGAGATCAAGGCCATCCTGGCCAACATGGTGAAATCCCATCTCTATTAAAAATGCAAAAATAGTGGGGTTTGGTGGCAGGAGCCTGTAGTCCCAGCTACTCGGGAGGGGGAGGCAGGAGAATTGCTTGAACCTGGGAGGCTGAGGTTGCAATGAGCCAAGATTGGGCCTCTGCACTCCAGCCTGAAAACAGTTTGAACTGACATCCATTAAATGAAATACCTGGCAACACCGTCTCAGGAAAAGATCCTTTTTACTTAATGTTTAACAAGGAGCAAAATGTCTTCAAGTTGCACTGAGATGTTCTTCACTATTAAAAGGAAATCCAATTCTGGAATGGAAATGCACTTTTATTCCCGTAGCCATAGTACTAGTTATTGTCTTTTTTTTCTGTTTTCTTTTAAACTAAGTTTTGCTCTGTCACCCAGACTGGAGTGCAGTGGCATGATCTAGGCTCACTGGAACTCGGGAAGAGGCTTCCCAGGTTCAAGCAATTCTTCTGCCTAAGCCTTCCGAGTAGCTGGGAATACAGGTGTACACAACCACACCCAGCTAGATTTTTTTTTTTTTTGTATTTTTAGTAGAGATGAGGTTTCACCTTATTGGCCAGGCTGGTCTCAAACTCCTGACCTCATAATCCACCCTTCTCAGCCTCCCAAAGTGCTAGGATTATAAGCACGAGCCACTGGGCCCAGCCTAGGGATTCTCTTCATACATTTAAATTTGCACACATGACATAAAGAATACAGTATAGCAACTTTATAATTTTCTGAAACATGAGACACTGAAGAATGTAGAAATCCTATCACGAATGAATTGAATGAATTTCCACAATACCTTCCATCGATGCAACTCTAGGGCGTAAACGGATGGGAGGCCAGTGACGAAGGATTCCCTTCTTAGGGCTGTGGCAGCAGACAGTGGATTCTCCAGTGAACCCAGGATCCACTTCCTGTTCCTCGACACAACATGCTAAGAAAGGAATTAAAATGAAGACAGCTGTTAATATCTTGCTGCAGAAGATTAGAGAAGTTGCACATATAACTGTACAGACATTACCTGTATTGAGATAAGACATTACAGAAAGGTAGCATATTGGAGCCACGAAGAGCATAGGGTCTGGTACATAAGATCTCAAGGCCTTTTGAGAAGCTGCTCAAACCTGAGGAAGTTCTAAAGACCCCCTCTGTGCCTCCACTCCCTGGTCTCAATGGGGAAATGTTGATAATGGCCTATGTTATGTTAAAAGGGTAAAAATACTGATGTGGACATAAAACCTTAAGAAGGTGGGTACTTCCTAAGTGCCATAAAGTGCTCAATTATTTTACTTCTGGAAGAATAAGCCAAGCATTTGGTAGAGGTAAGTACAGAGAAGGCACTTGGGGGACTGCCCCCAGAGCTGACAGTTCAAGGAAGTGAAATAAAGAGATTTGAAGTGACCTGTGTAGAGTCATGACACTGATGAAAGATGGATCTGGGACAAGTATTTGGTTGGTTTTCTTGGGACGGAGATCCCTGAAACACTAAGGCCTCTAAATCATGGCCTGGACCCTGAACCTGGAGCTCTTTGCACTCCCTTTCTCAATTCTTTTGCACCAAGGACTGTTCAGGAAGGTTGGTGACCTAAAAGAGGTGGCTGAGTCCAGAGAAGAGCTCAAATCATTAAACAAAACTCCTGTCTCTAGGTTTTAACTCCTGAGATAAAATATAGCACTTTCCTACAAACAAAACCTTTCTGAGGAACAAATTTAAATGTCTATTCATCCTACCCAGAGCCCAGAACCCTCAGCTGTCTGGCAGTGAGCACCCCTCCATAACCAACGGACCACCCCAAGGTCCCAAGTTCTGCTTGGCTCTCAAGCTAGTTCAGATCTCAGGACATTCCAAACCAATTGCCACCTGATGGCTGTGCCAAGAATCAACTTCCTTTCAACTGACCAACCCTGCACAAGTGGTTAGTGGGAATTAACTGAAAATGTGGCCACCCAAGTTGGTATTTCAGTGAGTGGTTTAGTGAATTAAATATTTAACCCTGGGCAACCTGGGGTGTTGGGGATACGGGGCTGGTGTGTGTGAAGGAGGTAGGTTAAGAACAGAAACTTGGCTGTCACTGGGACACCTTCCTTGGTGATGAGGGAAGGCAAATGAGACTCAGGAAAGCCACAGATCAGGGCCTGGTTCTCTGGCTAAGACCCCCTCACTACTGTGAAATAGGCAGTGTTCACACAGGGAGACATACAAATGCACTGGTGATTTCATGACAGTGTCCCATCATCCCCCTGTGCATTTTGAGGCCTGGTAAATGTCCTTTTTTGGTTCTTGAAATGTTATGTCATTCATCTTTCCTGGATCTACATACGCTCCTCCTGCACTTATCATCCATTTTATTGCCTTTAAAATCATTATTGTGGCCAAAATACACAATAGTTATTATTTTGATAATCAAGTGCACACTTCAGTGGCATTAGTGCCATTCACAATTCTGTGCAGTAAACTAAAAACAATCCATATCCAGATGTCTTACTTTCCACCTTAGGAAACTAGAGAAAAAAGTGTAGCATAATGTGAACAAGGCAACCTCCCTCCCCCAAAATATAGCAGTATTTGCAGAAATCAATGTAACAGAATTAATTTAAAAAAGAACACAACACCAAAAGCTGCCTCTTAGAAAAGATCAATACAATTGGTAAACCTCCAGCCAGGCTAATCACAAAGAAAAGATAGAAGACACAATGTACAAACAAAAGAAAAATAAAATAAAATAAGACACAATGTACAAATAATATAATTAAGAGAAGAATTATCCCTGATGATCCTATGAACATTAAGAAAATAACAACAGAGTAAGTTGAACAAGTCTATGCCTACAATTTTTTTAGTTCAGGAGTGAAACTTTATTAACAACTTTTAGAGAAGGATTGACAGGAAGCGCAGTACCCTTGGAAGAGAACCAAGCAGGCAACTTGCCAGTTTCAAGTGTCTACGCCCACAGACTTTCTAGCTTAGATGAAACAGACAAATGCCTTCAAAGGGAGCAACTACCATAACTACCTAAAGGAGAGATAGATAGTCTTGGTAGGCTTCTGTCTGTTATAGAATTAAATCACTAAGTAATAACTTTAAGAAAACATGCCCATGCGATTTTACGGTTGAATTCTACCTAACTCTTATGATACAAAATATACTCTTACCAGAAAGTAATCAAATTTCTACATGTTTACCCAGCTGAATTTAGAAATTACGTTCATCATAAAATGTGCCCAAGAATGTGGACAGCTTTATTCATAATTGTCCCTATTGGAAGGAGCAGCTGAAACGATCTTCAAGAGGTGAATGAACCAACTGACACTGTTTGACAAACCCAATAAGATATTATTCACTGACAAAACATTTTAAGCTGTTAAGTTTCAAAAAGATATACAAGATCGTACATGTATATTGCTAAGTAAACTAAGTTAGTCATGAGGAGGTACATACTCTGTGATTCCACCTGTATAAAATTCTGGAAAAGGAAACCTAAGCAGACAATAAAATCATCATGCTTTTCAGGAATCATCAGGAAAAAAACAGGAATTAATAGGTGCAGCACGGGTCAGGCTTAGGATGTGAAATTGTTCTGCCAGGGTAACCAAGGACATTGTGAGTTTGTCAGAACCCATAGACCGGACAACACAGAATGAACCTGGATGCTAACTCTAGACTATTACTAATAAGAACGTATTGCTATTGGCACAGTCATTGTCACAAGTGTTATCACACTCACATAACATGTCATCACAAAAAGGAACCTGAGGAAGGTGAGTATATGGAAATTCTCTGTACCACTTCCTCCTTTTTTAGGTCAAGTCAAAACAGTTTGAAGTGATGTCCATTACTTTACAAACCTGGTAACACTATCTCAGGAAAACATTCTTTTTACTTAATGTTTAACAATCAGCAAAATAGCTACAAGTTGAACTCAGGTGTTCTTTATTATTAAAAGTAAACCCAAATCGGAAATAAAAAATATATACCTTTACTCCTGTAGTTGTAGCACGAGTGATTGACTTAATACATTTAAATTTGCACACTTAAAATAAAGAATATAGTGTAGCAATTTTATAATTGTCTGAAATGAGAGACACTGAAGACTCTAGAAATCGTATCATGAATGAACTGAATGACTGGATTTCCATTATACCTTCCATTGGTGCAACCCTAGGGCGTATACAGCTGGGAAGCCAGTGACAGAAAATCCCCTTCTTACGCTTGCAGTGACAGACAGTGGATTCTTCAGTGATCCCTGGATCCACTCTCCCATCGTGGATGGAACATGCTGGGAAATGAATTAAAATAAAGATAGCTGTTGATATCTTGCAGCAGAAGATCAGATAAATGAGCATTTATTTATTCACAGCTTAAATGTTTGATCCCATTGTTCATCCTCTGCAGAGCAAAGCCCCCTGAATCTGAGTTGGGCTTCAGAAAAAAACTTGCACTGTGGGTTTCACTTATAACTGCAGGGAAATACCTGTATTGAGAGGAGATATTACAGAAAGGTAGTATATTGCAGTGACCAAGAGCATAGGGTCTGGTACATAAGATATGAGCTCACGGCCTTTTGAGAAGTTGCTTAAACCTGAGGAAGTTCTATAGAACCCTCTGGGCCTCCACTCCCTGGTCGGAATGGGGAAATGTTGATGATGGCCTATGTTATGCTAAAAGGGTAAAAACAGTGAAGCAAACATAAAGCCTTAAGAAGGTGGGTGCTGCCTAAGTGCCATAAAGTGCTTAACTATTTTATGTCTGGAAGAATAAGCCAAGCCTTTGGTAGTGGTAAATACAGAGACGGTGCTTGGGAGACTCCAGGACAGTGGAGGATAAAATTCTCTTCATTCTTGACATGGGTCCATGTTTTAGAAATTGTGAAAAATTTATGTTCTTTCCTGTGATGCCCACATCAGTCCAGAGAGATGGGCAGACCAGAAGCTGCCACTCAGAGTTGACAGTTCAAGAAAGTGAAATAAAGAGATTTGAAGCTACCTGCCTTGAGTCACGACAGTGATGCATGATAGATCTTGGACAAGTATTTGGTTGGTTTTCTGGGGACAGAGATCCGGGAACACCTGAGGCCTCTAAATCATAACCTGGACCCTGAACCTGGAGCATTCACCACTCCCTTTCTGAATCCTCCAGCACCAAGGGCTCCTTAGGAAGGCTAACGTCCTGGAAGAGGTGGCTGAGTCCAGAGAAGAGCTCAATCTATTAAACAAAACTCCTGTTTCTTGGTTTTAACTCCTAGGCTAAAATATGGCACTTTCCTGCAAACAAAGCCTTTTAGCGCAACCAATTCAAATGTCTGTTCATCTTACCCAGAGCCCAGAACTGTTAGCTGTCTGGCAGTGAGCACCCCTCCATGATCAATTGACCACACAAAGGGACTGAGTTCTGCTTGGCTCTCAAGCCAGTTCAGAACTCAGGATATTCCAAACTACCTACCACCTGATGGCTGTGCCAAAAATAAACTTCCTTCAACTGAACGACCCTGAATAAGCAATTAATGGGAATTAACTGAAAATGTGGCACCCAAGTTGGTGTTTCAGTGGTTTCTTCAGTATCTACTCCATGGAAGACAAAAAAGAAAAGAGAGAAAAGGCCAGGCACAGTGGCTCAGACCTGTAACCCCAGAATTTGGGGAGGCCAAGTTTGGTAGATCACAATGTCAGTAGTTTAGGAGCAGCCTGGCCAATATAGTGAAACCCTGTTTCTACTCAAAATACCAAAGAGTTTCCGGGAGTGGTGGTGGGTGCCTGTAATCCGAGCACTTTGGGAAGCTGACACAGGTGGATCCCTATGTCGGAGTTCAAGACCAGCTTGGCCAAGATGGTGAAACCATATCTCTACCAAAAATACAAAAAAAGGCCAGGCATGGTGGCTCATGCTTGTAATCCCAGCACTTTGAGAGGCCAAGGTGGGTGGATCGTGAAGTCTGGAGATCAAGGCCATCCTGGCCAACATGGCAAAATCCCATCTCTCTTAAATATGCAAAAATAGTGGGGTTTGGTGGCAGGAGCCTGTAGTCCCAGCTACTCGGGAGGGTGAGGCAGGAGAATTGCTTGAACCTGGGAGGCTGAGGTTGCAATGAGCCAAGATTGGGCCTCTGCACTCCAGCCTGAAAACAGTTTGAACTGACATCCATTAAATGAAATACCTGGCAACACCGTCTCAGGAAAAGATCCTTTTTACTTAATGTTTAACAAGGAGCAAAATGTCTTCAAGTTGCACTGAGATGTTCTTCACTATTAAAAGGAAATCCAATTCTGGAATGGAAATGCACTTTTATTCCTGTAGCCATAGTACTAGTTATTGTCTTTTTTTTTCTGTTTTCTTTTAAACTAAGTTTTGCTCTGTCACCCAGACTGGAGTGCAGTGGCATGATCTAGGCTCACTGGAACTCGGGAAGAGGCTTCCCAGGTTCAAGCAATTCTTCTGCCTAAGCCTTCCGAGTAGCTGGGAATACAGGTGTACACAACCACACCCAGCTAGATTTTTTTTTTTGTATTTTTAGTAGAGATGAGGTTTCACCTTATTGGCCAGGCTGGTCTCAAACTCCTGACCTCATAATCCACCCTTCTCAGCCTCCCAAAGTGCTAGGATTATAAGCATGAGCCACTGGGCCCAGCCTAGTGATCGTCTTCATACATTTAAATTTGCACACATGACATAAAGAATACAGTATAGCAACTTTATAATTTTCTGAAACATGAGACACTGAAGAATGTAGAAATCCTATCACGAATGAATTGAATGAATTTCCACAATACCTTCCATCGATGCAACTCTAGGGCGTAAATGGATGGGAGGCCAGTGACGAAGGATTCCCTTCTTAGGGCTGTGGCAGCAGACAGTGGATTCTCCAGTGAACCCAGGATCCACTTCCTGTTCCTCGACACAACATGCTAAGAAAGGAATTAAAATGAAGACAGCTGTTAATATCTTGCTGCAGAAGATTAGAGAAGTTGCACATATAACTGTACAGACATTACCTGTATTGAGATAAGACATTACAGAAAGGTAGCATATTGGAGCCACGAAGAGCATAGGGTCTGGTACATAAGATCTCAAGGCCTTTTGAGAAGCTGCTCAAACCTGAGGAAGTTCTAAAGACCCCCTCTGTGCCTCCACTCCCTGGTCTCAATGGGGAAATGTTGATAATGGCCTATGTTATGTTAAAAGGGTAAAAATACTGATGTGGACATAAAACCTTAAGAAGGTGGGTACTTCCTAAGTGCCATAAAGTGCTCAATTATTTTACTTCTGGAAGAATAAGCCAAGCATTTGGTAGAGGTAAGTACAGAGAAGGCACTTGGGGGACTGCCCCCAGAGCTGACAGTTCAAGGAAGTGAAATAAAGAGATTTGAAGTGACCTGTGTAGAGTCATGACACTGATGAAAGATGGATCTGGGACAAGTATTTGGTTGGTTTTCTTGGGACGGAGATCCCTGAAACACTAAGGCCTCTAAATCATGGCCTGGACCCTGAACCTGGAGCTCTTTGCACTCCCTTTCTCAATTCTTTTGCACCAAGGACTGTTCAGGAAGGTTGGTGACCTAAAAGAGGTGGCTGAGTCCAGAGAAGAGCTCAAATCATTAAACAAAACTCCTGTCTCTAGGTTTTAACTCCTGAGATAAAATATAGCACTTTCCTACAAACAAAACCTTTCTGAGGAACAAATTTAAATGTCTATTCATCCTACCCAGAGCCCAGAACCCTCAGCTGTCTGGCAGTGAGCACCCCTCCATAACCAACGGACCACCCCAAGGTCCCAAGTTCTGCTTGGCTCTCAAGCTAGTTCAGATCTCAGGACATTCCAAACCAATTGCCACCTGATGGCTGTGCCAAGAATCAACTTCCTTTCAACTGACCAACCCTGCACAAGTGGTTAGTGGGAATTAACTGAAAATGTGGCCACCCAAGTTGGTATTTCAGTGAGTGGTTTAGTGAATTAAATATTTAACCCTGGGCAACCTGGGGTGTTGGGGATACGGGGCTGGTGTGTGTGAAGGAGGTAGGTTAAGAACAGAAACTTGGCTGTCACTGGGACACCTTCCTTGGTGATGAGGGAAGGCAAATGAGACTCAGGAAAGCCACAGATCAGGGCCTGGTTCTCTGGCTAAGACCCCCTCACTACTGTGAAATAGGCAGTGTTCATACAGGGAGACATACAAATGCACTGGTGATTTCATGACAGTGTCCCATCATCCCCCTGTGCATTTTGAGGCCTGGTAAATGTCCTTTTTTGGTTCTTGAAATGTTATGTCATTCATCTTTCCTGGATCTACATACGCTCCTCCTGCACTTATCATCCATTTTATTGCCTTTAAAATCATTATTGTGGCCAAAATACACAATAGTTATTATTTTGATAATCAAGTGCACACTTCAGTGGCATTAGTGCCATTCACAATTCTGTGCAGTAAACTAAAAACAATCCATATCCAGATGTCTTACTTTCCACCTTAGGAAACTAGAGAAAAAAGTGTAGCATAATGTGAACAAGGCAACCTCCCTCCCCCAAAATATAGCAGTATTTGCAGAAATCAATGTAACAGAATTAATTTAAAAAAGAACACAACACCAAAAGCTGCCTCTTAGAAAAGATCAATACAATTGGTAAACCTCCAGCCAGGCTAATCACAAAGAAAAGATAGAAGACACAATGTACAAACAAAAGAAAAATAAAATAAAATAAGACACAATGTACAAATAATATAATTAAGAGAAGAATTATCCCTGATAA